>CAMTZC010000023.1:4495000-6995000 GCA_947086505.1 Morpho deidamia
CAAATATTAAATTATTGAATATAAAATCAACTAAGCTAAGACAGGCAAACGTAGGTGCAGAATTCCGAGTATAGGAAGCTATGGTTCATATTGTTGCGAGGATTGATAAAAACGTGTGACTGTGAAGTAAACAAACGAACCAAACAATAGGGTCAAAATAATCTGACACCTAGTCGATGAGCTAACGAGCTATGGCACTGAAGGCCGGCGTCTTAAATGGTCTATATAATTAGAATATAAATCATTTATATATTAACAGATCAATATCTGTGTTTTGATCTGTTGTATCATTTGTTTTTAATATTTAAATTAGGTAGCAATATCCTGATTCATATTTAAAATGATTTATGATCCTTTGATTTTATTGCTTTTGAATGAAGTAGCAATAAATAAAATGAATGAATAAAGAAGGCTTCGATTTTTAATTAAATCGATACCAAAAAGTTCTTACCTTGTGTGTGTTCCGTACACGCTGTCTCTGTATTTTTGATAGAACGTACGCGACAAAATAAATGATAAAATACCATCAATAATTATAAATGTCTTCTCGAAAGAAAACCGAAGACTTTTGCATTTTAATTCTAAGCACCTATGTATTTTCAAAAAGAACATATGTGCTTATATTACTAAAAATTCATCATGCGCAATACGGGGGACGGAAATTCCTGATAAAACTTGCATATCTATAGAAAATTCGTGGGGTATAATTCACACAACATTAGAATAGCATGGAGGGTCTTAGCTCCAATCTATTTTTATTAGGATAGAGGAGCCCTTTCCTCACAATGGTCTAGTAACAGGCCGCTTCTTTGCTAATTTTTTTCTGTAATAAATTTTATTAAATAAAAATATACATTTCGTACTTGATACAGATAATCATAGTTACAAAAATGCTATCTGTATTTAGGTTTGCAACTTAAAAAAAGTATAATGCATTGAAAACTTCAATTCTAATAATGTTTTATACAAGTTAACTTGCTAACAAATGCTTTTGAATCGTCAACTCTACTGCTGGTTCGAAAAGCTGCTCCTACTGAGAAGAGCAAGCAAGAAACTCGGCGGTTGCTCTTTTCAAAATATTATTCTTATAACGAGGTCTTACATTACTATCTTATATAATCGTATTAAAGGTACTTCTAAGTAATCCTCAATAGTATAGTAGGTTTTCTGAATTAGCCTTCTTTAAAAACAATATAATACTGTATAATAAAAAATTCAAATTATGAAAATGGTATAATATTGCGTTTAACAGCGTTTATAGTTGCCAGCCCTAGTATCTAATAACAGCCGATTGGCTTTATATATGATATAACCAAATGTTGATTACAAAAGGTCATATGTGATATGATATATACCCGTCAAATTCAACGTGTTCTCTTTCTGACTAATGAGGTAGAACTAATGCGATTTGATAGTTTGATGGGACACAAAAAAATTGAATAATACTTGTTAATCTCATTGGCGGACCACCCATAATTCTTTTTAATCCAATAATTCGTAATAATTTTTTTGGTCATAATATATTATAATTTATACTAATTATAAAACAAAGTCCCAAAAAGCTGTCTGTCTGTATATAATCGATTTTCTTAAAATCTACTGAACGGATTTTTGTACGGTTTTCACCAAAAGATAGCGCAATACTTCCGAATGGTTTAGGTAAATAGTCGGTATTATGTAAATTATGTTGTAAAGATCGCCCAGTTGTTAAAAAACTTGCTTGCTGGGAGTTTTAGTCACGTGCGCTGCGTAAACCAGCAGAGATACGCTGAAGTAATGAAATAGAGAATTGTAGATATATAAAAATACTTCAAAAAGGTCCGTGATAGCACGCCTTTATCTCGCACGGTTAACTCACAATAACTACTTTGATGTTCAAAATTTTGAAAATTCGGGGACGTTTCGTAAATCGCTGAAGACCACGAGGGCAAAGCCGTTGCTGACACAGCTAGTAAATAATAATATTAACGGGGACTATTATACTTAAATTAGATGTTATATAAAAAATAGGACATAGGCCTCATCTCTCCTTGTTTGGAGAGAAAGGTTGGAGCTAAAATCCGCCACGCTGATCCGGATTACACATATCCCCAGAATTCTCTAGGAGTAGATAGAATTTGTAGTATTATGGAGTAGAGTACAATTCTCTAGATATAAGGTTTCCTCACGACGTTTTCCTTTACCCAAAAGCATGTTATATATCGCAAATATAAATAAGGAATATACGTGTTACCGGAAACTGACGAAAATATCTTTTTTTTAAACACATGTGGGACAATTACACACACGATCGGCGTCCTCAAAGTAAGTAACTTAATACATGTGTTATGGGTGACAGACAACTGGTCGAATACTGCTTATATAAGTTTAAATATACTTGTATAGCTAAATATATAAATACACAGACTGGAAAAAGCATAAAATTGTATTTAGAAAATGTTCATCCTTGGCGGGAATCGAAACCGCGACCCGTAGAGCTGAAGGCAGAGTCTGCGCCTATGGGCCAAATCGCTTCTAATTTTACCAATTAACTCTCTATATTCCTTAAAAAATTTAAAATAAGACTAAGAGACTGTCACATGCAATGTAATTTTTACAGTATGAAGGAATGTATTGAAAGGAAATTGTGAGTAAACATGAAAGGTCAAATTGATAATTTTTTTTTAATTAAGACAAAAATGTTTTTTTGTACCTTTTTAACAAATTTTTGATTACCTTAAAGGGACAAATACACTGTTACAAAAATTGTCTTACCAGCTCCATGTACGTGTCTTTATGCAAATATAAAATTATTATTATTATTATTAGTTATTTACATTCATTTATTTATTTACAAATTAAATTACATTTTTAAATATTTTCTAAAACAACAAAAAAAAAAAAAAAAAACATTTAAAAATATAAAAAAATTGCCGTCCACGGAGAGCGGAGATAGGACCCAAGCTCCCGGTGGTTAGGGCTACAGAGTGAGGAACCTCCTCACAATGCGTGCCGTCTCAAGCAGCACTGCCTTTTGTATCTTGCCCTTAATCCAACAACTAAGCGAGAGCCTCTTGAGGTGTTGGTCGAGACTCTTCGCTAGTAAACCGTTGACCGATACAACAATAGGAACAATTATTGTTGAGTCAATATTCCACATTGCGGTAATCTCATGAGCTAGATCCAGGTATTTGGTTAATTTTTCTTTTTCAGCCTTTATGAGATTATCGTCATGTGGAACAGTGATATCAACAATAATTGCCCGACGCGCTGACCGATCTACCAAAACTATATCAGGTTTATTGGCGGCAATATACCTGTCAGTTATGATAGATCGGTCCCAGTAGAGCAGAGCATGATCATTTTCTAGAACCGGAGTTGGACTGTATCTGTAATAAGGCACTTCGATATTCACAAGGTTGTATTTAAGAGCAAGTTGCTGATGGATAATTCTGGCTACTTGGTTATGCCTGTGCAAATACTCACCATTAGCAAGAGAAGAACAACCGGAAACAATATGCCTGAGTGATTCCCCAGGACGGTGACACGCTCTACAAACGTCAAGCGTGCCATCCTTCATAATGTGTTTCCGGTAGTTATTCGTCTTGATAACTTCGTCATTAATTGCACAGACAAAACCTTCAGTTTCCCCAAAAAGGTCACCAAACTGTAGCCAGTAGGTCGAAGAGATGGAGTCGACATCAGGGCTTGATAAGGCCTTATAGAATCTTCCATGCAGCTCCTTACTCTTCCATACAGCTATGCGATCAAAAGTGCTTAGTAGTGCAGGCCCGCGCCAATTCTTTTTGCCTAAGAAAAGCGGGGTAAGGCCCTTATCAGCTGCGACAACATCCCTATGCATTTCATCGTTCATCTTGAGAAAGTATTCTCTGAGATTGTACACCTCACGATTGTGCAGGTTCTTGACATTGAGAAAGCCACGACCACCACACTTCCGTGGGATGTACAATCTCATTACAGATGAACGAGGATGATGCATACGATATATTGTCAACAACTTACGGACTTTTCTATCAAGGGTATCTAATTCAGTTTGTGTCCACCTTAAAATGCCAAAAGTGTAAATGAGTATGGGCATAACCCAACCATTAAAAGCTCGCACTTTGTTGCCACCTGACAAAAGACTATTAAAGACTTTTTTCAGCCGGCCAAAGAAACGCTCTTCTACGGATTGTTTCATTGCCTTCTCATCCACATTTAACGCTTCCGACATTCCAAGGTATTTATAAGTTTCGCCTTCACAGAGGGATCTGAGTAATAGAGTATCTGACACCATAAGGTGTTCAGAACTCACCAACCTACCTCGTTCTATATGGACAACAGCACACTTGTCTACACCGAACTCCATCCCAATGTCATTACTAAAAGTCTCAGTGACCTTTAGCAACTTCACTAGATCTGTATGTTTCGGTGCATACAACTTCAGATCATCCATGTAAAACAAGTGAGATATGGGCTCAGCTCCTCTACGAAGGCGAAAACCTAGTCCTGAATCCTTCAATAAGGAGCTGAGTGGATTCATGGCTAAGCAGAACCATAAAGGACTCAAACTATCACCTTGATAGATACCTCGCTTTATCTTTATCGGTTCGAATAAACCAAAAAAATCTATACATCCTGGCTGATGCAAGACAGTGACCCACTGCGACATACATGAACAAAGAAAAGTACATAGAGTTGTATTAATCTTATACAACTCCATGATCCTCATTAGCCATGTATGCGGGACTGAATCAAAGGCTTTTTTATAATCTATCCAGGATGCCACAAGATTTTTTCTGTTTCGCCGAGCCTGTTGGCAAATGGTCATGTCAATGAGGAGTAGTTCCTTAGCACCACGGGCACCAATCTTACATCCATTCTGAACTGGGGCCAAGATATTATTAGAGTTAATATGCTGTGTAATTTTTGAAGCTAGAATAGATGTAAGAAGCTTAAAGATAGTAGGTAAGCAAGTTATGGGGCGAAAATTTTTGGGGTCCGTAGTGCATCCGGATTTGTGTAACAGAAACGTGACACCAGTTGTTAAAAATGTCGGCAACAATCCAGTATCAAGAGCATTTTGAAATTGTATTGCTAAAATGGAATGTGAACCACGGAACCATTTTATCCAGAAGTTATGCAATCCGTCCAGCCCAGGACATTTCCAATTAGCTGCCGAACGAATTGCAGAACTTACATCATTCTGGCTGATGGTAACTGGTTCCATTGGTTCAATGGATGCACATTCCCTCTCAACAATATTTATCCACTCGCCCTCGGTATGAACGATGGGATTTGACCAGATGCTTTGCCAAAAGCTATAGATTTCTTCAGGCTTAGCCAAATCCACATTTTTCATACATACACCAGATTGTTCCCAGTTTCTGTACACTTTCCGTTGGTCATTGTGGAATATACGATTCTGGTGATATCGATCCATACGTTGTTTGTACCGCCTAATACGTTTTGCCAATGCATATACTTTCTGCTTTAAGAAGTCAATACGATCAGTGACCGACGCAATGTATTCGCTTGTTCTAATATCGGTGTCGGCGAAAGCCTGGTGCACAAATTTCATTACTCTCGGGCGATAGTTGCCCTCCTTAAAGCAGATTAGCTTGCCAATAAGTACTCTAGTCAATGCAATACGTTTTTCAATTCTAGTTATTAGTTAGTTATTATTATTACGACGTGTGGTATCCGGCAGAATAGAATAGACCATCCTCCGTTCTTACCGAGGTGGCGTAAGAGGCGACTAAGGTATGGGCCGTGTGGTATTCGCCTGCATAGAATAGACCACCCTCATTTTCTTACCGAGGTGTCGTAAAAGGTGACTAAGGTAAGTTGACGTCAGGCAGGCGACGGGTCGTGCCGTGAGGAGTTGGCTGCTCTCCCATCGGGCGCGTCCCCGGATGGCGGATAGGGGAATCCCCTCACCAGATTCATCTGGCGGGAACTGGGGAAATAAAATACTCAGCGTGGACCAAAAGCAAGCAATCAAACCCAGGCAGCGTCTGTCCTCGGAGCGAGCGGCTGTCTGGTCAGCGTCTGTTCCCACATTGGGCGGCTGTCATATCGAAGGATGTGTGTAGGAGAGATGAGGAAGATCGGGAGTATATTAAAGCAAACATGCAAGCACAACGGAAAAATGAACTACCCCAGGCGGGTTCCGGCACTGATACTAGTGCCGGGGAATCCCGCCCCCTGACGGTTTCGGCCGACAGGGGCTGCCCCTCGTATTCTGGGGGGGGCGAAGTTTTGCTTAAATGTGATAAACCATTTGCTAGGTCTGGCCTGCTAAAACGCACGCCACCTAAAACAACGACAAAGGCGTGGACATGGACTGATTTGGAACAAACTGAAACGGAAGACGGATTATCAACGGGTGATGAGGGGGCTACATGCAAACAGACACCGTATGCAAGTGCCCGGAGTTTCTTCTCGCCTTTGGTAAGCACTCCAAAGAATAGAGATTCGAAGCGTAAAAAATCACCAATAATTAAGGAGGATGAGACTCTGGACGAAAAGGAAGACAGACTATTGAAAGGGCTGTTCGATAATATTGTCCATATAAACGCACAAGTAGACAGACAAGGTCCATATAAGAATACGGCCAATGAAGTGAAGACAAGACTACGGGAACTGCAAAAACTTTGTGGAAGGGTGATGGACATACGAAGAATAAGAGCAGAAAAGAAAGACGAAGATGTAGAAAGGACTCCTAAAAGAGCGAAAAGAGCAGTGCCGGTAGACGACAAGGGCACAAATACATCAACCAGAGATGAAATACAAAGACCGGAAGAGAATGATAGCCTGGATACAGATGAGTGGAAGGAGGTGAAAACAAAAAAGAAGCACCGTCAGCACGGAGGAAACAAGGAGAACGTAGAAAAACAGGATAAGCAAGAGAGGAAAAAAATAAAAACAACAGACATGGGACCAGGAAAACCCGAGCAAAAAGAAGTTTCGATAAGCAGACCGAAGATAAAAAACCTGGAGGGGAAACACATTCCAAAACGGAAAGATAAAGAAATTAAATTAGGCAAAAAATCGAAAGTTAAGCCCGAAGCACTGCTAGTAGAAGTAAAGGACCGTGACTACGCCAGTGTATTAAAGGAAGTAAAATCCGGTCTAGCAAGAGAAGAAGTAGTGTTCTCCAAAGTGAGAAAAACAAGGAAGGGTGACATACTCCTTCAACTCGAAAAAGGGCAAAGCACTGGTGCCTCACAAGTAAGAGAAAAAGTGAAAGAACTATGTCCACATTTGATACTCCGAGAACTGAGAGACTTTGCGCATGTGATAATTAGAGGCCTGGATGTCACGGTAGAAAGGGAGGAATTGGAAGAATACTTCAGGCAAAAGACGAATGAGTTCCGAATCAAAAGTTTTTGGGAGAATCATTACGGGAACAAGACGGCAGTGGTGGCGCTCCCGAAGAATGAGGCCCAAAAACTAGCGGAACAGAAGAAAATACAAATTGGCTGGACAAGGGTTCCAATAGGGCTTTTAGCAGACAGGATAAGATGTTACAGATGCCTCGAATACGGCCATATTTCGGCGGGATGTCTCGGCCAGGACCGAAGTAGAAAATGCTACAATTGCGGAACCGAAGGGCATAAAGCTAAAGATTGTGAAAAAGAGACAGTATGTGCAATCTGCTCAGATAGAGGTCAGGCAAATACAAATCACCTAATGGGCTCAAAACATTGCCCGTCTTGGAAAGAGAAAGTGCCCGGGAAAAGGACTTACGGGTCAAAAAACGGAATATAGGAGCAGGAAATGGAGCGACTGGCTCGCAAATAAAAGTCTTACAAATAAACTTAGACAGATCGCGAGCCGCCCATGACCTGCTCGACATAACGGCAAGGGAACATGACATAGATATAGCAATAATAGCGGAGCCAAACAAAAAAATATCCCAAGCTCATGAATGGATGACAGACCAGAGAGGAGATGCAACCGTGATCGTATACAACAAACGAATACAAATAAAGATCATTACACGGGGAAAAGGCTTTATTACAGCGGCAATACCAGGACTTACTATCTATAGTTGTTACTTTTCGCCCAACTATAGCTTTGAAGATTTTGAGCAAGATTTAAACGAGCTGTTCGACAGTATTAAATCACAAAGCGGGGATGTTCTAGTAGCGGGAGACTTCAACGCAGCGTCTAAGGTCTGGTCAAAGAAAGCTGAAAATGCTAGGGGACGTCGGATCTTGGAGATGCTCGCCAGTGAAGATATGGTGATCGTTAACGTAGGTACAGCCCCAACATTCCAAAGAGGCCTCAAAAATTCTACACCTGACATTACGTTCGTTAGTGCAGACTTGACGCAGAAAGTTAGGGACTGGCAGGTATTGGAAGAGGATAGCATGAGTGGGCATCGATATATAAAGTTTCAACTACTCCAAAATGAAGCTCAACCCCCAACACAAATTCAATTGGGATGGAGACTTGACAAGCTAGACCAAAATATTCTTGAAAGTGTTCTCAAGGAAACGAAGGTTGAGACACCGGAAGAGCTAGTAAAAGCGACTGTGAGAGCCTGTAATAGAGCCATGCCAAGAATAGGCGTACGCAAGAAAATACCCGTTTACTGGTGGAACACACAAATTGGAAAAAACAGAGAGTACTGTACAAAAAGCCGCAGGAAATATACAAGAGAAAGGCGCAGGACAAAAAGTAAAGATCTGACAGGAGAAGAGATTAAAAGCGAAGTAAATGAGAAATTAAGAGCTGAATACAAAGCTGCGAAACTAGCTCTGCAAGCCTCTATTGTTAAATCAAAAGTAGATCATTGGAGAAGAACCTGTGAGGACATAGACAAAGACGTATGGGGTCTGGGGTACAGAATAGTTACCAAGAAATTGCGTAAAAGTCCACCGAATCTAAATATGGATCTAATAAGATCCATAGTTGGAGTGCTGTTCCCACCCCATGACAATTTCGGCCGAATCTTTTCAAAAACGTCGCAAATAGTAGACCTAACTGAGGAAAACATACAAAAGGCGGCAGAGGGTCTTAAACTCAAAAAGGCTCCAGGACCGGACTTGTTATGCCCAGAGGTAATAAAAATAGCGGCGCAGACTATACCTAATAAAATTAGGGATGTAATGTGGGCAGCTTTTTCAGCTGGAATATTTCCCCCGGCGTGGAAAATAGCAAAACTCGTCCTTTTAAAAAAAGGAAAAAAGCCAGACACAGACCCTACGGGATATAGGCCAGTGTGTTTGCTCGATAGTTACGGCAAACTGATGGAGAAACTTCTTGTGGAAAAAATTAAGGATCTGCTGCCGGAACACGGCGGCCTTTCTGAAAACCAATATGGTTTCAGACGAGGACGATCCACTTTAATGGCCATAAAGAGAGTAGTTAATACCGCTATGAAAGCTCGACAAGGCTCTCACAGAAATAGGAAGCTATGTGCTCTTATCTGCTTAGACGTGAGAAATGCATTTAACTCTGCTTCCTGGAGGGAGATCTTACTGGAGTTAAGAAAGAGAAAGTTCCCTGGCTACATACAAAACCTGGTCAGTAGCTACTTAGAGGATAGATACATCAAGGTAACAGATAACAACCTCAAGGAAGAAATGATAAGAGTTAACAGCGGGGTACCTCAAGGATCGATACTCGGTCCAACCCTCTGGAATATTTTATATGACGACGTGTTTCAAATAAAGCTCGAAGAAAGCGTCCAACTCATAGGCTTTGCTGATGACCTGGCACTCGTGGTGGTGGCCAGAAATGAAGCTGTCCTTATGAACCGGGCAAACAGAGTCCTTGAAAGGATAAGCAAATGGATGCAAGCAAAACAACTTGCGCTGGCTCCTGAAAAAACAGATGCCATCGTTTTTAGTGGGAGGCGAAAGATAGATCCCATTGAATTTTCGGTTCAAGAGGTTGCAGTGGCTCCAAAAGACCAGGTCAAATATCTAGGGGTTTGGCTGGATAAGAGTTTAAATTTCAAAAAACACGTAGAAGAGGTAGCCAATAAAGCGCAAAGCCTGACTGAGGCGCTGAAAAGGCTTATGCCGACAAAAGGAGGCCCCAGAGCGAGTAGGAGAAGGGTATTGGCCTCGGTAGCACACTCAATTATCCTTTACGGAGCTCCGATATATGAGAAAGCAATGAGTGTAAAACTCTATCGGAATAAACTGGAGGTAGTTCAAAGACGACTGGCGATAGGAATCTGTGGCGCATACCGGACTATATCTTCCGACGCCGTACTAGTGATAGCTGGACTAGTTCCTATCGCCAAGCTAGTCAGGGAGCGGGCCAAGATGTTCTCCAACAAAGAGCTAAAGCTACCAGAGGTACGGGAGGATACTCTTACAGAGTGGGCCAACGAATGGTCAGGGAAGGGAAAAGGAACGTGGACAAGAGAACTGATCACGGACTTGAAACAGTGGCATAAAAGGAAACATGGAGAGGTAGACCGGTGGCTGACTCAAGCGTTCAGTGGGCATGGGGTGTTCAACACATACCTATTTGCCATAGGAAAAGCTCCGACGGGAAATTGTTATTGCTGTGGTGAGGAAGACACCCCAAGACACGCCTTGTTTGAGTGCGCAGCATTTACAGACATAAGGAGTGCTGTGCAGGGAAAGCGGCCGGCCTTAAACGCACAAAACCTTGTACCACGTATGCTTGAAAGTGAAGAAGAGTGGAACAAGCATGAAGATGTTCTCCGTAAGATTATGAAAGGACGGGAGCAGAAGGAAAAAGAAGAGCAAAGAAAAAGGGAAGGAATATAAAAAAAAAAAAAAAACGATCAGCACGAAGTAATGCATAAGCGGTTCCGTGCTGATTGGCAGAGAATGAGGAGGTTGTTTAGTCCGTGCGAGTCGGACACTCCCTACCAGTACGGGCTGGTAGGCGTCCGTAAGGGATTTTTCCTCCTCGCGGAAAAAAAAAAAAAAAAAAGGCGACGGGTCGTAAAATACGTAGCCAAATCATGTGACAACATGTTTGTAACATGTTGTGCCGACCCCACAGAGTGGGATTAGTTATTATTATTAAATATTTAACTTAATTATTTCACTTAACTGGTTTGTTTACAAAATAAATGACGCTTTGTCAGATTGATTGGTATTTGTTGTATTTCGTTATACACGGTCGAGTGCCGCGGTGGTATTCGAAACGACAATTAAACAAGTTTCATCAATTACGTTTCACATCTAGCACACAACGTGTAAACACAACATTATAATATATTACAAACCATATACATTTACATATTACCCTATATATACGTCGTGTGGTATCGGGCCGAGTAGGATAGACCACATTTCTTACCGAGGTGTCGTAAAAGGCGACTTAGGTAAGTTGATTTGTTGAGTTGCCTATTTCCCTTGAAAATCGCATCAGAGAGATATAACAAAGCTAGGTTTTGCGTTCATTATTGTTACGAGAAAATCCTTACGTAACATATTTTTAAAGTTGGAACGGGGCATTAGAAAATATAAACAAAACAAATTTTCGTGTATAAACCACTAAACCCAATGCAAGAAGGTTAATAGCGAATAGTTGCTGCCGGTAATACCACGGGGCGCAGCTTATAATATATCGATTTTATATAAAACATGCATTTTAAGTAACAGGTTGTTAACGTCCATACCACGTTGAATACACCGGTTCTCGTCCGATCACCGAAGTTAAGCAACGTCGGGCGCGGTCAGTACTTGGATGGGTGACCGCCTGGGAACACCGCGTGATGTTGGCCTTTTTCTATTTCTCAGCAATTTTATTATTAAAATGAGAAAAATTATACTCTAAGTTAAATAATCGCCTAATTACAAATTGTAGTACATACATGAATATTCGTAGTCAACGACCTATGTTAAACAAAATGAAAGTAGATGGAATTAATATGAAATAAAAACCATATAATTTGCATCCACCAGAATTTTATGACTCCTTATCAGTGAGATTAATGGCAAATGAGAGATCCGGGTTTCTAGTTAAATTACATCAAATACACACTATTTCGCATATAATTGGTTCAAATGCTTTAAATACAAATTTGTTATAACATTAATAGAAATGGAGCTAAAATTTCTACCACAATGTCGTATCTACAAAATAGAAAGAGAAACTAAAATACGAGGTAAATTACTAGATTATTGCGTTTTCATCTGTAAATTGTGACATCACTTCATATGACACCATCATCATCCCCATCATCCTCCTGCTCTTATCCCACTCTAAGTGGGTCGGCGCAACATGTTACAAACATTTAAATGATTTATAGAAGCAGGCGTTACTTTGCGGAATTCCATATTACAAGCAATATAACAGAACTAACTACTTTGCTATAATCCGCACGGGTTAAGTGAATGCATGCAAAGCCAATGTGTATGAAGCAGGCAAAATCTACGCACCTTATACATGCAGGACCAGTCACCACATGCACCCCAAGGCGCAATTCACCAGCAACAACGAACACAAAAGCAGCACACACACCCACCACCACAATCTCGACGATCGTTTCGCCCCGAAACCGAAGCATCATCAGGAGGATAGGCTTCACGACAAAAATCGTACTGCGCAGTACGCAGCAGAAGCCTATCCTCCTGATGATGCTTCGGTTTCGGGGCGAAACGATCGTCGAGATTGTGGTGGTGGGTGTGTGTGCTGCTTTTGTGTTCGTTGTTGCTGGTGAATTGCGCCTTGGGTTATGTGGTGGCTGGTCCTGCATGTATAAGGTGCGTAGATTTTGCCTGCTTCATACACATTGGCTTTGCATGCATTCACTTAGCCCGTGCGGATTATAGCAAAGTAGTTAGTTCTGTTATATTGCTTGTGTTACAAACATGTTGTCACATGATTTAGCTACGTATTTTACGACCGGCCTTAGTCATATTTTACGACCTCTCGCTAAGAAAGAGGGTGGTATATTCTACTCAACCGGATACCACACGGTGGGTCAACTTACCTTAGTGCCTTTTACGACACCTCGGTAATAAATTAGGGTGGTCTATTCTACTCAGCCGGATACCACACGTCATTACTTCATATAACACCATAATTTATAATAATAATTTTTCAAATTGATAATACCATTGTTATTGATGCTGATTCTAAAGGATCGTAACCAAAGAGTTATTATAGTAGAATAGAGGAGTCGTATACAGGCCTTTAAGTAAGAGTATCGCAATAAATAATGAGATGAAAGATAAACTCATAAGTATATGAGTTTGATCAAACTCATATAAGTCTAATCAAACATGAAAATGAGAGACAGATGATAAGTCTCATGATGGACACATTTGGACTCCTCTAATCTATAATAACTCTTTGTTTGTAGCACAGTTAATAAAACTAAAAAACGCACAAAAAATATTAGTAAGTAGTAATAGTAGTATAGTAGTAGTAAATAAAAATAGGCTTACTTTAATAGTGAAGTGACCTAAAAGTAACCTCTGATTTCATAAAATAATCTATTAATGGAAGCAATTCTTTTATTGAAGGTTGTTGTTTTCGAAATCGTATATCATATTGTGCCTCTTATATTATTTGCTTTATAATTAATTGTTAAAGGACCGTAAGGTCATGGATAACGGATCCTGTAAGGACAGTTACCGTTTGTTATTCGACTAAAGGTGAGTCAGTATGTAACTTGATCGCATCTCCCTTCTCCTGTAAGGACGCTATATAAAGTATCGATTATTTTTAGAATGGAAGGCATTGGGTCGAATATATTGTTTTTATCGTTTTTCTTTTATAACACGTAAGGAACATCGTGAGGTTGGATGTATAGTTTTTAAGAAAGCATACAACAGGCAGTAACATCTTATGGTTTATGTTTGAAATGTCCTTCTACTTCAAATCAAATGTCCTTAAATTTAATAGAATGTGATACCCAAGCTCACCCGTTATAGCATTAGGACTCCGCAACCTAATATATTCCGATGAATTAGGAAGACCATGTTATAAGAGTGTAATAATACCAGCTAAGACAAACTTCAGAGGTCTACTAGGATCTATATAACAATCAACGTATTTTATATTAACGAAATTAGAACAAGTAAAAAGACTGTATTTTCGATCTACTGAAATCAAAACTACTAAAATCATAAAAATATTCCTTGCAAGTATTTAAAGTCCCGATCCACCATAACCCATACCAGCATCTTTCTATATCTATTATAGTTACTTAAGGTAGCAGTATAAGTACTTCTGCAGAAAGACAGTGAGCAATCATTTAATAAATAAGAATCGAGGCATGCTAAATGTAATAAGATAATTAAATCAAATCATCAAAGACTATGACTATAATTTTCTAGTTTCATCAACGTGTATTAAAAGTTATCAATCTAATTACCGGTAGCACGATTAAATCCTGTCAACCTTTCATCATGACAGGATCCCTTAAGGTCCCTTGAGAACTCGAAAGTTGGATTGCGGTATTGTTTTTTTATCTGTTCGCACTGATAATTTAATACCAAATTGCATTAAGGTTTTGATTGTGGTTATATGTAAAAAGCCTGAACATATCTGTACATCTCCTGAACATATCTGTACACTTTCCTAAATCCAGTCTGTAAAAAACCAAATGTCAAAGTCAAATTAAAAATGATTAGGCTTTTATTTATTGTTAATGCTGTTTCTTTAAAAGAACTTTCTTAATTGTCAAACAGGGCGTGAAAATTAAAATGGACGACGCCGGGAACATACTCATCAGACGCTATTCCAAGAGTAGCGTGATTGTGAAGAGTACGGCCGCTGCTAGCAATGAGGAGACGGCGATAGGTCAAGATATAATGAAACTACCGGGATATGCACTGGAACAAGAGAAAATATTTAAGGTATGTCCAGTTGAACTTGATATCTCTACATAATCTTCCTTTTCTAGCAATGGGCGTCTGCAGTAGGACATAGGTTTCAGACCAGTTAAGTTTCTTTTATGTAGTAGTATCCTGTGTAGCTTGGATCGAACGTTTACCTGTGTCCTTAAAGGTCGTCCGCCCTGCTTGTAAGGGATCTACCAACGTTGGGTTTTAGTGCGGGTCGCTAGTTAAAAACCATTAAGCCTGTTGTAGTTCTAAGGTGTTCTATCGTTCTTGTAGATTCTAGGAATGTTATCGTTTCTTCGTACTATGTCCTCTCTTCATTCCGTTTGTCGATAATTATGATTCTTTTAAGGATCTTTCTATTCATAATATACCGACTTCTCAATGTTACTTTATTTCAATCTTTTGTAAACTTAAAAAAGTGTAGATGTAAGTGATTACGACTATTTTCTAGATTATTTTTTCCAAATTTGTGTAGAAATTCTTCAATCTTAGATCTTATGACGAAAACACTGAGCGCACTCTTTGTTCATCTTCAACGGTGTCTGGGTTTTGATTTCATTTCCTGACAAATAACAACATTCATAAATTTAAAAACAACTCCTTTGAAATTATTATTTACGAAATGCAACGACTTCTAGTAATTACTAAAGATAAGAGGCACAATTTCAAACAATCTTCACCTTTACTGCGTACGAAATAGTGACGACATAATGACCTTAATGTAAACTTAAATACCACTTTGTCCAAGTATACGAAATGGGTGTTTACGTGTAATCATTTCCGTCAAGATGGATGCCTTTATGTAGTGAAATTTCGAAACTCGGTCTATTAATTTCACGGTTGCCCGCATAATTGTCTGGCATGCTTGCTAGCATAGTTAATATAAAAGGGGCGTTTTAATTTTCTTCAGAAATAAACACATATTAGATGTATAAGAAAGGGATGCTATTAAAAAAAACAGGTTTTATTTTATATAATTAAGATGAAAGAAATTTTATTAAACGTATCGTGTTAAAGCGATATCTTCCGAGACTTCACATGAAAATAGATAGTGATTATATACCAAAGTCGACAATATCAAACTTTTCTAAGGTATAGCATCTCATAGTCGTATCAAGTCTGCGTTCAGATCGTAACTGACTTTAAAAAGGTGAATTTGACATTTGAATTTGACATCTGACATACATAAGATTATGGATATTTAAAAAAGGCCGTTATTTTGGTTGTTTTTTACATATCAGATTACATAAGTGGTCATTTTTGCTCAAATATTCGAATTTACAAATTTAATGCGTCGGCGCAGGTAACAGTGATTCTGCCTTCAGCTGCATGGGTTGCGGGTTCGATTCCCGTCAAGGACCAGCATTTTTGTTAAAACAATTTGTTGATTCTTCGAGTCTCAGTGTATTTATCTAAGTATTTGTTTAAAATTATTATTAGTTACTTTGGGGACGATAATTGTTCCATATATATATATTTATTTATTTATTACTAGCTGTGCCTGTGGCTACGCCTACTTAGAAATCTTTTTGTCACAAAAGATACGAAAGCAGTCATTGCGAGTTAACTATAGGAGATAGAACTGATCTATAACAACCGCTTGATCTTTTTAACAAAATTTACACTAACCCGTAATGACACAATTAAACTAAACCTTCGGGAAGAATTGCACTATCATTTAGTAAAAACCGTACAAATATCCGTTCAGTAGAGTTGGACAAAATCGCTCACATCCAGACAGACAGCTTTTGGCAACTTTGTTTTATAATAAGTATAGATAATGTCACACTTACTTCTAAATTTAACAACATAATATCTCGTACTATTATTACGCATTGGAGAGATTATTCGAAGTGCATCACGACTGGCTCATGCACGATTCTTTGACCATGACATTGCCACATCCTAATATTTCTTGATGCTCTTACGAAATAACGTAATACACTTTCTTGATACATTCTTAATGATAATTGCGTTTCCGAAATCCGATTTGAGTTCATTCGATTTTCGTTTCTTATTTCAAAAAGAATTTTTCTTCATATTTAAGACCTACTTATATTATAATAAGAATATAAATGGGATTCTTTAATTGGAAAAAATGCTACCTGCATAGCTAAAATGATAATTTATACAAAAAATTACTTCGTTGAATTGATACTATAATATTTTGTGCTAAAATTTAAGGTCGAGCTACTAGTATCTAAGATGCGAAATCCGAAAAGCGCTAAAGCCGTAAGAACGGCAGGAAAAAGCTTTAAGGGTACTTCCGGCGAACTTATCAAGGGCAACTTAAAGTGTATTGCTGGTAGTATATCTAAGTAAAAATAAAAAAGTAAACAAAATAGTATAGTGTAATCTTAACGAATCGAACACTATTTGATAAAAATCAGGCCTCTGATCTATGAACTGAAATTTCAGATAAAAGAATAGGTGATATTGCATACAGTTTCTCAATAATCTCAATAACATCTTTCATCCAGCAACACTAGGCTGACTAATTAGGTCAATTGCAACAATAGAGAGCTTCCTAGTCGAAGTCAAAACGTTCATTAGTAATTTATACACCATTAACGTTTATGTAACCGAAGAACAATGTAAAAGATAGCACCGCTCCGAAAGAATGGTCATTGCCTCACTTATTTTGCTTAGACCTTATTCAATTTCCGTGGGAATGAAAGCAAACGCAACGGTTTTGGAGTGACCGTTTGCGTTTTTTTAATACAACAATAAAGATACAACAAAAATGCACACACAACTCATTTTACTAACATGCTAGTACTACACAAATCATGTACACGTGGAATGGTACGCAAATTCTGGCAGCGTTTGCGTATTGAATAGCTAAGCTGATTCTTTGTACGAAAAGGAGCCAGCCTTCCCAACCAAACATTGTGTCTAAGAACACAATAATACCCTGTTAACAATATTAAAACAAAAGTTTGTGAGTGTATTTGTATTTATACTATCTCTAATGGATTTGTTTTAAATTATACATGAAGATCCTAAATCTGGAATAAGATAAAAACTACTCTTTATTCCGGCAGAATCCATTGAAAAAACAAACTAAGCACGATTATTTCTTTAACTATAGGACTACCGTATTTTATACGTAACCTTTGTGGTGGAACAGCGGTGTGCAACTAGCGTGGTAGTGGTAGTAGCTAGTGTGGTAGCGGCTTATTCAAATTCTATAACGAAGTGACTAAATTTTGTTGTAGCCGATAAATCCTTAGCCCATAATAAGGCTTGAGTATGAGATTTTTAACCAAATTTAAATTCATCAATCAGTTTTGAACTAGTATTTACTTACTCAATATTTGGATTCCTTTATTATGTATGAGAAAAATAAACACCATAGCGGCTATCACTGAATTATCTTTAATAAAGTTAATAACTTGATTTTGTTTCTTTATTCGTTACTGTTATAATACTGTAAATTCAAAAGTCTGTCTGTCTGTTAGACTCTTACAGCTAATCTGCTGAAACTATAGTGTATAAATGGGGGTATTTTAATACTAAATTCGACGCAAACGAAGTCACGTTAACACTGGTTCGTTATGATTGTAGTTAGCATCGAAGAAATTAATTAAATCGACAAGAGCTTTAGGAATATGTTGCGGCAGCTTCCTTGTAGATAACATCGACATCTCTGTTGCCGGGAACTGTCGAATCAAATTTTAGAGTACGATGTAGTGAACCACAGCTGTACCTGTGGCAATCGTTGTGTAACTCAATAAACTGTTTGTTATTAAGGTTCAATTCATATTGAGATAACAGCTACCTGCAGCGACGAGAACGATGAGTAACTAAGTAACGAATCGGAAATCCACGTGTCTACCTAAATAATACTAACAAAATCAACAAGTAATACTGTATTTAACTTATCGTGCGATACAGTAGTTGTTTGTTACTGCGAACAATTGTACTTTTGGCGAGAATATATGCGACTTTATTAAGGGAAGTCTTGCGATGTAAGTGCGCTTACAGAACATTATCGTCTTGAGCAATTAAAAAATGTATATTGAACTGTAAAACACTAAATGCTTTTAAGGGGCGATTTGGTTCTCTCTGGAATCACTATATACTCGTATATAAACTGGAATACCTTTGGCTGTATAGTTGTTCCGTGCGACACTTTCGAAGGGTCAAACTTTTCAGTGAGGGAAAACATCTTGAGGAAACCTGCCTATGTCTAGAGAATTCTAGAGTTATATGTAACCTACCAATAAGCATTGGAGCAGTGGTGGTTCTTAGCTCCAACCCTTCTCTCAAAATATGAAGAGGCCAATGTCCAGCAGTGGGATAATAACCTTCGAAACTATCACTTATCAAACTAGTTAGCGCATTCGATCTCAGACAACATTACTTACTGTTAGGATCTTTAACTCGTTAAAATCTGTTATCATTGAACTATTTAAGTGGCACCTTAAGTTTTTGATGTCATTATCTCTGCCCAATGCTGTGTATTGAGTATTGGTGTAGAGAAGTAACTAGTTTGTCGCAATTTAGGATTTCAGGTGCACTATCAACGCTATCAACGCTATCATCACGAAATAAAGGTATAAAAGACAGTAATAACAATATTATTTTACTATAATATCAAATGTAGCTTTGAAAAGACAAGGCTTCAAGTTTCCCTCAAAACAGAACTGTCATAGATCAATTGAAAAAAATTCTCTTGTCTGGTAAAATTCCATTAAAGCCGTTTCAGAATCTATAAGGAACATACATACTTTCTTTAAAATTCTTTTACTCATCACTATATATCGAATTTATAACATTGTTATCACTTTCACGGACATGTAGATATGAATTGTTGATATGAATTGGTGAAGTAACAGCAGCGCTGGAGGTTGGTCCGTTTGTTTTCCCATTACCGATGCTTCGTTGTGTAATATTAATCAGATAACATCTCAAGCTGCATTAATATTAAATCATCCAACTTCATCTGTTTATAATGAAGCTATCGGGCTTCTACGTAATATATATAAATTCGGTGGTTCAGCGTTGCCACTGGATGTTTAATATTCAAAAGTTTGGAGTTAAAATTGCGGTTTTTCCTAAAATACTAACCCCATGTAATTAATATAATATTGGGAATATCCATTAAATTAAATAGATAAAATGACATTTATAGTATTGTTTATTAAAAAATTATGCTTAACTTGCAATATATGTATGTGAAGGTGGCTCCTGCAAGTTAAATTTGTCCCGGTGTTCGATTGAGCTCAAATTTTACGTACTGGTTTAGTCTCGATGACAATGCATGCTTATGATTAGCGTGACCTGATGCTGCCGCTACAAGGATTGGCCCCAGACGAGGGAACTCCTCTGCGGTTAACAGTAGAGACGTGAAATTTTCTTAAAAGCTTTTTAATAAAATAATTTTTTACTTGACTTGTTTATAAACAAGTCAAGTAAAATACGTAGCCAAATTATATATAATTTGGCTACGTATTTTACGACCGGCCGCCTGCCTGACGTCAACTTATCTTAGTCGCTTTTTACGACACCTCGGTAAGAAATGAGGGTGGTCTATTCTATGCAGCCGGATACCACACGGCATTTACCTTAGTCGCCTTTTACGAAACCTCAGTAAGAAAGGAGAGTGGTCTATTCTATTCTACCGAATACCACGCGGCACAAAGCCATTATAATTACGGAACTACAAATACAAAATTTTGATAAGTTATAGTCGCACTAAATTACTACATAGTACATACCACACAAATATCTTTAATATTTGGTTTGTATTTTTTGTTTATTTATTTTTTATTTATTTTTTATTACAATTGCCTTATTTTCTAACTATTTCTATTTCTAACCTTACTTTCCTTAACTAAAAAAGATAAAAAATAATAAAATTATTTTATTAGTCAATTCGTAACAAAGAAATCTATATATATATAGATTTCTTTTTGTTTTTTTTTGTTACGGCAATAGATAGTGTGATCAGTATTCATCTATTAGGATATCTCAAACCTTTACTATTACTATTTTACGTTGTTTTTTATCATTTTATATTAATTAATAAGTGCAATAAATTGATAACAAACAAATAAATAAATCATTACTTTGAAAACAAATAGCAATATATGGGACAATTAAATGGTCATTATTAACAGTGTCTTTTCGTTTCTCAGTTATTCGACATGAAGAAATTCCAATCCAACGTGAACCGGGAGCTCCGCCGCGCTTACCCGGACCGCAGGAGGCTGGAGACACAGTGTTTGAGTGCCATCGCGTTCGTCAAGTCGGACAACGAACTTCTAGAATGCCCTATCTGGGTGTTGATCATCAACGTCGTTGCGATGGACATGTTGAAGTCGAAGCTACCTCCGGGTAAGTTAGTAACGTACAAATAATTAATTTTTGAAGCTTGATGTAGCTTGATGAAGCTGTAGAAGTGATGCGTTCAGTATTCCTGTGCCCTCGTCGCCAAGCAGCAAGGTGGAACACCATGAGGTTTTAGCCGGTAGGAGTCCGGTATAACTGCTTTCACCCATGAAGCAGTACCCATGAAGGGTTTCCTCATGTAAAAAAAAAGTTAGTGACATAAAAATAACTTATTTTTGAAGCTTGATACGAAAAGTTTGATCTCGTAAGTCGATCGGCAAAGCCTCTTCCGTTCGTCAGCAGGATCTCAGGGGTATTTTAAAAAGTTTCTTATAGTGTTCAGTTCGTAAATTATTATTAAAATCAAATTGATTGCAAATTGCTACTTAAATCCCATTCTACTTACTTGACTAAAAAGGGCAAGCAAATAAATATTTAATTGTTGCATTTAAAGTAATACTTGTTCATAAAAAAATAAATTAACTAGGTACTACAATGATTCTAAAACTATATAAGCAATTTTTGATTTCTGGATATTTTCCATCTCTATGGTTTTCATAATTATACGAAAGAGCCTATCACATTTATAACACGCAATCTTTCAAATTTGCCATATATTTTGTAGGATTGATCTGTGTGAAAGATAACTTACGCCACAAAAATTCAGTTAATTTTTAATTATTAATTTATTTTTATGTATTGTTTATTTTAAAGTTATGAATGTAAAAGTTACAATTTAATGGAGCAAAAGTAATTCATAGTTAATTGCTTTCAAAACTTCATTCTAACAGATTTACATCACTTCCTTTTTCGTTTGCATTAAGAGAATTACCCGTACTATTACTACTAGCCAAGTAATTACTTTTAATTTTTAATTTTTTAACATCTTAAAGTTATGCTTACAATCCATAATCTGTGACGTATATTTTCTTTAAAAGTGTAGGTAATTTTTTGACACTTTTTAAATGTCTATTCGTGTGTTTAAATGAATAAAAATACCAAAGTAATTATAAAATTACTTTGCTATAATCTGCGTTTGTTAAGAATATATATTTAAGCAAAAGTTTTGTTAGTCTACAGTTATCCATACAGTAGATCTGGCCACACCATTTCAGCTTATTAATACTGTAGGAATTACGTCATTGCAATTTCATGCATTCTAAAAATATATTACATTTTATTATACGTTTCTTAGAGTATTTAGTTACAGCATTCTACATTATTCATTTTAAAGTGTGATATATTATAATGTAGGTTTTTAATTTTATTCGGTGCCATGTTAGATTTTAGTGCGGAACAAATTTCTAATCTGTTTATAAACACCTTTTGTTCATTAGTACAGGAACTATATAAAAAATATATCCGGATAACAACCTTCGCCGAACAAGCCTTATATCTAAACAAAGCTATGAAACTTAATTAAATATCTCATTTTATATATCGTTCTTTTCCTGATAAAAAAAATCAATGTTAGCGTTGTGTCATTCATACCTACTTATATAATTTTATTACATATTTTTTATTTTCTACTTATTTCATTCATTATGTAAATTTAAGGGTTACAAAATAATTAAACTAGGGATGTAGTGGTCATTATCTTTAATAGTCAATTATTAATTTAATTTTATAAATATCTATATATTCTTTCAAAAATTATATAAGTCACAGTTAAAACTGCATAATTTATGCAATTCATTATTTCTTTTTTAGGTATTTTATTATTAATACAAGGGCTTCGAGTCATACTTTAATCGACTTTAAGGTGTTTGTCATATTATAGAAACCACAAAATTGTTCGCATCATCAAAACTCGTTATATGTCTTAAGTCATCAGAAAGTAATTATAGCAAAAAATTACATCTACTGTTTTCGCTTTAATCTATAATTACGTACGTAGGGACTTATTTGCTTCAAGGTTTTAAAATTATCTTTTGCAGTAAGTATTTTGTTCAAACGTGTGCCGTTTACTGGATTTATAAAACTTATAACGTGCATGTAAATTTTGAAATTATTATTGATTTTTTTTTAATGTTGCCATTAAAAATAAAGCACAAAAATTAAAGTAACGGCCTATTACTATCCTCGTGCTCGGCATAGGCCTCCTCTCTCCGTTTTTGGAGGGAAAGATAGCAGCTAAGACCTATCACGCTGCTCCAATGTGGATTGGTAGGTTACACATATATACATACGCAGGTTTAGTCACAATGTTTTCCTTCACTGAAAAGCGTGTGATAAATTGCAATTATCAAATAGACACATAAGTTTTAATAGAAAAACTCATTGGTTCCTGCCCGGGGTTTGAACTCATGATCGTCTCTAGAGACGGTCTCACAGCTTATAAAAAATAAATCATATGCGAATGATATTCATTTTTTCGCGCGAGTTATAATTAGAAAAAAAATATTGGTAAACAAAATGTAAAAAAAGCAATATAAAAAAAGAATTTATGAAAAGAGACATCCGATCGAGCTGACAATAAAAATTTAAAACACAAATAGTAATTTAACAAATAATAGTAACTAATTTAAGCTGCAAAGTGAATATTTTGAATTGGTCGGACTATATGTTGGATTGTTAAATAATTTTTTCATTCAACAATTCATCATAATAAATCTTGAATATAATGGAAAAATACAACATAATGAAACATGAAAAGTGTTTAAAGATTCGACTGCTTAGTACAGAACACGGCAAATGGACTGTTTTGTAGTACAATTTCGATGCGCTTAGTGGTCTTTTTTGTACGAATTATAAAGTTAGTTATGCCTAAACATCAAATCAAATCAAAATCAAAATATTCTTTATTCAAGTAAACTTGTAAACAAGTGCTTTTGAATCGTGAACTTTACTGCTGGTTCGGAAAGCTATTCCTGCCGAGAAGAGCCAGCAAGAAACTCGGCGGTTGCTCTTTTTAAAATATAAATCTTAGAACTAGTTACATTTATTTATTACTGTCTTGTACAGGGTAGAAGTGCACCTATATCCACACATCCTTCTTGTGCATAACTATTTGACCTACAATTGTATTACAAACGCGATAAATTTTTAGCAGAAGGCTTTGAATTCCTTTAGAAATTGCGTAATTAAATTTTGTTAACTGATTGAAACAAAATAGAAATTTCTCATTTTTAGTTAGTATATTCATTATATATTTCGGCTGATTTCGTCAATACAATTTTAAAGAGTCTCACATACTATTACTGATGTTTTTAAATTCTATAAATGTTTTCGATGTAATAATGTAATGTAACTAGTTATAAGAATATTATTTTGAAAAGAACAACCACCGAGTTTCTTGCTGGCTCTTCTCGGTAGAACAGCTTTTCAAACAAGCATTAGAGTTGATAATTTTGAAACACTTGTTTACGAGTTTACTTAAATAAAGAATATTTTGAATTTGAATTTGAAGATTTATAAATGTAACCTCTTTATAACAAGAACATATACGAAAAATCAGTAGACATCTTTCAAAACCAGCGGTAGATTTTGACGATTCAAAAACACTTGTTTACAAGTTTATTTGAATAAAGAATATTTTGAATTTGAATTTAATGCTTACACAAACACACTTAGAAGCAGTATAAGTTTGTTTTTACAATTTTTTTTATAATATGATGAGTAACAAATTGAATGCGCAATGACTACGAATTTGTTACGGTACCGGTCTACAAAAAACAAGAAACCATTCCGTCCAGCCTATTTTATTGCCTTAGAGCATTTAATACGATGATTAAATATAAATCTAATAACAAAATTATAAGCTAAACACGAGCATCGAGACGCTTCCGCATACTAAAAATTTATAACGTAAAGAAAAATCGTTAAAACGCGTCAACGTAGAAAAAATGACTTATGTAATATTCACAAATCTATACTTATAATAGAACAAAGTCCCAAAAAGCTGTCTGTCTGTATGTAATCGATTTTCTGAAAATCTACTGAACGGATTTTTGTACGGTTTTCACCAAAAGATAGTGCAATACTTCCGGTTGGTTTAAGTAAATAGTACATATCGGTATTATGTAAATTGTGTTGAAAAGATCGCTCAGTTGTTAAAAAACTTGCTTGCTGGGAGCTTTAGTCGCGTGCGCTGCGTAAACCAGCAGAAATACGCTAAACTAATTATTTCAGAATTGTAGATCTCTGCGATAGCATATATGTATCTCGTATGGTTAACTAACAATAAATACTTTTGTTTAAAATTTGTATTCTAGAAAAAAAAATTTTAACACGCTCATTTCCACGTGGGCGAAGTCGCTGGCTAGTATTATTATAAAACAAAGTCTACAAAATCTGTCTGTCTTGTATGTGATCAATTTTCTCAAAATCTACCGAACGGATCTTAGTACGGTCTTTACAAAAAGGTAACGCAATTCTTCCTGCAGTTTTAGGTTTTTAGTACATTACGGTTTTCTTCAAGTTCAAAATTGAAATTCAAAATATTCTTTATTCAAATAAACTTGTAAACAAGTGCTTTTGAATCGTCAACTCTATTGCTGGTTCGGAAAGCTGTTCCTACCGAGAGGAGCCAGCAAAAAGTCGGCGGTTGCTCTTTTTAAATATAATTCTTATAGCTAGAGTTACATTTAATCATTACTGTCATGTATAGGGTAGAAGTGTAGCTATGACCTCAACAATATAGTAGGCTTTCTGTATCAGCCTCTTTTTAACAGTGTATTTAAACTGCTGTAATGTCAAAGCTAAAATTGATTAATTATGTAAATTGTGTTTATGAGGTCTCGCAGTTGTAAAAGAACTTACATGCTCGAATCTTTACTCGCGTGTGCCACGGTAACCAACAGACATATACTAAAGTAATGTACTAGAGAATTGTAGATCTAAGAAAATACTACAAAAAAGTCCGCGACTGCGTGTCTCTTTCTCTTATGTAACCACTCACAATAACTACTTTTTTGTTTAAAATTTCAATCAAATAAACTTATTTCCACGCTGGTGAAGCCGTAGACTCGTAGACGTTAAAATGTTAATCGCATTGGATAAAGTCATTGTTCCTTCAAAATATAAATAATATTTCATCCATAAAGTAATATATATCGGATAGCTGGCTCCCATCATTAACGAGGGCAAAACTATTTATAGCAATAAAACCAAATAGCAATCAAAGGAAAAATCGCAAATGGCTCTACAAAAGCGACATTGCAATACAGATTATAGAATATAAATTACCTAACGCTTACAAAGGGACGTTGTACAGAAAATGGTTTCATGACTTATCAAACCAGAAAAGAATCCCATCTCCTTAATGGACACGAAATAATATTTTACAAATCATATTGGCACATTAGTGCAAATGGCAGTGACCTTGCTTTCAGCTCCGCGGGTCGTGGGTTCGATTCCCGTAAGGGGCCAACATTTTCTGAAAATAATTCGTTGGTTCTTCGAGTCTGGTTGTATTAAAGTTTTTGTTTAAACATTATATAGATATATATTTATCTTTATAATGTTTAAACGAATAATTTAATATATAGATTATATATATATTTATGCCTTGTGGTATACGGCAGTGTAGAATAGACCATCCTCATTTCTTACCAAGGTGTGGTGAAAGGCGACTAAGGTAAGTTGACCCATTGTATGGTATCCGGCAGTGTAGAATAGACCACCCTCTTTCTTACCGGGGGGTCGTAAAATACGACTAAGATAAGTTGACGTCAGGCAGGCGGCCGGTCGTAAAATACGTAGCCAAATCATTTGACGACGTGTTTGTAACATATTGTGCCGACCCCACTTAGAGTGAGATAAGGGCAGGAGGATGATGATTATATCGATATATATTTACCAATTGTGGGTCACCCATAAAACAAAATATATAAATAAAATTCCGCAATCCATACTAGACCAGTCTACAGAAAGGTTTAAAAGATATACATATTACAAAATTGAAGATTATTTGGATGATAAAAATGCCTGAATTTTTAAATCCTTTCAGCTTCATACAAGACTGCGGTTTAATAATGTAAAATTGAAAATGTTTATAAGATTGGCCGCCGAGTTTCTTGCTGGCTCTTCTCGGTAGGAAAATAATTCCAGCAGTAGAGATCACGATTCAAAAGCACTTGTTTCCAAGTTTACTTGAATAAATAATAATTTACAATACATGAAACTAAAGTATTTTACAAAATGAAGATTTTATAAAAACTTAAAACAAAATTAAAACTAACTAAATAAAACTAAAAAAAACAAAACAAAAATTATATATACACATTTACATCTATTTACACTAAATCAAAACCGTCGATTCCACCGCAGTGGGGTAAAGTTCCCAAAATACTGGCAGCGTTACTCCTTTGAATGGCCAAACTTATGCGTTGGCCAAGGTAGCTCCCAATAATAATCTGAATTTGATAACAAGTTGATCAGACGGTATTCCGATCCAGTAGTTGCCTTGTCTGAGACCTCCAGTGAGCACAGCACCAACTTTATGCAACATAACAATGAACCGACCTCAACACTTATCATTAAGAAACAGCTAACGAACAAAATTTAATTTTTATAATGCAACGTTCTCACGCCAAACTGCAAATGTACTTCACAAACAACGTCGTTGCGACCTTGGCTGGAGAGGTTTTCGTAACTAGAGAAAATTTAACTTTAATTAGGAAGTTTCAATGAATATAATTGACTCTTCAAACGTTAAAGGCATATTTTGCTATAATCCGTACTGCAGTACGATTTTGTCGTGAAGCCTATCCTCCCGATAATGCTTCGGTTTCGGAGCGAAACGATCGTAGAGATTTTGGTGGTGGTTGTTTGAATTGCTTCTGTGCATTGTTGCTAGTGAAGGCGTCTTGGGATACGTGTGGTGACTTGTCCTGCATGTGTAGGGTATGTATGTAATTTTGCCTGCTTCATACACTTAGCATAACATAAATTCTCTTAACACGCGCGGATTATAGCAAAATAGTTTTTGTTGTATTTTCTGTAATATGGAATTCCGCAAAGTAACGCCTGCTTCTATAAATCATTTAAAATATAAGTTAAAGGGATATTAACATTGAGATAAAAATTCAAAAGCCATTGATGCAAAACGGTAAAAAGATATCTACAAAAATAAGCATTTCTAACAGTTTTGTGTAAAATTATACTAACGCCAAAATCGCATCAATATTATTTTTAATTAACACGTCGCACGCTAAGTAATAAAGAGACGAAAAAAGAGATATAAAAAACTTGTTGTGAAAAATGGGATCCATATCTACAACAAGAATACAGTAGTTTTTCACATACGAGCAGTTCATAGTGTGATGGCATTGAAATAAGGGTTACAATGTATCTAAACTCAATTGAGCCTAACTTTGAATAAGATCACTTTATTACTAAGTGTACGATTTATATAAATACTATACCTCATTTACAAGAACAAAAACGTACCGTTTTTATTTTTGATACTTCATAAGACTTCGCCAGCTCATATTCAAAACAAACATTTTCATTTCTAGCAATTTTATAACAAATTGCAAGTCTGATTTAGTTCACATAGCACGCAACCGCATCAACTATGCACTGGCTCACTTCTCAGTAGTTCGCTTTATTGTTGTGCAACAATGCAATCTTACTTCGATCTTATGATGTATTGCACCTCATTTCACTCAACTTTATGGCAAATCTTCTAACTTAACGATATTGCCAACTTAGCAGCTTATTTTACATCTAATATTAGTTTTTTTTTCAATTTCTCTTCAAATCACATAGAATTTATGGGAAAGAAACCGCATAGTGAGATTCCCTTGATTTCCCAGCCCGGATAAGATTTGTTTCTAGATTTCCTGCAGCGGTTTCGCGGTCTAACCGCTGTTTATCAGATGTAGAGCTCAAATAAATTTTATTGATTTTAGATCTGTTCAAGTAAATCAAAACACTCTTATAATATAGAAACCATTTTAATGTTAGCTATTTTCAAATTTTCCATTATTATTACAAAATTTATATATATATCGGACACAGTTTTCTTTGACTGCCATTTACAGAAAGTGGAAGTTTTACAAACAGTAACTTGACGATAATATCTTTGAAAAAAGTAAATTAACGACCTGTTGCCATCCCACTGCTGATCATAGGGCTCCGTTTTTAGGACGAAGGATTGGGACTAATACCTACAACGCTGTCCAATGCGGAGTGGTAGGTTACACATATCCCCAGAATTATCTAAAAATAAGCAGGTTTCCTCAGGATGCTTTCCTTCACCTAAAAGAGTATGACAAATTGCAATTATCATCAGACAAATAAGTTTTTTTCAACAGAAAATATCATTGATGTCTTCCCGGGGTTTGAACTCGTGACCCTCTCGAAAGAGTCGCATGGTTTCACCACTGGGCTATCACAGCTGTTAACATTTTAGCTAATAATATTTTAACGTAGTGTCTCTTGATCATAGTTATTCGCATTGTTTATTCAATATCAGTTTCTGTAATACAATCTGGTACTTTGATAACATGGACATGTATTCCAGACCGACAAAATTCAATTTAAACACGAAGGTCGGACCTATTCGTGACTAGCTGTGGCATAACTAGATCGTCAGAATAGAAGCATTTACCTATACCTCATTAGAACATTCATTTTGAATCTTAGATTAGCGATCGAAACGTTCAAATGTTGGTCAAACCCAAATCGTGACCGTTGTTATGCAAAATAGCTCAAATCGTCTAATAAAGGAAGTGTTTTTTCGATTGAAAACAAAAGTGATTTATGTTACAAATGCAGTTTGCTACATTCTTTGTTCTTCTTATATGTACCCAGATAAAAAAAATTCAAATCCGACATTTAAAAGAATTTAATATTAAATATCTTCGGAGGTAAACACATTTTGAGGTGGTGGCATTTTGATGATAACACTTATTAGTTCCATTTTCTAACATCGGGCATTGTCATCCCATCACGTTCTTCATTTTCCGGTGCAAAAATCTAATTGGCTTTCGCACTCTATTTACAATTTATTTACATTATTATTAATTTATTATTTATTTACATTTTTTTTCTATCTGCAATTCATATTCTCCGAAAAGATTCAATTTAGCTACCAGTATAGGTGCTTGAATCTTTCTGAGCCCTTTGTTTAATTCTTTTTTAACATTTCGTCAGCAGTTTCTACTTCATCAGCATCTTAATACTTTGGAACTGCTCATCGCACTTTGCCATTTAACGAAAATTCAGCTTCAATCTCAAAAACTATGGTTTTTCCTATGACTACCGTGACATAACTACATAACTACTTAAGAGACATATAAAATCAATCTAGCGTCAGATTTTGCTCAAATGACTGAAGCCTAAAACAATTATAATTAAAAGATCAACGAATTAAACAGTTAGGGAATATTTATTAAATTAACTATTGAATTTATATGACATCAACTGACATTGTTAAATAATTAATATGACGACTAATGTAATGTATGTAAATGTGATTGCAAAAGAATGGTTATCATCAACATTCTCCTGCCCTTATCCCACTCTAAGTGGGGTCGGTACAACATGTTACAAACATCTTGTCACATGATTTGGCTACGTATTTTACGACCGGCCGCCTGCCTGACGTCAACTTACCTTATTCACCTTTTACGACACCTCGGTAAGAAATGAGGGTGGTCTATTCTATGCAGCCGGATACCACACGGCACATACCTTAGTCGCCTCTTACGACACCTCGGTAAGAACTGAGGGTGGTCTATTCTATTCTGCCGGATACCACACGGCGTTGCAAAAGAAAGTCTATGGTACCCTTTATTTGTTTTATTAATTAAAAGATCACAAGATACTACGATTTTCAGTCGCGGCGTACTTAATCAGCCTCAAAATTAGATTGTATAAAATATACCGACGTAATTTATAGTTACATTACAATAAAGATTGCCTTAGAGGCGGTCAATTCTACGAGTCACTACCAAGGGCTCCGCTTATTTAAAATTAATTATTGCCCACTGTGCACTCTTTGAGGTAGTCTTTAACCAATTTCCGCTGGATCATTCGGTTTAATTTTAAATGACATTACCAACTGGTTTGTGTACTAAGTTAAAATGTCAAACACTCGTGTATAAATGTTAACTGCAGATTTAATATCTGCCTAAAGAAATTTAATAGGTCCTACATAATGGCACTGTAATATTACACTTGTACTTTCCTAGTGTTAACAGTATGAAAGTTATAACGGTCATTAAAAACGCAATTTGCGTCGTCAAATGTATAGGGTTTCTATTTAATTCGATGCGTAAGTAATGCGTTACTAAAACGTAACTCAAGTAACATGAATGCGCGAAATAAAGCGTGTTATAGATAAAATAATAGAAATAGAAACTAACAAAAGATGGAGGAAGACAACACTCAGACAGTCGAAGCTATTCTTGAGGAATAAATCTTTCGATACAAAGAAGACCAAACAGCTAATGTCTCAGAGCAGGGAAAATGTGGCAATTATAACAGGTATTACTACGGGGATACATACTTACGGGGGTACTTCGATAATGAGAATAAAGGAAGATTCAGCGTGTCCAGAGTGTGGAGTGGAAGAAACGAGTCTTTACCTCATAGCTGAGTGCCCTATGTACTCGCGGGTAAGATGGGAGACACTAGGTAAAGATGAACTTGCAGTTAAGAACCTGGGTGATATCCCCTTCAGGAATATTATCAGATTTACAAAAGCTACTGGTAGATTAAAGCAGGAAACACTGCCAGGACAGTAGTGATACCCATGTCCAAACATGAGGAAATGGGTGGAATAGTGCGACATAGGAGCTGACCACCCGCACTGCTACGGCAGGCGTCCCCGAATAAGATAGAACATGAATGCGCGTTTGCAATCCTTAAAGTTGTAGTTAAAAAAAGTTAAACTTATCGATTATAATTTTCTATCCGTATAGATTAGAATATTTCCAACTCTTGGACGATGATTTCGTTTTTTTATGGGACATTTACATACACGGTTGTTTATCCCTAAGATAAGTAATCAATACTTGTGTTATGGGAGACAGACAAGTGGTAAATATACACATATATATCAAATAAATACTTCAAAAGATTCGAAGAACCAACAAATTGTTTATAGAAATTTTTGCTATCGGCGGGAATCCAACTCTTGGCCCCCCGAACTGAAGACAGGTTCACTACCAGCTACCTACAGGCCAGTCAACCAGCCAGTTGAGATCTTAGTTTTCCCTATTAGCCACTAAAACTACAAATTAAATAATTCTTGTATTGAAATGAGAGTTGGATAGTGTTAGGAAAGCCTTTTTTAACTGACAATATGTGTTAGTTTAATTAATAACGCCATATTACCATTTTTCGTGGAGATAACAAGTTAGATGATTGTGCGTCCCTCGCAATTTTGTATTATTATGCTAAAGATCAGATGAGCTGTGATAGCCTAGCGGTAAGACCGTGGGCAAACCCGGGCAGGCACCTATGAGTTTTCCTATTAAAACTCATGTGTCTAATTGGTAATTGCAATTTATCACACGCTTTTCGGTGAAGGAAAACATCGTGAGGAAACCTGCATATCTCTAGAGAATTCTGGAGATATGTGTAACCTACCAATCCGCATTAGCACAGCGTGGTAGGTCTTAGCTAAAAACCTTCTCTCCAGAAACGGAGAGAGGAGGCCTATTCCCAGCAGTGAGATTGTAACAGGCCGCTCCTTTATGCTAAAGATCATTACGAATATAACAACCTTCCACCTGGCGGATTAGTTATTACATAGTGTGTTAACCAATTAAGTGTTCTCAAGCTTTATATATTATCTCTAACAGTTGAGGATGCCCATTACTTTACGACGTTACTTTAGAGTATTAATATAGTTAAAATAACTAGCCTCTGCTAATACATTCATAAACGTCTATAAAGCGAGGATACATTAAAATGGGTAACCTTTGCCGTCTCATAATCGTAGGTCCTCGTGTCTAGTGATTGCTATCCGATCTCTGGATCACGACATTCGATTGCAAAATGTTACCGAGTGTGCATCGAGCGTGTTAGATAATCGATTTGGTGTTTATATTAATTTTATTGTTACATGCATCGCATCGGAAAGTGTTCCATCTCTTTAATTTTGCTCTAAATTGCGTATTATGTAATTGTGTTGTATTTGTTTTGAAAAAATCGATACTTTTCAATTATTTATCATTAATCGATAATCTTTGTGTATATAAATGTGTGGTTGATATATAGATTTAAAAAATCAATCGTGAATCCGAAAATATTGCATACATGATATGATTATGATTACTTCTTACAAAAACAAATTTAGTGCTCAACAAGAATTACGAAAATGGCCTGTAATGTACTACATATATAAAACGGTTGACCAACTACAATATGAGGCGATTTAAATAGAAATACAAGCTTTATTACTATAAATATTTAATAGTCAATTTGAATTTAATATACAACCTAATCGATATTAATTTTAAAAGTAGGTCAGTCTTCAATCATATTTAAATAACTCGGCATCATCTTACATCAAAGTCACAAGCTTTATATCTAAATCTGATATTTATTTCGGGCTAAATTGGCTCATTTGTAACAATTTACAATTTAAAGATCAAAAGTTCATTGCAAATTTCATTCTGAGTCAAGACCTAGCTTTATAAACTATAGTATGTCAAAATCTTACACACTTTAAAATGTAAATACACTAAAGGAGTTTAAAGTATATTTAGTGTTTTCATTAATGCGAATAAAGCAGTTCTTTTGATGAAAATGAAGGTATTTTGCTAATAAAATTGATTATTAGTAACAGTAGTATACAAAAATATGTAGGTGGCTAAATTAAGGCAGATTTTTTTTCGTCACTCTAGATGCCATTTCTCGATTAAACAATTAGTTAATTTAGCTTAAGAATTATAAAATAGTTTATAAAGTTATAAACAAAAAATAATGATAAATACTGATACTGATATGACATATAAAACAAATAAATATTAAATATAAATATTAATATTTCATACAATATTTCTATTAATAATTAAACTTTTTTGTTAACAGTTCAAAGACCAATGGACATCAAGAACAGACCTCGCATTCCAATACCAGATGAAGATCCATACAGCATCGCCAGTTCAAACGCCAACGGCTCAGGTTCCAGCGGCAGTTCTGGAGGTTACGGACACAATGGTCACAACGGTCACAATGGCCATGGAGTTGTAGCAGCAACAAGAGAACAGCTGATGATGCAAATGGGACAAAGAAGAGGTGATAAGCCTCCAAAACTGCCGCCGAGGGAAAACGGTTACGGGCCAGCTGACATACCCAAGGTAATAAATAAAATATATTTTTACTCCATGTTTTAAAATACACAAATCTCCCTTTATCTCTTCCTTACCTTCATTATAAAAATTCTCGTTCTCGTTTCTGCTTAACTACATAGTAGAAACGTTTTAGTTGATAAGGCTGTTGACATCAATTATGTATAAAACTTAATATAATAGGTAAACAAGTATAAACTAACTAAAAAAAAATATATATATAACATATTTTGCCAAAGGTAATGGGCCGAAACGTTCACTAAATTTTATATAAAATTAATCTAATCATTACGGAAATGCCGATGCGTTATGATGCATGTCATGTAAAAGATTTTGTAAAGGCCCATTAAGGCGCTGAACAGAGCTGGCGCAAATTCAGATTTCGGCATATAAGCCACGCCCACAATTTCTGCGACGGCGTAGCGACAAAATTAATTTTTTAACACCCATTGTAGGTGTACACTATTTTATCCAAACTTTTTTTGTACAATTTATTTAAAAAACTTATGTCTAATTAATCTTATAAAACTAAGTATGCTGAAACTATAACTAAACACCTAAAAAAGGACATATTATCAACAAGGAATAGTCACAAAAGGCGGCAGCGAGCGACACACGTCCGTATAGCAGCGCGCCTCAGCGATCACTGTCTATATTCGTAGATGTAAAAGAGAAGCGAGACGATGACTCGTTTCAGTTTTGCTATTTTCTAAAAAATATTTAATTTGAATGAAATATCTTAATTAATTCAAAATTTAAATCTTACATTCTCTTTATATTATAATGATTTATTAGTCTTATTAATTTTACCAATTTTTGTTGATAAATATTAGAGATATTTACGATCAAAATAAAAATCAGAGGTCTATTTACCAATTTTTTTTATCGAAAAAAAGTATCGTAATCATGTTTTGAAATCTTACATTCTCTCTGAGATATGATGTATATTAACATATATTTTTCTTTTAATCGTCATCCCTATAGCTTTTGTTAAAAACGTGTTTAAAGTCAGCCTATTTGGCTCTGTTCAGCGCCTTAAACGTCAAGTTAAATGCAATTCCGCACTTATTATCGGTACGTACAAAACGTATAAAAACTGACTTAATATATTAAAGACTCTAAAATTCTGAATGTGAAAGAAATGATATTATTTAACTCAACAAAGTTAAATGAATAATAGAAAAATGAACAATAGTCTATTGGGTTACAAAAATGCGCAATTGAAATAAGGCAAACAATCTCGAACTAATTTAACAAATAATAAAGATTTTTTGTTATTTTCTGCCACTGAGTGAGAATCACGCAGGTAAGAATTAAACCAAATCAAAACGTACGAGACTTTTTTGCTTTAATTTGAACACTAAAATAAGTGAGAGAAAAGAGGAAATTATACTAGAAAATGTAGTGCAAAAGGGACTTATAGGGTGCTACATAAATGTCTTGGACACTGCAACTCTTAGGGTTATAAATTTGCGCGGAGTTGACAAATGCTGAACGCACTTACCATTTATTCAACAATTAACGAGTTTTATATACAATTTTACTTATTGTCTGACCATACTAACGATAACATAATCTTATCACTAAAATGCCTTAGCGTAATTAAACAACACATGTAAATCCGTTTAATTAAAACGATGCGTCTTCTGCAAAAACAGCTCCATCACTAAACTGTGTGCATCGTTAAAATCAAATCGTAGATTATTGCATACCTTGATTTGCCGTTATAATTTTCTGTAACACTAATGGCAAGAGTTGCCCTTAAAATTGATCGAAATTAATATTATCAAATTCACACCAATCGTTCCATAAATAATGACAACCCAGAAAATTAATTTATAACATCCAATTTGTTATAAGTTACATGTGGTTAAAAATTTACCGCGTAATATTATTGTAAGTGAAAATAGCATTATCTCGATTACAAATCACATTACAACTGTTTAAGCGTTTAGCGTGCTATTTTTAAATCAATTTGCACATCATTTTTATACTTTTTCGCGCGTACGTCCATTATAAAATTCAATTACGAGGTTTTTTCTTAAAGAAATACTGAAAGTTAGAATGCAAAAATTACGCACATAATTTAACTTTTACATAGCTCTATCTATATGAGTTTATTCACATTGTAGCAATTACATGAATAATAATAATATTGTGATTACCCTCCTGAATTTTCTTATAATTTAACGATAGTACATTTAGAAAATTATTTTAAAAGCTTTAAACTAAGAAATAATTCCTAAGATGAATTTTACAATGACAGTCTTATTATTATATATATAGGACAGTCTTATTCTCGTTCAATGCAATATTTAATACAAGTTTTTTTTTTATCGAAATAAGCTACCTTCTTTTGTGTAAAAGGGATAAACCTAATAGATTTGCGATGTTTAATATGAGACGACATAACAAACAAACGCAAGAATGTAACCATTAAAACACCTTTTGTAAAGTATAAGACTTCCACTTTCTTGGACATAATGTAATTGATAAAAGAACGAATACAAATTTAGAATCATAAATCACTTTGGGCTCTTAATGGAAATCAAATCTTGGGCGTAAGATTGCATTTTTTTATGATATAAGGATCATTTAATGTGCTACATGATAAAGGTCCAATTTACGCAAAGTGATTTCGAGACATCCCTTACCAAGAATGATGATGTACTTTCTTATTATGCGACCGAATGATAAGTGTGTCTAAGTAATACTACTTTATCACCAAAAAATTAACTTTCTTACACGACTTAAAAAAAAAAAGAAAGTGTAATGTAAAATATAAATTTTTGTTACTGTATTTCGAAAATAAGAATGGATAAAATACGAAATGAGTAAACAGGTAAATTAAGGTAAGTAAGAGGGAAGTCTGAAAGTTGCGCCCATACAGAAAAGACGAAAAGTGCGAGATTAATATATGTACATATAATGAAGAGGCATGAAAATCTTGTGGCCAGTTTTAATATTGATTGTTTTTCCTCACATTTAGAAAATCGTGGAAACGTTATTCCGTCAACTAATATTATAAATAGTATCAGTTTCTTATCTTTCCAATCAAAGTCAATTGTCAATGTACGATAATATTTAAAAATAAATTTCACGTACTTAACAAAGCCAAGTGAACAATGATGGAGTTTTTATCGATGAAATATCGAAGAACTCATTGCCGCCAATGATAAATGTACATGTGGCAACCTTGAATCTTTTTATTGCTTTATCCAAATAGCCTCCTTTTGCTATGACATTACAAAGATGAGGAATGTCCTTTGTCCCTTTTATAAGTTTACTTTTTGCACTGATCCAACACTCTCGTGCATTTATTTGACACTTTATAAGTTGATAATGATCTTAAAGATGCAATCAATTATATTCTGCTTTTGTTCAGTTGTTTAAGATTGACTGTAACGTGCCCTTGCAAAGAGTTATCGTTCAGCCTATCATTTCATAGAATTTAAAAATATTTTTAAAATAAACGCTTAAAAATAGTCTTTGTAGTCTGGCGACGATAATCACTTCTTAATGATGAAATATTTAGCTGGAAATATATTTTATGTTAGCTATACCTAGCATTATTCTCTACTGTACTGTAATTTATTAATTTTACCTTTTACTTTAAAGTTTCTAGAGTTGAGATGTTTTATTTTCTGTTTCTCTATGAAATGATTTCACTTACTCATCATCATCCTCCTGCCCTTGTCCCACTCTAAGTCGGCATAACATGTTACAAACATGTTGTCACATGATTTGGCTACGTATTTTACGAACGGCCGCCTGCCTGACGTTAACTTACCTTCGTCGTATATTACGACCCCTCGGTTCTTACCGAGTTTTTTCTTAAGAAGGTCTATTCTACTTAACCAGATAACACTTTGGGTATCCGGTTACCTTACTTACCTTAGTCGCCTTTTACGTCACCTCGGTAAGAAATGAGTGTGGTCTATTCTCTTCTACTCGGCCGCATACCACACGGCGGGTCGACTTACCTTAGTCACCTTTTACAACACCATCTAATTTTATTTATTTATTTTAGTTTATTTTGAGTGTTATTATATATACACAAAAATGTACTTGTACTTCAAATTTAACCCAAAATGGAAGCATCCTGATTTAGTTCCTATTGTTTTTTATCTCTTATATTTATTTTATTTTACATTACCACGTCAAACATTTTCGAAATTTAATCTCATAGTCATCTTACCAGTAACCCGAGTTGCCAGAGGCAAAGCTAGTGTTAAATAAAAATTAATTCTATTTTATAACTATATAATATAATTTTTATATATAATAAACTTTTATAATATAATTTTCTATATTACTAAATCTAAAAATATGTTCATTATATCCACGTTACTTTTCACACTATCTTACCAATTAGTGTAAATATAATAAGATTCTATCCCTCCTGTAACACATTATCGTTCTTCTTCTTCAAATACCGTCTCCCAACGAAGGTTGGCAATCTTAAATTACTTTAGAAATTGTTGCTCAAAAGTTAGGAGCTCTTTCAATACTATTGACATAGATTTTTTAAACATGATGTCCTTCTTCGACCAGGCCTCCTTATAATATCGATAAAAGGCAAACTCTGTTACTGCTAAAAGGAACCACTTTTCTGAAGCCTTAAGTTTGATTCCCGGTAAACTATATATTCAAGATCGTCTAGTGTAGTGTACCTTACCAGTTCGAACTTCAAACCAATAATCCACACCGCACTTACTACTAATTCTTAATTTCTTTACACTAGATTGTATCTTGGAGTTTTGGAGACACTTTCATTCGAATTATGTTTCCAGCGATAACTCTATCAGCTCTTTATTAAATTTTACGTACTACGTTATTTAGTAAGACATTATTTATCCCAGTACTGAGCCAATCCTATATTCGGGTATTCGTGTTGGATGTTGCAAATGATTATACCGTCATTTTGATCATCAGTTTCATTTTTTAACTTAAGTTTACTTTAGAAGATTTATTTATCATTAAATCCTTGATTTGTATAAATGTAAATTGAAATCAGGGTGGCAATTTCTTTTAGTCGATAAGTCTCGTCTACAATATGCGCATTGTATCACCATTAGTTATTCATTGATCTCGTTTTACCTTGTAAAAAGATAAGAATAGTCAAGTACCCACGCATTTATATCTCTGTTAATACTTTTTGTCGTTTTGTATCGGCAATCGGGTTTTTAATACAATTCTGTGTGTTCCGATAATATTATCGAACTAACATAGGATATAATCTTTTTAGACATTTCAATTCCACCTTTTGTTTAAAACTTCGCCTTATTAAGGTACTTGATTTACATAGGTTTATGTAGTAAATTAGAAAATATATAATGCCTTAAAAATGGCACGACAAATATCTAAAAAAAGATGGAACATCCTCCTTATTGCGTCGTTCTCCTCAGTACTGAGGGTCGTGATCTCTTCCACGGATCACTTTTTCTGGGATATCCGATCTCTTGCGACTTGTAAGGCATTGTGGAGATGGATGGAAAGCGACTTGATAATCTGGTTGGTCTGCCCTCTTACTCTATTTCCTTCCACCGAATCATAGTAACTTTCCTAGGTTGTCTTCAATCTTCCTAGCATTATGTCTGAAAAACTCAAGGACTCTTCGGAGATACGTTGTTGAGAGCCTATTGGTTTGATAGAAAAGAATAGAATAGAATAGAATTTCTTTCTTTTCTACGTTACAATTAATAAGTTACAAAATTAAAAAAGGATATAAATAACATATATTAAAAAAACTGTTTAAAGACTTTTATATCAAGTTGGAATTCCACCAGTGTACAGAACTGTGCAGCACAGTGTGCGACACAAATGTTTATTCTGGTCGACTCACTCAAGCAAACATTAAAAATTTTGCGCGAATATTCTAGAGATGTGTACACTTAAAACAGTGGACTCGCGTCCACGCGTACGCTTTCGTTGTTCACGAACACAGTTTTGCTTCCGCTACCGGAACGAAAACATGTGTTTCTGTGCACATCTTTAACGAGGAGTGGACGAATTAAAAAATTATTAATAATTTTATAGAAAACGTCTAAAAATATATTGTAAATTTGCATATAATTAATAAATGAAATTATAATAAAAAAGATTATAAAATATTTCTAAATGAACATGTTCGCGCACATGTGTGTTTCACTGTGCGCTTACACAAGTTACACACAACATTGCCGGTGGAGACAGAAGCTAAACGCGATATCAGCTTAGTACGTGCAGTGCGAGAACTTTGTACACAAACTATGTAAAATGTGCTGCACGTTGTGTAGCGGCTGTGAAGAAAAAGAAATACGAGAACCACTCAGACGTCGACAGATATAAGTATTATTTACATAGATGTTATAAGTATTTTACTTTATACAGTAATTCTACTTACAATATTACAGTAATTCTACTTACAAATCAAATATTCGTCAGTGGAATAAATAACCCGATGTACTGGCACAACTTACCGAGAATGTAATGACAGGTAGGTATATAATGTGCAGCATATAAATAAACTTAAATAAATTATACTTAAACTAAATACTAATAAATAAATAAATAAACAAACAAAACACTAACTTAAATACTTATAAATAAATAAACATATATTTTGACTTATATTTTCACTTTGATATGTCATAAGGGTACCTATTTACCAATACCAAGGTACAGCCAGGTGTAAACGATTGATACAACACGAATTGACGAAAGTCAGTGCGATGCTTTAACTGATTCATGATCGAAATATTTTTGTTGTTATATTTAAATAACGATTGTAGACACGTAGACAAAGTTGTATGGAGCACAAGGGGAATAGGTGAACAGACGGTTAGGCACAGAGGCACGTTTACGCCGTATGCTATACACGGTTAATCAATCGTAATTTTTAAGGCACAAAAACGTATTCGAGTATGAGATCAAAGTTTATTAATGTATATTTTGATATACCCTCTTTAGTTATCAATAAAACAAATAATCAAATTAAATATTAATTATTTTTGTGTCTGGAAACAAATCGATCTTTCTTCTTTTTTTTACAGCCGGATTACGACGATATTGAAAGCGAGCGCGTTCCGACACAATTTCCAAGAGGAAAATCTGACAAGGGAAAAGACAACAAGAAATATGGTATGTAAAATAAAAATGTGTTTAATTTGTATTTATCATATACGTTCGCCTCTTCTATTAAAGAAAAATAAGGGGGGAATTTTTTTTAAACTGTCAATAACAGTTTCATTTAGAGGGGAAGTCGAAACCATACTGAGCCACAGCAACGCGTGAGCGGCCCGCTAGTGTTAAATAAGTTAAACTAGATATAACAATCAGTAGGTACATCTCATAATTTAATAGGTTAATATTTAATTCTCTTTTCAAACCAACTTCGACAATGGTTTTAATTTCTATTCATGGATTTCGAATTCGTACAAGACGTGCGTACGCAGTTAATAAATACCCACCCTTCCCATTAAATAAGCAGCAGAATCGTTGTTGCTTTAATTAAACGGAGTTAAAAAAATAACGTCAGTCCTTGCATAAATTATATGAAGACAGTAAATTGTCCGAAGCGAAACCTAGTATGCTTGTTCTCGCTATCTTTTTTTAAGTAATTATTTAATTAGTGATTTGCGATTGGTCGCAATCACGGCAGGCTAAATGTTTGTAAATGCATAGTTCGTATAAAGCAATGCCACGTTAGATGTAGAATATATATATACATGATTCCTAAAATACAGCGAAAATTTGCGATTTTGTCGTGGAGTCTATCTCCTGATGTTGCTTCGATTGCGGGGCGAAACGATTGTTGAGTTTGGGGTAGTGAACATGTGTAGTGCTTGTGTATTGTGGTAGCAATGGTCCACCACTGCTACCACAATATGAAAAAACGGATAGTCCACTATACATTTAGCACTATATATATTTTCTATACTGTATAGTGGATTATAGCAAAGTAATTTTTATTATTACTTTTGTAAGATATCCTGTTAGCATTACACTCTATTCTTAGCTTTTAGAAATCTTTTTCAGCTTTTATTTCCCTATATTCAAACCATATAACGGCTAAACACGACCTCATCATTAGTGATTTCTCACAGACAAACTTTGGTGAGAAGAAACTTAGTAATCTTCAATTATATCTAAATCATTAGGAAACTATACCTCTATTGTACAAAGGCTTACTTAAGTATATGATGTATAATACAATATATTCTGTCTAATTCACAAAATTTATGAACGCAACGTGTTAGAATATAAAGTAGTAGCTGGAAACACTTGGTAATCAAATCATGACAAATATAGATAAAATATTTGCGCCATTTGCACCTGTGATCTCAGCATGGGATCACCCACAAATGACAGCGTGTGAAATAAATGACGTGCCTTAAAGGTATTTTGCGGGTCGTAAAATAGATTCTTAGTGGTTATGTAAAAAATTCTTCTATTTAGTTTATCTTTAAACATCTGATGGTAAGAGCGCATTGTGAAATCTATACTTATTACAAGCAATATAACAGAACTAACTACTTTGCTATAATCCGCACGGGTTAAGTGAATGCATGCAAAGCCAATGTGTATGAAGCAGGCAAAATCTACGCACCTTATACATGCAGGACCAGCCACCACATGCACCCCAAGGCATTATATTATAAAACAAAGTCCCAAAAAGGTGTCTGTCTGTATGTAATCGATTTTCTCAAAATCTACTGAACGGATTTTTGTACGGTTTTCACCAAAAGATAGTGCAATACTTCCGGATGGTTTAGGTAAATAGTACACATCAGTATTATGTAAATTGTGTTGAAGAGATTGCGCAGTTGTTAAAAAACTCGCTTGTTGGGAGTTTTAGTCGCATGCGCCGCGTAAACCAGCAGAGATACGCTAAAGCAATATACTAGAGAATTTGAAATCTATAAAAATACTACAAAAAAGTCTGCGAGAGCAGGTCTCTACCTCTTATGGTTAACTCGCAATATTTTTGTTTAAAATTTGAATTCTAGAAAAAAAATGTGACACGTTGATTTTCACGCGGGCAAAGCCACAGCTAGTTCCTTATAAGGACCAACGCCAAGTACGCAATTCTGAAGTTTGTAGTACATCGATCTTCGGGGATATCCAAAGCGCATAGGTCTTTTCAATCGGTAGTCTCATGGTTCTTAAATTTAGCGCTTTTGTGCCAGTAACATCGTGATAATATTTGGAGATGTTTCTGATATGAGTGCTTTTTCACGAAACAATCAGTATCAATGAGCTTCATTATTATTTTAATGTTAAAGCATGGACCGTATAAACTAAGATGTCAAAGGATCGTCATTTTATTTTATTAATATTAAGTTGGGTTCCAAAAAAGAAACTAATTTGATCATCGTATCAACGGATAAATTGTGGTGGTTGTTCTTTTTCAAACCTACAATAACTACCTCCTAACTTTTTTTGTGTATAATTTGGGTGATCATTCTCGTAAGTTTATTAATTTTTGTTTCACTTAATAGTTTTACTATATCTCATAAAAGAAATCTAAAAAGTTTATCAGAAAGTATAATAGTTTAGTCTATAATATTCACACAACATTGTGCCAACAAGTCACCTGAACTTTTATAATCAGTGTATTCAAACTGTAGCAAATTATGAATACATTTTGCGTATGGTTGCGCTATGTGGTGTGCTAAACTGTGTTCACGAAAATATCGTTTTCATCATACGTAACAGAGGTTACTAGACAATACAGTTTCGCAACATGAGACTGGCATTTGGGCATATCCTTGATATTTAAATTGACGGTATTTGCGATGCAGGCGTAGGATGCGGAACACGACGAACACGCGTTCATTGTTTTTAATTATTATCAATGAGTATTTTAGCGTAAAACTTAATAATGTTACTTTCCAGAAGCTTTGAATAATATTTAAAAAGCTAGTGAGTTGTTTAACCATTTTATATTTTGTTACTCGCTAGAAACATATAGCAAAAGATTTTCCAATACGGATAGTATTTGGAATATTACAGGAGGCTGAAAATATATATATGCTCAAGGTAACATCAAAAATATTATCACCAATGTATTTTTGGAACAAAAACTTACGTGCGTAATTTTTTTTCTCTTAAATTTCGAACTTCAGTGAAATTTCGATTTAACATTTTCGTCGTATTTCGTCTCGTTACATGTAATATAATAAAGATGTTATCAATTTCTGAAACGTGCGTCTGCCGTCGTCGTAAACCTATATTAATTTATACAACTATCAACTTTAACATTTTGATCTATAAGTTCGTGAGAATCAAAGGTATCGACCTAAACTTTAAATGTTGCTCTATCCTTAACGAGATTTAATATGCATAAAATAGTATCATGAATTCCTTGATTTAATTTATGAATCTCTCGTGAACCAGATCAAGGAATGAACTAATTCATGAGAGAACATAATTTTATAGGTGGAAGCTAAAGGACCTCAGTTCAGTAGAAAGCTTTATTCAGTAGTGTTTTATCACGCTTAGGGATGTCATTTATAATTTTACATCCACGAAATTTGTAGCTGTAGAAGTAAATGCCTTTTACCATTTCATCAATACGCGTATACTGATTAAAAATAATTAAAAATACAAAAATGTCAAAAAAGGTTCTTTAGCTTTCACCTACAGAATTGTATTAGGATAATACTACACCAGCAATATGTACCTTGTTTATTTTATAGACATATCGAACTACAAATTCCTCCAAATTTTACTTACATATAAAAATACATCACAAATTTAAGCCATAAGCATTATCAAATTATATGTAAAACATACAGTTGGTGATGATATAGATATCTTCCATGACTCTGTTAATACCATTTAAATGAAAAGGCGCTGTTGATCTATATATTGAGCTACATATTTATTAACTTAATTTAAAAAAATTACGAGTTCCACTTTTTATAATATTAATATTTTGTAATATAATACTCATATTTTTAATTTAATATGTATGGTACCCTGTAAGCATGCTAGGTTCACATCAAGAAGTCATCAATTATTGTAAGCGAAAAATTATGTTGAATATTTGATATTTTCAACTGTATGGATCAAACTGTATGGATTCAAATGTATGGATCAGAATGTTGGCCAATGAAAAAGATGGATGAAAGAAGAGTGCATGCAAATGAGATGAGAATGTTAAGATGGATGTGTGGTGTGACAAGATTGGATAAAATAAGAAATGAGTATATAAGGGGAAGTATGAAAGTTGCGCCCATTGTAGAAAAGATGAGAGGTGCAAGATTGGGATGGTATGGACATGTAATGAGGAGGGATGAAAATCATGTGACTAAACGAGTGTTGGATATGAATGTGGATGGATATGTGACTAGAGGGAGGCCTAAAAAGAGATGGTTGGAATGTGTGAAGTATGACATGCATATAAAAGGAGTAGCGCCAGAGTTGACGAATGATAGAAGAGAATGGAAGAGGAAAACATGTTGTACCGACCCCACTTAGAGTGGGATAAGGGTAGGAGAAAGAAAGAAGAAGATTTGATATTTTCTACTGTATATCAGTTTTGTGAACTAAATAAATAAAAGTAAAAAACACTTCAACGACCACATTTTTATTGTTGCTCATTGCTTTCATATCTTTAATATTTCTTTACAGATGACCCGTACTACTGCGGACTGCGTGCCCGCGTGCCGAACTTCGTGAAAGCCAACGGCAAGCATGTTCTTCCCGCGATGACCGAACGCCTAACCCTCAAGGAGACACCGGTCCCCAGCAAGCGCTACAGCGTGGCCCACGCACACCCCGGCCCCTTCCCGGCCCACTTGCCACCATTCGCCCACGCACCCATGCCCCAATCAGCACTTTGGCACGCACGCTCCTACGAGAGCGGAATCGGTGCGTACGACCGTCCCCCGAGAAAAGAAAAACTCATGTACCAATTTTATCCCGAAAAGGAGCGAAGGCTGCGCCCCCTGGTGATCCAGCAGCCCCGCTAGTACACTAACCTCGCACTTTTTTATCGCGGACCTCTTCGCTCCAATCTTGGTATTTACCCTTTCTCTTAATTCGCTTAGCTTGGTAGCACCACGCCTGACGCTTGACGGTAACTCCAGTTTCTACACTTCTGTGTTTCTTGTTCATCTCCACAACTTCTTTCATTTTTTTCCTGATCTTTCCACTCTCGTTTTTAATGCAGCCATTTACGAACTCAGCGAGCTATGATCCCCGCTGAACTTATCCATTTGAAGCTTCGCTTTCATCCATTGTAGATTTAAGTAGGTTACACTTAAGTACCTAAATCCACAGTTTGTAGTTGGATGCATCGTGGATTATGTCATTATCATTCCCAAGAAGTCTAAGCTATTTTGTTTTCACTGTAAAGGTGAAGTCGAAACGTATAGTAGATCGAGTTGTGGGGTTAAGAATCCATACTGTTAACACAACTTCTAAAATAAAATTACTTTCCCCATACATCGACATAAACCTAGAACACATGGAGGTTGTTCGGACCAATACATGCAGTCGTGATCATGTATGCCTTAAGTCAGAGTACATACAACGCTTTAGTTGTTTTTGACCAATAGTGCGAACAAGCCTTGAATTACGAGTATACACTGTTAACTAGAATCTTAGTACTTCTCTTTAGAAAAAGACAACCAAATGAACTTGGTTTATTTGTAGGAAGGTCTGATAATAACAAATATATATTTTTTAACATCAATATAACTAAATCTCTCAAAATTTAATGCCTTGAAGTAATAATTTTACATAATCATAGCATAAAATAATTACAACTCTTTACGTGTTCTAGCTTTCAATAAAACCGAAGATAACTCTATGGCATACTCATATGGATAACAAATGTTTGTATACATGCTGCAACGCAATATGTTAATCAATTTCTAAAACAGAATTGGCAAAAATAATTCCAATATAATTTCAATAATATCAAGTCTTCCGGGAGATGGTTTGTCTGGTTTATATAATCGGAAATCCATTGATTCTAAGCCAAATAAATAATGCTTAAAATAAAGAACGAACTAAAACTGAAATTTGAGAACAGGCTTTCTGGAGCTATAAGCTATTACAGCCGAACGGTGAAAACTAGAAGGGATTCCCTGCTAGGAGTTTTCATACGACTGCAAACCAAGAGCAGCAATATAGTTTTCTATCAAATGTTGATTGATAATTATAATTTATCATGCGCTTTTCGATAACGGAAAACCTCATGAGGAAATTCGCTTTAGAGAGCGTGGATGTAAACTTAAAATATTCTCCTCAAAAAGAGACGTTTGTTCAGAAGTTCACGACGTATCGGTTCTGATACTGCATCCTTACTTTAAATTATTGTCATATGCTAATTAATTGGGCACTTTACCTTGACAGATGGAGAGCAATACGACCCATACGCATTGTATGGCCGTCTGCCGATGCCTGGACGCGGATTCCCACCACCTCCAGCACCGAACGCGCGCCATATGTTCATCGGAGAATGGGACTAACTTTATTCGCATACCATAAGGACAAAACTAACTTATAGTACCCGGCAATAAATAATGCACATCGAAGCTTAGAGAGAAAATCGGCTTGATTCTGCTTAATAGAGCATTCTGTCTGTCGCACAGACTGACGAACCCGTGTGTGACAGTGACAGCACATCGATGTTCGTTATTTAATGCCGGGTACTATATATTGATAACATCACTTCGATGCAAACTACCCCAAGTTTCGCCTACGAAATTTGGTACTTGAAGTGATTGTATCAAATGAGATTGTAAATATGATATTGTAAATTATACTAATTATAATTTACTATTATTAGGTTCAATTACAAAATTTCAGCTACGCATTACGCTAATCAGACATTTGTATTTTGATAATTTTGTAATGTACATGATACAGCCGTTTCAATATATTGTATTTACTTTTATCGCTTACGATAATTCTACTAAGTTTATTTAGCTAGATTATATAGATTGTTTAATATTAAAATAATGCTTTACGATCACTGCCAATATATTTTTAAAATTTTCAAGAGGCGTTATTACGTCACTTGAGCGAAACATTCTGTACTATTTCAAGATTAGACGAATCTTTCGTAAATAAGTTTTTCGTTTTTTCTTAATTTTAGTTTAATATTTTTAGATAAAAACAATGTGCCTAATGCAAAACGTTCTATGTATGTTTTATTTTTATTTTTATCATATTGATTTTATATAAAAAAAGATTCTGAAACATTTTTTATTATTATGAGACCGTTAAGACTGCTTTTGCCGCATGATTTGCAATAAAGGGAATAAAGTGCATTTTTAACATAATACGTTTTGCATTATATATAACGTTATATTTTTTAAGTTAAGGTGTCAATCCTAGTCACTACAGGGTTGGAAAATGAATCTAAATCAAAAATACGTGAGATCGGAAACTCGAACTTTATATTTGAATATTTATGACGTAGATACTAATTAGAGATAAAATTACAGTCCAATATTGTGTAGCCTGTTCCTGTATAAAAATGGGGTAATCGAAAACGATGAAATAAAAAAACTATAATATTCTATGAAGGCTTTTTAATAAATGATCAATATTTTGCTTACTATTCGACTATTCAGAACTGTTACCGTTCCCAAATTTGAAACTCAGGAATGTCCAAGGCGTTGTACATTATTGTTTTCATATAAATGACCGAATCTCCATAATATTTTTAAATTTAATTGTATTTTATTTCTATGCAACTTTTTAGCAATGGCCACAAAATTTGTCTTGTAAATAGTTATTTTTCTTATTTTTTAAGTTTAGTTGTTAGTATTAATATAGATATTTAATAACATTACGATTAAAATTATTCTATTACGGATATGAACATAAATTTTTATCAATACTCAATTACTATAATTTTAGTTTTAGGTTGACAATTTTGTATTTTTGTAGTTTTGTCAATATTTTACATATAAAGTAAGTCTTCTATATAGTTCTCTATATTTAAATTAGCTTTATATTTGTTTAAGTACTACAAATTAAAAATATATTCGTTTCAAATATATGAAAAATGATTTTTTCGGTGTACAGTCATCTGAAATTCTAATATCGGTGCTAAGCAGGTTACCATTCTGTATAATTTAACTAATATGTATAAAAGTTCCATTATATTAGAATAAAATACCTATTTTTTTTTAAATTCAAAGTGACTGTAGTTTCTAATAACATATTCGAAAACATGTTAATATGAAATCATAAGTAAATATCGCATACGATAGAAAAATATAATCGAAGTTACGTATGGTAGGTATCAATAAATAAAATCGATAAATGGTATGTATCGATATCGATAAGTCCTACTCTCCGAGAATTTGAATTGTTGATATTTGATGTAAGTTAAATCGTCAAGCCCGTCAGCACGGCCTTGTAGGGTAAAATTGGATATTACATAATTTCTTCAGTCAATATTTAATATTATATATTGAAACTGATTTGGCGACTGTACTTTGTTATAGTTACGTATGTCATCAACATCCGTCGTGTATAGGGTGTTGGTAAAATAGTAACCTAATTTAAGGACAATCTGTATGAATCAAATATACAATTATTTTAATAAACGTAGTTTTTATTGATTCCTCTTTTGATATAGCACAATCATCGTCATTCCCTGTCCTTATCCCACTCTAAGTGGGGTCGGCACATGTTACAAACATGTTGTCACATGATTTGGCTACGTATTTTACGACCAACCTTCTGCCTGACGTCAACTTACCTTAGTCGCTTTTTACGACACCTCGGTAAGAAATGAGGATGGTCTACTCTATGCAGCCGGATACCACACGGCACCTCTTTTGATATGACAAACTACATTATAATGATATGAATTGAGATTTTTTTGAGATTGAGAGAAGATGAAATTGATTACAATGTAAAATTTATAGGCAGGTCGTAATTATCTGTAATTAGTAGTACAATAGTCAAGAAATCTAAAGTAGCATATAAGTAATTTATCATTGTAACTACTGTTGATAATTCATAATAAAAATAAAATAAAAAAAATAAAAATAATAATAAAATAATTATAAGAATTGTGAATTTTCTATATAAATTCGACAATATGAGGATGGATTCAAATATCCCGTTATTTTTAAACGTATAAAAAGCTTAGTATGTAAACTTTTAAGTTATTTATAACGATAGTTCAATACTATTAATTAATCCTTTTTCATATTTCATATCCGACATATTTCTATATAGTTATAGTTATAGTAGTCCCAGTTGTAGACTGAAATTATTAATATTCGTTGCTTATTAAATAAAAAACATTTATTTATGAAGCATTATAATCTCCATTTCTTATCCATTTCTTGATTACATATTTTATATGTTTTCTAGCTTCTTTTAATTCCTCAATGTCATCAGCCTGGTTCGAAAACAAATCCCTACAATGAGATGCTCTTGGGATGACCACTGCTGGGGCGTGATATGATAAATCTTCTAAAATACTAAGAGTGCTCCACGGATCTAAATCTCCATTTGTAAAAATTACTTTAGAAACGTTTGGTTTTAATCCTCCGTATAATTTATTAACTCTTGTAACACCATCTTCTACTTTCTTCTTGTCAAATCCTGGACCAAACAATTTGGAGCACATATTAATATAAAACTCTACGGGAACATTTCTTGTAAAGGGATGCAATTGCGATGTCGTAGTCTGATAGTAGCCAAATTCAGTACAAGTTTGATAAAACCACGCTAGAATCCAATCATTCTCCTTTTTATTGATCATCTCGTCAATCATTTCATTAAAATCATAGCATACACAGCTATTTTTCGAAAATACCTTTTTCATTGTCCTCGGTGTACCTTTATTTTGTATTGTCTTACAATGTTTCTTAATTTTTTTCGTCGTTCCATATTGAGAGTTAATCATAAATTCAGAGATTTTATCACTGAAAAAAAGTTGTTGATTTTCTGGTATAGACATGTCACAACTTTTACATATATTCTCCTCCGCCTTTAATTGTTCAATCCCTTTAGAATTTTGAAATAATGAATCGTATCTCTGAAATACATTTCTGATCGTATCTAAACAATCGTCAGGCCCATGATTTTCATAATTATCACTTACTTTTTCAAGATATTCGGAAAAATCTACTTTTGCCAGAACGGGACCACTACTCGCTATAGCTGCATCAACTAGGTCAGGATACAATAACTTCATCCAGGCAGCTAAATTACCGGCATAAGATCCTCCAATAACAACAACCTTGGATTTGCTATACAAAGGTAATGATTTTAAATGTCTTAACAAATTGGCATTATCAGCTAAAGCCTGTCTAGAACTTAAAAATTTGAAAGTGTCCGCGTCCGTACCATTCAGTGGCTTACTCAATCCGTAATATCTATGTTCTGATACAAACATAGCACCTTTGGTTTCTTTGGCCAGTTCGTACATTATTCCCGAAACAGTCCAACTGGGAGAAGCCGGACCCTCACCGCCTAATAATAAATAAATTGGAATTCCTGAAGCCCTGTATTTCTGATGAATAAGACTTTCAAAATATCTCATATTCCATTTTCTTGTTTCTTCTAAGTCAAAGTTGTCCAATTTTTGCTCGATCCAACGTGTTGTTGCGTCTAAACTTGCCGTCACAGTTACCGATTCTAACTCGTCATTGAGATATTTGAAACCGTTTCTTATGCCAAAGAACAGTTTCACGCCATAAGTATAACGTAGGCTTATAAGGAGAAACAAAGAATAATATATTGATAACATTGTATTTACTCTACTAACGGCCTTTCAATAGAGTTCTATACAAGATCTAGTCCATGGATCACATTGAATGCACTATTTATCCATCGCAAAGTAAGATAAGGTGAAATTTATCGAATACCTTAAATGATGGTGGTGCATAATTTATTTTATTCTTACTAGTTCTTGTTGCCAGGGTTTCGTTCTTTTTAACATAATTTTAATTATTCGTTGCAAAAACTTGTTTTCAAATGCTACATTGCTTCTGACGCTTACTATGGGTCTCATAAGTAAACTTAACGTCGGCGGTCCATAGAGAGAGCTACGCTTGGATTATCTCTGCATGATCAAATCAAGAATTAGAAAATCCGTGAAACAAAGATAACTGCAATCATCACGAAGCTATAATAGCAATGGCTGTGGGCTTCAGTACGAAAAAATAATGTATGTTAGAGTTTCCAAGTGTCGAACACCTTCTAAAAGATCGTGGGAACTGCTGGATTCAAACAGAACAAAGATGTAACGAAAAAAACCTGATACTTAGAGTAACGGAGCTGTGTGAATGAAAGTCAGATCCATTTTGAACATGTTTATGTGCTCCTTGTGACTGTTAGATGCTCTAGCGTCTAAGTTCTGGGTAATTAAGATTATTGGTTTATTAGACAAATGTCTAGTAATTAAAGTAAGTAGTCTTGGAATTGTTGAGTCGAACCTATTTATATAATCAGGCGTTACTTTGCGGAGATCCATAATACAGAAGTAATAATAAAATTATTTTGCTATAGTCCGCTATACAGTTAATAGAAAAAATATATAGTGCTAAATTTATAGTGGACTATCCGTTTCTTCATATGAAAATATATATAGTATAGCGGATTATAGCAAAATAATTTTATTATTACTTTCGAACCTATTTGTTACGGGTCCTAACTAACATCCTTGACGTTACGTCATTCTATGAATATTACCGCTAGCATTCATGTCCATTCACATATAGTAGTTCCTATGACATTAACAATTAAAGTATGTTTTTCTTAGTGGATAACGGTTCAGAATAAAATTGTTTATTTCTGGTTTTGTTTTTTTTTGCATACATTTATTAACCATCATAAAAAAATATCAAAATACGTATGCGGCAATGTAAATGCCCTTAAAAATCGAAATACAAATCGAAGATATACGTACTTATTAAGATAATATGTCTTCAATGTACAAAAATATTCTGTTACAATTTTCGAATACTTAGCTAGAGGAAGAATTATAGATTGTAATTGATTGCCCTTTGTCAAACAAACATTCCACAGTGCTCATTTGTAAGCAAATTTTTACCTTCGGAACGTTTCCACTTAGAAACATTCGATGGAGTTATTTATGCCGGTATTGTTGTAATTTGTTGACGGAAACGCATCGTAATCTAACTAGCGTTACATGATATACCTGTTGGTATAAAAAACTAGGCCAATATATGACCTACGATTCTTAACCTGCATGGTGGCAGGTAGTAGAGATACTAGAGTAGAGGGAAGCCAACCTAAAATGTGCCATATTTAAATTAAAGAAAGCAACTATGGTAATCAACCTATCTCTCTTTTTTATGTGTGATTAGACAAAGATGTAATATAGATTCATCTTACCTCTCATTATTTATTGTCATTGTCACTTACAGGCGTGTCTATGTATTATACCTATACTAATATAAAGCTGAAGAGTTTGTTTGTTTGAACGCGCTAATCTCAAGAACTACAGGACCTATTTGAAAAATTGTATGATTGTAAGATAGTCCATTTATCGAAGAAGGCTATAGACTATATATCATCACGCTTAGATGAAAAGGAGAGGAACAGCAATAAAAAGTATTGCGGCAAAATTCAAAGCTGTGCGCTAAGTAAACGGAGAAAGTTATTCAAAAATCATGTATTACAAAATTGTTCCTCTCTAAAAGTTCAGAATAAAAGTCCACGACAGCTATGTCTATCTTTTAAGTTTAACCAATTTTAACCATAATCAATACATAAGACTGCAGTCCACGCGAACGAAGTTGCGATTAAAAGCTAGTGTATCATATTAAGAACTCTATGGTTAGTAATCCAAAGGGAAAACCTGTTTGTTGCCATGGCAACGCAATAACAACAAAGCTATTGCGCGTGAATGTCCATTTCATATTAAAAGTCTAGTAATAGGTTAAAAGCTTTAATCAGATCGAAATGAATATGGATTTTTCAGAGAGAAGCGCAGAACGTGAAAGTACGGGTAGCCGGGCGGATGCCCCGCGACCAGTTTCGAGAAGAGGATTCCGAGAATATACCAACAGTGGATCAGCTCTATCAAGGTATGGAAAAAACATACATTCTCGTAATATATTTTGTATTTTTTTTATACTTGTAATTTAGAAATTCTCTTAACGAACTTAACTTTCTATATGACAAACTAATCGGAGAAATGCCTTTTATGATTTAGCGGGAATTTCAAATATTGTCATCCTCCTGCCCTTATCCCACTCTAAGTGGGATCGGCACAATATGTTACAAACATGTTGTCACTTGATTTGGCTATGTAGTCTACGACCGGCCGCCTGCCTGACGTCAACTTACCTTAGTCGTATTTTACGACACCTCGGTAAGAAATAAGGGTGGTCTATTCTACTCAGCTGGATACCACACGGTGGGTCAACTTACCTTAGTCGCCTTTTACGACACCTCGGTAAGAAATGAGGGTGGTCTATTCTACTCAGCTGCATACCACACGGCGGGTCGACTTGCCTTAGTCGTCTTTTACGACCCCTCGGTAAGAAAGAGGGTGGTGTATTCTACTCAACCGGATACCACACGGTGGGTCAACTTACCTTAGTAGCCTTTTACGACACCTCGGTAAGAAATGAGGGTGGTCTATTCTACTCAGCTGGATACTACACGGCAGGTCGACTTACCTTAGTAGCCTTTTACGACACCTCGGTAAGAAAGAGGGTAGTCTATTCTACTCAGCCTGATACCACACAGCATAGCGGGAATTTCAAATAATAAAATTCAAATAGTAAAATATTTAAACATTGTACAATTTACGTTAAATTCTTTAAATAACATTGATAAATGGGTTTTATTACTTTACTACAATTTTATCAATTAATTGTCAATTGATAAAACTCATCGTTTCAACTTACATAACAGTTAAAATCAATCATATATGATATATGAAAACACGTTCGGTGTGGCCATTTTTTTAATTTACGAAGCTTTGGCAAAGGCCGCGCTTTGTCCACCACGACTTTATGGCCTAACAATTTATGCAAAACTAAAAGAGGTTTTTGATTGTCATGCTCCGGCTTAATTTATGTTCCCAAATGAGTTAAGAAAATTTTGAATTGCGGTATCCAATTATTGTAGATAATTTGATTTAATAAAGCTCTTAGTTGAAAACGCCGTGTGGTATCCGGCAGAATAGAATAGACCACCCTCCTTTCTTACCGAGGTGTCGTAAGAGGCGGCTAAGGTAAGTGCCGTGTCGTATCCACCTGCATAGAATAGACTACCCTCATTTCTTATCGAGGTGTCGTAAAAGGCGACTAAGGTAAGTTGATGTCAGGCAGACGGGCGGTCGTAAAATACGTAGCCAAATCATGTGACATGTTTGTAATATGTTGTTCCGACCCCACTTAGAGTGGGATAAGGGCAGGAGAATGATGAATGATGAAAGTTCTTAATTGAAACTAAAAACTCCTTACCTTACGCAGACTACCTTACCGAACGATCGAATTACGCTGGCAGCATTTTTATACAGCTATTTTTGTAACAGAAGTGGCACGATGAGGCCCTCATCAGCATATAGAGGTAGTACAGCCTCTCGTATGTCTACAGCCGGGTTTGGCCCAGCACCGGTGACTGCCAGTCGACAACCTACTGCTGTGACAGGATTCTCAATGGTTTGTTAGGATTACGAGTCGTGATGTATAAAGCACACTGATTTAAAACAGTTTACAGGGGCCGCCGAATTTAAGCGACCCAACAACAGATGTCAAAACCTTTGGTGTCATAAGTGTAAAAGCGGGACTATCGAAGAAAAAGGAAGTTAGTACTTCCTTTTTCTTCGATATAAACATAACATAACATAATTTGCACATTGTCATGTGTCATCGTTATGGATTTAAACAAGATACAAGGCCGATATTTAAATACTTATACCAATTGTGCTTTTACTTCAGAAGACTAATACCCTTGACGACAGTTTATTTATAGAAATCGGCTATACTTAAGTCTTAGGAAGAATCGGCTAACCCGATAGAATAGGAAGTATAGATGATTTGTATACATAAACTATGAATACTACTCATGATAGTTTAATTTTTTTTTAAACCATAAGGATAGTAGATAAGAAGTATATTCAGACGGAATTGGCTTTTCGCCATTTTCGAAAATTGGCGTGCCAAGCGGATATGTTTCACTTATTCCCTTAAATATTATACAACTAAAACAATTTGCCGTAATTCGCATCGATGCTCAGGAAATTCGTAGAAAGCATTGGACTTATGTATCATTCTGAAACTCATAATCAGAATGGTTAAAAAAATAGAGAAGGCAAAAATTAAAGCTTATTTCAAATAAAACAAACTTGATAGTGGTTAAGCGTCCATCTTTTCAGTAATTTTTTATTGTACCCTGACGTTTATGTTTACTTCACATACATTGTTGTTCAATTTACTTTTTCCCTTAGATCGACAGACCAATAACTCAACAAGGTATCTCTGGCCTACGCACGAGCACCGCTCGAGGATTTCGTACAAGACAGCTTCAAGACAAACGTTATTGGGAAGAACAGATGCAAATTAAGGTGCGTGAGATGAAAGCTGAAATAGCAAGATTGACGGAACAAGCTGATGCCAGAGAAAGAGAAAAGTCAGCGAAGAAGCATTACGAGAAAAGAGTTAGGGAATTGGCACAGGAATTAACAGGTAGGTCTATTCTACAATTTCATATATTGATGGTCATAATTGATACAATTTACAGCCTCAATATTTTTTTTAATGTTAATATTATAAAATCTCTCAAGACAAGAGCTAAAAAAAAATTTTTTAATAACTGGCGATAAATTTGGTTGAAATGGTTGAAAGGGATAAGTATAACCTACATAGTAATATTGAAAAGGCTCTGCCAGTAGAAGTCATGCTGGGGGTAAAAGAAACTCAGCGACTACAATCTAAAAGAAATAATCGACAATGATGTCACGACGGACTGTTCTAAATAGTCTAGCAGATGATTACATGAACATATAAAAATATATTATGGAATTGTTGTACACAACCACTTTCTATAAACAGATCTTCAAGGACGTCTAGCAGATTATAACACAGCGATACGCATCGCCAATGGCGAAGCTTCTAAGCAATCTGTTGAAGAGCAAACACGAGAATTGGAGATGAACAATAAAAAGCTGCAAGAGGAAGTCGAGCAAGTATTCTTGGAGAAACAGAGAAAAGAGAACCAGTTGCGGCAACTCAGAGAGCAGATGGAAAAGGTAAAGATAAATAGAGAAGATGGTCTTATATTGCAAAGCCATCCAAATCTACGAATTGTTTGCCAATTACGTAAAGCAACAAAAAATGTATTGTCACTTATCATCTATTAAACATCTATTAAACATTAGCGATTAATATATTTTTTTCAACTTTGAGCCCTAGTGCCTGTCTTTTGAAACAGAGGGTTCTGTTACGAATCCACCTTTTTTTTAAAGAGTATAATATTTTAATTATGAAAAATATCTCACCCAACCTGTAAAGTCGATCACTAAACAACATAACGTTACGTTTAGGAATAACTGAAAAGTACAGTTACATGTCGGTTCTAAGATCACCATAACCCCTTATCACACGAGATTTTGTTAAAGCGATAACATATTTATAATTGGGATTCAAAAATTTATTTAATTTGTCAATATTTTTTTCATGGTATTTATTTCATACAACATAGGTTGTATCAACAAAATATCCTAAATTATATTTTATCCTAAATAAATTATGTACGAATTGTTTTTCCCGTTAGTAAAAAGGAATATTTTTATATTATGTAAACTAAGTATATAAACTTCAATCGTTTAAAATTTCGTCAATATTGCTCCAGTAGATACCGTGAAAGCATAAGACAGACTTTCAGATCTATAATATTAGGATGGATTAAACAATATTCATATATATTTTGTGATTTAGGAACAATCAACAATAACAAATCTACTGGCAGAAATGACGCCAGATCAGAAAAACCAATACAGCGACCTTGAAGCTAACGCTGCCAGTCTAAGGGAAGAGGTAGAACAGGCTAGAATTCAAATTGATCATCTTAGCAGGGAAAAAGAGGAATTTTATAAGGAAATATCTGGATCTCAGGTAATTTTATTAAGTATGTGTGAACGTCACATCAATCTTAATAGAAATTATGCTGGTTAATGGACTGTATGTTTTCGTGAAGTGTATGCAGATCTTTGCCCAAATCAATGAGTAATGAAACCACACCAACCTTGCTATGCACATTCGCCCCGAATGGACGGAGACCTGTTGCCGGACGCACGGAGCACCAGCTGGCAGTGGATTTGGCGTAGCACTCTTCACTAGTTAGGCACAACAGTAGTTTTTGGAAATGCATACACCTACCTCACAGAGAGACAATAACGTATTGTCATGCACAAACCTCTCAGAGACGACAACATGTCGTCCTTAGAACGTCCGCGAGGCAAGTGCCGACCAACCATTTGAATGTGATGGTAGACGGACATAATTGATGCAGTAATGTTTTGTATTACTACCCACTAATATATTGTGCAAAGATCGAACAAAGTACAGATAATTTAAGTAAACGCCTATGGTAAAAAATAAATTCTCCGAGTACGAATGCTGTTCAGCTATCCGTAATATGTAGATTCCTTTTACAATATGTTAATGTACACATTAATGAATTGAATCTCATATTTCACTAAAATCTCATTAATAATTGTTTTCTTCTTATTCATATATCAATCCTATTACAGTAAGTCTTGTTAATGTGTATCAATACTTTAACATGAAGATTAGAAATAAATTAATATAAATCTTGTAAACCAAATTTACGATTTTTATTGTAGTGTAATGTCTGATAAACTGTATCAGATAAGGTTCCCAAGATCTAGGAAAAAAACAGTAAGAAGTAGTAAAAGTAGATCTTTTAAATTCAAATTGTTATTTTAGATTAAAATGCATCTACTAGAGTTACACCGAAGACTTGTAGCTGCAGAGGAGAAACGAGATAACTTGAAAGACGATTTAAATAATCGTTTAGATCCGCATGAGGAAAGGGAGAAATTATTGTTACAGGTAATTATTAATTTCTGTACCTGCTATAGAGGTATTTGAATTACAGTTTTCAAAACCTAAATTTTGAAGTCAAATGAAAATTGTGTAAATGTTTGTTCTAATAATATGATATTGTTCGAAAGTCCAATTTTGAATAATACAGTCATCGAATCGGTCTATCTATCATTTATATTTCTCTAGTAATACTCTTGAAAATTTAAAAATATGTAAAAATCGTTGCAAATAATTTCAGGTCCGTGAAGATAACGCGGCTATTGCCTCTCTTGACAGCAACGCAAATAGCTTAAAAGAACAAATCCGTAATGTCCAGGAATTAATTGAGCAAGCTGAGCAGGTGTTAAAACTTGAAATAATATTATATGTATAGTTTTTTAGGACCAAAGCCAGTTTTTAACTTTTTAACAAAACAGTTTTTATCTTGTTAGTGATGATTTAGGGATCAGAAACTTGGTCGTTGTAATGCAATGAACTGAGCACGGAATAAAATTTTTTGAGGTTCTAAAGAGTGTAGATGACAATCCCGCACCAGGACCTACGTCATCCTACGAGAGAACAGACTTACTCAAAGGCGTGGGGAGGTTTAGGATAAAAGGGGCATCGGTTTAGAAAGAAAAGGAAATATTAATTTAATAGATCACTTTTTGATCACACAAATCATTTTCAAATAAATACATAGCTCGAATAGCACAACTAATTTCAAAACAATCTGTCATGTTGAAACATAAATAAATAGTAGGTAATTTGTTTTACAATACCTATATGATGATAAAAGTAACCTATAAATTACCACTGTTGATCAAAGGCCTACTCTGTGTCCGTTTATTAATTGATATAAATACCATTAATACAGAAAGAGGTCTTATAACTAACTTAATCGGTGAGGCTTATTATTTATTTGAATAGTAAATAACGTTTATGCTACTTAATTCGTTCTGAAAATGTCTTATCAACAAAATATTTATTTTTAAGTATAACTAAACAATTTTTTTGTTAATTTTGAAAACTATATCGTACAGGATCTTGAAGAAGGCAATTCAGAACGGCACCAAAAATACAGAGAATTAAAAAAGAGAGAAGAGACCATGGACTTATTTATGTCGACTTACGAAGAAAATCTTAAAAATGAACAAGAAAAAATTGAGCAACTAGAAAAAGATATTGTTTTCGCACTTGAACACAGCAGTTCTAATATAGACTTGGATTTAAGCGAAATAGATTCACTGAAGCAAAAGGATGGGTATACAATTGCGTATGATGATAGCAAGAAAACGGTAGAAACATTGACTAAAGATTACGAAAGATTTCAAAGTAATTTGAAAAAGGTAGGTGATGAAAAAAGCAATCGTTTTTTATATCCTCAGGATATTTAATGAAACTGTAGTCTGACATGAAAATGATTTTTTTAATTATTCATCAACTATTTAGGCTGAAGCTACCCGAGAACGCTTAGCAACTGAACTGCAAACGCTTCCAGAAAAAACAGGGGTCATGAAAGAAGAACTGATTACTTTGTCAGATTTAGAAAAATTACGAGAGGAAGGTAAAGTTAATATCTTTACTTAAGATTTTTTTACAGTACATATATCAATCAATAACTCTGGCATATATTATTTGATGAACAGGTGAAGAACAGAGAAAAAATATGGAAAGCGAACTGCGGATGCTCAAAGAAAAACTAGCACCAACCGAAAGTGCTGTTATAGAAGCAGCGAGCAAACTTAAAAGATTGCAAGTAAAGTACCGTGGTTATCTTCTCAAACTAACAGTTTTATATATAATCATTAAATAATAATTTCATAATCATTCGTTTTCCTTAATCAACATTTACACAAACAAATTTGTATTTTAAAATGATTTATATGAAACTTTGTAATTTTTCATATATGATATATATATTGGCAGGAGACCCTCGAGGGCAATGAAATGTACGGAAAATTGAACAGCTTAGAAGACCAACTTGCGCAGTTGGAAAATAGAAAAACTATTCTTGAGGAAGACATTGCCTCCATAACATTAAAAGCTGACTATGAACCTATTAAAAAGGAAGCTATGAAAGAACTTGCGGCTTTGAATAAAGCCATAATTGAAGATCTTCAGAATAACAAAGCGTACTGAAAAAAACTAAATTTAAATAATATTTGTTTACAGGCAAAACACAATAGACATTTCATATCGTACATCTCATTATTGAGACTAAAGATTTTTCAAAAATGATCTTATGAAACACAAAAAAAATATAAGAATTGAAATATTAATACTAATAAATCTTTAATTAAAATATTCAATTATTTCATTTTACATGATATGTAGGTAATGTAAAAACTTTGTATCCACAAATTGATCCATAACAATAAGATCTAATCATTTCAACCATATCTTGTAAAAGATAGATTTTTTAAGTCCACCTATCGATTGTTTCTTTCTATTAAAACAACCCATAACGTGATAGCCTAACTTTGACACCTTGCGAGTCTGTCGAGGGGTCGCGAGTTCAAACCCCGGGCAGGCACCAATAAGTTTTTCTGTTAAAACTATGTCTAATTGATAATTGCAATTTATCATACGATTTTCGATGGGAAAACATCGTGAGGAAACCTGCATATCTATAGAGAATTCTAGGGATATGTGTAACCTACCAATCCGCATTGGAGCAGCGTGGTAGGTCTTAGCTCCAATCCTTCTCTCCAAAAACGGAGAGTGGAGGTCTTAGCCCAGCAGTGGGCATAGTTACAAGCTGTTACTTTAGATGGAATTGGTCTGGGCGAATTGTTACTAGCACTGACTAACACTTCAGACTAAAAAACTTGACTGGCCCGTTGGCGTTGTGGGTAGTAACCCTGCCTTTAGCTCAGCGGGTCGTGGGTTCGATTCCCGCCGAGGGCCAACATTTTCTATAAACAAATTGTTGGTTCTTCGAGCCTGGGTGTGTATTTGTATTTAAGTATGTACTTAAACTTATATATGTAGTATATCTACCAGTTGTCCGTCACCCATAACACAAGTATTAAGTTACTTACTTTGGGGACGGACGACCGTGTTTGTAAATGCCCCAAATATTTATTTTATTTATTTACAAAAAAACAGCAAAATCACTTTTTATCGTTCCCTGCTTTTATGGTTTCTACAGAATAAAGTTAGTATCTAAACGAAAAAACTAACTTCATTCTGTAGAAACCTTTTTTGTGACGACAATTATGTGATGCTACTTTCGTCTTTTTATATACCAATTTTTTATCTGTAAGTCATCAACTGCAGTTTTAGTTACAAATTATCATTTTTTTATTCAATCAATAATTATTTAGATTTAAAACGCCGTGTGGTATCCGGCTGTATAGAATAGACCACCCTCCTTTCTTACCGAGGTGTAGTAAGAGGCGACTCAGGTAAATGCCGTGTGATATCCGGCTGCATAGAATAGGCTACCCTCATTTCTTACCAACGTGTCGTAAAAGGCGACTAAGGTAAGTTGACGTCAGGCAGGTCATAAAATACGACGCCAAATCATGTGACAACATGTTTGTAACATATTGTGCCGACCCCACTTGGATAAGGGCAGGAGAATGATAGTGAATTATTTAGATTTAAAATAAAGCCATAGTTATTTATAAACGATGTAATAAATAATATCACAGATATTATAAACAATATACAATGACATGTCTCAAATAACAAAATTACCCAATTTAGACTGCAACTCTATACTCAATACTCTTTATCAATTATCTATTTGTCTGTGACTTAAACTGGTCAATTTTATACTGTTTTATATTAAAGGTACATTATGTAATTAGTCCTTCAGGTGCTATATCGATTTTTTCACTGCACTTTTTACTTGTTTATCTAAGAACACTGCAATATCCGATGGTATCTGCTTATTATTTGCCTTGCAAAGCGAACATAGGTCACGTATGAACTTCTGCGACGGTGTTATTTCATTCTCTTGCATCTTATACCATAACGATAGCGCTTCTTGGCAGTTATCGTCACGTTCTAAAAATATATTAAAAAATATATATCTATACTAATATTATAAAAGAGATTATAAAGAGGAAAAATTTGTATGTTTGTTTGTTTGTATGTATGTTTGTTACGTTTTCACGCAAAAACTACTGGACCGATTTCAAAAATTCTTTCACCATTGGAAAGCTGCTTCTTCACTGAGCAACATAAGCTATATGTCATTTTCAAAAATAATAGGGATCCCTAATAAAATTGTAATAAGTTGGGAAAAATTTAGTCGTAAACATCTTTCATCGCGTGCGCTGCGGAAAGTATTGATGATAGAACAAAAAAATGTTCTACAGTATTATAGAAAGTATCAATATCCATAAAAAAGTCCGAGATACAATATGTCTAACTATTATAGTTATGCATTGGCATACTACTTAACTTTTTAACTACTTTTTTACATTGTAAAAGTTGGTAAAAGTGCCGACAATAATCAAACCATTTTATTCATATCTCTGTATTAATCCTTATCCCATTAAATGATATTTTATTAATAACTGTTTCAATACCAGTAAAATACTATTCAAATTATTAAAATCCGCCATCCCAATCAAAAGATACTAGCAAAGCCCCGCGGTTTCACCCGCGTCCATACAGATCTCGTGGTAGTGGAAAGTCTACGAAATCGGACTATAGATTTATTTTGTAGATTATTTAATTATATAAAATGAGTATCATTAGTATTCTTGGAATAAGACTTAACTCACCAAGTGCAGGCCCTGCTATAACGGTAGGTTAGGTTTGTTATGGCATTATTTGATTTCGATTTACATTCTTAAATTCGTAAAATCTTTTGATTGGGATGTCGGATTTTAATAATTTAAAAAGTATTTTACAGGTATTGAAACAGTTATTCATAAAATATCATTTAATGGGATAAGGATTACTACAGAGATATGAATAAAATGGTTTGATTATTGTCGGCACTTTTACCAACTTTTACAATGTAAAAATGTAGTTATATTGGCATAACTATAATAGTTAGACATATGGTATTTCGGACTTTTTTGTGGATATTGATACGTTCTATAATACTGTAGAACATTTTTTTGTTCTATCATCAATAGTTTCCGCAGCGCACGCGATGATAGATGTTTACGACTAAATTTTTACCAAGTTATTACAATTTTATTAGAGATCCCTATTTTTTTTAAAATAACATATAGCCTATGTTGCTCAGTGAAAAAGCAGCTTTCCAATGGTGAAAGAATTTTTGAAATCGGTCCAGTAGTTTTTGCGTGAAAACGTAACAAACATACATACAAACAAACATACAAATCTTTCCTCTTTATAATATTAGTATAGATTACGATTTTAAGAATGTATATCGAAAGCAAATAATGCCATAACAAATTTATTGTAGCGACCGTTATAGCAGGGCCTGCATTTGGTGAGTTAGGTCTTATTCCAAGAATACTAATGATAACCATTTTTTTATAATATTTTAATCTACAAAATAAATCTATAGTCCGATTTCGTAGACTTTCCACTACCACGAGATCTGTATAGACGCGGGTGAAACCGCGGGGCTTTGCTAGTCGTATTATAAATAAAAATGAATAAATAAATATACGGGACACTTACACGGTCGTCCATCACTAAAGTAAGTAACTTAATACTTGTGTTATGGGTGACGGACAACTGGTAGATATACTACATATATAATTTAAATACATAAATACAAATATACACCCAGGCTCGAAGAATCAATCTGCTAAAATTATATATATAGTATTTTTACCAGTTGTCCGTCACCCATAACACCAGTATTAAGTTACTTACTTTGGGGACGGACGACTGTGTGTGTAAATGTCCCATATATTTATTTATTTATTATTACTAGGCAAATTCATAAAAATTCTTTAGTTCACTTAAATGAACGACCTGGTATATTGAATTATGAGTTCTGTCGATATTACTGCTGGAAATAATGTGTATTTTAACATTTATACCTATTTCCCAGTCCAAAATACGTATTTTTTGAGTTGTGCTACTATTGCAGATGGTGAGCGATATGTTTAAAGTGACATGTTACTATACCAAAATAGATCTGACACGTCCTATTTTCTCGAAGAGAAGTATTGAATCTATATAGATTCAATACTTCGCTTGGCGCTGTGTCGCGGGTTCGATTCCCGCCGAGGGCTGTTGGCCCTTCTTTTCTTTAAACAAATTGTTGGTTCTTCGAGCCTGGGTTTGTATTTGTATTTAAGTTTATATTTAAACTTATAAATGTAGTATATTTACCAGTTGTCCGTCACCCATAACACAAGTATTAAGTTACTTTGGGGACGGACGACCGTGTGTGTAAATGTCCCATGTATTTATTTATTTATACCTATCGCTTTTCACTAATGTAGATATCTTGCAAAGCTCTTAAATTTGATAGAATACTTACCAGTGCATTTGTGATGTGTACCAAACCGAATTTTTGTATAAAAGTGTTATACTCACGAAATACTTCAAGTATCATATTATAAATCCTTTCAACATCAAAATGTCGTAAGTTCTTAGCACAGTCAGCTAGTGTTTCCAATGCCTCAACTTTCTTTTCGTTAGCAAATCTTTCGCAATGACGCATTAACGCGTCTAGATGGAATTTGACTGTAGGATCTAGAAATAGCTTTCGTAATGTCTTCTTGTAACCTACATCTGCTAGTGCCGCAATGAGCGTTAACTAGAAGTTAAAATTTAATAAAGATGTAGGTATAAAACATGCGTTGCTTGTTGAACAGTTATAATATGATTTTTTGCACTATTTTAGACAATATTTATACAGGGTAAAAGTAAAGTAACAGCCTGTTACTACTCCCACTGCTGGGCTAAGGCCTCCTCTCTCCGTTTTTGGAGAGAAGGATTAGAGCTAAGACCTACCACGCTACAAAAGTAATAATAAAATTATTTTGCTATAATCCGCGATACAGTAAATAAAAAATATATATAGTGTTTAATGTATAGTGGACTATCAGTATTTTCATACCCGATACGTGCAGGATTCGTAAAAGCACATGCACAAACCTCCACCACTTCCACCACAATACACAAGCACTACACAGTTTCACTATCACAAACTCAACAATCGTTTCGCCCCGCAACCGAAGCATCATCAGGAGATAGACTCCACGACAAAATCGCAAAGTGAAGCGTTATCCAAACAAGCGTTGTTAAATAGTACTTGGTTCATCCCCACCCTTTATTTACCTCGGAACACGTGCAACAAGCTTGAACTAGAGACATTTATCTGCTCGTTAATGAGGGTGCCATTGTTATGCTTAATGATTTCTAATTGTTCCAAAATATTTAATTTCAAGCTTTTTTCGCAGGTGTGCAGTATTTCGAAACAATGGTCATTAGGAACTTTATGACCGCTTTCTAACAAATGTTTAGCGAAATGTGAATTTTGTGGCTTATTATTCCTGAAAGCGAAAATTCACATTTCGCTAAACATTTGTTAGAAAGCGGTCATAAAGTTCCTAATGACCATTGTTTCGAAATACTGCACACCTGCGAAAAAAGCTTGAAATTAAATATTTTGGAACAATTAGAAATCATTAAGCATAACAATGGCACCCTCATTAACGAGCAGATAAATGTCTCTAGTTCAAGCTTGTTGCACGTGTTCCGAGGTAAATAAAGGGTGGGGATGAACCAAGTACTATTTAACAACGCTTGTTTGGATAACGCTTCACTTTGCGATTTTGTCGTGGAGTCTATCTCCTGATGATGCTTCGGTTGCGGGGCGAAACGATTGTTGAGTTTGTGATAGTGAAACTGTGTAGTGCTTGTGTATTGTGGTGGAAGTGGTGGAGGTTTGTGCATGTGCTTTTACGAATCCTGCACGTATCGGGTATGAAAATACTGATAGTCCACTATACATTAAACACTATATATATTTTCTATTTACTGTATCGCGGATTATAGCAAAATAATTTTATTATTACTTTTGTATTATGGATCTCCGCAAAGTAACGCCTAATTCTATAAACCTACCACGCTGCTCCAATGCGGATTGGTAGGTTACACATATCCCTAGATTCTCTAGAGATATGCAGGTTTCCTCACGATGTTTTCCTGCACCGAAAAGCGTGTGATAAATTGCAATTATCAATTAGACACAAGTTTAAATAGAAAAACTAATGGTGCCTGCGCGGGATATGAATCCACGATCGTCTGTAGGGGTTCGCTAGGTCTCCACGCTGGGCTATCACAGCTCTACTAGCAAGAAACTCGAGCTTATTTTTTACAAGCATTAGCGATATCCATCAAACATACAAAGTTAATGTGTAGACATCGGCTATACTCACGTCTAATTTCGGGTTAGCCCGACTAGTTTCGAGCCCATCCGGGGAACTTATTCATGAGCTCTAACGTTATCGCGGCGGAAACCGATAGCGTCGTGTAAAGAGCTCATCGTCGCAACTACTCGGGCTAACCAGATAAAATTAGACGTGAGTATAGCCGGTGTCTACACATTATTACAACAAATAAATTTCCACTTACATGCACATCACTAGCGCCGTGCACCCGTTTATCGACATTTAGTATGGTCTGCACTAATTTATTTAGCCTCCCATTAGTTTTCTCGTTCTCAATGAAGGTGTCTTCAGATTTACCATCACTCATTGCCTTCAGTATTTTGCACAGCAACTCATGTTTTAACGGGGTCTTGTTATACTTCTCTGATAACCGAACGAATTCTTGTACTGCGTTTTCGAAAATGCCACTGAAAACAAGTTCGTTGTAGAATTTTCAACGCTCTTTCCATAATCTATAGAATAAGCCTTCACTATTCAGAGTTACAAAAGAATAATTAATAGAATCAGGCGTTACTTTGCAGAGATTGTAGAGATCCATAATACAAAAGTAATAAATCAAATCAAAATAATCTTTATTCAAATAAACCATTTCAGGCACTTTTGAATCGTCAAGCATCAATATGATTAATGAAGCTACAACTGGTTCGGAATGTTGCTCTTACCGAGAAGAACCAGCAAGAAACTCGGCGGTCAATCTTTTAAATATTTTCAATTATACATCATTAAACCGCTGTCTTGTATGAAGCTGAAAGGATTTTCAAATACAGGCTTTCTTATCATCCAAATAATCTTCAATTTTGTAATATGCTTTACAATACACAACAATATACGACAATAGTAAAATTATTTTTCTATAATCCGCGAGAAAGTAAATAGGAAATATATATATAATGCTAAATGGAGAGTGGACTATTCGTTTTTATACCTGAAACCTAACAATGAAACATTGTGAACTTTGTCATTATTTTTCTTTACATTATCTTCTGCTAGTCTTATCTGCTGATGCTTCGGTGTGTTGATATTGTGGGAGTGAATATATGCAGTGCTAGTATGGTGTGGTGTTGCTAGTTTGTAGTGCATGCGTCTTACGAATCATTCCATCCATAAGTTAAGAACACTGAACACTGAAACATGCAGCGTTCGTTAAAACACATGCACAAACCTCCACCAACGCCAACACAATACATACGCACTACACACGTTCACTATCACAAACTCATCATCGGGAGATAGACTCCACGATAATTTTGTGCATGTGTTTTAACGAATGCTGCATGTTTCAGTGTTCAGTGGTCTTAACTTATGGATGGAATGATTCGTAAGACGCATGCACTACAAATTAGCAACACCACACCACACTAGCACTGCATATATTCACTTCCACGATATCAACACACCGAAGCATCAGCAGATAAGGCTAGCAGAAGGTACTACGACGCTTTTGCGATTTTGTTGAATTTTTTTTCAATTAAATCCTAAATCGTAAATATCAATTAAGGAATTTGTTAATAATGTAAAGAAAAATAATGACATAGTTCACAATGTTTCACTGTTAGGCTTTTATGAGCAAATTTTTAGCAAAATATTGTAAATATGAGTCTGTCAGACTTTCTGTCTATTGGAGCATTTTGAATACCACTACTGCTAAGCCAACGTATAGGATAGATACATATTGTCGGGACGGCCAAGATTAAATTAAACAAACACGACTTCACTTTCACAACTTTATAATAAGTGTTACTAGCTACAACGTTACAAAACCCGGCTGCCTGCTCTGAGAACTGCCCCCCCACCCGGGGGGCGGCAGTTCCCCCCACTCGGGGGGGGGAACAACGAATGGAAGGGAACAACAACGACTCTTCGCGGTATTATGACAAATAGTATCAATACAAGTACTAGGTATCATGACAACTTTATACAATAACACTATATGCAGAATACTGCGAATCGATATGAAATAATATAATAATCCTAACAATATTATAAAACAAAGTCCCAAAAGCTGTCTTTCTGTACGTGATCGGTTTTCTGATCTCGTGACTGAATTCTACGCGGACGAAGCCGCAAGCACAGCTAGTATTGAATAAAAAAATCTTGTTTATCCTTGAGGACAGAGAAAAAATCAAAGTATGTACATAATTGAGTATTTTTAAACAGACACTGACGTGCGCGTAGGCACAAGTAAATCTTGTTTTATATATAAACTAGTTATTGCCCGCGACTTCGTTTATGTGGACTTCCAGTCTTGGAATAAACACTAGCCTCTGAAGCATTCATTCATTCTCCTGCTCTTATCCCACTAAAGTGGGGACGGGACAACATGTTACAACATGTTGTCACATGATTTGGCTACGCATTCCACGACCGGCCGCCTGCCTGACGTCAACTTTCCTTATTCGCCTTCTATAGCACCTCGGTAAGAAATGAGGGTGGTCTATTCTATGCAGTCGGATACCACACGGCACATACCTTAGTCGCCTCTTACGACACCTCGGTAAGAAATGAGGGTGGTCTATTCTATGCAGCCGGATACCACACGGCACATACCTTAGTCGCCTCTTACGACACCTCGGTAAGAAAGGAGGGTGGTCTATTCTATTCTGTCCGATACCACACTAGACTCTGAAGCATAAATCTACCTAAAAACCTATTTCTTTGATTTACAAACTTTACTTTGACACATCGTTAATAATAAAATACTTTCATATATTGATAATAGATGGCGTTTTTCATCGTATTCCTGTTGAATTTACAATATTTCCAAAGCCTATGTGATACCCCGCTGTATAAGGAATGATCGTACCAAATTTCATCGATATTATTTCAGCGGATTCGTCGCGAAAACGTAACAGACTTTCGCATTTATAATACTGGTAAAGATATACACAATATGGACAAAATATTTCCTATACGTGGCATTTATAATTTGATTCCGCGTGAGTCCCTGCGAGAGAAGTTTAAGGAAACAGGTATTCTTACGTTAGCTTCACAGTATATTTTTAGCAATTTGATTTTTGTGCATAAAAATATACATAATTATAAAAAAGATTGGCGATGTATATAATAGACAAAGTAGGAACCGACATAAGCTTGCGGCTCCTGCTTTGCGCCTTGTAAGAGTACGTAAGTCGTTTGTGGGTTTGGGTATAAGATTCTATAACAAAATTCCACAATCAATTTAAACTTTGCCATTACAGCAATTTAAAAATACTGTTAAAAAGAGGCTGATACAGAAAGCCGTTATTATACCGTGAAGGCTTACATTGATGATAAGAATGCGTGGATATAGCTGCTCTTTGACCTTGTGCAGGATAGCTATGACAAAATGTAATTAGTATTAAGAATCTTCTTTTTTAAAAGAGCTCCACCGAGTTTCTTGCTGGCTCTTCTCGGTAGGACGGCTTTCCAAACCAGCAATACAGTTGACGATTCAAAAGCACTTGTTTACAAGTTTATTTGAATAAAGAATATTTTGAATTTGAATTTGAATATACTCACCTCTTTAAATGCGCACGCACCAATGGTCCTAAAAGAGTGTTTGAAGGTTTGCAATATCGCAGTGTGATAAGCAGCTCGAACATTTGCTTCGTTTGTTCGTGCGAACCCTGAGCTGAAACCGCGTCAAGAAGCCTCCAGCAATTCATTGATATGGCACGACCACCTGTCACCCGTCTGCAATGAGTAATGGAACAAAAGATGTTTTGAATAAATTGTGATTTCGCGTTTCGGGTGTTGTTCTCAGATTTAGTGACGCGTTTAATCAGTGAAGCGTTTGAGAAGACCGTTTTAGTGCGCGTTGGGTTACTATTCGCCGATATAGGGACGATTCAATAACGTGTGACCTAACGAAGGTTGTGTGCACACCGGGAGTTATTTAGCTGATATAGTGAAGTGTATACTCAGGGAGAAACAGACATTACGTGTCCGTGGAAGACTCCAGATGCGAGCCAACGGTTTCGGGAATCGGCCAAGTACATACAAGCACACACACAAACACACGTACAAATATACACGCAGTGATTCATGAGGCCGGACCACATAAAGCTGACGGCCGCATAAGGTAGGTTGAGACGCCGAGACGACGGGTCCAGGTCTCGGAGGTTGTTTGATCCGTCCGCACGTTTGTGCGGAACAAAAGATGATAGACATTTCGGGTCATCCGAAGAATAAAGTCATATTTCCCATACTTATACATGGGACTTGTTACTATATTCTTCGGATAGAGCGGTTTATGGAGTAATGTGGGCCCTTTACTTATTTATGGCACAGCATAACATGTTAAGTAACGGCCTTTTATTATGCTACTGTTTGGCATTCGCCTCCTCTCTCCGTTTTTGGAGAGAAGGCTAAGACCCAGCTCTAACGCGGATTGGTAGTCTACACATACTGTGGTGTTCACTTGTATTATATGTACTATATATAATAATGTTGTATCAATATAGCACAGGCTCAAACACGCCCTAACAAGTAACAACATGTCACTACACGTCGTGTCATTGACGTGTGTGCGTTCGAGACAGTGTAATGTTTTTTGTACTATACTATTAGTGTGAGTATATTCATATATGTATGTGTCGTGTATACAAGTTAAGTACATCTCAACCCGTTTACACTACATATACCCAGAATTCTTTAGATATGTAGGTTAAGATGTTTTCATTCACCAAACAGCGTGATAAATTTAAATTATCGGCTATCACAGAAGAAATTCATAACCCATACTAACATCATACAGTTAAAGTGATTCTGTCCGCATGTTAGATTTTCAAAGATAATTCGCTGCAGTCATTAAAGCTCATATGGCTAACATAGGATGAAAAAAATCAGTTTTTTCTTGGGAAATGGAAAACAAACACATACTATACATATTTGAGGGTATTTTAAAAGTTAATTTGAATTAAAACGTAGATAAAACGATAAATAATATACATTACAATAAGTTGACAAATAACAGGCATAATAATTAGAAGGATTACATTGCTACCTTTTTTTAGACTGTTCGTTAATCAAGTCGTAGGCTTTGTCGATCTTCTTTCTGTAGACCATTAGGGTTGCGAAGTCGATGACCTTGAATTCATCGAGGGTGAAATTGGGTGAGGATTTGTTCAAATCAGCGAGCGCTAGTTCAGCCAGATCTAGTTCTCCAAGCTTTACGTGGAGATCGAAAATAGATGCTTTCATTCCCGCTGATAGGAAAACCTAAAAATTGCACTTGAATTGATTTTGGAAAATTGACAAAATAATTGTCCTTGACTCTTACTACTATCACCTTTCAATGTTTTTGGGTTAGATGCAGAATTACTTAGATCTATAATAGTTCTATCGAAGAAAAAACATATTAATAATATATAAGAGTGGGTCAGACAATTATACTTTCTAATAAAAAGACAAAACTCGACAAATTATCACATTTGTATTCACTTTTCGGACCCACAATTTTCATTTTAAAAATGGCAGTTCAAGACGACACGTAGAAATTCTAACTATATTTGAAGCAGTTTTGGAAAAGGAAACGCAAGAATGATAGTCCAAGATAAAATTAGCCGATAACGGCATTGACAAAATTTATAGAATTAGGCGTTTCTTTGCGGAGATTCATAATACAAAAGTAATAATAAAATTGTTTTGCTATAATCTGCGATACAGTAAATAGAAAATATATATAGTGTTAAATGTATAGTGGAGTATCCGTTTTTCATACCAGTTAAATGCAGGATTCGTAAAAACACATGCACAAACCTACACCACTGCCACCACAATACTAGAGTAATGGGACCATAGGCAGGACTGTGTCACAATAAATAATGAGAATATGAAAGTCGTATATTTATCTTTGTCTAATCACCAATAAAAAAAAGAGACAGATACATACAATCTCAATTGCTTTCTCTTTATTGTAATACTAGCAAAACCCCGCGGTTTCACCCGCGTCCATACAGATCTCGTGGTAGTGGAAAGTCTACGAAATCGGACTATAGATTTATTTTGTAGATTATTTAATTATAAAAAATGGGTATCATTACTTTTCTTGGAATAAGACTTAACTCACCAAGTGCAGGCCCTGCTATAACGGTAGGTTAGGTTTGTTATGGCATTATTTGATTTCGATTTACATTCTTAAATTCGTAAAATCTTTTGATTGGGATGTCGGATTTTAATAATTTGAAAAGTATTTTACAGGTATTGAAACAGTTATTCATAAAATATCATTTAATGGGATAAGGATTAATACAGAGATATGAATAAAATGGTTTGATTATCGTCGGCACTTTTACCAACTTTTACAATGTAAAAAAGTAGTTATATTGGCATAACTATAATAGTTAGACATATGGTATCGCGGACTTTTTTGTGGATATTGATACGTTCTATAATACTGTAGAACAGTTTTTTATTCTATCATCAATAGTTTCCGCAGCGCACGCGATGATAGATGTTTACGACTAAATTTTTACCAAGTTATTACAATTTTATTAGGGATCCCTATTTTTTTTTGAAAATGACATATAGCCTATGTTGCTCAGTGAAAAAGCAGCTTTCCAATGGTGAAAGAATTTTTGAAATCGGTCCAGTAGTTTTTGCGTGAAAACGTAACAAATATACATACAAACAAACAAACAAACATACAAACAAAAATACAAATCTTTCCTCTTTATAATATTATATTATTTACTGTAATATGGCACATCTTAGGCTGGCTTCCCTACTCTAGTATAATAACTCTATGGATAAACTCATGATGACGATGCATATGATTTTTTTACGTTAAATTCAACTCTTACCCCTTCTTTCGTGCACTTGTCAACGATCTCCCTCGCAGCAGCTAAATTGCCATCTTTGCAATACACTTGCAACAGTTTTCTCAACACTCCACGTGTGTTCATACTCTTAGCTTCTAACTCCACTAAATGTGCCTTTAGGGATGCCTCGTTCATATGTTTCTGTTCAACAAAATTACATCTATTAGATGTAATTTGCATCTTCCACTGTAACCTTTATATTCAAGTTGGCCTTTACAAGTGCTTTGAATCGTCAAATTTAAAATTAATTAAAATTAAAATGAAGTTACGACTGGTTCGGAAAGGTAGTATTTTTATTTACTTTTATAGTTTTATTAATAGCATATTGGTGGTCTTTGTTCTGTAGTTACTTTTTGTAAAAATAAAGTATTGAATATAAATAAATATTGTACTACTATATGTATATACTATGTAAATATTGTATACTAGTGGTATCGCGTCCACTTCAGTATTAAAATACCCTCAATTATGTACAATATTGTTCTTTTGCTATTTACTTTTATCCTATATATTGGCTCAGTATCAGTAAAGTTTAATTGTGTCAAATTTAATTTATATTGCTTCAGAGGTACTAATGAAAGCATAACAGATAGAAAGACAGACAGACTTTCGGATTTATAATATTAGTATTCTACTTACTGGATGTGGTATTTGATGCATGAACATCTCGCCATCATCAATCAGGCGCTCATCAGTGATATTAACGATAGCTTCTTTGAAAGTTTCTTTAAGGTTCTCGCCATGATGTTCCGGTATTCTAGATAGACAGTAATCCGCCGCGGAAGTGGATATTTTAATCGAGGTAGATTGTAATGCCTAAAATTTTTAATATATTTGTCATTTTATTACACAGTTATCGTTTTTAATAATACTACGATATTAGAATTAATGCATAAGGAATAAACATGCAAGATGCATGATCTTGCATGTAAACAAGTTAAAAAATCTTTTCACAAAATTTCACGTTCCTGCTACTAAACGACTTAATAATAATAAAAACGATTTAATTGCAATGCAATTCGAAGTCGGTGCCTAAACAGAATCGCTTTCTTTTCGTACTGTGAAATGTTTTTAACTGAATTGCATTTAAATCGCACACCTACTATATAAATAGGTTGAATGAAATACGTTTTTTCCGAGGATTTAATTCGGCAACGACTCAAACTGTGCGTCTTTAACACGTCATTATTATACGAGAAAGCAAAACAATTCAGTTTAGGTCTTCAATTGAGTCGCAATAACAGTTCACGGTAAGCCTGCTGGTCACGCTTATCATAAATATCCTGTGACATTGGGACAAGACCAAAATGTAAAATTTCAGCTCAATCGGACATCTGGATTGAGTCAAATTTAACTTAAAAGATTCCACCTCCACATACATACGTGGAAAGTTAAATGAAAACTTTAAAAACCATAACCCAGAGCAGGCACCAATGAGTTTTTCTTTTAAAACTTATATATAATTGCAATTTATCACACGCTTTTCCGGTGAAGGAAAACATCGTGAGGAAACCTGCATATCTCTAGATAATTCTAGGGATATGTGTAACCTACCAATCCGCATTGGAGCAGCGTTGGTCTCTAAAAAAGAGAGAGGAGGCCTATGCCCAGCAGTGGGATAGTTACAGGTCGTTAATGACATGCATTCAAAAGCAGGTGCACCAGAGTTAACGAATTATAGTAGAGAATGGAAGAGAAGAAGAGGACACTGATGGTTTTATCGACATTCTATAAATATAAAGTTTAGCTAATTTATAGAAGCAGGCGTTACTTTGCGGAATTCCATAGTACAGATGTTAATGTAGAATTTATTTGCTATAATGCGCGTTTATTTAAAGCCACGACAAAATGCATTACGATTTTCTCGTGGGACCTATCCTCCTGATGATGCTTCGGTTACGGGGCGAAACTGTCGTAGAGATTGTCGTAGTGAGTTTGTGTGGTGTGTTATTGGCGACGGCGTTCTGCAATACGTGTGGTAACTTGTTCTGCACGTATAAGGTATGTGAATGTTGCTTGCTTCATACACTTAGCATTACATAGATTCCCTCAATTCCCTCGGATTACATTAAAATAATAATATGATAACTTCTTTAAAGTAACAGCCTGTTATTATGCCCACTGCTGGGCTAAGGCCTCCTCTCTCCGTTTTGGAGAGAAGGATTGGAGATAAGACCTACCACGCTGCTCCAATGCGGATTGGTAGGTTACACATATCCCTAGCATACTCTAGAGATATGCAGGTTTCCTCACGATGTTTTCCTTCACCGAAAAGCGTGTGATAAATTGCAATTATCAATAAGACACATGAGTTTTAATAGAAAAACTCATTGGTGCCTGCCCGGATTTGAACTCGTGTTCCCCTCGAAAGAGTAGCACGGTTTCACCGCTAGGCTATCACAGCTTATTAGGCTATTACAGCACATTCTTACCTTGATAATATTCAAAATGTCAGACAAACTTTCCTTGACTCTTCTGTTCCTCATGAAGATACATAAAAACCTTCCCACCCAGTCTTTGCTTTTGTCAACTGCTTTAGACGTCATATCCTCCAATATGTGGACGGTTGATTTCAAATCGTCGCTCGTTAGGTATCCTTTCAATAAAGGCTGTAACACTAGTTCAGCATCTACTTTCCCTTGAAACAATTCGCCTGTAGATTTAACGCGTAACTTGTAACCAATGCGTACTCATTCTCCTGCCCTTATCCCACTCTAAGTCGGCACAACATGTTTTAAACATGTTGTTATATGATTTTGCTAGGTATTTTACCGGCCGCCTGCCTGACCTCAACTTACCTTAGTCGCCTTTTACGACACCTCGGTAAAAAATGAGGGTGGTCTATTCTACTCAGCCGGATACCACACGGTGGGTCAACTTACCTTAGTCGCCTTTTATGTCGTAAAAGGCGACTAAGGTAAATTGAGGTCAGGCAGGCGGCGGTAAAATACCTAGCAAAATCATATAACAACATGTTTAAAACATGTTGTGCCGACTTAAAGTAACAGCCTGTTATTATGCCCACTGCTGGGCTAAGGCCTCCTCTCTCCGTTTTTGGAGAGAAGGATTGGAGCTAAGACCTACCACGCTGCTCCAATGCGGATTGGTAGGTTACACATATTCCTAGAGAATTCTCTAGAGATATGCAGGTTTCCTCACGATGTTTTCCTTCACCGAAAAGCGTGTGATAAATTGCAATTATCAATTAGACACATAAGTTTTTAATAGAAAAACTCATTGGTGCCTGCCTGGGGTTTGAACTTATGTCGTCTCTAGAGAGTCGCACGGTCTCACCACTAGGCTATCACAGCTACAGCCGACTTAGAGTGGGATAATAAGAAATAAGAGTGGTCTATTCTACTCAGCCGGATACCACACTGTGGGTCAAGTTACCTTAGTCGCCTTTTACGACACCTCGGTAAAAAAATGAGGGTGGTCTATTCTACTCGGCCGGATACCATACGATGCTAACACATTGTAACCAATGCGTGTTATACATGAAATTGTTGAAGTGAGATTAGGGAGATTTATGAGTAAGCTGTGATAGCCTAGCGGTGAGACCGTGCGACTCTCTAGAGGCGACATAGGTTCGAACCCCGGCCGGCACCAATGAGTTTTTCTATTAAAAACTTATGTGTCTAATTGATAATTGCAATTTATCACACGCTTTTCGGTGAAGGAAAACATCGTGAGGAAACCTACATATCTCTAGAGAATTCTAGGGATATAAGTAACCTACCAATTCGCATAGGAGCAGCGTGGTAGGTCTAAGCTCCAATCCTTCTCTCCAAAAACGGAGAGGAGGCCTTAGCCCAGCAGTGGGCATAGTAACAGGCTGTTACTTATGAGTAGAAAATACAGAAATTAGAGAGTAGAAAGTGATGAAAATTTCAAATATAATGTATGGGGTGACGGATCTTCCACTAGAATAGACAGTCACACTAAATAGTCACAAATCTGTTTCGCGGCACGGATCCGTTTAGCAAAGAAATACGTCTAAGGATTCTTTTTTCCAGAATACATTTCGATCGTAGTAAAAGTAGTAAAGTAACAACCTGTTAATATCCCACTGCTGGGAATAGGCCTCCTCTCTCCATTTTTTTGGAGAGAAGGATAGGAGCCAAGACGCTGCTCCAATGCGGATTGGTAGGTTACACATATCCCCAGAATTCCCTAGAGATATGCAGGTTTCCTCACGATGTTTTCTTTCACCGAAAAGCGTGTGATAAATTGCAAATATCAATTAGATACATAAGTTTTAATAGAAAAACTCATTGGTGCCTGCCCGAGGTTTGAACCTATGTTCGTCTCTAGAGAGTCGCACGGTTTCACCACTGGGCTATCACAGCTTCATTCATTCATTTCGATCGACTGGTAAAAAATTACCCGTATTTATCTCATTGCATTAGATAACCAAGTATCAGGAATAGTTTTTTTCTTTAAGTATGATAAACAATATACTTTTGACATTTTTAAAATTTAGTGACAACTGACGAAAATATTATTTTTTTCCTATATTATGTACTTAGTTTAGTCTTTTTTGATTTTCCTGTATTTTATTTTCTATTTCACACGTCATAATTTTGTGTTTCTGTGCATAAATAAAAAAATAAAAATAAAAGTTTTCGTAGAAACCTTCCGTTCCTTTTTGATCTCGTCAAAAATGATTTTACGTCGCTTGTAATATTTTATGCTTGATTTAGTAAAGTAAACCTAAATTATATAGAAATACAAATTTCACCAATTTTTTGAGTCTTTAACGTCCAAAATTCAGATAAAATTCCGAAAATAAAGTCTTCGAGAAAACATTACGGTTTTTTCAAAAAATGACCTTTTGTGCCCTTGAACTACTTTATCCTCCATTTAGTAAAGTAAAATTAAGTTTTAGTTTTGTAAAAATACTCACAAATCTCACTCGCAGCTCGAACTTGTCCTGTATTTAATAACGTTATCATCATCGGCGTGAGAACATTGCTCACAGACAGTCCTGTCTCCAAGAATTTCTTCATTAGATTTTGTGGTGACGTAAAACTGACGTAGGGCAGCGTATAATCCATCATTGTTTCAAAATCTGGTTTTATATCCATCGTAATCATTGTTGAGAGTGTGTTCATTATACCTTGTAAATTTACAGGAATTAGTAGGTACACATAAACACATAAGCGGTGAGATCATGCGACTCTCTAGAGACGACATAGATTCAAACCCCGGGCACCAATGAGTTTTTCTATTAAAACTTATGTGTTTAATTGATAATTGCAATTTATCACACGCTAATCGGTGAAGGAAAACATCGTGAGGAAACCTGCATATCTCTAGAGAATTCTAGGGATATGTGAAACCTAACAATCCGCATTGGAGCAGCGTGGTAGGTCTTAGCTCCAATCCTCTCCAAAAACGGAGAGAGGAGGCCTTAGCCCAGCTATGGGCATAGTAACAGGCCGTTACTTTACTTTACTAGGTACACATGAAAATAGCGTTTTGTATGGAAAGAGTCTGAAGTCACAAGTCATTCCAAGGAGTCGCAAAATTTAATTAATAAATAATAGATTTTCTCCCTTCTAAATTAGGATTACATTGTGATACAAAAGGATTGTAAAAAAATCGAAGAACTCTGAATGACAAATCTGATTATTAATTATTGACTTTTGGTTCTGACTATTTGAAAAGATGTGACTTTAATATCAATATTTAATTTAGAGTGAACAAGTACGAATAAAAAAATACCAGATGCCAGAATAAATGTGTAAAAAAAGACTAAAATGTGTAGTTTGGATAGATTGGTTTAATATTGGTTTAAAAATACTTAAAATCAAGGGAAGACTAAGAGGGTATTTGATATAATCGATTATTTCCACAAGTTGTTGGCAGTGAGACATACGGATCCAAAACGTGGTCGCTGACTATGGGCTTCATAAGAAGGCTCAGAATCACTAAATAGGCGATGGAGTGAGCTATGCTTCTATCTCTAGTGCCAGTATCTCTACGTGGTCAAATTCGAAATGGGAACAAACATAGAAGAATGAAAGTTGTCGCTAATCTTGATCAGACTATTATAAAAGAAAACTGAGAGATACGGCAAAATAACTTCTACATTAGATAAACACATAATAATGTACGAAAAATTTATGTCAATTGTGGAATCGATTGGCTAGGATACACGCGATCACCACACTGCTCAACACACGACGTAGATATAAGGCATCTAATAGTCGCTTAAGTCTTTGTAAGACTCCTTTTGACAACCTGTAGGCTACCATGAACTTTTAGATAAGCATTCAATTCAAAGTCAGTACCTAAACGAAATAGCTGTGATAGCCTAGCGGTGAGACCGTGCGACTCTCTAGAGACGACATAGGTTCAAACCCCGGGCAGGCACCAATGAGTTTTTCTATTAAAACTTATGTGTCTAATTGATAATTGCTATTTATCACACGCTTTTCGGTGAAGGAAAACATCGTGAGGAAACCTGCATATCTCTAGATAATTCTAGGGATATGTGTAACCTACCAATCCGCATTGGAGCAGCGTGGTAGGTCTTAGATCCAATCCTTCTCTCCAATAACGGAGAGGAGGCCTTAGCCCAGCAGTGGGCATAGTAACAGGCTGTTACTTTACTTTACTTTACTTTACCTAAACCGAACCGCTTTTTTTTCGTACCATGAAGTGTGGATTGCATTGGGGTCGTAGTGTTTGAAAAGGATAACGTTATATGAACTATAGATAGCTCTGTCTCTTTTACTCAATGTTTTTAGGACGCATTTCGAACGCTCATTCGGTAACGACTTAAAATGTGCGTCTTTAAGACGTCATGGTATGTAAAAGCAAAACAATTTAGTTTACGTCTTCAATTGAGTCGCTAAAGAGTTAATGGTAGGTACGCCTGCTGTACTGCTTTTTATGTTTCCTCTTTAAACTAAAAGCTAGACCACTTTTCTGTATTTTGTACCGTCATTTAAAGTTTTTATAACGATATATGTACATAAAATACCTTTCTCCCCATAAGTCTTGGACGTATGTAATAGTATGGGCCAGAAGTAATGCGGTCTCACGGGCATACCGAGTTGTTTCATACGTGTAAACAAGTCCAACGCTAAAGGTACTTTGCCGAGCTGTAGCGCAGCTTCCGCAGCGTTTTGTAACGCTATTGGGTTACGGCCTGATGACATCAACTCTTGTGTTATAAGACCGATAACACTAGAAGGCTGTGAATAAATAATCCATAATAGAAAAGTAATAAAAAATATATTTACGTATAATCCGCGATAAGGTAAATAGAAAATATACCTATATAATGTACCTATATAAAATAAATTTATAGTGGACTATCCTTTCATACCCGATACACGCAGGATTCGTAAAGTTTTTTAACAACTGCGCGATCTTTTTAACACAATTTACATAATATCGATATGTACTATTACCATAAGTATTTCACTATCTTTTGGTGAAAACCGTACAAAAATCAATTACTTTTTACAGTTATTTGGGACTTTGTTTTATATTAAGTATAGATGATGTGCATGCTGTGACACCTAATTTAATGCTCCTAAATAAATCAATAAATAAATAAATAGCTAGGCTAATGAAATTTCTTGTTTTTTTTTTTTTAATTATTTAACTTCCCAAAATTGTTGAAAACTTTTTAAGCATTATAGTTTCAACGCAGTTTTTAGCCGTGTAGTATCCGGCTGCATAGAATAGACCACCCTCCTTTCTTACCGAGGTGTCGTAACAAGCGACTAAGGTAAATGCCGTGTGGAAAGGTAAATGAGGGTGGTCTATTCTTTGCAGATCCAGCTGCAATTGAACACCCTCATTTCTTACCGAGGTGTCGTAAGAGGCGACTAGGGTAAGTTGACGTCAGGCAGGCGGCCGGTTGTAAAATACGTAACGAAATCAACATGTTTGTAACATGTTGTGCCGACCCCACTTAGAGTGGGATAAGGGCAGGAGAATGATGATTAATATATAGTAAAAGTTATAGAAATGATGACATATGATATTAAAAAAGAGAATCAAAATAAATGTTTATCACTCCAATTGTAAAGGCTTAAAAAAGAAAAGCGTCTATTTGAATCCCACCTAAAGTGGGATAAGGGCAGGAGGATGATGAGTTTAAATGCAGTATTATACATACCATAGATGCTTTCACACAGTCCCTAACTAAGCTTCGTCCATGCAACCCAGTATCATCTTTTGGACCAAATGAAGGCAGCGGCAGACATTTGTAAATCTCTAAAGCCACCATTGGATGGTTTTGGAATACTAATTGTGTTGATACACTCTGCATGTATGGAGTTATTGAAGGTTTTGTGAGTATTTCTTCAGGTAAATGTTTTAACACCTGAAAAGTAACACATGAAAATGAAAGTTGTGAAAGACTTAACAATAGCCTCTTAAGGGTACTTGCTATACATGAGACTTAGAGAGTTTAATTTCTATTTATATTTTGAATGTATATATTTATAACATAGTTTTATGCTGCTGGAATCTAGATCCGCGTTTGTTGATATAGTTAGGCTTAAAATAAATAATGTGATTGAACGCCGAAACGCTGTCAGCATTCTTGGGACCATTCCATGCGGGCATGATTTGTATAGTAGGAGCATGTAAGTAATTTAAGATAAGAGAAGACATAACTTGTACATTTTTATATTAAACCAAGAAAAGTAAGATGTCGCTCCGCAACAAAGTGACACTCTACAAAACTTGCATAAGACCAATAATGTCCTATGCGAGCGTTGCGTTCGCGCACGTTTCAAAGGTCAGATTGCTCACGCTCCAAAGACTACAGAACCGATTCATGCGGACAGCCACTGGTTGCCTTGGTTCATGCAGAACGTTGACCTCCATAGAGACCTCGATCTCCCTACCGTGACTCACCTCTTTAAACGTTTTTCGAAATCTTACTTCGAGAGATCTGAGGTTCACCCGAACCCCCTTATTTCAGTTGCTTCCACCTACATCCCAGTTAGGTCCGACCATCGAAAATATAGGCGTCCAAAAAGCGTCCTATATGACCCTGACGATAAAATAACGATCGCAAACACAGAAACACGTGATACACACACACAGCGTCTTCGCCGGCGAAGACGAGGTCCCAGTTTTCTGTTCAGTCGGTCGTGGCTTCTCCCCACCCTTCCGACGGCGCAATGACTAATCAAAGTCATACCAACAGCATCCCACAACGCGTTGCCCTAAGCTATGGTCCGGCCTCACAGGAGGCACCCTTAGGACGACGTTCCCCGACACTCGTAGAACTTTTGCGCTCTACTCTCTGCATTTCGCAACCTCGCCGATGCTTCTGCACTCGCCTGTCCCGCCCGGTAACGCTGTAAAAGCCGTTAGAACTAACAGCATACAGTCAGTTCAAAAATATATATATATATTAAACTCAAAGTGATCTTGGAAGAAATAAGACAATCTATTTAAGAATCTCAATGATTAAAGACAACTATTACCAATAGTAAATGTGTATAATTTAAATAAAAAAAAGAAGTATCCGACAGATTTGAGTATTTGTTGAAAAATACTCAAATTTGTAAAATTGTAACTGATATTAGGTACATCCATTATAGTTAAAAATAGGTTTTTGGGATTTGTTTCTGTTGAAACTTCAAAGTACTTTATATAATATGCTAAAGTTATTCTCATAATTAGGACAATTTTTAGACACATACTTTTGGTACAGCTCCATATTCTCCGACATCTGCTAATGTTTTAACTATCTCCATAATATGGATTTCACCAAAGTTTATACCATTACTCTTAGCTACCCTCAATTCTTCTAGAAGCAGATCAGTCTTCTTGTTCCATGCATAGGCACAGGCTTTTGCAGTGTATGTATTTACAGAAGGTTCTATTTGAAGTGACTTCATTACAGTTAATATCTCTTGTATGTTACCCAGATTGCTAGAAAAAAAAATGTTTTTGCTCTATATAATATGACTATCATCATTCTCCTGCTCTTGCCACAGTCTAAGTGTGGTCGGCACAGCATGTTACAAACATGTTGTCACATGATTTGGCTATGTATTTTACGACCTGCCTGACGTCAACTTACCTTAGTCGCCTTTTACGACACCTCGGTAAGAGATGAGGGTGCTCTATTCTATTCTGCCGGATACCACACGGCTATTTATATAATCTGATTAATTAGAAAATAAATGGTCTTAATAAATAATTAACAGTCTTTTTGATTATTCTTGTATAATTTTCTATCACATTTGCATTGACCATATAACAATATTCATCTTACCACATAGTCGTAACAGCCAGTTACTATCCCACAGCTGGGTTTAGGCCACCCGACCTGACTCACAAACCCACCATGCTGCTCCAATGCAAAATGGTGGGTTACAGATATCAGCAGAATATCTCTTAAGATATGCAGGTTTCCTCACAATGTTTTTCTTCACCGAAAAGTGTGTAATAAATTGCAATCATCAATTACAATCTTACTATATAGTTATATTAATAATATGGTTATATAAATAATCAATAATTTTTTCTTACCTAGCTTTACCTTGGCATATTATCAGTGAATTGAATATATTCTCTGTTGCTGGTAAACCTTGTGCTTTCATGTTTGATATTACCTCTGTGCATTGGTTAATATCACCTACCTAAAAATTTATATTTGATCATTTGAGTTTTTTCATCATTACATAAAATAAAATAAAATTTTCTACTTCATTGTAAGCTCTGAATAGTTTTTTTAAGGTTATCTCTAATAGACAGATTCATAATGTTAGGTATATAATTTTGTTGGAAATATAAAAATGGCTAGAAGCTTTCATCGAAATCTCTACCTGAGGTAAGATGACATTATTCCTTTTTAACATTATCATAGAGAAGTCTACAGGCATAGCTTCCTATAAGCGTCCTTAAAAAACAAATATAAATCAGAACTTCCACTTATAAGAATAACTATGACTGTGCAACAATAGTTGCCACAAAAAAATTAAAAAAAATTCACACAATTATAAATATAGAGTAAGAAATTATCACCTTTAGGTAGAAGCGGAACTACCTAAGCAATATTAAAACGACGCAGTAATGATACTAGTTGCGTAGTAACAACGCATGAACATGCTGGTTGGGTACCAACCAAGACAAGCTGAAACACGATCTGAACCCGTGAGCGTTTAATAATCGTACAAGCCAAGCTTTACAGCAAGACTCCAAGGGATGAATGGTCTAGACGCGAAAGCGTAAGCTAATAACCGTGCGAGTCGAGTATTACAACAAGACTGAGTTCCATGTGGCGAACTCCACCTTTTATAAACAATTCTCGCTCCAAAACCAAGCTCCCTCTCTGGTATCGATCACGTGACCACAGTGATGCCACTATACAAAACTAAAGAGATGGACTTGACTATTGCCATGTCTGCAACTTTAATGGTGGTTAGGCGAAACCTCTAACTATAGTTTGTATCATATATATGTATAATATATTATATAAACTTTTATGTTGGGCTGCCTATTTTCTAAATATATTATGGATCCATAGATACAAACCTCTCCAAGTGCCCTTAATATTAATTCATATGTAGTCATATTTGGCATAACTGATCCCATCTGGTTAAGAAAGATACTGGCCTTGAGGGTTCTTCTATTGGCTATGTACACCCGCAACAACTCATTGTAATGATCAACAACAAATTTTGTATGAGGTCTATAAAAAAGTATATTTTGGTTAGTTAAAGTCAAGACCAAAAGTCCAGACTAACTTGCCCTTCTATCTCAGTAACATCAGTAATAACACCTTTACTCTATGTTCAAGATTTTTTAATTGAGAATGTTAGGACTAAGTGATAGTATGCACATCAGTAAATGGGGATTGACAGAATGTTTGAATGTTTCAATCTTCTTAATAAATAATGAACCTTGATTGTTTGAATTGCCATAACAAATATAATAAATAATACAATTAATAATCTTGTAATAACAGCATGGGTTTCTTCTCTACTCGGCAGAATTAAAGCCTAAATCAACCTTTCATGAGATTGTATTCATATTTTCCCTAAAAGTGTATAAATAAATAAGTTTTTTATATCAAATTCGTAGGTTTGCCAGGAATTTGAATTGAATTGTCAGTAAGGGGATATCATCATTAGTACACCATGGCTGCTAAATATATATTTTTTTATTATTTGTCATCTTATTTACCTGATAGTATTCCATACTTGTTCAACCAAAGCAATTCTGGTATTTGGTGTTTCATCAGGAAGCAGATCTGCACAACATTTTATCAAGAGCAACCCTTGCTTTTTAGATGATAAATTTAATTCCTTAATTTTGTTCAAAACTCTCACGAAATCATTCTTGTACACCCTGTTTTTTTGGTGTATATCAGTCGATAGGCCAGCTATAAGTTTTTCGAGTAGCTCTTCTGAAGATAACTTACTTTTACGACCAGTCTCATTGACATCCTTAATGGTATCTTGTCTGGGTCCTCCGGAAAACAACAACTCGTTTGCATTACCAACTTTTTCATATTTCATGTTATTCGATACAAATAGCCTGTAACTATTTCGTTGAAATTACTTTAAATATTCATAAAAAAAACAAATAACATATAAACATGTAAAATTATAACCTATCTTTATAATGACATAATAGTGATGTAGCATTCCTATTTAAATGCGTCTTTGTAAAAGTTACTGCTCTTGCAGAACTAGTTAATTTTATACACTGTCGAGCTAACATATTTAATAAAGTTCTGTTTTGCTAAATTTATGTTTGTGCGGTAGTATGTATACATTTGAATTTGACATCTGACTTCAGAAAAAATATAGAATTTGTTACGCATAATTACAATGTTGGCATAACTGGTCATAAAGTTGAAATAATTTTAAAGTTGAAATATGACAATAAAGACTTAAAAAGATAAACCTTATTCATCTTAAGACTAAGCTAAGAAATAAGAATCAATTTTCAGAAAAGGCGTTTTTATTTTGATTTTAAAGCTTGGATTTCTTAAGTATTTTGGTGTTAGTTAAAAGCTATAAAATAGTTATAAATTAATAGTGTAATAAAATAATTTCTTTTAAATTTTTAATGGAAGTTATGGAGAGGTTCTTAGAATTTTTCACAATTAGTATAAAATATTTATACTATATTTATTTTTGTAACCTATAGTAAGATTTTGCATTGTTTTGCACAAGTTGAATTAAAGTTTATGATTATTATAGTATCCGAATATCAATGTAAATAGCATGTTGGTCACCATGTAATACAAAAGAACTTCAGGGCAATAGCTTATTTCTTTTGGAGATGCTTGGAAACACGTGGCGCTAGTGTTCTCCGTCCTAGTGTGACTAAAGTTGTCAATCGTGTATGTGGAATGTTTTGTGTTGTGAGTGATTTGTAGTTATATTATAGGAAATTGTTGAAATTAGGAATGTCATGTGGTGAGTTACCATTTTTATTAAACTCATTTTTTTATATAACTGGTACTTTTCGTTATAAATAAGTACTTAATTGGGTTCTCGACCGCCATCGCCCATACCCCAAGCCTGCTGACGACTTGCGGCTCCACCTTGCCGTCTTAAGTGACAGCTTCTTTGATAATATATCTACATACTTCACATCGAAATTATTACAGAAAAATGCCTAAATAGTTATTTTATAAAACGATTTAATTACACAGATTATGTAGTTACCGCCTTCTTACCGATAATTCATCGTTTTTTATGTTTTTCTATTCGCAATAACGTCAAATTTAGTTTCCCTTAAATAATTTTCATATTATGATTTGACTATTTTCCTTAATTATTTAGGCTTAAAATTATCGCGTGAAGCATACATAAATATATATTACGTAAATATCAATCTTAGCTGATTAACTATTTAAAGTTAAATGAAAAAGTTGTATTTTAATGAATGTATGCAACTAAAGAAAGACATTAGCCTGGCATTCACCACCCACTATATTTCTGTAAAGCAAGTTAGATAAACTATTTTTTATTGAGTACTATTTGTGTATAATGTATTGATGTAGTCATGAAGTTGGTATCACAATTTGATTATCCACTTCAAAAATAATGTAGTTATTAAATGTGTCTGACTTTTATTTCTATCAGCTTTAACAGTGACAAAATATAATGCTTAACTAGTCAATACCTTAGTTTTTGGCAATAAAAAAAAAAACAAGATTAAGTAATCTAAGCTTCATTCCAAGCCAAATCAGATTTAAAATTTTGTGAAATCTTTTGCTGTGGTTCTTATTGAATTTTAATTTAATTAAGATTATATATATCTTAATAATTAAACTGCATGCTATTAAAGATACTGACATAATTTACATTTTAACAAAATATAATATATATGCATATTGTCTTCAAATTATATTAACTTTTCTGTAATGACTTTTGGTCATCATTCAATTTAAACCAGTATTACCAACTTATTAACATAATCATTATGTAACATTCTTTTAAATAATATACGACTTGCCTTCACCAAAATGTTATGTTTTATATGTACTGTTTACTATTTACTCAGACCAAAAAGGAAAAAAATATTTATGCCCTTCTAATACAATAGCTACCAAGAATATATAATTATTCCAGTAGAATTTGTAACTTTAAAAATAAATCTTTTCATTAATCAACTATTTAGCAAAAACAAAAAAATTTGGAACTTTGATTTAATCAATAACTGAAATTAAGAAATTTTAATTGGCTTTTATATAATATTAAAATTTTCTAAACATATTAAAAATTGACATAATTTATATTTTAAACTCTAGTTGAAATTAAATTTCAACAAAATGCATGTCTAATTGAAAAAAAGAACTGGAAAAATTCAAGACATACTTTCATTTATTAAACAAATTCTAAAGTTTTCAGGATAGTTTAAAACAGATTATTAGTATTTATTGAAATAGCTTATATACGCTAAAGCACATAAACTTGAATATATGAATTGTATTAAAAAAAATGTAAAACAATATATACAATAGCTGAGTCATTAATTAATAACATTACCATTGCCTCATATCAGCTTACATGAATGCATTATTTTACATAATCAATCTTATATAAGTGATTTGTGTTTGGAATATTTGTTGATAATAACCTATAACTTATTAAAAGTGTATTATACACTCATATAGTCTGTAGTGACATAGGTTGGTTGATAATAATTGGCCAATTTATTCTATTAGTGAGGTTATCTGACTTATTGATGTCAAATTTTTGTTTTCAATTGAGAGCAATTATGTTATTTTTCATGTCTCATTGTAGCTGTTTTAGGTCAGGATTCTAAAGTTACTTTTTTGTATACTGTACTCACCAATGTCATCATCATCCTCCTATCCTTATCCCACTCTAAGTGGGGTCGGTACAACATGTTATAAACATGTTGTGACAAGATTTGGCTACGTATTTAACGACCGGCCGCCTGCCTGACGTCAACTTACCTAGGTCGCCTTTTACGCCACCTCGGTTAGAAATGAGGGTGGTCTATTCTACTCAGCCGGACGACACCCAGCAAACTGCACTTACAAATGTCAGTATTAGAAATAGAAGTGTGGAATCAGGGCTCTGTTAAAAAATTTTACCTCCACCTTTTATTGAAGTTTACAAAATTTAACATACCAATAATATACAACTGCATTATCTATAGATTTTATCTGATAGACTATGTACCACAGTCAACTATTTACATTAAACCACCTGCCAAGCCCTTGATATACATGAAACTAGCTGTGCCAGCGGCTTTGCTCCCTTGTAAATCAGTGTGTCACAAATTTTTTCTAGAATTCAAATTTTAAACATAAAAGTAGCTATTGTGACCTAACAATAAGAGACAGAGATATGCTTTCGCGTACATTTTTGGAGTATTTTTATAGATCTACAATTCTCTAGTACATTACTTTAACGTATCTCTGCTGGTTTACGCAGCGCAGGCGACTAAAGCTAGCAAGTTTTTTAACAACTGCGCGATCTCTTCAACACAATTTACATAATACCGATATGTACTATTTACGTAAACCATCCGGAAGTATTGCACTATCTTTTGGTGAAAACCGTACAAAAATCCGTTCAGTAGATTTTGAGAAAAACGGTTACATACAGACAGATAGCTTTTTTTATAATAAATAAATAAGTATTTCAACATCCAGTGATTTTCTAATAATTACTATTAAAATTTTTTTTCAATTTTTCAATTTCAATTGCCTTCTTCAACTTAGTGTTGTCCAAACCTAGACCCAGGGCCCTCCTTCCTACTCATTCGCTTCCACTTACAATCTTGACAAAGTGGAAGTCTGATTTTTTCCAGGCTTTCAACTATCGGCACCAAAAATCAAATTTATCTATCGCTTCATTCAAAAGTTATAAACACATTAATTAAATGAACACTTATTAACAACATGTACAATTTCATTGTGATTTTTGCAAATTTCACTTTATGATAACGTTATTAACACCAGCAAAAAATCGATACTCACGTCATATCAGATATCTACATTGCACATTGTTGTAGACATGAACTAAGTGATCAAATTTCGTAAAATCAACCTTATTCACTTTCTGGCTAATATACCAGAATAATACTGGAGAAATAAACCAAATCAAAATAATCTTTATTCAATTAACCCATTTCAGGCACTTTTTAATTGTCAACCATCAATATGATTAATGAAGCTACAACTGGTTCAGAATGATGCTCTTACTGAGAAGAACCAGCAAGAAACTCAGTGGTCATTCTTTTAAATATTTTCAATTATTCATATTTAAACTGCTGTCTTGTATGAAGCTGAAGGGATTTTCAAATCCAAATGCCTGGATTATCATCCAAACAATCTTCAATTTTGTAATATGTTTTACGTATAAGCATATTTCTTACACTTACTTTAAACCTCTCTGTAGAATGGATTGCGGAATATAATTGTAGAAGCGAATACCCAGACCAACAAACGTGTTCCTAACTCTGCCTCTCCTGTCTCGACGCAGGTATCACAAGCTTTTTATGAGCTGTCTATATCTATGATATACATCAAATTTTGTTTTATACATACCAATATTTTTCCGTACAAATAGAATATTATTATATACATGATGCTACAATAAGTATATAAGTATAGTTAAAACACTACAAACCCTCGAGTCCAAAGACTGTCAGTGAAGATATAGTGTTCAGTATGGTAGACCAGTACATACTGGTGAGGGCTTTTAAAAGCCTCTGGTAACATTGAAACATAACCTGGAATTGGAGGAAAAATCTATACATATGCTCTGTGGTAACCTAGTAAAAGTAAAAAAGTAAAGTAACAGCCTGTTACTATGCCCACTGCTGGGCTAAGGCCTCCTATCTCCGTTTTCGGAGAGAAGGATTGGAGCTAAGACCTACACGCTGCTCCAATGCGAATTGGTAGGTTACACATATCCCTAGAATTCTCTAGAGATATGCAGGTTTCCTCACGATGTTTTCCTTCACCGAAAAGCGTGTGATAAATTGCAATTATCAATTAGACACATAAGTTTCAATAGAAAAACTCATTGGTGCCTGCCCGGGGTTTAAATCTATGTCGTCTCTAGAGAGTCGCACGGTCTCACCGCTTGGCTATCACAGCTTAATCAAACCTAGTGCCAATGCATAAACAAAACTAGGCCTCTCTCTACGCCTGAAGGAAGTCTCACTGAGATGAAAGTTCTTATATTTGTTTGTTACTGACAGTGAATTTTAGGCAGCTAATTCTGGAATAGTGCTGCACTGTATATACACCAAAGAAAGAAAAAATAAGACACATATTATATCATTCCTCTCCACTCTCGGGTTGTAGATACGTACTGCCTCTTATATTTTACTCTTACCCAGAATGACAATATTTACGACCAAAAAGTTTATGTACTTTGGTACTCGTGAATACAAATATTTCTTATACAACAATATACAAATAATAAGTTCATTGGACGTTTATGAGTTATGAATTTATGATCACCGGCACAAATAAATACATCGCAAGTCTAACATTGTAACGAATTGCTGCGATTTATGTCTACATTATATTGTTATTGGGAGTCACGAAACCTTACTGGAGAATGTAGGTGCTGTATATACCAAGAAAAATTAATATTTATGAGTATCATTTAATGATTAAACAATATTGTTACCACTTCATTCCTACTTCTCACCTCACATATACTCCCGTCCTACTCGCACGCTGCCAACACAGGGCGACACACTCGAGTTCTTTAGGCCTACCGTGAACTTTTAGAAAACAATTCAAAGTCACTACCTAAACTCAACCGCTTTCTCTTCGTACCAGGAAATATGGATTTCATTGGGCTCGTAATGTTTGAAAAGGAAAACGTTATTTTTATATATATTTTTAGAAATTGAGCGAAAGTTACCCTCGGTTTGTGTATCGCGTCCTCGAACGAACGAAATTCTAGTAACTTATAAAAAACATAATTGCTTAGACCTATCCCAAAGATTGGCAGTGATCCATCCGCAATGCGGGTATCCCAGGTATTATTATAAATCCTAAGCTCTGAAGCAAATGTCATAGTTCCATCGCGATGTTCCTTTATTGTAAAGGTTATGATGAATTGAAATATTCGTTAAGCACACATTATGTAGTTATTGAAATGTTACAAGGGATGTACGGATTTATACCTGTAAAGGTGTTTTAAAGGATCGTGTGTTGTAACTGCTTGGCCATAACTGCTGGCAGATAATGTTTATATTCAATCTGGCGTATAGCTGGTAGCCGCGTTATCGCTGCAATAAGCTAGCCCTGTCCCTAACAATCCGACTGCCAAACGGATGTTATTATCAGTATAACGGGCATCCAGCAAAGATCTATTTTCAGAAGTGGTAATTTATTATTATCATGCCTATACAGCGCAAATTTTATGCAAATTCCAGAGGTACATAAAACGGCGTAAACACGCGTCAACAAATGTTAAATTATGCCTCGTAGAAAATAGAACAAAAATAAACTATATTATAAAATAACACAAAAATACATATGACCAAAAGCTAATTAAAAAAAAGAATATAAACAAAAGACTTACATGGTTTTTGTACCACCATAATAGCGCCTTCCTATGTATATCTATACTTGTTGTATATCTATGGTTATATATATCTATTCTCTGTATATGACCGATTTTCTCAAGATGAAGTGAAAGGATTTTTGTACAGTTTTTACTTAAAGATATTACAATTCTTCCAAAAGTTACCAATACATTACGGTTATATGTTAAATTGTGTTGAAAAAGTCGAGCGGTTAAAAAGAACTCCCCTGCTGGGATCTTTAGTAGCGAGTCGCGTAAACAAGCACTTACATACAAAATATAGAATAATGTACTGGAGAGTTGTAGATTTACAAAAACACTACAAAAGAGTCCGCGATAGCATGTCTCTATTTCGCAACTCACAATAATTTTGATATTTAAAATTTCAATTAAACTACACTGATTTCCGCTCAGACCAAGGCAGAGTTAATAATACTTAAAATATCAATCGTCTCCTTCAGATAGCTTGAGCCTCTACTGTAGAGTGCGGAGGGTACTTTGAGACATTTCTTGAGAGACTGCGTCTTAAATTAGGATTGAAGAAATTTGTAGGTATGAAAGAATTTTCAAGTGTGGCTTTCCTTTTCACTTTCTCTCTTACGAACAGCGTAAGATTTCACTCCAAATACATCGTGAACCAGTGTTTCAAGATGAAATCTGTTCGAAAAATGTCTTAGAACTAGCGACACGCGAATATGCATGCGTGAAATAAGTAGACTTAAGTACATACTTACATATCACACATCGCATTATTATATTTGTGTTATCTATTTAGGAATGCTTGGAAGATCAAGACATGCGATCTTTATTGAGATTAATTACACTTACTACCTATACTTATTATAAAACAAAGTCCCAAAAAGCTGTCTGTATGTAATCGATTTTCTCAAAATATACTGAACGGGTTTTTGTACGGTTTTCACCAAAAGATAGTGATAGATTATGTAAATTGTGTTGAAAAGATCGAGCAGTTGTTAAAAAACTTGCTTGCTGGGAGCTATAGTTGCGTGCGTTAGAAAGGCTAAAGTTATCTACTAGAGAATTGTAGATCTATAAAAATGCTACAAAAAAGTCCGCGACAGCATGTCTCTATCTTTCACGGTTTTCTCACAATAATTACTGTTATGTTTAAAATTTTGAAAATTCGGGAAATCACTGAATTTCACGCGGGCGAAACCGTTGTTGGCACAGCTAGTCTAAAATAAAATAAACTTTTTTAATAGTTCTCTAATGGCGGGTAATAGCGAAATAATTCATTATTTTATTCGTTTAGGAACTCGGCAAACTAACGCCTCATTCTATAAATTATTATTGGCCTTTTAGGACTTACGTATCTAGACGAAAATCGCTTGAAGTATTTGTCTAAATTTTGGAGGTCAGAACTCCTCCTGCACTGGATTTTCCTAAAGGCGACGTAGGTATAAACAAACGATACCAAAGTAACGTTATATATTGTTGCCAGTAAAATAAATAAGTCGAACCGTTGGTAAATTTCTAACTGTGGAATTCAATATACGAATTTGAATATTGAATATTATGGTCATTAAAATAATTTTGCAAATATTCATAGAATTATGATACATAAAGCAGGGGAAGCTTAGGCAAGCTTGTAAGACATGTTAGCCAGCAAGCCTACCGTGAACTCTTATTGCGACTCAATTGAAGACGTAAACGGCGTCCGCAAACCGCTTTCAATTCTTACCATGAAGTGTGAATTGCATTGGGGTCGTAATGTTTGAAAAGGATAACGTTATATGAACTGTAGATAACTCTGTCTCTTTTACTCACATGTTCTTAGGACGAATTCCGAACGCTCATTCGGCAACGAATTAAAGTGTGCGTCTTTAAGACGTCATGGTATAAAAAAGCAAAAGAATTTCGTTCACGTCTTCAATTGAGTCGCAATAAGAGTTCATGGTAGGCCTGCAGGTCTTAGCTCTGCAATCAGATAGACAAATACATATTATTAAGCTTGTTTTCATACTCTAGTATAATAAATCTATGAAACAGTATGAACAGTATTTTAATAATGTTATTTGCAAGTGTTACTATGAATTGGGTATGCGATAGAACGTTTGTCATGCGCGACGGTGTTCGGAGCGGATGGCAACCGATTCATGGAATTTGTAACGAGTTGTGGGCAGTCAGCAGGAAAAAATACCCACGCCATATTTATATATAGACTATCTGTCCGGGCAAGCGTTGGTGTGGTTAAGTCAGATTTCGACTTACCCAAGAAACAGGACTCAGTTAAAAAGAATGATCCGATCGCCACCAAAATTTACAGAATTATCCGCTGGGATATCCCAAAGATTGTTTGAAAATTTCATTTTAATCGATCCAGCCGTTTCGCAGTCTATAGAAGACATACAGACTAACATTCATTTTTATTAATATATGTAGGTCTAGTTAGTTAGAAACTTTATACCATTTAACTATACCATTCTGTTTTTCTTAGTCGAGGTCTTCATTGCTGAAGGTCGTGTCTAGACGAAATTATTACTGCGGATCACGTCATGGACTAAGGTTTTCCATGTTTGTCAGTCCTCGGCGGTCTTTTAAGCTTCGGTGATTGGCAGGCCTGTAAGTGTCTTTACTTGGTCTGACCAACGGGTAGGTGAGCGAACGCGTGGTCTTTTCCCGTCGACCTGCCCAACCACGGTCAGCTTCTCGAGGCTTTCAGAGTTTCTGCGAGCAACTATACCATTAATCATAATGTAAATATACAAAAGTAGAATTAACCTTTACAAAACAGCGGCGCTCTTGCTATAACAACATCATAATTCCATTCAATCCAAATTGAAATATATTAATGATAAATAAACCCAAATAATAAAATTAGACGATAATATAAGTATACAAATAACTAAACCTTACTATAAGAATAGATTAGGTATTGATTTAAACATTTTGGAAATTATCTACGCGTAAATAGTTATGTCTTATACCAATAAAATAGATATTCGGGTAAACAAGTGTTATTGCACTGGCAAGTATGCGATCGAATTCTTTGAAGTTATGTCACCTAAGTCTGGTGGGTGGAGTAGTCGTGATAAAAATTAGCTTTATTTATGATGCCGCCGTCAATTCTGGCTATTAAATAAATTAATAATAAGTATATGGGACATTTACACACACGGTCACCGACCCCAAAGTAAGTAACTGAATACTTGTGTTATGGGTGACGGATAACGGGTAGATATACTACATATATAATTTTAAATACATACTTAAATATAAATACACACCCAGAATCGAAGAACCAACAAATTGTTTATAGAAAATTTGGGCCCTCGGCGGGAATCGAACCCACGACCCGCGGAGTTGAAGGCAGGGTCACTACCCACTGCGCCAACGAGCCAGTCAAAATGTATATTATTTAAAACGAAAAAAGAAAATGGATAGCAATTAACAGGATAGTAAAGAAAAAAAAGTAACAGTCCGTTACTTTGCCCACTGCTGGGCTAAGGCCTCCTCTCTCCGTTTTTGGAGAGAAGGATTGGAGCTAAGACCTACCACGCTGCTTCAATGCAGATTGGTAGGTTACACATATCCCTAGAAATTCTCTAAAGATATGCAGGTTTCCTCATAATGTTTTCCTTCGCCGAAAAGCGTGTGATAAATTGTAATAATCAATTAGACACATAAGTTTTAATTGAAAAACTCATTGGTGCATGCCCCGGTGTTTGAACCCATGATCGTCTCTAGAAAATCGCACGGTGTTACCGCTAACTATCTAAACTATCACAGCTTTATTAACAGAATAGTATAAATTAATACAAAATACATGCGTTACAATACATTAAACAAAGTTTTTTCTTTTTTCAAATCATATTTATTGTAAATACAGTAAAATTGATGTTACAAGAATTATAGTCCAATGTATTCTACCATTAAATATGGTGTACAATAATTTTCTTCTTTCTTTCAAACGCTTACGTAAAATAGCTAGGCAGTATACTATTTTATAAAGATTTAAGATCGGAAGTTTTGAAATTATATAATTCCCTTTATCAAAATAAGGCGTAAAATTATTATTTTTTAATCTTTATAAAGAACAAACACACAACGCTACGAGGCTATTTTCGTTAAAGAGATAAAGTCTATTCACGTCATCGCCTTTTTGTTCTAAGGAATATTTATAATACACCGAAGATGTTATAAATTTCTATTCAGTGATTTTTGAGTATAGGAACTTAACTTTGTTCAACATGTTTTACTGAGATTCTATGGAAATGAAAAGGAACATTTTCCATTCCTACACTTTGCTATTTTAAGAGATCAGCACCTACTACCGGAAAAAATACTCAGTAAATCATCATTCTCCTGTCCTTATCCCAATCTAAATGGGGTCGGCACAACATGTTTTAACCATGCTGTGATATGATTTGGCGATATAAGCGAGTAAAACAGAGTGAGTCGCGATCCGCGGCGATTCGTTGCGTTTACACGACGTCCCGTTGCGATATCGCGACGATATTATCATGGACTGTTTGTGATACCCTCCTTAGTACTTATTGACTTTTCATCGTCAGTTGAGCACTATATGTTTTTATCCTCTTGCCCTTATCCCACTCTAAGTGCGGTCGTTACAACATGTTATAATAAACGTTGTCATATGATTTGGCTACGTATATTACGACCAGCCGACTGTCTGACGTCAACTTACCTTAGTCGCCGTTTACGACACCTCGGTAAGAAATTAGGGTGGTCTATTCTACTCATATTCCATTAAAGACATTAAAATCTATATACACGGGCAAGCACCATTTAACTTTCAACTTTCTATAAATAGTTTTTGCTAACTAGTTTGGTATTTAATTATTCGTTTGCTTTTATGGAACAAGAATGCATAGGTCTACATAATTTCTGGGGTATTTTTAAGCTACCATTTGCGTTTTAGCAACGTTATACCATTATTCTTATCAAGCTGAGGTGAAGGTCTTCCGCCTTTGCCTCCCTTTTACCCTACCTTAAACATTGATGACTAACCATGACGTTATACGGTAAGTGGAGGTAGAAATATGAAGTTAAAAGTATTAGTTTTTATTGTCCGGCACAATTTAAAATACCGCGAAATGGCCAGCGAGACGGTAGAGAAACTGCTACCTAATCGTATATTATGTTAAACACTTTCAGTTTAAAGGTCGTGTGAAGTAGGTTTATATATTACATTGTTTGAGTTTTAATGACGGGACGCTGCTATTTAATTTGTCCTACGATATCCTATTGTGGTCAATGTAACTTATGAGGAATGAAATTTTTTAGTTTCTCTGTTGAATATGTCGCGCATTAATATCGTTATCTCACTTTCTACAGGATATTTGACAATCGTTTTAGAGATAATGATTAAATTTATAATTCGATCACAGAGCCCTTGATTCAGCTGCAATGCAGCAGTGATGAGGCCACATGACCCATAACCTTGGTTAGTGGGTATTCAAACCTCGGACTACATACCTCGAAATCCCTAAACCTGCATTCGTGAAATTCTTAAACACCACTATTTTTTTGACTTTCAGATTACATTCATTCCATCCATGATCCGAGTAAATAGTAGCGTATACAAAGGTTGTTAGTGAGTCAGGTAGAGGTATGTCAGGCCAAATGTTTGATGAAAGAACTAGGATAAGCACTATTATGTATATTAATTTAAAAAAGGCTGGCATGCTCACTAGTGAAAGTCAAGTGGCGTCCTTCTTAACAGTACACAAAATATAGACAATCGGAGATCCAAATTAGAAAAAAACTATATTAACAATATAAATGTTCAAATGTGTTAATATGCTATTCAAAACCATTACATTCGCCATAAAACCGCGTTATTAACTTTGAAACTCAAAGATAACACCCTCTGTTATATCTATTAGGCCTGAATTTAGAATATTTGTCGTCATATTATTATCGTGTCATAAGAAGTTTACACGACTATAAAATAGCTCGAATGTCATAGGATTTGATGTCAAGGCTAAATTAATCATCGTGACATATGCTACACAAGGAAATAAGTAGGTTATAGTGACATTAACACCTCTTTAGCTATATTCAAAATTTTACTTAACAAGTGTTATATGTTTTGTAATAATTATTATGTCCATATTAATAAATATAATATATACAAGACTTAACTGCAACTTTTTAAGTTTTTACTTATGAAAATAAAATTTACTAGTATAGGGTAATTTAAAGGTATTTTCTGTTTATTGACAGTGACGGTATTTGGAATTGAAGGTGATTTTTAAACACTGAATCGATTGTCTTCTGTAGATCGTAAGCAAATAGCATATATTATTAATAAGCTTCGAGCTGCTTCGTCTGAAGGTTAGAGTATCCCATTAGTTCATTTAAGATGAATACAATGAAAGATTATGATACAATTTTATGCAACATTCGTTACAAACCTATTCAGCCCATTTACGATATTAAGTTGAATTAACAATATTTCTTATTGGACACTAATGACTCAAGAATTGCAAGTTTGTAATTCACAAAAGTCACGTACGTGTGTGAGAAACTGACGTGCCGGAAATGTTACCTTTTTATTGATGTCAGGTTATATTCTAGCCGCTATATCACGTGACGCTGACGACTTCTGTAATGGTCAATAACATTATAACCGTTTACATGGTATGGTGCTGAAATGTAGCGGTACACAAGTTTCTGTACGATGTTTGTCCTGCCTGGCAATGGTCTCATTGAACGCAATACTTAGCCTAGCCTAGGACGAGTAATCTGCTCCATTCTGCTGCTCAATATGTGCAATCTGCTCTATCAGATTCCTAACTACGTTTTTTAAAAATTGATCGCTAACTATTAACTCATGAGAAAGCTCATAATGCTCAACTGACTGACGTGTATTTATGTATATACATACACGCCACGAAGATAGTATCAATACGCTCAATAATATCGAGACTCAACATTGATAATTGTGATACACTATCTCGTGCAGGGTAAAGTAGCGAAGGGCACATAGTTAATTAACGTTGAAGCTTCAAAATGCTGAGAGGAATTTGACGGATTTGTTTGTTAAAATGAATGCTTATAGTAAAATTAATAAAACATTCTCTTGTTCGCAGGTTACGTGCGTGTATCGTTAGATAAATAACAGTGCTGTGATATTGCTGAAACAATTCAACAGAGTGGAATGGTTCCGGTGTGTTGGCGGTGTTTTGTCGATGTGAGTAAATGATACGGCTCCTAGTTGAGTAAAATTAGTACCTATTATGCCAGCTCTAGCTATAATATCTCAATATATACAATATCTAAGTGCCCTCCGACACCGATGTGGTGTCACAGATTTTGTGTGTGAACAGTGTATGAGAAGTGTTTTAACGGCGTTTAAATAGTGAACTAATGATCCTTAATTTGTTTGCTGACCACGGGTCTCATACGAATAATTTTGTCTCAGTGGATGACGGAATGAGTAGTGCTTAGCATTTTTTTTATGATACGTAGATAAACTAGAGAGACACTACCAGTCTGATAGTACTGATAGTAAAAAAAGTAAAGTAGCGGCCTGTTACAATCCCACTAGGATATGCCTTTTGTCTCCGTTTCTAGAGAGAAGGGTTGGAGCTAAGACCTACAACGCTGCTCCAATGCGGATTGGTAGGTTACACATATCTCCAGAATTCTCTAAAGATATGCAGGTTTCCTCACGATGTTTTCCTTCACCGAAAGGCGTGTGATAAATTGTAATTATCACACAAGAGTTTTAATAGAAAAACTCATTGGTGCCTGTCCGGGTTTGAACTCGTGTTCCCTCGAAAGAGTCGCGCGGTCTCACCGCTGAGCTATCACAGCTCTAGTTAGTACTGATAGTGCTCTGATAGTATTGATAGTGACTCATAGTGCAAAAACCAATGGGGCCGGGATCCATGGCTATTGGTCCCAGTTGGAATAGCGATTCGATGGACTCAATAAGCTCGTGTACAAGCACAAGATTGTATATCTTAGAAACCTCTTAAAGAGATCTTAAACACGCGCTTTGTCCTTCATTCTATCACAGCAAACAATATTTATTTATTAGCACTGGTACGACTGATAGTTGACGATGTAAAAGTGCAAGTAGTCTGGATGAATAAAGAATATTTTAAATTTGTTATTTAATTATTTAAATTATTGTTAATTAAGTTTATAACTGACTCACAGTTAACGCATTGTGGAGAGCAAATAAGATTATGTATTATTAAATATGCGTAATTCACGGATTCTTACGCTCTTGCTATATGAATAATAACCGTTTTGGTTCATATTACGTAAAATATTCATTTTCGCTATCTAATTTGGGTTGGACAAGAGAAACCACGATCGTGACGATTATGACGTTTTACAAGTATATATTTTCAATATAAATTTTCACATCTTCTATCAGGTTTCAGTCCCAGCTAAGTGTAGGAAGCAAAACCGTTCTCATACCTTATGCGTGCAGGATAAGTTACCACACGTCAAAACATACCACCACTAACAGTAATCTACACAGGCACTACACACATTCACTACGAAAATCTTAACCATCATTTCGACACCGCAAAATTGCGAAGCTTTGTCGTGGAGCCTATCTTTTGACGGTTGCGGGTTTAAATAAACGCGAATTATAGCAATATAATTCTAATTCTATCATAACTTTGTACAATGGAATTTCGCAAAGTAACGCCTACTTCTATGAATTACTTAGTCGGATAGTTTTATTATAGCCTGACCGCGATAAATCTGGTCCTACAACCTAAATAAAAATCACCCGGCAAGCAAGGTCGGCTTTACGTTCTAAGTATTTTCTAGCTTGGGAGTTTATCGGAGAATTTATTACTTGTACGGAATTAACCGGTTCTGTGGTGTATGTTGGTTAAATTACTGAATTAGGGAAACTTTCATTAAAGAGACAATGCTACAATTATAAGTAACGTACATTATCGTCAGGATATAATCCCTGAAAATTTTATTTTTTTTATTCGCACAATAAACTAATCTCTTTTGTAAATATTCTGCATTTATAGTGTAGTAAATGGTCTAAATCTCATTTGTATCCTAATGAGGTTAACTGAGGTAAACTTTTGCAAATTAACAGCAATCCCTATTTCATAATTAATACAAGTACATAATAGTCGACTTCTGATAAAATCAATTTGTCTAAGCCGCTTAAATAGCAACCCCGCTATCCTTTTAGTAAATTTTGAGATGTTTAAGATATGTAATCCCAAAAATCTCGTGAACCCGTATAAAATATTATTGTTTCAATTTCCTGATAAACACGTTTATTCTTCTTGCTTCAGCGGCTTCGGCTATCTTAGTATTAGAACTCATACGTTTCCAATTATCAATTTAGTGGCCAATACAAGTAGATAATATGTCTACGTTTAGTGCGTAAACATGTACAGTACGCGGCAATAAATAATGCACATCGAGGGAGAGAGAAATCGTCTAGATTCTGCTTCATAGAGCATTGTCTCTGTCACACAGACTGACGAACCCGTGTGTGAAAGTGACAGCGCTCTACGAAACCGAATTGGCCGGCTGTTTCGTTCTAAGGTCTCGATGTGCATTATTTATTGCCGAATATTAGACTGGTTATCGAAATGCCCAAAGCGTCGCTTCGAGCTTTAATTTTTCCTGTTTAGTTAAAGGTACATAATCGAATAATCTCGCGAACCTATATAAGTTTAAAGAGACTGATCGACTAAACATACATAAGATTAATATCGGCATCTTTAACGTACAAAATTAAAAAATAGAGAGAATAATACATTGACATTGGTACACCTTAAGGCGCGGGCAGACAGCAAGGCGTGCGTTGCGAATGGTGTGGCGAATCGTCGCGTATGCCTCGAGCTATGTGAACGTGTGTGCTCACAGTGAGCATACGACATACGATCGTTCCGTACGAATACCATGCGTGGTTGTTTGTGTGCTCAGCTAGAGCATGGGTCATTCGGGACACATGTATAAATGTACGGTCGTATGCCTCGTGATCGGAGGCATTCGTGACGAACTATTCGCAACGCACGAATCGCGATGTCTGTACGCGGCTTTAAGGCTGCATTATTTGCTTTCCATCAAACGAATTCATAACCAAGCGCTAAAAAAAGGGTCAACGTATATAGTAATTTTCAAATTCAAATTCAAAATATTCTTTATTCAAGTTAACTTGTAAACAAGTGTTTTTGAATCGTCAACTTTACTGCTGGTTCGGAAAGCTGTTCCTACCGAGAAGAACCAGCAGGAAACTCGGCGCTTGCTCTTTTTAAAATATAAATCTTAGAATTAGTTACATTTATTTATTACTGTCTTGTACAGGGTAGAAGGTCCTTATTACAGGGTAGAATTGCACCTATATCCACACATCCTTATCATCTAAGTAATCTTCAACAGTATAGTAGGCTTTCTGTATCAGCCTCTTTTTAACAGTGTTTTTAAACTGCTGTAATGGCATGGCCAAAATTGATTTCGGAATTTTATTATAGAATCTTATAACCATATCCACAAACGATTTACGTACTTTTGCTAGTCGCAAAGCAGTGTCGCAAGCTTCCTACTTTGTCTAAGGTTCCTGCTTTGTCTATTATATACATCACCTATCTTTTAATAATTCTTTATATTTTTATGCACAAAAATTACATTGTTTAAAATACATAATTTCACCTGCAAATACACATAATATTTGCAACCTTTAATATTTAAATACTTTTTATTTATTGTCCTTAGATCTACTGTTTAAACTTACTTGTAAAGATTTAAATATAAAATGGCAAAACGATTATAACACTGTATACACCTTTAGTCTGGTTCAATAATCCCACCTTATACTTCATTCCCGCTGACACCTTAATCCACTCCACCAATCCAATATATCTCAAACATTTCACCTAAAATCCGTTAAATCTGATTAGTATTCTACGCGTTATTCTACGTATTCGTGTGTGAGGTGTTATGTTGCACATAACAATGTTCCACTTTACCATTACACCGCCCCTTGTAAGCGTTGATCGTTGTTAATAGATAGGTATGTAATAATTTTCTGCTTCTAATTGCTTGAAGCAATACATTTTGTACATTTTTATTTGTAAAAATCATTTGAGTTTTAGTATTTGAGATTTTTTTAAAGAAACCTCTTCCTAATATTTCTTGCCGTATGGGTCGTGTTTTTTAAGGCGGGTTTAAACCAAACGAACATAGAGCTAGAACAATTCTTTCTTGATATAAAGTTAAATATCAATGAGCAAGAATGACAAGCAAAAATTACAATTCTTGAAGAGTACGAATGCTTCGAAGAGATCACGAGAAACGAGCGCGTCGGAACACGCAAGAACGTTCCAATCGTCTGTTCGCGAGCTCTAAGAAGACTGTTTTAAACCAAAAGAACATAGAGCTAGAACAAGAGCATTCTTTCTCGTTATTTTAGTGTAAACGAAACTATCATTCATAGCGTTCACACCAAAGTATAACGAGCAAGAATCAGAATCGAGGACTAGAGTTTTTGCACAAGATTATCTGAACGAAATCTTTGAAGGGACCGCTTTGGGAAACGAGCGCGTCCGAACACGCACCAAAGCTGTAATCATCTGTTCGCGCGCTCTAGTGTAGTTTTATCAAACTATCGAACATTATTACAATATTCCATTGAACCTTTGCGAACGCAGAAAGGAAACCGAAAAAGGTCTGTTTACAGTAACCGAATTTCGTAGAATGATCATTTGCTCGTCTGATGTAAATCGGTCTTTATAGAATTGTTTTGGGTTCAAAATATACCGAATTACGTAGATCTTCACCCAGCATTATACACGGAAGTAAGGCAATCTTTAAATTTCATCATCGTTAACATTCTCGTTTCTCCTTTCCTTGTTTACTGATAGTTATCTTTATAAAACTAAAGTTATTATTATAGTTAAAAAGCAGCTTGATCAGACACCTATTCTTTTTTCGAAAGACGCGATATACCTAACAATCAAAACTTACGTCGAGTTATTTTTTGGTCTTACCTTTGCCTCTGTAGGAACAGTCATAACAAACATTCGTAGATTGGGCAGTTTAGTTTACTGTATATAATTTAAAAGTACATGTAAAACCTCATTATAACTAATCCCCGAGGACTGAAGGATTTGTGTAAACGCTTTTGCTATTATTATCAGCAAGATATTATTTGAGTGTAAATTGAGATAAATAATAATCAGTATTTCGATAACCCTTTACGCAATTTTTAATCAGTAAATTATGTTTTAGTAACTACGTACTCAATTCAGTTTACATTGAAATATTAATGTGTTGAGCAGTTTATTAACAACAGATTTATTTAACATCTCCTTCTTCTTTTTCAACCGATGGATGTCCACTGCTGGACATAGTTCTTTTTTAAGGATCTCCAAACTCCACGATTTTGTGCCGGTTAGATCCAGGCACTACGACTTTTTTGAGGACGTCGGTCCACCTCGTAGGGGTTCTACCGACGCCAGGTGTAAGGGAGAGGCTCGTCCCGCTCAGTCTCTTCAAGTGTGAATCTCACCTGCTCGTGGTTGACCCTGCAGATAAACCAACGAGGCTCTGGCAACCGATTAATGGCGGTATAACCGTTCCTGTGGCTGACCAAAATACTACCAGACCGACACTGGGCAGCCACACTGTCGGTGCGACATGATCAGCCCTGCGACCACAAATGCGTACGCCAAGCGTGGTGACATCGGCATAATCCTTTATGGATAAACGAAACCACAGCCCCTTTAAAATATTTTCTTAGAATGAGGTTTTAATCGTGTTCGATTTGATTTATGTGATGCTTGGTTGTAGAAATTAAATAATTATGAGCGAAAAATTTGTGATCTGTACATTGCAGGCTCTTCTATTCTTGGAAGGATTGGAGCTTATATTATATTATACAGCTTATATAATACCAAATTATACAGGGTGGCACCTTACGCATATTTTATGTAGAATATATCAATAATGTTTCAGAGATACACAGCTTTTATTTCTCCGTAGAATACACGATGTAGTTTGAATATCGAAAAGATGCATATAAATTTTGTTTAAGATAAATTTGATTTTGCTTTTTTTTTACAAATGAATTCACATATGCTAGAACGGATTACGTAGTCGCCACCACTTTCGATAAGAATTTGCGGTTAACAAGTCTGCGTTATAAGCTTTTATTGAGCCAAATTTCATCGATATAGGACCAGCGCGGAAGCCAACCAAGTGTAACAGATATACAGACTTTGCATTTGTAATGTTATGATATGATAAATATAAAGTCCCCAAACGCTGTTTGTTTGTATGTGATCGATTTTCTCAAAATCTACTGAATGGATTTTTGTACGGTTTTCACTAAACGGTAGTGCAATACTTCTAGAAGGTTTAGGTTAATAGTACCTATATAACGGTTCCATGTAAATTGTGTTCCAAGGGGTCGCGCAGTTGTAAAACAACTTGGCTGCTGGGAGCTTTGGTCGCGTGAGCTGCGTAAACCAACAGAGACACACTAAAGTAATGTACTAGAGCATTGTAGATCTATAAAAATACTACAAAAGTCCTCGGTAGCATGTCTCTATCTCTTATGGTTAACTCAGAATAACTATATTTATCTTCAATTTCGATTTAATACACTGATTTCCAGGTGAAGCTGCTGGCACAGTTAGCATATTATAATGCCAAGTAAAAGCTTTTCGAAATGTATCAAGACACTCAACTCTCGTTAGGAAAACCATGATGCTTATCAGCGTACACGCGTGTAATGATAACGTAATTACATCCATTGTCTTTTCAATATGAGTTATGATTACTATCCCATTATGACACAATGCGTGTGACAGTTTACCTTTGCGCTTCATATTATGCTTTATATATCGCACGCTTAGTATTGAAGTGACCTAATTAAAAAAAAAATGTTTTGTGCCAAATTGCAATAACGCAAAGCGCCTATAAAACTAGTGAGTGTTAAAGACCCATAACTTGGAAAAGCAAAAAAACACTAGTTTTTTAAAATAGTATATAGTGTTATGTTTTATATTAAAACATTTTATTTGTATCGTGTTAAAACATTCTATTGTATCGTGTATAATCTTAAACGTATTTAATGTATATATTATTGATGGCCTTATAAATAAAATAAATGTCACAGGCACTATAATAAAACTAACTAATCGTAAAGCATTACGATTTTGTCGTGGAGCCTATCCTCCTGATGATGCATCGGTTTCGGAGCGAAACGATCGTCGAGATTGTTGTGGTGGTGGGTGTGTGTGCTGCTTGTGTGCTTTGTTGCTGGTGGAGGAGCCTTGGGGTGCATGTGTTGGCTTGTCCTGCATGTATAAGGTTCGTAGATTTTGCCTGCTTCATACAGTTAGCTTTGCATGCATTCGCTTAACCCGTGCGGATTATAGCGAAGTGGTATAAAGCCTGTAATATGGAATTCCGCAAAGTAACGCCTGCTTCTATAAATCATTTAAAATAAATATCATAGATGGTATGAAATAAGAATGACAATATATCTTACTTCATTAAGCCTAATTTTGAATTACGTCACTTTAATACTAAGCGTGAGATATGCGTTCCTAGCTAGTCAATAATCGTACCCGAATTTAAAGTTTGTTCCATTAAAAATCTTACCGTCAATTTTAGTCTGTATTGAGAATCGACATTCTATGCAACCCTGACCAGTAAGGACTGATTACCTAGTTTAGAAGTTAAATACAATGCCCAATAGCTCACTAGACTGTGTTAGAAATAGATATGAGCATGAAAAAATATAATGCTTCCGCTCTAAAAAGTCGTTGGCCTCATTAAAAAGCTTAGAGTTACTCACCGATGAAAATACCAATGATCGTATTATCTTTAAGATCCAGTCTGCGATGAGCTCAGCAAAAGAAAATTATAGCTCATAGAATCAATTTGGTGATGGTGTAACATGTTTTGAAAAACTGATGGACTGAAAGACACTGTTGTTCTTAATTCAATAGTCCGATGATGTCAAGCGACTAGCTGTTTAGGAAGTCTAACGTGTTCCATATTAAGCCCTTAACATTTACGTCCAAAAAATCGCATATGACCCTTAACATCTAAAGACTAGTGCTTATCGATTAATCATAGCCAAAATACCAGCTCATCTACAACTTGTTGTCTCAAGGCCTGGCCTAATAAGGCACCGTTAAGACAACGTTATCCAACGCTAGAGCTTCTGGAGTTACCGAAGATACAGTGTAAGCCGTTTGGTCATCACTACACTGACACACCGTAGTTTATGTTTAAAAGTGATCATTAATTAAGACAATTAGACTCCAAATATTCGATATTTTATCATACTCATCATTAAAATATATTTCTCTTAGATTGTATGTAGAATATTCTACCAATTGTCACATACACGATGCACGGTCATCGAACACAGTTTCCGCTTGGAAGACTGTGCCGATCACAGGCCGGCCACACTTTGTTAGTGATTCTAAACCTATATTTTAATATGTATAATTCTGTATTCTTATATTTATTGATCATGTTCAGGATGTTTATACATTTCTAGATTTACTTCCCTCCAACAATTGTTAAAACTATTGAAGAGCTATGATAGATCGTGAGAGTCTTTCGAGGGGCCACGAATTCAAACTAGGCACGAATGAATTTTTATGTTAAAAACTTATGTGTCTCATTGATAATTGCAATTTATCACACGCTTTTTGGCGAAGGAAAAGATCGTGAGGAAACGTGCACAACTAGAGAATTCTGGGGATATGTGTAACCTACCAATCCGCATTGGACCAGCGTGGTACGTCTCAGCTCCAACCCTTCTCTCCAAAAACGAAGAAAAGAGGCCCAGCGGTGGCATTAGTAACAGGTCGTTACTTAACTACTTTTATTGAAGGACACAGTGGCTTACAGTATGCTTACGCCCAACCTTCATTAGTGAAAAGGCACGCAATGCCTAGGCACGCAGAAGAATATATTGAAGCCCTTGTTTTAGTGGTTGCTATGTTACTTAGAGATGACGTATTCGATTACCTCTATGAGAAGCAATTAATATGTCTTAAATTCTCATTTCTAGTCTGCAGGCTGCTTCGTTAATGGCTAACCATCTTATCGGCCAAGCCGTCTCATTAAAACATTTAGTGTTGTACGATGAAGTTTAGAAACCGTAAAGGAGTCAAAACCTTCCAGTTATGTACATTTTAATGTTAGACTTTATTACAGGTAAGATAAAAGTACGTGAAAACCTGTAGTCAATAAAAAATTACGGGATCTTACTTATAATGTGCATATTATTTTATTAGAGGTCAAGTTAACATTTAGACCAGAGCATCGCTGCGACTTAGTTAATACCACCTTATAACTTCGCAAACATTAAGTGCAAACCTGTTATCAAAAATAAAATAATAGACCTACTAATGAAATGGACATTATGTCATTATTTTAAAGTTTCTATCGAACTGGAAAGCATATTCATTTGACGGTATGGCGTCGCTAGAGAGGTTAACCAACGTCACACCAATCTGCTCTTTGTCAATGTTTCACACATGATAGTTTCATTTGACAATTAATGGTATACACATTTGTGAACTTAATTAGTGTCATTAACATTGTTTGTCAATTAGGACGAACCGTTGATTGTAAAAAGGCAAGTTCACTTGTCTACTGTTATAGAAATTTTAATATATACGTGTAAAAATATGAAACTTTAACAATTATTATTCACTATAAAAATTTGTTTTAATCGTTCAACACAATGCCTATAATTGTCAGTTTGAATTTTATATACAGAATGAACTGAAAGTGTTTTTTATACTTATTTTTTTTTTAAAAAGGTTTTTAAAGTTACTTAAGTCTTTATTACAAATGAAATGATAAGATGATTTTCATCATCATCATTCTCCTCATTCTCCTGCCCTTATTCCAGTAAAAGTGGGGTCGGCACAACGTGTTACAAACATGTTGTCATATGATTTGGCTACGTATTTTACGACCGGCCGCCTGCCTGACGTCAACTTACTTTAGTCGCCTTTTACGACACCTCGGTAAGAAAAGAGGGTGGTCTATTCTATTCTGCCGGATACCACACGGCGAGATAAGATGATTTTGATATAATAAAATAATCAATTTTGTATTATAAAATTACGCAAAACCAACGCATAATTCTAAAAATTAGGCTATTAATTCTGCATGTTAATTTACAATGCTGGTAGCTAGGTTAGTCGCCAGCATAATTTTAATTAATTAATGTCTATAAAAACTTCCTACTCACACTAATAATTATTGTAAATCATTGTCATCGCTTGGACATATGGAATTTTAAAATGATAATTATAGACTAGCAAAGCCCCGCGGTTTCACCCGCGTCAATACAGATCTCGTGGTAGTGGAAAGTCTACGAAGTCGGACGATAGTTTTTTTTGTAGATTATTTAATTATAAAAAATGGGTATATTCTTGAAATAAGAGCTAACTCACCAAGTGCAGGCCCTGCTATAACGGTCGCTACAATGAATTTGTTATGGCATTATTTTGTTTCGATTTACATTCTTAAATTCCTAATATCTTTGGGATTGGGATGTCGGATTTAATAATTTAAAAAGTATTTTACAGGTATTGAAACGGTTATTAATAAAATATAATTTAATGGGATAAGGATTAATACAGAGATATGAATAAAATGGTTTGATTATTGTCGGCAATTTTATCAACTTTTACAATATAAAAAAGTATATATGCCAATATATCTACTTTTTTAAACTATAATAGTTAGACATGGTATCGCGGTTTTTATTGTAGATATTGATGCGTTCTAAAATACTGGAAAACATTTTTTTGTCCTATCATCAATAGTTTCCCCAGCGCACGCGATGAAAGATGTTTACGACTAAATTTTTCCCAACTTATTGCAATTTTATTACGGATTTTTTTGAAAATGACATTATAGCCTATGTTCCTCAGTGAAAAAGCAGCTTTCCAATGGTGAAAAAATTTTCGAAATCGGTCCAATAGTTTTTGCATGAAGACGTTACAAACATACATACATACATACATACAAACATACAAATCTTTCCTCTTTGTAATATTAGTATAGAAAAGAACTTGAAACATCGCATATGCGTGCGCGCTTGTCCTTATCGCAGATGCTAGTACATTTATAGATCGTAAATAGCGACTTTCACGCTACGCCTATCTATAAATAATCTAAACGTGAAGCGTCGACCCTGTTACGAACTAGTAATGTTTACATCAGCTGAATGAGCCTCAGGGGACGTTTACAGTAAAGTTTATTCACCTTACACATGTCAAACGGAGAGTACTAGCTAATCCGTTAGATCCCTTAGTCCAGAGTCCCCTTTTTAATTCCATGCCATCTTACTTAGCCTTTCTTATGCCTTTCTTTCTTTAATATTTATAAATAGAATTGTTTACTTAAGAAACTTAAATTATAGGTTAAATTAAAACTATATCTAATTTCCACTAAGTTCCACGGGAACACGAGTTCAAACCCGGACAGGCACCAATGAATTTTTCTATTAAAACCCAGGTGTCTAATTGATAATTGCAATTTATCACACGCTTTTCGGTGAAGGAATACATCGTGAGGAAACCTGCATATCTCTAGAGAATTCTGGAGATATGTGTAACCTACCAATCCGCATTGGAGCAGCGTGGTAGGTCTTAGCTCCAAGCCTTCTCTCTAGAAACGGAGAGAGGAGGCCTACTCCCAGCAGTGGGATTGTAACAGGCCGCTACTTTACTTACTTTACTTTATATCTAATTTATTTTCCGTAATTATTTTAGAATTTGCTTTTTTCTTGGCATTCAGATCTAGCATGCATTTAAATGGCTCGGAGCGAAAGGATTAAACTCGTGTCGAGTTAATTCAACTTTCAATAGTCTATTCTTTTTCTGTAGATTTTAGATCTGTAGTTAATTTAAATAGTTCTAAAAGGAACTGTTCAAATTTGTGCTATGCAATTTCCACCATCCGCGATGTCTTAAAGTACTCGTACATTAATTGCATTCCTTCCTTTCAGGAGGTGAGTGCACTTTCCACTATTATAAGGTTTCTTAAGTATGAACTTTTTAGTATCGTCTTACACTCAATCTTCGGATTTGTATCAGGTTTTATCAGGATTAATATTTACGATATAGAATGTCTTGGCTTAAAATTTTAAATTTCATCTCTTATCATTCATCTCTTTATTCTCATTTCTTACCGAGGCTCGTAAAAGGCGACTAAGGTAAGTTGACGTCAGGCAGGCGGCCGGTCGTAAAATACGTAGCCAAATCATTTGACAACATGTTTGTAACATGTTGTGTCGACCCCGCTTAGAGTAGGATAGGGGCAGAAGGACGATGATGGATTAAAATTTTAAAAATTGTTTATCGAACTACAAGAAATTTGGCAAAATATTGATTTTAATAACTTCATTGATAATCACACTATTGAATTGAATACAAGTACATATAAAATTCTATGTTATAATTAATGTAATTTGAAGTTAAAAATACTATTAAAAATTGTTCGCCATCTAAAATGAATAGTATGTACACGATTTTTTGCCGCTTAACGAGTCCTACTTTAATTGCAAAGTAGACCGAATTTTTATAAATCGCTTGACATCGCAAATCTAGACAGGTTTAGTTCGGAGCGGCACAATCTCTCAAGGAGGTCAGTAGATACTAGGTATGCGAAACAACAGATTTTATGAAGTATGTACTAAGTAATGTACAACGATTTAATATCTAGAAACCAGTATTTAACAACTAACCCAATTAACAGAATAAGATAAAGGGGTCAATGATATGTATAAGTATTTTTATATTTTTTTCAGTGCGTATAAAATGTATAAGCATTAGGAGTGACAATTTGTTCTGGTTTTTAATTTAAATGTTATTTATCTGTAAAGTTCATTAAACGTACCGACCGTTGAATAAAACAAGGTGATATAGTCTAGCCAGTGTGCTCATTTAGTATATTGCTAATTGACCTAGAATTTGAAGCATGTGGTCATGCTTTGATTTTAGTTGTTTAAGTCGCCGTTTTATTAGGCCTCGTGGGGATAAATCACAAATTGCTCGTGTATGTGCCAAAATGTGGGTACAAAACAAACCTGTTTCTGTAATCTCACACAAACAAGTCTTTCGCACACTCTTACGCCAAGTATGCACACACACGAATCAAAATACACGCAAGCTTTACCAGGTAAAGACTACGCTATTTTAAATTTCCCTCGATGTATCATCGTATTAAGGCTTTACAATACAAAATTACGCACCAAGATTTCTTTTTCGCGCATATATTTCCCGCATTGTTAACCATATTATGACGTCACATCGTGATCTAACTTATGCTAACACTTGACTTTACTATCACCGGTTACTTAATTAAGTATAATATAATTCAATAATACGAATAGAATGGAATTTATTTATTTTCCAAAGCCACGTGCGAATTTAATTGAAATATAATGAATGTAACTGATTTTAATAAAAGCGCACGCTTAAAGATGAATTTAAAATTATATGAGTTTAGATAAGCACTGATGACCTACTTCTGTTACATTGCTAGGCAAAGACCTTCTCTCTTTCTCTGGAGAGAAGAAATAGAGCTTCAAACATCACGCTGCTCCAATTCGATTGGCCCGTTATACAATTAATCTTAATTTCTCTAGAGATAAATGTATATGTTTCCCCAATTTTCTTGGCGCGTAAATATTAAGCTGCTAATTTTTTTTATATACACAACTTATAAGGCTTCTGCCCCCAAACTCTTGATGTCCAGACTTCAAATTAAAAAAAATGTTTATTTTTTTTAACTGAGCGGGCTTTGCTCGCGTTGGCGAGGGTCATTTCCCTTTGCGGAAATACTCCATGATAAGCTCATGACTAAGAACACCGGATGAGTTTAAAACAAGTCGGGCAAATCCAACATTTTGCTGTGTTATAGTCGGCTTATTACAAAATTAATAGTTTTTTTTTAAGTAATAACTTTATTGTATAGAATAAAGAGATACACAGAAATCGAACATTTGGGTTTTCCGGTTCTAGTTTGGCGAACACCTCACTATATTGACAGACGTCCTCAACGAGATCACAGAAAGCCACTGGATTCGGGCGGCATACTATTGTTACGAACATGCGATAAGAGTTCGTCATGCATTTGTCATAAAATTCAAATTGAACGAGGCAGTTTACGAACATGCAAAAACGGTTCAAACACAAAACAAAAAATGTCATAGAGTTCAAATTCGCTTAACGCTAATTCTCTGGAACATTCGACGTGTATCAAAACATGTTATTGGTAAACATGTATACGATCGTTTCAAGGCTATCGAATGTTCTCGAAAGCGGTTCGTTCGATATATAAGCAGACGTATCGTGCGCCTCGACATTCAGTTTGTGAATAGCGATCAACAGCGAATACACAAGTGAAAATAAAAGTGAATTATTGGTTATTGAATAATTATTGAATTATTAATAACCTTGGCATTCTTATTGGACAACGGACTGTGTAGAGACTATAAGTTTGTAATAAAAAGTTCAATAAAATGTTTGAACGGGTCACCAGTGATTTTCATCCAAATCCACGGACCCCTGTACGTAACACTATTGTGTGATCTGAAAATCTTTTGGGAGTACTTGTACATTGCTCACATAATGCGGTTACATCTTACATCGTTGAATTGTTTAGATTGAGAGAAAAACTAAGAGACGGCTTACTAACTAAAAATTTGACGACGTAAAGGAAATAGTTAGAGAATAGAACCTTTTGGACGCTGTTTTAGAAATGAGTCTTAGAGCTATTTAAGAGAAAAATAAAATACTTTTTTACCTTTTGACGCGTAACGCGGTTGTACGGGAATGTGCTTGACTTTTATTGTAAAGCAGAGTCACATTGCGATACTGCTCTTTAAAGTTTGCAGGTGTGCCAACATGAACGATTGAAGGAAAGGAGGATTATAACTTCTTAATAATATACCCCGAGTAAAGCCTTGGATAACCCTCTTTACCTAACGTATTACAGTATTGATCGTAACCGTTCACAAGCCCTTTTGAAAGCTATTAACTTTTACCTTACAAAAACATGAAAGGCTGCAAGTTTATTTTTACTCGCTGGCAGCAAAAGAAACAGATTTCTATATACGATTAGGGAAAAAATTGCGCTGGTTTTGAAGTTGTTATCAAAGAAGTGTCTTCTCATGCGATAACTCAATTATGCTTCATGTGACTTCGGTTTAGCATAATATGTTTACTAGCTGGATGTGGAGTTTCAATGACGAGATTAAAAGTGGCCTAAGCCAAATTTTGAGAACATATGCCGTATATATATTGAGATAGATCGGTTTTGAAGAAGGAAATGGGCTTAAATAAAATAAGTCTATATAGACAAAAACGAAGATACCTTTTAGAATAAATGTTCAAAATGAACGAAGATTTCTAGGCGAAGAAGTGTAGTAAAAAGCAAAAAAGGAAATAGTTGTTTCAAAATATGTACGTTAATGTATCTTTTTTTTTATTGCGTAAATAAAACTTGGCTTGATATTCTCGTATGTTTTGTTTTATTTGTTTGTAAAATAAGTAAAGTAGCGGCCTGTTACAATCCCACTGCTGGGAATAGACCTCTCTTCGTTTCTGCAGAGAAGGGTTGGAGCTAAGACCTACCACGCTGCTCCAATGCGGATTGGCAGGCTACACATATCTCCAGAATTCTCTAGATATATGCAGGTTTCCTCACGATGTTTTCCTTCACCGAAAAGTGTGTGATAAATTGCAATTATCAATTAGACACATGAGTTTTAATAGAAAACTCATTGGTGCCTGCCCGGGTCTGAACTCGTGTTAACCTCGAAAGAGTCGCACGGTCTCTTCGCTGGGCTATCACAGCTCTTCTATTTGTTTGTATATTGTTGTAATTATTAATACAATCGTTAAACTATTGCAACAAATTAAAATCTAATGTCTCTCGTTTTTGTAACACTAACCTGATTTTATGGCAACGCTTTGACTTGGCACAGTAGATGTACATATATCCACAAAGTTGGCATTTAGCTTGGCAGTATTTGCACATTGCTTATCCGACGCTAGATTTATGTCTAACTCGATTTCTCATTCGCAGGTTACAATTCTCTTTTACATAGGTCTTTTTCCCAGCAGTAGGTTAGTTACAGGGTGGAATTCTACTCTAACACCTTACGTAGCGCAACATACTTTGTGAAGATTTAAAAGTATGAATATAATATTCACTAATTGTAATCTTGGCAGTGTGCTTGGTAACAGTTGCTTCATACATATCAAGCAATGGATATATGATATATCTATTACTCGATATGTATGAAGCGAATATATCATAGGTATATCATATAATCTAGGTATGTCTACCGCAGCTGCATCGATACACTTATCGTTATATAAAGAATTTATAGATGTTGTCTGGAATTTTGCAATGTAATGGTACTTTGCTATGAACATTTTCGACTGAAAAATTAATCATCGCTGAATGGAAGAAAATGACTGACCGGTTGACGGAGTTGGCAGTGACCTTCAGCTCCACGTCTCGCGGGTTCGATTCCTGTCGAGGCTCAACATTTTCTGTAAATATTGTGTTTGTTATATGTATTTAAGTATTTATTTAAAATTATGTATGCGTATATTTTTACCATTGATCTTTCACCCATAACACAACTATCAAATTACTTTCCTTCCTTTCTCGAAGGACGAGCGTGTAGCAGCCATATATCTTAATATTCATAGTTATATGAGAAAGTTCTTGGTATCAAAAAAAAAGGAGTACTAGTAATAATATTTCCATGATAAACACCGTATTTAGTTAAAGTTAAATTTCATCGTCATCAGCCTCGATTTACATGTTTTAGTTAATTGTGGCTATTGCGTGAGAATTCTATCTATAATTCAATACTTAATTTTAATTTTATATAATCTTATTATATTTAATTTTAATTTGTCATTATTATATACGTTCCATTTTTATTTTTATTAATGAATACAATTATATAATTTAACGCGTTTGCTATCTGGTTGTCTGGAAGAGATTCCGATTCCGAAATGAGCCCGCCGTTGCAACTTTATTATGTTCTTTTTTTATTTTTGTATTAGCTTAAATGTATTACAAACAAACAAACTGAAAATGGATATTTATTTTATTTTCCAACAAAATTTCACTTTGGATTAACGACTTGATGTAGGTACTTGACCGCATCGTTTTACGGCTCAATTTATTATGTATGTAAAGGGTACGCACGGGTATCTGGAATTCATCGTAAAATATATATGAAGTCTAAATATATAATATCACTTTGGAGAATGCTAGGGACGAAATATTGTAGATGTTTTCGCGGCTTTCGCTTATGTGAACTGTAACATTTCGTATCATCATTACCTCCTGCCCTTATCCCACTCTAAGTGGGATAGGCACAACATGTTACAAACATGGTGTCACATGATTTGGCTGCGTATTTTACGACCTGCCGCCTGCCTGACGTCAAATTACCTTAGTCGCCTTTTAGGACACCTCGGTAAGAAATGAGGGTGGTCTATTCTATGCAGCCGGATACCGCACGGCACATACCTTAGTCGCCTCTTACGACACCACTGTAAGAATGGAGGGTGGTCTATTCTATTCTGCCGGATACCACACGGCGTCCATTGTAAAATTACTCATTCGAAATATTTTTTTTCTTTATATGCACCTTTTTCAATAAATAACTTAAACCTTATATTTAAATCGAATCGTACTGTACAGGAAAACAACGTAGCACGCCGTTCGTGAAAGCTAACTCCGACGATTTAAAGTGAAAGTATTCTCATAACATGTCCATTATTTCGTAGTTAGAGTCCGTTAAATAACTTACATTAAATACAACTTACGACGCCTTCCTCAATATCGTTTATACCAAAATTTTAGCGTTTTATTTGACTGACGCGTTCGCACAAGTAACTGCGATCGTGGGTTCGATTCCCATCGAGATTCAACATTTTCCAAAAACTATTTTTTGGCTGATCTGGATCTGAGCTATTTATTTAAAACTACTATGTCCAGACCGCTTCGCAGGGCATAATTGAAAGATACATGAATTACAGTTATTAAAAAAATGCTCCGATTGTCACCACACTTAACAGGATAATCTACTGGGTCAATCTGAACATTATTTGAAAATTTCAATAAAATCGGTTCAGCGTTTTCAAACGAACAATTATTTATAGATTATATATGTGAATATTTACTAGTTGTTTATCAACCATAACACAAGTATTAAATAACGGATGACTAAAAAAACACAAAAATGTTAAAACAAAGCCCCAAAAAGCCGTCTGTCTGTTTGTAAACGATTTTCTCAAAAGCTACTTATCGATCTTTGTACGGTTTTCACCAAAAGATTGTACAATACTTCCGGATGGTTTAGGTAAATAGTACATATCGGTATTGTGTAAATTGTGTTGAAGAGATCGCGCAATTGTTAAAAACTTGCTTGTTGGGAGCTTTAATCGCGTGAGTTGCGTAAACCGGCAGAGATACGCTGAAGTAGTGTACTAGAGAATTGTAGATCTATAAAACTACTACAAAAAAATCCGCGATACCATGTCTCTATCTCTTATGGTTAACTCACAATAACTACTTTTATGTTTAATATTTGAATTCTTTTTTTTTCGAACTGACTGTATGCTGTTAGCCCTAATGGCTTTTACAGCGTCACTGGACAGGACGGGCGAGCGCAGAAGCATCGTCGAGGTTGCGAAATGCAGAGAGTATAGCGCAGAAGCTCTACTTAAGTCGGGGAACGTCGTCCTAAGGGTACCGGGTCCTAAGGGTCCTTTGAGGCCTTGAATTCTAGAAAAAAATTGTGACACGTAGATAACCACGCGGGAAAAGCCGCTGGCACAGCTAATTGTTATATATATTTATATTAATTTATTATTAATTTCATGAGCTTAAACTTAGATACATTAATGAGATCGTGAGAGCTTTATCTAACGCAACTTGAACAGATTTTTTCATTGTTACTACATATTTTATCGCTACAATCGCTGTAAGAGAAAAACGAAACAAACTTATCATAATTATCTTTATCATAGAGATTGATAGCTTTAAAATGTATGAAATGCGACTTAATATAATCCAGTTGCCCGTACATATTGCAAAAAAATCCTTTTTCTTATAACACTTGATAGTATGTCATACTAATGAAGGAATTCTTCTTTCTTGAATGAAGTATGAAAGTGCGTTCATTTTTGTAGCTGCCTGACGCAGCTACTAATGCCTTACCTTACCTAGAAAAGAAAAACTAAAACAAAAAGCAAAAGACCTAGAAAAACAAAGCTGTGATAGCCTAGCGGTGAGACCGTGTGACTCTCTAGAGACTATCATGGGTTCAAACCCCGGGCAGGCACCAATGAGTTTTTCTATTAAAAACTTGTGTCTAATTTATGATTGCAATTTATCACACGCTTTTCGGTAAAGGAAAACATCGTGAGGAAACCTGCATTCTCTAAAGAATTCTAGGGATATGTGTAACCTACCAATCCGCATTGAAGCAGCGTGAAAAAAGCAGAATGCAGCAAAATCGAGAGAGGAGACCTTAGCTCAGCAGTAAGCATAGTAACAGGCCGTTACTTTACTTTTTACTTTTTTTTACGTAGAAAAGACGAGAAGTGTTAAATATGAATATGGACGGATAGGTGACTAGACGGAGGCCGAAAAAGAAAGATGGATTGTGTGAAATACTCGTATGACATGCATATAACAGAAATAGCGCCAGAATTGACGAATGATAGGAGAGAATGGTAGCGAAAAACATGTTGTGAAGACCCTTAGAGTGTGATAAAAAAGTAAGGTAACGCCTTTTTGCTATCCCATTGCTGGGATTAGGCCTCTTCTCTTCGTTTTGTGAGAAAAGGATTGGAGCTAAGATCTACCACGTTGCTCTAATGCCGATAAGCAGGTTACACATATTCCTAGAATTCTCTAGGGATATGCAGGTTTTCTCACGATATTTTCCTTCCACGAAAAAGCGTGTGATAAATTGAAATTATGAATTAGACACTTTATAAAAAAAAATTGTTGAAAAACTCATTGGTGACTGCCCGGGGTTTGAACCCATGATCTTCGTCTCGCCGCTGGGCTATCGCAGCTTAGAGTGTGATGAGGGCAGGAGAATATACTTATATTGGAGCTAAGACTTACCACGCTGCGGCAATGCGGATTCGTAGGTTACACATATCCCTAGTATTCTCTAGAGATATGCAGGTATCACAATGTCTTCCTTCCACGAAAAGCATGTAATTAAAGATTATTTTAAATAGAGCTCTAATCGATATTAAAATTTTTCTAGTGAGATCAGAAACCTCTGAATTAAAAAAAAACTTAATAATATTTAAAAATCGTCTTCTGTTTTGCGGAGAATAAGGACATGGTGATAAAACTTGAATATACCTATAGAATTTCTATGCACAGACGTGGGATTATTAAAAGGACTTTACTATTTTTTTATGTCTTCTTGATTATAACACAAGCAATTTGATAAAGAAAACTTACGAATCATGGGAGAAATTCTTCGGATTACGGATTAAATAAAAGGACAAAGATTTTGCTAAGAAATGTGATATTTTCTGGCTTCTATGTATTTCATCTTTCTGAGAGGTCTCATGACATATTTTATGTATAGTGTATATGTATTTATGTACGTCACTATAATGTAATATAACTTGCCGAGGTGTCGTAAAAGGCGACTAAGGTAAATACCGTGTGGTATCCGGCTGCATAGAATAGACCACCCTCATTACTTACCGAGGTGTCGTAAAAGTTGACGTCAGGCAGGCGGCCGGTCGTAAAATACGTAGCCAAATCATATGACAACATATTATAACATGTTGTGCCCACCCCACTTAGAGTGGGATAAGGGCAGGAGACTGATGATGACAATAATGTAATATAACAATTTATTGTTGACATATAAATCTATAGCTTGCGATCTGTTACTATCCCACTGTCCACTCAGGCCAACCAAGCTGTTCCAATAGAGATTGGCAGGCTACGTATATCCTAATATATCATCCGCATATCGCTAAACTTATGATAAATTTTCAAATACAAATTAAGCAGACAAGTGTCTATAGAAAAACTCATAGATTTGAACCCCTTAACCCTTGGTAGGGATCATGTACTCTGTAACCCTAGAGTCATCAAGGATTAATCAAGGCTAAATTAAAACGAATCTAATTTTACCCCGGACCCAGTACTAAATTTGATCAAGATGCGATTGAGGGAATAGCAAATAAAGAAATTAATTAAGTTTTCGTAGAAACTAAACACAAATTCGGCCCAGGATTTAAATACGCAAATCAATCGCCTTTTATCAGCTCATAGAATAAATACATGAAACGTATTACACATCACTATTTAAATTAACCTCAGGTTAAAGTTTAAGGTAACGTTTCGTATGTTTTTGTTAAATAACTGTCCGGCCACGCGTTGCTGTGGCTCAGTCTGGTTTCGATTTCCCCTCGAAACAAAACCAAACCGTTTAAAAAAAATGCTCCGATTACCACTAAATTTTACAGGATCATCCGAATCAATTTAAAAAGTGTCTGAAAATTTCATTGAAATCGGTACAGCTGTCGGAGTCTATAAGGGACATACAGACAAACATTAAATGATTTATAGAAGCAGGCGTTACTTTGAGGAATTCCATATTACAAGCAATATAACAGAACTAACTACTTTGCTATAATCCGCACGGGTAATCCTATACCCGTGCGGATTATAGCAAAGTAGTTAGTTCTGTTTTATTGCTAGACAAACATTAATTTTTTAATATAAGAAGACTACAAAAAATACGTGTTCACTAGAATAACGGTAGCCTATAAATAAAATACTCGACTACGTTGAAATCACCTTTGTGTAGCTTTCATACTAGTGACATTAATTAAAATGTCTTTTTAGTTCGCAGCAATTTATTCCCTCTCCTCTATTTTTGTTCAAGCCACGGTGAAAATTTAACGAGGTTTTTCGCTGATACGCCGGGTGTTTTAAAGCGATGAGCTTAGCATGTAACATTACGTAAATGTTAATGCAACGCGATAGCAGAGAGCGTCAGTAATATATCTAATCTTTGATTCTGTAATACAAATTTTATGTCTGAAACAGATCTCACTAGTACAATTTTAATATCGATTAGAGATCCATTAAAAAAAAATATTAATTACACGCTTTTCGTTGAAGGAAATCATTGTGAGGAAACGTGCATATCTCTAGGGATTTCTGAGGATATGTGTAACCAACGAATCCGCATTGCCGCAGCGTGCTAAGTCTTAGCTCTAATCCTTCTCTCCGAAAATAGAGAGAGGCGGTCTATGCTCAGCCAAGGGATAGACAGGCCGTTACTTTACTATGTGTTTTAAAATACTGTAACAGTTGTATTTTTTCTCGTGTTTATATACTTTTCACATACATGTTCCCCCAAAGGTTTCCCTTGGCACATAAATCTTAACAGCTATTGGACCGTCGCATCATGAAGGGGAACTGAAGCCATAAAAGACAGTCGTCCAAAGATAGCATTAGAGCTTACGTAGCGTAAACCATAACTAAAGCGTCGTGGGCTTTTATTTCTTCACGGACATGAAAGTATATTTATAATTATATTCAAGTGTGTAAAAGAGGTCCTGAACTTTAAAAAATTAAAACCTACAGAATTAAATGTCTGCGTTGTTTGCTAATAACAATAATAACGCAAAAATTATCTTAATAATTTTGTAATAATATAAGAGTAAGAAAGAAAGTACTCTTAAAAAATCATACATATATTATTTGTATAGATTTATATTAATAATTAATGTATATTTAAACATTACTCTGTAAATTCACGAGAGGCCATCATATGTCCAAACCCAAAGCGGGCATCAATGAGATTTACTATAAAAAGCTAATTGACTTTTTCGACCTGCATATCACCAAAGAAGTCTGGGGATATGTGTAACCTACCGATCCGCAATGAAGCGGCGTGATGGGTCTAAGTTCAAACCATTTTCTCAACAACAACAAAAACTAAAAGAGGCTTATTCCCAGCCGGGTTAGTACTAGGACGTTACATTTTTCACCTTACTCTGAAGACTAATCGTCTTGCACACTTTTTCGATACATTTCTGCTCTAATTACTTTGGTCAGAAAATTACTGAACGTGTTGAACACAAAATAGACTATAAATAGCTAATTTAGTCATGCCCAGGCGACTGCAACATTCGTGTCCGACACACCTCTCAAATAGCAAGCAATAGGAATATAGCTTTACAACCTGCCCTTCTAGCAAACGTATGATTCACTAACTATATAGATTCCTGTATAATAACGAACGTATGCGGTCCCTGCATGTCTCACTTCCGTAGCAATTTAGGGGAATATGGCAAGCTGTGGTACCGACTGCTATCTATGTATAATGGCATACACAAACTATATAATTTGCCATTCAAAATTAGCGATACTAATTTAAATAATATATAGAATTAGGAGTTACTTTACAGAGGTCAATAATACAAAAAGTAATGAAAATATTATTTCACCCCGTGACCGAAGCATCGTCAAGAGATGGATTCCACGACAAAATCGCATTATACATTAAATATATTCTCTATTTACTGTATCGCGGATTATAGCAGAATAATTTTTGTTATTACTTTTGTATTATGGATCTCCGCAAAGTAACGCTTAATTCTATAAATTATTAAAAAGTTCTTATTTAGTTGAGCCGTTAAATGTTACTGTCATTACTTTTTATATTACTTTCTAGAATGTTATTTAAATAAAAGCACGCTACTTTCGCGGAATTAATATCCACGGAACCCCGAGAACACAGTTTAGGAAAATTGATCTACACCTTAAAAACAATTATGATTCAGATTATATTTTACAGAATTTATTACCTATTATTTAAAGTTTTTTGTAAAGGATGAAGAAAACCCTTTAACTCTCAGCATGAGCTAGATAATGATAATGACAATAAACAATAGATAATATTATTCAAATTATTATTTATTTATCAAAGTCGGATCGAATCTGCGTACAGAACAACTATAGCTCCAATTTGCACAGCTGTACTATTCAAAGCAACTATCACCACTCATTTTGTTTTCCGTGTTTTAATCAGCAAAATTTGACTATTTCCGAATCTGACAAGTACATTTTTACATTGATGTGTGCACAGCTATACTACTATTGTAAATACGAAAGTGTCTTTGTTTGTACGCCCTTCTTTAACGTCGGCCTGAGCATCGTCTTGATGTGGTTTTTGGTACGGAGAAAGTTCAAAAGCTGGAGAGTGATTTGATGTAGGCAACACTTGTCACTTTAGTTGCCGTTCGCTTTCGATAAAACTATAATTGCCGAAGATTGGAGACAAATTAGTGAATACAAAGTCAAGAGCAATACGTATACTTGTCTACATTTGTAATTCTTCGAATATAGAACTCTTGCCAATAGCATCTCACACATGTTGTGCGAATGGACGTTAGCGACGGGGACGGCTATCACACACATATTGACTGAGCGGCCACTAAGCTGTTAAATTGGCACAATACCGTGGTGGCGTTCAGTAATAGACATCAATTGGCAAATACTTTTGCCGTAAGCTTGCGCCTCCTGCTTTGAGCCTTACAAAATCTTTTGCTAAACACTTAGACATTTTCATCACGTTCTGCAAATCATATTCGGTCCAAAAATATTCCAATTAATGAAATTTGAACATACGCCAAATTGAACTTACATTTACGTATTCAAACAATGAACTACAATTATTTGACTCGGCGCCATATTTAAAATATAGCCAACCCGAATTAACGTACGAACGTAAACTAAAATAGAATAATGAGAATGAAACGAGATGAAAGTTTAAAGAACTACGTTTGATCTTTCTGAATCTTGAATCGGGAATTGAGAAATTATGAAGCAACTCACAAGTAGTGTGGGCAATGTGAAATTTAATTTTGCCGGCACAAAAGAACCTGTTGGCAGATCAGTGCTTCTTTAGTGGGTTAATAAAAAAAAGAACGCTCCATTCCGTGACCGCAGACGTTATACGGGACAATCTTTAACGGTATTGAAAGATGCTTTTTGAAATCAGCAGTTAATGGCTATATAAAAATAGCAATAATGTTAGTTCGCTATTCAGTTAAGTGGTGAAATACTTTCTAGTTTTGCTCGCTATAATTGTTAAATTAAAAATATATATATACGCATTAACAATTCAGAATATTTTTTAGTCAAGTAAACTTGCTATCGTGATAATAAATATGGGACAATTACACACACGGTCATGCATACCCAAAATAAATAAGTTAACTTCTTTTATGGGTGACAGACAAAATACTAGGTGTATTTAAATATAATTTGAAATTAATATATATAAATACACCCAGATTCGAGTGAACCAATTAGCTTTTTTTTGTAGAAAATGTTGGTTCTCGGTGAGAATCGAACCCCCGGAGTTGAAATCACTCACAACGCTAACGGGCTAGTGCTTTTGAGTCCTCAACCTGTTCGTTCAAAACATTGATTCTTCGAAGAAAAACCGGTTAGCAACTCCAGTATTTGTAGTAGTATTTGTCTCTTCAGAATTACATTTCATCATAGCTGTCTTGTGCATGTTCGAAGAGTATCTAAATTCTCAAGTTTTTTTATCAGTTATGTAATCCTCAATAGTAGAGCAGGCTTTCTGTATCAGCTCATTTAAATACTTATTTCAGACTCATACAAGGCAAGGCTTAGCAGAGTAAGCAACTCATTTGTTGGTCTCGCTATTCGCTTCTATAATAAAATTCCTCAATCCATTCTAGACCAGTGTACAGAAAGATTCCAATCAAGTGTCAAAAAATATGCTTATACGTAAAGCATATTACAAAATTGAAGATTATTTGTATGATAAGAAAGCCTGGATTTGAAAATCCTTTCAGCTTCATACAAGACAGGGGTTTAATGATGTATAATTGAAAATATTTAAAAGATTGACCGCCGAGTTTCTTGCTGGTTCTTCTCGGTAAGAGCAACATGCCGAACCAGTTGTAGCTTCATTAATCATATTGATGCTTGACGATTCAAAGTGCCTGAAATAGTTTATTCGAATAAAGATTATTTTGATTTGATTTGGCTAAAGTTGATCGTGGAATTTAGTTAGTCGTATACCAAAACTGACAAATTAATTTTATAACAGAGTAATTTAATTTCCATATATTTTCGAATTCTTTTTTTCTTTCTGTTCTTTTTCTTCCGTTTGTTCTTTCATTTATCTCATACAAGACGACTTGCATGAACATATAAAAGTTGTCAAGACCGTATATTTGTTATAATTTATTTGCTGCTTTGGGATTGACAAGGGGGATAACGAAATAACGCGGAAATCGGGTAACGCCTTCAACTTGCTGGTTGGTAATAAATGGGGTTCTCGGAGCAATGTGTGCGTGGACTCAAAGGAAAATGAATGTATACCAATTTTATTTATTTTAAATTATTATAAATACATCATTTGCTGTTACAATCATAAAAACTCATACGCTGAGGATGTTTTTTTACACAAAACTTTTTTTTAATTATGCAAAGACTGTGTTCCTATAATCTACACTATACATACTTACTAATATTATAAACTAGCTATGCCAGCGGCTTCGCCCGCGTGGAAATCTGTGTCACAATTTTTTTTAGAATTCAAATTTTAAACATTAAAGTAGTTATTGTAAGTTAACCATAACAGATAGAGACATGCTATTCTGGACTTTTTTGTAGTAGTTTTGTAGATCCACAATTCTCTAGTACTTTAGCGTATCTCTGCTGGTTTACGCAGCGCACGCGACTAAAGCTCCCAGAGAGCAAGTTTTTTAACAACTACGCGATCTCTTCAACACAATTTACATAATACCGATATGTACTATTTACCTAAACCATCCGGAAGTATTGCACAATCTTTTGATGAAAACCGTACAAAGATCCGTACATTTTGAGAAAATCGATTACATACAGACAGACAGCTTTTTGGGACTTTGTTTTAAAATAAGTATAGATGTCTGTCTGTAACGCTTTCACGGCTGATCCACTGGGCCAATATTGAGTGAATTTTGTAAAATTGAAACTTTGTTCTTGTTTAATGAACTGATTTTAATTATTCTCAGTAATCAACCGGAAGAGGATCGCATTGAACATTTTTATTTTATTTTATTCATATTGTTGATAAAAAATCTTAGAACGATATCTTCCCTATTTGAACTTTACTTAAGTATGCCAAATCTTACAGTATTCTGTGTACGCAATTCGCTTAAAATAGAGTGCAGATTTAGTTCCACAAATCATCATTCTCCTGCCCTTATCCCACTTTAAGTGGGGTCGGCACAACATGTTACAAACATGTTGTTACATGATTTGACTAGAATTTTACGACCGGCCGCCCGCCTGACGTCAACTTACCTTAGTCGCCTTTTACAACACCTGGGTAAGACAAAAGTAATAATAAGATTATTTTGCTATAATCCGCGATACATGCATCTATGCAGCCGGATACCACACGGCGAAGATTTAGTTCCCCAAAATAATTTATAAATGCGTTACTATGAGTAAAAATAAATTACCTTCATTAAAAATACCTTCAATTATGACTTCAATAACTTTAATTTTTTTTTATCTTCCCAAAGAAAGATCTGGATTTATCTTTTTTTTTATATGTATTATGCTATCCCGGTGTATTAGATTATTTTTTTACAATATTTCATCAATATTGAAAGCATAACAGACAGGCAGACTGTCGCATTTATATTAGCAAACAACTTACGAAAATATAATGAATACTAGTAAGTTCTCTAATTGTGCGAGGGCCGCTTCCTTGTTATGGACTCACATAGGCGGTTACGTCACTCGTTGCTAATGTTTGCTTTATCGACGGTTGCTATGCGAGATCAAACGTCTACAAGTTTCTTTTCATTGCCTTACCATAAAAAAAAGTAAGAAAAACATTATCAATAAAAAAACAGAGTACAACGGTCAACTTATCCCTTTGACAGAGATATCTACCAACTAACCTACGAAGTGAGACAATTTATAGTTAAACAGTTATGGTACTAATATCCTAACTTATACACTAATAAATATATATATTTATATAAATAATATATTGTAAATATAAACCATAAATATATTTATATATTTATATGATAAATAAAATAACAATAATATATACATAAATGTCAACAAATACATTATGGGAGTAAAGAAATATAATGTTTCTTAATCTAAGTTTAAAAGCACTGGCGGAAAGGTTAAGGCTATCATCGTATACTTGAACTAGGGGAACCATATGCAGACCTTTAAGTGAGAGTGTCACAATAAATACATATGTATGAATGTATGTAGATACATATCTGATTACTAGTTGTTGTATACACTGAATTAAGCAAAACCTACTTTATTTCCCTGAATTAATTTCTCTTGGTTGCCTGAAAGAAAACGCTAGGTAGCGATAAATCAGCTATTTAACATATAAGAAGTTCGTAACCTCACTTTTGCGCAATCTTTAATTCTGCTATTAGATTGACAAAATCAGCCGAATTTTGATTAATTGTTAACTAATAAAAAGATTATTAATTGGCCCCATTTTCATCTTTTTTACATGTTGGGTCCATAATTATATAAAAGTGTATCGGTTTCCTTTATCACTGGTATAATAAATTGTGATATTATATAATTTTGTTGAAGCTGTAATAGCCTAGCGGTGAGACCGTGTGACTTTCTAGAGACTAACATGGGATCAAACCCCGGGCAGGCACCAATGAGTTTTTCTATTAAAACTTATGTGTCTAAGTGATAATTGCAATTCATCGCACGCTTTTCGGTGAAGGAAAACATCGTGAGGAAACCTTCATATCTCTTGAGAATTCTGGGGACCTACCAATCCGCATTGGAGCAGCGTGGTAGGTCTTAGCTACTACCCTTCTCTCCAAAAATCGGAGAGAGGAGGCCTTTGCCCAGCAGTGGGCATAGTAACAGGCCGTTACTTTTACTTTACTTTTATAATTTTGTATATTATTATTATTATTAGACACTAGCGCGTAAATAGCGTTGAATAAAATGAAACATTTTATGTCTCTTGAACGTTGGTTATAACTAAATTAGGACGGCAAGCTAATATAATATATTTTCGTCCTCCGTGACTAATACTTATCGTGCCTTATGTTTGTTGTAGGCGTTTTGAATCTATTCTATAAATGCATAGTGTAAAAGAACTCCCAATTCACAGTGCAGTAAATACTTCTGTTCCACTTTTAATAATTTCAAATCAAAATCAAATTATATCAGAACCTTTTATTAATAACGTCACAGTAAAGTTGACAACAGGAAAGATAATAAAAAATAAATATATATACAGAAATGTGACGTTACGAATTGGAACACCATTCAGCTAAAGTTGAGGAGTACCTCAACGCTGGTTTTCAATGGCGACCATTGTTCCTTAAATCGAAATCTTAGCCTAGAGACAGTAAAAAAAAACGACAGTGACAGACAGTTAGATGTAGAAATGTTTGTGTTACATATAAATTTATATAATAATAAAATAACAAAAAAAAAAATTATAATATAATAGAATAATAATAAAAAAACCACTACAGCAATCGAGAAAGTTAAAATATTACACTAACCATGTACTGTTATAGTTGGTGACGACCAAATGAACACGGAAATCGACATTACGGTTTTTCTTTCTGCAAATCCATGAGCAAAGACTTGTACTTTTCTTTAAATAGTTGCTACAGATTTTAAGTTCCTGTACGGTGGGGGAATACTGTTCCAACATTTGGTCGCAGCAAATTTAAAACTTCCTTCGAAAGCAGCAGTTTTATGGCCTGCCATATATAATTTAGTAGCAGAAGCCCTCGTATCATAGGGTGGAATACGGCTATGTGGCCAATTAATTTTATTGTAAAGGTATGACGGCAATCTATACTTCGCTACACTGAATCTATAATTCGCTAAACTAATTTAACAGGCCAACTAGCACAGTTTCCACTAGACAATTGATCACCTCGATGGTCATCCAAAGACTACCCGAGCTCCTGATTCAATAACCACAAACGCTGTTTCAATCCCACCACTCTCAATCCATTCATCGGAAAGAGTGACGATGTCAAGTAGTGTTGCCATTTAAGAAATATAAAACTACCTTTTATAAAATTATTACAATAGAATATTGTTAATGCGAAAGTGTAAACGTTCTTTGACGCACAGCGGTCAGTGCGACTCTTTCGAGAGGATCACATTCAAGGGGAATCAAGCCCCGGGCAGGCACCTATGAGATTTTCTGCTAAAAATATGTATCGAATAGATTTTTAAATTTATCACGAGCTTTTCGGTGAAACATCGTGATTAAACATTCATATCTATCTCTTCATATCTTTGTTAATACTTATAAGTTACCAATCCGCATTAAAGCTGCGTAGTGGTTCTAAACTTCTACCCTTCCCTCTAGAAAGGGAGAGAGGTAACCTATGCTCAGCAGTAGGATAATAAGAGGCAGTTACTGTTATAATACATATTATTATTAACATATTACTTCCGTGAGATGTGCCTTGATAAATTTTCGCGCATGGTAGCTTTCATATGGTGATAACTTTTGAGATAGTTGATGTATAGAAATCTGCTTACTCACGCATTATCTATCGGGTGAGCCCGATTAATTTCAAGCGGCCCTTATGAGTTATTGATATAGCATTATCACTACGGGAACTGATTTAAATGAAATGCTTAAAGTAACTAGCAATTTTCGTTTATAATTTGATATCCATTGGTTATTATTTTATTTTTAACGTAACCAATCGTGTGAATGCGCGGTGCAGCTGGTATCAGCAAAAACATCAGTAATAATATTTTTACACGCCATGTGTCTTGCCATTATGGCGTTTTATCTGTTTGATGCTCCGACCCAATTTAGAAGTTCGTGTACAAATTGTCATTGTGATATTTTCGACTTCTGCGGGTATGTTCATTTCCGAACGTATATCGACCAAACGTCGTTCCAGTTTAATGTTTCATTGTGCCATCGATCTTTCATTTTCCAGGACGGTGAATATTTTATATGCGGCCGTCTTTGATTTTTTTATTTATTTTTATGATAAATTTTATTATACTCCTGAATTAAAAACATCGAGTTATTATACTAAAGTAAGTGAGCTAGGGCCTGTAATTGAGAGTGTCACAATGAACACTGTGAGAGTAGATTAAACTTATATACTTATCTTGGTCTAATCACACATAAAAAAGAGACAGATAGATACACTCACTTGCATTTTCTTTAGTGTAAGAGGACACATATTAGGCTGGCTTCCCTACTCTCATATAATAATTCTATAATTAAAAAAGGTAGTGACTATTGCGAGTAGATAATTCATCATTCTCTTGCCCATGTTGTGCCGAACCCACTAAGTGGGTCCAACATGTGTTTAACATGTTGTAACATGATTTTCATGCGACTCCTGCTTTGCGCCTAGCAAAAGTACGTAAATCGTTTATATATGTTTATATTGTATAGGGTATGAGTATAAGATTCTATAATAAAATTCCGAAATCAATTTTGGCCATGCCATTACAGCAGTTTAAAACCACTGTTAAAAAGAGGCTGATACAGAAAGCCTACTATACTGTTGAAGATTATTTAGATGATAAGGATATAGGTGCAATTCTACCCTGTACAAGACAGTAATAAATAAATGTAACTAATTCTAAGATTTATATTTTAAAAAGAGCAACCGCCGAGTTTCTTGCTGGTTCTTCTCGGTTGGAATAGCTTTCCGAACCAGCAGTAGAGTTGACGATTCAAAAGCAAAAGTAATAATAAAAAATATTTTGCTATAATCCGCGATACAGTAAATAAAATATATATATAGTGCTAAATGTTTAGCGGACTATCCATTTTTTATACCCATTACATGCAGGTTTCGTAAAAACACATGCACAAACGTCCACCACTGCCACCACAACACACAAGCTCTACACACGTTCACTATCACAAACTCAACAATCGTTTCGCCCCGCAACGGAAGCATCATCAGGAGATAGACTCCACGACAAAATCGCAAAGCAAAAGATTCAAAAGCACTTGCAACTTACAAGTTTACTTAAATAAAGAATATCTTGAACTTTTATTTTGATTGCTATATGTGCATCAAACTTAATCTTGAAGAAGAATTGAGATTTCATACTAAAGGCTCTTGTTTCCTATATTTAGAACGCTCCGAAATCTAGGGCCACTAAGGTTTCTTGTAGAATGCCGAGTAAGCGATACCGCTTTATAGATTGCAAATTTCACGATCTTTCGCATAATTAGAATCCGCCTACGGGTATGATGTATTATAGCGATAAAAATTCATTGGCAGCTTTTGAAGTAAACGAGTTTATCATAAATTTTTCCGAAAGTTGACTAAAATATTGATTTTGACTTTGTAATCTTATAACATATCGCATCTACACAAATAAAGCGGCCTATATCATAATTCCAGATTTTTTATTTCCTGTGAGTGTGTATTATAAAGAAATGTTACTTTATTTATAAGCATACTTGGCTTAGGTATAAAATTTACATTTAGGCGTAATATTTACAAGAAAATAGAAAGTACACGCAACTGGATAACTAAATGGCTCGAAAGGAAAAGGTGTATGATCGAACGACCGTGCTTAAACTTTATATAAGTAAAATCAAGTAAATAATGTATTAAGTTGATTTTAATCACAATAACTTGTAAGGTGTTAAATTAAAACGTAATTTTTAAGCTACTTTGAAATTTCTGGATTAGTCCACAACTATTGAAGTAGAAGATTGTCGTTGTATGGTAAAGTATAATGTACTTTAACGAAAACTTGATTGCAGCTTTATGGGGCTTTTAACGTTGTTCGTTATCTGGAGTCAAAAGCGCTATTTTTATTTTATACCAATGGTACTCACGACTTCATTCGCGTCAACTACAGCGTTTAAGTACCCTTAAGAATGCAATGTGTTTTTTCCCCCGTTCCCGAGAGAAAAACATGATTCTTTCTTTTCTTATACTAGCTGTTCAGCCAGAAATCATTGGAAATCAGTGACATAGTTTTTCCCACGTAAATCAATATCCCGTACGAATTCTAGAATAACAGTAGACTAAATGTTGCTTCACAATTTCTGTTCTTTATGTTTTATTAAAAACCGTATAAAAAATCCGTTCAAGTTTATTTTGAAAAAATTTATCACATACAAACAGACAGAGAGACTTTCGCATATAATTATGATGGATATTTAAAGCTCTTGTTTCTTAAATTTATACTTAATATTTAATTTAATAATATGAGTAATTTTCTTTGTATTCCAGTTGTGCAGTTGAGGAGAGCTCGGCACGATGGGGAAACTGCTTTCGAAAATCTTTGGCAACAAGGAGATGAGAATATTGATGCTGGGACTCGACGCTGCGGGAAAGACTAGTATCCTTTTCTAAAAACAGTCATATGATTTCGTACGGAAAAATATCCATATGTACAAAGACAAAATTTTAATGTACATTATACACAAGAGAGGCCACATAAAGCTTGCGACTCCTGTGTCGTGACTCAGCAGAGTTAGCAACTCATTCGTTGGTTTCGGTATTCGCTTCTATAATAAAATTCCACAATCCATACTAGAACAGTTTTCAGACAGGTTTAAATTAAGCGTAAGAAATATGTTTATGAATAAAGCATATTACAAAATTGAAGATTATTAGGAATATAAAAATTCCTGGATTAGAAAATCCTTTTAGTTTCATACAAGACTGCGGTTTAATAATGTAAATTGAAAGTGCTTAAAAGATTGACCGTCGAGTTTCTTGCTGGTTCCACTCGGTAAGAGCAACTTTCCGAACCAGTCGTAGCTTCATTAATCATATTGATCCTTAACAATAGTGGTTCGTTATTTTTCTTTCTGCCCTTTTTTTCATCATCCATTTTTTATTTCTTTTCATTTTCTTTATGTTACTCATAGGTTGGCTGGTAGAGATCCCTTTTAGGGATAAGTCCGCCTTTGTTTGTACAATAAAGAAATAAATAAACAATTGAGAAGTGCTTAAAAGAGCTTATTTGAATTCAAATTATTTTGATTCAAGATATATGATTGCGTTAATAGATTAATTAATTAACTTCTATTAAGAATGTTGTTTATATTTGATTTAATATTTTATCTGGCACATTGGGTGTAATTAATTTCTTTTTCTTTGGTTGTTTCTAATACAAATCTTAATGAATAATTTAAACTTTGGATGAACTATTTTTTATTATTATGGCATTCTTTCTGAAGTTATAATTTATTTAATACTAGCTGACCTGGTGTACTTCGTACCGGCTACCAGTCAATGAATGGTGTGTTACCTTTTAGCTGAACTAATTTAGGCTTTGATGAACGTAATACAATGACACAAAATAAATTTCTGGACGCTCGCGCAAATTTTTATCATTTGTCATTATTTCTGTACGCACGCATAAATATTTGAGGAACTTCTGTGTATCTGCTTAATGCACTTTTCAACCTTTCTAATTGATTAAAAAAAAATACAGACTATAGTTTATTTGCCCTTTTTCAAAAGTTTACACAAAATACATTTATGAACGCATGCATAAATGTCAATCATTACTTACAGTATTCGACAGGCAACAAATGTTTGATAAGTACGAAACGAATGAGAATTTATTTATTTTCATAATTATGTATTCGTCAATTTTTCATTTTTTTTAAGATGTATTCTGCTATTCAAGGCGGAGACAAATCAAACGAATCAAAAACCATGAAAGTTGGTCCAGCAGATCTCGAGTTATAAGTGTTGTAGCAAACCCGACTTTGTTTTATATATATATATATAGATCTGCTCCACTATAAGGAACAATATGTTCATATAGTTATATAGTTTTTATTAAGTTAGCTGCGATTGTTGTCCCAACTTATTCGAAACCACTACAACGAATTATATCATAACTTTTGTAGTATCGAATTCCTCAAAATAGCCTAGTTCTATAACAGGCACTATAACAGAACTACCTTGCTACAATCCGCACGGGTTAAGCGAATGCATGCAAAGCTGATGTGTATGAAGCAGGCAAAATTTACGCACCTTACACGTGCTGGACAAGTCACCACACGCACCCCAAGGTGCCTCCACCAGCAACAATGCACACAAGCAAGACACACAACCACCACCACAATTTCGACGATCGTTTGGCTCCGAAACCGAAGCATCATCAGGAGGATAGGCTCCACAACAAAATCGCAATGCATGATGTGGAGATTGTGGTGGTGGTTGTGTGTGCAGCTTGTGTGTGTAATGTTGCTGGTGGAGGCGCCTTGGGGTGCGTGTGGCGACTTGTCCTGCATGTGTAAGGTGCTTAAATTTTGCCTGCTTCATACACATTAGCTTTGCATGCATTCGCTTAACCCGTGCGGATTATAGCAAGGTAGTTCTGTTATAGTGCCTGTAATATGGAATTCCGCATAGTAACGCCTGCTTCTATAAATTATCTAGTTCTATAAATTATATGAAAATAGTGCAATCTTGAGTTTCCTTAAGCTAACGAGTCAGCTATTTTATATAAATTAAAATTAGGCCAGTCAGTCACAACGATACCTACGGTCGGTTTCAACGTGGAAACTGTAACGTATAAGAATGTCAAATTCAACGTTTGGGACGTCGGAGGGCAGGACAAAATACGACCACTTTGGAGGCATTATTATACAGGTATTCTTTGGTTTTACTATAATTAATTTTAATTATCATATAACGTAGACGATGAAAATTAGTTCTAATAACGGATAATTTATAGAATTAGGCGTTACTTTGCGGAGATCCATAATAAAAAATATTTTGCTATAATCCGCGATACAGTAAATAGAAATTATATATAGTGCTAAATGTATAGTGAACTATCTGTATTTTCATACCTGTTACATGCAGGATTCGTAAAAACACATGCACAAACCTCCACCACTGCCACCACAATACACAAGCACTACACACGTTCACTATCACAAACTCAACAATCGTTTCGCCCCGTCATTTGTGCATGTGTTTTTACGAATCCTGCATGTATCGGGTATGAAAAAATGGATAGTCCTCTATACATTTAGCACTATATTATATTTTCTATGAACTGTATCGCGGATTATAGCAAAATATTTTTTATTATTACTTTTGTTTAATAATGGAGATTTTAAGCCTAAATGAAATCAAGAGTCGAAACAAAACATTCGAATTCTGCCAATCAGTACACTAATACTGAAAAAGCTGGTGCTTCCAAACATTTCTTTACTAGTTGAACTATTTTTTTTCTGTCAATGATTAATTTTCTTAAACCCGAAATTGAATTGAGCTGCGATAGCCCAGCGGTGTAACTGTGGCACTCTCTCGAAGTTAAAATTTTGTGTCTAATTTGCAATATATCACACGCTTTTCGGTAAAAAAAAACATCGTGCGAAAACCTGCGCATCTCTAGGACATTCTGAGGATATGTAAGCTATAGACCTGCATTGAAATAAGATGGCGGGTGTTTAATTTCGAAATATTTTTGAAAGCAAAAATTGATGATAAAACACTTTACGAGATACTTAATCTATATTGACGTAAAATTATAATTTAATTACCATAGATATACATTTATTTTGTAATTCTTTGTGTACTCATTTTGTTTGTTGACTATATTTTTTGTCTGTAACAGATAAAAAACTCTAAATAGCACATTAAAATAGAGAACGATCAAGTGCTCATTCCGATATTGACGACGTGTAAATGCAATTTTTCCTTATAATGTGTCAATATACATTACATGTGATAAATGATTTGCGTTACATAATATATGTAAAAAACATTAACCGTGGTTGTCCAGATAGAAAAAAGAAAGGTTTTAACTTTTGAACATGTTATGATTTCGCTCCGATATAGCTATCGGTAGAACATTCAATAATTTTATAGCTTTCACATTGACGGAACGTCCGAAATAATATGGCTTGTGTGAGGGCATCTTAAGGTTAAATTTTCGCATCATTATGACATATATTTAATTGATTAGTTTTCGAGTACTACATGTAATACTATGTCGAGCTGTGATAGCCCAGCGGTGAGACCGTGCGACTCTTTCGAGGGGAGCACGAGTTCAAACCCGGGCACCAATGAGTTTTTCTGTTAAAACTCACGTGTCTAATTGATAATTGCAATTTATCACACGCTTTTCGGTGAAGGAAAACATCGTGAGGAAACCTGCATATTTCTAGAGAATTCTGGAGATATGTGAAACCTACCAATCCGCATTGGAGCAGCGTGGTAGGTCTTAGCTCCAACCCTTCTCTCCAGAAACAGAGAGAGGAGGCCTATGCCCAGCAGTGGGATTGTAACAGGCTGCTACTTTACTTTTTTTTTACATGTAATACAATAACTGTTTATCATTCCAGGCACTCAGGGTCTGATATTCGTAGTGGACTGCGCAGACCGAGATCGCATCGACGAAGCGCGGCAAGAATTGCACCGGATTATAAATGACCGCGAAATGCGCGACGCCATCATACTCATCTTCGCTAACAAGCAGGACTTGCCTGATGGTAATATTTACCATATATCTATCTTATCGTTGCTGAAAATGCCGCGTTCACCTTATCGTTAGACTATGTGAAGCTTGCAAAGGTTTTTTGTAGCTTAAATCACATTATTACATTGCATGCTTAATTGGCCCTTTAGGTGGTAGGGTGGTGGGGTGGGGTGGTTGAACCAATTACTATATAACTATGCTAGGGTGATCGCTTTGCAATTTTATGGTAGAGTCTATCTATTGATAATGCTTCGGCTGCGGGGCGAAACGAGTGTTGAGTTTGTGATAGTGAATGTGTGCAGTGTTATATATATTATCCATTTACTTTCACACGGATTATAGCAAAATAATATTATTAATACTTTTATACTGTGGGCATTTGGCAAAGTAATATAACATTTAATTGTAGCTAGTTAACAATTTAAAAATATTTTTTTGTGTATTTTATTCAAGTATTTGAATACAGGTTGGTTTCTTCTTTTCAATAAGGAAAATAATGATTTTCTAATCTCATGGTTTACCTGGATGTGGTTGGCTTTTGGTTTCTTTTGGTTTTCGTTGGTTTCGGTTGGTTTTCATTTCCTGTCGAAGGCTAACATTTTCCAAAAAAATATTGTTGGTTCTTCGAGTCTGGGTGTATATGTTAAAGATTTGTTGAAAATTATTCATTTCACTTCATTGTTCTTATGATATATCAGCCTAATCAGAACTATATATTTTCTAGGACATGTAATTTCAGTATACGAAAGTAAATAAATGATAAATATATAGGACACTTACACACACGGTCGTCCGTCCCCAAAGTAACTTAATACTTGTGTTATGGGTGACGAACAACTGGTAGATATACTACATATATAATTTTAAATACATACTTAAATACAAATATACACCCAGGGTCGAAGAACCAACAAATTGTTTTTAAAAAAGAAAGTTAAACTAAAATATAAAAAACGAAAACATAAATAATTTATTTTAGCAAAGCAACACCTGATTCTATATATATCATAAATAGATTATTCACATTACAATCACCACAAATATAACAAAACCTCGCTATTTATAACTCATAAACCAAGATTAATGCAAATGATCTCGTCTAGGTTTTTGTGTTTATTACTTAAGTTACTGTTATGTATGTCCATTATTCCTCGGTATTCACCGAAATCTGATATAATTACCAGCACTAGAGTCGATTCCATTCCATTACAACGGGTTTTTACGGTAGTTTTTGTCCGGTTTTTCGATTTATGGCAAAAACTAGTGTGCTAAACCTACTTTCACGGTCACTTGCTTTATGATTAAGAATAAATTTCGTTAATGTATTTCTAAATTGAAACTATCGTGAGTATTATTCATAGTTAATAGAGATACCTTATGTAATTTATCACACGCTTTTCGGTGAAGGAAAAAATCGTGAGGAAACCTTCATATCTGTAGGTCTTAGCTCCAAACCTTCTCTCCAGAAACGGAGAGAGGAGACCTATTCCCAACAGTGGGATTGTAACAGGCCGCTACTTTACTTTACTACTTATAGATACCGGCTATACTCATGTCTAATTTTATCGGATTAGCCCGACTAGTTTCGAACCCGTCCGGGGCACTTATTCATGAGCTCTTTACGACGTTATCGCGGCGGGAACTGCGTGCAGCTGCTCGCTGGGCGCGCCTCGTAGGTGGATGAATATGTGCCCCGGACGAGTTCGAAACTAGACGGGCTAATCCGATAAAATTAGACGTGAGTATAGCCGGTATCTATATTAACAATGTATTTCTATGTATAAAATAGAGAATAAATCTTATTTGTAGTAGTTTATAATAGTTTTCTAACGATATTACGCGGTGGTCATAAAGTCATAAATTTAGATGCGTGCTTCTGAAACTTAGACACACTTATGATTGAACCACGTGAAGCTTACAAAGGGTTTTGGTTTTGCGATCTTGTCGTGGAGTCTATTTCCTGATGATGCTTCGGTTGCGGGGCGAAACGATTGTTGAGTTTGTGATAGTGAACGTGTGTAGTGCTTGTGTATTGTGGTGGCAGTGGTGGTTTGTGCGTGTGTTTTTACGAATCCTGCATCTTCCTGTATCTGATATGAAAAAAAGAATAGTCCTCTGTATATTTAGCACTATATATAATCGGATATGAAAAACGGATAGTCCACTATACATTTAGCACTATGTATGTATATTTTCTAGCATAGTAATTTTTATTATTGGTTTTGGTTTTGTTTTTGTTAGCTTAAATCGCTAGTGCATAAAACGGCCCGTAGGCGTGGATGAGAGAGACTCTGCCTACAGCTCTGGGGGTCGTGGGTTCCATTCCCGCTGAGGACTAAAATTTTCTAAAAAATATTTGTAGGTTCTTCAAGTTTGGGTGTATTTAAATATTTATTTAGAATTATAAAATTATTCAGTAAAATTAGTACAGTCGTTGATATATTCGATGAAGTATTCATTAAGTAAATAAAATCTTTTAAGTAACAATTTTTTTTAAATTTAGTTTTATTTATTTTAACACTTAAGTTCCGGTCAGCCAATGAGGGTAATAAAGAAAATACCAAATAGCTTTTGCAAGACGCAAAGCAGGAACCGCAAGCCTTATGTCGGTTCCTACTTTGATACTTTAATCGGTACCACCCTGTATGTTAATTTATCTATTCCAGCAATGAAACCGCACGAGATTCAGGAGAAGTTGGGCCTGACTCGTATCAGGGATCGCAACTGGTACGTGCAGCCGTCGTGCGCGACCTCCGGGGACGGGCTGTACGAGGGGCTCACGTGGCTCACCACCAACCACAAGTTATGAGCTGCGGAGTAGGCGGTGACAGCCGCCCACAGCATGCTCGGTGAGGGTGCTTTTAGGGTTCAAATAAAACCAATGTTTTGAATATATTGACGCGTGCATATACAGGCGTATACGGCTTTATTGTATAACGCACACGTGTAATTATGCGTTTCGGGTGTGGTTCTCAGATTTAGTGACGCGTTTAATCAGTGAAGCGTTTGAGAAGGCGCGACCGTCCGCGGTTTAAGTGCGCGTTGGGTTACTATTTTCCGATATAGGGACGATTCAATAACGTGTGACCTTACGAAGGTTGTGTGCACACCGGGTGTTATTTGTGTTATTTAACCGATATAGTGAAGTGTTTACTCCGGGAGAAACAGACATTACGTGTCCGTGGAAGACTGCAGAGGTGAGCCAACGGTTTTGGGAATCGGTCGAGTACATACAAGCACACACACACACGTACACATATACACGCAGTGATTCATGAGGCCGGACCGCATACAGATGACGGCCGCATAAGGTAGGTTGAGTCGCCGAGACGACGGGCCCAGGTCTCGGAGGTTGATTCATCCGCCCGCACGTTTGTGCGGAACAACCAGTGGTCATAAATGGTCGTTATAATATAAATAAATATAAAATCTATACTTATTATAAAACAAACCGCCGTGTGGTATCCGGCTGAGTGGAATAGATCACCCCTCTATCTTACCGAGGTGTCGTAAAAGGCGACTAAGGTAAGTTGACGTAAGGCAGGCGGCGGGTCGTAAAAAACGTAGCCAAATTAGGTGACAATATGTTTGTAACATGTTTAGCCGACCCCGGCACAACATTATGGCGTGGTATCCGTTTGATTAGAATAGACCACCCTCTTTCTTACCGAGGTGTAAGGTAAGTTGAACCACCGTCTGGTATCCGGTTGAGTAGAATCGACAAAAAATAAAAGTTTTACGACCGGAGTTTACTAGTTAAGTAATACGCAATTCAAATTCTAGTACTATTAGGTATTCTAGTAATATTTAGGTTCGTTTTCGCATCGAAGATCATCTACATGTGATATAATAACGCCCGATACCGCATCCCACCAAGAAGATAATTTTTTTTCAGAAGTGGGATGGCATCAGCATTACTTTTGCTTTCATTGTTTCAGGTGACGATTTCGATGCCATTTATTATAAGTATGCTGCATCCTCGTTCGGATCTAGGTATATCCACGTGAACCAGTGTCGATTGGACTCGCGATAGTGACGGTGCACAGACAATTACGCAGTGAACCTAACTAAAGACATTCATAGTTAGCCTAAAAGTGATTGTCACACATGATAAATCAATTATTCCATTATTTAAAATGAAAATTAGAGCTTTGTTGTATCGAAATATTTGTTTATTATTTTTTTATGTTATTTAAAAGGAAAGCGATTACATAGAGTAAATGATTTTTTTCTATTATTATTTTTAGTTTAATGTTCACCTTCCAAACATTTGTACGGTAATGTAGTATGGAGTTTTGAGTGGCAGTTTACAGTGTGCGAACTATACAAGAATTTATACATTATTTATTCATCTTTATATATAAAAATGTTTGTCCTATATAGAATTCGAAACGGCTGGACCGATTTTAAGGAAATTTTCATAAAAATCCCATAAAAAGACCTATGTTGCACGCGCGTGGGTATAAAGAAAAATATTTGAAGATATTATCTTCCCACTTACGCTGGTTGGATAAAATCGATCCCATCGCCTTTTTCCAGATCATCAGTGTTATACTGTTTTCGCTTATATTAATATCAATTATAAACATTGGAATAAAGACACGTTGTTTTTTTCAAAAAGTAGAATATAATAAATTAAAGCAAAGATTGCCATTTCATGCATTCGTTAACATCTACAAACAATAGACCTCGTTAATTCGTTGTAAACAAAGTATACTTGCGAAGTTGGCAATGAGTTGAAGGCAGATTAGATTGGCAATCGAGAAACTGCAATCTTATCTTATGGAGCCTGTTACATTAAAATTGAGATTAATTATTATATATATATGACAATATGACTTGCTTTATAGTAATGTCACTTCAAATGTCTATGCTATATACCAGTGTTGCCCAACCTTTATTGTGCCATGCACCACATTAACAATTATTTTACTCCTTAAAAAAAAGTAAAGAAACAGCCTGTTACTATACCCACTGCTTGGCTAAGGCCTCCTCTCTTCGTTTTTGGAAAGAAAGGATTGGAGCTAAGACCTACCACGCTGCTCAAATGCAGATTGGTAGGTTACACATATCCCTAGAATTCTCTACAAATATGCAGGTTTCCTCACGATTTTTTCCTTCACCGAAAAGCGTGTGATAAATTGTAATTATCAATTAGACACATGAGTTTTAATAGAAAAACTCATAGGTGCCTGCCCGGGGTTTGAACCTATGTCGTTCTCTAGCGAGTCGCATGGTCTCACCGCTAGGCTATCACAGCTTATATAACATAATATAAATTTAAATATTAACAAATTCAATTCATAATTCCCCTACTCTTATCCCATTCTAAATGGGGTCGGCACAACATATTACAAACATGTCTCATGATTTGGCTGCGTGTTTTACGACCGGACGCCTGCCTGACGTCAACTTACCTTATAAGATAAGAAACTCCAAGTTATAAGATAAGAAAGAGGGTGGTCTATTCTGCCCAACCGGATACCACACGAAGGATATTAACAAATTCAATTGTTTACTTAAAAATCATAAATAACAGATCTAAGGAACAATCGCATTTTATTGCTCCAAATCAAAGGAAGCGACTCATGTCGAGTCTATGTTCGAATTGCCCTTCCCCTGGACAATCAAATTGCCTCTCTGTGGGACGTTATCCTCACATTAGGAAACACTGCTATATATTATAAGAGTGTTATATTTTTCGCAGTGTGCCCATGTACATTTCCGTAATAATCTACAATACAGGAAGATTTAATCGCTGTTAGTGGTAACAGAACACAGGTTATATCCTGTACATTAGCCCGATATAGATTAGATAGTAGCAAATTTAATCAATATTGCATCAGCAGATTATCTTTGCAAGCAATAAAAAACAGACAGACCTTCGTGTTTATATTTTTATGGATATCTCTATAAACAACAACTCATTAATCCTCAACTTCAATTTTATCGTTACCTTATATCTTTCATCTTAATGAAGTGAAAGAGTGCCCTACTCTGCGATTAAATGTATAATTTTTGCTATGCTAAGATCTCCATTTAACTGACAGTAGTCAGTTATTATCATAACTGAGTATTGTCAGTCACCGCTGGGCAGCGGTGAGACCTTACAGCTCTCGAGAGTAACTCATGGGATCAAACTCCGGGCAGGCCCCAATGAGCTTTTCTATTAAAACTTGTGTCTAATTGATAATAGCAATTTATCATACTCTTTTCGGCGAAGGAAGACATATTGAGAAACCTGCATATTTCTAAAGAATTCCGGGTATATGTGAAACATACCAATCCGCATTAGAGCAGCGTACTCTGTCTTAACCAACCTTTCTCTCCAAAAACAGAGGCATATGCCCAGCAGTGGGATAGTAACTAACCCTTTCTTACTGATTGTGATGCACTTTATTAGAGGCACTATAACAGAACTACATTGCTATAATCCGCACAGGATAAGCGAATGCATGCAAAGCTAATGTGTATCAAGCAAGCAAAATTTACGCACCTTACACATGCAGGACAAGTTACCACACGCACCTCAAGGCGCCTCCACCAGAAACAATGCACACAAGCAGCACACACAACCACCACCACAATGTCCGAAACCGAAGTATCATCAGGAGGAAGACAATATCGCAATGCGATTGGAGCGAAACGATCGTCGAGATTGTGGTGGTTTAGTAATGTGTTAATTTTGCCTGCTTCATACACATTACCTTTGCATGCATTCGCTTAACCCGTGCGGATTATAGCAAGGTAGTTCTGTTATAGTGCCTGTAATATGGAATTCTGCAAAGTAACGCCTGCTTCTATAAATCATTTAAAAAGCACTTTATTAGATCTACTGTTTATATATATGTACTTTAATTAAAGTGCCAGATATTTTTGAATTATGTCAGGTTTATACATTGTCAAATGCCACTCTAAACATATGATAATCGATGTCTCTCGTCTGAGAGAGATTGTTTACCACACGAGTATTTATTAAAAGCAATAACGAAAGCACGCCTGAATTTAGCATATTGTACAGTAGCTAATCTGAATTTGTAAGCAAATATACAGTAGATGTTGACAGACTGAACTTTTGGGTGTAATATGCGCTTATATCATTGTCGTATATTAAAAAAATGTATTAAAAGGACTATGTATATGTAAATTATTAAAAATAAACTATTAACACGTTTTTTTATTTTATGTAAATCTACTCTAATCTATTTTATTATTTAAAAGGATATAAAATGTTTTTTTTCCTTTATCTAGGTCAAAAAGCAATTTTTATATATCTCTTATTACGTCAAATTATTATAGGCGAATATGCATAGAGTTATTATACTAGAGTAGGGAAACTAGCTTAAAATGTGACCATTGACAATAAAGAGAAACCAAATGAGAATGATCTATCTGTCTCTCTTTTTTATGTGTGATTAGACAAAGATAATAGTATGAGTTTCATCTTCCTTTGTTGCGACACTCACAGGTCTGCCTCTGGCTACCCTACTCTAGTATAATGACTTTATGCAAATATCTTATTTGAATTGAGTATTACTATTATATCATACATTGCATTGTTAAAAAATTGCAGTACAAATATGTACATGTTATATATATCTTAAATTACTTACACGCCACTACTATACAAATCATGCCCACGTGGAATGGTCCCAAGAATGCTGGCAGCGTTTCCGCGTTGAATCGCTAAGCTGATTCTTTGTGTGAAAAAGGAGCCAGCACTCTTGTCACCCGAAGAGGCGATTTTGAGAGGCCGACTTTGGTTCCATGGCCCTAGGGTCTCAACTGCAAACGGCACAAATATATAACTCTCAACGAGAGATGCATACTTTCGCCGCTTGCCAGATTCGGCCATTTCCGCCGCAGCTCCAGGTCTTGACGCCGTTTCCCTGATATGGGACGAGGCTAACGTATCAACGCATGTTGCGTCCCACATTGCAGTTGTAATGTACTGGTTTCAATTACTTTATTAAAGTGTCTAAAAAGTTATATCATTGTTTCCCAACATCGGGCTACGTCCCATACGGAGGAAATACAGCCAAATGCTTATTGATTCTTTTAACTAGTTCATGTCCCGTCATTTGTCACTAACTTCGCTATATAATGTTTCAATAACTTGAGTTTATATAAGGTCTCCTTATTTCTTGTACTGGCCAGTTGGCGCAATAGATAGTGACCGTGCCTTCAGCTCCTCGAGCCGCTGGTTCGATTCCCGAGGGCCAACATTTTCTATAAACAATTTGTTGGTTCTTCGAGTCTGAGTGTATATTTGTATAATAATTTAAGTATGTATTTAAAATTATATATGGAGTATATTTATCAGTTGTCCGTCACCCATAACACAAGTATTAGGTTACTTACTTTTGGGGATTGACGACCGTGTGTGTAAATAACCCATATATTTATATTATATATATTATAATAGACTTTACTTTCCTAAATTGAAAGCAAATATTCTGAAACTTTAAACTTTAGATTATATATTTGGATAGTTAAGACACAAAGTTAGACGCCACAGCATCCAATATTCGTATCGAGTCCACCTACAGACTCACTACTTTCCATTTTGTCATAACAATACTGTTTCTTAGCAACTCAAAAGAGTTGGTTAGAGAACAGTGTCCCATATGTTTATTTCCGAATTAACCACACAGACTGTGTTTTTAATCTGATTTCTAAATCGAGTTACTTCTTTATATAGCGTTATTTGACACGTGTCGTTCAAAATTCAAATTCAAAATATTCTTTATTCACTTAGACTGTTTTCAGTGCTTTTGAATCGTCAAATGTTTTAAATAGTTACCAATGATTCGGAAGATTGCTCCTACAAAGGCGAACCAGCAACTCCCGTCGAGTTTCTAATATTTATAGTAATGTCTAATATATTAAAATCTTAAAAAAAATTGGTTGATTGATTAATGTTAATTGGTGCAACTATAGCGTTATTATACTTAGAGTAGATGAGCGATAGACAGGCCTGTTAGTGAGAGTGTCACAATAAATAAAGACGGATGAAACTCGTTTACTTTTCTAATCACATGTAATAAAGAGAGACCGATAGATACACCTTCCTACTCTAATTATAATAACTCTATGTGCGTAGCTGACTGCGCAGTATTCAGACTCTAACAACTTCTTAAAAAGAGGCTGATACAGAAAGCCTACTATACTGTTGAAGATTACTTAGATGATAAGGATGTGTGGATATAGGTGCACTTCTACCCTGTACAAGACAGTAATAAATAAATGTAACTAGTTCTAAGATTTATATTTTAAAAAGAGCAACCGCCGAGTTTCTTGCTGGCTCTTCTCGGCAGGAACAGCTTTCCGAACCAGCAGTAAAGTTGACGATTCAAAAGCACTTGTTTACAAGTTTACTTGAATAAAGAATATTTTGATTTGATTTGATTTGATAACCCTTCGTTCGCAAGAGAGGTTTTTTACCGTGCGTTAAAAATACGTCGAGATGAAACAAATTGATATCCGACGACGTATTTTAAAACGCGACGTATTTTTATCGCGCAGTGTTTCATTTTACGCGTAGGGCGTTAAGCTGAATATACCATGCGAAACTTCTTATAACTCCTATTGCGGAATTTTAACACGACGTATTTTTTACGCCCGTGTTAACGAGGCATAAGTCATTATAGCTATGTGTTGTTTTGTATTTTTGTTAATATTTCACACTTTGTTGTTATTTTATCGAAGATTGCTCTGTCCATTTTTAGTTACAAATATAAAGAAAGCATTTTGGCTAATATGTATATCTTATATGTAGAATTTATAAAAATATTAACGACAATGTTACTTACTTAAAGAATTTATTTTATTTTTGTAATAATTTATTTCTAAGTCGTCCAATTTTAGGAACCCATAAAAATTATAGGTATGTCTGAAATCTAATTCTTACAGTGTATATTTAATGTGAAGATTTTTTTTTTGAGTATTACTTGTGACTGATTAATAACGAACGTAAACAGTTTTTTTCTGTGAGCGCAGTACGGAAATAATTGCGTAGTTAATTCTTGACATGCACAGCGCAATAATTTAGTTATTGCATACACTACTGCATGCATATAGCATACAGCATAGCGTATTTCTCCTAGCGACTTAAACCTTTGGCTTTTCTATTTTAAAATGTAAAAAGTTAAAGTGATCTACATCAAATCGGTGTGAAGACAATTTCTCAGTAATCAAGTGTCATATTAAAATCATTTCGTTGTAATTTTAATTTTGAGACAGTTAGTGAATATTGATTACATTTAAAATAACAAGTTTAAGCCATTGTACGCATTGAATTAATAGTACAAATACATTTGAATGACGATATAACAGTATTGGAAGTTTAGTATTGGAAATAAGTTTTGGTTTGACGTCAGTTAGTTTTTTATTAGTGTGGTCAGTGCCCATACTACGCAGAATATTGAGTATAGAGAGCGAACTGCGCAGTCAAATCTCTAATAATCAACACTGCTGTTACTAACAGCTTAGGCATTAATGCCTAAGCTGTTAGTAACAGCAGTGTTGATGATAGTCAGTGAATCTCATTTCTTCATTACTCAATTCTTATGAGGTTCAGTTTTCTTTCGACTATGCAATAGCATTGATATCAGCTTACGTATTTACTCTTTTGCTACTGATTTACCGTCCATTCGTATAAATTCTGAATGTGCCGTAGATAAAAAAATTAATTGCGCAGTGTTCTTATTAAGCAAACTTCTCAACATCGTTTAGTATATTTATAACTCTGAATTATTAGCGATACTGTTATAGACTATCCGCTTAACTCAGACCTCGTCTACGGGGTACAAGGGCGCGGAGGTAGGAAGAGAATCGAGGACTGAGATAGGTGCGGGCGGTCACCTGTGTATGGGCGCTCTCCTCTCGCAGACGAAGTCTGAGTTAAACAGTTAGCCTATAGTAACAAATCGCTTATATATTTAAAAGCTCGTATTTCAGTCACATTCATAACACATCCTGCTTTATCTAATGTTATATCATGTTTAGTTTAGTTTCCTTGTCATGTAGAATTGAGTTCTTTCAGTGTAATTATGTATATTTAATAAAATTTGAGCAGCAATTAGATACAGCACAAGAGATAATAATATGTATGACTTTGAATCATTTTCGAAAGTATAGATTGGTTGTAAATTATGCCAAGCGCGAATGAGTTACAGTCTGATGTATGATATTTGTAGAAAGTTATTCAATATAAATTCACACAAGTAATGTGAGTTTTCATTATGACCTATTAAAAGCTTGTACTTTTTTAGTAGAACTAATAAAACTGTTGCGTAATCATAGAATTACTATACTAGAGTAGGGAACCCAACCTAAAATGTGTCATATTACAATAAACAGAAACCAAATGAGGGTGTATCTTCTTTTCCTTTTAGGGGGGTGCCTTTCTTTTTTATGAGTGACTAGCTTTTAAACGCATCTTCGTTCGCGTGGACTGCAGTATTATTATTTGTGGAAACCCTAATACTTATATAAGGTTAAAGTGGGTTAACCTTAAAAGCTAGACATATGCTGTAGCAGACCATTATTAAGAACCCGTAGAGGGGAACAATTATATAATACTTACATGATTTTTTAATTACTTTCACCGTTTACTTGGCGTACGCAAGGAAAGCTTTAAATCTTGCCGTTTTCAATATTTTTTATTACTACTGCTCTCCTATTCATCTTATCGTGATGGTATATAGCCTATAGCCTTCCTCAATAAATGGACTATCTTACACTGAAATAATTTTTCAAATCGCTCCAGTGGTTCCTGAGATTAGCGCGTTCAAACAATCAATCAATCAGGCACTATAACAGAACTACCTTGCTATAATCCGCACGGGTTAAGGGAATGCATACAAAGCTAATGTGCATGAAGCAGGCAAAATTTACGCACCTTACACGTGCAGGACACGTCACCACACTCACCCCAAGGCGCCTCCACCAGCAACAATGCACACACAACCACCACCAAAATCACTCTCGTTTCGCTCCGAAACTGAAGCATCATCAGGAGGATAGGCTCCATGACAAAATCGCAATGCGCCGCGCAACTCATATAAGCAGTCTTAAATAGTTGAACCCCCACCACTACACTCCCCTCCGAACATATGTAGCAAACCGGAGACATTTATTTGCTCGTTAATAATCAATCAATCAAACAAACTCTTCAGCTTTATATAGAAGTATAGATTGGACAAAGATACGAGTTTCATGTTTCCTCTGATTGTTTTGTAAAACACTAAAATTTTAGTACTCTATTTTTATCGCTCTAGTAAAAGCCATAAAGTAACGACCTGTTACAATCTCACTATTGGGCGTACGTCTCCTTTCTCCTTTTTTGTAGAGAACGGTTAAAGCTAAAATCCACCACGCTGCTCCAATATGGATTGATAGGTTACACATATCCTCTTCTAGGGATATTCACATTTCCTTCTCCATTGTTCCCAAGTGTGATAAATTGCAATTATCAATTGGATACAAGTTTTGACGGACAAACATTACCTCTATTACGGATTAAGAAGCAATAAAAAAGTAAAATAAAGTAGCGGCCTGTTACAATCCCACTGCTGGGAATAGGCCTCCTTTCTCTGTTTCTGTAGAGAAGGGTTGGAGCTAAGACCTACCACGCTACTCCAATGCGGATTGGTAGGTTACACCAGGTCTATCTCCAGAATTCTCTAGAGATATTCAGGTTTCCTCACGATGTTTTCCTTCATCGAAAAGCGTGTGATAAATTGCAATTATCAATTAGACACGAGTTTTAATAGAAAAACTCATTGGTGCCTGCCCGGGTTTGAACTCGTGTTCCCCTCAAAAGAGTGGCACGGTCTGGCAAAGGATCAATAAACAATTCCACTATGACAATAAAACGCCCAATTATATAGTTACTTTGTTTATTCGATATTTTTTATACTAATATGTTGTAATATGATATGTAATGTCATAGTAACGATGACAAGAGCTATACTTACAATTTTAATCAAAGAATTCGCTTGTCATCCAATTTAAATACATCATTAGTTTACCAATTTTTTTCCTTGATTTTTGTATAATTTTTGTCACCCATTGGCGCGTTTTAAGAACGATCTTCATTCGCTAATGACATAGTTTACGCAAGAAAGTGTTTTCATTATAAATTATTTAAATCTTCAGTTCCCAGTTTCATTAACGGACTTTTGAAATTGTAAGAACAGCACTTAAGCTTTTATGGTAGCTGAACTAGACATTGAAGATTCTGCAGTGACGTCATCGCAGCGAGGTGGAAGAATAATTTGCAGTTCCTCATTCAGCTGGATCTCGTCTTCGGGAACTATGTCATCAGAGACTCGTGTATCGTAATCTTCGCTCGTCGATGTGTTGCTGCAAATAATATGCTATTAATGTATTGAATACTAGCGGTTCTCGCGACTACTTTCGCACGAATTTATTTAAATACCCTCATTAATATAATTTGTTTTCCCCTGTTCCCGAAAGAAAACCGGGATTTTATTATCAAATTTGCCTCTCGGTGTTTGATTTTGCCAAATTCATAATTATTGGACCAATGGCAATTATAATATTAAATTTATTAAATTCCTTAATTATAAATTTAATATTCCTAAAACTTCTTATAACATTGCCTGCCCTGATCTGCATCTTGTACCCTCTTTATATACAGAGAGATTTTTAGCAGTCATTTGTTTTTTTGAAAAACATTGCAAGAGAGACGATTGATAGTCCAGCAGGCCTACCATGAACTCTTATTGCGACTCAATTGAAGACGTAAACGACGACCGCGAACCGTTTCCTTTTCGTACCATGAAGTGTGAATTGCATTGGGGTCGCAATGTTTGAAAAGGATAACGTTATATGAAGTCATCATTATATGAACGTTATATGATAACTCTGTCTCTTTTACTCGTATGTTCTTAGGACGAATTCCGAACGCTCATTCGGCGACGACTTAAAGTGTGCGTCTTTAAGACATCATGATATGAAAAAGCAAAACAATTTCATTTACGTCTTCAACAGCTCAATAGTCTCAATAAGAGTTCATGGTAGGCCTCCTGAACTCCTTTTGTGTTTCTTTCAATTGCAATTGCAAAGTAACGCCTATCTATAGATAGGCGTTACTTTGCTTTGATAGGGTACTATAGTACCCGGCATTAAATAATGCACATCGATGTTTAGAACGAAACAGCCGGCAAGTTCGGTTTCGTAGAGCGCTGTCACTGTCACTCAGTATGTGACGTTTCACTCGGGTTCGTCAGTCTGTGCGACAGAGACGATGCTCTATGAAGCAGAATCTAGCCGATTTTGTCTCTCTCAACCTCGATGTGCATGATTTATTGCCGCGTACGTCTATTATTATACATTGTTATTAGTATTGAATTATAATCATCAATCATCATAATTATAAGCTGTAATAGCCCAGTGGTGAGACCGTGCGACTCTCTAGAGACGAAAATAGGTTCAAACCCGGGCAGGCACCAATGAGTTTTTCTATTAAAACTCATGTGTCTAATTGATAATTGCAATTTATCACACGCTTTTCGGTGAAGGAAAACATCGTGAGGAAACCTGCATATCTCTAGAGAATTCTGGAGATATGTGTAACCTACCAATCCGCATTGGAGCAGCGTGGTAGGTCTTAGCTCCAACCCTTCTCTCCAGAAACGGAGAGAGGAGGCCTATTCCCAGCAGTGGGATATTAACAGGCTGTTACTTTACTTTACTATAATCATTCAGCCAAAAAAGTTATTCTATCCCGTTCGGGATACCAGAAGATAGTCGTTCTGTAACTTTTTGCAAAGATGGTGTGTTACTTAAAGACATTTTAAAACTATACATAATCGTTAAATAATACGATGACGATGAGCATTTATGACATAATATACATGATCGTTACTCACTCCAATTGATCACCAGCCTTAGCACCGGCCAAGACTGATGTATAGAGCCTTGCTCGCGCACCATGCAACCTCATCCCAGCTGGGACATCCTCTGAACCTGATCTCGTTTCAGGTATTGGATGCAATAAGCCACCATTGCCTTTTGACACAAAAAAATAGTTATCTTTTTTAACTGGATACAGCTACATACAACTCTTTTAAATTGATACAGCTATTATTATTAAATCGATATCATATTTATACATATTTATTTATTATTTTTTCATTTATTTCATTTATTTATGACAAGTCAATAGCAATTTACAAACTTACTTATTAATACACTTTTTCGTAATTCAATTTCTAGATTAAAACAGTATTTAAGGCGAGTACTGCATTTTCATAAGTAGTTAGGTGCAAAAATACTTTATATTAATAAAAAAAGGAAGATTATACAGTACTAAAAGAAAATATGTTTGAAAAAAAAATCTACTACTAAATTTTGCTGTTATTATTAATCTTAAACACAACTTAAACCAGGGGAGCAAGTTTATTGTTGTATATAAAACCTTTTAAAATCAATATATATTTAAAATCGATAATTTCAACATCGATCGGTATCTTTTTGAAATGAATATCCTTCTGAAATGGATATCGCTAATTATTCGATATCTCTATAACTAATTGATAGAATAATCTTCACAATCCATAATACAAAAGTAATAATAACATATTTTGCTGTAATCCGCGATAAAGTAAATAGAATACATATATATACTCTTAATGCTAAATGTAGAGTGAACTATAATTTTTCATACGTGTTATATTTTACGTATTTTTATTTTATATGTTACGCAAAAATCGCTTCGCCCCGCAACTCTGGAGCAACCGCAATCGCAGAATCATCGTCGAGATTGCGAATTTGGATGTCTATATTTTCGGCGGTCAGACCTAGCTGGAAGGTGGAAGACAAGACGTGCAAGATTGGAATGGTATGTACTGAATACATATGAAGAGGAACGAAAAATCATGTGACTAGCGAATGTAAAATATGAATGTGGCTTCGGTTTTGTTTATAAAGTATTCAAAAATTTTCTAAAATTATACTTTCTCCAAAAGAGTTCTTGGAATCTGACATAGCTAAAAACTATTGACTTAGACACTTCGTGAAGAAAACTTACTCTCATGAAAATGTACAGCTGTCTTGTCTCGTACACTTCTTGGTTCAATATTGTCATCGGGAGGCACAGGGCGCTTAGTTTCTTTTTGATTGTCTGTAGCTAAATAGGGAAATTATTCTTCGTTATTGATTTATTATATCCATCCTTTCAGAGTAACTGTACCCATTATATATTTGTAAGTGATCACGTACAATGCGGTTATATTTAGCATTTCAGGCTCAAAATTATGATTGTCTTTACAATAGAATTTAAATGAATTTTATTTTTTATTGATTTATTTCTTTGTTATATATATAAGGCAACATCATTTTGAAACAGTGGTATTGCGGGAGTATAAAACTGTATTGCTTATACCGCCCTCACTGTCAAAAACAATAAAATTAAAACAATAAAAAGAAAATAAAATAATAAATATATAATATTACGACAGAAAATACGCGTGTGTGTGACTGAATGAGTGTGTCATGTGCTATTGTTTGGAATATGTGAGTTTTGTATGTGATATTAGAACTTATCGTAACATTAAAATAAACGTGTGTAAAAAGGAGGCAATATCGACAACAGACTAAACCACAGCACCGCGTGGCCAGATCTGCTACCATAAGTATAATATAAGAGAAATATCTTCAGCATACACATGGTTTTGTTGTATGTTAATTAAATAATTTATTTGATTTTTCCTAAAAAAATTCAACAATTATCGACAGATTTTAACTAATTAACACCAAATCCAAAAAATTATAAAAAAATGAACGAATTGCAATTGGCGGTCTAATTTCCCTCAGTCTTACGAATTTTTGATCAGGTCACAGGTACCAGGTCCAACGAGAATTTAACATTTTTTATTCATTACAAAAAGAGCACAATGCCGCTAAAAAAATTGTCACTACGAAAACTTGTATCGTAAATCACTGTTTTTTGATGTAGAGTAAAGTAGCAGCCTATTACATTCCCACTGCTGAGAATAGGCCTCCTCGCTCTCCTCCTCTCTCTTCCCTCCGTTTCTGGAGAGAAGGGTTGGAGCTAAGACCTACCACGCTGCTCCAATGCGGATTGGTAGATTACACATATCTCCAGATTTTTCTAGAGCTATGCAGGTTTCCTCACGATGTTTTCCTCCAACGAAAAGCGTGTGATGAATTGCAATTATCAATTAGACACAAGTTTTTTTTAATAGAAAAACTCATTGGTGCCTGCCCGGGGTTGGAACTCGTGACCCCCCTCGAAAAAGTCGCACGGTCTCACCGCTCGGCTATTACAGCTCAGTTTTTTGATGAAAACCACACAATTATCCGTTCACTTTATTTTATAATATGTTTGAATAAGCTATTTTTCTATACAGCAACCTGTTTCAAAAGCCTATTTTGATAAGAACTGTCTCCTGATAGCTATTTTATTATGCGATGTATTTATTAACTATAATGATCTACTCGCTAGTAGATCAAAACAATTTTTAAAATTTGTACGAATGTAATACCAACCATTTTTGTTGATGCCTGGCGCAAAGTCAGCATAGCCGCGAAATAATGTTTCCAATTCATCAGGCGACATGCGGCGAAGGTAAGGCACGCGTTTCAAATCAGGCCGATGTAGTGAACGGAATGAATTTCGGTGCTGTTGATGAAGTAATATGAACAAATTATATTATAGAAAAGACCAAAATTTTAAGCAAAGACATGCATTCACTTAGTTATTCTAGTCAGAATTATTTTTAACTGTCGATGCAAAAATTATGTTAGGAAAATAGTTACCTAAAATAGTTAGGCTATAAACAGAAACCTAGGAATTCCCATTTAAAGGTTGTTGACTGGCGTTAGCGCAGTGGGTATTGACCCTGCCTTCAGCTCCGCGGGTCGCCGGTTCCCGCTGAACTATATATGTAGTATATTTACCAGTTGTCCGTCACCCATAACACAAGTATTAAATTACTTATTTTGGCGATGGACGACCGTGTGTGTAAGTGTCCCATATATTTATTATATTATTCTAATATTAAACAAAAAGATACGAAATTTCGTACAGGTCCGTTAAGTCTTTTTAATGTTACAGTGGTACAATAAAATAATACATGTGTCTTTATATCAGGTAATCAGCTTCCATAAGAACCTTGAACCGTTCTCAATTTATCTGACTGCGCTATGGCGCCAACTAGCACAGATAAGTAAGTATATATTCACCTACGTTTTAATCTGTGTATAAGAGTTTCTGCTTCAATAGAAATTAATCACAAAAATTATCGACAGTCCAAATTTAAAATATTCTTTATTCAAGATAACCAGTAAACAAATGCTTTTGAATCGTCAGCTCTACTGCTGGTTCGAAAAGCTGTTCCTACCGAGAAGAGCCAGCAAGAAACTCGGCGGTAGCTCTTGTCAAAACACAATTCTTATTAGTAGTCTAATCAGTACAGGGTCGAAGAATCGAAGCTGTAGTGGGATCTCCTTCCAGCCTAATACTAAAATTATACCCAAACCTTAACAAGTCCAGGCGGCACTTGCATCTTCTCACAAGCGCAAGACATGCTTAGGCAGTGAATAACGCTGTCATGTTTCACTGATATAGCTGATAATCCGCTACAAACCAAATCTTCATTTATCTGTAATTTAGATGTCAATTTATTTAAATGAGGAAAATAACCATACTCAACTGAAAACAATAACAACTGAAAAAGTGATAAGGATCTTCTTCAACCGATGGATGTCCACTGCCTGACATAGGTTAAAGGATCTTCACACCGTATGATCTAGTGCCACTTAGATATAGCGGCTGCCCGTGACCTTTTTGAGGTCGCCAGTCCATCTCTTAAGGGTCTACCGACGCTGTGTTATATGCGGCTATAACTTTTTATTTATTATGCATTAAGCGAGCGTTAACTGCAATCATTTCTGGTATGGGGTGGTAAGCAATGGTACAGTGTAACGTGAAGCGAGCTTCTTACAAGCTATTCACTCTTATTGTAAAGATTACCAGCAGACTTACCATGAACTCTTAACTCTTGCGACTCAATTGAAGACGTAAACGAAATTGTTTTGGTTTTTCACACCATGACGTCTTAAAGACGCATACTTTAAGTCGTTGCCGAATGAGCGTTCGAAATTCTTCCTAAGAAAATGTGAGTAAAAGAGACAGAGTTATCTATAGCTCATATACCGTTATCCTTTTCAAACATTATGACCCCAATGCAATCGACACTTCATGGTACGAAAACAAAGCGGTTCGCGGTCGTCGTTTACGTCTTCAATTGAGTCGCAATTAGAGTGCATGGTAGGCCTGCAGTTGGCTACAGAAATGACGAAGCGAAGCGCTTCTTGCGGTTTTTAAAAATTGATCAATTGTACGATTAATTTCAATACATTAATATTGAGTTCCTTTTATGAGCGTTAAGTCGTTTAATTTTTATCTTAAAAAACAGTCACAAAAGTTGTTAGGCACGTCCTAAAACGACGCTTTGTCTTGATAATTAATTTTCAACAAGAACCTTGTAAAAAAGTTATGCTCGACCGGTACTACGCAAGCTCTGTGTTTATTAATGAGAAAATGTTTAAAAAATACTCCACTACGTTTTTTTTAGCTTTAAACCGTCAAGTTACATACTGTAATATCCTACTTCATTGCAAAGTGCTCTTACTAGTACTGGTTGGCTACTGAGTTCTGAGAATAGAATAGTTCGTAATTCATCAAGTTCGTATAGGATATATAATCAGTCTTTATGAAATTAAGAGTCACTCTTATCACAATAATTTAAAGAAGTAAGCTTTACCTTGCGGATTTTCATTGTACAACATTAATGACAATTATTTTGCTCTAATCGTGTAGTCTAATCGTTGCAGATTATAACAAAAAAAATACTCTCAATAAACTAATTCTTTTAGTTGCATGTACTATAACAGAACTACCTTGCTATAATCTGCACGGGTTAAGCGAATGCTTAAGCTTCATACACATTGGCTTTGCATGCATTCGCTTAACCCGTGCGGATTATAGCAAGGTAGTTCTATTCTAATGCATGTAATATGGAATTTCGCAAAGTAAAGCCTGCTTCTATAAATCTTTGAGTTGCTTTATTGATTACCGCTTTAAGAGGCTTTCATCAGGCGAGGTCGTAGACAGGAGCTAGCCTTTAACGTACATAAAAAAACCCAAATATGAACTCGGGGTTTGAGCTTGCAACCCCCTAGGATATGAGCTCTACCCGTTCGGCTATTACGGCAATCAAACAATTTCAGTGAGGTCTAGTCTATAGATTATTGCTATAAATATACAAGTTCTATTTCAGATCTTTGTCGCACTTAAAACGTTTTAAATTTGTGCCTGAAAATAAAAGGTCATACGATAACAATGCCCACGATATCCAGTTTTCGTTAGTCCCTTGTCGGCTTTAATCGATGGCAGAAAAATTGAAGTATTGTTCGCAAAAATCGATTATAAAAACTAACACGGATTGAACTAAAACTGCCCAAGACCACTCGTCGACTGTGCGTTTGACAGGTCATCGTGATATAGGGTAGGCTAGGAAAATAATGGTTTCCACAAAGAAGTGGAAACCATTATTTTCAAGTTTTTGATTCAGTTAAACGATAGATTTTAGTCTCGAATAAAACGGGGATAGAATAGGAAATAAATACTTCTGTATAATTTTTATCATAAATTTTATACAATATCTTAGAATGACGTGATTTAAAGTGAAGTTAATTTCATAATTTTGTAGGCTATTCACAATATTTACATTTAGTACATGATATCTTTTACAGGAACATTATTCGTTTTTTTATATACATAAACTATTTTGTGTGTAACATTTACATGACATTGAATATTAAATTTTATATAATTTAAGATATTTACAATAAATTATTACTCTCGTGTTGTTAGCCTACTGTAATCACTATCGTCACAGCGTGTTTTTCTCTTCCATTCTCTACTATCATTCGTCAGCTCTTGCGTTTATAATATTTACAATAAATTTAAGGTATTTAAAATGAATATGATTCATAAATTATATGTTTATGATTTTCCCTATGATAACTTTAATAACGCCAAATCTTACACTGTCCAATGCGCGCAATGCGCTTTAAAATGGAGAACAAAGTCTTAACCCCACGTAGTATATATTGACACACTACAAAACTTGCATAAGAGCAATAATGTCCTATGCGAGCGGTGCGTTCGCACACGTTTCAAAGGTCAGATTGCTCACGCTTCAAGGACTACAGAACCGATTCGTACGGACAGCCACTGGTTGTCCGTGGTTCATGCAGAACGTTGACCTCCATAGAGACCTCGATCTCGCCACCATTAGTCACCTTTTTAAACGTTTTTCGAAATCTTACTTCGAGAAATCTGAGGTACACCCGAACCGACTTATTTCAGTTGCTTCAACTTACATCCCAGTTAGGTCTGACCACCGAAAATATAGGCGTCCAAAAAGCATCCTCTATGACCCTGACGATCAAATAACGATCGCAAACACAAAAACACGTGATACACACACAGCGTCTTCGCCGACGAAGACGAGGTCCCAGTTTTCTGACGTTAGTCGGTCGTGGCTTCTCCCCACACTTCTGACGTCGCAATGACTAATCAAAGTCATACATCAGCCCTCCACTACGCGTCGTCCTAAGCCGTGGTCCGGCCTTAGGACGACTTTCCCCGACGCTAGTAGAGCTTCTGCGCTCTACTCTCTGCATTTCGCAACCTCGGCGATGCTTCTGCCCGTCACGCCCGTTGATTTAAAAGCCGTTAGGGCTAACAGCATACAGTCAGTTCGAAAAAAAAAGTAGTATATATGTTTGTTACCTGTAGTTCTTTACCCTCGCAACATGGTACCAATGTTGGAAGATCTTCCTTAAATTTTTGACCGTTATTCAAATCTGTCAGCATATTATCCCCGCTCGCTACTGGGTTCATCAGGAACAGGGATGCATCAGATGATTTCTTCTCCTTCACCTCTATGTTGTTTGACGACGGATTCTGAATTATGTTCATGCTTCCAATATTTTTAATATCTTTGATGGTTACAATGTGTGAATGTTCATGTAATAGCTGCATCTTGTGATAGAATTGGCTGAAAGGATTGAATATTGTATATTTCAGTGTTCACATTTTAAAGGGAATTTTAACACTGACGTGATATTTCTATTTTCGAATTTGCATCTTCTTTTTTTTTTAAGACTATTTATGCAAACTATTTACAATAATGACATCGAAATACTCATTATTATATAATAAACATATTTAAGTTGCAAAGAAATGTTTTTGATACTCATTTAATTCAATTCAGCTAATATTGTTTTGGATAAATTATCAACACGGACTCAAATAAATTAAAGATTTTTTACAAACATTATATACTTTAATAATTTTTTATTCATATTTTGGTTCACGATGAAGAAAAACATTGCACTAATGGAACTACAATGTTTCTAAATGTACGCAGATTTCCACGTACATTTATAAAAAATCTAGTTACATGTAATTTGCTGATCTAAATTGGAGAGAGGATGAAGCTTCTCTCAGCCAGAAGAGATTCCTTACTTTTACTACTTACTTTACGTTTACTTTTACTTTGAACATTAAAATATTGTAGGCACTTTATCCTCACAAAATTCACTGGATTAATTTGATTCAGTATTTTGGATTTGCTAGAGGTAAAAAAGTTAAATTTAAAAACAGAGGTCAGATCTTGAATCCTTGTCTGATAACGCTGTGTTTGGGACTTTAGGATTACGGATTCGAGTCTTTGTATTTAGCCGTGGGCCTCATGAGAGAAATTTGTGCGTAGTGTAACTGAATAACGTATCTCTTAGTGGACTTAGCTAACAAAGTCTATGGCTGGGGACATAGTTTAATAAACTGATGTGTCCTAAAGTATTGAACGTCGAGCCCGCAACATTGAAGGCGCCACTATATGAACAGAACAGAAGAGTCATAGTAAATCGCTGGATTCTAGCAGCACTATTTGTTTTAGAATACCATGAAGAGATAGCTATCTTCATCTATATCCAATAATGGTTGTACGTGGATCGATAAAGACAATGTCAATCTGATGTGACCTCATAATCATAGTAAGGTAATCTATGTCGATAATAAGGGCCTGTATCTCCTTTATAAAGTAGTTAAAAGCCAGAATCGAATGCGGATCACGTAGCGACACTTCAAGCGGGCACTTATGGTACTTCCAGGCTGACTGAGTGCGTGCTTAGTACAGGCTTTTACTGAAAGGATGAAACACGTACTATTTTAAAGTCTTTTACACTAAAGGGAAAATTGGATAAGTAAACCAAGCAAAACGAAATTTCTAAAGAGACTTCATTTTAAGCTGTTACAATTTACCGCATCACTGCTAAAATTAATTATCTTTTTTGTCTTTGATGAGATTATATATATTAAGATTATTCTTTGGTCGCTTTTGTATTATCGCACTGCTCGCCATAGAGACAAGTTCTAAGATAGTTCTAAAACTCCAGAATTCTTTCGTTATCTTCCAAAAGTAATAATAAAATTATTTTGCTATAATCCGCGATACAGTAAATAAAAAATATATATAGTGCTAAATGTATAGTGGATTATCCGTTTTTTCATACCGGTTACATGCAGGATTCGTAAAAACACATGCACAAACCTCCACCACTGCCACCACAATACACAAGCACTACACACGTTTACTAATACAAACTCAACAATCGTTTCGCCCCGCAACCGAAGCATCATCTGGAGATAGACTCCACGACAAAATCGCAAAGCCTATTAAATATTTTATATATATATAATATTTTCTATTTACTGTATCGCGGATTATAGCAAAATAATTTTATTATTACTTTTGTATTATGGATCTCCGCAAAGTAACGCCTAATTCTATAAATTATTCGTTATGTTCGTTTATACTTCTGCTACTAAACATATCATCTATCTATATTATCATATTAATGGAACTATAAACAAACTAAGTTTATTATAGTTTATTATCAATTTATAAATTCACTATAAATACAAAGACATTCCAAAATAAAACACATGAACTGTGTAAAGTAAAAAAGTTACAATTTCGAAAATATTAAAATAAATTTAATATTAAATGAAGGTTCTCCAAATTTATTATATAATTAAGCTCAAAAGCCGTAAAATTTTACATTTAACTCCATCAAAAGCCTTCACGAAAATCACTATCCAGCTGAAACTTTCCCAGGAACGTAGAAATCCTTTTTATCTTCGGACAGTATACTCAATTTCTGTAACAAACGAAATATTTAAATTATTCATCACCATCCTCTGCCGTGTGGTATCCGTCTACGGCAAATAGACCACCCTCATTTCTTACCGAGGTGTCGTAAAATACGACTAAGGTAAGGTTGACGTTAGGCTGGCGGCCGGTTGTAAAATGAGTAGCCAAATCATGCCATACGTAGCCAATCTCTCTAAGTGGGGTCGGCACATCATTTTATAAACGTGATGATTACATGAAATGATCTACCTAGTTATTTTACGACTAGCCGTAAACTTACCTTAGTTGCCTTTTACGAGACTTTGGTAAGAAATGAGGGTTGTTTATTCTACTCATACCAAACAGTAAATATTAAAATGTTGATAATTTATAATTAAAATTAGGCTTTTAAGATTTAAATATATAAATATATTTCAACAATAAAATGGTGTTTCAGTCAATATACTCGATTTGTTCAAGTTTGCAAGAAACTCAATCTTTATTCCTTTTAAAAACACAAAAAATATTTATGATTAATATTTTATAACAGTTTACGTATATAAATAAAACAAGAAATTTAAAACTTCTGTTAGGGCAAAACTATATGGAGTTATAGTAAAAACGTTAATAGAAAAAAAACTTTTTAACATTGCGTGACCTACTTGAAGCTCACGCAACATTAAGATAGTGTATTAATTAGTTTGACCCGCGTTTTCACAAGTCAAGTTTAGTTGACCGATTACTGTTGGTCGTAGAATACTTAAATATGATTGGAATCAGTTTTCTTTCAACCCATTTAAAAAAAGACTAATCAATTACATGATAGAATACATTTGGTTCAAAACATTACATGAAAGATTCATCATCATTCTCCTGCCCTTATTCCACTAAAAGTGGGGTCGGCACAACATGTTAGAAACATGTCATATGATTTGGCTACGTATTTAACAACCGGCCGCCTGCCTGACGTCAACCTACCTTAGTCGCCTTTTACGACACTTCGGTAAGAAATGAGGGTGGTCTATTCTATGCAGCCGGATACCACTCGGCATTTACCTCAGTCGCCTCTTACGACACCTCGGTAAGAAAGGAGGGTAGTCTATTCTATTCTGCCAGATACCACACGGCGTACATTAGATATAAAAGATTACAGTTGGTAAAAGAGTATATAATATTGATGCCTATAACCAGTTTTTTAAATATATTTATATCCATACTAATGATAAATTCGAAAATTATCTGTTTGTGTGTAACATTTTCACGTCTAATCTGTACTTTCTGTACATATATCGATCTTACTTTATAACTAACCTTTAAGATAAATAGTTTCATGTATTTGCAAATTGACATTTCATTTATTTAAAGCAGATGTAGGATGGGAATATAAATGTCATTAGTGTTCAATTGAATTTCAATTGCAGATGTCTAAAACTAAAATTGATCGGTAAACTTTCGTGATAAATTTTATGATACGGTGAGAAAATACTTAATGGAATTTTGATTAAATATGCTTGTTCGCAATGTGCGAAAAGTATTTTATTTAATCCGTGATAAAAACTATTCAACACGTCCCCTGAACATTTTAAAATTTTAACCTATGCTTAGACTTTATCATTTTTTTTGCCGTGTGGTATCCGGCAGAATAGAATAGACACCCTCCTTTCTTACCGAGGTGTCGTAAAAGGCGACTAAGGTAAGTTGACGTCAGGCAGGCGGCCGGTTGTAAAATTCGTAGCCAAATCATATTACAACATGTTTTTAACATGTTGTGCCGACCCCACTTAGAGTGAGATATGGGCAGGAGAATAATGATGAACCTTTCATCTAATGTAATGTTTTGAACCAAATGTATTCTATCATGTAATTGATTAGTCTTTTTTTAAATGGGTTGAAAGAAAACTGATTCCAATCATATTTAAGTATTCTACGACCAACAGTAATCGGTCAACTAAACTTGCATCATTTTTAGCGTTAGTATGGACGGTCTTATATTTTAGGTTAATTTAGCAAATATACTTAAAATCCATACTAATATTATAAATGCACAAATCTGTCTGTTAAGCTTTCACGCCGAACCCGCTGGAATAGTATTGAATAAATTTGGCAAAATTAAAGCTTATAAACAGGTGGAGTAATATAAAGTAGTTCTTTCACAGGGAATAATAAATATCACTTTTTGAGGGTACTTAAACGCTTAACTTGGCGCTAATGTAGTAGCGGTTACAGCTACCTGTTAATAAAATAAAATACAATATCAAGACTAGAATAACTCGTCACCTTCTTTAACTTCTCCTCTCTCATTTCAATGAGCAACGAACGTAGTATTCGGTGAACCAGGAATTCGCTGGTGCGTCGTATATCTCCACTATCGCCGTGGACTCTGTTATCGACCACAGCCGAAGCAAGCGCCTCTACTGCTTCCCCCCATTCCACTGTAAAGAACACTTTCGTTAATAAACAATAAAATTAATTTAAAATAGGTAAATAACTTATTAAAGCTTTCCTTGCGATCGCTGACTACACGGTGAAAGTTACTCAAAAATCATGTAGTACAAAATTGTTCTAAATAAAAGTCTGCGATAACATATGTCTAGCTTTTACGGTTAACCCGCTGTAGCTATAATTAATATAAATATTATGGTTTACTCAAATAATAAGACGCACGCAAAAGTCCGCGCGAACGAAGTGGTGTTTAAAAGCTAGTTAAATATAAAGTCCAACCGATATGAAGTAAATAGGTCCGAATCTTATCAGTATACAAAATTCACGGTTCGTAGTATCAAATATGGAAACATTAATTCTTAGTCTAATATCTGTTATACGGTATCATTAGTACGGACTAGTTTCGAAATTATGACGAAGTTCAAATGAGTAAACAATATATTATAACAACGATATTTTTCCTTTACTAAATAAGAAGCAATTTTCTCAAAAGCCAATCCATTTCAATCGATTTCAACAACTCTATGACATTCACAGCGAGAATTCATTTTATATTATTGATATGAAGGAGGTTTTATTTAAAACATGTAACAATACATAAGATGCATATAAACGATTCGTTTACTATGGAATTGATAGGTTTACGAATCTTTTCTCGAATTTTCTAAATTTTGAACATAAAAGTTGTTATTGTGAATTAACCGTGAGAGATAGAGACATGCTATCGTGGATTTTTTTGTAGTATTTTTATAGGTCTACAATTCTCTACTACATTACTTTAGCGTATATCTGCTGGTTTACGCAGCGCACGCGACTAAAGCTTGCTAAAGAAAGTTTTTTAACAACTGCGCGATCTCTTCTACACAATTTACATAATACCGATATGTACTATTTACCTAAACCGTCCGGAAGTATTGCACTATCTTTTGGTGAAAACCGTAAAAAAAATCGTTCAGTAGATTTTGAGAAAATCGATAACATACAGACAGACAGCTTTTTGAGACTTTGTTTTATAATAAGTATAGATATTTAAAGATGCTCTCACTTGGATGTCTCATATGAGGTAGGCTCACTGTGCCGACTGTTAGATCCATGCCTTTGTATACTCGCTGGCTCACCGAACGGGACAATAGTTTAGCTGCGGCATTGACCATCTGAAGAAAATTCATACTTAAACTGAACATTGGTAGTGATGAGTAGCTAAAATTTCACAAAGCTCATAGTAAATCCTATTTTAAGTAAGTTTAGAAACTATTAATCCCACGAACCAAAAGCGGTCTCGAAATGTCGGATAAAACCTGATTTGCTCCATCTCGTTTGGAAGAGTTGGTTCCGAAAACTGTACATAAAAAATAAACTGAAACTATATCGAATTCAATAAGTTGCAATTTATAGAATTAGGCGTCACTTTGTGGAGATCCATAATACAAAAGTAATAATAATATTATTTTGCTATAATCCGCTTTACAGTAAATAGAAAATATATATAGTGCTAAATGTATAGTGGACTATTCGTTTTTTCATACCCGTTACATGCAGGATTCGTAAAAACACATGCACAAACTGCCACCACTGCCACCTATCGCAAGACAAGCTATCGCTAATCGCTTTGTGATTTTGTCGTGGAGTCTATCTCCTGATGATGCTTCGGTTGCGGGACGAAACGATTGTTGAGTTTGTGATAGTGAACGTGTGTAGTGCTTGTGTATTGTGGTGGCAGTGGTGGAGGTTTGTGCATGTGTTTTTACGAATCCTGCATGTAACGGGTATGAAAAAATGGATAGTCCACTATATATTTAGCACTATATATATTTTCTATTTACTGTAAAGCGGATTATAGCAAAATATTTTTTTATTACTTTTGTATTATGGATCTCCACAAAGTGACGCCTAATAAAACTTTTGTGTCAAAAAAGTTGTTTTGTACAATATTGCAATAAAGCGTAGCGTAGCGCCTACAAAAATCGTGAGCATTAAGGAGATCTGTAGCTTGGAAGAGCAAGAAAATAGCTTTTTTTTAATAGTTCATAGCATGATATCATAGATGGCATTGACATGTGGATTACAATGTACCTCAGTTAGGTTAGTTTTGATTTCGGTCTGTTAAATACAAGCATGTTAATCATCCGTCAGATAAATTCAAATTTAGGTAAACTTTACAGATATGTCCTCATAAATATTTCACAGATTTTTGATATAATAAATATTTATGAAATATTTATTGACATTACAAAATATCATCATCATCCTCCTGCCCTTATCCCACTCTAAGTGGGGTCGGCACAACATGTTGCAAACATGTTGTCACATGATTAGGCTACATATTTTACGACCGGCCGACTGCCTGACGTCAACTTACCTTAGTCGCCTTTTACGACACCTCGGTAAGAAATGAAGAGTGGTCTATTCTATGCGTCCGGATACCACACGGCACATACCTTAGTTGCCTCTTACGACACCTCGGTAAGAAAGGAGGGTGGTCTATTCTATGCAGCCGGATACCACACGGCGTTGACATTACAAAATACTATGAAGATAAATATATTGAAGAAACCGTGTTTTAAGTAATTTATTGTATACCTACAATCTATATTGGACAACAGTTTTAAATTTGATAAAAATAATAATAAGAATATACATAAACATTATAAAGTTTTTTATTGCTCTTAAATTAAATTATTATTTCCATACATAATTGCGACATGAACGACCTAATACTTCACTTTGTGTAAATGGACGACGAGAAAACTCATCGAAAACCTTATAAAATTTTCCAGACCTTACTTCGGAGCTTCTAACATCGTTATATAAATTAATTGTCCTGAAAAATTAGTTTTCCGGGACTTCGTAGAAATTTTCAGTCCGCCTCAGGCGCCGATCGTCACGGGCGAAAAAAAATTCAATTAAAAGGGGATTCTATAATTGATTTTGTATTTCCTTTGATACAGTTTTTTTGCACTATGGGTCTTATTTTATACAAGATATAGACGAAACACGCGTTACTATATTTTAATCTGGCTTTGTTACTATATTTTAATCGATTTTTCCTACTGTTATGTATGTTAAATACATAAGATTTAAATTTCATTAATCAGACCTCTCTCTATCATCTCATATCAACTCAGACCAGGACTTTCTAGTACAAGTATTATTAATAATTAAATGTTTAAAAATCTATAAAACATTTGGTAAAAAATAATGTTTATTAATTAAAAAAAAATGAATCTGATTTACCTTTTAGTCTAAAAATTTATCGTTGCTAAACGCAAAACTGAGATACGAACCGATACTACTATAATAAGCCTAGTTAATATGTCACGAAATTTCTAATGGAGAGGTAATCAGAAAACTTGTATGGGAAAAACAAAAAAATTATAACCTACCAAAAAAACCCAAGATATATCAAAAGCGGTACGGAGTTCACTAGAGCAGCTAGTAAGCTTATAAATCTCCTGATAGCAAAATTATTTTTTTCTTCAGATTTTACTCCATCATCATTCTGCTCCCCTAATCCCACTCCTTGTGGGGTTGGCACAATATGTTTTTCTTTTCCATACTCTCCTATCAACTTTGGCGCTATTCCTTTTATGACATACTTCACACAATCCAACCATCTCTTTTTAGGCCTCCCTCTAGTTAAATACACATCCACATTCATATTTGACAGTCGTTTCTTCATTCCTTCCTTTCTACATTCCTTCGATTTTCATTCGTCCTCCTGTCCATACTATCTAAATCATGCCCTTTTCGATTTTTCTATAATGGACACAACTTTAAGACTACCTTACGTTACCTTCCTCAAATTTTACTGCTCAATCTGTAAATTGCTATATCATCACTCTCCTGCCCTTATCTCACTCTAAGTGCGGTGGACAACATGTTTTAAACATGCCTGTGTTTTTTCTTTAATGGACGCAACTTTTAAACTCCCTCACGTTATACCTTCGTCAAATTTTACTGCGCAATCTGTAAATTGCTATATCATCACTCTCCTGCCCTTATCCCACTCTAAGTAGAGTGGACAACATGTTTTAAACATGTTCGTGTTGGCCACCTGCCTGACGTCAACTTACCTTAGTCGCCTTTTAAAACACCTCCATAAGAAATGAGGGTGGTCTATTCAACTCAGCCGGATACCGGATACTAGAAAATAAGAAAACTTGAAGTTATACCTCTAGTAACTTTTTTCGCTCAGGTAAATATGTGCCAACGGCGACTGGATCAGGTAAATCCTCTAGACGATCAATGAATGTCACCTCCGCTAACTTCGTTTTAGAAGGCTGGGATGAAAAATATTCATTAAATTTTCTGTTGATGATTCAAACTTAATACCAAGAAAATCTTCATTCAGTTTTACGCTTCACAGCTTTTTTTTGAGTCGTTAATGGTTTTTTAATTAATAATGAAGCGCGGAAATGTCCTTTGAGATAAAGTAATTTGGTTTTATTTTTATTTTTCTTTTACAATTTTTTTGTAATAAATAAATAAATAAATCTATGCGACACTTACACACACGGTCGTCCATCCCCAAAGTAAGTAACTTAATACTTGTGTTATGGGTGACGGACAACTGGTAAATATACTACATATATAGTTTTAAATACATACTGAAATAGAAATACACACCCAGGCTCGAAGAACCAACAGATTGTTTATAGAAGATGTTGGCCCTCGGCGGGAAGGTAGGGTCACTACCCACTGCGCCAACGGGCCAGTCATATAAATATATAGAACAATTACATACACGGGCATCATTTCCCAAAGTAAGTAACTTAATACTTGTGTTATGGGTAGCAGGCAACCGGTAAATATATAGGTTACATATATAATTTTATAAATATACTTATTTAGTTATTCATTTACATAATATTAAAAAAAACGTAAGAAAAACATTATTAACAACAAAGCGTACAAAGGTTAACTTAAAATACATATATTTAAATGACAATTTATTCCATATACATATTATAATAAATTGTTTATAGAAAATATTGGTCCTCGGTGGAATTGCCATAATATCTTGTATCTTTATATACAGACTAAAATATACTTAAAAAATTGCACTGTCGTAGCAAGAGATTACTAGAATTGTTTAAGGGCTGGAGAATGAAATCGCTACTTTTATCTCAGTACTGAAACACACGCAAACAAATTCGCGAGTAGAATATAGGAAAATTTACATTTAAAAGGTTTATACTGATGTTATGATAAATTTTAGATTCAGCAACAACAGTAGCTTGTTGATAAATCCTTACCTTATTGAAAATTGTAAGCAATATTAATTCGTTGCTAGAGTTTGAAATATTTTATGTTGTTGTACTAACGAAGCTACCGGCATTTGATAGTTTACAATTAAGCAGCAGCAGGCCTACCATGAACTCTTTATTGCGACTCAATTGAAGACGTGAACTAAATTGTTTTCCTTTTCATACCATGACGTCTTAAAGGCGCACACTTTAAGTCGTTGCTGTTGTCGTTGGAATCAGCGTTCGGAATTTGTCCCAAGAACATGTGAGTAAAAGAGGCAGAGTTATCTATAGTTCATATGACGTTATCCTTTTCAAACATTACGAGCCCAATGCAATTCACACTTCGTGGTACGAAAAGAAAGCGGTTCGCGGTCGTCGTTTACGTCTTCAATTGAGTCGCAATAAGAGTTCATGGTAGGCCTGCAGGCCATTGAAAATGTTCGTCATTAGAGCTCTAATGAACATCCGTCCCTTATGCGGAGAGTATCATTTGTGCTTTGTGGTATTTTAACTTAAGGTATATTTAGTTGTGCACAAACACAATAATTTGAATTTTATTAAATTATTTTCATACTTTTTTTTCTTTAAGCTAGCGATAATATGCTGTCAGCTAAGTTCTTACAGTGTTATCGAAAGATAGTCGAACTGGAAAAAACTTGCGTACTGTACCAAAAATAAATAAAGCAATTGCGAAGAATATCGTTAAAACTAATAAAAACTGGGAATTCAGAATTCAGCCATTTCAGGTCCAGTCTTGGACCTAGGTTTTTTCTATCTTGCCATGCTAGGCTACCTTATGCCCTCAGCAGCCAGTCTCGACCATCTTTTCGTATTATATCGTCTATCCATCTCTTCGGAAGACTGCTAAAGTGATCTGCTGTTAGCACGGCGTCTCTCTCAATTAAGTTCACTATTTACTAATAACATAACATAACATAATACTAATACTTCCGTCGCCAAATTTATCTATATAGGTCGTGCTCATTTTACCTGATAATGACAACTACACGAGGAAGATCTATCTGGACGATTTAAATACTTTGATCACATAATATACTATGAAATTATTTCATACCACTGGAGTTGGAGGTCTGTCTTTCACGCTTTTCATATCCAATTCTGTAGTTGAGTCAGTCGGGATGTTCTCGGTGTCACCGAAGGCGATAGAAGGACTGCGCCCGCCGACTTTATGGCGACCTAGTTCAGCGGCTATTTGGCCGGTCCACCTTGGCTGCTTTTTACCCCTGGTAAAAATAAATAGGTGTACAGCAATTTAATACTCTTTATAACAACTTTATACATCACTAGATGGAGCTTCTGTGCAATAAAAATATATGTATATTAGGTCTAACACAATTTATTTGCGATCGATTGATCAGATTCTGTTCTCTAACCAACTCTTTTGAGTTGCTAAGAAACAGTATTGTTATGACAAAATAGTGATATGACAAAAAAGTAGTGGGTCTGTAAGTGGACTCGACACGAATATTGGTTGCTGTGGCGTCTAACTTTGTGTCTTGACTATCCAAATATATAATCTAAAGTTGAAAGTTTCAGAAAATTTGCTTTCAATTTAGGAAAGTAAAGCCTATTATAATATATATAATATAAATATATGAGATATTTACACACACGGTCGTCCGTCCCCAAAGTAAGTAACTTAATACTTGGGTTATGAGTGACGGACAACAATTATATATGTAGTATATCTAATACTACATATATAATTTTAAATATATACTTAAATACAAATACACGCCCAGGCTCGAAGAACCAACAAATTGTTTAGAGATATTATTAATACTTACTGCTTCTTGGGAGTTGTTTGTCTTATGTTTTGGAAGAAGAATATTGCCGCTCTAGAGCGGACCATACGTTGTATTTCACGCAATAAGAGATGTACTCGTCTACGCGCAAACTCCATGATTGTCGCCTCGAGGATCTGAAATTTCATTAAAACTTGTTTTCAAATTCAGAATATAATTCAAACAAGTAAAAGCTTTACTTGCTTTTTTAATTCTGTTTATAATATTTCAATTGCGTCAACCCCAGGGTTTCTATTCGACATCGAAAATACATAAATAAATTTTCTTCATTCAAATATATCACAAGTACTTTTGCATCATCAACTCAATTGTTGGTTCAAAAAATTGCTTCTAACGGAAACAGTTTACAACAAACTTACCAGTTGCTCTTTTCAAAATATAGTTCTTATAAAAAGGTTGAAGAATAATAAGTACCATATACGATAGCATAGTCTTCCTGTACCAGTAAACGGTCAACAGGCAAGATTTGCGATAAAGCACAATTGAAATATTCAAAAAGGCTTTTAAAAACATATAGTAAAATAGAAATAAAAAGCAAAAATATTTCCGTGCCACACAATTTTATATGGCAGGCCGAATGCAGCACGCAGACCACATGTTGTCCAAGCATCGACATAACTATACCGAAAGTGGAGCAGTATTTGTCGACTGATTTTAAAATTGAAAAGCTTTAAATGATTTTTTCTTACTAGGTTTGTTACAATATCCATATATGTAAACAAATTTAAGAAAAGATAAAGTCTAGGGACCCAAGTGCAATGTTGTGTACTGTTCAGAAAAACCTAAAATAATGAATTGATTTGCCATAATCTGCGATTACAGATACAGCCATACCTCGCTTTGCGTCGGGGTTACGTTCCAAATAAACACGACGCAAATTGAAACGACGCAAAGTGCAAAGTTTTCTATAGCAAACCATTTAATGATCGAAGATAGGTTCCAGGCTTACGAAAATACCTTTTAAAAATAGAATTGAACAAAGTAAAATTTTTTTAACCAAAAATAATATACAAAAAACGTATTCAAATAAACAAAATAAATTACATATTCGTTTATTTATGAAAATTTAATTAAAATTAATCACTGTCTGATGAGTCTATAGTGGCTGCAGCCAAACCAACAGCCTTTGCTATCTCCACAGCCTTTTCTCCCATATCAAATCGTCGCAGAATATCTAATTTTGCCTTCAAGCTGATAGTTTTTTTTAGTATTTTTGGCAATTCTACCAGAAGCACCCTTTTCCCTCATATTTATGTAAAAAAGAATATAATTCTGCTAATAAATAAATTGGGGAGATATTTATCTTTTTTGTAACCAAAAACACCTCTCAAAAACAATTCTCTTTTAAAAAAAAAGCACAAAAAAGTGAAAATAAAATTGTATTAAATTTGCGTTGATCTTTAGTTAGAAAGGGAATCCCCAAATTTTGATGGCAATTAAAAACAAAGGTGTAGCCATATTTTAGAAAAAAAAAATTCAAAAAAAATTAAAGACTAATTCAAAACAAAGCAGCTTCGAAAATTTAACGACGCACAGTGAAAATCAGTATAAATTAAGCAGCGACGCAACTTTCAAAAAAATGCAAAACGAAATGACTCAAAGCGAAGTATTGGTGTAATCTATGTTATTTCTAAAAGTACAATGTAATGATATTTGTCATTCCATTTTCATACAAATTTGCTTTGCGATTCTTCGTCGAGTTTATCCTCTCATGATCCTTCATTTACGGGGTGAAACGTGTGCAGTGTAGTGGTGGAAGGTATAAGGTATGAAAATGGAAAGTACACTGTTCTTTTAGCATTAGAAATATTGTTTTAATCCCAGACTGTAGCAAAATAATTCACTATTTTTTTATATTTATTGAACGCATTGAATTTATTATGACAAAAAAATTAAGAGCACTCATATCTTTTACATTAGGGAACTCCAAAAATTAACGCCTAATTCTATGAATTATATGTTACTGTTAATTATTTAAAAAAATTCAACTTAGCTAAGCTACCTCATCCAATATTTTCAGTGGTGCAGGCGGTAGGACTGTATCCATGTCCATTCGTGTTCTAGCTTGTCCCAAGGTCATTAATGCATCACCCTGTGTTGATATCGCCGTTGACATTGCTTCGACGGCCAACCTTTGCGCTAACTCAGGACTCATACCTTTGGCTCCTCGTTTAGACTTAAAAGATACAATGAATAGATACAAAACATTTTTACACAACTTTACGAAAAAAAAATACGATTAAAAATACAGATATTTTAAGAAATAATAATATATGGTACAAGAACAGTAAGAATAGTCTAATTACGAGTAATCCATTCAGGCGATCCCTTCCGAACAATGCTATTAAAAAGACATAGGCAGATGGCTAGTGCTGAAAATTGTATTAATTCATAGACCGTATTAAATTGCGTTAGCATTCCACTGCTGGGCTAAGCCTTCCTCCATTCTTTAGAGATAAGTACGTACCGCAGCTCTGACTCTTCAAGTTGCTCCGACTGGTACTGGTAGATTAGAATATGTTCTAATCTACTAGAGGTCATAAAATTAAAGATTATAAATATAAAAGTAGTCTTAATATGACCTATACTTTGAATTTTTTCATCGCAATTAAAAGTATATGAGCTGATTTTGTCTATGTTGGAAATAGTCCTATGGTATCAGTGTAATAGCGGAAATAGCGTTTACAACTGAGTTAGATCGAAGCTATACATAATTGGATTGAGCGTATTAAAGTCAGTATTTTTTTGATAGCAATCTCGACTAGACTGCTAGACCGCTTTTAATCTAGATCGTACCTAATATCGATTTTGGTCACGTTAACAGACAGTAATATCTTATGAGATTGTTACAGATTCGACAAGGTGTGCGTTAGCAGTACTTGGATACATGGATTTAGTGTTTTATAAATATTAGTTAATTCAAATATTTACGTATGTAACTTATATTTAAATAAAAAATGATATTTTAAATTCTCCACTCACTTTTTCAAACTCGATCCCCATTTTCCTTACGAGTTGTGCTGCTTTAGCACTGCCACCGTGCAGTAGCTTGAAATTTGCCAATCGAATACATTGAAGTTCCAAATCAGTGTTATACGCGTAGATTTCAGCTTTTCTAAAAAAATTCGTAACCGATTTATTTTTTAACGCACTGTCTAACTTTTGTATGACTTGATTAAAGTTTATTGTGTATCTATTATCGTCTGCAAATATAAATATACTACTAATGATCATAAAGTTAACAGGTTTGATAGGGTTGTGAAACATCAAATCTAAAAAAAGTATTTTCGGAAACGTTAAAAATTTGGAAATTTTACTTTTTATGTAGTATGATCAATTATATGAATAGTTGGATAATTCATATATAACTAAACTGTCTCTCTCGACCTTAATTCCTCTCTCATTTTGAATAAATCATTGTTAAAGACATTCAATTTTTCGATAGTTACTCTTTAAAGGGACCCAGAGATAATATAAGAAAGTATTAAGAGTAGAATTGACTACTATGAGATTAGTAGAACTGATTTATTTATTTTATTTATAAGAACAATTTAAAACAAAGGACGTTTTTAACGACAAAAGAAATAAAAACTACTTGGCTCTCCGCGCTGCAGCGGCATTCATATCTTCAGTATACAGTTTAAGTAGTACACCTTCTTCTTGTATTTTCTGATTCTGCGCTAGCACACGTGCCTTCCATTTGTTATTTGCCTACAACAAATATTCTTATTCAATGTTAATGTTGTGCTAAAGATAAATAAATGTCTGCTAATCAAAGACACTTAACCGCCTTCTAAAATTTCTGAACATATAATACGCCGTCGTCCGCCGTCATACTTAAAGTTGAGAAATAACAATTGGCCTTATATGTATTGTGTTAGATATTTTCAGATATGAGTCGAATTGATAATGAGAAAGTGTTTTGTCTACAATAATGTTATCTGTCATTTGGTGGGTAGAGGAATAAAACCGAATGAATGAGGGTAAAATATTGTGACCCACGTCTTGTTCGCGAGCGACATTCAACAGTTTAGTCAGTCCAATACCATCTCTCAAGGACGCTTTAAAGTGCTGTGACGTCGTGTGTTGATTTGGTTAACGATATTGAGTATTTCGTGTTGTTAGAATCTAACGTTAAATACTTAATATTCGTGATAAGAGCAACCATTGAGTTTCTTGCCAGTTCTTCTCAGTGGATGACAGCGTTCCGAACTGGTGGTAGAATCGTCCTGGATTAATGATTCCAAATTATTATTAACTTAACCTGCCAATACTTGTTTAGCATGTTCTATAAGTTATAGTTGTACGGTTATCTGTTGTTGACGTATTATTTGGTAACATTTTCTATGAGAGAACGTTAGAATTATGAGTCGAATTCCGGCCGTAGCTAACAATTGTAAATAATAGTTCAAAGTCCGCTTTGTAATTTTTTTTGCATCTCTTACCTCTTCTTCTACCCTCTTCTGTTTTGCGTTCCTTTCTTGCTTTAGTCGGTTCAATCGTTTCTTCTCATTCGTCCTCCACTGTCGTATCATTGTTATTTTGCGTCGTAATTCCATCTCAGCAGCGGCTTGCACTCTTTGTTTGATTCTGTTTTGTTTTTCACGCGCTTTGGCAGCGCGCTCCTTGCGTTGCTTCTCGTTGAATTCCGCCAAATACTTCATCCTATCTTGAATTTTCTTTTCTTGTTCTTTAGCACTGTAAAAGCAATATTTTTTTGAGTAAACATTGACAGAACCATGCTACAAACTATTTTTGTAAAAGAAATCTCATCGAGCTCATATATTGACTCGAAATTGACTGGGCTTGATTGGATTATTTCGAAAATATAGGAAAATTAATAATAATAATAAATAAGTATACGGGACACTTACACTCACGGTCGTCCGTCCCCAAACTAAATAACTTAATACTTGTGTTATGGGTGACGGACTACTGGTAGATATAAATACTACTAGGTTCATATATAATTTAAACCTAAAAACTAAGCCTAGTTTTAAATTTGTAATTGAGTTAGATATATTGTAATCGCAGTACGAACGATTAAAAAATGCTAGTGTTTTCTTGCTCTACCAAGTTATGGGTCTCTTTTACACCTAACGAGTTTCGTAGGCTCTACGCTACGCTTTATTGCAATTTGCAACAAAACAAATCTTTTGAAGTAGATCACTTACTAACTTAATACTAACTGTGCGATATGTATCAAATGAAGTGTACAAAAGTATCAATAAAATTATAATTATTTTGCTATAATCCGCGATACAGTAAATAGAAAATATATATAGTGCTAAATGTATAGTGGACTAGCGGTTTTTTCAAACCCGATACAAGCAGAATTCGTAAAAACACATGCACAAACCTCCACCACTGCCACCACAATACACAAGCACTACACACATTCACTATCACAAATTCAACAATCGTTTCGCCCCGCAACCTAAGCATCATCAGGAGATAGACTCCACGACAAAATCGCAAAGCTTTGCGATTTCCTGCGAATCCTGCTTGTAACGGGTATGAAAAAAACGGATAGTCCACTATACATTTAGCACTATATATATTTTCTATTTACTGTATAGCGGATTATAGCAAAATAATTTTATTATTACTTTTTTATTATGGATCTTCGCAAAGTAACGCCTAATTCTATAAAATGAAGTGTATTTAACGCAATAAAGCGCACGGCACAGACGTGTTTTCACGACAATCTACTATTGTTTATATTTGGCTATAGCTGAGCATCGAGCGCGGACGGGTTGACGAATGGCTCACCTAAATGGGTTATGCAAATGGGGACCAAGTTTACCAGCTTGATGAAAGCTAGATTGCGCAAGACGGCTCAGAATTTGAATACGTTGAAATGTTAATTTTGTAATGGAAATTGTAGTAAAACGGAAGGAAATTAATTTAAAATTTATTATCTCTAAATCCTATCCTATCCTACTTATCCTATTATATCCTACTTCCTACTAATATTATAAATGCGAAAGTTTGTTAGTATGGATGGATGTTTGTTGCTCTTTCACCAAAAAACGGATTTAGATGAAACTTTACACTAATAGATTAGATTTTGTAACTTAACGATACATGTCAATAAAGTTGGAAAAAATGTGGCCTCTAAGAGCTATCTTGGCGTAAGCTGCCTAATCATTGGAGTTACACAAAAATAATGTACCGTAGTATTGTTTGTCTTGAGTAGTTCTGAATGAAAGTCCGCGACATCATATACCTTTTATGTGAAAGCACCTATGACCAAAATTGTGAATCATAAAATTAATTATATTAGATACTATTTTACACTGCACATTTTAGTAAATTTATCAAACTCTTATAAAAATCAATACATTTGTCGCTTTCAGTATTTATTGTAGTTTATAAAACTAGGCGTTTCTTTGCGGTGATCCATTTTTTACAACAAGCGCTTTGCGATTTTGTCGTAGTTTCTCTGATGATGCTTCGGCTGCGGGGCGAAACGATTATGGAGTTTGTGATATTACATGTATTTTTACGAATCCTGCATATATCAAGTATGACAACGGATAGCCCACTCGACATTAAGCATTTGTTCCGCGCAAACGTGCGGACGGATGAAACAACCTCCGGGACCTGGGCCCGTCGTCTCGGCGTCTCAACCTACGTTATGCGGCCGTCAGCTGTATGTGGTCCGGCCTCATGAGTCACTGCGTGTATATGTGTACGTGTGTGTGTGTGCTTGTATGTACTTGGCCGATTCCCGAAACCGTTGGCTCGCCTCTGCACTATTCCACGGACACGTAATGTCTGTTTCTCCCGGAGTATACACTTCACTATATCGGTTAAATAACACCCGGTGTGCACACAACCTTCGTAAGGTCACACGTTATTGAATCGTCCCTATATCGGGGAATAGTAATCCAACGCGCAATAAAACCGTGGACGGTCGCGTCTTCTCAAACGCTTCACTGGTTAAACGCGTCACTAAATACTTATATCAGTCTCAAATGTCAATAAAGTCGTGTCATTACTGAGAATAACACCCGAAACGCAAAATTACACACGTGCGTTATAAAAAGAATGCCGCGTCCAAACTGCGTGCGGCCTCTTTCTATCGTGTCTGACGGGTGACTGGCGGGGGGCCGCTCTGGTCGTGAACGAATGCATAAAACGGCCTAGCTTGCGTTCGCGTCGCGTCGCGCGCGCCATTCTATTCAAAACAGCATTATATATATATTTTTATTCAAAATAGTTTTTATTCAAGTAAACTTGTAAGTAAGTGCTTTTGAATCGTCAAGATCTACTGCTGGTTCGGAAAGCTGTTCCTACCGAGAAGAACCAGCAAGAAACTCGTCTGTTGCTCTTTTTAAACAATAATTCTTATCACTAGTTACATATAGTTATTAATGAATTGTACAGGGTTGAAGAGAAGCTATATCCACGCATTCTTATCGTCTAGGTAATCTTCAATAGTCTAATAGGCTTTCTGAATTAGCCTTTTTTAATAGTATTTTTAAACTGCTGTTACGGTAAAGTTAAAGTAGATTGTGGTATTTTATTATAGAATCTTATAAACGCCCAAACCCACACACGAATTACGAACTTTTGCAAGGCGCAAAGCAGGAACCGCAAGCTTATGTCGGTTCCTATATTGTCTATTACATTCATCGCCAATCCTTTTATAATTATTTATATTCATATGTACAAAATAGAGCAGTGATAGCCCAGCGGTGAAACCGTGCGACTCTTTCGAGGGGAACACGAGTTCAAACCCGGGCAGGCACCAATGAGTTTTTCTATTAAAACTCATGTGTCTAATTGATAATTGCAATTTATCACACGCTTTTCGGTGAAGGGAAACATCGTGAGGAAACCTGCATATCTCTAGAGAATTCTGGAGATATGTGTAACCTACCAATCCGCATTGGAGCAGCGTGGTAGGTCTTAGCTCCAACCCTTCTTTCCTGAAACGGAGAGAGGAGGCCTATTTCCAGCAGTGGGATTGCAACAGGTCGCTACTTTTTACTATGTGTACAAAAATTATATATACTTTATCTCAGAATACAGCAAAATAATCTTATTATTACTTTTTTACTATCTTTATTATACTAATAGATTATGAACTCAGCTATAATATAAATGAATACCGTATAACCAGACAAGTGCATAAGTCTTACAGGATATTTATCAAAAGAAAGACACAATCTATTTTTTTTTATGTGATCACTGCAAAGAAACAGCATTTATTTCGTTTATACATATTTCTCAACATTTTCACCAAGAGAACAAAATCTGGTCTAGATTGGCAGTACATAAACAACTTAAAATTGTACATTTTTATGATTATCTTTAATATTACAAATGCAAAAGTGTGTTTGTTCGTACGTCTATCGGATATTTAACGACTGGTAAATGACAGTAGCAACTTATTGCTTATAGCTACTTGTCGTTATATTAAAAACTCAGTAGCTTTTAATATAACGGCAGATAAGATAAAAACAAATGTATATAATAGATAATATGGTGATATATTTTGGTGGACAATGGTGAACAGATTGTTAAACATTGCTATACACGAATAACGAAAATCTTTATATTTTTTCTTATCCCGGACAAAAAATAACGGAATGTTTTGTATTGAGTAAACAAAATACTAAAAGCTTTCTGTATATCAAAAAGGTACAAAGGATATTTGTACCAATCGAGAACAGTTATTTGAAAGGATACACGACGAAATGTATATTCTATTTGGAGATATATCGACTGTGCGAATGGTTGGTAATTCTGAAACTTTTCACCCTTTTCAAAGGCATATTAAGCATATTTGAATGTATTCGTAAATTCGAATTGCGGTGAATTTGTTTTGTTAATTTCTTGATTAAATTATATATATGGAATAATTTATGCTTTTTAAGTATAGAGTGTGAAATGACATAGATATTTTACTTCCAAAAACTTGTTATTATATTATTTGTGTTTTTTTATAACGTGCAGAAATGTTTCTATGAGTGAAAGAGTGAATAGCGGTCGAGGCATCCGTGAAAATAACCCAAAAAGAATTGCAATAGCGGAAAAAAGCTAATAGTATTAATTATTTCTTCTTTTATAGAATTACTAATACTAGTTGTGCCTGCGCCTTTTCCGGCCTAAAAATTACTAAATTTACTATGAATTTAAACCTTATTCAAGAATTGCGCTATCGTTAAGTAAAAACCTTACAAGAATTGGTTAAGTTTAGTTTGAGAAAATCAATTATATACAGACAGATAGCTTTTGGGGACTTTGTTTTATAATATGTACCTATAGGTTATGAAGGAGAAAATTTAAGCCTGCGTTTGCGGTGCGTTAATGTTCCACAGTTCTAACCAAAACTTAATTTTAACAAAGGCGTCCAACTAGTATGTTACATTTATTAGAGTTATATTTTAATAAAACTCATGGTCGTAGAAAAATCCAAAGACCAGATTTTTTAAAAGGTACTCCTTTCCAATCCTAAATTTTACTCATTTTAAGAGCTGTGATAGCCCAGCGGTGAAACTGTGCGACTCTTTCGAGGGTAACGTGTCATTGGCTGTCATTGCAGCTTATGTCGGTTCCTATATTGTCTATTACATTCATCGCCAATCCTTTTATAATTATTTATATTCATATGTACAAAATAGAGCAGTGATAGCCCAGCGGTGAAACCGTGCGACTCTTTCGAGGGGAACACGAGTTCAAACCCGGGCAGGCACCAATGAGTTTTTCTATTTCACCTCATGTGTCTAATTGATAATTGCAATTAATCACACGATTTTCGGTGAAGGAAAACATCATGAGGAAACCTACATATCTCTAGAGAATTCTGGAGATATGTGTAACCTACCAATCCGCATTGGACCAGCGTGTTAGGTCTTAGCTCCAACCCTTCTCTCCAGAAACGGAGAGAGGAGGCCTATTCTCAGCAGTGGGATTGTAACAGGCCGCTCCTTTTTTTTAACCGTCATAATTTTTTTAGCTACTTCTATGCAATAACACTGTTATTAAAAAATGTATATTAATATATATAATGTCTATTATCTAACATTTTATTTTAGTTAAATTGTAATACTAATTATTATGGACCCATAATGATTTTAGTGTTACTTATGAATACTGCAGATCTATTGACGGCTTGATTGCAATGGTACTTGATGGACAGGGAAAATAGACCGCAGTCATCTCTATTCAAGTTTCCCTTGAAGATATGGATTTCAACAGAAAATATTGTAGGCATAAACGGAGCCGTACGCTCAATAAAACTTCCTTTCTTTTCATTGTGAGCGAAACTGGAGCAATTAATCATTCGACCGCCGCTCACGTACTTAGCGGCTTTCCACTAATATTTAGACGCGGTAATTTATTCTTTTAGGGTAGGTTTTTGTTCACAAGAAATTATTTTTTAATTTTAGAAAAACAACACGTTTTACGGATATATTTAAGGGCTTAAAATGCCTCGTTTATCAATTATATCGTTTACTACGCCCCGCGATTTTTGCAACCTCGCATCAAAAAATGACGCGTTGGTACTTTACTAGATGAGTAGAAAAGCTGAAAAAAACTCAAAAAAAGGTAGCCGTTCAATTCTTACGCGCCTCGAAAAAGTTGCGTTGAAATCCATTGAAATAATGTCTATGCTCAAGTGCATGTCCGTTGCTGCAGAGCAGGGTTGGAGCTAAGACCTATCATGCTGTTCTAATGCGGATTTATAGGTTGTACATATCTGCAGAATCATCTAGCATTATGCAGGTTAGGGTCTAGAATCATGATGATTTCCGTCACCAAAACGCTTGTGATAAATTGCAATTGTCAATGAAATACATAAGTTTTAACAGAAAATACATTGGAGTCTGCCTGGGGTTTGAACCCGTGACTGCCTTGAAAATGCCGCACAGTCTCACAGCTGGGCTACCACAGCTTTCCACTTCATTAAAAACATCTTTCCGTTTAATACATCACCCACGCATTATATTTCTCTCTTTCCGTTTCGGCAACACGAAGTGTTAATAGTGAATTAAATAAAACGTATCACAAACCACTACAACACTGCTAAGTATGCAATATTGTCCTTATCAAGTGAATAAATTAATGTCTTGGATGTTACCCTACTCTGGAAAAGCTTGGCTCTACGCCAAGTCACCGGCTGGGGAAGTGTTGAACGCAATAAAATATCGCACCCAATGATATTTAGAAGGAATTATTTTGTCATTTTCATATATAACTAGATGTCCGGACACGCGTTGTTATAGCTCAGTCTGTAGACCTACCATGAACTTCTAGAAATCGATCCAATTCAAAGTCAGTACCTAAACCCAACCGCTTTCTTTTCGTACCATGAAGTGTGTTTGAAAAAGTCAACGTTATATGAACTATAGATAACTTTGTCTCTTTTACTTACGTTCTTAGGACGAATTCCAATCGCTCATTTGGCAACGACTTAAAGTGTGCGTCTTTAAGACGTCATGGTATGAAAAAGCCAAACAATTTAGTTTACGTCTTCAATTGAGTGGCAGTAAGAGTTCATGGTTGGTCTCGAATTTCCCTCGAAACAGAACTCAACGGTTAAAAAACCAAACTTTACAGGATTCTAAAGATTGTCTGAATATTACATTGCAATCGGCGCATCCGTTTCGGAGTCATAAAGGAATACAGACAAACATAAATTTTTATATATTACTAGTATGACCACCCCGCTTCGCATGGCATACGTGAAAGATAATAAATGTAATTTATAATTACAGTTATAAAAAAAATTAACCAACCGTCACCAAACTTTAACGAAACCTCCGCTAAGTCAATGTAAAGATTATTTTAAAATTTCATTAAAGTCGGTCCAGCTGGTTTGAAGTCTATACTGGACATACAGAAAAACATTTATTTTATAAAGAAGAAAATGTATTTGACTAAAGAAAAAAGTACATATAGAATAAATACAAGAGTAGTATTATGCAATTGATAAGTAATTTTGAACGCCATTATTGTAATCGTTTTTAGGTAATTCAAATTCCTTCACTTGTCAATCTTCAAAGTGGGAAGGTATAAAGAGAACGCGATGTTCAAAATTCGATTAAGGTCGCTGAATGTTTTTCAGTTTTATGCGGTTTTCTATATTATTCAGGACAAAGAGTTTTGCTGAGATTCACCGCACTTAAACTCACATTCTGCACGCTCATATTTGATTTTAACAGCTGTCTTGATCGTATAAACTATATTAGTTTTTGAGATTTTTGTACATAAAAATATAAGGAATTATAAAACGAGTCGTGTGAACACGTGTGATGTATATAATAGACAAAGTAGGAACCGACATAAGCTGGCGACTCCTGCTTTAAGTCTAGCAAAAGTACGTAAATCGTTTATGCGTTTGGGTATAAAGATTCTTTAATGAAATTCCGAAATCAATTTTGGCCATGCTATTACGGCAGTTTAAAACCACTGTTAAAAAGAGGCTGATACAGAAAGCCTACTATACTGTTGTTTGACGTTGATTTGTTGGACTCGTGGATCTATGGGGCGGGCTGTCAGATTGACGTATAGACATCAAACTTAAACCGTTGAGTGATAATTGTAATTGATTAATTAATAGTAGTAAAGCAATAGCTTTGAATGTTGTTTCTCTGTTCAGGTGAGTTTTGACTTACATTTATATAAGACAGTGATTTAAAAGTTTTATGTAATAAATCTAAAAATCCCTTTTCAGAGCAACTAAAAAAAAATATTCAAAATTCTCCATATCCCATAATAAATAGCTATAAAAAAACATTATATAGATATAAATGTTAGAAATATTTTGAATACTGGCAAACATATTCGCAGATTGTATTAAGGGTTTTAAGTAGGGTCGTAGCGAGTATTTTCAAACCTTACGAACCTCATGATTCAAAGAGGTCGACATTATAAAGGACAGATCAAAGCGAAGGAAAATAAAGGTATTTTATAGAAATAGAGAAAATCCTTTCAGTATTAGTGCTAGTGGTTTAAATAGTGTTACATACTACTTTAAAGAAATAATACAATTTCTATACCTTCGTCTTAAAGATGTACCTATAGATTTAATTCGTATTAATTTTATAAATTGCCTGTCTGTCTGTTACGTTTCGTGTCACGACTAACCAGCTAGAGTAATATTAATGAAATTTGGAAATACTGAAAATACTAAAACTCCCGATTTTTCTTCTTCTAAAAAAACAACGGGTTGCACTCGTTTATAGGTTTGCATACGTTTCTGCCGCGCGGTGGAAAGAGAGAATACGAAGAATAGAAAAAGGAATACTTCCTCTCCTACACTGCGCCGGTGGTCTACTCCTCCTCCGTTTTTTACGAGTCTTCAATCAGGCCATGTATCCTGACGCGAGTTTAACAATTTTTACTCATCCCAAAAAGTGCACAAAGCCGCTATATAAGTTTTCACTTCAAAAGGCAGTATATTATCATTACTATTAATACTCATCATTCTCCTGCCCTTATCTCACTCTAGGTGTGATCGGCACGACATGTTACAAACATGTTGTCACATGATTTGGCTGTGTTTTTACGACCGGCCGCCTGCCTTACGTCAACTTACCTTAGTCGCCTTTTACGACACCTCGGTAAGAAATGAGGGTGGTCTATTCTATGCAGCCGGATACCACACGGCACATACCTTGATGGCCTCTTACGATACCTCGGTAAGAAAGGAGGGTGGTCTATTCTATGCCGAATATCACACGGCGTATTATACTATTAATACTATAATAAAAAAATTCTAATACTTAAGTTGACGCAAACAAAGTCGTAGGTTTAACTAGTATATGAAATATTTTTCTAAAATCTAGATTCGTACTTGTATCAATGAACTTTATTCGGATAATGTACGCGTACAATGAGCAAATAAAAAAACTTAAAAACGTCATGGTAATTGAACGAAATACCTTCCAACCAGAAGTTATGATCAGCCAAGATAGCACTTTCATAATTTTACACAACCCATTGCGAAAGTTGAACCGAATCTCTTTGGGAATAGTATATCCGCTCAACTTCGTATGTTCCAAACAGTTAAGCTAATATACCGGTTAAAAGTATAGGATAATTAAATCCCGTTTTTCCTAAGGGAAAACGGTAAACACATAGTTTAAAAATGAGGTGGTACGAACATGGGTGAAGTCTTTTACCGTTAATTAAAGAAATGCGGATAATACTATAGCATATTCATAGACATTGTTATCAATTGTCAACGTTTCTTACAGTCTCTTTTTCTCGGCCCATTCATCAGCGTGCTCCTGCGCAACCCTTTCCATGTGTTCTCTTGCTCGTTCAGCTTTAGTGAAGACCTGAAGACGCCGCGCCACGTCTACTTCTACTTTTTTAAGAGTAAGATCATCACGGGCCCGTTCGTCCTGATTATATGATTATTAAATATTAATACCGATTATATTATGATTGATTGAGATTAATTTGCTACAAAAGGAACGATCTTATGCCATAATCTCTACGAAAAGAAAATTTTAATTCATAAATAAATGAATCGACAAAAGTAATACTAAAATTATTCTTATATCGCGAATTATAGCAAAATAATTTTTATTATTACTTTTCTATTATGGATGTCCGCGAAGTAACGCCTAATTCTATAAATTATTTAAATAACTCTAATTAAAAAATGTTGTTACATTTTTCAAATGTCTTTCATTTGTGTTGCATTAAATGGTAGGCGATCAAATTAATACCACTGATCATCTTTTATATATACAAGCTGTCACTCATCGTCATACTCACGGTTATTCTATCGGGTTAGCCCTACTCATTCCAGAAATCGCCGCTCCTGCTGCGATAACCCTGTGTAAAGAGCTCATGAATAACGGCCCTGAATGGGCTTGAAATTAGGTCGGGCTAAAACGATAGAATAAGACGTGAGTATAGCCGGTTTTACTATAAATACTACTCACGACAAGTTAAATTAAAAAAACTTACCATCTTTTTAATTTCCACGTGAATTCTGTCCATGAACTGGTTGTATAGATACTTTCTGTATTGATTAAACTCCTTCAAGGAGCACACCGCTCTACCATCCTTGGTGCAGTAGCCAAGAACTTTCATCCTATTTCTAGCAGGTTTCTGGGCAAAGTGATGGGCTAAATGTGGGTCATGCATTGGCACGTAGTCGTATGAAACATTGTTGCAATATGGATCGGTTAAGTCGAATGTTGGCGTAGGCCCGTCCCTGCCTAACCCAAGACGACGTACCTAGAATTAAGTCAATTTTAAACTAAACTAAATTAAAATTACATACATATATTAATATTTTTACAGGAGGAAACCTTTCATAAGAGTCTATCACGTACCTATATTTAGCGACAGCATCCATATTTTTGGCAAAATACAGGGTGGTACCGACCATACGACATTAATTTAAATACCAGGTACCTAGACACCTTAGTCTGCCGTGTGATATCCGGCAGAATAGAATAGACCACCCTCCTATCTTACCGAGGTGTTTTAAGAGGCGACTAAGGTATGTGCCGTGTGGAATACGGCTGCATAGAATAGACCACCCTCATTTCTTACCGAGGTGTCGTAAGAGGCGACTAAGGTAAGTTAACGTCAGGCAGGCGGCTGGTCGTAAAATACGTAGCCAAATCATGTGATAACATGTTTGTAACATGTTGTGCCGACGCCACATAGAGTGGGACAAGGGCAGGAGAATGTATGTAGAAAATTTCATTTACTTTAGTGCAGTATTTTAGCCACAGGAATTATTTTACGTTTTGAATAAAAGATACATGATATAGAAGGGTGAATGACCTAACTCATTCCATTTCACTTCGTATGTAATGCATTGACCTTGACAGAGAGACTACACACAAGTGCTAAGGAGACAACTATAATGTTATTGTTTTATCCTGTTTTTTTTAACAAGTGTAATAAGTAAAAGAATAATGTAACTTCAATTGCATAATAATTATGTTTACAATATTGATATAGTTTGGTATTTATTTCTTATTGAATATTGAAATATTGTAAGCTTCCCTATTGCATGTTGCGTTAACCTATAACTAAGCTTACCTACGTATAATTAAAAAATTTATAGCATTAATATTGTAAGTTTTGTTGGTTCTTCTCAACAAATAAAATAAAATAAATATGAACTGCAATTCGTGGGGGTCGAATCTATCAACTCGTGCAAAAAACAGTAGACATTATCTGACTTAAAAGAGCATAGTCCCTTCTAAGTCGTATATATCTATATCACTTTTTCAATTTAATCGAAAAACGATTCATAATTGAAGTCTGCAGTGTTCATAATTTATCATGTCGTCTTGGTTAGATTTGGTAGAGGTAACTTGATACGAATTTGTAGTGCGCGTCTCTTCATATTGTATAAGCAAATCTTTGGGAATGTTAATATCACAAAAAAAACATCCTTTTTAAATCTGGTATTATTCATGACAAAACGAAACTTGCGCAAAAGAAACTGGGACGAATTTTTGCAGAGTTCCTTTTATCGCGAATATCGCATAATAATTCTAACATTATTTTGTGTCGTGAAATTCTGCAAATTAACCCCTTCCGCTAATTCAGCTTTTTACTTTTCTTATATATGAATATATTTGTCTTTATTTGGTACTATAGTTTAGATAGTCTTAAATCTTCCGAAAATCACTTTTGGTTCCTATTCATAATTGCCACCCAAACTAAATACAGCAACCCAATTATTTTTAAGATATGTGGATGTTTTCCATGACAGCTTAAGCGTATTCAAAAAAGCTGCTTTAGTTCGGGCTATAAGTGATAAGTACTGACCTTAAAGTCTCTTGCGGCGGTCTGTTTTTAGTTTTAAATACCCTCCTTTACATATGTTCGGGCAATTTTTTCCGCCGAGGGTAAACGGGGCTTGCACCTGAGGCGGTGCGGGTAGGTGGTTAAATGTCTCAAGAAAAAACGAGCATATCGGTCGGCCGCGTAACACGGTGAACTCGGCACTCGATGTGTATTATAGTAAACTAGAGAACCGCGCTGGCTCCGCCCAAGTGTAAATCAATTTGTTCCTATGTTTAACCCGCGTAAATCCTGACTCTGCGGGAATTCCATGATATACTTTTCACCTAAACCTTACTCAGGAATCAGAATATCTTTTAGTAAAAACCGTATAAAATCCATTTATTACTTTTTAAGACAATCGATTACATACAGACAGACAGCTTTTGGGTACTTTGTTTTATAATAAGTATAGATATCGGTGTTCGGTGGACTTTCGTATAAATATATGCGAAATCTTAAGTATAATTCAGTGGCTTTGTAAATTAACAATACAGAAAAACAATAACGTTAGTGATGCTACGAATATGAGTGGTTTTTGTATACTCTGGCCGGGGCGGCGTGGTCGCCATACCCTACGAAATAGCCTCACATTTAAGGTCAGTATACCTTGATTATACGGGGTGGAGAAATTGTCCGATTGTTTGCCTATCCTGGTTACGATCACCAACTGAGGCTATCGAAGGGCACTTAGTAGGCGCAAACAACGTGGTATTTTCCAATTATCGAAGACAAAACAAAATTTTCTTTTGGCTATAAGCTAGCCTAGTAAATTTGATTTTAATATTAACACGGTCAGGTGAGAAAATGGTCGATTTTATAAAATATAACACACGCTTAGTATTAAAGCTCTAAAGTAAAGTAAAGTAGGTCTGTTTTTTATTGATAATTTTCTTCTTAAGTTATTTTATGGTACATAAGATCGGCTCGGTAAGAAAGGAGGATGGTCTATGCCGGATACCACACGGCGGGCGATATACTTTGATATTCTAGAGTTAATTAATAATTTATATTCACATTATTATATTTGTATTGTGTTTACAAAACTAAGTGTTTAGTTTCTTATATCGGCTAAACTTATTTATTACTTATCGGATTTTGTTTAAAATAAGTAAACAGAAACCTTGAAATTCCAAGGATTTCGGGTTTAGTATCCCTTAAAACATCGAAGGTTGAAATGTGAAGAAAGTTTGTTTGATATTTCACCTTGTGTTATATGGTCGGAACTGAGCACGTAATAATTAATGTAAACGGTAAACTAAAATTGATAGTTTATAATTATATTATCTTAGGATATAGCCTTCAGTAAACACCATAACTTAATTTTCAAAACAACACTACTTTTATGGTTGAAGGATTGGAGTGCGCATAATGTTAAGAGTTTGCGGGATCAAATCCCGATCAAAATTGATTAATGTATTTTAAACTCCTCTATATAACATTTATTCGTGCCAAATAATGAGTATTTAAGATTCACGTATAAAATGTACGTACGTAGTGAGAAACTAAGTTAGAAAAATAGACGTGAACAAACCAGTGGTCTCATTTCTCCTGCATACTGCTGTATCTCTACTTTGTTGATCATGATTTGATGATGGTTAATTATTCTATCGCAAACTTCTTTTAAATAATACCTATTGTCATGGGAGATAAGGTAAATGGATATTAACTTTATGTACTTTATTCTTAGAGGCACTACGTGTAAAATATTTCAACAGATACTTTAAAAATAAATTTGGTTGGGTTTTATAGAAGACTGGGAATTGCTTGTCTATGTAACCTTGCTGTTACCAAGCGATCTTGCCTACCGTTATAGTCCTAAATTTATACTAACTATACTTATTCAACATTTACATTTAAGGGATGATCATTAACCATTGGAAGATACATCTTAAAAGCTTTAATAATTTATTTCGGATTATAAGCATTTAAACTTGTATAAATGAACTTTATAAAAACAAATGACTATAAAGTACAAATAGTTTTAGATGTCTGAAACTAGGACAGAGTACGGAGCTTTCAGTGATGCAGTTGAATAGTTAAAAGTTGCTCAGTCATCTCAGTAACGTTGAAAAAACTTCGTCAGTAAAGAAAATACGTTTGAGCTCCTTTTAAATACTTTAGAAGGTGAAGTGTTCTATATAAAAACGTAAGCATATATTAAATTCAAATCCCCTGACATTGAAATAGTTTAATGGAAAACAAGTGAGAAACCACATAAACTCTTTTGACCTTGCTTATCTTTTCGAAACAATACAATATTCTTAAACCCTTACCTGTACCTTTTTCAATTCCCGCTCTGTAATGCCGTCATAAATCATTATTAGGGCGTTATAAATAGATAGGCACGCGTCTGGATTAGAAATATTATTTATTACTTTTCTATAGTACAATATAAAAATAAATACAGTTCATAACATACTATGTATATAATATTTGCCAACGTACATTGCACTTTTCAATTTTTTAATAATTTATAGTAGTAGGCGTTACTTTGCGGAATTCCATAGTACAAAAATAGAATTATTTTGCTATAATCCGCGTTTGTTAAGAAAAACATATGTACTGCTGTGTAGGTGTAGAAAACAAAACCATAAGACAACACCATTAACACTACACACATTCACTATGGCTAACGTTGTGTCCCGTCACCGAAGCATTTTCAGGAGGTAGGCTCCACGAAAAAATTGAAAAGCGACGCATCACCGCAACAAGCAGTATTATATACAAATATACCCCCACCATTGATTTTGCCTCCAAACACGTGCAATAAACTGGAATTGGAAGTTTAAATTTCATTTTTGTTGAACAATTTTATTCTCGCCTATAATTAAGACTAATTTTTTTTCGATCATCTCACTTTTCCTGTTTTTTATGTCATTGTATATTGTCATTAATAAATGAACGTTTAGAATGGTATTGGATATCAAAAACATAAGGATCCTTACAACGTTAATCAATAGGGAACTTATCACTCCCCTGAGTAACGATCGCTGATATTAGATTTTAAAATTACAACCTTTATATATAAAACGTAGGTACCTATTAGGCTTTTACGCATTGGAGGCAATTAGGGTACGCTATCTAATAGCATTACAACGGATGTCGTCTGAGTAACGTTAAATAGCGCTGCCTAAAGTAAAACACATCCGGTGTTCCTCGTTGGCCCGACGAAGTATAAATTTCTAGATATTATTATAAGCCTATAATTGACTCACGGATACGTTCGGTATTTTTTTTATGTGATAATTAAGAAAAAATAGTAAACAGTAACTAAAATATAAAGATTCAAAAATTAAATTAATTAATAAAATTATCTAATATAATAGTGAGGCTAATTTCGTCAATAAAAGTTATATAAATTATATACCTCTCTTATTACGTAGTCACTGGAGGTGGGCAGAAAATCGATATTCAAAATTCTAATTGCAAAATTGAAAAAAATCGATATTCCTTCCTTACGGTGAAATATCTGTTGAAAATAGCTTGCTAATCCGCGTTAAAGCAAGAAGGTGCTCAAATACCTCATTTCACAGCAGAATTGAGGCCTTTTTCCAGCATCCTTGCCTCCTTTATAATAAGAGGAACTCAAAATTTACATACAGTAAAAGGTTAATAAAACAAATCGTAAGTCACGCTTTCGAATTTCAGGAACAGAGGCTTATTGTTTTAGAAGTTAGTCATCGAGTCATTTGAATGGTAAATTCGACTTAAAATTTAAACCCTATAAGCCTTGGAAGTAAGCCAAACCTATGTCTGTTCAACATCTCCGCAGCTTAAATATATTTGCACACGCCTCTTGACCCGACACTGGCTCTGAGTGGTTACCATCTATATGATCAGGTAAAATATACGCAGTTAAATTTCTTTACATAATAATTCTTGAAGACTTCATTGAGTTAGATACATTCATCACCATCCTCCTGCCCTTATCCCACTCTAAGTGGGGTCTGCACATGTTAAAAACATGTTGTCACATGATTCGGCTACGTATTTTACGACCGGCCGCCTGGCTGACGTCAACTTACCTTAGTTGTATTTTACGACCCCTCGGTAAGAAAAAGGGTGGTCTATTCTACTTAACCGGACACAACACGGTGGGTCTACTCACCTTACTCGCCTTTTACGACGATTCGGTAAGAAGTGAGGGTGGTCTATTCCACTCAGCCGGACCACACGGCGGAATTGAGTTAGATATATTGCAATTCTTATTTCAATGTTGGCTATGATATAACGCTAAGTACTATCAAAAAAAGTGTTTTATTTTCAATTTTTTCTATTGCATTTAGGTACTTGTTTATGTATATCCAATTCAAGTAAAGACATATAGTTATAGATGTAATACGATGTAACACGCTTTCGGAGAACGGGCGGTCTAGAAAGTGAAAACACTCCGGATCGAGACCCGTCTGCCCAATTAATTTTTCATATCTTCAAAAAAAAATAACTAGCGAAGCTCGGTCACCCAGCTACTTTTGTTACAAGCTATATAAGCTTGTGTAATGTCCTGTCATCCTTCTTAACTTTGTATGGTTTAGATGTTTTTTTTATACCTAGGATTTCCGTTCATTTCCGTTTGGGCGTTTTATCTGAATACTCAAAGCGAAAACCAACACCGCTGGAATAAGGGATGATTTATGAGTTTTCTCTCTCGTCAAGAATCTTCAGAGAAGCAGAAACCGATTTGCATTTCAAACAACCATAAGCAAGTGCCGTTTACGAAGGTTATTATTTTGAATTTGAATATGCGAAAGGGATTCACTTATAACTCAAACTCCAAATTTTGTTTATTCATATATGCATATACCAGCTTTGCCCGCTGCTTTGCGTAGAAATCAGTGTCTCACAAAGTTTTAACCACATAAATCCCGAACTCGCGAAACTAGGATAAAAAAAGATTTTCCTCTATCTTCCTGTGAAAGTACCATCTAAATCGGTTAAGCCGTTCCGGATATATACTTTTAACCAAAAGCACCAACTCAAAAATTACACTTTCATTTGTCAAAAAACATACAAGTATCCGTCCAGTACTTAAAACCGTAAAATCGATCACATGTATATTTTAGGGACCTTGTTTTACAATATTTATGGATTAATATATTCTACAAATACATTTTAAAATTAAACTTTTCTCGGATTCCTTCTGCAAAAATAGTTAGTTTGTTTAGGTTTGTAAATTGTAGGCGGCTTTTTAAAACGATAGTGCAATATATTGCAATATATTGCACTATCGTTTTAAAAAGCCGCTTACATAAATAATAATGTTTATTTAAGACTATAGTCTTAAATAAACATTAGCCCGGCTAGTTTCGAACCCGTCCGGGGCACTTCGGCGGAGTTCCCGCCGCGATAACGTCGTGTAAAGAGCTCATGAATAAGTGCCCCGAACGGGTTCGAAACTAGTCGGGCTAATCCGATAAAATTAGACGTGAGTATAGCCGGTATCTTTATTAACTATGTTGTAACATATTATCTAGTGAAAATCTGCCGTGTAGTATCCGGCTGAAAAGTATAGACCATCATCATTTCTTACCAAGATGTCGTAAAAGGGGACTAAGGTAAGTAGACCCGCCCTGTGGTATCTGGTTGAGGAGAATAGACCACCCTCATTTCTTATCGAGGTGTCGTAAAATGCAAATAAGGTAAGTAGACCCGCCGTGTGGCAGGCGGCCGATCGTAAAATTACTAGCCAAATCATCAACTTGTTTTAAACATGTTGTCCGACCTCACTTAGAGTTGGATAAGAGTAGGAGGATGATGATTATATAGTCAGATTGTTTGTTTCCTTAGAGAGTATATCCATTTAATACGCATAGAAATGTAAACACAAGTAGAATATATTATAATCAAACCACAAGAGATACATTGGCGCCTACACCTCTATTTATATAAGAATACGTGGGCGGAATAATTTAAATAGAGACTTGGTTAAGATTCCTATTAAAATATTATTTATATTCACGGCTCTGGATTTAAAAATAGGATTAAAATTATTGTTAACACTCTTTTTTATTTTGCAGTTTATACAGATTTCTCATATTTTGTCGAAACACATTATTCTGCTTTATATTTTTGGAGAGATGGCCAAAACTGGGAACCTGATGTAAAACTGAACAACTAAGTAGCGAAATATTTATATAAACAGTGACCACGTGAATTTACACCAACAAAAACTTGTTACGAAGAAAATATATTCCACATGTCATGTATAATTTATGAAAAAGGGGCCCCGCGAAAGATTATTTGATGTTCTTTTTGTCCCAAAGTTCACTATTACAAATTTCGATAAATTGAAAGAAAGGATATTGGTATTAATGTGATAAAACTGTTGCTTTTAGGGTTAAAAAATCAGTTATTAATAACAAAAATAATAATAAAAACGAATAATAAAAACTAAATTATGAGTGTGTGATACCAGATCGGGAGTTATACATCAAATTTCGTTTTCGCGATTTTATACTAATATATCAAAATTGTAATTTTAAAAAAAGCTCTCTTAACGTTATTGTCACAGAATCCTTTTCCCGGGAGCCTTTTGGAGGTTGCAATTCAGTTTATCGTATGCGTACTTCTTTTCCATAGGATGGACGTCTTATTTTAAACGTAGTCCTCTTCAAGCGGTTTCCATTGCAACAATTTTTGATGATATTGGTCTTTTTTTGGATACAGCGGTGCACTACAATTTTTTATACTCGAGTTCTCAATACTAAAATGGTTCCTTAATTATGTAAGCAGAATTCGTGAAACCAATGCTCTAAAAATAACCACATCTATCACTACATTATACTAGCACTTAACACACTCACTAAGACGATCTCAACAAACAACCGTTTCTCCCCATGACTGAAGAATCATCAGAGAATTGGCACCACAAAAGCATCGCAATTAACAAATTTTGCTTTACGATTTTATCGAATCCTGAACGCTTAATATATGAAAACAAATTGTACACTCTACTTTGTTAATTAATTTTTGATTCGTTATTGAAAGCATTAAATGAATCGTGATAAAGTAATAAAGAGCACTCACATCTTCCCCGATCTTCCCGCGTGAGAACACAATTTTACCCGCAGGCATTTTGGGAACAGGTAGCTTGCATTCAAGGCCAAGTCTATACCACAAGGGCAATCCATTTTTCGGCACAGCCCTGACGGGCTTTGGTATCGAGTCGATAACCTTCTTCAAATCCGTAGGTTTACGAAGAGTCAGTAACGTTGTATCAACATCTATGATATCATCCAGGTCTATCTCCGAGGTTTTTGGTGATGACATTGTGAAGCGATTTGTAAATATAAAAAATAACCGCAATCGGCTGAATTATTTCGGCACACTAAAAATTTGACAATATTGAAATTCAGTTTTTGGTACGTCAAATTTTTTATGTAATTGTTGCAGCCTGTTACGTTCGAAGATACAAAAGTCCACATAGCACCCTATCTATCCCCGTAAACATGTAAACACTAATTACAGAATTTATGGATATTTTTATTCAGTAGGTATTCTCTAAGATAAAAAATAATAAGAATGACACTATGTATGATACTAAGCAATAAATCATTTTTTCGGCTTACAATCTGACACATATTGATCCGACTTTCGTTATACGGATTTAAAAAAAAAATAAGCCCATTCCTGTTATAAGGGGATATTCTTTCAGGCTGGCTCAAATGTTTTTAAAGAAAATATATATGTTATATTTAACACAACACAAGACTGAAAAATGCTTTTCTATTTGAATAAAAACCCGCAATGCAATCTGTAAAATTTCTGTATAAATTTAATTAAAAAAGAGGATTTTAAAATGTTGTCGAAAATGAAAACTTATACGATATACATAATTACATTGCTGGAGAAGTTTTCTTAAATATTTATTTGTATTCATCGTTGATCAATAAAACGCTTGGTTTGGCTTCTTTTTGCAATTATATCTAAATTCACCAATAATGTTTATGATAAGAGTGAATAGGTACTTAATTGACAAGCGCAGTCCAGCAGGCCTACCATGAACTCTTATTGCGACTCAATTGAAGTCGTAATCTAAATTGTGTTGCTTTTTCATCCCATGACGTCTTAAAGACGCACACTTTAATTCGTTGCCGAATGAGCGTTCGGAATGCGTCCTAAAACATGTGAGTAAAGAGACAAAGTTATCTATAGTTCATATAACGTTATCTTTTTCAAACATTACGACCCCAATGCAATCCTCTGTTCATGGTACGAAAGAAAAGCGGTTCGCCTTAGGTATTGACTTTGAATTGAATCGTTATTTAAAAGTTCATGGTAGGCCAACAGTTTAGGCTACATCGTTTGCTTTCAATCTGGTAATAATATACATAGGCGCTAGCCTAAAAAAATGTTGCTGTCCATTATACATCCCGGATCCCGTCCTCGTCGCCAATAATACGTTATTATTAAGTAAAAATAAAAGATGGGATACAAGTCTGCGTTGAACGTTTATTCATTATCGATTAACCAACAACGTAAAACAACAAGTGCGCACCATAGACTATATTCATAGATATTACATTACAGTATACTAAAATTCAAATTCAAAATATTCAAAATTCAAAATATCCTTTATTCAAGTAAACTCGTAAACAAGTGCTATCGTCAACTCTACTGCTGGTTCGGAAAGTTGTTCCTACCGAGAAGAGCCAATAAGAAACTCGGCGGTAGCTCTTTCGAAAATATAATTCTCATTACTAGTTACATTTAGTCATTACTGTTTCGTACAAGGTCGACGAGTAGCTCACGCATTCTTATCGTCTAATTTATAGAATAAGGCATTACTTTGCGAAGATCCATAAAACAAAAGAAATAATGAACCTATTTTGCTATAGTAGCGGCTTGTTAAAATCCCACTGCTGGGCCTAGGCCTAGGCCTCCTCTCTACATTTCTGGAGAGAAGAGTTGGAGCTAAGACCTACCACGCTGCTCCAATGCGGATTCGTAGGTTACACATATCTCCAGATTTCTCTAGAGATGTGCAGGTTTCCTCACGATGTTTTCCTTCACCGAAAAGCGTGTGATAAATTGCAATTATCAATTAGACACATGAGTTTCAATAGAAAAACTCATTGGTGCCTGTCCGGGTTTGAACTCGTGTTCCCCTCGAAAGAGTCGCACGGTCTCATCGCTGGCTTATCACAGCTCTTTATTTTGCTATAATCTGGCATTTAGTAAATAGAAAATATAATATGTAGACTATCCGTTCTCATATTAATATGATTGATATTTGGGTCTAATATGAATGGTTATAGGTCATAAATAAGTTTTGCCTGTGGGTGAGGCTGATAATCGAGTTGAGAGACCGGGACGAATTTCCTCAAAATTACCCAACTTCCATCATATATAAAGGCTCTTATTTACCGGCAAATTGTAGCAAAGGATAAATTGCCTTTTCGAACACGTAATTTCAATGAAAAACATAGTGGAATTGTCGGAGGAATCCATAAACAATAAAATTTAATGGAATCCTATTTTTTAAGAGTTTTTTTTTCTGTGCCAATTTCCTAAGACCTTGCAATCTATTTTCTTTTTTACCTTAACTACTTAACTTTTAAATACCAAATGCGTAAAATAATAGTAAAATAAACATATATTCGAAAATTCAAAATATTCCTTTGTGCCTTGTAATTATTATTTTTTAGTTAAAGTGCAATGACCGTTCCTCGTACAAAGTTAAAAAGAATAAACTTACGTGCCTAAACCTAATTTACAAAATCCTATCATAATTCAAGCCTTCAGCAAAACCTAATCTTAAACATTTATAAATATGTAGCGTAGCTTGAAATATTAGATAGATCTTGAAATTTGTTATTTTCCAAATTAGATCTTATATCAGATTTCTAAACTTCAATAAAATCGTCATAATTTCTTCTTTTAACTATTTACGATTATACTGCGGTGTAGAAATTAAAATTGATTATATATTAATTTGATATTAATGTAGCCGCGTTAAATTGTTGATTTTCATCAAAAAAAAGTTGAAAGAAAATAATACTGTTGCTATATTAAGTAAAGACGAGAGAGAATTATATTATAGGTGGCGACTGTTGGGTACACAAAACTCACTATCCAAATAAATCTATTTATTTACAGTTAATTAATTATAATTATTCTTATACTATGTACTATGCTAAAATCAGGTCAGGTCTGTCAGGTAGGTCAGACTGGCCGAAGTTTTGCGATTCGATTCCGGGAACAATGGCTGCGTTTAGGAATAATAAACTACAAAATTCTAATTTTGCAAAACATTTGCTGGAAAGCGGTCATAAAGTGCCTAATGACCATTCATTTCATATTCCCCACACTTGTGATAAGGGACTCCGACTCAATATGTTAGAGCAACTTGAGATAATAAAAAATAACAATGGTCAGTTAATTAACGAGCAAGTAAATGTATCTAATTCCGTTTTGATGCATGTGTTCGGAGGGGAGGGTATTGGTGGGAGTTGAACTATTAAAGACTGCTTGTATGGGTAGCGCGGCGTATTACGATTTTTGTCGTGGAGCCTATCCTCCTGATGATGCTTCGGTTTCGGGGCGAAACGATCGTCGAGATTGTGGTGGTGGGTGTCTGTGCTGCTTTTGTGTGCGTTGTTGCTGGTGAATTGCGCCTTGGGGTGCATGTGGTGGCTTGGCCTGCATGTATAAGGTACGTAGATTTTGCCTGCTTCATACACATTGGCTTTGCATGCATTCACTTAACCCGTGCGGATTATAGCAAAGTAGTTAGTTCTGTTATATTGCTTGTAATATGGAATTCCGCAAAGTAACGCCTGCTTCTATAAATCAACCAACAATTTGTTTATACGAAATGTTGGCCCTCGGCGGGAATCGAACCCGCGACCCGCATAGCTGAAGGCAGGGTTACTACCCACAGCGCCAACGGGTCAGTCAAAGGAAGTTATATCAGAAAGAATAATTGCTAAATATAACGTACAATAATACTATTAGCCACAAGAGTTGTAAATAAACCGTGACATTGAAAGCATTATGTTACAAAGGTTGTGGCTTTATGTTGGAGTATCGAATTAATGAGATGTTCTGATATTGTCTTACAATTATTTTATAAATATATTAAAAATATATATTTTATTTAGAATATTTATATATTTATATATTCTATATATTTTATATAGAATATTTTTCTCACTTAAATAACCTTAAGGTAAAAAATAGAAATTGTAAGCTTAGATTATTGTCACATAAAAATAAATATATATTGCCTTCTTTTAATAGTGTTCATGGTAAAGTATATTGTTTATATTATAAGTATATTGTTGCAAAAATCCTAAATGAGTGTCCAATTACATTACAAGGTATGTCCGTAAAAAAACATATATTTATTAAGAAGTTTAAAAGATATTTGCTTAAAAGTAATAATATAAACCATATTATTTAATTGTATTAATATAAATTTGAAACACTGTAACTTCTACTTATATTTGATATTTTATTTCTTATAAACTTAAATTTTTTATGTTTTCATTACTATTAGATTACTAGAAATAATGCGAATTCCACACCTTCATCTAAACCCTGTGTGGTTTTCGAAAGGTGTGCTAATGATTAATATAAGTTATAAATATTGTTCTTGGAAAAAAATACTACTTTTTTTTACTTTTTTTTTATTACATAAAATCTTAAATGGTATAACAATATACGGCATAGCATAAACTTATAACAAGTTTTTCTGTACACCACGACATCATCGTTGGTTTGCTTATAATTGTACAGGTGCGTTGTTGTAAACAATATTAATCCTTAGTAAACGTATTTTAGGTCAATTATTTTTTTGATGAAACTGGCCGAGTGAGAAAGAATGACTAATCGCACTCGATCTTCCTAGCGATAACTTAAATACTATTGTCGTATATTAATATTAATTGCTACAAAAAATTACTTATTTCTAACCTAACATGCTAGCTGTAACCATAAAAATCACGTTGGCGTGAATTCTTTTTAAAGAACGCAATTGATTTCTAAACGAATCAGTTTCATCAGAATCATCGAATTCTACTTATGTAACTTATAGAAATAAGAAAACGAGTTCAATAACCAGTTTAAAGGAATATACTGAGCCTTTGCTGTGAAAATCCAGCGGTGAGACCTCTGCGATTTTTCAATTGCAATGTTGCACACGCTTTTTAGTGAAAGAAAAGACTGCAAAGAAACCCACATGTCTCTAGAGAATTGTGGAGATATGTGTGAGCTACAAAACCGCATTGGAGCAGCGTGTTGGGTCTTAGCTCAATCCTTCTCTCAAAAAAAGCGGAGAGGCCTATGAAAGTAAGATAGTAAGGCCTTTACTTTTCTTTTTTATAATTGGTTCTTATCTAAAAACTAGCTGTGACAGCGGCTTCGCCCTCGTGGAAACCTGCGTGTCACTTTTTTCTATAATAAAAATTTTAAACATAAAAGTAATTATTGTGAGTTAACCATAAGAGATAGAGTCATGCTATCCCGGACTTTTTTGTAGTATTTTTGTAGATCTACAATTCTCTACTACATTACTTTAGCGTATCACTGCTGGTTTACGAAGGCGCACGCGACTAAAGCTCCCAGGAAGCTCGTTTTTTAACGACTGCGCGATCTCTTCAACACAATTTACATAATACCGATATATACTATTTACCTAAACCATCCGGAAGTATTGCACTATCTTTTGGTGAAATCCGTACAAAAAAAGGTTCTGTAGATAGGTAGGTAGGTTGCTTTTTGGGACTTTGTTTTATTATAAGTATAGATAGTACTTATATATAACACCCAACGAGCCAGATACATTTGTGCCACTTGCGAATTCAGTTTATTCCAAGAGCTTGAGATCTTGGCACCTTTTCTTTGATACTTGTGCCATTTAAACGCAAGTGGAGTCCGTATTAAGCCCTTAACGTCAAATCGTCCGGTCTCTTGACCCTTCTCCTCACTTATCGCAGTATTTTATTAGGTTGATATATCATTTTCTACATTATATTCTAATCTGTGATAGCCCAGTGCTGAGATTGTATGACTCTATAGAGACGATCATGGGTTCTAGCCCTAGGTAGGGACCAATGAGCTTTCTATTACAAACCTGTGTCTAATTAATAATTGAAATTTATCACACGCTATCTTGAAAGAAAAGCATCACGAGTCAACCTGCATATCTCTAGAGAATTGTTTGGATATGTTTAACCTACCATTGGAGCAGCGTGGTAGGTCTTAGCGGCAATTCTGTCCAAAAATGGATAGAGGAAGCCTTCACTTCTGAACATAGAAGTGGGATAGTAACAGGCCGTTACTTTACTTTTTTACTTTTTATCATACTCTTATCACCAAAATCAATCTGTTTTGTTATATAACCTAAGAATAATATTAAGGAGATTATAGATATATTATGATATATATTATATATATTATATGAGATATATTATTTTTTGCTCTTTTTTTCTAGTCTAGGTGTTTACAAATTACATACTCATAATTATTTCAACGCATTATTCCCTTTATCCGAATTTTTCATTGGTAAAAATACATATATAGTGACGTCAATAATAAAATATATATTTATAATCACAGACAAATCCTTAAAATATTGATATTTAATTTACAATATCACTATAAATAAATAAATATATGGGACATGTACACACACGGTCGTCCGTCCCCAAAGTAAGTAACTTAGTAAGTAACAACTGGTATAAGTATACTACATATATAAATTTAAATACATACTTAAGAACCAACAAATTATTTATAGAAAATGTTGGCCCTCGGTGAGAATCGAACCCGCGACCTGCAGGGCTGAAGGCAGGGTAACTAACCACTGTAACTCACTGCGCCAACGGGCCAGCAGCACCATGGATAGACATAATAACTAACTAACATTTTTAACATGGCCTCTTTTTTATTGTTCTATCGTGTGATGGAACAAATACTAGGAATGTTTTGAGCTTTTATATAATGGTTTTACTTTAGGAAAACGACCGGATGAAATTAGTGTTGTGAATAGCATAAAAAAGCCTTTGTCTTGCAGAAGAAAAATTTAACTCGACCTACTGTCTCTGAAATGACAATAAATATACAGATAGTCGATTTTATAAGCAAGAAATAGTTTTAAACGGTAGACTGGTATAAAAACTGAAATAAAATGCGTGAAATTCATATAATTTTTTTTCAGAGACCTAAAGTAGCATGAAACTTCTTTAATGTAAATACGAGTCACATTTTCTTTTTTAAACTTTTCGTCACCTTTAAATGATTTTAAGACTGCTTGCATGAATGGCGCGGAGCATTGCGATTTTGTCGTGGAGCCTATCCTCCTGATGATGCTTCGGTTTCGGAGCGAAACGCTCGTCGAGATTTTGGTGGTGATTGTGTGTGCTGCTTGTGTGCATTGTTGCTTGTGGAGGCGCCTTGGGTGAGCGTGGTGGCTTGTCCTTCATGTGTAAGGTGCGTAAATTTTGCCTGCTTCATACACATTAGCTTTGCATACATTCGCTTAGCTAGCTGTTATAGTGCCTGTCAGATTTAAATGTGTCCTATTACAATAAAGAGAAAAAGAGAGAAAGCAAATGAGAGTGTATTTGTCAGTCTCTCTTTGTGATTAGACGAAGATAAGCTTCATCTTCCTTCTAAAAACGCAAATGTGTCTATTTGTCTCTCTTATTTATGTGTGATTAGACAAAGATGAAGTATCCGAGTATCTTCTTCCCTCTCATTATTAATTGTGACTCGCTCACTTACAGGCCTGCCTATACCGCTCTTACTCTAGTATAATAACTCTCTGATTATGCGCCATGACAAATAGACACTATGCTAAGTACCCATAGTTTTTATTGTTTTATAGGCGAGTTCTATCTGTCAGTCTATCTGTCAAATTAAAATTAAAATTATTCTTTATTTAATGTAACAAGTAAATATTTTTTTTTTAGTTATGGACTGCTTTTGTATATGCCGTGTGGTATCCGCCTGAGTAGAATAGACCACCCTCCGTTCTTACCGAGGTGTCGTAAGAGGCATCTAAGGTAAGTTGACGTCAGGCAGGCGGTCGGTCGTAAAATACGTAGCCAAATCATGTGACAACATGTTTGTAGCATGTTGTGCCGACCCCACTTAGAGTGGGCAGGGCAGGAGAATGATGATGATGGACTGCTTTTGTATCTTCAACTCTACTGCTGGTTCTGAAAGCTGTTCCTACCGATAAGAGCCAGCAAGAAACTCGGCGGTTGCTCTTTTCAAAATGTCTGTAATATTTTCTCATATTCATAAAAGTGCAATAATGACGAAACGTTTTTGCAAAATTTATTCCTTATTGTGATATAGGAGGTGAAACAGAATCTCATTAGACAATTTTTTTAAAACCTTCAAATATTGAAAGTTAAAGTTCGGAGGTACTTATAACTTCTAAGTACCACGTAAACTTTAGCCTCATATTCTAGCCCGTGAACTGATTACTTTATCATAATCGCTCATTAACAGATGTCTAAACCTTATAATGAATACGTCTGCCAAATTTCAAGTATAAAAGCTTTTGTAAATTTTCACATTTCATAATGTATGTCTGCTGTAATCTTAATTTATTCTGATTTCTGAAAACAATATTTTTTTTTCCTATTATAAACTACATCACAATGGAAGTACTTTATTGTAGTTACAATCTAGCCTTAGGGCTAATCAGCAACATGATTTTAACCTAAACTTATAAATTAACTTATATCTAAGAACACTGAAAACAAATGTCAAAAAAATATTATTTTGTTTTAATCCGCGATTATAGCGTATGAGATAGTGGTGAAAACACTCGCGAGATCGATGCCTCGTAGATAGCACACGTAGATCTTACCTTCATATAAAAAGTAATTTTGTAGTTATAGGAAAATCGTAACAATGTAACTAAAAATGATGTGATCTTCTATAATTGTTACCACATAATTAATTTAATTGCTTGATATGTAATGGTGTTGGAGATCCGAATAAATAAATAAATAAAATAATTATCACATTACTTTGGACTGGTACTACTAAATGTCACGGCTATTTTTATGATTTATCGCGGTTGGATGATTTATTTTTGCGTTAACATTAGCTAGCGATGAATTTTCTAAAAACATTTGTACATTTACGCCTCGTGCCGTGTGGTATCCGGCTGCGTAGAATAGACCACCCTCATTTCTTACCGAGGTGTCGTAAAAGGTGGCTAAGGTAAGTTGACGTCAGGCAGGCGGCCGGTCGTAAAATACGTAGCCAAATCATGTGACAACATGTTCGTAACATGCCGACCCCACTTAGAGTGGGATAAGGGCAGGGGAAGAATGTGGGAAGGGCAGAGTGTGGAGAAGAAGAAACGAGTCTCCACCTTATGGCTGAGTGCCCTATGTACTCGCTGGTAAGATGGGAGACACTAGGTAAGGATGAAATTGAAGAAGAAGACCTAACAAATATCCCCTTCAGGGATATCATAAGGTTTGTAAGAGCAACTGGTAGGTTTGAGCAGGTGACACTGTCGGGACAACAGTGAGACCCTGAGGGGAAATGGGTGGAATAGTCCAGAATTGGAGCTGACCACCCGCCTTGTACCGACAGGCGTCCCCTACCCTAGATTAGATTAGATTAGAAGGGCAGGGGAATGATGATTTGTACATTTACGCCTCGTTCTAAAAAATACATCGCGTTAAAACTCCGCAATAGGCGTAATAAGAAGTTTCGTATGGTGTATTCGGCTTAACGCCCTACACTTAACGCCTAAAATGGAACACTGCTCATTAAAAATACTTCGCGATTTAATAGCGCTGTCGTTTGAAGATACCTGGATACCCATTTGTTTAATTTCGACGCATTTTTAACGCACGGTAAAGAAGCAATATAACAGAACTAACTACTTTGCTATAATCCGCACGGGTTAAGTGAATGCATGCAAAGCCAATGTGTATGAAGTAGGCAAAATCTACGCACCTTATACATGCAGGACCAGCCACCACATGCACCCCAAGGCGCAATTCACCAGCAACAACGAACACAAAAGCAGCACACACACCCACCACCACAATCTCGACGATCGTTTCGCCCCGAAACCGAAGCATCATCAGGAGGATAGGCTTCACGACAAAAATCGTAAAAAAGCACGGTAAAGAATCTCTCATGCGAACGATGGGTTAACTAACCCTTTAACTAATGGGTTAAGGAGTTCTTCATAAAAATAGGTCGCCGTAAACAATGACGAGTCGCAACTTCAGTTAATGCAAACGCCTCCTGCATTACTGTAGCACACTGTAGTAAAGCAACATGTTAGGGTACAGTACGTACGCTACTGTACTGTGTTGAATTGCGCAGAATGCCGGCGCGGTCGCCAGACGAGTACGAACCGTCGCGCGACGCACGCGTCTCACGGCTTAACCGCCGAACCTCTGAACTCGCGCAAAATAACTGAAAAAGTAACAAACAATCTCCCTTTCAACTACCCTTGTGAATGTTCACTAACAATGTTATCTCTCAGTTGTATATTGTTTAATTAATGTATGTGGAACGGAGTGCGTTTTATGTAAACAAATAATCGAATGCGTTCCGATTGACGATCGATGTTGATAAAATAGTTAAGGTTAAGTTTGTTGAACTTTTTTTTCGCACACGTCGGCTTCGCAGTGACGTAAGGATGCACTAACTAGATTAGATACGCTAAGCCAGCTGTAATCAATGTATACAGGTAAAGGACGCGAGATGTAAGTAGTAAACGCCGCAGGCGCCGAATTTCATTCATTCCATACAAGGTCTAATCTGTGTGGTATGGAGTGTTATCAGTGATGTTAGGGTTGCCAGATAATCGTATATTACTCTACATTTCTTTATATTATATTCACAGAAATAATTTTGTAGTTATATTTTTACATTTTTAAAATAATGTTAATTTCAACTTTGACATTACAGCAGTTTTAAAACTGTTAGAAAGAGGCTGATAAAGAAAGCCTGCTATACTTATGAAGATTACTTAGATGATAAGAATGTGTGGATATAGTTACTCTTTGATTCTATACAAGACAGTAATGACTAAATGTAACTAGTAATAAGAAGAATAGAATAAGAGCGACCGCCGAGTTTCTTGCGGGCTCTTCTCGGTAGGAACAGCTTTTAGAGTTGACTATTCACTGCACTTTTTTACAAGTTTAATTCAATTAAAAATATTTTGAATTTAAATTTAAATCCTTTATATACTTAAAGTAAATAATAGTCGTGATCTTTTTAGTATCTAGAACAGGTTAAGATCTATATCAATAGGTAATGTGAAGTAAATAAAATAAAAACAGATAAGTCCATATTGTGTGGACGATCGAAAAATGCTTACATTCTGTTTACGAATTTTGAAATGTATTGCTTGGTGGCTAGTTCAAGGCGAAAATAACAATGAATATGCGTTACCAATAGACGTTACTGACCAGTTTAGAATAATTTATGACTGACATTCATTGCATTTTCCCGTAACAATATTATCGCTTTCAATAAAGAATACATGATTATTTATCACGTGTTAGTTGCAAAATGAAATATTCCGAAATGTTTAAATTTTGCCATATTTCGACTATTTATATTTGGATCTCTTGAGGTATAAATAAATGTTATTGCAATTGAAAAGTAATGACGAATGTTTATTTCATGGATTATTGTTTGAAAATAGTTTTGTCGCGTACGAAAATATGTATAATGTGTGTAAAGAAAGAAGTGTAAAAGTTAATAATTTTCGTTAATCAAAGAAACTGAACAATCAAGGTGTTTTCATGGTACTGTTCGAAAGCCCAAACCAAAAGTTCTCAAGGATCTTTGACTCTACCTTGGGATATAAATGGGTACCATTGTACTATTAATTTTCTCATAATAGGATTTATTTAGAGTTTTTAATTGCATTAGACCTTTATGTTTTACCAAAAAAATATTATATATATTATATTTGAATTATATATAAAAACCAGTAATAATTTATTATAATATATAAACGAAACTAAAACTTTTGATATGCATAACTGTAGATGCAACATATACGTTTTCGATCCGGGGAATCCCCTCTTATTATTTGAAATGGTTTTATCTTGTACCCAGAATTAAAATGGAAACATATGGAAATAAATCAACTGGCTTTATGTTCAAAAACAACTCAAATATTTCTTCGATAAACTCCTCAAATATGAAACAGGGATATATGTCCTATTAATTAGATATTATTATTATTCTGTAGGTAATATAATTTTGAATTGTATACAAATATAATGGAATTTGAACAACACTGAAGGATGGTTAACTGTTATAAAATAATAACCATTGTGTAAAGAATGTCCCTTATTTACGCAATCGCAAATATGCCATACTAACGTCAGTCAGGGTCACAATATACGATCACCAATTTCCGGCACTTATAAAGTTTTTTCACCTCGGATACATCAAAAATTTTAGGTTCAGGGTATTATTATAAACATTTATTATTCTAAGTATGCGAATAAATTTATTCCTGCCCCGTTCTACTACTTCTTTACTTCATAGAACTTCTAGATCAATCGGCAATTGCCTCGTGATTAAATTAAATACACAAAATAGATATTATGTCAACCTAAAAACTTTTGAAAACGGAAATGAATTATAATAATTAATAATATTGCATACAATATTATGCTAATATTCCTGGAACGGACTAACAGCTTTTTAGAATAACGATAACGCGAACTAATATTATGCCGCCATTGTATTTTTATCAGAGTAACAAGACTCGTATTTCAACACTTTTTTATTACATAAGTGTTTAACATGACAATATACTATTTCATTAATATTTTAACATACCTATATATATATTAAACTTGATAGTATTAACACTAATTATGTAACTCTGGTAAGATATACAAGATTATACAAGAAGTATTATTTCTTACAATTTATGGATACTTATAGAAATATTTAAAAAAATTACTTGTAAATTTTAATGAAACTAAAATTAGATTCACGTAAATTTTGATAAAACCTGAATGTACAACTTTATTTCTAAAACTTTTGTAATAGATATACGATTTAGCAATAAAACTTTTAGGTACCTATATAATTTTAATTTTCAATTATTAACTACGTCAATAGTAATGATTGTATCGCCTTCGACTTAATAATCAAGCAAGAGGTAATCAGTCAGCTAATGCATATATAAAAAGTATATCTTAAACAGTATTTTCTTAAGAATTAAATCCCTTTTAACGTATTGGAGTAGATATGAGATGTCGGTCAACAGCAAACATACAACAAACACTGAAACAACTTTCTACGTCTTTTCTTAATTCATGATAAAATAAATCAACAGAAGTGGTTTAAAAGGAACAATGTAATAAGCGTTGAAAGAATTAGAATTATGATGATAAAATCAGATCCAATAGCAGCCGTATAGTCTGAAGGATTTTTTCAGTGAACAAATTTCATTTCAATTCAAGGTTAACACGTTACCATACGCCCATTACCATGAGATAAGATACGGGAGGTAGATATCACGTAAATATTTGTCAACCTCTGCTGGCCAGTGATTACTCAAATTGCAAGCGATAGTTTCTTTGTTTGGTTGACGGCTAGATTCAATGAAGTTGATTAATGTCAATTAAAGGAAGCCATTTGTGACGCATAACTTTCTTGCGACCGTATATTTACGCTCGAACCCAGCAGTCTCTTTTTACCTCGTTTGTGCTTCCTAAGGGGTCTACATACAAACGTATCTATGTATGTATATAAAACAAAGTCGGGTTTGTTTCAACACTTATAACTCGAGATCTGCTGGACCAGTTTTCTTGGTTTTTGATTCGTTGGATCGGTCTCCGCCCCGAAAAGCAGAATACATCTTAAAAATAATGAAAAATCGACTAATACATAATTATGAAAGATAAATCATTTTCCCTAAATGTTCATTCGTTTCGTACCTGTCAAACATTTGTTGTCCATCCTGTTAAATACTGTAAGTAATGATTGACATTTATGCATGCTTTCAGAAATGTATTTTGTCTCATTGTATTATGTTCATCAAAGCCTAAATTAGATCAGCTAAAAGGTAACACACCGTTCATTGACTATTAGGCGGTACAAAGTTCGCTCGGTCAGCTAGTATTACATATTAAAAACCTGATGACCATTGGTTCTTTGGACTTTGTGTCCCAACTGTTACTCCGTGCCTAGTGATGCTGGGTCAGTGACTAAAGCACTGTCTATATCGACCCAGGGCCACCCACATCTTAGCATCCCGACGTGTATCGGTTCTTCTGATTAATACCACGATCTCTCTTTTATCATCGTGACTGGCTGAACAAGGGTCGATACTCTAACTTAGTCGATACTGCTTGCCATTTCAATATCTTGGCGTACCAACGTTTATCTTTTTTTAGGACTACGTTCTTCGGATTTTTAACTTAGGTACTCGTCGAACTCATTCAGTGACTTTAATACCTACATTTGTGTCATAATTTATGTTAGGCCATTTTGAGCATGTTTCATTTTCAGATTTATTTCTTTCTTTTCGATTTCTATACAAATTATTTTACAACATATCTCAGACCACAGTGCGCATTATCAGTGATGATTAATGCATCCGCAACATGAGACAAGTCTTGTAAGGGTTTTAGTGTTATTCGTTTTGATAAACGAATAGGCGTTAGGATCATATTCCGATGTTGAAATCATGGCTCAGAATAGAAAAACACAGTGTAAATCTAGTAGCTGGAGAGACGCTCTCTGAAAGATCTTCTAAAGTCAAGAGATCAAGAGGTATATGAGCGTTATTGCATGAAAATTTCTTGAAAAGACATTTGTCTAGTAATGGATGTTAATTAATTAAAAAATAGTACGATACTGGTAGTTTTGAAATTACGAATAGGGGTATGTAATATACCCTATGATAGATGACTGGTTATTTTCTGACTGGAAAATCCAAACGGCCATCCTTCGTACATATAAAGAGCCAGTTATGCCGTAGACAATACAAAATAAATCTTTACATATTTTAAAGTTTGTTTAAAAATATTACCTGTTAAGGTGTGTGCGGTTTTCAAAGTATTAGCAGAGCATTCAAGGTGGTAATAACAATGAAATTATATTCTACAAGTATACATTAACAGCTGTGTAATGTGTCTATTTATTTATTCGTTATGTTGTCTAGGTAAAGAAAAAAAGTTATTCTCAAAAGTACTGATGTTTTGATTAATGCAAAATATATTAAATTAGCATTTTCCAACTTTCTTTTACGTCCAGAATTTGCCTTGAGATAAATGAAAATTTCATTTAATTAGACGGTGGCGTGAAATATTTTTAGATTTGATTTTGTGAGTTTTAAATAATACTTATTACATTACAATTTTGAGTTGTGATTGTGCCAAAATCATATTCTTCAATAACCCCTGTAATATTCCGTACCAAAACCGAACTACAAACCAGTAACATACGTAAATAAATATATAACACACGGTCATCCGACCCCAAAGTAAGTAACTTAATACTTGTATTATGGTTGAAGGAAAACTGTTAGATATACTACATATATAATTTTAAATACATACTAAATACAAGTACTAAATATACACCCAGGCTTGAAGTACCCAACAAATTGTTTATACAAAATGTTCAACCCGCGACCCGTGGAGCTGAAGGCTGGGCCAATACCCACTGCGCCAACGGGCCAGTCAAAACATGTTGATAAGTCGACTTACGCCCTTTTATGTGTTTATTCGTAATAGGCATTAGAATGTCTTAATTTATATGGCGAATATTTCAGTAATGTCGATAAGTCTTTTATATGGCACATATAAACTTGTGAATATTTGAATAACTCTCTTAAACGAATATTTATGACTACCATAAAAAGTATGCGTTTTAGATAACCATCGTCTCGATAGCCAACGATCGTCTACAACACGGACATTGTCGGTTTTTCGGAAAGGCATCAAAGGGTAATTACTGATGACCGTGTGTATCGTATGATAATACTGATCATCGTGACACTTGGACGATGATCATCCCGAATACATGATCACACGATCAAGACATATCGCCGATAGTAAAGAGCAGACAATAGACTATGAACAAATAAAAAAAAGACATTGTGAAGCCTTAAACGCTAAATTAGATGAAAACACGGTATTGCCTGGATGAAAGCGGCTAAAGTTCTGAAAGGGAGCCAAACTGGAACCACAATTAAAATAGATCGTTTCATTCGACCCGGGAACCGGGAAATGAATTTGAAATCTGTTGATTATTGGGTGGTTATTGAAGTTAATAACTAAAAAGCGTTTTAAATATTGAATCCGATAAAAAATTCAATGTTACAACATAAATTATATGATTTTGGTAGATCCAAATAGTATTAAAAATTACGTTTACTTAAAAAATATAGTAATATATATTGATTATTAAACTGTAATGACGTTTATACAATAAAATACAATTAAAAAGTAACAAAAAATAGGATTTAATTTGTTTATTTTCATGTCATAAAGTTCAGCGTACGTGGCCGCCCAGTACCAATTAAATTCAATAAACTGGTAACACAGTTATGTAACTGCTACATAAACGGAAGCATCTTATTAGGATAAACAAAAATAACGTATGTATTATAACATGTTCCATGTCAGATGGCCTGTGAATATGTTTTGAATATCAAAAGATATCTATTCCCAGCAAATAAACTTATATGGTAGCACTGATCGTGAATGCAGCCAAAGTATAGTATTTCCGAATATCCTTAAACTTTAAATTAGATACTTTAAAAGTAGGAATTACTCAGGTAAGCACAATCCTTCTTTTTTGCAATTCTCGTCAAGTGAAATAACATGAAATATACATATTTATTCATAAGAAATATAAAATTTCGTTTTGCTCTCTTACAATAGAAATACAAAAAAAATAAAATTACTATAAGTTAAAAATATAAATTAAAATGGCACTTTTATGGTATCTCTACAAAAACTATTTTCGTAAACATTTCTCGCATATCGTATGGATTTGGTGTGAAATATTATCACATTACCCGTTTCGCCCGTATTATTTCACATCGTTTGCATTCCGAAATTGATATTAATGGTTTAGATTGTTTTGAATTATTTTGTTACTATTCTGTTATACAGAGTGGAAACGATGATACGACATTAAATTAACTGATCATTAGATAACTTTGACATGATTAGATTTACTCAAATATCAAATTTAAAAAATGTATTCTCGAACAAACTTAATATATTAAAAATGGGAACTTGCTGTGTACATAATGGTTCACTGACCTGGTTCCGCGCCTCGAATAAAGGCGATTATTTAAAAAAAAAAGTCCTGTAGCTAAATTTCTTCACTAAAAGCGTCTTTACTTTCTTTTAATCTAACAAATCATCATCACAATGCCATAATGTAAAAAGGGCTAGGAGTGAAATCTTTTATGAAGATTGCTAAAGTGTGTACGTATCTGGAAATAAAAATTAATACCGTACGATTGGCACCACCTTATAATTATAAGTCGGTAAATGTAGAGACAGAGGAGCTGTGATAGCCCAGCGGTGAGACCGTGCGACTTTTTCGAGGGGAACACGAGTTCAAACCCGGGCAGGCACCAATGAGTTTTTCTATTAAAACTCATGTGTCTAATTGATAATTGCAATTTATCACACGCTTTTCGGTGAAGGAAAACATCGTGAGGAAACCTACATATCTCTAGAGAATTCTAGGGATATGTGTAACCTACCAATCCGCATTGGAGCAGCGTGGTAGGTCTTAGCTCCAATCCTTCTCTCCAAAAACGGAGAGAGGAGGCCTTAGCCCAGCAGTGGGCATAACAACGGGCTGTTACTTTAAATGTAGAGAAGGAATCATCGGTTTTTTTACAATATACTTTCGGCAATAGTTTGATGTATGTACGTCTAATGTATGAGCTTTATTTTTTTGTGCAATAACCTCAGAACAAATTGAAGGATTCCGTATTAGTTTTCATAATAATCCTAATAATTTTATATAATATTTTAATATTTTATTTTTCGATGCGCGTATAAGCGAAACACAACTGGGGATAAATGATGATAAAAACTTCGACCTTAAACTTCACCTACTGAAGTGACTGAGTGTACTAATTTTTGAAAAAAGAATCCACTTAGTGTTTTGATGGTTAATAATATCTTATATAGCAATTTTGTTAGGAACTTGTCATATAAAAGCCAAGTTTACTGATCTTTTAAAATAAATAATATTTTCAGTTTGACCTCTAAATGTTTGTGCTGTACAAAAATATACTGTAAATATTAAAATAGTACGCCGTATTATATTTTTAAACTTATCAATTCTAATTTATAAAATGCAGATAAAGTATAAAACAGTGTTATGTTTAAATTGGTTTTCGTGACTCATTATGAATATTTTTTCTGTTGCTTTTGGTTACCCGGCATTAAGGACTTTATAAAGAGTTTTTGAAAAATAATCTTGTAGAACCTGGATCGTTTATCAACTTGCCACCAATGATGGGGAAACGGTAATGTTGCACGCATATTTGCACCCCACTAGTAGCAATTCTGCAATCTTGAACTCAGTTACTTTTCAAGATGAGGTATGTTTATAAAAAAGTCCACCCATCTAATAATCGACATATGGATATCAAAGTTGTGTTGAGTAAATCTATGTAATCCTAAGTGTAGGAAGCGAAACTATTTTCATACCTTATACATGCAGGATTAGTTACCGCACGTATTCCAAGCCACCATCCTCAAGCAGCACACTATACAAACATATATTCACTACGACAATCTCAACGAACGTCTCACCCCATAACTGCAGCATCATCAGGGGATAGGCTCCAAGACAAAATAGCAAAGCCTTTTCCTGCATATATAAGGTATGAGAACGGTTTTTCTTCCTACACTTATAACTATAATTATTAGTTAACAAACGTAGATTATAGCAAAATAATTCTATCATTACTATTAATCAACATTATCATTGAATTTTAACTCCAGTATAATATTTACAAGTCAAGAGGTATGGCGCAATAAAATTGGGCCAAAATTGCACTATTTTGCGCTTATTAGTTTTAACACAGTTATTAAAATGTTAAAAAAAATCTAGCGCGGCGGTTGTTTACATTAAACACATTTATAGATTCATTATGCAAATAATATCTAATGCAAGTCTATCACGCGTTATAGAGAGCTTAATGAGTTATTTTCCTCCTATAAAATTAATAGCAATGTAGGTACAATCTGGTTTTAATAAAAATAAACATTGCATGATTTGTCGATAAATTTGTGATGAATCTGATCCCTAAGAGGTTCCGGTTTTAAAAGACGCGATATAGTTCGCGAATAAGTACTAACTTCATTTCTAAAATGAATGCAAGTATTTCAATTCGAAAGTGCTTACTCTAATAGCTTACTTGATTAAGAATATTTTTAATTTAATTTGATTTAAGGCAGTGTTTCCCGACGTGGGGCCCACGCCCCACAGGGGGCAATTTGAATGTTAAGAGGGGGCAATTCGAAAAGGGAATCAATACGAGTTTAACTCTTTTGCTAGGAGCCATTTAATGCAATACTAGATTCCGTGACAAAATTAACGATAAAAGAAATTGTTAAATAATTATAGTACATAATCATAATATATAAAAATGAATGTTTGTCTGTATCTCTTTTGTAGAGTCTGAAATGACGGGACCGATTTAAATGCAATTTTCGTACAATCTTTTTAATGACCCAGCAGATGATCTTGTAAAGTTTGATGACGATCGAAGTATTCTTTTTCAAGTATTGAATTTTGTTTCGAGTGGAACTCGACACCAGAGTGAGCCACAGCAACGCGTGGCCGGACAGCTAGTTATCTTAGTATATAAAATTAATATTAAGAAATATCATATCCAGATTTATATAATAATGAATAAATATAATAATAGTATTATGATAAATTATGAGATAATCTTTAGAATAATGTTACGGTGAATGGGATAATGAGCTAGTTAGGTATAAATTCAAGTTAACATATCATGTACTTTAGTAAATGATTCCGTTATTAAACATTTAACGTTATGAATTTTACATGGGGGGAGGGGTCATAAGAATTTATAGAAAGGCTAAGGTGGGGCATGTCACAAGAAAGGTTGGGAACCACTGATTTAAGGTTATTTAAAAATAAAATAATTTTAAATTACGTTGAGCACGTAGGTCTCACTAGTAATAGTCAGCAAAAAATATTACTAGCAATATAACAGAACTAACTACTTTGCTATAATCCGCGCGGGTTAAGCGAATGCATGCAAAGCTAATGTGTATGAAGCAGGAAAAATCTACGCACCCTATACATGCAGGACAAGTCACCACATGCACCCCAAGGCGCCTCCACCAGCAACAACGCACACAAGCAGCACACACACCCACCACCACAATCTCGACGATCGTTTCGCCCCAAAACCGAAGCATCATCAGGAGGATAGGCTCCACGACAAAAATCGTAATGCATTACGATTTTTGTCGTGGAGCCTATCCTCCTGTGCATGTGGTGGCTTATCCTGCATGTATAAGGTGCCTGCTTCATACACATTGGCTATGCATGCATTCGCTTAACCCTTGCGGATTATAGCAAGGTAGTTAGTTCTGTTATATTGCTTGTAATATGGAATTCCGCAAAGTAACGCCTGCTTCTATAAATCAAGCAAAAAATATCTTCGTTTAAACAATTCGGGTATAAAATCTAAGTTCTACATCTATCTGGCTGTGACAGCCCATAAAGGTCACTGGGGTCGTTACAAGCAATACTTGGAAGTAGAATTATTTTTACGATGCCTAAACAAACATAATTGTTTGATCAAAAAACAAGGATATACAAATAAAATGTTTGCTATTACCAAATGGACTTTATTTGTTGTGTAGATATGTTTAGTCATTATTTACATAGTTAAAAAATTAAATAAAAATTAACAGTTTTTTTACATTTGGACGCTGCACGTTTTGAACAGCTACATCCGTATCTCTTTGAACGTTATTTTTTATAAATGGTGATTTTCTATTAACTCATGCATCATAAAGAGCTTTATACAAGAACAACCTTCTGAATAGATACAAAATTTTAAACATTGTTTTCAATTTTCACTTAAATTTGTTTGTAAACCAAACTTAGTCATTTAAGTCATGGAAATTGCATGATTTATAAAAAAAAAACAATTCTCCGGGACATACTATAACTATAGGTGACAAGGGATGCTTATATTTTCAGTGAGTGAACTAACGGGAATGTGGTTAGAAGCCATTTCAACTGATGAACTCTACTCTTGTGCTGCCGTACTTGTATGTGTATGGCTGATTCTAATTTGGTTGTGAAAGTTACATACGATGCTTTGAGGCGCTTTTTGATAGATCTATCTATTCTATATAGGGTAGGTAGTCATTGTTATACTGCATTCATATGTATCTCATATTTCTTAAGTTAAAACTAACAGAAGTACTTTAAAAGAAGTTATATTATAGAGTGATGTATTTATGGAAGTCTCCATTGTTGCTTCTAAGCAAAGAGTTATTATATTAGAGTAGGGGACCGGAACCAGTTTAAAATGTATCCAACGACAATAAAGAGAAAGCAAATGACTAATTATTTGTCTCTCTTTTTTATGTGTGATTAGACAAGGATAAGTATATGAGTTTCATTTACCTCTCATTATTTTTAGCGACACTCACTTACAGGCCTGCCTGTGTACCATCTACTCTAGTATAATAACTCGATGCTTCTATGAGTACTTCTGCTACTCTTACGTTTTTTATAAAACTTTGATCAAAATTTTGTATTCTTTTTTTATTTCACCAACGAAGTCACCGATGAAGGCTAGTATGGTATATCGTATGATAAGGATACATTAGCACAACATGCTAATTTAGATAAAATGTACAATATACATTAGTCTATCAGATAATCGACAAGCTTACTTCTGTTAAGCGTTATATGACGTAATTAGATCGTTAGTAAAACTTAATATTTTAAATCGAGTAAGATATTGTAAAGTAGCGGCCTGTTACAATCCCACTGCTGGGTATAGGCCTCCTCTCTCCGTTTCTGGAGAGAAGGGTTGGAGCTAAGACCTACCACGCTGCTCCAATTCGGGTTGGTAGGTTACACATATCTCCAGAATTCTCTAGAGATATGCAAGTTTCCTCACGATGTTTTCCTTCACCGAAAAGCGTGTGATAAATTGCAATTATCAATTAAACACATGCGTTTTAACAGAAAAACTCGTTGGTGCCTGCCCGGGTTTGAACTCGTGTTCCCCTCGAAAGAGCCGCACGGTCTCGCCGCTGGGGTATCCAGCTTGTCTAAGATGTTGAATACAATGTATTTTAAATGTGTTTACATAACTAAATACAAATATTAATGGATAAAAAATCGACAAGTTCGTAATTTCAGTAAAGGGACATAAAATATAGACAAAAATTTTGAGACAAATTGAATCTAATAAATTTTAAATACTTACTCACTACTTACTTTTTCTACAATAATTTTTTTATTTATTAGTTACTCAATCAAATTTTCTTGGGTGAAATATTGTTTACTTGCAAATAAATTTATAATGGTACGATTATGATTTGTTCGTAAGCGTTCTACGTAATAAAGGACTTTTTTATGGACGTTTTGATGTCTTTAAAAATTTTTTTCAACACAAAGTGGGCCAGTGAGCGCAATAATGAGAATGTAACAACGGAAAATACTGCTTTCTACTACTAATATTTGGCACAGCTGGTACGCATTGATTATAATTACCCCATTAGTCCCCCAATCGACACGGAAAAGTACACTGCAGATAGTGAGAGTTTCTTACTTATACCCTTGTGTATTTTGTAATAATTTTATTTCAATCACATAATTTTATTAATATTGCCGTTTAACAATTTAAACTCCCAGCTCTGCAATCAGTACAGAAGTTACAAATTTAGTCAACGCTCACATACTTTATACATCATCATCCTGTCCTTATCACACTCAAAGTGGAGTCGGCACAACATGTTACAAACATGTTGTCATATGATTTTGGTACGTATTGTACGACCGGCCGCCTGCCTGACGTCAACTTACCTTAGTCGCATTTTACGACACCTCAGTAAGAAATGAGGGTGGTCTATTCTATACAGCCGGATGCCACACGGCACATACCTTAGTCGCCTCTTACGAGACCTCGGTAAGAAAGGAGGGTGGTCTATTCTATTCTGCCGGATACCACACGGCGTACACGGCGTGCCGGATATCACATACTCTATACAAACATACAAAATCAATAAAATCTTATACGATTTTGTCATGGAGTCTATCCTCCTGATGATGCTTCGGTTTCGGGGCGAGACGATCGTAGAGATTGTGGTAGTGAGTGTGTGTAGTGCTTGTTTGGAATGTTGCTGGTAAATTACCGCCATATTTTGTGTTGCGTTTGGTGACGTGTCCTATATGTGAACGTTGCCTGATTCATACATCATCATCATCTGGTGCCATATTCAAAATGAAGTGCGGAGGCCAGTTGGAGAAAACATTTCCGGCTGTGTGCCATCTTTTTTATTTCTCAGTAACTAAGTCCTGTCCACTCTCTTATATTATTGAACCTTTTAAGACGTTGTCTTCCAGGTGCTCTTTTGCCGTACATCTTTCCTTCTAGAATCAACTTAGGAAATTTTAAAGGGATCCTCTCTGTACATGTCCGAAAAAGGTAACCTTTCTTTGCATGACGGTTTTCATCTACGTCCGCTTGCAGTTAGCTCTCTCCAAGACCAGAGCATTTGAGACGAAGTGAGTCCAAGGGACCTTTAGCATTTTGCGAAAGCCCCAAATCTCAAATGCATGCAAACGTCGACGACCATCTTTAGTTGTAGTCCATGATTCACATCCGTATAGAGAATGGACCTGACGTAGCACTTTAGAACGCGATACCTTACATCAATGATAATTCATACACTTGACATTATATAGATTCTCTTAGCAAACGCGTATTATAGCAAAACAATTCTATTGTAACTTCTGTATTATGGAATTCCGCAAAGTAACGTCTGCTTTTATAAATCAGCAATCAGTGTTATCAAGCCTAAGTTCATTGAACACTCCACGTGAACTTTCCTGTTAATTTGTCCCTGGTTTTCAATGCACATCAATTACTCGTCATTTGTTCGTCCGCACCGGTTCGTTTCAGTATCTACCGATTGTCACTCGATATATTTATAGAATTATTTACGAGTCAATATGATATTGACGGCGTGCTACGGAAATACTCACCCTGTTTATATAACTTAGGGTAGCCATCTTGAAATTCCACAATACTGGTCAAAATGGAACAAAAATAATTAATAATTACATACAGACAGACAGCTTTGAGGACTTTATTTTATAATAAGTATAGATATTACGCTTAAGTAGTTGAATGAACTTTAGTCTGTCAGAATTTGTGTTCTTTACACACGTAAGTGTGGTTTTGGAGGTACCTGCTCTGGTTTATATCCCCAATTGCCGGTATCGTTTACTGTGATACACCCTATCGACGACCATGGCGTATCGCAACCAAATAATGCCGGCTTCCACGGTTAATGGTCAGTAACCGTATCGGTGTGAAAGGGTCTACGGTGCGACGAATTATCTGTCTGCTATACGATGTAATTATAGTCATAAAATTACGTTGTTGAAATGTGGACAAAAAGATTAATTTATATTGTTGAGATAATCATCATTCTCCTGCCCTTATCTCACTCTAAGTGGGGTCGGCACAACATGTTTGTGACATGTTGTCACATGATTTGGCTACGTATTGTACAACCGGCCGCCTGCCTGCCGTCAACTTACCTTAGTCGCCTCTTACGACACCTCGGTAAGAAATGAGGGTGGTCAATTCTATGCAGCCGGATACCACACGGCATTTACCTTAGTCGCCTACTCTTACGACACCTCGGTAAGAAAGGAGCGTGGTCTATTCTATTCTGCCGGATACCACACGGCAGTTACCTTAGTCGCCTCTTACGATACCTCGGTAAGAAAGGAGGGTGGTCTATTCTATTCTGCCGGATACTACACGGCGTTATATTGTTGAGATAATATGGAAAATTTTATGTTATAGCTATCAGCTATTAGAATTGCGTTTACTTTTATGTATACTTTGCGTCATACGTAACAGTCTCCGTCTAGTATAATAATCCCCTTTTGCCTTTGTCAATGTCAACGTCAAAAGACGGAAAACTCTTGCTTATTTATTTTCTTGAATATTCCCAGCAAAATATACATACAATTTGATATCCTCAGTGGGGTATCCGGCCGAGTGGAATAGATCACCTTAATTTCTTACCGAGGTGTCGTAAAAGGCAACTTAGGTAATTTGACGTAAACCAGGCGGCTGTTCGTAAAAAAACTGGACACATGTAATAACATGTTTAAAGCAATAGAATTAATAAAATAATTTGATATACATATTTGCATATTGGCACACTTTTTTCTTGTTGCTATCCGGTGCTAAAAAGTTATCACAGTAGAATAATTAGTCACGAAAACCATTACTAAAACATTGAATTTAATGTTTAAGTAATTTGTTTTCATTTTAATAAAACATTGTTTTACTTTTAAGAGTTTTTTATTAAATAAAGTTGTGTTCTTATAATGTATGATGATTTTAAAATGTTTTTTCCTAATGAAGACAGAGATTCTCTGTTTGTTTCTTTATGTTTGTAGACTATTAAGGTTGATAATAATAATTAGGGGATCAATTATAATTCATTTTGCTAGTTCCTCTAAGTAAAAACACTTTTCCGAAGTACTGAAAGCTTTATTGTAATTTGACGTTTCGAAAGCGATTGTATAAGAAAACTTAAATAAAAAATGATTTGGATTTAGAATTTGAATTTTTGGATGACAATTTTTTTCCTTAATTTTTAAATAAGCGAATTAAATTATGTTTTCATTTTATTATATTCGTGTTAAGTGGACAACTCGTGACACGTTTCTTTGTAAACTAACATATCATAGTGACTGAGCAAATGTATTCAATATGTGGCTATTAAATAAATTGAGTAAAACCTATCATCATCATCATTCTCCTGCCCTTATCCCACTCTAAGTGGGGTCGGTACAACATGTTACAAACATGTTGTCACATGATTTAGCTACGTATTTTACGACCGGCCGCCTGCCTGACGTCAACTCACCTTAGTCGCCTTTTAAGACACCTTGGTAAGAACGGAGGGTGGTCTATTCTATTCTGCTGGATACCACACGGCGTGTAGACCAAAATTATATATAGTAGTATTTTTAAAAAACCAGTTATAATTTAATTTAATCTAAAGTTAATAAATATTAAAGAGAAGTATATAAAAAACCACAGTTGATTTAGATAAACAATATTTTTATATATAATGAAAAAAATGTCATGAATACGGCGTTTAATTGGTCAAAAAATAGTTAATAAGTTTATTTTAAAAGCAACAAATGGATCATAAAATATGTCGATGCCTGGTAATGACTTAGACAACTATATTTCGCGTAGATACGAATAATTGGAGTTTGATTTCCAAGATTTGTTTTTGCAGAAGGGATATGAAATATTTTGGTTATATAATAACGCGGGTATTTACGGGGTACTGATAGAGATATTTGATTGTGAAGGTTGCTGCATTGCACCTTATTTTGTACAATGGCTGAATGAAGAGATAACATTTTATACTTAGCCATTCGCTGATTATATGGTTGTCTATGTGATATACCGCTGTCGTAGAAGGCTAGATATTTGTCATCCAGTATGTAAAATTTTAGCTTAATCGGACACCGGAAAGAGGCTCAAAATTAACTTCCAAGATTCCACCTGCACATGCAAGGTGCAATATACATGCAAGGCTAGTTAAATTAAAGTTTTTAAAACATCGTTTAACCATATTCAAAGAAAGCGATTCATTAATTTTTAAATAGATAACTTACAGACAATATTTTTTTGCATGAAATGCACCTCTTGTTTCAGTATGCAAATTTTACTGTAACAATAGTTCGGTAATGCTATTTTAACTGCATTCTGAATGCTCCCCAACCAGCAAGTCACGACATGGCACTGTTTAAACATTTCATTTTGAGAATATTTAATGTAATTTTAGTATAATTTGTTCAGAAGCAATTTCTGATTGTTACATATGAACTTTTATTGTGCGCGTGAATCGATTATCACACGCTCTAATTCTTAATTATAATTGCAAATTTAAATACGCGTTTTGTTATCGTTGTAGATAAAACAGCGACGCATTTTTAAAATATGTCGCAGTTTGCACCCATTTGTAAACATGCTTTACAAGAGAGCTTAAATAAGCTTTGGAGATCATTTAAGTACTACAGTACTATAGAATAATCTAGCTAATCACTTTCATTATAAAGCAGTGTTTCTCAACCTTCGTGTGAACTGCTCTACGTTAAAAAAAATTGAGAATTTTACATACATAATAAATTTGATAATAAAAATTAAATATTGACCTTTTAAAGGTGTTTGACAAGTGTTAGGACGAAAAATAAATTTTTTTCGTTAAATTTGACATCGACCCCCTTAAAGACCAAATTGGGCCTGGGCCCAACAGTTGCAAAACATTGTTATATAGGAAACCAATAGATTCAAGTGCTATAAGTTTTTAAAACTTTTTTTTAAAGAAAATGAGAAAGAGAGATTATTATTTACTGTCATAAATATTTACTGTCATTAAGCAAGGAATATATTCAGATTATATAAAACGCACCGTCACACACACTTAAAGTTAGATAACTAATTTTGTTACCCGCATTATATGTTATATACTTATTGCAAGGGTTGTTTGAAAGACGTAAATTGTGATATAAAAAACACACTGTCACACTTTTTCGTTTAATACCATTGTGGATTAGGAAACACAAGTGAAATAACTTAAAAATGACATATCTATAACATATCTAAGTGCTTAGACATATCAATCGCATATCAGTATTAAGTGAATAAATCGATATATCTCAGATCGATTATTAAGTGAATTAATTTTAATCTAAGTGTAAATATAGAGTGAATAGTATAAGTGTGAGTGAAATAGAAAAGTGAAAATGTCTGAACGTTTCAAGGTGACTAAATTTGATGAGCCTTCGGGCAAAAAAAAGAACTACGGCGCTACGTCTGCTGAAAGCGACGTAGAGTTAAAAGGGAAGCTGCTTTCAGATACAGGTAAGTTGTAATTTGAAATAAAAAGGAAAATATATTTTTGTAGTTCTATACACAATTTAATTATTATTTTATAATTATGAGTTTACGAATAACTTCTCCTTAGACTACCTAAGAGCTGAAACATATAAAGTAATGTAAAGTAGCGGCCTATTACAATTCCACTGCTGGGAATAGGTCTCCTCTCTCCGTTTCTGGAGAAAAGGGTTGGAGCTAAGACCTACCACGCTGCTAAAATGCGGATTGGTAGGTTACACATATTTCCAGAAATCTTTAAAGATACGCAGGTTTCCTCACGATGTTTTCCTTCACCAAAAAGCGTGTGATAAATTGCAATTATCAATTAGACACATAAGTTTTAATAGAAAAACTCATTTGTGCCTGCCCGGGTTGGAACTCGTGACCCCTTTGAACTCGTGAGCCCGTGACGTTAGAGAAGAAATAAGACTGCATACAGACGGTGTTTTTGCTGTAAACAACTTTCTTACACCCTTTGGTGAATGGATTATAGCAAAAGAATGCAGGAAGGTGCAGATTACGTTAGATTAAATTAGTAAATATATGTAAGATAAGTAATTATAATAAAAACATAATAAATATAAGTTATGATAACGCAAACTACAATATATAATTATATATATGCTACAAAATGGATGTATATCCATTTTGTAGCATATATTACAAACATATATTACATATATACTAAAATTAGCAGTGAAGTTAACGATTCAATAGCACTTGTTAACAAGTTTACTTGGATAAAAAATATTGTGAATTTAAATTTATGAAGTGCTACGGTGTAGTTCATCACAATCATATATAACCATGGCGTTAAGTAACTGCATTGTAGGTTCTAGACTGATACGTTTCTGTAAAGAAATCTCTTCACTATACTACTCTCTCTGAGGTCGACTTTACAGACCAGCCTTTTTGATCGGGCTCGCCATTCCAACGTCTTAGGCCTTTTGAAATATATGTCCCATATATCTTAGCTTTCGCTTTTCGATTAATTGATATTAGTGATTCAAATTATTGTACAGCAGGCCTACCATGAACTCTTATTGCGACTTAATTGAAGACGTAGACGACGACCGCGAATCGCTTTCTTTTCGTACCATGGATTGTGTGTATTGCATTGGGGTCGTAATGTTTGAAAAGGATAACGTTATATGAACTATGGATAACTCCGTCTCTTTCACTCACATGTTCTTAGGACGAATTCTGAACGCTCATTCGGCTACGACTTAAAGTGTGCGTCTTTAAGACGTCATGGTATGAAAAAGCAAAACAATTTCGTTTACGTCTTTATTTGAGTCGCAATAAGAGTTCACGGTAGGCCTGCAGATCTCATGTAATTGCGAAGAACTCTCTTATTTTTGCTATTCTAACGCATAGTACTTATGTATAAAAGTGGTTGCAAAATTGTGTTCAGAAATTTATTAAGCATTATGGGTCATGCTTCATCAAAGAAAGTAATAGCATCGGAATGTAGAAATCATTTTTATTACAAACATATTCAACGCTCATTTCAGTGAGCAATATATTTGTATGAGATAACAACAAACGAGGAACTAACTACCTTTCATTAAGTTTCGTATTTAATTAAATCAAACGACTTTGTCGCTTCGTTACGCAATAATGTTTCTTAAGAGGAGAGTCGGTGGAATACTCAGTACTAATTTTTATATTATTTAACTATTATTTATAAAGTATACATTACTATTTCAATTATATTTTTTAAACAGACGCCGTATAAACTTTTTTCTAATTGAAAGTTACGAGTAGCTGCCCTGTGGCAAGAAGCAAGCATCAGAGAATACGCATGTCTTGTTAATGCATTTTACCACAAATAGTAGTTTTGACTGGCCCATTGGCGCAGTGGGTAGTGACCCTGCCTTGATCTCCGCGGATCGCAGGTTCGATTCCCGCCGAGGGCCAACATTTTCTATAAACATTTTGTTGGTTCTTCGAGACTGAGTGTATATTTGTATTTAAGTATGCACTTAATTATATAAGTAGTATGTCTACTAGTTGTCCGTCACCCATAACACAAGTATTAAGTTACTTACTTTGGGGACGGACGACCGTGTGTGTAAGCGTCCCATATATATTTATATATTTATTTGAACATCGTAATGCCTTACTTAATGCATTACGATTTTTGTCGTGGAGCCTATCCTCCTGATGATGCTTCGGTTTCGGAGCGAAACGATCGTCGGGATTGTGGTGGTGGTTGTGTGTGCTGCTTGTGTGCATTGTTGTTGGTGGAGGCGCCTTGGGATGCATGAGGTGGCTTGTCCTGCATGTGTAAGGTGCGTAAATTTTGCCTACTTTATACACATTAGCTTTGCATGCATTCGCTTAACCCGTGCGGATTATAGCAAGGTAGTTAGTTCTGTTATACACAGATGTTCTACAGAGATTCCGAATTAATGTATGGCACGAGGTAGCCCTATGGTAGTTTGGTGTTAGTCGTCTTTGCGAAGCAGCTGGTAGAGGATGTTCTAGCATAGTCGTTTTATAACTATTATTGCAACCCAAAGCTGTCTAACTGTATCGATCGATCTGTTGTCAATTTTCTCAAAATCTACTGAACCGATTTTTGTACGGTTTTCACTCGAAGATAGTGCAATTCTTCGGGAAGGTTTGGGTTGATAGTGCATTACGGTTTATTTAAATTATGTTAAAGAGGTCACGCAGTCGTAAAATAAATATAAAAACAAATAAAATAAGTCGCATGCGCCGTGAAAATAAGTAGAAATAAACTAAAGTAATGAGAATTGTAGATCTACAGAAATACTACAAAAAGGTTCGCGACAGCATGTCTCTATCTCTTATGCTATACTCACGATAACAATTGTTACGTTAAAAAAAAATTTAGTTAAATAATACTGATTACCACGCGGGCGAAGCCACAAGCACAGCTAGTTTATGTTTAAGACTCCATATCTCTACTTTATAAAGCATGACTGTAAAAAAGATTATCGTCAGGTAAATAGAGTTTGAAGAGCGACGCATATATCGGCGTCCCTTTTACTCGTACCAAGAATGTCAATATAAACTAAATCGTGTGCTTAACATATACATAATACATAATACAGCACTGTTACATTAATTACTACGCCATGTGATTGGTATTTGATGTTTGAAGACCTTACAATTCCATAGAGTTGTTATACTTAGAATACGAGAGTAATAGACAGGCCTGTGAGCGGCCCAAAAAAAAATGAGAGGGTAGATTCGCTTACTTACTTTTATCTAATCACACATGCGTAAAGAAATATTCATGGCGCAATCTTAATTTAAAAAATACTTAAACTATTTTTAGTACATCTTCAAAATGGCTTTATCTCACGCGCGTGCCTACGTGCGAAAAGGAGATATATGATAAATCTCATTTGCTTTCTTTCATTTGCAACGACTGAACCGTTGGCGCAGTGAGTAGTGATCCTGCCTTCAGCTCTGCGAGTCGCGGGTTCGATTCCCGCCGAGGGCCAACATTTTCTATAAACAATTTGTTGGTTCTTCGAGCCTGGATGTACATCTGTATTTAAGTATGGATTTAAAATTATATATGTAGTATATCTACCAGTTGTCCGTCACCCATAACACAAGTATTAAGTTACTTGGGGGACGGACGACCGTGTGTGTAAGTGTCCCATATATTTATTTATTTATTATTATTTATTTATTTTCCTACCTTATCCGACTCTAAGTGGAGTCGGCACGACATGTTTTAAAATATGATGTTACCTGCTCTGCCTAGTTATTTTACGACCGGCCGCCTACCTGACGTCATCTTACCTTAGTCGCCTTTTACGACGCCGACGTAAGAAATGAGAGTGGATACCATAGGGCAGGTCAACTTACCTCAGTTGCCTTTTTACGACACCTCGATAAGACATGAGCGTGGTCTATTCTACTCAGCCAGATACCACACTTTCTCTTTATTGTAATATGACACATCTTGGGCTGGCTTCCCAACTCTAGTATAATAACTCTATGTACAATTCAATTAAGCTAAATATACGTATATTATTTTTAATTGATTTCGGATTGATCTAACGTTAACCTGTGATAGCTCAACGGTGATTCCGTGCGACTCATTCAAGAGTGTCATGGGTTCAAACTCAGGGCATGCACTAATGAGTTTTGTTACAACTTTTCTGTTAATTAATAATTTAAATTTATCAAACGCCGAAATTTCTATTCTAAAAGTTATTTTTTATTAACTTTATTTTTTAATTAACATTAATTTTATTTGTTTCCCATCATATTCATTGATTTTATTTCTATTTATTCAGCAAAAAGGTGAAGGAAAATATCGTGAGGGTACCTGCATATCTCTAGAGCATTTCGGGGGTATGTGTCACCCTGTGACACATACCCGTATGTGCATTGGAGTAGCGCGTTGGGTCTTAGCTCCAAAACTTTTCTCCAATAAACGAAGAGTTGGGGCCTATTTCCAATGGTGCGATACTAGTAGGCCGTTACTTTACTATCGTTTCCTATACTTAATAGCCAGAAATTCCATATTAATTTGACCTATATAAACCAAAGTATTCGGTTAGTACGTGTTGCCGTTGTTGACATGTGAATTTAGTCGCTGATAGTCCTTATAAAAAACTCTGTTTAGCTTCAATTTATTTAATTTGTATTACGGGTTTTCGAGATTGAATATGTTTTGAAAATTATTTCTATTACTTTACATAAATTTGTGTTAATTAAAAAGGCTAAGTACAAAGTAAATATTAAACGGCACTGCGACCGCGGATAAAGAGTCGCGCGTCATACATAATTCATCCGTTTGAGCTAATCTCGTATAATAAAATTTGTAATTGAAATTATGATTTTCCACACGTTTTGAATGTGTTATTCTATAGGATAACTGCGCAATAATAAATGATAACTTTGTATTATATTTATGCCTTACAAAAGCTTCTGCGGTATTTATGCATACTCTCTGCATGACGAAAGGTATTGACTACAAACTGCCTGACTGACAATAAATTGGCTGGAAATGCTAGTGATAGTGAACGTGTGTAGTGCTTGTGTATTGTGGTGGAAGTGGGAGGTTTGTGCATGTGTTTTTACGAATCTTGCATGTATCGGGTATGAAAAAACGGGTAGTCCACTATATAATTTTTTATTTACTGTGTCGCGAATTATAGCAAAATAATTTTATATTATGGATCTTATATTATGGATGAATTACTTTTGTATTATGGATCTCCGCAAAGTAACGGGTAATTCTATAAATTATATTGTGTATTTTTTATATTGGAAATATTTCATTGGGCGCGATTTGTCTTATATTATTGTACCAGCAGGCAAAATTTTCCCAAATTGAACAAATAACAGCCGGCCTTTTACTATAGGTACCATTGCTGAGGAAATGCATTCTGTCCCCTTCTTGAGAGAATAGTAAGGTTCAGATCCACTATGCTCCTGTAATGCGAATCAGTTATCTCAAGAATTTTCTAAAGATGAGATGAGGTGAAACATGTTTTCCTTCGCCGACAAAACGCGTCATAAATTGTAATTATTAATTAGACACATTAATGTACTACTTATTGCTATATATTATTATTATTAATAAATACTTATTAATAAGTATTTATAGATTTCTCACCAATTAGTTAACGGTTGAACCCGCAACCCCCTACTATGGTTATCAATATAATTTATCTTTTTAATTAAATGAAGATTATTTTAATAACTAATTTAGCAAAATAATACCGGTTTAAGACCGTATTTTATAACTGTAATTTGTTAAATAATAATATCATCATCATCCTGCTGCCCTTATCCCACTCTAAGTGGGGTCGGCACAACATGTTATAACATGTTGTCACATGATTTGGCTACGTATTTTACGACCGGCCGCCTGCCTGACGTCAACTTACCTTAGTCGTATTTTGCGACCCCTCGGTAAGAAAGAGGGTGGTCTATTCTACTCAACCGGAAACCACACGGTGGGTCAACTTAGCTTAGTCGTATTTTACGGCCCCTCTGTAAAAAAGTGGGTGGTCTATTCTACTCAACCGGATACCACACGGCGGGTCGACTTACCTTAGTCGCCTTTTACGACACCTCGGTAAGAAATGAGGATGGTCTATTCTACTCAGTCGGATACCACACGGCATTGTTAAATAATAATATATATAAATAAATAAATATTTGTTAATAAACTATCGGGTCATGACATTTCAGATCATAATTTTATTATAGCTGGCTTATACAACAAATGTCTGTGAATACCATTAACACAAAATTAAAAATTATATATATTTACTTCGGTTTGTATGTCACATCATTTTCATCGCGCCTCGTGACCAATTATGCTTGACATATTTTAACCGTCACGAGCAGAAATGTCGGGAAATCTCAATTAATTGAAAAGAGGTATTTGTAGGGTTATATACAGGATGTCTCGTATAGATTGGATAACCTTCTATGACCTGATAGAAGATTCGCGACTCAAACTTAGTTAAAAATATATATTTTTAGGATCCAAAGTAGGATTTATAAAAAAAAAAACAAAATTATCACGTATGTAACCATACAACGCAATAAATAAAATGAGTCATTTGAATCGACCAACTAACAGAGCTTCCGCAAGCAAGAACCGATCGCAAAAGACAGCTCTGTTCATGACCTGACCAGTTATATACCCCTGGATTGGCGGTAACTATAGTGTCGCTAGCAATAATAAATTGAGACACTGATTAAAAATTGTTGCTGTCTACAATATATTTTCGAGGTAGTACCCAAGTTATGAGTTTTTTTTGGAAATCGAAATTTTTTTTCACAGTTTTGCGTTTCTTTTTACCCCAGCTACAAATAAGTGAAATTGGTAGATTTTTTGGTAGGTATTATAATATATATATTCACGAACTGTACCAATTGATATGTAGTGAGTCGTAGGATTAGCAGTTGAGTAACATTATGAAAGGACACGCTGTATAACTGGCTTTTGCCCGAAACTTTATTTGTAGTAGTTTTATCACTGTTATTACATTAGTATATCTATATGAAAAATTTTGTCCGTATAATATAAGAATGGATAAGGAGAAATCTGAATGCTTTACCTATTACAGAAAAGACGAAAAGTGCAAGATTAAGATGGTATGGACATATAACGAAGAGCGATGGAAATGATGTGACATAACGAGTATGTATTGTAATATGAATGTTGATGAATATGTGACTAGTTGGGACCGAACAAGTCAAATTAAAAATTATTTTAACAAAATTTCATGTCCCTACTGTTAACCGTTAAGGAGTTCCCCCGTCTGGAGCCAATCCTAGCTGCATCGTCAGATCGTGCTAAACATATAAACATTATGTATAGTCATCATATCAGTCATAGTTGTAGTCAGTCAGTCAAAGTCATAAAGTATTGCCATCGGGACTGCACTAGTATATTAAATTACAACTCAATCGGTCACCGGGAAATGGGTCGAATTTAACTTACAAGATTCCACGTTCATAAACATACACGGCAAGTTAAAAAGCTTTAAAAAGGAGATGAATGGAATGTGCTTTATGACAAACTGTGCTTGTGCTGGTTTGCAACAACTTTATAATAAAATTCCTCAACATTATTTAGACTTGCCTTTATACAATTTTAGAAAATATCTTTAAACGATGCTCCTACATAAGACTTACTATACAATCCAAAAGTGATAGTAGTATATTTTAAGTGCAATCTACTACACACCAAGTTGCAACGATTAATTTGCAACTATTTAAATTCTATATATTTTCTAAAGATATCGAGTTTTTTGCTGGTTCGTCTCGGTAGGAACGAATTTCCGAAACAGTGTTACTTCTTTAAAATATTTGACGATTTAAAGTACAGAAAACAGTCCACTTGAAAAAAGAATAATTTCTATTTGAAATTTGTGCCAGGAGTAGAACCAGAATTGACGAATTACTGGGAGCAGAATAAGGACGAGAGAATGATGTAAATGATGAGAATATTGGAATAGATTTTAATTACCTTTGAAACACTGATGTGATTTAACGGATCACTCGCTAGTAATCAAATTTGAACGAGATCAGTCATTGTTGAGCTGAATGGGATCGTTGATTAAGAAAAAACAGGCTAACCAAATTAATTTTATCAAGGAAGTTGAAACCGGATTGAAATCTATTTTTGTTTATAGGTGTTTGGTAATAAATTTAAATATATCTAAAGTAGTAGAGAAGGTCAGAACTTAGAGGTCATTTATTTGAACAAGTTTAATGTAATGTTTAGACTACACAAATTTCATTGATTGGTTGTTATTATTTTAATTCAATACATCAGATATTTAAAATGTAACCCAACTATGTTAAGTCTATAATAGTAATATAAACATCACGTAGAATATTCCTACGGTATTGAGAGTTCAATGTCTATAATTTCATATTGATATCTTCTTTGATGTTGTTAACCATTCAGTTTAATTCCAATATCCAATCCAAACTATATTTGGTAAACGTATTGCTGCTAGCAGTGATAAATCAAGACTCGTTGCATTTACTGTCAGTTAATACTATACTTGCTGTAAGTCGGTCGCGAAAGCTTAATCAGTAATTTGGTAGTATCATTGACAATTCATGACCTATTCATAATCCTTAAAATATAAATTATCTGCTTTACTACTTAAATAAGAAAAATTGGTCATTGCTAATCTATCCTTTTTAGCAAAGCTAAACACATGGCATAATGAAATCAACATAACATTACAAAAATTTAGTCACACAGTTATTCTTGTAAATGACCCGGTTATGTGTGTGGTGCGTACTTGTGTGTGTGTTTAATGATGTGCAAATTAAGTAGAATGTCTTCAATATATCTGGTATAATATAGCAAATAACAAATAACAGTAAGTTGGTTGTATGTATCCGAATTCCGTGTTTGGTTACCTTGCAACGAAAAATTATATTTCACGCACCGAAATTTTATGTTCTGTTACTCTGAGTTTATAATTTGTTTTCGTCGAACTTTTCGGTAGTGTTACATGTTTCGTGGTTACAAAGTACTTTAATAAGTAAGAATCATGAGAAATTCTAATCGCGTGTACTGGTGTTGTATTTATGTTTCTCTCAGCACAGAGCTTGGTGAGTAAACAACGTTTGTAATTTGATTGACTCGGCGCGGTTCGCTTAGATAAGAGTTCTGTTTGATTTTAACCAGCCAATCTATATTTCAACGCCGCTTTCATTCCAGTAACTTTGTTTTTAATGTGTTCATTTTTATATACTCAATTTCTTTTTTGTGTCATTTTGTATCAGAGACTAAATTGACCGCTACTATTTGCTGAACAGCGCTGAGTATAAATCCTTAGCGTACAAGTTGGGGTAGCATAATATGTATTATGTTCTTCAATTTTACCTTAAATTATAAGTCGGATAAACCGATTCCTTGTATTCTGGATTATGTGTTATTAAATTTTGCTATTCAAGAAAGCTCGTTGATAAAACGAACATAAAAAAAGTGTAATAAATATGTAACGAGAGTTAGTCTTTCCCGGCGTCTATATTTATACAGGTATTTCTAAAGTAATACAGGAATCAAGATATTTGACAACTTCATTGTTGTCATTACTGTACGATACTATATCATTACTATAACAGAGCTATATTATGAAAATAATAAATATAATTCCCTGGATTTGAATACGAGAACTGCTAGTAAACGTTTGTGGTCTCTCGTTTATCCATCAGATCTTGTCAATCATAGTCCTCGACCTCTTCCGCAGTTCTTTACTCTTAATAAAGTTGTAGTTGATGAGGGCCTTGCACTTTGTGGCTTGGCTGGCACTTGTCATTGGTAACATAAATGATGTGTCAAGTATTTAAGGAATAGCGTCTGCGCAGGCGACGATCTCTTTTTAATTTTTGATTCCTCGTCATAATGTGGTGTTAGTCTGAAACCTTCTATACATGTCAAATTTAGCATCGGTCTCTCAAACGAAGCGGCCATGTTTTTGTACCAGATAGAAATTTTGGAAAGACTTAACTCATGCACTCATTCCCAAATGGCATTTACGACAAACGGTTCCGGACTACATAAGGCATTTCAATATTTACTAGGAAAGTAAAACAACTGAAGATCGAGTTGCTATTAAGCTATTCAGCGCATACCGTTCCCATAGAATACGACACCAGCAGCGTTCTATTTCACCTGTGAGACAACAAACAGCAAATTAAAAATTGTTCTACTGTTATTTCATGTTACATATAACTTAAATATTGAGCAGGTTTTTTAAAAATTATTATTACTATTAAGACAAGTATCGAAGTAACAGTTTTTTACTAGCCCACGAGTGGGACAAGTCTTTCTTTCTGCTATTGCAACGAAGAAATGAAGATGATGCCTACCACTATGCTATATTGGGGTTCATAGGTACCTCATGTACCAGATATTCTACCAAGGTCTGCAGTGTTCCTTTTTTCCTTCGCCAAAAAGCACGTGACGAAATCTAAATATCATTTAGGCACATAAGTTTTTTATAGAAAACAGAGTACGAACTGCCTGCCTAGAGTACGAACCCGTGACCGTCTTGTTAAGAGTCACAAGATTCCCCATTCGACTGTCAAATTTGTAGTGTCCATAACTTGATAAATATACTGACAGTATTAAATAATGAATATATTTAGACCAAAAATCGAGATTTTAAAATTTAAAATTTAAAATATTAGTGCATATTAATAGTCTATTTATTCGATTTTGTGGTGTTAAAAGATATAAGTTTATAATTGAATAGTGTTTATAGCTGGATTTTTTTTTATTATAACTAAATGGACTTTGCCTGACTGTCAAAATTAATAAATTATTGGAATTGTTAATTTAAATGGATAATATTCAGTCAGATTGATTTTCAAAAATTGACTTGCTTCACATTCAAAATAAACGCCACACATATAGAAATAATTAAAAATGCATAAATACGGGATAAAGTTAGTACCAGTGAATTAAGTTTCAATTCAGGCCACCCTTGACCTACTTACTATATACTGTTTTTCGTAGCGAAGTTGTTAAATTTACGCCGATATTCCCTAGCCAATTAAGGATTTGGCTTTATATAGACTTTATATAGTTCCAATAAACCTAATATGAAACGCCTTCAGTGCCGATTAACGGTTCTGTTGCAATCATAAAAATAATAACTGCCACAAAATAAGCCTATTAGACTGACATTTCTTTCCCACTCAATGTCCTTTGTAAATATAATTAAGAATAATTTTTTTAAAGTTAATTTATAAAATTTCTTGTAAACGCCGTGTGGTATCCGGCAGAATAGAATAGACCACCCTCCTTTCTTACCGAGGTGTCGTAAGAGGCGATTAAGGTATGTGCCGTGTGGTGTCCGGCTGCACAGAATAGACCACACTCATTTCTTACCGAGGTGTCGTAAGAGGCGACTAAGGTATGTGCCGTGTGGTATCCGGCTGCATAGAATAGACCACACTCATTTCTTACCGAGGTGTCGTAAGAGGCGACTAAGGTATGTGCCGTGTGGTGTCCGGCTGCACAGAATAGACCACACTCATTTCTTACCGAGGTGTCGTAAGAGGCGACTAAGGTATGTGCTGTGTGGTATCCGGCTGCACAGAATAGACCACACTCATTTCTTACCGAGGTGTCGTAAGAGGCGACTAAGGTATGTGCCGTGTGGTGTCCGGCTGCACAGAATAGACCACACTCATTTCTTACCGAGGTGTCGTAAGAGGCGACTAAGGTATGTACCGTGTGGTATCCGGCTGCATAGAATAGAGGACCCTCATTTCTTACCGAGGTGTCGTAAAAGGCGACTAAGGTAAGTTGACGTCAAGCGGGCGGCCGGTCGTAAAAAAAGCAGCCAAATCATGTGACAACATGTTTGTAACATGTTGTGCCGACCCCTCTTAGAGTGGGATAAGGGCAGGAGAATGATGATAAAATTTCTTGTATGTATATTTAAATTTATAATAATTACCCGCAGCTTCGCTTGAATGGAAATTGTATCACAAAGTTAATTATCCCTGGTAAATCGCGACCCCGCAGGAATTTTAGAATAAAAAGCCTATATGTTGCTCCTCAACCTCTATCTTACAGTGAAACCCCCATCAAAATCTATAATAAATTAATAGCCATCCGAGTATTTACTATAACCTTTCTAAAGAATGCCATCGTTCAGTAAAACCCGTACAAAAATTCGTCCATATCATCATTCTCCTGACCTTATCCCACTCTAAGTGGGGTCGGCACAACATGCTTTACTCATGTCGTGATGTGTTTTGGCCACGTATTTTACGACCGACCGCCTGCCTGACGTCAACTTACCTTAGTCGCCTTTACGACACCTCGGTAAGAAATGACGGTGGTCTATTCTACGCGGCCGGATACCACACGGCACTTACCTTAGTCATCTCATATGACACCTCGGTAGGACAGGAGGGTGGTTTATTCTATTCTGCCGGATACCACATGGCTAGACAATTCGTCCATATATTTTGTGCAAAATGCACACAGACAGACGGCTCTTGACGACTTAGTTTCATAATATATATACATATATATAAGGTAAAAAGTTATCCAAGTTCAAGAACCCTTTATAACCAAAACCAAAAACCATTTGCGGGCTACTATATATATATGCTATATATATATACTATACCACTGCTTATATATAGACTTGGATATAAGCAGTGGTAACCGTTTTCAGTCTAAGCATATTTTTAGTTCTATGATTTAAAGAAGGAAGAGAAAACGTCAAAGTAAAGCTCATGTGTACATGAATTTTTACAAGAGCATTCATACTTCAATCCACTGCAACTCCATCTTAGTGTAATCAAGTTTCCTTTGACACTTTGAAACGTGCCCTGAAAATGTAGGTCTCTGCTATACGACCTATTTAAAAGCTTATCCTTTTTCAGTGAAATGAGATCAGGTATTTTGCATATTAAACTGTGTTAGTTTATAATTAAAGTTTGTTTTTGATTACCGTTTTCTCAGGTAAACAACTCCGTTCAATTAATTTATACTATAAAACAAGTTTATATTACCGAGATTGGAGCATGTGTTGTGTTAGACCGCTTTTATGAAAGGGGTTAGGTCTGTGGTTGGCTTTATTCCCTCTTTGTGATAAATAATAAGTTCTATGTATAGCTTTCAGGCTTTTTTGCTAGCTTGTTTAATATTGTTACGTACTCGTATGTTGTAGATATTTATTTAAATAAGAAGCCAACGCAATGTACAGAGCATACAAAACAATCGTTTTAATATTACTACTCCGTCGGGCGTCGAATAGGGGGGGATTCGACGCTCTGGCTGGAGAAGAAATCCTAGAGGTGGCCGATGCATTAAAGTGTTCCCAATGCGTCGGTTGTGGTGCAGGGGTCTATCCAGGCTAAATAAAGTTTATAACTGATTTCACCCCCGCGGAAAGCAGTACCCATGAAGGGTTTCCTCATGTAAAAAACACACCTCGTACATCACTTGTAAGCTAACTTAACATGAGATAAAAAAACGGCAAGCAGTGCTTTAAATGTAAATGAAAAAAATACACAAAAAATTAACATACATACTACTAATTAGAAAAAAAAGCAAAAAAATTCTATAGTTCAACTTCAAAAGAATTTTGATATGTTTATAATTTGACATGTTTCTTATTTTGCTTTTGAAAAATATTCTCTTATCCTTTATTTAATTTTTTATTTATTTATTTATTCATTCATTCGCAGTCTCTAAAGTCTCTCCGGATATGAAGTAAAACGCCTGATGACTCTGTTGTTGTATATATCTTTATTGTACACAATTTTACAAACAATTAAAACAGTAGAAAAGAAAAAAAAAATTACAAGTATATAATACACTTTCCAAAACTTTATTTTAACTTCCCAAAAAATAAAATTTATAAAGTGAAATAAAAATGTTTTCAATATAATAAAAAAAAAACTTCCCATTAATCATTAATAGAATGTTTCTTACCATCACAGAGCAAGACCGTAGTTCAAAGTAAGTCCGTGAACCTTCGATACTTTCAATAGTTTATTCGATATTTCCAGTTACTTCTATATATAGCTTTCGAGCTTTATTACTTCGTTAGCTTGTTTAATGCTGTTACATGTTTGTTATTGTGGATATGAAGTAAAAGCTGAAGTAAAAACTATATTTAAACTTTCTAGAAATTGAAATGTTAGAACTTACGATCACGAGCAGGACCGTAATTAAAGATGACTGCCGTGATCACTTCGATATTTCCTATCGTACATAATAGCGAGTTCACTTAAGTATCGCTTATTTTGCTTCAGAGTTCTTCACTGAACGCCATTCGAATACCGAATGATATAAATTTTATTAAGTACATTAAAAAAATCTTAAGCACTACAATAATGTTTAAAATTTTTTTTAAAGTAAAGTAACGGTCTGTTATTATCCCACTGCTGAAATTCTCTCTCCGTTTTTGGAGAGAAGGGTTGGAGCTAAGACCTAGCACGCTGCTTCAATGCGGATCGCTAGATTACACATATCCCCAGAATTCTATAGAAATATCCAGGTTTCCTCACGATGCTTTTCTTCCCCGAAAAGCGTACAATAAATTGCAAATATCAATTAGACACATTAGTTTTTAACAGAAAAACTATTAGATTTGCCTGGGGTTTGAATTATTACCCCTCTAAATAGTCTCACGGCCTCACCGCTGGGCTATCACAGCTTTTTAATGTATGTATTTTTTTTTACCAACATTTCTATATAACAGTACTAGCTGTGCCAGCGGATATTAGCGTGTCATAACTTTTTTCTAGAATTCCAATTTTAAACATAAAAGTAGTTATTGTGAGTTAACCATAAGAGATAGAGATATGCTATTGCGGATTTTTTGTAGTTTTTTTATAGATCTACAATTCTCTAGTACATTACTTTAACGTATCTTAGCTAGTTTACGCAGCGCACGCGACTAAAGCTCCCAGCAAACAACTTTCTTTTTGGTTTCTTGGTTCTTGGTTTACTATAGTAATATTCCCCAATATCAACTTAGGAGAGACGTAAGAGCGCTCCGTCAATGAAGCGAAATTATGCAGTGACACGTAAACTAGAAGTTTTCAGTTCTACGTTAGCTCGAATTGACTTCAATTTTTAGGTAATTAAGACTTGGGTTTCGCCGTGATAGGTTATATGGATTCATTATGAGTCTTTATAGATCATAGTATTCATAGATAACTAAATTCCTTTTATTTTGTATTTAATACGTATAATAATTTAATATGGAGAACAGACGTACAAGTAAATAATACTTTTTTGACGATTTGACATGTAGTTGAGGCAATAGTTTCCAATGCGTTATAATTTATTTAATGAAATAAATATAATATATGCGACAATTACACAAACCGTCGTCCCGTCTCCACTGTAAGAAATTAAATGCTTGTGTCATTGGTGATATATAAGTACTAAATGTATAAATATTCGTAATAAAAATTAAATACATAAAGGAGAACCAACAAATTGTTTTTAGGAAATGTTAGTCTTTGGAATCGGGAATTCGGGAATCGAACCTTCAACTCCTGGACTGGAAGGCAAGTTAGTCATAATATAAAAGTTAGATAGATTTAGCACGGCTTCTTAAACTTTTGTCATTCACGATTTATGATTGCGAGTTTCTTGACGACCCCATACAAATATAAAAGAAAAATAAATTAATATTTCTTGATGATTTATTTATTAGGTAACAATATACATTTACATATACATATGAAAATATATAGTTTTAGAATTCGTTTTGAAACATACAAAATCTATCTGTCGGTGGAGATAGCTCAAAACCTTCAACAAGCTTGTAACGCTGTAAGTCCACTGTATTCCGCCAACTCTAGTGATGTTATAAAATGGTATATATAAATATTTGACATTAAAATCTCTCGACCACAGAATTATGTTTAAGAAGCCCTGAGCTAGAGAATTCAACTTGTAAAATAAATGTAAACCCTTTTTATGTACAAATACATCGTTTTTTAAATGCATAAGTCCATAATGTCAGTGAAATTTAATTTCAGGCGACTTAACTTACAATATTCTATGTCCAAAGTCGACCGTGTAAATATAAGGAGCGATGACAATCAACTCAGATACATATCACAGTTAAAGGACCCGTTAAGACTCTTCATTGTCATATACCGCACTTTAGAAAGTCTAAGTACGGTCCTATCATCACCTAAAGACCGTCATCGGACTGCTTTTACGGTCATTTCTTGGCCCTATACTATAAGAAACATCGAATACTTATGAATACGTTTTGGTGACATTTAATTTTTGGTATTTAAACTTTCTTCCTTTCGTTTGCCAAAAATTTTCGCGGTTAAATCCGGTTATATTAGTGAATATGTGCATTTTGTTAGCATTTTGCGGTTCTGAGTAGGTAAAAAGTATACAGTGCTAGCAAGACCTTGGTAATGGGGTATAAACTATACTTATTATGCACTTTAATTCTTCACCACATATTAAAAATAAATACAATATCTTATCAGGTATAATAACCAGCTAAACCACCAGCCTAATTTCTTACCGAACTTAGGTAAGTTGACCAGCCGTGTGGTATCCGGCTCAGTAGAATAGACCAGCCTCATTTTTTTTACCGAGGTGTCGTAAAAGGCGACTAAGATAAGTGGACTACAGGCAGGTGACCAGCCATAAATACTAGTCAAAATATGTAAGAATGTTTAAAACATGTTGTGCCGACTCCACATAGTGGTATAAGGGTAGGCGAAAACTTTCGCGAGTAGCGAGATTAAAATTTTTATATAAGGTTCAGGTGCCCAAAGTTACGTACCCGCAATTTACAAATAAAATTGTTTGATCTGCCTATGGTAAGATCAAATATGTAGAAAACACATTTCTTTTTAGAGCATGCAAAAAATACAACACAGTTTTCCGTAACGTCGATTTTTTATCGGAATCATGTATAAAATTTAAGAAATTAATTTTGGACGCTTATTTGTAATTTTTTTCTTTTGTTCTACTCTTATTGTATTTGTATTATTTAATAAGTAGAAACTTTACTGGATTATGAATTAGTTTTAGTTTTATCAATGTTTTAGCATAAGTATACTGTTTGATTTCCAAATAATAAAAAAAACTCTAAGCAAAGGTTGGCAGAACATGATTTTCTCGTCCATTCTCTCCTATCATGCGTTAACGCTACTTCTATTGTAAAATTCACACAATCTATCCATCTATTTTTCGGGCTTCCTTTCATGACTACAACTGACCGTTGTAGTCATGAAAGGAACTCAACTTCTTACTGTTTGCTTATATTCGCAACTTCGCATTGTTCGAATAAATCACGATATGAGATAAGAATAACAATTCGCCCAGAAATTTGTCTTGATTATATGATTGCGCCAATAAGATACTCCTAAATACCAGCAAAGGATAAAAACGCCGATAAATGAGTCGAACACGTTGCATTTATACAGCACAATAGGCTTTACTCATAAGTGAACTTTCACTGTTGCTTAATGTATGCAATATTAAATGTATAATATTTTTTCATATCTGTTACTGTTATGACATTCATATTTTAATTCTTGGGTAACTTACATTCCTGATAATGACGTCATCGCGCTCGTATCCCCCTAAGATTTTAATGTCGTTAAGTTTTGTTTCAGTTTTTACTATATATTAGTACCTGAATAAATCATATATTCATATATAGTTACATTGTTACAGAATATGTTATAGTTAGAAATTATCACCTTTAGGTAGAAGCGGAACTACCTAAGCAATATTAAAATGAGACAAGCGTACAAGACGTACAAGCCAAGCTTTACAGCAAGACTCCCGGGGATGAACGGTCTAGCCGCGTAAGCGTAAGCTAATAACCGTATAAGTCAAGTATTAGAACAAGACTGACTTCGATGTGGCGAACTCCACCTTTTATAAACAATTCTCGCTCCAAAACCAAGCTCTGGTATCGAATGACGTGATCACAGTGATGCCACTATACAAAACTAAAGAAATGAGACTTGAATATTGCCATGGATGCGACTTTAAAGACGGTTAGGCGAAACCTCTAACTTTATATTAATTAGTTATGCGCTTCACACAAACAATTCTCTTATATTGTAAGGTTCAATAATTTAAGAACAATTTTTAGGACAAATGTTTTAATTTATAATTGTATTTTTGTTAAATAAACTAAATAGAAATAATTTGACTAATATTATAGATTTTAAAAGGGACGGTACCAGGGGGAGCGGGACAGTACGTTTTGTAAAGTGTTATAGTGAAGACGAAAGTAAATTGTGACGTGTTAATATTGTGAGAAATAAATATATATAGTTGGAGTTGAAAGGTAGGTTGTATTACTTTGTGCGGCCGTCCATACATTTCAGTAAGTGGGATCACAAGAACAAATTAGGGGTAAGTGTTTTGAAATTCGTTTAAATATCGAGATTTCGAATGAGAAGTAGTAATAAAGTAAACGAAAAAGTATGATAACGAATTATTTATAAAACAAACCAGTAATGCTCCGCGGTTTCACCCGCGTACATATCGATCTTGTGTTAGTTTTATTATTGTCGGCACTTTTATCAACTTTAACAATGTCAAAAATTATATAGGCATAACTATAACGGTTACACATATGCTATGGCGGACCTTTTTGTGGATATTGATACGTTCGATTATTCTATCATCAATGGATTGCGCAGCGCACGCGATGATAGATTTTTATGACCTGATTAAATTCTTATTGCAATTTTGCCTATGTTGTTCAGTGAAGAAGCGGCTTTCCAACGGTGAAAGAATTTTTGAAATCGCTAATCGCTAATCGCTACGAAAAAAGAATAATTGCGATATATTCTAAAATTACTATCTACCCTCGGTTTGTTTTATAAATACAATAACGTTTGTAAGTTAACTGTTATGTTGAAGTGATAGTTATTTTTAAATGAGTAATTTTATCATCTATTTATTATTTAATGTATATGTATATATGTTACATTCAAAATTAAACAAGACAATATCATTTTGCGAGGATGGCATTGCGATAGTAAAAAACCGTATTTCATATGTCGATCTTCACAGTTAAAAATAATTAAATTATTACAAAAAAAAAGGAAAATAATACGACAAAGAAAATATGCAGGTGTGCGAGTAAGTGTGGTCATGTGCTATTGTGTGGAATGTGTGAGTGTTGTATGTGATGTGACGGATGGGGATGTGAGTGCATAAATTAGAAGAACAGAATATACTTTGAATATGCCACTTTTGTCTTAAATTTTATCTCGACTATATTTCCTAGTTTGTCAATATATGCCTATGAATATATTCAAAAAAATATAACATAGTTTGCAGTGATTTGCATATTAATTAAGTAATTTTGAGAATCGAACTTTAAGGAATTTTCTCATTTAATCTGAAATAGCCATGATTTCGAAATGACGATATTTCCTACAAATTTTGGAGCCCTTACTCAAGAAACAATACAGTAATATTAAAAAAGTTATTCTTCTCATAATCGGTAAAGAGGATAAAGAAAACGAAGAAGTGGAGTCCCTTTGCGAAAAGTTCAAGGAAATAGGCTTCAGTTTGTTGATAGTTCATTTGCTGTAGCCAAGATAAAATTTTAGCTTTGTCTGGATGTTTGATTAATGGATAGTTGTTCAAATGTTTGCTTATCTTATTATACACAAAGGATGCTAAAAATGAATGTTGATGTTCGAAGAAGGATGTTCAATGTCTTATGGATGGAAATACAATAATGTTGTAAATTTAAAGTGAGGAATTGAATCGAACTAATGTCCTAAGAGTAATGGTTAAAAAGAATAACTGATGCACAGTTAGTACTTTGGGTGTAGAGAATAAATAGTATGGCAGATGGGAAACGATAGTGTTTATATCATATTTTAAATATTTTGAATTTATTGTCCATAACTTTTTAGGTTCGTTTTACAAGTGCCCTTTCCCAAATTGAAATTCAGTATGATAATATTGATCGATATAGAGCGAAATAAAGTCCTGATCAGATCCGAATTGATAACATGCCGAAGCTTCTTGAACACCTTAATGTGAGTTTTCTAACACGCCCGTTAATTTCTTAATTTGTGGAATCTAAGACAGATGTTCATCCAAACTATGCCTAAATATCGAATATGTCGAACTTGTTCAATCAGTGACCATTACACGAGGAAAGATTGGTGTTGCAGTTATATACTTGAACTAAATGATTAGAATCATAAGATGATCTGGCTCAAACAGAAAATACTATGTGTTTCCTCTTGTTGGCATTAAGCAAGTTAAGTTTCAGCCAGTCAGTCACTGTTTGTAATCCCTTCTGTGTCAATGAATATACATCAAACCAATTCTCTGCCCGAAATAAAATGGCCGTATCATCCGCAAACGTAAATATGTCATCGTCTTAGTTAAATTTTGGAAAGATCATTAACGTACATCAAGAAGAGAGTCAGACCGAGGATACTTCCGTGTGGAACTCCATATTCAACTGAAAAGTCAAAATTCATCACTTAAGATATTATCGATTAAACCTTCTGCACTCCTTCCGTTAGGTAACTTTAAAAAATTGAATAATAAGCCACGAACGCCTATTGTCTCTAATTTTGATAACAGGCATGAAAATCAAAACTGTATCAGTCTTGCTGGATCTAGGAAGGTAGCTAGGCACTTTTCCTTTTGGTTACTGCATTTTCTGCATCTTCCGTAGATTTACCCGATCTAAAAAACCAAATCGATAGTTTGCAATCAGATCAAGCTCGTCTAAATAGCCATTCGGTCTGCACAATAATGATTTTTAGAATTTCGGACATGGCCAGTAGTACTGTAATAAGTCTGTAGTAATTAGTCTGTAATTACTAAAGACAATTTTTCACCGCTTTTATAAATGGAATGAACTGTTGCTCTTTTTATTACATTAAGAAAAATACCCTTACATAAATTAAAGGTGTAAGTCAGTAAAGGAATGATTTTATCTCTTATATTAATTAATCATTAATTAAATCTGAAATTAATAATTAATTAAATTTTATATTAAATATTAATAATAGAGAAGGTTTATTATCCCATCCAGTTGCACAATCGACTTTAAAATTGAGTATAAGTTGAGTTACGTAATAATGAGTATGTTTTTCTATTTCGATAATAGAACAAATGAATTTGATGTGTGGGTGTTAAACCTAGTTGATAAATCATTCAAACTGATTGAAGAATCAAAAGATTTAATGTGTTCAACCACATTTTTACCGACATTAAAAGAAAAGAATTCATTAAGTTCACACAGTCAGGTGTGCTGTCATCTCTTAGTAATTCACTTGCAGATTGATTGTTACTAGAATTGATTCGTTAGTAAGTGTTGTCAAACTTATAGTAGTTATTTCATCACTTGCTGAAATTGATTGGTTGGCAAGTGTTGTCAAACTGTAGTAGTTATTTTATCACTTGCTAGAATTGATTGGTTGGCAAGTGTTGTCAAACTGTAGTAGTTATTTTATCACTTGCTAGAATTGATTGGTTGGCAAGTGTTTTCAAACTGTAGTAGTTATTTCATCACTTGCTGGAATTGATTGGTTGGTTGTCAAGTGTTGTAAAACTGAAGTAGTTATTTTATCACTACTGGCGTTAATCGATTAGCAGGTGTTGTCAAACTATAATAGTATTTTACCAGTCTTGCTAGAATTGATGGGTTAGCAAGTGTTGCCCAGACGCAATAGGAGTCGCTGCCGCGGTCTGAGCCACTGCCGCGGTATGAGCCGCTGCCGCGGTATGAGCCGCTGCCGCGGTATGAGCCGCTGCCGCGGTATGAGCCGCTGCCGCGGTATGAGCCGCTGCCGCGGTATGAGCCGCTGCCGCGGTATGAGCCGCTGCCGCGGTATGAGCCGCTGCCGCGGTATGAGCCGCTGCCGCGGTATGAGCCGCATCCGCGGTCTGAGCCGCTGCCGCGGTCTGAGCCGCTGCCGCGGTCTGAGCCGCTGCCGCGGTCTGAGCCGCTGCCGCGGTCTGAGCCGCTGCCGCGGTCTGAGCCGCTGCCGCGGTCTGAGCCGCTGCCGCGGTCTGAGCCGCTGCCGCGGTCTGAGCCGCTGCCGCGGTCTGAGCCGCTGCCGCGGTCTGAGCCGCTGCCGCGGTCTGAGCCGCTGCCGCGGTCTGAGCCGCTGCCGCGGTCTGAGCCGCTGCCGCGGTCTGAGCCGCTGCCGCGGTCTGAGCCGCTGCCGCGGTCTGAGCCGCTGCCGCGGTCTGAGCCGCTGCCGCGGTCTGAGCCGCTGCCGCGGTCTGAGCCGCTGCCGCGGTCTGAGCCGCTGTCGCGATCTGAGCCACTGCCGCGGCCGGAGCCACGGTGGTGTCCGGAGCCACAGTCGCAGCCGGAGCCACAGTCGCAGTCGTAGCCGCAGTGAAAGTCGCAGCTGCAATCGACGCTTGTAGGAACAACTCACGTAGCCCCGTTTTTCTAACAAAGATGTTTTAGTCGCATAAAATCCCCTTACGAATACCGGGTCAAAGAGCTATTAGAACAAAGCAAAATCCAGTAAAAAAATTAGATTGTAAAAGCATTAGAAGTACATGATGGAATTAATATTTCTAATGACGGTAACAATATAGTTGATGAGAAATGATTGACAAGAGTAGTTCTGATATTATTATACGAAAGTAGCATATGTGATGTTCCAAAATCTCCTCTATATTCTAGTGAAAGTCCCATTAAATCGGTTTAGCCGTTTCGGAGAGTTCAATAATTAACTAAACCTTACTCAAGAATTGAAATTGCAGAATCTTTCAGCAAAAACCGTACAGAATTTGTTTAGTAGATTTTGAGGAAATTAATCCCATACAGATATACAGCTTTCGGAAACTTTGTTTTATAATAGGAATAGTAGGTATAATAGGTATATAGATATGTAGTAATGTAGAGAGAAAAAAGGGGCTACAGGCTAAATTTAAGGTACACAGCGAGAAGTGATTGGTTCGCTAAGAACACTTGCCTACCCTAAGAATTGATTGGTTTAGAGGTAGAGAGTGTTGATAAAAGTCTTGGCGAGAATTGATTGGTTCGCTAAGCACACTGCTCTGCCCTAAGAATTGATTGGTTTAGAGGCAGAGAGTGTTGATAAAAGTCTTGGCGAGAATTGATTGGTTCGCTAAGCACACTGCTCTGCCCTAAGAATTGATTGGTTTAGAGGCAGAGAGTGTTGATAAAAGTCTTGGCGAGAATTGATTGGTTCGCTAAGCACACTGCTCTGCCCTAAGAATTGATTGGTTTAGAGGCAGAGAGTGTTGTTAAAAGTCTTGGCGAGAATTGATTGGTTCGCTAAGCACACTGCTCTGCCCTAAGAATTGATTGGTTTAGAGGCAGAGAGTGTCGAGAAATTTCCAGATTAGATAGCAAAGGAGCGCACAGGTCTGATGACAACAGGACATCCAGATCAAAGGGACAGGGATTATCGAGGAGGTCAGAGGAGCCAGAATTCGTACACATAAAACTCAAGGTCAACAGAAACGGTTAAAAAAAAAGAGAAAGAAGAAAAAAGGAGACTTGAAGAGAAGTACATGCAGGATAGCGAGACTTGCGCCTCAGCGAAGGACATACGACAGCAATTCAAGTTCACGCGGGACATCAATATATTGCTCTACTAATGTGAATAGAGAGAAAGTAGATTTCTAACACTAATAATATTCTAGATAAGTTTTTGCGTATTCTAAACAGTGTTAAGAAATGAATATTTCCAAAATATAAAGTCTAATTGCCAATAATTTTGTCAAGTTAATTTTAAAAATATATGTTATAAATCATAAATTACTGTACTAACCGACCGAGTGTAAGGTTTCACCAGATGCGTGTATGAGGTCATACACGATGTCAGGATGGTCGAGTGTAAGGTTCAATAATTTAAGAACAATTTTTAGGACAAATGTTTTAATTTATAATTGTATTTTTGTTAAATAAACTAAATAGAAATAATTTGACTAATATTATAGATTTTAAAAGGGACGGTACCAGGGGGAGCGGGACAGTACGTTTTGTAAAGTGTTATAGTGAAGACGAAAGTAAATTGTGACGTGTTAATATTGTGAGAAATAAATATATATAGTTGGAGTTGAAAGGTAGGTTGTATTACTTTGTGCGGCCGTTCTTACAATATAAACCTATTAGGTATATTATAGAAGTCTGTTGTTATTGCGACATGTATTTAATTCTCGAGCAAAATTGATTGATGAATTCCATGAAAGGTCATAATGGCTCTTTTGTTCTGAGGCTATTTATTAACAGCTTATTGCAATGTTTTCTAAATGGTGGATATATGAATAAATCTCGCATTTTGGTGAAAAGTCGTTTGCCTTCGGCATGTCGGACCCAAGGTTTCGACTTTCCGGATTCATTCCATCGTTGATAAGATATACTCTAGGATATAACCTCCTACATAAATTTCGTTGATAAAATGCGTTTGCTAGCAGTAGAAAAAATATATAACTATATAAAAGACGTACAGAACATTTTCTTCAGAAAAGGCACACTTTGGTAGTGCTTTTAGGCACTCAGAATCAGTGATTCTAAATACGTCAATTTCTATTCAGGACATTTTTTAGATTTATTCGACTCACGGAATAAAAAATTTCTGTTATATTCAAGTAAGATCATTATATGAAGTGTCCTGGTATGTACTGTCGTTAACGATTTGCGAATCATTAAAGCTCTGAATTGCAGAGTCCATTAATTTGGAGCAAATTAAATTTCGTCTCATTTCACGTGCATAATACGCGCTGTTTGAAGCGTTTTTTCCATACAATTACGCCTCATGAAATTTTGAAAGGCTCTTGTTTTTTCGCTTGATGTCGCAATTATTTGGTGCATTAGTTTCGACAATACTTATTTTGTTCCAATGTTCTCGGCATTGGCACGTCACCTGTACTATTCGTTACATATGCGTTCACTTGACACTCTCGTAGTGGATCTTCGAACCTTTCATTTTCCAGAGAGGAGTCGCCATTTTACCACTTTGTACCCCTGCGCCTAATATTTCTTAGTACTATGAGACCATTGTATCATACCTTTTTTTTGGTTCTTTACGGATTCTGATTTGACTATGTAGAGATACACTAAAAAAATTGCAACTACATAGTTATCTGATGATCATAGCTGTTATTAGTTCATTTATAAGTTAAATTTTTAATGTCTTGTATCAGCCTAAATTCGTCTTTCTTTTTAAAGGGAGCGATATGTTTTGCTTATTCTGTTGATATGTGTAACCTACCAATCCGCATTGGAGCAGCGTGGTAGGTCTTAGCTCCAACCCTTCTCTCCAGAAACGGAGAGAGGAGGCCTATTCCCAGCAGTGGGATATTAACAGGCCGCTACTTTTATATGTTTGCTTTACCACGCTGCTCAAGGCGGCTTCTCAGGTTATACATATTTCAGAGAATTTCTAGGGATATTCAGATTTTAATAACGATATTTTCTTTCCCGTAAAGTGCATGATGAAAGGTAAGCAAACATTCAACATAGGACTTTAGATATAGTATAAAACTGTCTACACGGGCTGAACTTGTAGATAAACTCCGAATCGTAAGTAAGGATCGCGCTTATAAGGGTATTGGTCCCGTGGTAAGACTGGCCCGTTGGCGCAGTGGGTAGTGACCCTGCCTTCAGCTCCGCGGGTCGTGGGTTCGATTCCCGCCGAGGGCCAACATTTTCTATAAACAATTTTGGTTCTTTAAGCCTAGGTGTGTATTTGTATTTAAGTATGTATTTAAAACTATATATGTAGTATATTTACCAGTTGTCCGTCACCCATAACACAAGTATTACGTTACTTACTTTAGGTATGGATGACCGTGTGTGTAAGTGTCTCATATATTTATTTATTTATTAATTAGTTAGTAATAAAGCTTTTTAACAACTCAATGACGATACGCTCTTGAACTTGAAACCATAAACGTGGGCAAATAATATGTAGATATTTATAACCCCGCAGTACGCTAATCTTGACCTTTAACTAGCAAGCATTAAACTTACTTGTTTGAGTATACTATTCAGTAAAATAATATAGTTAAATTTACAATGTTTAGCACAGATGTATTTTTTGAATTGGTATTGAACTATTTATAAGTGAAGCTGTGATAGCCTAGCAGTGAGACCGTGTGACTCTCTAGAGACGATCATGGGTTCAAGCCCAGGGCAGGCACCAATGAATTTTTCTATTAAAACTCATGTGTCTAATTAATAATTGCAATTTATCACACGCTTTTCGGTGAATGAAAACATCGTGAGGAAACCTGCATATCTCTAGAGAATTCTAGGGATATGTGTAACCTACCAATCCACATTGGAGCAGCGTGGTAGGTCGTAGCTCCAATCCTCCTCTCCAAAAAATGGAGAGAGGAGGCCTTAGCCTAGCAGTGGGCATAGTAACAGGCTGTTACTAGTCAGAGTGACCGATAAAGCCGTCTTGTGGGCTTGAGATATACTCAGCACGCAGGCGCTACTCCCGATTTTTTTTTTCCATTTTTCATACAAAACTAGGTAAAATCCCAAGCTTGGATAGACGAGGGGTTAGTCCAATCAAAACTTGTTGGTCCGATAGTTTAGTTTATGAGGGGTTCATTTATAATGAAGTCAAAGGGGGACTTTTATAGAGGGTTTATAATCCCACTGTTTTTCTTGCTCTTTTTGTATATGAGGGAACATAAAGGTGTGAGTGAGACACAATATTTGGGGTGATCTGCAATTCGTACAACAGAAGTCCTATGAGTACTGTCCGGATTCAGATTTCTTTTGGTTTCAAACTGACCATTCACTATTGATTCAAGAAAAATTCTATATTAACTTTTGTATTATGGAATTCCGGAAAGTAAAGCCTACTTCTGTAAGTAAGTAATTAATCAGTTTTTATCATATATGAGTCTATTGATTGGCTATCATATCTAAGTAATTTGAAAATCACCTAATTATATTTCGTATAGCTGTGATAGACTAGAGTTGAGACCGTGCGACTTTTTCGAGGGGGTCACTGGTTTAAATCCCGGGCATTTCTCAATGTGTTTTCTTTTAAAATATGTGTCTATTATCAGTATTTGCAATTTATCGCACGCTTTTTCGTGAAGGAAAACATTGAACGGAAACCAGCATATTTTTTGAGAATACGTGAATATGTGTAACCTACCAATCCGCACTAGAGCAGCGTGGTGGTTTTTAGCTCCAACCCTTCTCCCCAAAAAAGGAGAGAGAAAACCTATGCCCTAATGTGAAATAGTAATAGGCCGTTACTTTACTTTTATGTACTGTATTACTCACTCATGTTCCCTAAGGAAAATCTCTAAATTATGTTCACTACATATCCCATACTGTAAAAATCCCATTTTCTCATCAATTGTTTATTATGATATTTAATTTTAAATTTTATCAAATGTTATGTTATTACTCTGCCTATGCCCAGCAGTGGAATGGTAAGTAACAGTTTACTTAAGTCATATTTAACACAGAGTAGTATGCATTTGATTAGGCTTAATTCGAAATTCGGATTAAGTGCAGTTAGTGCAATTTTTTTTTCACTTTTCAGTATATCATATTTGTTTTGAGTGGACACTGGTGAGAAACGCCAACGATGCGGCCAGACTCAGGTTGGGATGACGGCTTACGCTATTGAATACATCCCCCCCCTTATAATTTATACACTGAATTGCTTATCCTTCCTAATATTATAAATGGCAAAGTTTGTCTGTCTGTGTCGTTTTCACGGCCAATCCGCTGAACCGATATCGATAAAATTTGGCACAATTATTCCTTATACATAACATATAGGCTATAGAAATCCTGTTAATTCAACAGGAATAGGATGACATTAAAAAATGCCATCTATAATAAACATAATAAGTTATTTTTATTTACAATTTGTCATAGTTACTAATATATTAAAAGGCCTAGAATCGAGCCCCTTAAGTCAACTTTTTCTATTGAGTAGCATAAAAAATGCAATAAGAACTGCTATTTAACCCCCCGGATCGATCTGATTTTTGTGATGGAGATATTTGCAGGGTTGGATAGCGATAGAAGCTATTGAGTATTACAGGACTACGGTCCGCGCGGACGAAGTCGCGGGTAAAAGCTAGTAATATATATATAAATGATTATACAATGTTTCTTAAATAAAAGTAAAAAAAAAGTAAAGTTACGGCATGTTACTATGCCCACTGGTCTAAGGCCTCCTCTGTCCGTTTTTTGGAGAGAAGGATTGGAGCTAAGACCTATCACGCTGCTCCAGTGTGGATAGGTAGGTTACACATATCTCTAGAATTCTCTAGAGATATGCAGGTTTCCTCACGATGTTGCCCTTCACCGAAAAGCGTGTGATAAATTGCAATTATCAATTAGACACATAAGTTTTTAATAGAAAAACTCATTGGTGCCTGCCCGGGGTTTGAACCCATGTCGTCTCTAGAGAGTCGCACGGTCTCACCGCTAGGCTATCACAGCTTATCGCTTCTCGGCATTTTGGCTAAGATCAAATTGTAGTATCTGTTCTTTTCAGCTTAATATCCGAAAGTTCCCGCATTGCGGGACCAGTATTTTTTAAATACTACAAATTAACAATTATTTACTTAACTAATATATAAACCTTAAAAAAAGGAGAGAAGAAAGTCCTATGCAGGTCGGGATGGTGGCTTCCGCTATTTGATACGTCCAGTACCACCTTACAAGCGCAGCACTTACTCAACCATATTCACTTTACTAGCGACCATTTATCATGCTTACGAGTATTTATTTATGTATTATTTATCCTTTTTACAATCTACTAGCTAATAAACATTATAAGATACAATTTTTATTTCATTAGATCCAATGAATGGATCTAATGAAATGGACTATCGATAAATTACTAAGTTTATCGATGCTTAAAATACTCAGAATAATACAGGAATCGAATCCAGACCTTTTAGGTCCTTGAATGTCCTCAAGCGCTCTACATGTATCTATACCGTGACCATCCATAATGTGGTACTAAAACTAAACGTGACTAGCAATAATTAAAAATAAACGTTTTTTAATGTTCACGACATGTAGCCGGTTAATAATTTTATAACCCACAAACTTAATTCCAATAAAATATATTTCTCGCTATAATTTATTACCACGCATAATAAGTTCATCCACACTAATACAAATTCTTACGTCTGTCTGTCGGTAATGACGGTGGTCTACTGTACTCAGCCGGATGTCATACGGCGGATCAGTGATTTTTCGGATATATTTAAAAGCCGCAGAGTGAGAATATTATGAATTCAAAATTCAAAATATTCTTTATTCAAGTAAACTTGTTAACAAGTGCTTTTGAATCGTCAACTTTACTGCTTGTTCGGAAAGCTGTTCCTATCGAGAAGAACCAGCAAGAAACTCGGCGGTTGCTCTTTTTAAAATATAAATCTTCAAACTAGTTTCATTTATTTATTACTGTCTTGTACAGGGAAGAAGTGCACCTATATCCACACATCCTTATCGTCTAAGTAATCTTCAACAGTATAGTAAGTAGGCTTTCTGTATCAGCCTTTTTTAAACAGTGTTTTTAAACTGCTGTAATGACATGGCCAAAATTGATTTCGGAATTTTGTTATAGAATCTTATACCCGAACCCATTTTTGAATTTGAATATATACATACATCACCTATCGTTTTATAAGTCTTTATATTTTTATGTACAAAAATTACATTGTTTAAAATATACTGTGAAGCAAATGTAAGAATACCTATTTCCTTAAACTTCTCTCGCAGGGAATCACGCGAACTAAAATTGTAGATGCCACGTGTAATATAATTTTTTTTTCACTATCCGCGCATTTACCCCACAGCAATATTCCATAAGACATAATGCTATGGAAGTAAGCAAAATAAACAAGTGTTTCGACATCTGTAAATTGTCTTATCTTTCCAACAGCGTTGGCTGCTGAACTGAGTTTTCCTGCAAGAGTTGTTGTGTGTGTACATATTACATCAGTATACTGAAGCCTACACACAAAATTGCAAGCAAAAGCTTCTATTCAAATAAAAAATGTAAATTGAACATTCCTTCACTATCAACACTGGCCTTTTCGATTACCATGTTATTTAATAGTTCACTGAGGTCACGACCTATAGTTAAATGTTACTCATACTGATAGCTTATCAAGTCATGTGATCCCAAAGCGTGCTGTCTCTCATACGTTTAATTTTAAACTAGCGATACATTGCGACTCTACTCTCTAAGGTGAGTTAATAAATTTAAGTAATATATACGCAATTGCTTTTGGTAATTATGAAGGCGTTTTATATGCTTAAATAAGTTATGCTTAAATAAGTTTTATGTCGTATATACCATCAGATTATATTAATTTTATATATATAATAACAGAGACATTAGAGTAAATAAATATATGTGTAACACTATATATTAAACAGTTGTAGCTATCACCCATGCACAGCACAAATATTAAGTTACTTACTTTTGTGACAGACAGCCGTGTGCGTAATTGTCCCATATATGTATACTAGCTGTGCCAACGGCTTCGCCCGCGTGGTAAACTACGTGTCACAATTTTTTTGTAGAATTCAAATTTTAAACATAAAAGTAGTTATTGTGATTTAATCGTAAGAGATAGATACATGCTATCGCGGACCTTTTTGTAGTAGTTTTATAGATTTACAATTCTCTATTATATTACTTTAGCGTATCTCTGCTGGTTTTTGCAACGCACGCGACTAAAGCTCCCAGCAAGCAAGTTTTTAACAACTACGGGATCTCTTCAACACAATTTACGTTATATATTTACTATATACCTAAACCATCGGGATGCACAATCTTTTGGTGAAAACCGTACAAAGATCCGTTCAGTAGATTATGAGAAAATCGATTGCATACAGACAGACAGCTTTTAGGGACTTTGTTTTAATATAAGTATAGATAGATATATTTTAATATACTATAAATATATGGCATAAAGTTCCGCATGTCGTAACGGTTTCTTAAAATGTACGTTGCAGTAAAAACGTCACCTAACCGGGCCAATAAAGCCCACCTACCTAAATGCAATATTTTACAAAATGTTACGCCACGATCACGCGGCTATGACAAATTCTGAAACCAGTTGTGCAGATCACATGACAGCGACCAGGGTCTTGCACCTCGTCGTTATTACTTGATTATATAATTCAATCAAATCAAGTCATATATTACAGCAATTACAACAATTCATTAAGCAATATAACAGAACTTATATACTTTGCTATAATTGCCTATCCTCCTGATGATGCTCCGGTTTCGGGGCGAAGCGATCGTCGAGATTGTGGTGGTGGGTGTGTGTGCTGCTTGTGTGCGTTGTTGCTGCTGGAGGCGCCTTTGGGTGCATGTGGTGGCTTGTCCTGCATGTATAAGATGCGTAGATTTTGCCTGCTTCATACACATTAGCTTTGCATGCATTTGCTTAACCCGTGCAGATTATAGCAAAGTAGTTAGTTCTGTTATATTGCTTGTAATATGGAATTCCGCAAAGTAACGCCTGCTTCTATAAATCATATAATTCATTAAGGTTTTTTTAAAACTGACTGTATGCTTTTAACCGTAACGGCTTATACAGCGTCATGAGGTTAGAGCAGAAGCATCGTCAAGATTGCGTAATGCGGAGAGTAGATCGCAGAAGGTCTCTTAGCGTCGGCATATGTCGTCCTAAGAGTGCCTTCTATCAGGTCGGACCACGACTGAGGGCGACGTGTACTGGAGGGATGGTGGTTTGATTGTATTTTGTCATCACCGCCGTCAGAAAGTGTGGCGAAATGCCACAGCCGACCGTGTTCAGAAACCACAGAACCGTTTTGTGCATGTAAATATGTCTGTCTGTTGGCGATCGTAATTTATTTGTTAGGTTCATTCAGGACGCTTTTTGGACGCCTATAATTTCGGTGAGTCGACCTAAAAGGTCTGGTCTTAAAAGGAAGTTGACGTTCGCATGAACCACGGATAAGTGGTTGTCTCCATGAGTCGCTTCTACAAGCATATATTATATTTTTTTGTTTTTTCTTAACGCCCATAAACTTTGCAGTCTACCTCGTCTAGGCATAAAGCTGGTAGTCAAGTAGTTTTTTATTGACGTGTATGGCATCCGCCCAGTGGCCTATCCATTTTTTTAATTTCCATCCATAAAGATTCGTTTTTCGTGGAGAGATGCTAAATTAAATGCAGTTTACAATGTTTACATTATTATTAATAAAAATCGGTAGATACTTCTTATTTAACCGCCTATTATGTGTAATAGGTAAGACTTGAGATAATTAAGCGTAATTGTTAACATTTTGCTTTTGAATCAAAATGTTATATAGTTACAAAATTACAGATGAACAAATAATGTCGATGACCGGTAATTGTAAATATTAATTGGTGCTGTTTAATCAGTTGGCTAGTTTTATAGTAATGCGTATTTTTAAAAATTATTTTTATAGTTGCCATTCTAATTTTCATTACAATACAATACAACAATTTATTTAATTATTTTGCTATAATCTGCGATGAAGTAAATAAAAAATACATCTATATCAAGACAATTGTTTTTTTTTTTATTTGCAACTGCTTACCAAAAGAAATACCGAATTAAATAAATATTTTAGGTTTTATATGACATTAAGGTAAAGGCTTTTGTACTTTTTAGAGAAAAGGACTGAAGCAAAGTCCTAAAAATGAAGCTTAAATGCATTTAGAATGGCAGGATACATATATCCCAAGAATTCTCAAAAGTTATGCAAATTTTCTAAGTATGTTTTGTTACAGCGAAACGCGCGCTGAGTTGTAAACATGAATTGTTATTAATTTAAGTGCTCAAGCGCGGTTTAAAAACTTTGCAAACATCACGTACTTAAATATCCAGAGACGGAGGATAAAACTGCTACTAGACTTAAATATTTTATAATTCTTAAAGCAGACAGATCTTATAACTTTAGCGATAAAGTTATAATATGAAAGATAATTAAACGATATCTTCCTAAACGTCGTTAGTTAGAACTATTATAACTTCCGTAACGTCCTACTTATTCCGTATTACCCAAAAAATTACAATATTTTCATCGTTTCGTCGGAACGCTCATGTTTGAGATTTATGCCCCGACAGATTGTATCGTGACATTGATAGAAAGCAGTATGGAAATAGATTATCCCATTGAGTAATAATATCGAAGAATATTGTAACCAAACTTCCGAGGTGAGTGGGACTAAATATATATATATATATATATATATTCCAATAAAACATATATCGCACGATGAGTATGAAAGTGACCGAATTATGTTAGATACATTTTAATACTTATTTCAATGTCATCAATGACATCACGCTATGAACGAATGATTTAAACAAGCTAGTGTTTTTTTCTTCGTGTTTGATTGCTTACAAGTTATGAGCCTTTAGAACACTCACGAGATTTGTAGGCGTTACGCTACGCTTCATTGCAATCCGCCACTTCTTCTTCTTCGTCAGCCGATGGGCGTCCACTGCTGGACATAGGCCTCTTCATGGGATCGCCACACCACACGATCTTGCGCCGCCTGGATCCAGTGGCTCCCTGCGACCTTTTTGAGGTCGTCTGTTCACCTCGTAGGGGGTCTACCGACGCTGCGCTTTCCGGTGCGGGGTCGCCATTCCAGCATCTTAAGACCCCAGCGCTCATCGGTTCTCCGCACTATGTGCCCCGCCCAGCGCCACTTCAGCTTCGCGACACGCTGAGCTATGTCGGTGACTTTAGTTCTTCTACGGATCTCCTCATTCCTGATTTGATCTCGTAGAGACACTCCGAGCATAGCTCGCTCCATAGCCCGCTGAGCGACTCTGAGCTTTCTTATAAGGCCCATAGTGAGCGACCACGTTTCGGATCCGTAGGTCATCATTGGCAACACGCACTGTTCGAAGACCCTGGTCTTCAATTTGCCACAAAACAACTTTATGTATTAGGTCATTTTAATTCTAACCGTGCGATATATCTATACTTATTATAAAACAAAGTCCGAAAAAGCTGTCTGTCTGTATGTAATCGATTTTCTCAAAATCTACTAAACGGATTTTTGTACGGTTTTCACCAAAAGATAGAACAATACCTCCGGATGGTTTAGGTAAATAGTACATATCGGTATTATGTAAATTGTGTTTAGGAGATCGCGCAGTTGCTAAAAAACTTGCTTGCTGGAAGTCATAGTCGCGTGCGCTGCATAAACCAGCAGAGATACGCTAAAGTAATGTACTAAAGAATTGTAGGTCTTTAAAAATACTACAAAAAGTCCAGATAGCATGTCTCTATCTCTTATGGTTAACGCCCAATAACTACTTTTATGTTTAAAATTTGAATTCTTGAAAAAAATTGTGACACGCTGGTTTTCACGCGGGCTAAGCCGCTGACACAGCTAGTAGATAGATAAAATTACTCCAAACCTATCACTATGAAACGAGTCCGAACGAGAACAATCATAAAGTTTTATTTCTCTGATATAACTTTTATATAGAGTATCCTCTTAGAATCGGAACTTTGTTACAAATGTATTCGGTACAAGTAATTTTATTAAGAAGCTTCATTTTTATTTTTCACCTCTTCAGATAAATTTTGTTGCCGATTCCAACTTTATCTTGTTTATTAATGAGGTCCTTTTTAAGCACTCCGCTTTTGTGTGGTTACGCGTATTTCTCCTATTGTTAAGTAATGAACGAATGAATGGATTTGAACCTGAGAATAGCGATGTGAATAAATAATCGATTATTCATCTTTTATTTTATTATTATAAACGATTTTCTAAACATTATAAATCGAAAAAAAACGATTATAATATTTACCCCTTGATTCGACTTGTTTTTTTCTTTTTTTGTTTTTTAAGATATCCAACACCGTACTCGTATATCTCAATTTGCGTTGTTGGATGCAACTAATGTAGCCAAACTAAACATTTTGTTCCGATTTCGCACATATTATATATCGCTTAGTATTAAAGTGACCTAATTTAAAAAATATATTTCAAATTGCAATAAAGACTACGCTTTATAGCGCTTACAAAACTTGTGAGAGACGCACACACACACAGAACTTAGAAATGCAAGAAACTTGAAAACGCTAGTTTTTTAAATAATTCATAACATGTCATAGATAGCTTTGACTTATTTCAAACAATTACAATGTATTTAACTCAAATTCGCTTAAATTTAAATTAGGACAGTTTAGCACTAAGCGTGCGTTATATCTCCTTGCAGATGTAAAGAAAGAAGTCGCAAATATACTTGCGCAGTTATGGAGTAATACGTTTTCAATGTTCATACGAATAACGCTTGTAACGTTGAAAGAAATATTACATTTGCATATTCAAGGATTTTTTATCGCTTTAACGCCGTTCAACCATACCAAAATCAAAAATCATTGCTATCGGCTTCTCCATTTAGGTGTAATGCAAGGCACAATAAGCACGCTTTTGCATTTATAAAACTAGCGTTATTTGTACCCACAAATTCATTTACTTCACTTTTTTTATGTCAATCAGCACGGCACCACTTATGCATTACTTCGTGCCGATCGTTTCTCTAGAGTCCTTCCCTTTTTTCTCCTCTTCTTGTTCCCTCTGCCCCCGTTTGTTCTTACCTTCACTTTTACTTTCCCGTTTATTTACTTTACCTAAATGTTTAAAACTTTTAATTATGTACTGTACAAGCTATGATAGCCCATCGATGGACCTTTTGACTCTTTTCACGAGTTCAAACCCCGGGCAAGCACTTATCGGTTTTTTTAAATTATGTCTAATTCATAATTGCAGTTTATTACACGCTTTTCGGCTAAGAAAAATATCGTAAAGAAACCTGCGTATCTCCAGAGAATTCTATGTGTAATCTACCAATCCGCATTGGAGCAGCATGGTGGGTTATAGCTTCAATCCTCCTCTCCAAAAAAGGAGAGAGAAAACCTATGCCCAAAAGTGGGATAGTAACAGGCCGTAACTTTAATTTTATGTATTATCTGTACATTGTACTCCTGTTCTCTAAGGAAAATCTCGAAATTATGTTCACTTCTTACTGTATAAAATACCATTTTTCCATCAATTGTTTATCACGATCATCATCATCATCATCCTACCCTTATCCCTATTACTTTATTATTGGGGTCGGCACGACATGTTACAAACATGTCACATGATTTGGCTATGTATTTTACGACCGGCCGCCTGCCTGATCTTAGTCACCTTTTACGACACCTCGGTAAGAAGTTAGGGTGGTCTATTCTACTCAGCTTGATACCACACGGAGGCCATTGTTTATCACGATAAATAAGTTTAAATTTTGACAAATGTTATGTTCTCGTTTCTCCAGTGGTTTATCCGTGTTAACGTTATATATTAGTATGGATTAAAATGAAAGTTATATAGCATTGGGCATTTCCGATCTATTCTAAATAAATTGACTTCAATAACACGTTTTCATATGTATGACCTGTTGATTTAAGTGGCAGACATTAGCAGTGAGCTTGGACCATCGCCAAGATACTGTCAAGAGCAGATGTTACCTCAATATCTTGTAAGTTTGAACGTTCTGCGCTCGCTCTTCCGGTGACGCTGTCGAAGCCATTAGGGCTAACTGATCGATTAGTCAATTCGAAAAAAGTATGCAAGGGTTCTTTCTATTTACGAAGAATTACGTTGAATCTTTAAAAAGTGTTGAGTGTCGTTTAAAGTTCATCATTCTCTTGCCCTTATCCCACTCTAAGTGGGGTCGGCACAACATGTTACAAACATGTTGTCACATGATTTGGCTATGTATTTTAGGACAGGCCGCCTGCCTGACGTCAACTTACACGAGCCGCCTTTTACGACCCCTAGGTAAGAAATGAGGGTGGTCTATTCTATGTAGCCGGATACCACACGGCACTTACCTTAGTCGCCTCTTACGACATCTCGGTAAGAAAGGAGGGTGGTCTATTCTATTCTGCCGGATACCACATGACTGACGTTTAAAGTTATGGTAAATTATTTAAAAAAATTGTACTCAATATAATTAACTACGTGAATCCATTGTGATTCATCAAATATGGACTGTGAGGCGGGCCTAGCGATGTTCGAATGTAACAAAACCGATAGTTATGATTTTTTTTTAAAGCAGCAAAAGCAAAGATAGAGATATTATACTTAGAGTAGGGGGGGCCATAGGTTGGGCTGTAAGTGACAGAAAATGGCACTCGTATCTTCATCTTTAACTAATCACACATAAAAAAGAGAGACAGATACACCCTTATTTGCTTTCTCTTTATTGTAATACTAGCAATGCCTCGCGGTTTCACTCGCGTCCACACCGATCTCGTGGTAGTGGAAATTCTACGAAGTCGGACTATAGATTTATTTGTACATTATTCAATTATAAAAATGGGTATCATCAGTATTCTTGGAATAAGAGCTAACTCACCAAATGCTCGCTACAATGAATTTGTTATGGCATTATTTTCTTTCGATTTACATTCTTAAATTCGTAATTTTGATTGGAATGTCAGATTTTAATAATTTAAAAAGTATTTTACATGTATTGAAACAGTTTTTAATAAAGTATCATTTAATGGGATAAGGATCAATACCCGATATGAATAAAATGGTTTGATTATTGTCGGCAATTTTATCAACTTTTACAACGTAAAAAAGTAGTTATATTGGCATAACTATAATAGTTAGACACATGGTATCGCAGACTTTTTTGTGGATATTGATGCATTCTATAATACTGTACAGCATTTTTTTGTTCTATCATCAATAGGTTCTGCAGAGCACGCGATGAAAGATTATGACGACTAAATTTTCACAGCTTATTACAATTTTATAAGGGATCTCTGTTTTCTTTGGAAATGTAATATAGCCTATGTTGCTCAGTGAAGAAGCAGCTTTCCAATGGTGAATTTTTGAAATCGGTCCAGTAGTTTTTGCGTGAAAACATTACAAACAAACACAAATCTTTTCTCGTAATAATATTAGTATAGATGGCACATTTAAGGCTGGCTTCCCTACTCTAAATATAATACCTCTATATTTAAAAATCCCTTATCAATATCCTTAACGTTCTAACGAACGTTTGCATCAAATTCTGACATTAAAATACATTTTGTTTGTAGAGAAGAATGGTTGTAAACAAAATTATAATAGAATTTATACTGACGTGACATCAGAGACAAACCGAGTAATCAAAACCAAGTTGACCTATTTCGTGATGAAACCATACCGCAGCAGTTCGGATTAGAAGATAATACCTTTAGGTAATGCCGCGATTAGGTGTGCGTTTCGTTTTTATAATGAACAACTGTGTGACAATCGATAAGGGACAAAAATTATTACGTTTGGTAATAAGACTTTTGAAACTACAATAAAATAAAAATGTACAAGTTATATCTATCTTAAATTACTTACACGTTACTACTATACAAATCTTGCCCACGTGGAATGGGCCCAAGAACGCTGGCAGCGTTTTCGCTTTGAATCACTAAGCTGATTCTTTGTGCGAAAAAGGAGCCAGCCCTCTTGTCACCCGAAGAGGCGATCGACCGAGGTAAAAATTAATAAATCAATAAAATGAATTTTCTTCCCAGGCATCGAGGCATTTATATTTCCTTTGATTCAGTTGTTGTAGTATTTAAAAAAAGAAACCAATAATTTACGCAGTATTATCATAGTGTTTTTATTTTATTTTTTGATACTGAAAAAGTGATTGCATTAATTTGATGGGTCATGTTTTAGAAGAGTTACCCGCGACTTTTTTCGTGCCATCTTAAGCGTTAAAATACCCCTAATAATCAACTGTAAATAATTTTATTATTTATATTTAACAGTACAACAGTACAACACGCAAAATCGAAGAAGCAACAAATTTTATATAGAAAATGTTGACCCTCGTCGGGAATCGAACCCGTGACCTTCGGATCTGAAGATCAAAGTGTTTATTATGCTACCATTTTGATGTTGGGTAGGTTAGATTGGCATTTGACACACTGTATTTTTACTCTTACGATTCAAGAATGATAGTTTGTATTATCCTTATCACATCTCAGACATTTTACGGCCAGACCTTGTCATATTAACCTGAAAATGTGGCTAAGGTAATCAAAGTCAGGCCTGTTTAGTATGTCATAATATTTATCTCATTCATAACCGGTCATTTTATTACCTACATCGTTCGCGTAACATTAACGCGTAATGAGAATTTAATAAATACTTGTTATGATAAGTAGGGACGTAGATAGCACTAATGAATGCACTTCCATGTTCAAATTCAAATTCAAAATATTCTTTATTCAAGTGAACTTGTCAACAAGTGCTTTTGAATCGTCAACTCTACTGCTGGTTCGGAAAGCTGTTCCTACTGAACCAGCAAGAAACTCGGCGGTTGCTCTTTTCAAATCTTAACTCTTATTAATAGTTATATTAATTAGGCATTGCTGTGTTGTACAGGGTCGGAGGGTAGCTATAACCATGCATTCTTATCATCTTAAGTAATCCTCAACAGTATAGTAGGCTTTCTGTATCAGCCTCTTTTTAACAGTATTTTCTAAACTTCCGTATTGAGTTCATTGTAAATCATCATTCTCCTGCCCTTATCCCACTCTAAGTAGGGTCGGCACAACATGTTACAAACATATTGTAACATGATTTGGCTTCGTATTTTACGACCGGCCGCCTGGCTGACGTCAACTTACCTTAGTCGCCTTTTATGACACCTTGGTAAGAAATAAGGGTGGTCTATTCTATGCAGGTCGATACCACACGGCACACACCTTAGTCGCCTCTTACGACACCTCGGTAAGAACGGAGGGTGGTCTATTCTATTCTGCCGGATACCACACGGCGTTGAGTTCATTGTAAATGTTTCTGTAAATAAAAAAGTATTGTTTACTTTTTTATTTAGTTATTTCTTACATGTAGGTTAAGTATAGATAAAAATTAAACTAAACTCTGAACTGAACTGGAAATCATATTGCATTACGATTTTGTCGTGGAGCCTATTCTCCTGATGATGCTTTGGTTTGTGCGAAAAGATCATAGAGATTGCGGTGGTGGTTGTGTGTAATGCTTGTGTGCATTGTTGCTGGTACGTATACGTGTGCTGGTTGTGTAATGTACGTGAATATTGCCTGCTTCATACACTCAGTATTACATACATTTGCTTAACACACGCGAATTATAGCAAAGGAGTTCTGTTATAATTTCTGTTTTATAATGGTAATTTTGCAGGGTAATATAAATTTACCGCAACCCTACAGTTATTTTGACGTAACATTTATGAAATAACATACGAAGGTCACGGTCTTACGGCCTCTTCGATCGTTCTTGTGGTTAAGGTTCAAATGGTAGACCTAGATCTAGACTTAATTTTAGATTTTAAATGAAAGCGAAATAATAAGTACCTTATATATTTCTGCGATTCTTTACGTAAATTAATTTATTTTGAAACTTATTTTCAATTCATAATTTGTTTTAACAAGTCTATTCAAGTCCTTTTTAACTTTATTTATTTATTTATTTATTTGGATCTTCATCAACATTACACGATAAATCATTCAACATATATCCCATAAAGTTTAAATTAAACATGTAGTATGAATTATAGAAGAACACATCATTCGCAGTTACAATTTAACAATTATAAACTTTTAAAACTGTTTAAAAATAAACACTAGAGAATAATGAAAACAAAAAAAAAAAAAAATTTTAGTACATTGTTCCATAAACGATGAAAGCCAATAGCCGATGATAATGTGTCCTTTGTGAGCTATTATATAAGCGCGAGATACGTCATATTGGGGTATTTTGTCACAGTTTCATTCTAGCAAACTTGGTCTTAAAGAACGGACATGGAATGCGAGGAGGTTTTCTAGGTACATTAGTACTAAGTCTACTTAACAATTGAGTAGGTATCATCTATTTTACCATTAAAACAGTAGAAATTTCATGTCTAGTATAGATCTTCGGATAGCCAGTGACTCCATTTTTAAATATTCAAGTTTGTTTAGTACGACCCTAAAAAATTTGAAGCTTTAGATCGAAATACTAAATGTTTAACTAGCTTCTTTTAAACACGTTCATATTTTTAAAAACATGGTGTAACCTAAAGTACTCGTAGCACATGTATTTTGCTTACTAAACTAACAGATGACGCCACATACAACATACATGTAGTATAAAATATGTATAATAAAAATTATTTTGCTATAATCCGCGATACAGTAAATAGAAAATATATATAGTGCTAATGCTTTACGATTTCTCCTAATGATGCTTCGGTTGCGGGGCGAAACGATTGTTGAGTTTGTGATAGTGAACGTGTGTAGTGCTTGTGTATTGTGGTGGAGGTTTATGCATGTGTTTTTACGAATTCTGCATGTAACGGGTATGAAAAAACGGATAGTCCACTATACATTTAGCACTATATATATTTTCTATTTACTGTATCGCGGATTATAGCAAAGTAAATTTTATTATTACTTATGCATTTTTTGGTTACCGACCTATTTTTATTTTATACATTTATAAATTTCCAATATGTTTTAATAAAAAAAAGTATATTGAAAAGGTATTGAACCGAATCAAACGCGAGCTCAATTCGTGTTGAATTGCACGAAATAAAAAAAATATTCATAGTCTACCTGTTTCTATTGAAAATGCCTTCATCGAGGGATCCAGCTTTATTGAGACCAATATCAATAGCCTGAACTTTATTCAACGAGAACCAAATTGCCTGTTGAAATTATATAACATAACATATATATAAAGACTGCTTACAAATGTGATGAAAGGCAGGATTATCCATGGATCCATACTTTTGCAATAACTCTCTAGTGATCTCTGACAATTTTATATTAATTCATGTAAAAAAAAGTAAAGTAGCGGCCTGTTACAATCCCACTGCTGGGAATAGGCCTCTTCTCTCCGTTTCTGGAGAGAAGGGTTAGCTAAGACCTACCACGCTGCTCCAATGCGGATTGGTAGGTTACACATATCTCCAGAATTCTATGCAGGTTTCCTCACGATGTTTTGCTTCGCCGAAAAGCGTGTGATAAATTGCAACTATCAATTAGACACATGAGTTTTAATAGAAAAACTCATTGGTGGCTGCCCGGGATTGAACTCGTGTTCCCCTCGAAAGAGTTGCACGGTCTCACTGCTGGGCTATCACAGCTCTATTAATTAATACGAGAATATTATTCGTAAAGCTGTGATGTCAAAATGGAAAAAGCAGTTGCTTCTTATCGAGAGTTTGCGCGATCAAACCACAAACTCATAGATGAGTTTTCAAACTCACGGGCTTAATTATTATTTGATTACGCACACAAGTGACAGGTATTTTTACTATATAGCTTTGCAATAAACTTTGCAGTAATATTTATATTTATTTACGACACAATATACATATTTTTAATTAACAAGCGATATATTAATATACATAATGCCCATCCCTGGTAAAACGGTCAGTTACCTTATTGCTATAATCCAGACAAAAATTTGGAAATTTTAACAATATAATTTTATAAAATACAAAATAAGAATATTGCCGTGTGGTATTTGGCTTAGTAGAATAGGCCACCCTCATTTCTTACCGAGGTGTCGTAAAAGGCGACTAAGGTAAGATGACCCACCGTGTGGTATCCGGTTGAGTAGAATAGACCATCCTCTTTCTTGCCGAGATGTCGCAAAATATGACTGAGGTAAGTAGACGATAGTCAGTCAATGGCAGCCGATCGTAAAATACATAGCCAAATCATGTGACAACATGTTTTATAACATGTTGTGCCTACCCCACTTAGAGTGGGATAAGGGCAGGAGAATGATGATGATCATCATCATGTTCCGGCCTTCATCCCATTTTTAATTGGGGTCGGCTCTCCTAACTAGGGTTTTACAGAGATGGCGGTTCTGAGGAGAATGATGATGATAATTTTATAAAATACAAAATAAGAATAATGCCGTGTTGTATTCGACTTAGTAGAAAAGATCACCGTCTTTCTTATCGAGGCGTCGTAAAATACGACGGAGGTAAGTAGACGTCAGGCAGGCGACTGATCGTAAAATACGTAGCCAAATCATGTGACAACATGTTTTATAACGTGTTGTGCAGACTCCACTTAGACTGGGATAAGGGCAGTAGGATGATGATGACATAATTGTCAAACCAGAAACTGAAGAAACAAATGACATCTAGGCTAAGCCTCCAGAAAGTTCTAATAACTACTACACATGCACTACACACAATCATTACAGCACTTATAATGATCGTTTTGCCTCGTAACCGAAGCATCATCAGAAGATAGACTTCACGACAAAATCTTAAAGTTTTTGTTATTTAAATGTGTTATCTGTAAATGTGAAGTGAAGTTTACTATGGCCTTAAGTCCTGGATTAAAAGTAATTAACTTTTAATCCAGGAATGTGATGGAGGTCAGTTCTGAAAGTAGAGTATATATATACATATTATAGAAACCCCTCATAATGTGTATAATTCAGCAAGCAATTTTAGCTTTGCCATTACAACAGTTAAAAAAACTGTTAAAGGAAGGTTGATAGAGAAAGCCTACTAAATTGTCGAAGATTACATAGATGATAAGTGATTTATAGAAGCAGGCGTTACTTTGCGGAATTCCATATTAACTACAACTATAACAGAACTACTTTGCTATGCCGTGTGGCATCCGGCTGAATAGAATACACCACCCTCATTCCTTACCAAGGTGTCGTCAATGGCGACTAAAGTAAGTCGACCCGCCATGTAGTATCCGGCTGAGGAGAATAGATCACACTCATTTCTTACCGAGGTATCGTAAAAGGTGACTTAGGTAAGTTGACGTTAGGCATAGGCCGGTTGTAAAATACGCAGACTAATTATGTGAGACATGTTTGTAACATGTTGTGCCGACCTCACTTAGAGTGGGGGCAGGGGGATGATGATATAACACAACTACTTTGCTATAACCCGCGCGAATTATGGCAAAGTAGCCATGCTACAAATTTCTATAGATGATATAGATATTATATGATTCGAACCGGCATTAGCGTTGGTAATTCAAGAGCACTTGTTTACAAGTTTACTTGCATAAAGAAAAAATATATTTACCCTTTGTCTGTCACCCATAACAGAAGTATAGTAATTTTTTGGGAAGGATGACCATATATGTAATTGTCTTGTATATTTATATTTCTATTGTAATATTTACGCATTGTTGAATAAAGGTGGAGTGGTTTTATCCACATCATATATTATGCGGGTAGTAAGATAATTCGACTGACAAGAACATTGTTTCCCACACAACACTTTAATCCAACGTACCGTTTCTTACCTGTATTATTAATTACTGTTATTACTGTTAGGTTGAAAGGAGACTCATCCTAGTCTCAGTTTCCGCACGTGCTGATGCACCTTTCTTAGGAACTTTTGACTACAAATTAAAAAAAATGTACATCGTGTCATCTAATAAGTTGAGGAAACGGAGTCTGAATGCCAAGATACATAATCGACAGTCTATCTATAGTTATTATAAAACAAATTCTCCAAAAGCTGTCTCTCTGTCATCATCATCCTGCCCTTATCCCACTCTAAGTGGGGTCAGCACAACATGTTAAAAACATGTTGTCACATGATATGGCCACGTATTTTATGACCAGCCGCCTGCCTGACGACAACTTACCTTAGTCATATTTTACGAGCGCTCGGTAAGAAAGAGTTTGGTCTATTCTACTCAGCTGTATACAACACGGTGGGTCAACTTAGCTTAGTCGCCTTTTCGACACCTCGGTAAGAAATGAGGGTGGTCTATTCTACTCAGCACAATTTGTGTAATGTAATGTGTGTGCAATAAAGAATTTCTATCTATCTATCTCAACCGGATACCACACCAAAAGTCTATTTGTATGTGATCGATTTTCTCAAAATCTACTTAATGGATTTGTACTGTTTTTACTAAAAGATAGTGCGATCCTTCCACAAGGTTTATGTTGACATTACGGTACGGTAGAACGAAACAGCCGGCTAATTCGGTTTCGTAGAGCGCTGTCACTGTCACACACGGGTTCGTCAGTCTGCGCGAGAGAATGCTCTATGTAGCAGAAACTAGTCGATTTCTCTCTCTGAGCCTCGATGTGCATTATTTATTGCCGGGTACTATAAATTATGTCGAAGAGATCGCGCGGTTGTGAAAAAAAATTCAGCCGCTGGTAGCTTTATCGCGTGCACCGCCTAAACTAACAGTGATACACTAAATTATGTACAAGATAATTTTAGATCTATAAAAATACTACAAAAAAGTCCCCAAAAGCATGTCTCTAGCTCTTATAGTTAACTACTAAACTTACTACTTTTATGTTCAAAATTTCAATTTGGGAAAATTTTTGTAACACACTGATTTTCATGTAGTTGAAGCTGTTGGCACAGCTAATTGTGAAATAAAGAACAAAACAAGCACTATAACAGATCTACCTTGCTATAATCCGCACGGGTCAAGCGAATGCATGCAAAGCTAATGTGTATGAAGCAGGCAAAATTTACGCACCTTATACATGCAGGACCAGCCACCATACGCCCCCCCAAGGCAAAACAAAAATCGCAATGCATTGCGATTTTTGTCGTGGAGCCTATCCTCCTGATGTTTACTTCGAGAATCGGTAATTTGTTGCCTTTTTCTGACTTTCTTCTTCTTATTCCTTTTATATTAAATTTTATTTAAAAAAATAATAAAAAAATTGTAAAAATTGTAAGGCACGTATAGCACCGTAAGTATGCATGTTGTATACCTGGAAGTAAGTATGTACTTCTAGCAGGATACAAATTGCATATATTTAAGTTTACTCTAAGTGCATTATTGTTGGTGTTCCAAATAAATAAATAAATAAATAAATAAATACGCAGGAAAATTTATGTGACACATTAAACAAGATTCCGTTCAGACATTCACACTTCCACGCGGACAAAGCCACGGGAAAGTCGAAGATTAAAGAAAGAAAGTAAATAAATATTTTGAGATGAACACCATCAATATCAGAAAAACTAATAACTAATCTGTCTGCGATTAAATTTCCCGAGCAATCTATCAATTAGTTGGATGATTGATCACTTTGGTAGATCACGAGGAATTCCCCCGTCCACCGAAAAGGTTTCATAACGTTATTATCTTCATTGAAATGGAACAAATTCTTTGAATTCTTACACTTAATTAAATAACTTTGAAAGTTACGTTATCAAGGAATAAAGGTCGTTTTTATATATACCTTCTTCAAATTCAGAGTTTCAATAGTTGAGCCTTAATGTTGTTTTTTTATGTTTTCATTATTCTCTAGTGTTTATTCTTAGTTTTATTAATCTAACATTGTAACTATAAATGATGTGTTCTTCTATAATTGTTGTTACATATTTAATTCAAAACTCTATGGGATATATGTTGGTTTATTTATCGTGTAACGCTGGTGATTCCCGAATAAATAAAGAAATAAAGAAAAATATCATTTATGTGATGTAAGAAAGTACTTCTAAATCGTCACTCTACTGTTGGTTAGCTGTTTTTAAGAAAATCGACGATATAAGTCTAAGAAATATAAGTCAACAAATTACCGATTCTCGAAGTAAACATCAGGAGGACAAAAATCGCAATGCATTGCGATTTTTGTTTTGCCTTGGGGGGCGTATGGTGGCTGGTCCTGCATGTATAAGGTGCGTAAATTTTGCCTGCTTCATACACATTAGCTTTGCATGCATTCGCTTGACCCGTGCGGATTATAGCAAGGTAGATCTGTTATAGTGCTTGTTTTGTTCTTTATTTCACAATTAGCTGTGCCAACAGCTTCAACTACATGAAAATCAGTGTGTTACAAAAATTTTCCCAAATTGAAATTTTGAACATAAAAGTAGTAAGTTTAGTAGTTAACTATAAGAGCTAGAGACATGCTTTTGGGGACTTTTTTGTAGTATTTTTATAGATCTAAAATTATCTTGTACATAATTTAGTGTATCACTGTTAGTTTAGGCGGTGCACGCGATAAAGCTACCAGCGGCTGAATTTTTTTTCACAACCGCGCGATCTCTTCAACACAATCTAGATAAAACCGTAATGTGCTGTTATCATAACCTTCCGAAAAAATCGCACTACGTTTTAGTAAATACTTCAAAAATTCATTAAATAGATTTTGAGAAAATCGAGCACATACATACAGTCAATGTTTTAGAATATAAGCACAAAATATAACCTTCAATCGTATCAAGTTTTATCAATATTTCTCCATCAGATTTTCCGTAAAGTGCGACGGACAGACCGACAGACAAACATTCATTATATGGATGTGAAAAAATAACTAAAGAACGCGTTCAACTAAATAAACTAACGTTTAATTAGATTTTCCCTCTGCGTGGAGATTGGAAACCAACCGCAGGTAATGCGAAATCTCCCACTCGATAGCGTTATGAATAAAAGATGCGATCTCAGCGTACACGTTTTCAAAGCAAATACAATGTTTACAAATATAGCCAGTTTTAGTTTATTTTGTCACGTATCCGTACTAATGTAATAAATGTGATTGTCCGAATTTGCATCGAAAAATCGATTTTTATTATTCCTTTTTTATTTTAATATCATCATCCTCCTGCCCTTATCCCACTCGGCACAACTTGTTAACATGTTGTCACATGATTTGGCTACGTATTTTACGACCGGCCGCCTGCTTGACGTCAACTTACCTTAGTCATACTTTACGACCCCTCGGTAAGAAAGAGTGTGGTCTATTCTGCTTAACCGGATCCAACACGGTGGGTCAACTTCCTTAGTCGCCTTTTACGACACCTCGGTAAGAAATGAGGGTGGTCTATTCTACTTAGCCGGATACCTTAGTCCTTTTTTATTTTAATAATAAATCCGAATAAAGACTAATTAAAGAGGACTACTACGAATAAAAAATAACAGATGCGCTGTTTGCGAAATTCGAATGTGTTTGGCTACATTGGTTTCATCAAATTCATATTCAAATTTTAAATATTATTTATTCAAATAAAATTATTTATTGAACGTTACTTTGCATTCCACATTACAGAAACTCTAACAGAACTACTTTGCTATAATCCGCGTTGGTAAAGCGAATGCATGCAATGCTAAGTGTATGAAGCAGGCAAAATTCACGTACCATACACATGCAGCACAAGTCACCACAAGTATCCCAAGAAGCCTTCCAGCAACAATGCACTCAAGCAATACACACAACCACCAATCTCTACGATCGTTTCGCCCCGAAACCGAAGCATCATCAGAAGGATAGGCTCCACGACAAAATCGTCGCATTTGTCAATTTTGTCAAGATATTCAACAAAACTTGTTAATAAGTGCTTTTAATCGGTACCTCTACTGCTAGTTTGAGTTTTCATTGTTATCTTGTATGAGGTCTAAGAATAGCTATAGGTATATATAGCTATAGGTAGCTAAGTAACACGGTGAGCCTATAGGCTCACCGTCCAACTTAGCCCTCGCCTGTGGAGTACAAGAGCGCGGAGAAAGAACGACAACGGGGACTGAGGTGTGTGCGGGCGGCGAGTGCTCGTAGCGGGACATTCAAGAGGTGAAAATGAATGAATGAATGAATGGAGGTTTAAATGAATGCCTTAATCGTTATTAGCCGACCAGCAGAAAATCTATTAATTCATCGTGCCTATTTATGACATACACCTTTTTTATAAGATGAATAACGGCTATTTTTCCACATAAGCGTCTTTCGTGTTATGAGAGATGCTCGGAATAAACACTAAATGGCAGTAATAATCTCGCACTCAGTTTGATAAATATACAACATATAATGTAGATAACATCCAACTATAATCGGTTGTATTACACGAAAAATACTATAGTAAATACGTAATGTTTTTTTTGTATTATATTATATAATTTTTGTGTACCTTTTGTACTGTATGAAATGCGTTTTTTGCCTACAGATGCCATCATCCCCCTGCCCTTACCCCACTCTAAGTGGGGTCGGCCCAACATGTTACAAACATGTTGTCACATGATTTGGCTGCGTATTTTACGACCGGCGGCCTGCCGTCAACTTACCTTAGTCGCCTTTTACGACACCTCGGTAAGAAATGACGGTGGTCTATTCTAGTCAGCCGGATACCACACGGCGGGTCGACTTACCTTAGTCGCCTTTTACGACACTTTTTACACTTTTACTGGGTAAGAAATAAGGGTGGTTTATTCTAATCACAAAAAGGTGTGATAGCCTAGCGGTGACACCGTGCGATTCTCTAGAGACGACATAGGTTCAAACCCCGGGCAGGCACCAATGAGTTTTTCTATTAAAACTTATGTGTCTAATTGATAATTGCAATTTATCACTTTTCGGTGAAGGAAAACATCGTGAGGAAACCTGCATATCTCTAGAAAATTCTGGAGATATGTGTAACCTACAAATCCGCATTGGAGCAGCGTGGTAGGTAAAAGGCTGTTACTTTGCTACTTTTTTTTTATTCTAATCAGCCGAATACCACACGGCTTTGTTTACCTGCAGATAATAATATTATTTTTGAATTAAAAACCGCATTGTTGATAGATTTTATGATGCCGCATACCAACGGTTGACCCGGCAAGCTATATAAATTATTTCTGGGTAATCTCTAGTATACATTATAAAAAATAAAATATTGTCAAAAAAAATATACAAAAAAGGATAGATAATCCATATCACGGTCAATTATCACAGCTACATATATACACGACGGTATCGTGGCGGGAACGTATTCCCGCCGCGTGTAAAGAGCTCATGAATAAGTGCCCCGGATGGGCTCGAAACTAGTCGGGCTAACCCGATAAAATTAGACGTGAGTATAGCCGGTGTCTATATATTAACTATGAATACTACTCACGATAGTTTAAATTTAAAAATCGATATCACTTAGGTACGTAAAATAGATAGTAGCCGATTCTCAGACTTACTGAATATGAATATAAATTTACATAAAAATCGGTGAAGCCTTTTCAGAGGAGCATGGTAACTAACATTGACTCACAAGGATTTTATATATAAATCTAGCTATGCCAACAACGGCTTCACCCGCATGGATTTCAGTGTTTTGCGAAACTTTCCCGAATTTTCGAAATTTCAACATAAAAGATATTGTGAGTTAACCGTGAGAGATAGAGACATGCTATCTCGGACTTTTTCGTAGTATATTTATAGATCTACAATTCTCTACTACTTACTTTAACGCATCTCTACTGGTTTACGCAGCGCATGCGACTAAAGCTCCCAGAAGGCAAGTTTTTAATAACTGCGTGATCTCTTCAACACAATTTACATAACACCAATACTATTTACCTAAACCATCCGGAAGTATCGTACTATCTTTAAGTGAAAACCGTACAAAAATCCGTTCAGCAGATTTTGAGAAAATCGATTACATACCGACAGACAGTTTTTTGGGACAGTTTTATAATAAGTATAGATTTACTTTTGACTTCATCTTTTTAAATCATCGGACACAGCTAGAAATAAAACAATATAAACTTACAGGTAGACCTCTAAAAATAGTAACACCAAAATTCTCCTATACCGATGAATTGTTCTTCAATAAATTGCTGTTGTTTGATTTACAATATAAAAGACACATGTTGAAGTAAAATAGGAAATATTAGACGTGCTGTCGTGTCATACAAGTTATATTTTACGATATATAACTTTTTTTTCATATTTATATTATTTTTTATAATATATTACAATATATAACTTTTACAAGTTTTTAATTTAGAGATTCAAACTGAAAACAAAGTTAAATGCGAAGTTTTTTTTAATTTCTTAATATCAACATAAGCACAAAACGTTAACTATAGATTCTGCAGATGCACATTATATAAATGTGTCTTTTGTACCTCTTTTTAAAATAAAATTACATTTTCTAATTCTAAGAGATAAATATTTTGTTTTTGTTATTTTAGGTCCAGCGTAAAGTAACAAAATTGTTGTTCTTATAACGAATGAAACAAAAACCGATAGAAATAATAAAAGTAACATCGATCTTCATTAGGTATTCAAATAGTCTGTAAACTTTATTTTACTTTCACTTTTAAAATTTTCTTCGAATAAATTGGCGTTGAATGAGGTGAAAACCAGAATTTTTAAATAAAAGTTTTAGAACTCCATTCGCGTGTACACATTACTAAAGACAGACAGTCCATCCGTCCAGTCGTATTTTAATCATGCATTTTGTACTTTTCAAAAGAACTAAAAAAAATGGAAAATAAAACTGTCTAGTTTCATATATTCATCACTCTTTCGTTTTTCATTGAATAGAAAAGCAGAAAAACTTTCAACCAAATCCAAAGATCTTTGGTTTGGTATGGAATAAATGCCCCATATATAAAATACCTGAGGAGCTGTGATAGCCCAGCGGCGAGGACCGTGCGACTCTTTCGAGGGGAACAAGAGTTCAAACCCGGGCAGGCACCAATGAATTTTTCTATTAAAAACTCATGTGTCTAATTAATAATTGCAATTTATCACACGCTTTTCGATGAAGGAAAACATCGTGAGGAAACCTGCATATCTCTAGAGAATTCTGGAGATATGTTTAACCTACCAATCCGCATTGGAGCAGCGTGGTAGGTCTTAGCTCCAACCCTCGTCTCTCCGTTTCCGGAGAGAGGAGGCCTATTCCCAGCAGTTGGATTGCAACAGGCCGCTACTTTACTTTTTTATATAAAATACCAAACCCGTTTGAGACCGGAGATACTGATAATAATATTTTTTTACAGTTTATCCAAATACCAATTACCAACAACAGAAAGTTCGTTGGTAAGGGAATACCTCAGCTACAGGAATGCAAATATAGACGAACTTCGCCCTACACCATAATGTAATCAATAAAAAATAATTAAACAGGCTAACCTTTTAAAATTGAAAATGCTATCTCATTTTATAATGTTTTATAAGCATTTTAGGTTTCAAAATAAGGTTTTGTTCTGTAGAACAATAAACTTTTATGTTCTCATTTAGTTGAATGGGGGTATTTATTTGACTTAATTTTAGCAGACGCAATATAACATAGCTGGGTCTCTGCAATTGAGACATAGCGAGGGTTAACGCGTAGGGTTAAGCCAAGTTTATTTTGACTTACGACCCGTGAAATTTCTAATTAGTCTAGATTTCTTGGATTATTTTGTACCGAGCAGATGTAAGCATGTTTTTTGTGACTAATTATTTCAAATGTTTTATATTGGACTTTTTGTAAGACTACAAAGAAAAATTTTAGTGCCGTGTGGTGTCCGGCTGCATAGAATAGACCAATCTCATTTCTTACCGAGGTGTCGTAAAAGGCGACTAAGGTGAGTTGACGTCAGGCAGGCAGCCGGTACTAAAATACGTAGCCAAATCATGTGACAACATGTGTAAACATGTTGTGCCGACCCCACTTAGAGTGGGATAAGGGCAGGAGAAAGATGACAAAGAAAAATTTTAATTATCTTGCCAGCACCAAAATTAAATTCAAGTAATTTTTGCAGCGAATTAAATTATGTTTCACGCAGATGATTTCCTTTTTTATCATAACATCAGGATTGAGATAATTTCTCCGGCTGGTGCGAAGAAAATTATACAGTTCATGGTAGTATTCCGAGTCAACTGTCAGTGTTGTGTGAACGGTGGAAACTTGGTCCCATAGCAAGGCTTATTGAGATCAGACTACAAGCAGGCACCCTATGATTGTTCTATAATTACGATTAAAATTGCGTCTTATAGTGCAGTACTAAGTCAGGGTTTGTATACATAGAAAATTTTTGGGATAAGTCGAACGTATTAATCCGCAAAGGCTGCGGTGGATAGATACGATAGCGGCGGAATAGATCTACTAGTAAGCTCTAACCCTCCTTTGATACAGAAGACTTTTTCCCTGCAGAATAATAGAAGTCTTCTACCTACCTACCTACATACCTATGGGTTTATGAACTCTTAGGTATCCTGCATTCTTATCGCGGCCTTAACTTATTTGCGATTATAGTTCCCGGCATTAAATAATGCACATCGATGTTAGGAACGAAACAGCCGGCCAGTTCGGTTTCGTAGAGCGCTGTCACTGTCACACACGGGTTCGTCAGTCTGAGCGACAGAGACAATGCTCTATGAAGCAGAATCTAGCCGATTTCTCTCTCTAAGCCTCGATGTGCATTATTTATTGCCGAGTACTATACCTGCTGTAATGTATGCAGTAATACTAACTGTCACAGATGCGTTTATTGTTCCGTTACCTACGTTACACTGTTGCCTCTCTTAAAAATCTAAAAAATAATCAAATATGACTATTATAATCATTATTTTTTTTTACAAAAGGTTAACTTAATAAACTTAATTAACAATGTTATGAATTTTAACAAATAAACAAAAATTTATCACTAGTGCCGTGTGGTATCCGGCTACGTAGAATAGACCACCCTCATTTCTTACCGAGGTGTCGTAAAAGGCGACTAAGGTGAGTTGACGTCAGACAGGCGGCCGGTCGTAAAGTACGTAGCCAAATCATGTGACAACATGTTTGTAAAATGTTGTGCCGACCCCACTCAGAGTGGGATAAGGGCAGGAGAATGATGAAACACAAATTTATGACTAAATTATTCTTAAATATACTAAACCTGCAATATATGATATTCAGATATTCACTAATGGAAAAGTAATTGCAATCATTGCCAAGCATTTTCAAACATACGAATACAGAATCATACTATCAAAACTTTGTACTCTTAGTTGATCTTAAAGCCCGCATCCGCCCTGGAATCGACATCATAATCGAATGATTGATTAACTATTTCGTAGAGAGCTTGAGATGTGTTATCGACAAGGTCGATATGGGTTCTTCGTATACTCACGTTAATGCCTTTCAAATTTGTTGATTAAAGGCGATGGATGATTTCGTAAATTATGATATAACATCGAGTTACTTTTATATAAGTTTGACGTTTCGACAGAGTTCCATCCACCGTGTTCATGAACCGATTGATTTCATAAAGTAGCTATTAGCTTATTATAAGTCGAAAAAACATAACTCCAAACATTTTTAGAAATATTTTAAAAGTAGTACTCTAGCACAGGCTGTAATAGCCAAACTGTAATAGCCGGCTGTTAAGACCAGCAATTCTAGTGTACATCTAAAAAAAAGTAAAAACATAGTTCTAAAAGTAATAAAATGTTAGGGGTGGACAACCCTTATTACTTAGTGGTGCGACAAATAGATAGTAGCCGATTTTCAAACCTACTGATTATTCATATAAAATTTCATAAAAATCGGTCAAGCCGTTTCAGAGGAGTATGTTAACTAACACTGTTACACGTCAATCTATATTTAATATAAAACAAAGTCCCAAAAGCTGTCTGTATGTTATCGATTTTCGCATAATCTACTGAACGGATTTTTGCACGGTTTTCACACAAAAGATAGTGCAATACTTCTGAATGGTTTAGGTAAATAGTACATATCGTTATTATATAAATTGTGCTAAAGAGATCCCACAGTTGTTAAGAAACTTGCTTGCTGGGAGCTTTAGTCGCGTGCGCTGTGTAAACCAGCAGTGTTACGCTAAAGTTATGAACAAGAGAATTGTAGATCTATAAAAATACTACAAACAAGTCCGCGATAGCATGTTTCTATCTCTTAAAGTTAACTCTCAATAACTACTTTTATGTTCAAAATTTTAATTTGGATTTTTTTTGTGACAACTGATTTCGACGCGGGCGAAGCCGCTGGGCACAGCTAGTTTTATATATAAGATTTACGTGTAGAGCAATATAGAAAAACTGTTATAAATAAGAGCAAACAACGCAGGAATAATATTGTGTTTGTATTACGCCTACACAAGTTTCATCCGTTGAGGAATTATGTCGTGTTATGAGAAAATTCCGCTTGAAATTTTAGACCTGCCTTTATCCATAAAGTATTTAAGTTAATAAAACGTATTCCAAGTATTCTGAATAGAATAGCTTTCTAAACTTAACAAAACATAGCCTGCGTCGTTTGTTTTTTTATATAATGACCGATAAATCCAAATACTATTAGATAATGTTTGGGAACACCTGAATTGGTAGTCGTTAGATCAGAAGAACAGCCTCTAATGACTACTCTAAATGATCGTTCTTTGAGGAAGTCAGCTGTCCAGTTACAGAGTGTAGTAGGCAGCCCATAAGCAGGAAGCTTGCCGAGGAGACTATCATGCCAGACACGGTCAGAAGCCTTTAAGATATCGAGGGACATGGCAAGGGCCTCACCATGCTTCTCAACGGCTTCACCCCAGATATGAGTAGCATATGTTAGAAGATCTCCTGTAGAACGATTCTGTCGAAAACCAAACTGGTAATCTGACAGAAGATCGTTTTCTTCTACGTATGACAGGAGCTTTTTGTTTAATACACGCTCCATAACTTTACAAAGTATGGAGGTGATTGTTATAGGTCGATAGATGACCGGATCAGCATGATTACCCTTTTTTGGTACTGGTTGTACATTGGCAGTCTTCAGAGTTTCTTGCTGGGTAAGACCACCTTTTTGAGCCAGTGGTAGCTTACGTTATAAATTGATGATTCGGAAGTGCTTGTAAAAGCCAAATTGAATATTTCGAAAATACGAATTCAATTTGAATTCGTATTTGAATACAAATTCGGATTATTAAATGTTAATTTTTTTATACTATTTTTGAAAAAGACAGTACAAATTGAACTAACATAGTAACTGAAGTTGAATTGAATTAATATAGTAACTTAAATAACTTAATAAAGTTAAAAAATCAAAGTAATTTTATTGTTAATAAAAACGACTTTATCGCGGCGGAAATCGTGTAACAGCTCATGAATAAGTGCCCCATGGATGCATGGGATCGAAACTAGTCGGGCAAAACCAATAGAATAAGACGTGAGTATACCCGGTTTCTATATATTAACTATGAATAACACTCACGATAGTTTAAATTGAAAAAAATATAATATGATAATAATAATAAATTAACTTAATCATTTCAAAAGTTTAAATAAATTAAAAAAATAAATATATTACTAGATAGACAGCTCTAACGTCTTTTATTTGATTCAATAACGTCTCAGACAATGAAGTGTTTATGGGTCCTTTTTATAAGTTTATACAAGGTGATGGCTACGACAGTCATATAATTTTACTGCTCATATATCTCCGCGCTTTATTTTTATCATCTTTTTTATATTAAACACTGTTTTATTTGAATTTGGAAATAAACGACAGCGCAGAGGATTAATGATTATTTTAAATTAAAATTGGAGAACAATTTCAAAGACTAATTCTTTCCTATTTCCGATTTTATCACGAAGTAGCGCTCTATACAAATTTCACTCTAATCCAGTCTCGCTTCCGCTAAAAGTCTAGGCTTCCTTATAAGTTTTATAGCCAGGTATCAAACTTCATTCCATCACTGCTAACACGTACTGACAGTGTATAAAGACAGACACTGAAGGATTCCTAACAAAAAATTCTTGAAACATTTGTAATATACAAAGTACATCTCAAAAAAGCTCAACATCACGCGACTAAGTGAAGTTACCGCAAGTAAGTATGTCTATTTAAATTCAGAAACAATTACGTACAAAGAATTTTATCTTAGAGCTCGTACCACGAAAGCATGAGCTTTCGTGGTACGTAATTAATACAGGTTAAAGTAATTAATACAGGTTTATGCCAAATAATAGTCGTATGAACGACTATTATTTGGCATAAACCTGTATTAATTACTTTAACTATGTTATGATATTAATATATGTTAGCCCAGCGGTAAGACTGTGTGACTCTCTTTTTATTTTTAATAAGAGTATGTGTATATTTACCATTATCCCATATATATTTATTTCATTAAATAAAATATAACGCATTGGAAACTATTGTCTCAACTACATGTCAAATCATCAAAATAGTATTGATTACTTGTACGTCTATTATTTATATGAAACATTTATACATATTAAATACTGATAAATATTATATTTCTGTATAAATGCAAAAGTATTATTACTTCACTTTTTATTTCAAAAGCCCAGCAGTGAGCGGTGAGACCGTGCGACTCTTTCAAGGGGAACACGAGTTCAAACCCGGGCAGGCACTAATGAGTTTTTATGTTAAAACTTTTGTGTCTAATTGATAGTTGCAATTTATCATACGGATGATTTTCGGTGAAGGAAAACATCGTTGAAAATTGCATATATCTTGAGAATTCTGGGGATATATGTAACCTAAAAATTCGCATTGGAGCAGTGTGTTGGGGCTAAGATCCAACCCCTCTCTCGAAAAACAGAGAGAGGAGGCTTATACCCAGCAGTGGGATAACAACAGGCAGTTAATCGGTTTCTAAATACTTACTATGTTTTGACATAATATTGGTAAATCCTTTATACGTTCGGTGAGGTTTATGTCATGTTCTATTCAACATTTATTATTCGTGCTGACGCTTAGAGCTCTCCGGGAAACATATTCCTGATATTTGTATACAAATACTCTATAAGAGCAATCTGAATAGACGAGGGAATAAATTCAATAAAGCCTTTTAGATTGATGTACTATATAAATCCCGAGCACATTATACAAATGGAATTCAGTGCAGATTTCTCAAGAAAAGGAGTATAAAAGATGCAAAATGTTTATACACGTTATTTATAAGTTAGAGTTATAGTCCTTAAGATTTTATTTACATAGGTTTAGTGATATAATCTCTGCATATCTTTTGGGATATGCTTACCACGTATTTTCAGTTATAAAATTTTAAGACAAATATTGATACTAGAACTGCAAGCCTACTATGAACTCTTATTGTGACTCAATTGAATACGTAAACTAAATTGTTTTGCTTTTTGATATCATCACGTCTTAAAGACGCACGCTGTAAGTCGTTGCCGAATGAGCGTTCGGAATGCGTCCTAAAAACATATGAGTAAAAGAAACAGCTGTGATAACCTAGCGGTAATACCGTGCGACTCTCTAGAGACGATCATGGGTTCAAACCCCGGTTGGGCACCAATGAGTTTTTCAATTAAAAACTTATGTATCTAATTGATAATTGCAATTTATCACACGCTTTTCGGTGAAGGAAAACATCGTGAGGAAACTTATATCTCTATAGCATATCTCTAGAGAATTTTAAGGATATGTGTAACCTACCAATCCGCATTGGAGCAGCGTGGTAGGTTTTAGCTCCAATCTTTTTCTCCAAAAACGGAGAAGAGGAGGCCTTAGCCCAGCAGTGGGCATAGTTACATGCCGTTACTTTACTTTTACTACTTAAAAGAGACAGAGTTATCTATAGTTCATATAACGTTGTCCTTTACAAACATTACGACCCCAATGCAATCCACATTTTATGATACGAAAAGAAAGCGGTTCGGTTTAGGTACTGACTTTGAATAGAATCGTTATCTAAAAGTTCATGGTAGGCCTGCAGGGCGTTACTTTACTTTACTTTTTCTACTAATGCATATTCAGTCATTCATTCATTTTGAAATAAATATTTATACGAGAACAGACTTGTTAAAGTTACATAAAGGAACTTCGCAATAGTATTGCGTAACATTTAATTTATGCCTCACATATCACACAGACAATCAGAATTTAATATAGCGTCAAAGACATGTATACATTGTACATATATTATCCGAGATACTTCGTCACGTCAATTAGCGAGATAGAAACACCATTCTAGCGAATATCATTGTGTAGACTCTTACAAAGGGACAGCAAAAACTAGACGCAACAATTTAATTTATTTGACAGCTTTAGCTGTCTACAGTACATACTTTGAGGGAGACAATATTTTTAGTTTGAATAACTTTCTAATGCTTTTTAAATACACATAATACTATGGGAATAATACGACGTGTGGTATCCGGCAGAATAGAATAGACCACCCTCCTTTCTTACCGAGGTGTCGTAAGAGGCGACTAAAGTAAATGCCGTGTGGTATCCGGCTGCATAGAATAGACCACCCTCATTTCTTAGGTGTCGTAAAAGGCGACTAAGGTAAGTTCACGTCAGGCAGGCGGCCGGTTGTAAAATACGCAGCCAAATCATATGACAACATGTGTGTAAAATGTTGTGCCAACTCCACTTAGAGTGGGATAAGGGCAAGAGAATGATGACTATGGGAATAAAATAAATCTGAAATAATAAGTTTGCCTACTAAATTGTCAGAATCTTGCAGGATTTCATCATTTTTGGTAATGTATGTAAAGAGAGAAAAAACTTTCATGACGTGTGTCATTTAGCACAAACTAAGGGAAAAGACATACAAGCGTTTTGTTTCGGTGACGAGGCGAAGAGATCGTTGAGATTGTAGTAGTAAATGTGTGTAGTGCTTGCGTACTGTGTTGGTGGAAGGGGTGTGACTTGGAGTGGCAAAAAACGAATATTAATGTTTAGAAAATCCCGCCGTCTGGTATCCGGCTAAATTAGGATAGTTTACTCTTATCTCTTAACGAGGTGTCGTAAAAGATGACTAAGGTAAGATGACCCGCCGTGTGGTATTCAGCTGGGTGGAATAGCCCATCTTCATTTTCTTACCGAGGTGTCGTAAAAGGCGACTAAAGTAAGTTGACTGGCCGTATGGTTTCCGGCTGAGTAAAATAGACCACCCTCATTTCTTACCGAGCTTTCGGAAAAGGTGCCTTAGGTAAGCTACGACAGGCGGGCGACTGGTCGTTAAAAAAATAGCCAAATCTTGTGGGAATATGGTCAACACACGTTGTTCCAAATGGGATAAGCGTAGGAGAATGATAAATGTTTAGAAATTCGATTATTCAAAATTATATAATAATCGATCAATTATTTATTTTCGATTAATATAAAAATCGATTATTTTTTCACATCCCTAGTTGATGGTCGTGATTTTTTGTGTTTTTTTTCGAACTGACTGTATGCTGTTAGCCCTAACGGCTTTTACAGCATCACCGGGCGGGACGGGCGAGCGCAGAAGCATCGTCGAGGTTGCGAAATGCTGAGAGTAGAGCGCAGAAGCTCTACTAAAGTCGGGGAACGTCGTCCTAAGGGTGCCTCCTGTGAGGCCGGACCACGGCTTAGTGGAGGGCTGATGGTATGACTATGATTAGTCATTGCGACGTCGGAAGGGTGGCAAGTAGCCACGACCGACCGACGTCAGAAAACTGGGGGATTTTTTGTGATAGGTGCGGTAACTGTATAACGTATTAAGACGGAGTGTGCTTCCTACATCACTACAGTGATTACCTACGGATCCGAAACGTGGTCGCTCACTATGGGCCTTATAAGAAAGCTCAGAGTCGCTCTGCGGGCGATGGAGCGAGCTATGCTCGGAGTGTCTCTACGAGATCAAATCAGAAATGAGGAGATCCGTAGAAGAACTAAAGTCACCGACATAGCTCAGCGTGTCGCGAAGCTGAAGTGGCGATGGGCGGGGCACATAGTGCGGAGAACCGATGGGCGCTGGGGTCTTAAGGTGCTGGAATGGCGACCCCGCACCGGAAAGCGCAGCGTCGGTAGACCCCCTACGAGGTGGACAGACGACCTCAAAAAGGTCGCAGGGAGCCACTGGATCCAGGCGGCGCAAGATCGTGTGGTGTGGCGATCCCATGAAGAGGCCTATGTCCAGCAGTGGACGTCCATCGGCTGACGACGACGACGACGACGACGTGCTTCCTACACCTATTCTACTCGGACTAAAGCAAAATAATTCTAACATCACTTTTGTACTCGTGCTATGGATTTCCGCAAAGTAACTCCTACTTCTATAAATTATTTAAAAACGGTCATTTGGCTTATCTAAATATTTATCTGACTCAATTAAACAAAGTCTTTACTAATAGGCACCCTAATATAATATGGGCAAGCAAAACAGGGTCATATAACAATAGTCTGCAAGCGGGTCGACTTGTTTTGTTTGCAAAGCACTTAAAGCCATATTGTGCACTAGGTCACCTAGGCACCTGTACATCCCGCGGTGAATTCAATTTGAGAGATTCAAAAGAAATTTTTCAACGTTAATCCATTTACTCCACAAAGCGGATCAGGCTATTGTGCTCGATTTCTTTATTATTTCATGACCTTTAGTTATTCTTCTGACTTTCGAGTTAATTTAATCTCAACTTATAATTCATTTCAAGTATTTTAATTAGGGAACACAGTGCTTATTATAGAGCTATTAGCTAGAGTTTTTATTTTCCTATTTTAGAAAACATTAATTGTTGTCTTAAAAAAGGAGGCATTTTAAGACAACATTTATTATCCACGTTGTGTTATCCCGCTGAGTAGAATGGACCTCATTTCTTACCGAGGTGTCTTACAAGGCTACTAAGGTAAGTTGACGTCAAGCAGGCGGCTGATCGTAAAATAACTGGCCAAAACATGTAACATCTTGTTTAAAACATTGTAGCGTTTTCCCCCCATACCCTTTGTATATATCTATATAGATACCATGAGAAACAAATATTTTTATATACATATACATTCCTTAACATAGTACCGCTTCAGTACATAACTCTACCAATATGTATGTAAGTTCGGAACCGTCACAACATGTTGTGCGGACCCCATTTGGGTGGGATAAAGGCAGGGGAATGATAAATCATATCTGCGTACATTTGATCTCAAAGAGCAATCAAAGCTGACTTTGGAGCTGAAATGCTCAGCTCAGAAATGGACCATTTCCTCGCTAGCTCAAGTTTTGGAATCATAAGTCATCACTGGCAACAAGCACTGATTGAAGACAATTTCATTATTCGAAATCAATTCCGTATTTTGCCAATCAAAACCAATCAGAGTAGAAATTTCAAACGATTTAATTTCCTACGGCAGTCAAGTTAGTTAGGTACCAGTAAAAGCTTCGCTTTTCGATTAAGTGCACCCTTAGCCCCGGTGCATATTAAATTATGGAGTTGCTTGAAACGTTCTGTTCTATAAATAGTTTGCTCCATATCTAGCGGCGGGTAAGTCGATATTCTATTCCATTCTGATGCAATTTTCAATAGAATATTCACTGGACATGCGGACGTGTGGCCCAGGTAAAGTATTATTCCCTAGCCTTAATGAAGTGGACTGTATTTTTTATTATTTACTGGTTCGCGGAAACCCCCAAAATACTTGCATATAACAAGATGGAATATGATTTATAGAAGCAGGCGTTACTTTGCGGAATTCCATATTACAAGCAATATAACAGAACTAACTACTTTGCTATAATCCGCACGGGTTAAGTGAATGCATGCAAAGCCAATGTGTATGAAGCAGGCAAAATCCACGCACCTTATACATGCAGGACCAGCCACCACATGCACCCCAAGGCGCAATTCACCAGCAACAACGCACACAAAAGCAGCACACACACCCACCACCACAATCTCGACGATCGTTTCGCCCCGAAACCGAAGCATCATCAGGAGAATAGGCTCCACGACAAAAATCGTACTGCTAACAGTACGATTTTTGTCGTGGAGCCTATTCTCCTGATGATGCTTCGGTTTTGCCTGCTTCATACACATTGGCTTTGCATGCATTCACTTAACCCGTGCGGATTATAGCAAAGTAGTTAGTTCTGTTATATTGCTTGTAATATGGAATATGGCAGCCGTCTGGTACTGGGCGGTATTAAAATAGCTGCCAAAGAAGGATGGAGGCACTTACTTGTGATGTCGGATTTTGTCCATTTTGTCCATTCACTAATGTTAACACTTATTACACTACACAATCGTGCTAGCGGTGCGGTGCGAACTTATTGCAAATTTATGCGTGTGCGGCGATCGTTCATGAGACGTTCAACGTACGACGTGCGTCTTGCGACTTACTTTACTTTACTTTACTATGCTTTATTATTATGACGTAAGGATACTGAGAGCTTAATTTCATTTGGAGTTATGATGAGTGGCAAGGTTGCAACACGTTGTAGGTTCCGGGGTAAAAAATCACGTAGGTATCTAAGAGTTTACAGTTAAAATCTATTTCTCTCTTTCTTTTAGATTTTCCCAAGATATTTTCGTTAACCGTTTACGCCGTGTGGTATTCTTACCGAGGTGTCGTAAGAGGCGACTAAGGTATGTCCCGTGTGGTATCCGGCTGCATAGAATAGACCACCTTCATTTCTTACCGAGGTGTCATAAATGGCGACTAAGGTAAGTTGACGTCAGGCAGGCGGCCGGTCGTAAAATACGTAGCCAAATCATGTGACAACATGTTTGAACATGTTGTACCGACCCCTCTTAAAGTGGGATAAGGGCAGGAGAATGACGATTTTCGTTAACCGTTTAATGGTAAAAATTAGGTGGATGAATTTTTATAAAATCACACGTGCCCGCCAAGGATTTAAACCCGCAACCACCTTCTTACGCTATTTCAAAATGAATTCGTAAGTCTGTCTGTCTGTTATGCTGTCACGGCTAACCCGCCGAATAAATATTGACGAAATTTTGTTGTTATTGAAGTTTATATACCCGACTAACATATACTAATAGATAACAAAATAGCTTTTTCTTTAGGAAAAAAAGATATATTTCAGGGTATTGAATACATAAGTCGACGCGTAGGAAAAACATCGTTAGGAAATTTGCATATCTCAAGAGAATCATAAGGGTATGTGTAACCTACTAATCCGAATTGGATTAGCTTGGTGGGTCATAAGCTTCAACTCTTCTCTCCAAAAACAGAGATCGGAGACCTATGCCGAGCAGTAGGTTAATAATAGGCCGATACACATGTATTTCTTGAGAGAATAAAAATGTTTTCTAATATTTAATCTTGTTAAAGTAAACTTCTTAGACGAAAGACGTTAAATTATACATAAGAGATCCACCAAGACTTTGGCAATATATTTACGAAAGGCTCTATTCAAATAAGCGACAAAGTACAAACAACAATTTAACAAGTTATTGCTCTGCCAGAGATTTCCAATACATCAAAGCGGCTTATCTCCTGTCCAATTGCCAATCTAAAACAGAGTACCGGTGAATTTATCAATCGTTCCATTAGGGTGTCCATCGCAAGCCGGATGCGGGCTAAGACAGATTACATATTGGGGAATCAGAAAAATGGGAATCGCTCAGCCATCTCATCAAATCAAAAACGATCATATCCGTAGAGAGAACAAATTGACAGGCATCGCCCATTGGGTTACGCATCTAAAGTGGGATAAGCGAAGCATATAGTTTTAAGAACTATAGTCAATCGCTGGCATAAAGGAAGAGATAAGTTTTTTATCATTTGATCCGTTTTACAGTATTGTGCTGCTTATAAACCACATAAAATCTATTTTCATTTGTTTATCTAAAATTATACTTAATTTCATCAATAAAACTCTACTGGATTAATCGTGATAGCACAACAGACTCATAAAGGATTCATACAGACTTTCGCATTCATAATATAAGTATGGATTTAATTGTAAGTTGTAGTCCATAATTTTTAAATAAGTCATACAATCCTAGTTAATTAAGATACCGGCTATACTCACGTCTAATTTTATCGGATTAGCTCGACTAGTTTCGAACCCGTCCGGGGCACTTATTCATGAGCTCTTTACACGACGTTATCGCGGCGGGAATTGAACTGATTTCAATGGCTTCACGTATTTTTCTAGGTACCAGAAATTTTTCCCTGGATAATACGGAAGCCTTGTCGAACCTTATATAGTGGTTGGTACCCGAATCCTGGACATGCTCCGCTATGGCCGAACCATTGGTGTTCATATTCTTGACACTACGTATGTGCTCCGATATCCTCGTAAAGATGTTGCGACGAGTTTCACCTATGTAATTTTTCCCACAGCCGCAAGGAATCCTATAAACATGAATAAGTGCCCCGGACGGGTTCGAAACTAGTCGGGCTAATCCGATAAAATTAGACGTGAGTATAGCCGGTATCTTTATTAACTATGAATACTACTCACGATAGTTTAAATTTAAAAATCATACAATCCTGTTAATAATACGTGCAACGATTGACATTCCAACGAGCAATGAATTGAGATAATAAGCTAAAAAGATATATTTCGATTAAGATTTTCTCCTATTATAATATTGTCTTGTAGTAAGGCACACATAACTATAAATTTCTAGAATAGGATCTAGTAATCAAATTATCTGCTCAATCATTCAAAGATTCTATCGATTCCCAATAGTATAACATTAGGTACTAAAACCTAATGGTTTATAGACATTTAATGAGATAATAGAAAATGTCTATTGATTGTTTTTATGGTTAGGAAAAATTGGGTTAACTTCCTTAAAAGACAAACAGAACGACTAAACGAAAAGTAAATTGGTAACTGGAAATGAAATACGACACTATAAATCCCAGTGTTTTGAAAGATTGTAAATGATGACGCTTATTCGATGATGTATTTACATCATTCGTGATATCGTAATAAAAGATTTGTGTAACAGTTCTCATTGACAAAAGTAATAATAAAATTATTTTGCTATAATCCGCGATACAGTAAATAGAAAATATATATAGTGTTAAATTTATAGTGGACTATCCGTATTTTCATACCCGATACGTGCAGGATTCGTTAAAACAATGCACAAACCTCCACCACTGCCACCACAATACACAAGCACTACACACGGTCACTATCACAAACTCAACAATCGTGTCGCCCCGCAACCGAAGCATCATCAGGAGATAGACTCCGCGACAAAATCGCATAACTTTGCGTGTGTAGTGCTTGTGTATTGTGGTGGAAGTGGTGGAGGTTAGTGCATGTGTTTTTACGAATCCTGCACGTATCGGGTACGAAATACGGATAGTCTACTATACATTTAACACTATATATATTTTCTATTTACTGTATCGCGGATTATAACAAAATAATTTTATTATTACTTTTGTATTATGGATCTCCGCAAAGTAACGCCTAATTCTACAAATTATTTAAATTAGTTCTCATTGAATTAACTCAGTAATACACTGAGTACACTGAAACTTTAGTACAGTTAAGTTAATAAATGTTCAATTATTTTTCAAATCTCACGTAAAAGCTTCTAATAAATTCAATGAAGGAAAAGCCAACAACCCGCTGTCTGGCGTAGATCTCAATTACCTGGGACACTTTACCTTTTATAGTAGCTATTAAAAGCCAGGACGAAGCCCTAACCTGCAAGGAAAGGAAATAGATCTGTCGTTAAGTTGTTAATATGTATAAAGTATTGTGAGAGGAAGTTTCCATTTTTAATTCATTCTCATTTCGAACGACTCATACAACTATTAGATGTTAAAGCATCAAGGCCGTAATTAATTTTAAAATTAATTTTGCTTAAATATTATATCGATTCGCTACTAGTATTGCCGCGTGCCACAATAAGTTCTTAGAAATCTATCCTATTGTCATGTGCTGCCTGAGTACATCTGCGCCTACCCACATTTTTTCCTACATCTATTTTTGGTGTTAAAACTTAGGCGTCTTATTTATAATTCAATTTATCACACGCTTTTCGGTGAAGAAAAACATTATGAGGAAACCTTTATATCTTTAGAGAATTCTATGGATATGTTTAACCAACCTACCAATCCGCATTGGATCAGCGTGGTAGGTCTTAGTTCCAAACCTTCTCTCAACAAACGGAGAGAGAGAAGGCCTATGTCCAGTAGTGCGACAGCGATAGCCTATTTTAATTTCAGATAAAACAATTTCCATCTTAATTCGAGAGAAAATGGTACTATATTCAGGGATGACGCTAATTAAATTATAGAGAGACCATATGACTTTTTGAAAGGTTTTAGCTTGATCAGTTTAGCGAATTTGGCTCCGCAACAATTATAGTAATCGTAAAAATAAAGTTATCAATATGAAAGGTATTAATATGAAGTTAGTTGTGGTATCGCGACTCAGCAGAGTTAGCAACTCATTCGTTGGTCTCGGTATTCGCTTTTACAATAGAATTCCGCAATCCGTACTAGACCAGACTGCAGGAAGATTTAAATTATGTATAAGAGATATGCGTAGATATACGTAAAGCGTATTACAAAATTGAAGATTGTTTGAATAATGAAAATGCCTGGATTAGAAAATCCTTTCAGCTTCATACAAGAGTGCGGTTTAATAATGTAAAATTCTAAATGTTAAAAAGATTGACCGCCGATTTTCTTGCTGGTTCTTCTCTGTATGAGCAACATTCCGAACCAGTTGTAGCTTCATATTGATCCTTGACGATTCAAAAGTGCTCGAAAGTACCTGAATAAATATTATTTTGATTTGATTAGTCGATAGTGCGTCCTACAATTTACAAAGACTTTATAATACGAATCCGGTAAGCTACACTAAGGATAAAATCTTAAAATTATTAAAATAGTAATTTTCGACTTATATTTCTTGGAGAGCCGGGATAACCTAGTAGTGAGTGCGTTTAACCCTTACCAAGGATAAGTCGTTATAAATCCTAGACGTAAACATCCTACGAACTTTCCAAACACGATTTAGCTAAAATGAAATTTGAAATTCACTATGCTGTTTGAGGTTAAGAACTGCAATGTCAGATAACAGACTAAATCACCAATTATAGCACTGCTTCAATCGTTTGCTAACAGCCTGTGGGTTTCAGCTCGTTGGCTGCTAACAACATTTCCATTCTATAATTAACGTAGTCAATTTATATCTACATCCTACATGTAGCAAGTCGTTATTTGTTTGCAAATTTATAAAGGTATATTCAATATTATGATTTACTAAAAACATTAGATAGTAAATTAGCAACTTTAAATTTAAATTAGCCTGTTATCCCACTGCTGGGCAAAGGCCTTTTTTTACTGGAAAAGAAGGATTGGCCATTCATCGCTGCTAGAGTACACATATCCCAGGAATTCTCTAGTGCAATTAAATTAAAAAACGAACATAAAAATAACATACAGGAATTATTTTTATGTTTGTGTATTCGTTATTCTAAAAGGATTCCACCAAAATAGTGTGCAGCACATTTGCTTACAAAGATTGTGTACAAAGTTCTCGCACTGCACGTACTAATCTGATATCACGTTTAGCTTCTGTCTCCACCGGCAATGATGTGTGTAACTTGTGTAAGCGCACAGTGAAGGTGAAATACATATGTGCGCGAACATGTTCATTAAGGAATATTATAAAAAATTTATTGTTACTATTTCACTTATATATATCACTTATATCTTCACTCATACATTTCACTCATACAATGCTCAATACAATATTCATATCACTTATACATTTCACTTATATATATATACAAATTTACAATATATTAGAATTTTTCTATGAAATAATTCTTGATAAATTTTTCATTCCTCCACTTCTCCTTAAAGATGTGCGCGTACAAACAAATGTTTTCATTCCAGTAACGGAAGCAAAACTGAGTTCGTGAACAACGAGTGCGTACGTTTTACGTTTACGTAACATTTTTAGAATATTCGCGCACATTTTGTTAAAGTTTGTTTGAGTGAGTCGACCAGAGTAAACATTTGTGCCACACACTGTGCATTCACAGTGGTGCACTGTTCTGCACTCTGACGTAATTCCTCCTTTAGCTGGAAAGCGTATGATGAATTATAGATATCTAATAAACATGGGTGACGAACTGTTTCTTTTTATTAAAAGCTTTTATTTAACATGCCGGATATGTAATATGTGAAGGCGGAATCTCGCAAGTTTTTGACCCACCCCTCGGGATATCCGATTGAGCTGAAATTTTACATACTGCTCCAATCCCGATGACAATGCATGTTTCTGAAATCATGTTTCTGGATTTTTGTACGGTTTTCACCCAAAGATAGTGCAATACTTCCGGATGGTTTAAGTAAATAATACATATCGATATTATGTAAATTGTGTTGAAGAGATCGCGCAGTTGTAAAAAACTTGCTTGCTGAGAGCTTTAGTCGCGTGCGTTGTGTAAACCAGCTGAGATACGCTAAAGTAATGTAGTAAAGAATTGTAGAGCTATAAAACTACTACCAAAAAGTCCGCGATAGCATGTCTCTATCTCTTATGGGTTACTCACAATAACTACTTTTATGTTTAAAATTTGAATTCTAGAAAAAATTGTCACACGCTAACTTCCACACGAGCGATGCCGCTGGCACAGCTAGTTATCTATATTAATCACTCCTATCCGAATATGCGCAATCAAATTACCGGGTATGTAATACCATATTCTCTCGTTCCTCTATTTATTGACGTGGAAAATTTATTCACTGGAATATTAATAGGATATCCGCCGAGAAACCGATGTCTATGCTTTTATAAATATTAAAATGCTTTTATCTGTTAGTCTACGGTAAAATAAAGTTTGTGCTTGATGAGAAAAACTTTTTGTATGCAAACCATACAATCCTGTTGTTATGCATTGTAATATTATATGCAATAACTAAAGTAAAAAAACTAAAGTAACGACCTGTTTGCTATCCCACTGCTGGGTACAGGCCTCCTCTCTCCGTTGTTAGAGAGAAGGATTGGAGCTAAGACCTACCACGCTGCTCCAATGCGGATTGGTAGTATACACATATCCCTGTAATTCTCTAGAGATATGTAGGTTTCCTCACGATGTTCTCCTTCACCGAAAAGCATGCGATAAATTTCAATTATCAATGAGACAAAAGTCTAAATTGTTTGAATAGAAAAACTCATTGGTGCCTGCCCGAGATTTAATCCCGTGACTTTCTCGAAAAAGTCGCACGGTGTCACCGCTGGGCTGTCATAGCTATAATTATGCAATTAATAATGATGAATATTTCTAAATATTTATTAATAATGATAAAAAAACTATGTTTCGATGTTATGCAAATAGAGAAAGCAATAATAAGCTACGAGCGCGTCACGTTTTTGAATATTTCCGATTCATGTAGACAGAAGTTACCTATATATCGTTGATGTGAACTACGATTTTCAAAGTTACTCCAAACTTATCGCTACTCATCTTTATGTTCACTCCTGTTAGATCGATCCACTGAAAATATCGCATGCATATTCGGTGGATCGATCTAACAGCATCCACCGTATATATAGAATATCATCATCTCCCTGCCCTTATCCCACACTAAGTGACATGATTTGGCTACGTACCTCACGACCGGCCCACCTTATGTCAGTTTACCCTATTCGTATTTTACAACCCCTCGGTAAGAAAGAGGGTGGTCTATTCTACTCAATCGGATACCACACGGTGGGTCAACTTACCTTATTCGCCTTTTACTATCCGTCTATCTGTTATAATAGTTTATTATAAATTTAAATAACCAAGCCAAGATGTAGGATCAGAAGATTTGTTTTCCTGAGGGCACAAAAAACAACACAGCACATAATTAAAGGTATTTTACATTAAAGTTTACGCGCAAAAAGAAGAGAGTACAGTAACTTTAGTTATATTTACAAAATCCAATGCAATCACTAAACATTTCGGCGTGAAGCACGAGTATACTCGAACACGTTTTCTAACGGAGAACCCTCTGAGCAAATGACGTTAAAATTCCACCTCCGATCGCAATTTTTAAATGCCATATATAGATGCCATTAAATTCTTCAGCTATATTGGATTTGCTCCAATATTCAGTAGTGAATAACCTTGTTAGTTCAGAAACAGATTTAATGTTGCTAGTTCCTGTATTTTATTTTGCTCCTGTAGCGGCTATTTCTAGCAGTCTGACAAATTGTTATTCATCTATATCTATACTAATATAAAAGCTGAAGAGTTTGTTTGTTTGTTTAATTAATTGATTGTTTGAACGCGCTTATCTCAGGAACTACTCTGAGGAACCGATTTGAAGAATTCTTTGACTGTAAGATAGTCCATCTTTTGAGGAAGGCTATAGGCTATACCATCATGCTAAGATGAATAGGAGATAGCAATTAAAAATATTTCGAAAAGGGCAAAATTTAAAGCTTTCAAAAAATTTAAAGCGCTAAGTAAACGGTGAAAGTTATTAAAAAGTCATGTATTACAAAATTGTTCCCCTCTAAAGATTCTTAATAAAAGTCCGCGACAGCATATGTCGAGCTTATAAGATGAACCCACTTCAACCATAATTAATATAAGTATTGCGATTTACTCAAATAATAAGACTGCAGTCCACGCGAACGAAGTTGCGTTTAAAAGCTAGTTTAATATACACAGTCTTTATAACGTTGTCGACAATATAGAAAAGGATCGATTTTTATTTTCATTATATTATATTTTTATTTTAGTAGTAAGTATTTTTTTTATTGTTTTATCTACTCTGATACTATAATACAAAGATTATAAAACTGAAAACAAAATTCTTATGACAAACATTATGTACAGAACAAAAATAAAAAGTTAAAAAGTTTAATAACGATACAGGTCTTGTATGGACACCTGTATCAATGTATGTAACTTTTTAATCATAACGATACACCTATACAACATCCAGCTGGACCAAGGAGGTTGAACCTCTACCTTAAAAAAAATGGTTTCAATGAATGGGTCCGCGGCGACGCAACACGCATGCGCAATAGATGTTTGCGCCTTGGCGCCAATATATGACATTTAAAAAATCATTTCAATATTTAAACGAAGTTTAGTTTTGTTTGTAAAAAAATAAGTTTTTGTGTAATAACATGTCTAAGAGCGGGGATAGTGGTGATTGTACACCACCAGATATTCCGAAAGCTGCGTCAAACATGAGATATCAGTACGCTGACGCTGAGATATCAGTAGAACATATATGTCTTGAATTTTTACATTAACATCACATTATGTACCTATGTTCTTGCAATGAATGATTTATTATTATTATGATCGTGAAGCTGTTGCCGACGAAATCTAGGAGCAACTATATTAAATGTTACCACGAGTTCATGGAATGGAAAATGAATATTCAGAACATTAATAATTATTACAAGTAAAAATTAATTTGTTGTTATATTCAGCGTTTTATTTGCAATATTGTTTTACGTATTATAGTATGAGAGTAAACCACGCTCGTGTTATAAGAACCCTTAGTATCATAGTATCATAATCTACTATTAATTGATTTTATCTGGTAGATGTTTTATTAAAAACCTAACGGCATAATGCTTTTTTTTGCTTGAGTTGTTAATACGGGTATATATTAGGTCCTTACATATGAAATTGGCGTTTTCTATGGGAGGAACATAAAGTCGTTTTTTTTTAAATTAAATATATTTAATTAATCAAAGTATGTACCATTGCTATGTATGCACTTTTGCCATCTCATAGGTAGTTCATTGATCCCCTTACTAAAAAAACCATTCGGGCGGGAATCAATAAAATCTTTGAAGGCGGTTTGGACTGCCCCATCGGAGTTGAATTTTTTTCCTTGCAAGTAGTTATCCAAATTGCGAAAAAAATGGTAATCTGTTGGAGCAAGGTCCGGAGAGTACGGTGGATGTCTAAGACATTCTAATTGAAGCTCCTCTGATTTGGTAGCCGTCTGTTGTGCAGTGTGTGGTCTAGCGTTGTCCTGAAGCAGCAGTGGCCTAGAGCGATTGACCAGCCTCGGTTGTTTAGCAGCTAGCTTTTCCATCATGGTTTGCAGTTGCTGACAATAGATATCTGCCGTAATCGTCTGGCCAGATTTAAGAAAGCTGTAGTGAACGACATCGGCACTAGTCCACCAAACACTTACAAGCAAATTTTTATTTAGTCAATTTTCGCTTAGGGCAGGATTTGGCTGGTTCGCCAGGGGTCAGCCATTGCGATGAGCGCTTCCGATTATCGTAGAGGATTCACTTTTCATCACAGGTAATGATTCGATTTAAAATTCCTTCATTATTGTGCCGGTTGAGTAACGTAACGCAGCAGTCGACGCGCGTTTGTCGGTTTGCTTCACTCAATTCATGAGGTACCCACCTTTCAAGCTTTTTCACCTTCCCAATTTGCTTCAAGTGGATTAGAATAGTTTTATCACTAACACCGGAGCCTGCAGCTAACTCGGACGTGGTTTGCGATGGATCCGCTTCCACAATAGCCTTCAATTCTTCATTATCAACTTTGGTCTCCGGCCGTCCACGAGGCTCGTTCTGCAGGTCGAAATTTCCAGAACGAGAACGTTGGAACCAAAAACGCACTGTGTTTTCTTTTGCGACACCGTCACCATACACATCATTAATCCTTCGAGCCGTTTCTGCAGCACTGGTGCCACGGTGGAACTCATACTCGTAAATAACGCGATATTTCATGTTTTCCATTTTGTAAACAGAGTGACACAAAGAAAAAAACAAAAGAAGAAAAAACAAATGAATTAGGGGGTTTGAAACACAAATGCATGAGTAAATAGCTGTATGAATTTGAATTTTGAATTCCTAACTATAAAGGTAATATTTGAGATCAAAGTGGCCAGTACGACAAAACGCCAATTTCATATGTAAGGACCTAATATATAATCTCATCAAGAGTTGTGTAATGACGTAAAAAATCGTTTTATTCTTTTTATATTAAAGTAATTAGTTAATTTAAAATTAATTAATATTGTTTTAAAATGTTAAATTATTCGGCAATAAAATAATTTTATATCACACACTTAGTGTTTGAGTGACCTAATTCAAAATAGTTGTTTTGTGGCAAATCGCAATAAAGCGTAGCGACCTATAATATGGAAGCTGAAGAAAACATTTACGACGTTCCCCGACGCTAGTAGAGCTTCCGCGCTCTACTCTCTGCGTTTCGCAACCCCGACGATGCTTCCGCGCTAGCCCGTCCCGCCCGGTGACACTGTTAAAGCCATTAGGGCTAACAGCATATAGTAAAAAAAAATGAAGGAACAGCTAGCAGTTTTAATAGGTCGTAGGTAGTTTAATGTCATATATGGCATTAAAATAAGGATTAAACTAAGAAAGGAAAAATTAATTTTATACATTTTTTTTTGCTCTAGTGGTAGAATCTTTAGAGATTCTATATATCTATTCTTAATTTAAGTATTGTTTTTCTTTTTGATTGTTATCTCTTAAAAAAGGTAACCACCATTTGCATTTGTAATTATGTAATGTTGCTCATTAATGTTGACTAATTGTACTTTGTAAGCTATAGATTTATATACACGCTGTTGGTTTAACCTTAAAAGAAAACTCAATTAAGTCTTATTTTGAATTCCGCCAGTTTAATACAAAGCATGCGATATATTGTATATTGTTGGACCTTGTGACCAAATTATTTAATTTTTTGATAGTTGATAATCTACTTATATGTTTTTGTTTCAGGTAAACAACATTAAATAATTTGGAAGTTTCAAACCAGGTACATCTTTGATCATATCTTAATAACTTTTAGGGTATAACGAAATGAAGAAAAAATTTGCCGTCATTCGAAATAAAATAAAATGAGTCAAATTGTAAATGAAAGTAAATCAGAAAGGAGGCATTGGCTTCGCCTTCAGATCCGCGGATCACAGGTACGATTACCTCCGCTATCATTTTCTAGAAACAATTTGTTGGTTCTTCCAGTCTGGGGGAATTTATGTTTTTAGTATGTAAGTAATTAAAATTATAAATGTATGTATTTACCAGTTGTAAGTTATCAATAAACCAAGTTTTAAGTTATTCTCTTTGAGGACGGACGACCGTGTGTATAACTGTCCCATATATTTATAATTAATAGAATTAGGCGCTACTTTGCGGAGATCCATAATACAAAAGTAATAAAATTATTTTGCTATAATCCGCGATACAGTAAATAGAAAATATATAAAGTGTTAAATGTGTAGTGGACTATCCGTATTTTCATACCCGATACGTGCAGGATTCGTAAAAACACATGCACAAACCTCCACCACTTCCACCACAATACACAAGCACTACACTTCACTATCACAAACTCAACAATCGTTTCGCCCCGCAACCGAAGCATCATCAGGAGATAGACTCCAAGACAAAATCGCAAAGCGATTTTTATTGATATTGATATATAGATATTTATATTTAATTATAAAATTATTTTATTTCTGGTAAAATTAAAGTATAACTTAAGACTTGTAACGCTATAAAAGGTAAGAGTTACTGTGTTTTATTAAATAAATCATATCTAATTTATAATCAGTTTTTATTATAAATATATACCTATTACGGAATTTATCTCGTCATCAAAGTAATTCAAGAACATTTCATAATTAATGATGTTTGTAAAATTATTAACAACGAGTTTTACCGCCTTTGAGACACCACGAGCTTATTAAAATTTAATACAAAGTTTGCGTTGTGAAAATGTTATATAATTTCATATTATTAATGGCTTACAAAAATAAGTTGCGACAGGTTTTAGTATTTTTTAAAGGCGAAAATATCACGAGTTTTATGTGAATACTAGTTTTTGCCCGCGGCTTCGCTCGCGAGGATTTTGGTCCGCCACAGTATCTGATTTAATTTATGATTCACAATTTTGGTCATAGTGGCTTCCACATAAGAGATAGATATATTCTGTCGTGGACTTTTATTGAGAACTATTAAAAACAAACAATTCTACCGTACATCATCTTTGCGTAACTCCAATAGTTTAGGCAGCGTACGCCAAGATAGCTCTCAGAGGCCAGATTTTTTCTGACTTTTTTGACATGTATCGTTATATTACAAAAAAACATTACAAATTGTAGCCTATATGTTATTCTGGTATATAGCCTATATAACTGTTAAGTTTCATCCAAATCCGTTCAATAATTTTTTCGTGAAAGAGTAACAAACACCCATCCATACTCACAAACTTTCGCATTTATTAGGATTACTATTACCAGAGTTAAAAATTTAAAGCGACGTTGTATTTTTATATATAAAATATCATAAATGCTAAACTTCATCTGTCTGTCCGTCTGTAACGCTTTAAACTAATCTTGAAATTTTCTTACATTCGAAACTTATATATGGGGTACACATATATAATAAATAATCCCGTTTCCTCCGGGAATAAGAAAACATATTTACTTTATTAAACAGTGATTGAGGATATTTCAACCATCACGTTGACGCGAAGTCGCAGTTACAAAAAGTACAACATATAAATATTACTCCGCTGAATTAGTTAATAATTTTAAGGGTTTTAGCTAAGACATATTAAGAAATTAACACCAACACAATCTCAGGGAACAAATGCATTTGCCCTATCTGCAAACTGTTGATAAATAAGCCACCCCTAAAATCCGGCAGACCACTCTATTCAGAAGCTAGCCTCGGCACACTTTGATAGGAAAACTGTTTTACTAGGGCATTTACTACTTTTTATTTATTATTTAATAGACACAATTCATTAATGGGCAACTTTAATCATACAACGAAAAATTTAGGAATTGTCATAGCTTAATATATTTGAATACATCAAAATAGTGAAATGACTGTTAAAATTTCCCTGCAAGACAAAAGCCTTCGCTCCCCATTAGGGTGTAAGAATCTATCTATACTTATTATAAAAACAAGTAACAAAAAGCTGTCTGTCTGTATGTAATCGATTTTCTCAAAATATACTGAAGGGATTTTTGTACGGTTTTCACCAAAAGATAGAGCAATACCTCCGTATGTATCCGTAAATTGTGTTGAAGAGATAGAGCAGTTGTTAGAAAACTTGCTTGCTGGGAGTTTTAGTCCCGTGCGCTGCCTAATCCAGTAGAGACACGCTAAAGTAATGTACTAGACAATTGTAGATCCATAAAACTACTACAAAAAAGTCCGCAATAGCATGTCTCTATCTCTTATGGTTAACTCACAATAACTTAACTAACAATAATTTGACTGGCCCGTTAGCGCAGTTGGCAGTGACCCTGTCTTCGGCTCCGTGGGTCGCGGGTTCGATTCCCGCCGAGAACCAACATTTTCTATTTAGAATTTGTTGGTTCTTCGAGTCTGGGTGTATATATGTATTTAAGTATGTATTTAAAAACTATATATGTATATATTTACCAGTTGTCTCTCACCCATAACACAAGTATTAAGTTACTTACTTTGGGGATGGACGACCGTGTGTGTAAATGTCCCATATATTTATTATTAATTTTTTTTTAACTACTTTTATGTTTGAAATTTGAATTATAGAAAAAAATTGTGACATGCTGATTTCCACGCGGGCTTAGTCGCTTGCACAGCTATTATAGGATCAAACGCGTTGTACGAACGCTGATAGACAGTTTCTCATATCCTAGGAGTTTGACGGGCATTGCAGGTGTTACGGTGCTTCCCGTCACTTAATATACAAGATCAATTCATATATATAACAATATTTATTTAAAATTCCGGCACGAACAACACTATAAAAACGCAATGCATTGCGATTTCGTCGTGTAGTCTATCTCGTGATGATAATTCGGTTCCGGGGCGTTGGAGATTGTCACAGTGAATATGTGTAATGTTATGTGGTCCTGTTGGTGCCGTTGGTGTTTTGCGATACGCGCGGTGACTGGTCCTGCATGTATAAAGTATGTGTCAGTTGTCTACTTCCTTCACTTAGCATTACATACATTTCCATAACAAACGCAGATTATGGCAAAAATAATTCTATAATTTTTTTCATAAAAATACCAATATCTTACCTACTATTTATCTTGTAATTCTATTTTTAGTAGTAAAAATACGAGGATTTCTTTTATAAAGAACGCCTATCCTAAGTAAATACCAAATCTTTATTGTACCAAGAAGTTTATTCGTATGTAAGTTGTAGATCGTTTGAGTAGTCAAACGATTATCTTGTCCTAAAACAATATGTGAAGTGAATATTGCGGGAATTCCCGAAGGATATATAGAGTTAAAAATATGTGATAGCTGGATGATGGTACCATGTACCTCCGACGGGGGGGGGGGGAGATGTCAAGAGTTCTCTGTCTCCGTCATCATCAGCACGGTGATGGTGGAGCACTGTGAGGTTCTTAGTCGGTGAGAATCCGACATACTCGCCTCTCGTCTCGGTCCGACAGCGACGATCTATAATGGGATTTCCTGAAACAAAAATGGTAATGTCTTCAAACCCCATTACTAGCCAATGAGTTTCAGTAATTAAATCTGATGTAATTGATATTTGCACTTTACCGCTCACACGCTTTTCCGTGGGGAAACCTCTGGACAATCCTCGGGATGTGTAACCTACCAATCCGTACTGAACCAGCGTGGTGCGGCTAAGGTGCAAATGTTCTCTTAATAAATAGGAAAGACAAGGCCTATGTCCTTCTTCTCCATCGACGGTGGGCTTTGAAGTTTTTGCAAATTATAACAACAGACTGAAAAAGGTTTTTGATATAAATAGACTAAAAAATATATAAAGATTCCTTAATTACATTTTTGTAAACATAATTATTTAAAATATTTGTGTAAAAAATATATTACCCTCATTTTATTAACAATAAATACTTTCCAGATATTAAAAAAAAAATCGTGTTTAGAATTAAATTTTTTTTTCATTGGCTATATGGCTCTCTGTGGGATCAAATAACAAAATATTGCAATATATGTCTAATATTAGACATCTTTTAGTACATGTTGCCATATACGCATAACTAAAATACACGTTGCGCTTATGAACGTGTTTTCTCCAAATGTTTGTTTTTCTGACGACAAAAAATGATTTATCAACTTTTACTTCAATTATGATAGCTTATTGTATTTTTATCACAAATCCTGTCGTTTCTATTATGTTCTTATAGTATTTAGCATGTACTTGTAGTTGTCCATAACCTCAGACTATAACTCTTATTTTGTAGTTCCCCCATAGAAATTAAATAAAATAACAGGTGATCCTAAGACAATAGATATTTTTCTATCTTTCTGTAACGTCTGGGCCCTAAGATGTATGAAATTTTGGCACTCTCCTTTTTAACGGACGGTATTCATAGGTACACAAATACAATACGCTACAATTGTTATGACATTATTATTAAGAAAAACTTGATAAGAAGTGAACAGCGGGTTATACAATACCAATTACAATATTTCACTAATGAATAAACATATTTCGAATCAAATATCTAATTAATTTTATGTATTTCCAATTTATTAAGTAAGGATGACTTAAAACGTGTTTACTTAGTAGACCTCGAATAAACATTCGAGGCCTGTTATTAATTCTTTGAGTCTAATTCATTTTTTTAATAAATTTATTCATGATTTATAGAAGCAGGCGTTACTTTGCGGAATTCCATATTACAAGCAATATAACAGAACCAACTACTTTGCTATAATCCGCACGGGTTAAGTGAATGCATGCAAAGCCAACGTGTATGAAGCAGGCAAAATCTACGCACCTTATACATGCAGGACCAGCCACCACATGCACCCCAAGGCGCAATTCACCAGCAACAACGCACACAAAAGCAGCACACACACCCACCACCACAATCTCGACGATCGTTTCGCCCCGAAACCGAAGCATCATCAGGAGGATAGGCTCCACGACAAAAATCGTACTGTAACAAAAGTCGTAAATTTATTCAGGCGATAGAATTATAACAAAATATATTGCAGCGCCATCTAATAGTGTGACCTATTAACTGCAGCGGTTTAAATTTAAAGCAGTTGTAGGATTTGACCAAAAAGTTCCCGCATATTCCACTAGGTGGAAGAAGTTAAGAGGTTTTCTAATTATCTAATAGATGGCGCTGTAAGTCATATAAAACAAAGGGGGGCGGTCATCTCACATACCCTTGAGGGTAGGTGGGGTACGGGCCTCGAGGCGAACCTCTTTGCCCGGGCCAGTCCTCGCAGGCTGATGGCCTGGACTTTGTTCGGGCCGTAGGCCCAGGTCACATAAGTGACCTTATAAAACAAGTAAGTTCATAATGTTAGTTTCTTTTTAAAACAAAACGAAACTATTTCTGTGTCTCCGGTTTATGAAAAACATTGACTTTTTATATTATATAGTTTGTAATATATCAAAAGATAAATTGATTAAAGAAATAAACTATAATTTTAGCGAAATCGATGTTAAGTAAACAGAATCGAATGTTAGGTAAATAGAGGTTTTAAATAAATAATTGTGAAATTTTAATAAATAGAGTATGAATCTCGTTTATATATTACTTGTTAGATGAAAACTGTTGATGTAACATAAAACAAACAACTGCGAGCGTGTAACGTAAACACAATGTCGTACATTACTTGGCAAGTTTCCAAGCGGAATCATCAAATATGCCCCTTCCACTTACATGGAGAACGTACTTACTGATTGTTGACATAAATATTTATTATAATAACGTATTTATTTATTTTTACTTCCACTGAACCCATAGTGATATTCGCTTTTTGTTCTTACGCTGTAACTGTAATAAAACGTACAAATATTCATATAATATTTATATAATCCGTCATGGCTTTATTTATATTAAGCATATAATATTACAAGCAATATAACAGAACTAACTACTTTGCTATAATCCGCATGGGTTAAGTGAATGCATGCAAAGCCAATGTGTATGAAGCAGGCAAAATCTACGCACCTTATACATGCAGGACCAGCCACGACATGCACCCCAAGGCGCAATTCACCAGCAACAACGCACACAAAAGCAGCACACACACCCACCACCACAATCTCGACGATCGTTTCGCCCCGAAACCGAAGCATCATCAGGAGGATAGGCTCCACGACAAAAATCGTACTGCATGTCGTGGAGCCTATCCTCCTGATGATGCTTCGGTTTCGGAACGAAACGATCGTCGAGATTGTGGTGGTGGGTGTGTGTGCTGCTTTTGTGTGCGTTGTTGCTGGTGAATGTGGGGTGCATGTGGTGGCTGGTCCTGCATGTATAAGGTGCGTAGATTTTGCCTGCTTCATACACATTGGCTTTGCATGCATTCACTTAACCCATGCGGATTATAGCAAAGTAGTTAGTTCTGTTATATTGCTTGTAATATGGAATTCTGCAAAGTAACGCCTGCTTTTATAAATCATATAATTTTAATTTAAGGAAACGCATCCAATTTAGTTTATAAAGCGTTATAACTTTTAAAGAGTGCACGATGTAGGTATAGAAGTTTAGCTCAATAGGCAAATAGCACAAATCATCCCACGCTTTTTTCACAAAAATACCACTATTTTTCGTTCATTAGCTATTTTACAAACTTTTTTCACACAAGCGCGTTTTTTTACTTTTTTTAAACTTATTTTCCACTTTTTCACTTTCGTTTGTTTTTCACTTAAGTATTTATTTATTTGTATTGTCACCGTTTTTTGGCAAGTGTTTAAAAGTTTTAATTAAATCTGTCCGCTCAAAGTGGGTTAAATTTGAAGCTACAAAAAATTATGTGATGCTAAATGAAGATTGTGCCACCCTAAACATGCAGGATTCGTAAAACACATTACAAACAATCAACCACCACCACCAAAACAGCACTGCACTCATTCACTACGACAATCTCACAGTCATTTTGCCCCGCAACTAAAGCATTAGGAGATAGCTTTAGATGTATATGGAAACGGATAGTGCACTTCACATAAAACATTAGATTCTCTCTAATCGCGGACTCTAATGTCCGACTTATAGACGTGTAGACTTTGTAAAAGCAAGTAAAGTAACTGCCTGTTGCTGCTCCATGTTCGGCATAGGCCTCATCTGTCCGTTATTGGAGAGGAGGGTTTGATATAAGACCCACCTTGCTGCTCCCATATAGATTGGTAGTCTTCACATATCCCCAGAATTCTGTGGCGATACGCAAGTTTTCTTCACAATGTTCCCTTCACGGTAAAGCGTGTGATAAATTTCAGATATAAATTAGGCACATGTTTTACTATAAAAACTCATTGGTGTTTTACCGGAGTTTGAATTTTACTAAAGACAAAAGGGAAAAGACACTAGTTTACACAATTGACAGAGGATGTCGCTAGTAGTTACATATCTATATTTTGCTATTTATAATGTGTGTAAAACCGTTAAAAGAATGGCACGTTCTCACCATTGGGCTATCACTAGTCTGCAGACTTATAGCGTTCTGCTAAACCAAAACAAACAAAATTAATGTACGGAAGCAACACTTGGCCTGTCGCCAAGCCAACGCCTAGCGGATTCATCAAAATTTCCTCCTGCTCCATTTAGGCACATTGAAATCGTTTATCGGTGAAAACGTTAAGTTCACTATTTATGTCGCCATTAATGGGGTGCTATTCAATCGAAATCAATTGTATCTTTGCGGTAGGGAATCTGTAGTAAAATATTCGTCTGCATGTCTGTTCGTCTGCAAGAGATTTTTAGAGGAAACAGGTTTTATGCCTAAAAAGTTACAGAATGATGAAAAAATTTGCGATGTATATAATAGACGACGTAGGAACCGACATTAGCTTGAGACTCCTACTTTTTTTGTATGTGTATATATTGGGGCATAAGAGTCTATAATAAAATTCCGCAATCAATTTTAGTTTTACTATGACATTAATTTAAAAATAAATATTAAAAGGAAAAGAAAGCTTACACTATACTTTAAATAATTTATAGAATCAGGCGTTACTTTGCGATTTTGTCGTGGAGTCTATCTCCTGATGATGCTTTGGTTGCGGGGCGAAACAATTGTTGAGTTTGTGATCCTGCATGTATCGGGTATGAAAAAAACGGATAGTCCACTATACATTTAACACTATATATATATTCTATGTACTGTATGGCGGATTATAGCAAAATAATTTTAATATTACTTTTGTAAACTTTAAACGTTTCCCAAAACATTTTTTGTTATTGCCGTGGCGTATGTTGCAATCGATTTTCTTTCCCAGTCATGCGCTCGGTACCCACGAAATACGCACAACGTTCACTCTTTTTTATATAAAGCAATATCATTAGAAAGCAAGCACCAGAAGGAAACAGCTGCTCAACTGCTGACAACGCCTAGCATCGGGCGGCAGATATGATAATCCGAACTCTTCTTAGGAGGGGTTATTGGGGTCTTTGTTGGTTCTTCGAGCCTGGGTGTGTAAATCATTTATAGAAGCAGGCGTTACTTTGCGAAATTCCTTATTACATGCACTATAACAAAACTACCTTGCTATAATCCGCACGGGTTAAGCGACTGCATGCAAGGCTTATGTGTATGAAGCAGGCAAAATTCACGCACCTTACACATGCAGGACAAGGCACCCCAAGGCGCCTCCACCAGCAGCAACGCACACAAGCAGAACACACAACCACCACCACAATCTCGACGATCGCCTCGCTCCGAAACCGAAGCATCATCAAGAGGATAGGCTCCACGACAAAATCGCAAAAATATATTTGTATTTAAGTATGTATTTAAAAATGTATATGTAGTATATTTGCCCCTTGTCCGTCACCATACCACAAGTATTAGGTTACTTACTTTGGGGACGGACGACCGTGTGTGTAAGTGTCCCATATATTTATTTATTTAATCTTCCAAGACAATGACCCCGATCTCAACGCCTTTGTACAGAAAAGTAATAAATATGATGCGAACTACAAAATTTAGTAACACAAGTAATGATTATGAAGTTGTAAATATCACATTAAATTATCTCTATAATGATGCAGTGACTAGATCTCAGGAAGTTGTTGCGACTCTATCACAGTATGAAAGGTTCAATTTAAGTTGCCAACTCTGTTATCAACTTAGTAATCGGCTTCTTGCCTCGAGCCTTCGTAGTTTGAGCGAAGTATTGACTTATCGATTAATCAGCGGAAAGTTTCGGATCGGAATATTAATATCTCTCATCGCTATTCTATAAAGGATGAATACATTGTAAACTGGTAAAGAGAATCACATTATTTGCTTTAAAATATTAAATTGATTCAATTTTTTACGCTCAGCAATCATATATTATTATTTCTTATTATAAATCAAAATTCCCAAAAGCAGTCTGTTTGTATGTGGTCGCTTATCTTACGATGTACTATAGGGAATTTTGAGCGGTTTTTTCTAAAAAGAAAAGTACTTAGAGTTACTTAATTACTCTTTGAAACTCAAATATCACGGACTAGCCCATAGTCCATATTTCAATCCAACCAGTCTAATAAAGACTAGATTGTATAAATACCCAATACAACACGCAATTTTTGAATAAATTGTTGCCTATTTGCACTTGACGACAAATATATTTAGGAATTCATCACGGGCTTTAATCTTTTAGGTCCACACTTTTATTAACCCTCAGGAAAACTATAAAAAAATCCAAAAACACCAAATTATTTCGATCAGATTTGTACATAAACAGTAGCATATAAATGAGTAGATCCGCTCTGCTAAAATCTGGATAATTCCCAAGCAAAAGGTGGGAATGAGCTCATAAATAAAACAGCTAAAATCTTCTCAATCCAAAGGAGCAGTGAATGTGCAAATTTTCAGCATTCACTTGCGTTGATAAATTTGCATACGACCCAGTTTGGGAGTTCCACATTCGACAGAAACGTCACTTTGTACAAGCCATGTAGCGTTCAGCTTTGTATTAAACGGATTAAACCAGTTTGATATCGGAGTCCGATAGTCAAACAACAGCGTTTTACAAAGTCTGATATAACTTAACTTAATCCTTATGTATTATATAACAAAGTTCCCAGAAGCTGTATGATCGATTATTGTATTTGTCAAAATCTACAGAACGAGTTTTTGCACGCTTTTTACTAAAAGGTAATGCAATTCTTTTGGATAGTTTAGGTTAGTTGGTTTAGTACATAGCTGTTTTATGTAACTTTAAGAGATCGCTCGATTGTAAAAAAATGTGCCTGCTCTGAGATTTAGTCGCGTGCGCTGCTTAAACCAACAGGGTTATATTAAATTAATGTAATAGAGAATTGTAGATCTACAAAAACACTATAAAAAGTCCTGGAGAGCATGTCTTTATCTCTTATGGTTAACTCACAATAACTTCTTTTATGTTCAAAATTTCTATTTGAAAAAAATTTGTGACTCTCTTATTTTTACGCGGGCATGCAAATACTAAATATAAAACTATACATATAAAATATACATATATAATGTTCAATAATCTACCAACTTTATTTGAATAAAGAGAATAAGCTTCATGACGGGATATGAAAGTAGTTTCTCGTACAACTCATCTCATATTTCAAATATTTGCAATGCATCAAATCAGATAAGTTGGATGATTCGTTTATATTCATAGATTTCTACAATTTACATTTCTCACATTACTTGAAATTTCTGCAATTCCACTGAAATTCGTAACATTAACCGAACCTCCTCCTGGCGACGTAATCCTCAATGCTGGGGGTCGTGATTTTTATGTAACACCTTATTGGCGACTATTTTCCGCCACTCGGCTCCCTCACCACCTCTGCGGCGTGGATGGCGTCACTGATACTGGAGTGGAGTGTTGAGCGAATTTAGTCGGTCCAACACAAGGGGCTCCGACCCCTAGGCCTGTTTCCATCCACCTTACCCGTCACAAGCAACTTTTCAGGGTTGTCGCCACTCTTTCTCGCAACGTGCCCAAAGAATTCTAAAATCCTGCGGAGGCATATCGTGTAAAGTCTGGTCTTAATTTGGAGTTCCTTGATTATCGATGCGTTGGTCCGATGTTCCGTCCAAGGTATACTCAACAACAACCGAACAATGAACTGTATTAAATTTACTATCCTCTACGTGATAAAACTATATGCGTATCGAACAGTTGACTGTCATTTGTACAACTTGATATAATATATATTTATTGCTAATATAGAATAATTGAATACCCTTCACTAGCATCATACCCAATCATTGGGTGGGGTCGGCACAACATGTTACAAACATGTTATCACATGTTTTGGCTACGTATTTTACGACCGGGCGCTTGCCTGACGTGAACTTACTTTTACCGTATTTTACAACCCCTCGGTAAAAAGAAGGTGGTCTATTCTACTCAGCCGGATACCACACGGTGGGTCAACTTACCTTAGTCGCCCTTTACGACACCTTGGTAAGAAATGAGGGTGGTCTGTTCTACTTAACCGGATAGCATACGGTGGGTCGACGTACCTTAGTCGCCTTTTAGGAAACCTCGGTAAGAAAATGAGGGTGGTCTATTCTACTCAGCCGGATACCACACGGCATCACAGGTGAAAAATAATATTATCTATAGGCATTTATGCATGGAATCTATTGATTTTCTAGGAATATAAAGAAACTATACTAATACTATACTAAACTATAAATCGATAACAGTCATTCCTTTGTATTACGGATCTGCGCAATGCAACGCCTAATTCTATAAATTATCAATTAGACACGTACTTTTTTTATAATTTATAGAATTAGGCGTTACTTTGCAGAGATCCATAATACAAAAGGAATAATGAAATTATTTTGCTATAAGCCGCAATAAATCCGCGCTTTATCGCGGATTATAGCAAAATAATTTCGTTATTACTTTTGTACATACTTTTTTGTTCAAAGTTATACGTGCTCGAGATCGAACCTGCGAACTCTCGGATGGTATCGTGTGTTCGCTATTCGTTTTTTAATCACGGATTAAATGTTTGATTCAGTAATTGTGTTCAACTGAACAATGGCTGATTGTTTTTACAGCCATCTAAATTAAGCAGAAACATTTGAAAAATATACAAATCGCATTTATTGTACCCGTCCGCCGACACAATGACTGGCCTCACCCGGGCCGCTCAGCTCTATCGACCGCTTGGGATTGTGAGGCCGACATTCCAGTGCGAGCGCATTCGATATTTTTACGTGTGTCTTAAAAAATAAAATAAAAATTTGTACGCCCCCAAAGGAATTATACCCCTACGCTAAAAACATTCCATTCTTCATTTCTGTTGCGAATGGAAGTGGAATTCTTTAACAAAATCTGTCTGTGGCCATTTTTACAGCAAGAGTCAATAAGTATTTTCTAGGCATACGCGTTCTAACACATCGTTTACCATCAGGCATAATGATGATGATGATGAGTCGATTGCCTTATCATCATTGTCCTGCCCTTATCCCACTCTGAGTGGGGTCGGCACAATATGTTACAAACATGTTGTCACATGATTTGGCTACGTATTTTACGATCGGCCGCCTGCCTGACGTCATCTTAACTTAGTCACCTTTTACGACACCTCGGTAAGAAATGAGGGTGGTCTATTGTATGCAGCCGGATATCACACTGCAGATACCTTAGTCGCCTCTTACGACACCTCGGTAAGAAAAGAGGGTGGTCTATTCTATTCTGCCGGATACCACACAGCGTGATGAGTCGATCGCCTATTAAACAATAAAATAAAATAAGAAATTTCAATGTATCGTATAAATTTTATGTTTAAATCAATATATATAAATATATCTTTCTAAAATTTAATAAATTTAAATTTCTTAAATTTATGGATAGTGTTGGTTCATACAATAGATTAAAGAAGGCACTTTAGTGAAAAATTTTGGAAAAATATGTTTTATTGGCAGTGTCTTAACCCTGTTTAGAAGCTGAGCTTATTAATAATTATTAATTTTCACGGTTGTCATAATAAAAAAAATGTAAAAGACGTTACGTTATGTTACTTTCACTGCCTATGGTGTAAGTAACACTTGTGTTATTTATAAATATTTTTTAAATAAACACATGTATGTGTTTTCTACGTCAAATTCAAAATATTCAAAAATTCAAATTCAAAATATTCTTTATTCAAGTAAACTTGTAAACAAGTGCTTTTGAATCGTCAACTTTACTGCTGGTTCGGAAAGCTGTTCCTACCGAGAAGAGCCAGCAAGAAACTCGGCGGTTGCTCTTTTTAAAATATAAATCTTAGAGCTAGTTACATTTATTTATCACTCTCTTGTACAGGGTAGAAGTGCACCTATATCCACACATCCTTATCATCTAAGTAATCTTCAACAGTATAGTAGGCTTTCTGTATCAGCCTCTTTTTAACAGTGTTTTTAAACTGCTGTAATGGCATGACCAAAATTGATTTCGGAATTTTATTATAGAATCTTATCGATTTACGTACTTTTGGTAGGCGCAAAGCAGGAGTCGCAAGCTTATGTCGGTTCCTACTTTGTCTATTATATACATCACCTATCGTTTTATAATTCTTTATATTTTTATGTACAAAAATTACGTTATATAAAATATATTGTGAAGCAAATGTTAGAATACCTATTTCCTTAAACTTCTCTTGCAGGGAATCACGCGGACTTAAATTGTAGATACCACGTATTAAATTGAAGACATGAAAATTGTAGACATCACTTTCCTTAACTCTATTTTCAAATACTTCTACATATATAGAGCTTCTCTATAGCATCGATACGTATGGAGCTACAGTTTTATCCATGAGCTAGATTCTGCGATGCCCTATCTGTAAGGTAACATTTTACAGCCATAATATTCGGAAAATATTCACTGAGTCTGTTCATTGTGAACCTCACAATAGTTGGGCCTGGATGAATTGTATCGACCGCTTTCGTTTCATGAACTCTGAGCTAGATTTAGTTGGTAAAGATGAAATTGCGAGCAGGGGTTGGTTTTATAAAATTTGATGATACTCATGAACTTTAAAAAAATTTACTCTCATGTATTAGAAAATTATTCTTATTTAAGTGCTTCACCAACTAACTATAGGCTGTGATAGCCTAGCGGTGAGACCGTGCGACTCTCTAGAGACGATCATGGGTTCAAACCCCGGGCAGGCACCAATGAGTTTTTCTATTAAAACTTATGTGTCTAATTGATAATTGCAAATTATCACACGCTTTTCGGTGAAGTAAAAGATCGTGAGGAAACCTGCATATCTCTAGAGAATTCTAGGGATATGTGTAAGCTACCAATCCGCATTGGAGCAGCGTCGTAGCTCCAATCCTTCTCTCTAAAAATGGAGAGAGGAGGCCTTAGCCCAGCTGTGGGCATAGTAACAGGCCGTTACTTAATTTTACTACCAACTAACTTGAGTGCCAGACTGGCAGTCAACTCTGCACACTAGAAAATTCACTGCTTGTAAACACACAGCGAATTTTGAATGGATCAAAATGTCACAAAATGGCTCTTGTCTCATTTTGCATTCATTAAATATTACCCACCCTTTTTTGTCCTTTGGGAAGCACTGACTGCTACCGTATCAAATTGCCAAAGTTGCCGGGCTCCCCTCCATTCACATTTTTATTACAGAAAAATCGTTATCTGAGCCAAATTTTACTTACGTTCTTATGGGTTTCACACAATTCTTAGAACAGGCATAAATTATGTTTGCATATCAGAAATAGCGTAGGTTTATTAAGTAAAAATACTGTTTTGTTGACTGGCTCGTTATCGCAGGTAGCAGTGACCTTGTTTTCGGCTCCGAGGGTGGCGGGTTCGATTCCTACCGAAGGCCAACATTGTCTATAAACAATTTGTTGGTTCTTCGAATTTGGAAACCCAAATTCGAAGAACCAACAAATAATATAGGTAAACACCTATATAGGTATTTAAGTAGTTATATAAAAATAAGTGTATATTTATGTTTCCTATCACTCATTGCACAACCATGAAGTTCTTTTTGGGACAAACGACCGTGTGTGTAATTATTACATATATTTATATTTATTTATTTACAATAACCGTTGATATTTTATTAAGTTTATAGTTTATTATATGTTATTACTTTAAATTTTATTGTATTTTAGTTGTTTTTTCCTAAAGGGTTTACACAGCCCTTGCTCGCTTAGCGACACTATAAAATTCGTAATGAGCAACTGAATATTGTACGTGTCGTAATGTAAATGCATAATGTATGCAGTAAGTACGTGTAGTTTAACCAAATTGACCTAAATTGGGACCTTAGTGTTTAACTATTTCCGATTTGAATATAATCGTTTATCACATCGTTTAAGCAGCCGCAATTACCTCTCTATAAACCTACCTATTAAAAACTAAACATTATCATAACTGAAACCGACTTTTATATAAATAAAACTAGCGAGGGATTTTATATAGGCACGGATTGTGCGTCGTGCAGATTTAAAAACTAGCTAAGCGATTAAAGATGTATGAGCTTTTTGAAACCGTTGGCGCGCGTCAGCCTCATGCTGACGTATATGTAAATTAAAATATATCAAAAAATATGTCAAAAACGTTTATTACGTAGTGTTTTTAGTAACGTTTTGTATTACAATAAGACAGCACGCGCGCGCACCTGTACGATCTTATTGTAGACGCACGCGCGTAATTATGCGTTTGGGTGTGGTTTTAGATAGTACCACGACTGTATTGACTTTTAATATTGATATAAGTATTTAGTGACGCGTTCAATTAGTGAAGCGTTTCGAATACTATAAAGATAAGACGCGACCGCGACGCGGTTTTAGTAAGCGTTGGGATTAATGTTCGCCGATATGGGACGATTCAATAACGTGTGACCTTACGAAGGTTGTCTGCACACCGGGTGTTATTTGTGTTATTTAACCGCGTTAGTGAAGTGTATACGCCGGGAGAAATAGACAGTACGTGTCCGTGGAAGACTGCTGAGGCGAGCCAACGGGTTCGGGAATCGGCCAAGTACATACAAGCGCGCACACACACGTACACATATACACGTAGTTATTCATGAGGCCGGACCGCATAAAGCTGACGGCCGCATAAGGTAGGTTGAGACGCCCATACACAAACACACTCTTAACACACATTAAGATGCTCGTTTGTTTTCAATGTGTCCAATAAATATTTGAAAGTTGTTATTAAATATAGAAGTAAAAGTAAAATATCCCTAAATATGGATATGCAGGGTTCTTTCACCGAAAAGTTGTGAAAAAATGCAATTATCAATTAGACACTGAGTTTAAACAGAATAACTCTTTGGTGTCAGCCGGAGGAGGAACCTGTGACTCCTCCAAACAGCTGTTACTAAATATATTTTGACTAAAATATATGGAAAAATAACTATTGTTCTTATTAGGTTTTAATATCGCCTTCATAAAATGAACAAATGAGATATTTTAGGTTTTATTTGAACTTCTTGTATATAATTTAGTCCGTTTTTATACTGTTTTGAAACTGTCTAATGGCTCGGCGTCCCTAATTGACGTTAGCAGAGAGTTTTGTAACTTGACGGCTTGGACATTGAAGGATTGTTTCTAAAATCGTATTTTGTGAGTCGGCATACTTAATTTTGAGCAGTACAAAAAGAACAACAACAACTCTAATTATATATAGATAATACTTATTCAAAGGATACCAGTGATATACACGGATATACTATACCTTTTAAAAGAATTCAATTTCCAGTTAAAACTTCTTGTGCCTCAACCATTAATAAGTGCCTGGGCCAAACGTTTAATTTACGAAAAAAATCTTTAGTCCGACTTAGTAGCCTTTCCACGAGATCGGTATGTACGCGAGTGAAACCGCGGGGCATTGATAGTATTATGATAAAGAAAAATAATGACAAAGCAAATGAGGGTGTATTCTTTTCTTCAACGGATAGACGTCCACTGCTAGTTATAGGTCTCTTCCAGGGGTATCCACGATACATCTATCTGTCTCGTTTTTTATATGTGATTAGACATAGATGAAGCGTACGAGTGTCTTCCCTTTCATTATTTATTGTGAAATTCACACTTACAAGTCTGCCTATGAGTTCCTTACTGTAAGTATATAATTAACTGGGTACGGAAACTATAACAGAAATACTTTGCTATAATCCGCGCGGGTTAAGCGAATTCATGCAAAGCTAATGTGTATGAAGCAGGCAAAATTCACGCACGTTACACATGCAGGACAACCCACCACATTCATCCTGTACTGTTCGTACTTCCACCCGACAGCGTTATATCGGCTCTCTGCTTCACACACCGCACGCGCGTCCGTCCTCACCCGTGGTCGTAGTGAAAGTGAGTAATTCTCTTCCCTCGCCCCACTACTATAACGCGCGGTGTGCAGGCATGAGACGACAGAATCTCCTTTATTATAAATCTACCTTCCATCAAAACTTCTATTCTTATTCACATACACTACATCTCTCCTTTATTTTAATTAAAATAAGTTTATTTTCAGTAGATCAGTGGTTATCATTTAAAACATTTTATTACATCATTGATCAATCACTATAACACATCTTCGTTTCTGAAGTCTAAAAATCACGAATCCTACAACTATGTAGTTCACTCATTTTCCTAACTCCATTCTTCCTTCGCTTCTCACTAACTAAATATATTCCTTTCACTTATACTTCTTTTAGCTAAGTATTATATTTATCTGGACCTCATTTTCTAATTGCTTCTTTCACATCTATTTTAATATTAGATATCACTAAATGCCTCACTCATCTGTATTCTCCTTTTTCCCACACTTCGGTTGCCTCATACATCTTCCGGCACTCCTGCATTCCATTCGTCCTTCATTCCTCCTTATTGTTCCTTGTTGTCGTTGCCTGCATCTCTTGTCCATTTATTACCTTCCATTCTTCCTCTTCCTTTTTTCGTGTAAAATATTTCGTCTCAACTATTGTCCAGTTTCGTCACTTTCAATCTCTATGTCACCTCCCAATCGTAGTTTAGCTGTCTATTCGATGTATTCAAAGATTGCACCTAGTTTATTTTCCTTATTTGTATCCCAAATAAACACTTATCTCTTGATCCTAAATTTCTATTATTCGCTTTTTTTCCCGTTTGCGTACTGTTTCCTTTTTCTTTTACTTCCCTGTTATCACGAATACCCATGTCATCAGTTTTATGGGTAACATCCTCGAGCCGCCAAACTTTTCATTCATGGCCACAATACCGGGATGGCCCTCATGTGCGAGAAAAACCAGCACGAAACACGGCAGTCAATCTTTTAAACATTTAAATTTACTTTAATTATTTTCAGTCTTGTTTGAAGCTGAAAGGATTTTTATCATTCAAATAATGTTCAATTGTGTAATATGCCTTACGTGTAAACATATACAATTAATTTAAACTTTTCTGTAGATAAGTCTAATATAGATTGCGGAATTGTATTGTAAAATCTACTATCGCTCTACCGCTAAAAACTTTGATTTCTAAGTCCAATTTTCTATTCCAATTTTCTGACAGATCACTTCTTTTAAGGGATCTGTTTTCATGGCTAAGTCAGGAATTCATTTACCCACTTAATTTATTAATCCTAGGAAGGTTAATAAATCTGTGAAGCTTATCGAGGCTTTCAGCTTTTGAATAGATATTCAGTATTCAGATATTTTCTAATGATTTTATTTTCTGTTTTGCAAGTTTGTGGTCTAGGAACCTTCAGATACATTTTCCTTTTCTCAACACAACCTTAATTACCTGTAAAACTTCAATGACCTTTTTCAGTTTAGCGTCATGTTCTATTTGGTCTTTTCTGAACATAAGAATGTCTTCAATAAATTGTCGTCAGACTCTACCAGACAACATTCGTTTTTATTGATAAAGTCCTGTGGTGGATTTAAAGGTCGTTACGGATCTCGAATTTTAGCAACCTTTCTAATCTTAGTCTAATTCTTCTATCGTAGGCAGAGTGATTTTCGTTTCGAATTGTTGAATTTGCCCATCTCATATTAACACAAAATCGGATACCACAGTTCTCTTTTAAGATAGGCACTGTAAGTGAGATCCAGTCTAAAAGGCCATCTACTTTTACACTGTTATCTTTCTGAAGGACTTAATTGATTATAGTATTCATCTTTTCCTATAAGGGAATTGGAATGAGTCTTCTGTGCTTGCACCGTGTCATCTATCTTTTTCTATAGGCGATTATACTGCAGTTTAAAGTGTCTGATTTTCTTCATTTCGCATAGATTTTATCATGGTCATTTCTCATCAAATGTTAAGTTTTTTGCAACTAGCACAATTGAAATGTCTTTTTATTATTTTCTGATTTACATTTCCGGTTGTCTCTTCTTCTTCTGAGCAGAGGCTCATATCCTGGTTATTTTATCTTTAAAACCAAAGTTATTTGTTTATAACCTCCAATGAATAAGCTTCGGCCATTAATGAGGTCTTCAATCGTCGGTATCTCATTTGATTTTAATTTATTATTTTTTCTACTGTCTGAGCTACATTTTCAGCAATTTGGTCTAGAAGTTAAATATTTAACAACTTATTGTCATGACCGAACAATGAATTTCTGAAATTTCTGCTTTTCTTCCTGTTTCTCTTGTCGAAATGCGTGTCTTTCAAATATTTTACTATTTCATTCAAATATACTGGTTCATTAAGTATTCATCTTATTTCTTGGTCATCAACACATCGTTCTAATCATGAAAATGAGAGTTTCAGCTTCGGAATTGTTAGTTTAGTGCGTATCGGGAATATTGTAAAATACTTGTTATTCCGACCTACCCCAATGCAAAATATGCACTCTCTTTTGAGCAGGTGTGGTGGCAGCTTCTAAGTAAATATCCCCACTCCTTTTCCATATTCAATGTCATACATAACAAATTAAAATTTCCTTCGCATCCGACTTTTTCCACTGTAAGATTTGCCAAATTTACCAGGGACAGCAAACTATGTTATTTCAAGAAACGATCGTTATTTTTCTTGACATGCTTCCTGAATCACCATTCAACTTCCATCAAGAGACGGTCGTCATTCGTCCTTGACATGCTTCCTACATCATCAAACTTCCATCCAACTTCCCATCAAGAAACGTTCGTGAACCGTCCTTTAACAACTTCTTCACATAATCTACCTAAATCTAAATCTACCGTCACATAAATTAACATTATTAATAATTATCCGTTTATTATCCGTTATTAAACAGCTTATTTAATCATCAAACTTCACATAAATTAAGAGCATTATGACCTTACGTCAAGTAACGGCATCATCCGTTCTTGAACAACTTTTCAATCATTTAACTTTACATCAAGTAACGGCATCATCCGTTCCTAACCAACTTCCCCGAATTTATCAAACAATTCATCTAGAGATAAGCATCATTCATCTCAAGATTTTCTATTAATCTATCATCCACTATTTCTACAATTATTTATTAATCATATATAATTATCGTATCGACACATTAATTATGTATTTATATATGTATATACGTGCATATTTATTTATACACGACTGATATATCACTGAATATAATTAAAGTGACATTTTCGTATATATAAAAATCGATTTTCATGAAACTTAATTTGCACTCTCAGTAATCAAATCTCACTCTTAGTATATATATAATGTACACTAGAAATCTCCCAGAAACAACTCACACGGCAAAACAACGCTTGCCTAGTCAGCTAGTAATATTATAAAAAGTATATGCACTTATTTATAGTTTATGAAACTAATTTAACAATTTTATTATTTTTATGAGCATATCTTATAGAACACTCCGCACACAAACACTACAATAAAAAATGTCCCAGCGATTGTCGTTACCGCGTTCAAATAACAATAACAAAATTGACCTTTACGACATTAACATAACAAATTCAACACGTTCAACCTGCTCTGAATATATATAAAATATTTCAAATTTTTCTACACCGTTATGTAAGTTACTTATTATTTAATTTCCAAGTATAATGTTTCCATTTTACTGTTACCGTCATCTTCTTTTTTTTTCGCGTTTAGCTACTACTAAACGTGACAGTTTTTCCATAGTATCACAATTGAAATAAATTTACAACAGTACTCACAGACTCGTCGCCAATGTACTGTTCGTACTTCCACCCGACAGCGTTATATCGGCTCTCTGCTTCACACACCGCACGCGCGTCCGTCCTCACCCGTGGTCGTAGTGAAAGTGAGTAATTCTCTTCCCTCGCCCCACTACTATAACGCGCGGTGTGCAGGCATGAGACGACAGAATCTCCTTTATTATAAATCTACCTTCCATCAAAACTTCTATTCTTATTCACATACACTACACATCCCAAGACGCCTCCACCAGCAACAATGCACACAAGCAACACACAACCACCACCACACACACAACAGCACATCAGGAGGATAGGCTCAACGACAAAATCGCAATGCATTGTGATTTTTTCGTTAAACCTATAGCAAAGTAATTGTCTAAAATTGCCTAGAACAAAGTAGTTCTGTTATAGTTTCTGTAATATGGAATTCCGCAAACTAACGTCTGCTTCTATAAATGAACTCTATGGGTATAAACAAGTATGGTTTTCAGTTACATCATCATCCCCCTGCCCTTATCCCATTCTAAGTGGGTTCGGCACAACATATTAAAAACATGTTGTCACATGATTTGGCTGCGTATTTTACGACCGGCCGCCTGCCTGACGTCAACTTACCGTAATGGTATTTTACGACCCCTCGGTAAGAAAGAGTGTGGTCTATGCTACACAACCCGGTAGCATACGGTGGGTGAACTTGCCTTATCGCCTCTTATGACACCTCGGTAAAAATGAGGGTGGTCTATTCTATTCTGCCCGATACCACACGGCAGTATGGTTTTCGGTTACAAAAATACAAAAAAGGAAATTTTTATATACGAAGATTTTTATCTGCGGTTGCTCTAATTTGGGTTTCACAATGTTAATATGCAGAATTCAGTAATTTACAAGAGAACTGCAGTACTATTTCGGTTCAACTGCAGTCGACATTTAAGACGAAAATACATCTTACTCTGTTTATTTTGTGCAACATTGTACTAGTCTAGATGAAATAGTTACTTAAAAATATTGCGATGAAATAGTGAAATACAACTTGCACTTCGCTAGAACGAAAAGTATTGTATTTTAAAAGACCGTCTAAAAAACTTTTATCGTAGAACGGCTGGTATAAAATAAAAATGTGCAGTTCGTTTGTATGGATGCTAGTTTTAATGAAGTTTCAAAAAAAGTTTTAAAAGTTTTAGAAATTTGTTCTGCCACAGTATCTTATTTAATTAAATTTATGATTACAATTGTGATCATAGTGGCTTCCACATAAAAGATAGATATATGCTGTCCCAGACTTTTATTTAGAATTACTGAAGACAAACAATATTACGGTACATCATCTTTGTGTAACTCTAACGATTTAGGCAGCGTAGGATGAGATAGCTCTCAGAGGCCAGATTTTTTCCGACTTTATTGACATGTGTCGTTATATTTTATAAAATCATTACAAATCGTATATATTATTCCGATGTATAACCTATATAACTGTAGAGTTTCATCTAAATCCGTCCAATAGTTTTTTTCGTGAAAGAGTAACAAACATCCATCCATACTCACAAACTTTCGCATTTATAATATTAGTAAGATGATTCAATATAGACTTGTTATACTAGAGTAGGCAAGCCAGACTAAAATGTAACATATTACAATGAAGAAAAATAAAGAGAAGGCAAAGGAGGGTAATCTATCTGATCTATAGATTTTTTTTATGTGTGATTAGACAGAGACGAGCTTACGAGTTACATTATCCCTTTCATTATTTATTGTGACACTATCGCTTACAGGCCTGTCTATAGCTTCCCTATTCTAAGAATAATAAACACATGCATGAAACTCGTAACATTGTCTTTTAGTTATTGGTCCTCGGTTTTAGAAAGTCTATTAAGGAGGAACTCCTAGTATAATTCGACCTATTTTAATTATATTTTTGGTTTTTATACGTTGCCATGGATGCAAGTTTTATATTATAATCTAGATCTAGAATTTAATTCCAAATCTATTTCAAAAGTTTGACCAGAAAAAAGACATTAAAATTTTGTATTTGCTTCGAAATAAGAACTATAGTTTTTATATAATAAAATAAATACTTTACTTCTCAGCCGGATACCACATGGCGCGTCGACTTACCTTAGTCGCCTGTTACGACACCTCGGTAAGAAATGAGGGTGGTCTATTCTAATCAGCCGGATACCACACGGCGGGTTGACTTACCCTAGTCGCCTTTTACGACACCTCGGTAAGAAATGAGGGTGGTATATTCTAATCAGCCGGATACTACACAGCATTAAAATAGCAGCGAAACATTTTATAAAATATTACGCTATATTTTAATCATCATCATTCTCCTGCGCTTATTCCCCCCTAAGTGGGATCTAACAACATGTTTTAAACATGATGTTACATGGTTTAGCTAATTATTTTACGACTGGCCGCCTGCCTGAAGTCAACTTACCTTAGTCGCCTTCTTATGAAGAAACTAAGTGAGATGGGAAATTGTTTTTCACACTATAATTAGCTCCCCACCTTAGTCTTACAGGCTAAGGTGGGGGGCTTATTTTATATAATAAAATAAATACTTTTGAACATAATAAGTTTTATATACCTATATTATATATAAACTTTATAAAAAAATTCTTATTTTTATTACGAGTCAAATTAAAAAAACTTCAAACTAAATTTAAAGTTCCTACTGTTAACCTTCAACAAGTTCCATCGTCTGGAGCAAATCCTGGCATCAGCATCAGGTCATGCTTATCATAAATATGCATTGTCATAGGGACTTGACCTGGAATTTACATACGTACGAATAAATCCTTTTTAGCTGACTGGCCCGTTGGCGCAGTGGGTAGTGACCCTGTCTTCAGCTCCGCGGGTCGCAGGTTCGATTCCCACTTAGGCCCAACATTTCTATAAACAATTTGTTGGTTCTTTGAGCCTGGGTGTATTTTGTATTTTAGTATGTAAAAAAAAGTAAAGTAGCGAGCGGCCTGTTACAATCCCACTGCTGGGAATAGGTCTCCTCTCTCCGTTTCTGGCGAGAAGGGTTGGAGCTAAGACCTACCACGATGCTCCAATGCGGATTGGTAGGTTACACATATCTCCAGGACTCTCTAGAGATATGCAGGTTTCCTCACGATGTTTTCCTTCACCGAAAAGCGTGTGATAAATTGCAGTTATCAATTAGAGACATGAGTTTTAATAGAAAAACTCATTGGTGCCTGCCCGGGTTTGAACTCGTGTTCCCCTCCAAAGAGTCGCACGATCTCACCTCTGGGCTATCACAGCTCTATCTATATATTTAAGTATGTATTTAATAATATATACAATATGTAGTATATCTACTAGTTGTCCGTCACCCATAACACAAGTATTAGGTTACTTACTTTGGGGATGGACGACCGTGTGTGTAAGTGTCCGATATATTTATATTCCTATATTAAAAAACGAGATAACGTTTGTTAATCTCACTAAAACGTAAGAGCGGCTTGATCATTTGCCCAATTTATTTTTTTAATATTTGTGAAATCCAAGGAAGGACTCGACAATAAATGAGCTAAAATCGTCAACACATTATTTATTTATATTTAAATGAAATTAATATATAATTCATACAATTCTTAATCAAATTTGGTTGAATATTAAAAATTATTGCTTTAATTTTCTATAATATCATGACTTATTTTTAACATAGTACTCCACTGGCCACAATAGCAAACACGGCAAGCAACAAGCTGTCAACGCGTAGAAAGCTGGGATGTAGTCCTGGTAAAGGTCCTTTAATAAACCTTAAACAAATATAAATATATTAATAATAACATATATCTGTGTAATGATATCTAATCAGATGATGATGAACGGTAGCAAAATTAAAATAGCAGCGAAACATCAAACTCCTGCCCTTATCCCACTCAAAGTGGGACAAACTGGTTACAAACATGTTGTCACATGATTTGGCTGCGTATTTTACGACCGGCCGCCTGCCTGAGGTCAACTTACTTTAGTGGTATTTTAAGACACCTCGGTAAGAAATGAGGGTGGTATATTCTAATCAGCCGGATACCATACGGCATTAAAATAGCAGTGAAACTTTTTATAAAATATTATGCTAGATTTGGATCATAATCATTCTCCTGAGCTTATTCCTCTCTAAGTAGGATCTAACAACTTGTTTTAAACATGATGTTAGATGGTTTAGCTTATTATTTTATGACTGGCAGGCAAAGTCAACGTACCTTAGTCGCCTTCTTATGAAGAAACTAAGTGAGAACCTTACAGGCTAAGGTGGGGGGCTAATTATATGTATATAATGCGTTGAATGCATAGAGTAGATAGAAGCGGTTTATGTGATTGCTCCTGTAGGCCTACCATGAACTGTTAGAAGACGATTCCATTCAAAGTCAGTACCTAAACCCAAACGCTTTCTTTTCGTACCATGAAGTGTGGATTGCATTGGTGTCGTAATGTTTGAAAGGGAATTGTATTGTATTGTTGACGGCCCGTTGGCGCTATTTACACAAATATACTATTTTATATGACTGTTTGTATTGTGCCAATTTTGTTTAATAAAAATAAATCCATTCACTGCATGATTCTATTGAGATGTCAGCAGGAGCGAAAGCGTCTAGCTTAGTACCCCTTTAGCGTGCATAAACACTTCAATCTAAAAATAAACTCCGAGATGAAATATGCGCTGGAAAATTGGATGTATGCTAGGAAAACGCGAGAGTATTTCGCTATGCAATGCAAATCTTCAATTTAGTATAAGTAATATGTGTTTATAATATGCAAATCCTTTAAAAGGAAATTGAAATTCAAATGCAATTTTGAAATGAAATTGGCCGAATCTAAAGCGATATACGAGTATATGCATCTCTTACCGGAAACTACCTAAACTCAGCCTGGCTTCGCTATAGCTCCTTTATATTATTTATTACCACTTGGATTTTCTAATTCTCATAAGAACTTCGGACCCTATAAGTGGCTTTAAAAATATCTCCATCTTTAATGAAAGTAGTATTAAAAGTATATATGCAGTATCAAAAGTTAACTCTAAACAAACGAAATGACGGAATGACACAAAAAAAAATTTAAAAGGCTATTTATCTACTATTATTATTCTTTTGTTGTTCTTTGCGTGTCACAATTTTTTTCTAAAATTCAAATTTTAAACATCAATGTAATTATTGTGAGTTAACCATAAAAAATAGAGACATGCTATCGCAGAATTTTTTGTAGTATTTTTATAGATCTACAATTCTCTACTAAATTACTATAGCGTATCTCTGCTGGTTTACGCAGCGCACGCGACTAAAGCTCCCAGCAAGCAAGTTTTTTAACAACTGCGCGATCAACACAATTTATATAATACCGATTTACTATTTACCTAAACCATACGGAAGTATTGCACTATCTTTTAGTGAAAACCGTACAAAAATCCGTTCCGTAGATTTTGAGAAAATAGATTACATACAGACAGACAACTTTTTGGGACTTTGTTTTATAATAAGTATAGATATTCGATATTTTTATTCACCATTTACACTTGAAAATGGAACGTGAAACAGAAAATGATACCTCGCAGGAGTTTAATGTGTCGCGGGGATTTAATTTGAAAAGTTTTCACGTTCAACTTTAATTTTAGGTTAAGCACTTGTGCCGCGGACCTGACGTTTAATTTTCTCTCCGTAGAACTGACCGAGATAAAAAATCTAGCTTTCTGTTTGGTATAATTGTAAAGAATGCGCCTGCTAAGTCCAGTTCATAAGCAATTGTAGTTGTCAGCTGTCGTATCGTTTCAACCGGTAGACGTCATGACTCATCCCATACTTAACTACTTTAGTATTTCCAACCATTTAGAAAGAAAGAAAGAAAATCTTTATTTGTGATGTACACACCAGATACATGAAATAATACAAAATATTTTTTTTTTAAAGGCGTGGTGTGACGTCACAAAATGGGTAACCACTCGGCTTTGGTTCGAAAACTCGAACACCGATTATCAGTGGCCGCTATTTTGTGACTCAAGGACGTCAGCAACACATAACATAACTTAATATATTTGGTAAAAACTAAAAAAAACTAAATGAATACACCTATATTTTCTATATAGGTATATAGTATAAATTTATTTATATATGGTATGGGTTAGGTAGCTGCATAAATTTTTAATTAATTACTATCTTAAACTTAATTTTTATTTTTATTTATTTATTCGTAAACACATATTTATAAAACTAATGCACAGTGTTGCGTGGGTTCTTATATTTTATTAAACCAAATATATTATATTTGTTTTTGCTTATCTACTAAGTATATTTTGTATTTTCTTTTATGCCATGTGGTATCCGGCTGAGAAGAATAGACCACCCTCATTTCTTACCGAGGTGTCGTAAAGGCGACTAAGGTAAGTTGACCCACCGTGTGCTATCCGGTTGAGTAGAATAGACCACCCTCTTTCTTACCGAGGGGTCGTAAAATACGACTAAGGTAAGTTGACGTCAGGCAGGCGGCTGGTCGTAAAATACGTAGCCAAATCAAGTGACAACATGTTTGTAACATATTGTGCCCACCCCACTTAGAGTGGGATAAGGGCATGAGGATGATGATGATAACCATTATATTTATATTTTAAAAATAGCAACCGCCGAGTTTCTTGCTGGCTCTTCTCGGTAGGAACAGCTTTCCGAACCAGCAGTAAAGTTGACGAATCAAAAGTACTTGTTTACAACTTTATTTGAATAAAGTATTAGGTCCTTACATATGAAATTGGCGTTTTCTGTGGGAGGAACATAAAGTCGTTTTTTTTTAATGAAATATATTTAATTAATCAAAGTATGTACCATTGCTATGTATGCACTTTTGCCATCTCATAGGTAGTTCATTGATCCCCTTACTAAAAAAACTATTCGGGCGGGAATCAATAAAATCTTTGAAGGCGGTTTGGACTGCCCCATCGGATTTGAATTTTTTTCCTTGCAAGTAGTTATCCAAATTGCGAAAAAAATGGTATTCTGTTGGAGCAAGGTTCGGAGAGTACGGTCGATGTCTAAGACATTCTAATTGAAGCTCCTCTGATTTGGTAGCCGTCTGTTGTGCAGTGTGTGGTCTAGCGTTGTCCTGAAGCATCAGTGGCCTAGAGCTATTGACCAGCCTCGGTTGTTTAGCAGCTAGCTTTTCCATAATGGTTTGCAGCTGCTGACAATAGATATCTGCCGTAATCGTCTGGCCAGATTTAAGAAAGCTGTAGTGAACGACACCGACACTAGTCCACCAAACACTTACAAGCAACTTTTTTTAGTCAATTTTCGCTTAGGGCAGGATTTGGCTGGTTTGCCAGGATACAGCCATTGCGATGAGCGCTTCCGATTATCGTAGAGGATCCACTTTTCATCACAGGTAATGATTCGATTTAAAATTCCTTCATTATTGAGTAACTTAACGCAGCAGTCGACGCGCGTATGTCGGTTTGCTTCACTCAATTCATGAGGTACCCACCTTTCAAGCTTTTTCACCTTCCCAATTTGCTTCAAGTGGATTAGAATAGTTTTATCACTAACACCGGAGCCTGCAGCTAACTCGGACGTGGTTTGCGATGGATCCGCTTCCACAATAGCCTTCAATTCTTCATTATCAACTTTGGTCTCCGGCCGTCCACGAGGCTTGTTCTGCAGGTCGAAATTTCCAGAACGAAAACGTTGGAACCAAAAACGCACTGTGTTTTCTTTTGCGACACCGTCACCATACACATCATTAATCCTTCGAGCCGTTTCTGCAGCACTGGTGCCACGGTAGAACTCATACTCGTAAATAACGCGATATTTCATGTTTTCCATTTTGTAAACAGAGTGACACAAAGAAAAAAACAAAAGAACAAAAAACAAATGAATTAGGGGGTTTGAAACACAAATGCATGAGTAAATAGCTGTAAAAAAAAAAAAAGATGAATTTGAATTTGGAATTCCTAACCATAAAGGTAATATTTGAGATCAAAGTGGCCAGTACGACAAAACGCCAATTTCATATGTAAGGACCTAATATATTTAGATTTTTTTTTAATTTCTTTTGTCTACTGTTATGTTTTTGTTAAATTTATACAACTTTCTTATTAAGTTTCGTTTTCTTATTATAAAAATCGAAATGTGCAAACCAGCGGTAAATTAATTTAAAGAGCCAAGAATTTTCGATGCTTGTGAATGTTTTTATGAAGCATATATTGAAGATTAAAAAAACCTTTTAACGTACCTATTAATGGGGAAAGTATGACGTTTATAAGGCCAGTTGATAGCATAAATAATGCATAGGCGCCGGTGAAATCCTGATGTACCACGTAGTGGGAGATGACGAGAGGACTGGCAACGTGGAGCCAAGCTCTAAGGACTCCGAGAAAACTCGTAATAACTGCCAGCCAAATAAACTGCCGAACATGAAGAATAACTGAAACATATTTTTGACAATTGTTGAATTACTTCAACTATTTAAAAAACAAAATTGCCAATAATAATAGACTGCTTAAAGTTAAAAATAACATCACTTATTTCAATTGAAAATTGATTTGTACGTTCAAAATAGATTTTTATTTAGATTAAGATGTATATTTAGGGTCAATTTTTAAATATTTTGTTTGAAACTCATTAGCAATTGAATAAATTAAGAACAAAAATGTTGACGAGGCATGTTTTTATCTGTTATTCTTTTCGTCTATAGCATAAATGTAAATAATGTTCTAGAAGAAAATAGCAATAAGATGATAACGATACAGGATAAGATTCTCATTATAACTTTGAATCTGTTTTGATTCCATATTGTCACTTTATTTACCATCATGATATCCGACTAAATGATCACTAGATATCTGAACGATCGTCATTTATTCAGATATCTAGTGTTTACAAGTCGTAAGCAGTTTCAATAACAAAATCAACATTGTATCGCTGTGGGTAATCTTTTAAATTAAGGACTTCCGCTGACGCTCAATGAAACATACGACTTTATTGACCATATTGTTTATAGAGAATATTGGTGGAGATGTTTTTGAGTACTGGACTATACATGTTTTTATTCCCTAGCTTCTTTTTCAACTTAAACTATAGGTGCTAAATTCAAATGGACTTAAACATGCACATTTGAATCATCGGGAAACTTTGTTGTGAAATTCGTGATTCAGCGATAAACTAAACAATTAATTAAAAATATTTAAAAAAACGAATATTCTTGTTTGATATTCGCCGTAAAAGGAATATTTTCAAAAAATGCTTACTTTCGCCTAAGATGACAATACTATTTTAGTTCAAATAACATTTCGAGTGTAATTTATATTTAGTTATAACTAGTACGCAGTAGGTGTAACAGTTGTAATGAAACTATAAAACCAGTACCTATTCTAGCAGTTAGTGTAAAAAACGTTGCAATGTAGAAGAGAAACCTCGTATTAATGGTTATCATGTTACTTATGAATGCAAGACCGAATCGACCAGCAACATCAGCACCAGTACTAATTGAAATGCATGCTGCAACTTGATTCTGCAAAAAGATGCAGTTAAGATTATCAATTAGGTTTCGGTAATAAATTAAAAGCCTCGTAAAAAACGCAGATTCGCTCAGCTCAACTTATTTAATTATCAGAGAAATTTCATGTTAACAGTTTAGGATATAAAACAAATGATATTAATAACGTCGTAAAATACTATTGGTAGCAGAGTAAAAGAAAATAATTTCGCAATCATATTGTAATAAGCGAATGACTAATTTATGAACTTACTGTATTCAATCCATACTGATATAGAAGCATAGGTTGTAAAACAAAGAATATCAGATCGGAGAAATTGACAAAGCTCTGTCCAATACAAATATTACAAAAAACGGGATCATTTAGGACACTAACGTTCAACCATTCTAATATATCATACCTATAAAATAAATTGTATGTATAATACAGGTATAATAAATAAAAATTCATCAAATTGTAAAAGATAGTATATACTTTACCCGAATACGGTTATTGTGATATTTTTATTGTTTGGTCTGTTTGCTTGTGATACATTAGCATAATTTTGTTTGTCCAGTAGATCAACATTTTCAAGTTGATTTGGTCCATTTTCTATAGATACATCTACAACAAAACGAGGATCATAAAGTAACTCATTATTATATCAGTTAAAATTATTTGTACGTGATAAAAATACTTGCTGTTCTCTTTTTATCAGTCATTATTTTCATAGCAGCCATGCCCGGAAATGTGTGAAGAGATATTCCACTTATTAACAGTAAGGTTGACCGGAATCCAAAATTTTCCAATATAACTTTAAGAAATTGCGGATACAAAATTAATATAGCTCCTTGAGTTGCTTTTACTAAGCTCATCGCTTGTGTTCTTTTTCGGACAAAATAATAGTTGAAAGTTGAATAACACACTGGAACCATCATCCCGAAACCGATTCCTTGGAGCACTCCAAATGTAAAGGGCAACTGATTAGTGTTATATATGAAAACCGTGAGAAAAGAACCAGATGATAATATTACGGCACCTATAAAACCTGCTAATCTTAACGAGCATCTCTTTGTCAATATATTCAAAATTAAACCTGCAAAAGAAAAAGTAATATTAATGCATCACTTTAGTACTCATGATTCAGCCAAAGAATAAATTTAAACTTTTTTTTTTTTTAAATTAAGGTAAAACAGTGGGTCTTGCCATAAACTAACTAAGATTGTTCCTCAGGTATTGATTGATATTTATAGTAACAGAAACTAGGCATAGTTTCTTAAACCCAATCTAGGCGAGTTGAGCTGCTAATTTAATATAAATAAATTTTTTTAAATAACTGACGCAGAATGATTATGATTTTACAGTGGACACTCATGCAGTAAGTGTTTTCAACGTTTCGCATTAATGCTCACATAGTATCCTGCCACCCACATAAATAATTATGTGGGTTTTATAAAAGCAATTTCCATAATTGTTTTATGCTCCATTTAGTTTCATAATACCTAAATACTGACCTCCTATAGCTAGCATAATAGAAAAGACACCATGTGCTGTTGTCAGAGATTTGGCACTGGAATGTGTGTCGACGATAAAATCTTTGTAAATTAGACCAAATGAGTTTACATGTCCGATGCCCGCGATCTGAAAATAGATCATTATATCATAAAATAACTATTTATTATGTGATATTTTTTCAAAGTAAATACTATTTAGTTCGTTTTAATGGTTGTCGTACATTTAAGCGGCCTTTGTTATAGTGAGCGTGGTAGATACGCGTGCCAAACCTACTCAAAGGCGCAAATGTGAAGAAATTTGTGTTTATTTTGGTACGCTTATAGCATCAGGGGCATGTGTAAAAAAGAATTAAACGAAAAACGACCAATGACCCAAATTCTAGACTATATAGACCAACAAATTAATATTGTTAACACGGTAAACTTTGCTTGTAAAGTAAATTGATAATCAGAGGAAAACCTACATATCAGTTAAGGATTATTGGGATATGTGGCCTCCATAGAGACCTCGATCTCCTTACCATTACTCATTACATTGGAGCAGCATGGTGGATGTAAGCTCCGACTCTTCTCTCCAAAAACGGAGAGAGGAGGCCTATGTGCAGCAGTAGCATAATAACAGACCCTCCCTTCTCTTCATATTTGGTTATCTTACGACCACTGGGAAGTGACTGGTATTCATTAATGATTGGTAAATTAATGCATATTTAAACTGTCACAATAATATTCTAATCAAAATTAATAGGTACATTATTATTCTGATATCCACGTCGCAGATAACGAATTATGCAAATAACCTGATTAATATTCATTATATTTATTATGTGTTACACGCGTGATACACGTTGCACGCTTCACTGGATATTGTTATAACACATTGTCCTCTAAATGTGATGATTATATCACATTTAGAGTACACATGACAGTATTTATAAGTAATAATTTTTCAACATTTGAAACATGTTTAGTAAAAGATATATGTTAATTTTAATCAACATTATATATTAAAGGAGTTATAGTTTTCTCGAGAGCAGTCAAGTAATAAAAACAAATATTTCCCGGATAGCTGTTTTTCGGTGTTGTTCAGTATCTTATATGTATTGAATTTTGATAATAAAATATGTGATGATAAATTTCAGTGTATACATATTAAGATTCTACTTCTTCTGCATGAACAAAAAGTAGACCTTTTTATACCTCTTCAACTAGACTTGACTTTTCATATAATTTACACATATCGTCATATTAATTAATGCGTGGTTTCTGGCTGAGTAGAATAGGCCTCGCTCATTTCCTACCGAGGTGATGTAAAAGGCGACTAAGGTAAGTTTACCCGCCGCGTAGTGTCCGGCTGAGTAGAATAGACCGCCCTCATTGAAGTAGATATCTTTCATTCTAAAAGTGCACGCCCTTCCACCAAATTACAATATTTTAATGTGTGATAGAAAATATTGACTGTACTATGTTATATGTGTGCGCGCAGCAATTTCAAAGTTGACTCGACTCATTCGCGCACTTAAAGCATTTATATGGCGGAGAATGCACGCTTTGAATGAGACAACACGTCTGTTCTGTCATGCGTTCCTATCATTTGTGCACTGCTTGACCAACTAATCCGGTTACACGGGTTACGAGTAACGTTTGCATAAAAATAAAATTAAATTCATATTTATAATCAAATTTATGTTGAAAATTCTTTAGAATAAAAAGTAAGTTTTTAACGTTTCCCTGGAGTAATAGTAAGCGCTGTGGATTGTAAACGGGAAGTTCCGCATTCGAATCCTAGAAAAAACATATTAGTATATTTCTAAAATTTATCCCTGGTCTTGACTAGATAGATACTTCCGACGTACCCTTCTAACAAAGACGTACCACCAAGCGGTTTAGCATTCAGGTGCGATGTCGTGTAAAAACCCTGAATGGTTACACGTTTAATCTCCAAACCCTTTCAAGAAACCTAAACTACATCGGCATCCATCAGGTGAATTCGGAATCAAGATCAATCTAGCTTGCCAACTTAATTTAATAAAGATCATATCATATATTCATTATGCAACTATTAGAATGATAAATAAAACGTAATGTACAGAAGTCTGTTCATTTATTTTATTAGTAAAAAAAGAAAAAAATTAAACCGCAATAAATATTTACTATTTTAACGCTATTCACTCACGTCGCTATCTTCAGATTCAGACTCAACATTAATTATAAATTCAAAATTTTTCATATATTCTATCTTAACATCATTCACATTTCCACACATATTTCTAATCAATCATGTCAATTCGTTCCTTAATTAAAGCAATGGCTTTAATGATGAAATAATGATAGATGTTAAGTTTTGCCCGTTTTTTTTCGCCACATGAGAGAGAGAGTAGAGTAGTAGCCTGTTACTACGCCCACTGCTGGGCCAAGGCCTACTCTCTCCGTTTTCGGAGAGAAGGATTGGAGCTAAGACCTACTACGCTGCTCCAATATGGATTGGTAGGTTACACATAGCGCTAGAATTCTCAAGCGATATGCAGGTTTCCTAACGATGTTTTCCTTCACCGAAAAGCGTGTGATAAATTGCAATTATCAATTAGACACATAAGTTTTTAATAGAAAAACTCATTGGGGGTTTGAACCCATGTCGTCTCTAGAGAGTCGCACGGTCTCACCGCTAGGCTATCACAGCTTTTATATTCGCCACATAGTTTTATAAAGTTCTCCATATTTTTCTATTAAAGAAAAAATATTTATCTAATTATTATTTAAAATAAATAATAAAAATTATTTATCCTCTTTTTTATGACATGCTAACTGCACTTTTGTCAACAATCGATGCGTGCTCCTACTTTCGTGTCTGTCTGGCAACTGAGTAACCAATTAGAATAACAAGTTTGCTTGTATTTCGTCTGTACATAAGTTTTTTGTGTGTGAGTAAAGACATTGGAGGGGCGTGCACTTTTAGAATAAAAGATCTTATACTACGGTAGTTGACGTCAGGCAAGCGGCCAGTCTTAAAAAATAAACAAATCATCTTAAAATATGTTACATATTGTGCCAACTCCACTTACAGTACGATAAGGGCAGGAGAATGATTATGATGTTGAAATCGCCAAATAAATCAATTAAATATTATTAAAAACTTTTTGTTGATTCTTATCAAATTAATCTTATTTATGAATAAGATTAATGCATGTCCCCAAAGTAATCTATAACTGATTATAGATCCTTAGGTAGCTTTTATATTTTATGAATATGTTTTGAACACCATTAACTGTTGGGCATAGGCCTATTCTCTCCATTTTTGGAAAGAAGGAATGGACCTGAGACCTACCAATGTACTCCAATGCGAATTGGCGGGCTACACATATGTGTAGCCCGCCAGTCCCTAGAATTCTCTAGAGATATGCAGATTTTTCACGATGTTTTCCCTTGCAGAATGAAATATCTTTCTTCCTTTACTTTTTTTACTCTAATAACGCAACAATAACCTAAATCCCTGATTAAGGGATATGTTAACTATTGTTCAATTTTGTTATATTTTATGTTATTTTTTATTTTACACATATCGTGGTACATAAATAAAATGAATAAATAACAAGTCATGTTAAAAAACACTATTTGCAAAATTTCATGTTCTTATCGTTAACCGTTGAGGAGTTCCCTCGTCTGGAGTCAATCTTGGCAGCAGCATCAGATCATGCTGATCACAAACATGCATTGTAATCCGGAATATATAATTTCAACTCAATCGGATTGCCATTTTGTCGTGGACCCTATCGTCCTGATGATGCTTTGGTTTCGGAGCAACACGATCGTCGAGATTTTGGTGGTGTTTGTGTGTGCATTGTTGCTGGTGGAGGCGCCTTAGAGTGAGTGTGGTGGCTTGTCCTGCATGTGTAAAGTGTGTAAATTTTTCCTGCTTCACACAGATTAGCTTTGCATACACTTAATCCGTGCGGATTATAGCAAGGTAGTTTTGTTATAGTGCCTGTAATATAGAATTCCGCAAAGTAACGCCGGCCTCTATAAATCACTGGGAAGTGGGTCAAATTTAACTTACAAGATTCCACCTTCACATATAAATATATATAGTACTAGTAATGACCCGCGGTTTCACCCGCGTACATACTTGGTATCGTTTGAATATAACTCATAATAACTCATCAGTTGCAAGCGCTGTTATAATGGTCGCTATAATGAATTGGTTATGGCATTTTCCTTGTCATTTTTTAATTCGTTACATCTTTTGATTGGAATGTCCGATTTTAATAATTTCAAAAATATTTTACAGGTATTTTAATTAGATTTAGAATTTTTGAAATCGGTACAGTATTTTTGCGTGAAAACGTTAGAAAACATCACAAATCTTTCCTCTTTCATCATTCTCCTGCCCTTATCCCACTCTAAGTGGGGTCGGCACAACATGTTACAAACATGTTGTCACATTATTTGGCTACGTATTTTACGACCGGCCGCCTACCTGACTTCAACTTACCTTAGTCGCCTTTTACGACACTTCGGTAAGAAATGAGGGTGAGACCACCCTCCGTGTGGTATCCGGCTGCATAGAATAGACGTTCTATGCAACCGGATACCACACGGCAGATACCTTAGTCGCCTCTTACGACACCTCGGTAAGAACGGAGGGTCTAGTCTATTCTGCCGGATACCACACGGCGTACAAATCTTTCCTCTTTATAATATTAGTATAGATATATACACGGCAAGTTAAATAAAAGCTTTTAAAAAAAGTTTTCAAAAATATTGACTCCGACGAGTTTGTTATTATAAGTTATCTATAATTTGTCATTTTCGTGAAAAAACTACTGAATATTGCGTAACGAGCATATATTTTAATCATAGTCCACTGTAACAAATTTATATAGGGAAAATAACTAACATTTGAAACGTATTTACTCAGCTGTGATCGAGATAAACGTCTTTCTACCTTTATAATATTAGAAAGCGAAAAATGGCGTGCGCATAATATAGTAATATGCACAATGCTTGGAAACACAGGACGTATAAAAATTATATACAAAATATTTATTTATTTACTTTTATATATTGACCTCGACTAAAAAGTAAATTTCATTTAAAAAAGTGTACAATGGTTAACTTATTCCTTAGACAGAAATTTTTGCTAGTTAACCTAGGAAGAGAGACAATTTATACTAAAGCAACATTAATTTAATATCCTACTAATAATATAATTATCAATCAATTTATATATATTAATAAAAAATGTTTTAGCACTCACAAAAGTAATGATCGTCCCAAAACAAATAACGTAACTCCATTTATCGGTCTTAATTTCCTGTGGTTTCTTTTCCGCGTTCATATTAACTATTCGGGTAACGCAACTGCCAACCGCGAGTCGACTAAACATATGGTTAGTGGTTACTAGCTAGAAAACTAGTCAGCGAGCTGATGCCACTAACTGCACGAATAATTGTGTATACAGTCGTCAGTCGATAAGAACTCTTTGTTCATGTATAATATATGGGATTTGTTAGTACTGTTATCACTTATTTATTTACGTCGAGTTGATATATATAGTATTTATTGGACTCGTGCTTCATATACCGTGACTGGCCCGTTGGCGCAGTTGGTAGTGACCCTGCCTTCAACTCCGTTGGCAGCAAATTATCAGCAAATTATATATGTAGTATATCTACCAGTTGTCCGTCACCCATAACACAAGTATTAAGTTACTTACTTTGGGGACGCACGACCGTGTGTGTAAGTGTCCCATATATTTATTATTATTATATTTATATATGCGTGTTTTATATAACTGGTCCGTTGATGCAAGTGACAGCGGGTAGCAGCTGCCTTGAGCTCGAGCGTTGCGGGTTTGATTCACGTCGACGGCCAACATTTTCTACAAACAATTTGTTGGTTCTTCGAGCCTGGGTGTATATTTTTATTTAAGTATGTTTAGGTTTAAATAATTTATTCTCAAAAAACCATATAACTCATAGTCACTTATATGGGAATATAAACTAATTACAAAAACTTAGATGGTCACCAAAAAACCTGCTCGTTAAACAGTTGTAATTGACTTTATTTAGCGTAATTTTCTGAAATGTGTTTCGCGAGAAGTTTTTTAAAACTGTTGAACGTGCTTACATGTGTAATGTCCGATGGTAACTTATTAAATAGTAGTGCTCCATACGCTACATACGTGATATTTTTTTTGACGTAGTTTGTACGACTTTTTGGGACAACAAGTAGACATGGCCGACGAAGGCTACGTTTAGATATTTGGCATTTTTTTATAAAGGATAAACTATTTATTTAAACGTATACTATATAATTTAACTATCTATTTAAACTTGTATATGTAGTATATGTACCAGTTGTCCGTCACCCATAACACAAGTATTAACATACTTACTTTGGGGGACAGACGACCGTGTGTGTAAGTGTCCCATATATTTATTTATTTATTTATAATATGTCGGTTCTTTGAACCTGGGTATATTTGTGTACTTGGGTATGCATCTAAAATTATATAAGTATCTAGTCGTAAGTAACAGAGTTGTTTAGTCCAATAACATAAGTATTGTTGCTTTAGGGAAAAATGCATGTTGACCGGGGATACGAACTCACGATCCTCCTGATAAAGATCATGAACTCTTACTGTTAACCCATCAAGACTATTTAGGTAATATCACTTGAAACGATTTCGGTAACCATATAGACTACGACGATATCTTATTTTTGTTGCGCAAAATGTTATCAATATTTTCAACAATTATCTATCATTGGCTAAATTTGAAATAGTTTAATTTAATATTCGTTCAAGCAATCTCTTTGAAATAGGTAAGGTAAGGGACAATAAAATGCCTTAAATAAATGTTACACAGCTTTATTAGTTGTTAATAATTGTCGTAGGAGATCGCTTTTTACATATGTATATTAGTATAATATTACTTGTAACCCGCATCTTAAAATAGTAGTTGCATTTAAGAAAGAACGAAACCTTATTGATGACCTGGCACTACTTTACAGAGCGTAAGAGTTTACTTAAATAAGTAAAAAGTAAAGTAAAGTAACAGCCTGTTAATATCCCACTGCTGGGAATAGGCCTCCTCTCTCCGTTTCTGGAGAGAAGGGTTGGAGCTAAGACCTACCACGCTGCTCCAATGCGGATTGGTAGGTTACACATATCTCCAGAATTCTCTAGAGATATGCAGGTTTCCTCACGATGTTTTCCTTCACCGAAAAGCGTGTGATAAATTGCAATTATGAATTAGACACATGAGTTTTAATAGAAAAACTCATTGGTGCCTGCCCGGGTTTGAACCTATGTTCGTCTCTAGAGAGTCGCACGGTCTCACCACTGGGCTATCACAGCTTCTTAAATAAGTAATAGTTGCTAATTAAGCATTCCTAGTTATGTGCTAGTTTTATATAGTCGTGTTGGTTTTTTACCTAACGTACATAGCCCTTAAAGAATTAGTTTCGATTGATAATTGCAATTTATCACACGCTTTTCGGTGATGAAAAACTTGTGTAACCTACCAATCCGCATCGGAGCAGCGGGGCAATGTTGCCAAACGATAGTCCACTATCGCTTAGTTATCGATAGACTATCGATAGATGACGTAATGTAAATAGTATCGATAGCCTATCGATAGTATCGATAATGTCGATAGTATCGATACTATCGAAATCTGATATACCTTTACTCCTAAAGGTATATCAGTTATATAATACTATCGATAGTTTTACATACTATCGATAGTATTAATACTATTTTTGATTTAATACAATGATTTCATCGATAATATCGATAGCATCGATAGTACTACATGAAATACTATCAATAGTATCGATAGTTCCTCTTCCCTCCGGACCACGAAACCGATTGGACGTGTGTAGCATAATTAATTCTAATACTTAATTTTATAAATTTTTGAGTTTAAATTTTAATATCAAGTACCAGGCGCACAGTAAGGCGAAGAGCTGCGAGTCAGTGCATCTACACTTACATTTCCGACCACATAAACTTCGGACTTGTAATTTTTATAAAAATGCCGCGAACTGTTAGATCGCCACCGGGACAAAACATGCAGCACACTTTGTCGGATTCGGATGTTTCGAAATTACCACCTTCTACTTCCAAGCCTACGTTTGTTTCACAAAGAAACAAAAGACAACGCGAGTCAAGTGATGAACAACTCATCTCTTTCAAGGATGAAATCCGGAATATGCTTGATGAATGGAAGAATACGCAAAGCTCAATATTAAACAAACTTATATCGGAGATTGCTGATATTAAACAACAAAACAATCAAATAAAACAGTCAAACGAAGAGATAGAAAAATCATTGGAGTTCTTAAGCTCACTTTACGAAGAAATGAAAAAGAAAGTGGAAGTACTCCAAGAAGAACGAAAAGAATTACTACTAAAAATAGATGTACAGGAAGATAGAATAGAGGATTTGCAAAGAAACTTAAAGTCAACTACAATTGAAATGAGAAATGTACCTAAGCCTATACCAACTGAAACTAAAGCTGATTTATGTAACATAGTGACTAACACATTTAAAGCCATAAATGTAAACAACCAACCATCTATGATAAAGGATGTGTATCGCCTAAATAGTAAAAATGGCAAAGATACTATTATTGCTGAATTAGCATCAGTTATGTTGAAAAAAGATGTAATTAGTGCAGTAAAAAATTATAACAAACAGCACCCCCACAAACGCATCAACTCCGCGGTCATAGGAGTCCAGGGCATCGTAACTCCTATATATATCTCAGAGGGGCTAACTAACAAAGGACGAAGATTATTTTTCCTCGCTAGAGATTTTGCCAAGACAAATGATTTTAAATTCTGCTGGACCAACAATGGAAAAGTTTACCTTCGAAAAACACCGGATTCACCTCACATTGAAGTAAAAAATGAGCTTAAATTGTCATCTTTAAAAAATCAAATGTGACTAAGTTTCGTGAGTGCATTACAATATTTTTTATTTGTTTTAGGTTTTGGGTTGTATAATATTTATTTGAATTATTTTACTTATAGGGTTTATTATTTTATGTTTTCCAGTTTGCGGGTAATATTACATTTGCTAGTATTTATTTTAGTAGCTAATATGAGGATAAAGAGTAATAATCTTGTGCTGAGTACTTTATTGTATTTATTTAAAAGTGTATGTTATCTAAATAAGTCCCAAAGATATTTAAAATTAAAATAGATACTATAAAAGATAGTACATTAGTAACTTATATTGATAAAATAGGTGCATGCTCATCATTATTGTGTCAACCCGAATTGTGTAAGTCTACTTTAAAATTAAATGAAACCAGTGACTGTTATATGCTAAAAATCTTAACACAGAATATAAGAAGTATCACCAAAAATTTCTCAGAATTTGAAGTGATTCTGACTAGACTTGATATTCCATGCGATATTTACATACTAACAGAAACTTGGAATTCTAAAACACTAAATTTTCCAATTTTAATAAACTATAATACATTTTATACTGTAAATAACAACAACCAAAATGATGGAATTGTTGTATATACAAAATATGGGCTAAGTTGTTCCGTTAAAGAAATTTCCTTGACGGATGCCACTTGTTTGGTAGTCGAGATTGACATTAACACGGCTGTGATTGGAATATATAGATCACCATCTCATAAAAAAATAGATAGTTTTATTACTTCATTAGACAAATTACTAACTGCTTATAAGAATTTTCATAGTATCATAATAATGGGTGATCTAAACATTGATATAAAGCCAAATAATAATGATGCAAACTCTGTTGATTATTTAAATTTATTAGCTAGTCATGGTCTACTGCCGGCCCATGTGTATCCGACCAGAGGAAATAACTGTCTCGATCACGCAATGGTAAAATCAAACCTTAACGCGTCAACATTTGTTATTGATGCTCCTATAACCGACCATTCTTCAGTGTTTACATGTATTTGTCTTAAAAACGGCATACAGAAAGTGGAACAAACATTAATAAATAAGATAAATTATGAAGGTATAATTACCGAACTGAAATTGAAAAATTTTGACGTTTTAAAAGACTTACACGATTCAAATATTTGTGCCTATCAATTAGTTAATATGTTACAGACTTCAATATTGAATAATACTGTTAAGATCTCGTTACCTAGGAAATTACGTTGCATTAAACCGTGGATTACACCAGGTTTACTCCGATGCATACGAAATAGAGATAATATGCACTTAAAATGTAAAAAGGAATCTAATAATACAATACTAAAGATAACATACACAAGATATAAAAATTATTGTAATGATTTACTTAAGCGACTTAAACGTAATTATGAAAGAAAAGAATTAGGCGAATGTGCAAATAATAATAAAAGGAAATGGAAAATTATTGATAAAATCGTAAATAGGAAAAATTTTAAAAATTCTGCTTCTGAACTTTTGCACACGGGTTTAACACCACAAGTAGCTGTCGGGAAAGCAAATGACTACTTCGTTAATATTGGCAGAGAGTTATCGAAAAATATTGAGTCACATACTGTAACTTTAGGATGTGCCAATACATTGATGACCACACAGGTTAATTCTATGGTTTTGTTAGGAGCGACTGAGCAGGAAATTGAATCCATATTATTAAATTTGAAATCCGATAGTGCGGTAGGATGGGATGGTATTTCAACAAAAATTTTAAAACTTGCAAAAAGTATTATTCTACCCTCAATAACCCACATTGTAAATTTATGTGTGGAAACTGGAACCTTTCCGCAAGTCTTCAAAACGTCGATTGTACATCCAATATTTAAATCAGGGAATAAAGATTGTATCAACAACTATCGCCCTATTTCGGTATTACCTGCTTTATCAAAAATCCTGGAAAGATTTATAAATAATCGACTATTAAATTTTCTAGAAAGTAATAGGATTTTATCACAAAACCAATATGGTTTCAGAAGAGGTCGATCAACAGCACATACATTATCTGATATGACTGAATTTGTTGCTAAGCAAATCGATAGTAAAAACAAATGCATTGGTATATTTTTAGACTTGACCAAGGCATTTGACACAGTTTCTGTCCCAATTTTACTTAATAAAATGCATAACATGGGTATAAGAGGAACAACTTATGACCTATTCAAAGATTATTTAGGAAACAGAACTCAAAAGGTCATAATTGATGGTTATAGTAGCGAAGAAAATTTAATCACACACGGCGTACCTCAGGGTAGTATACTCGGTCCGACTTTATTTCTAATTTACATTAATAGTCTGTGTCAGTTACAAATACAAAACTGTAGAATCTTTACTTTTGCGGATGATACAGCACTTATATTCTATGGAAAAACCTGGGAAGATGCTAGAATTAAGGCTCAATCAGGTATACAAATTGTCAAAAATTGGCTAACTCAAAATTTACTCTCACTCAATGTTGCAAAAACAAAATATATTCTTTTTACCAATACTGAACGAGGACTTCCCACTGACCCTAATTTTAAAATCCAAATACATTGCTGTAATAACGAAACTCCTTCCTGTAATTGTGGCATCATAGAACGAACGAAAACTATAAAATATCTAGGCATTCTAATAGATGATAAATTAACGTGGTTGCCCTATATCAACCAATTGGCTGATAGACTAAGAAAATTAATTTATATATTTAAAACATTGCGACACGTAGCTGATCGTAAGCTATTAATTACAATATATTTTTCATTAGTTCAGTCCATTTTATCTTACTGCATTACAACTTGGGGTGGAGCACGTAGGACTCATTTAATAAAATTAGAAAGAGCGCAACGAGCGCTACTTAAGGTAATGATCTTTAAACCTTTTCGATACCCAACGACTGATTTATACTCTGAATGTAATGTGTTAACAGTGAGACAACTATTTGTAAAATATTCCATATTGTATCAACATAAAAAACTAATTTATAATCATAATTTTACACTTACTCGCCGTAAAGAAAACGTTTGTCCGACAATCCAATTTAAAACAAAATTCATTAATAAATTCCAATGTTACCTTGGACCCATGATCTACAGAAAGCTAAATAAAATACTAGATTTTTATCCTCTGAACACTGCTCAATGTAAAAAAGTTTTGGATAACTGGCTTAAAACTCAAAATTATGAGGAAATTGAAAAATTATTCATTTCTATTACATAATCCTTTGTAATTAATAATAAAATTTAAATATATTTTATTAATAAACTCTATTATAAACTAAATTTAATAAAAAATAAAATTAAAAAATAATAATAATAAGTAAACTCTAAATTATATTAAAGATGTAATTACCGAAAACTTAACTTACCTAAACTTGTATAAATATGTAATATTCTACTCTACTAATAAGTTTAAATGATTAAGTAAACTTTATATTATATTCAATTCTTTACATTATATTTAGATTCTGTAATTTATATCTAACTTTTCTTAAGTCCACACTGTTCGTGGTATGACGACCTACGTTTGTTATTAATGGGTACTTGAAAAATTTTTTCTTGTCTGCTGTTATTATGTACATACCCTCATAACACGGTTAATGTCATTGGAAGAGACTAGCGTTCAAGATACAGGCTAGGCCTAGTTTGAGCGCTAGGGCACATCTTGCGTAACTTAGTGTTATATAATATTAATCATGTCCATAGATAAGAGGAGATGTATTAATTAACATTTTTGTGTTCAATAAACAATTATTATTATTATTATTATTAATATCTATAGTATTGATAGTATCGATAGCACTAACGATACTCTTACTAGTTTTCAAGGTAATCTATCGATAGCAAAGCGATTTGGGCAACTCTACAGCGGGGTAGGCCTTATCATTCTCTCCAAAAACTAAGATAGGAAGGGGATGGTCAGCAGTGGGATAGTAACATAAATTCCTGCATAACAGTGCCATCTCATATAAAAGGAAGTCACTTAGCTTCTGTTGGGGCACAAGATATCTGACCCCAGGGGGAAATAGCCTAACGAAGCATCGGATATCAAATGCGTCAACGTTGATACTCAATGAAGTTGGCAGGCGCTCACGAATGACAGAGATTCATAGAAATCAAGCTACTATTTTAGATTTGAATCATTCGAATAGGCACTGACTCCAGTGGAGAAATAAAGCCTTAATACCAAAGCAAACCATAAACTAAAGATTAGGAAATTATTTAATTTGTTCATCCGAAGGCAAAAGTTACTGAAGGTTGATTTGATAGTATTCGGATTGAACCCATTATTTTTCCTAAAAATAAAGCTGCTTTCTTAAATAAATATGACTCACGTAAGCTTACATCTTAAAAGTATTATTTTAATAGTAAATATGGTAAAGCTCAAATATTTACAAAAATTTAAATAAAAATCGGCAAATTATTTGAGTATTATAAATTAACAAAAGGAAGTTAAGTTTTTGTTATAAGTAATTTACAAGTTTCTGTCTTTAGTAGACACATATTAAAAGATAATCAATAAATTGTTTTATTACATCACTTAGACATTTGCCTTAACTTTTGATTTGAAATTCTAATTTACAATCTGCTGGTTTGAAAAATTGTTTCTATCGAAGGAAGCCAGCGAAAAGTTCGGTGGTTGTTCAAAATATTCATTCTTAAAACTAGTTACATATCATAGATATCTTGTTGAAGGTGGGAGTACTATATCAATCTCCCATATGAAACTTATATTGATTGCAGAATTTTATTATAAAAGCTTATATCCAAAACCTAAATAAGAATTACGTATATTTGTATGTAACAAAACAAGAACCGCGAGTAAATATTGGTTACATCTTAAGTAAACCATGTATAGTACGCGGCAATAAATAATGCACATCGAGGCTCAGAGACAGAAATCGGCTAGATTCTGCGTCATAGAGCATTGTCTCTGTCGCACAGACTGACGAACCCGTGTATGACAGAGACAGCGCTCTACGAAACCGAATTGGCTTAGTTCTCGATGTGCATTATTTATTGCCGGGTACTATACGCGTATAGCAGAAACGGACTCAATTCATGATTATGCCAATTTGTTTTAAACGATACTATAACTAAGATATGTTTAGAAAAATATTAAACTTAAAATACCTATCGGAATTTCCTCTGGGCGCCCAATTTGTTTGGGAATGTACATTTTAACTTTAACAGCTTTTTATACGTATTTTTCCTTAATTACTAATAATTATGACTAGATGAATCAACGAATATTTTTAAATTTTGCTTACAACAGCATTCGCTACTAATTCTGCTACGCACATTATGGATAGTAAAGGTGGTTATTTTCTAGGAGAACTCAACTCTTTTTTTGTCAGTGTTTCAACCGGCTGAGCCAAAAAATAAAATTTATATTTAAAAAATGCTTCGTCAGTACGATTTTTTAAATTTTTTTTACATTTTAGACAACGTTATTTGTCTTTATTCGTTGCACGTGGTTTTAAGTACTGTAGCTTACTGTACTGTACTGTTACTGTAGCTTCAAGAGCGCCGGAGTGATATATTCGTTGAGATATAAATTCAAATTATAGTGAATATACTTGAAAATGACTAACAAGGATACAAATACATAAACAAATACATATTGAAGCACAATTATCATAACATTGCACTAAATGAAGTCCATCTTGATCATCAAGATACTAGACACAATTTTCGTATATTTAGTTATTAAATAAATAATAGGTACATCGGACAATTACACACACGGCTGTACTTACAAAAGGTAACTTAATACATTTGTTATGGGTGAAAGAATTCTGGCAAATATATACATATATCTTTAAATAGGTCACTTTATTCAATTATGTTAATTGTAATTTTTGCCGCAATCATAAAATCAGCTAAGCAAAAGAACTGAATAAACTTTTTATCAAAAGAATTTAAATCCTTGTAAGAGAGTGCCAGAGTTGACGGATAATGGAAGAGAATGGAAGTGAAAAACATGTTGTGTGACCCCACTTAAAGTGCGATAAGGGTAAGAGAATGAGGATGACCAAAAGTAATTTTGTCGTACTTAAAAGATAGCTATATATACTTTCATGTTGTAAATAGCGGTAATTAATTAATTTAATATAATTGTATAAGGTTATACAAAATCTAAACTTTTACGTCTATGATATTATAAAAGAGGATAATTACATATTATCTTAGAACTGAACACATAACTTATGCATTTCGAACTCAGAACTTTATAGTAGGGAACCCCTGTTCTCTAAACTTAGCACTTAAATTCTGTTATTACTCCCAGCTACATTGCCATGTTTTGATAATAAGGCGCTTTGGTATAGGTACACGCATTCATATTATATACAAAATACCTCTGAGATTAAGCAAAAATGCATACCTATCAATAATGTTGAGCATTTTAAAGGTATTAAAAAAGCGTTTAGAATGCTTTCATACAAAAATCTCCGTTTTTAATGATAGTTGAAACTAGAAAAATTTAAACTGAGCCAGTAGCGTAGCTAGGTAACCAAAGACCCTGGATCAACAAATGAAAGAGGCCCCCAATAAACTATTTAATATTGTTTGTTCCACGTTTGTCATGTTCCGAATTCAACATTTTCCAGATTTGTCGGAATCCAGATTTGCAAAATCCAGCTAACTACAGTAACACAGACTTGTTCGGAATCTCCCTTTTCGTTCAAATAAGTTGTCATTATTAAAGTCGCGTTCCTAGAATCTGGTTCATTAAGAGTTCATGGTAGGCCTGCTGAGCTTACGAAAATAGGAATAAATCAATTGACATTAAACTCAAATTGCCTAGTATGGAATACGTTCATGTGACTTTATATAAATAATTTTATAATTGTCCACAGTCTTCTGATTTAAATCTACGTTATATCTGACATCTTTGGATAATTGTAATGCATTTTTAAATTCTACTCATCGCGATATTAACACATCTAACAGTCTTGTATTTATCTATTTAAGACTCGTTTAGTATAAACAATAAAACGGTAACATCACGTTTGCGATCGTCGTTCTTTTCTTCGTCTATAAAGAAAATATAATGCTTCAAAAGTCCAGGGCACGACGCAACAGAAATTGCAAACAGCTAACATCACAAAAGCGATCACGTAACTACCAGTGAAATCTCGAATGAAGCCTGCAACAAAAATGCAAAACGTTAATAAATCAAATTAAGAATTATACTTAGAATGAGGAGCCATAAGCAAGCTCAATAATGAGAGGGAAAATGAAACTCGTATATTTCATACTTTTCTAATCACACATAAAAAAGAGAAAAAGATGAGATGATGATAAGATTAGGATGGCATCCCTACTCTAAGTTAACAACACGACGCCTTCCATAATCTTTTTAATCAAAATAATTATAAAGATACGATAGAATTATGTTGCTATAATCCGTACAACCGGGGACTATAGCCAAATAATTATATCCTAACTTGCAATTTTACTACTTTTGTATCTCTCGGAATTCTGCCTATTTCTATTTCTTATTGAATTTATTCCGCAGACAGATAGCGTTACTACATTCTTAAAGTATTACTTATAATTTTTTTTAATAATTTTCCAAAATTGTTATTGATGTCGCTCTAAATATAATATGATTGACTTTATAAAATTTCTATTATTTTTTTTTAGCATCTAACAACAAATGCATGAAAAGATTGTACTCTTTTAATTATTATTTTAAAATGAGATATTAAAAAAACGTTTTAACGTGCGTAACTTTGGGAAAATATCTCATAAAATCTGAATCAGCTCTTTAAGAGGTAAACAAAGCTGTAACTTTACGCTTACACTCATCAAAATTATGATAAAAGTTTTATAAATGTATAGCAATATTTAAGCACAACTTCAGAGGATGTTTACAGAAAAGTTGTAAGACTTTGGACCAACTTCACGATTAATATTAAGAGCTCCGTAAACGCTTACTTGTTCAAAAGTATGAAACAGAATTCGAAACTGTACGAAAATTCTCGTTCAAGTCTTGTTGAATTGTTTCTGGAATTTATACTATTCATATTCCTTTAAAGTCCAGATTAATAGATTAGTTTAATTGATTTTGACATTTTTTTTATTAAAAGTTATTAAAAATAAGTCATGATGTCTCTAACACAGTGTTTCCCAATGTGAGGTCAACTTCCCTCAAGTAAGCTTGGGTATGATTGCGATTTGGGAATCATATTCGCACCATGATATGATCAAAGGTGACCACGGTGATCGAGCTGCTATTACCAATGCTATTGTGTACACAAACAAATGTACGCCTTATATGCGTATGCAATGTATAGAATATAAGGACTACATTTGTTTGTATAAACAATCATTTAGTCCAGTAATCGCTGAATCGCTAAAAGCGTAAATACCAAAAAATGCTATCGGCTATTATATTATTCAGCTATCACTAAACAAAGTTATTGTTATTACAAACAAACATTCTTAAATCATATTCAATAAGTTATTTATTTCTAGGTTATACTTTTAGGTAGAATACATAGCCACATAACCTCGATACATATGATATAATGATAACATTTATTTGTTTATTATTTTATTTTATTTTTTTATGGAATATCTATAATTTTGTATAGCAATAGCAGTTATCTAAAATTCAATAGCAGATGATGCTATATGATGAGTGAATCATATCATGATCACAAAGTGATTGGTGCTTTTGTCCATCCCTACCCTCAAGGCGACAAATGGTTAGGGGCTAGCAATTCAAAACAGGACTCCTTTCGCTCCAGATCGTTTAAACGCAATGCTAGATTTCGGTGCCAAATTTAACGAAAAAAGCAAATTCTACTTATTCACTTACAATTCAATTTCTTAATCAAATCAAATCAAATCATAGGAGGGCATAATAATTTTAGAAATTAAAGAAATTTAAGATGGAGCATGGCAAAAAGGTTGGAAGACGCTGGTGTAATAAGAAATATTTATTTCCATTTTAATTACCGAGTTTGTTTCGCAGCGAACCGGTAATATTAAAGTAGTAGTAAAATAAAGTGAACTAATTAGCTTAGAATTATAAATAGCATATTGCTTACATAAATTACTTGAATTAACATTATTTCGACTACTTAATATTAATGTTATTAATAAACGACACAATCTTAACATATTTCCTTTCCACGTTTTTGCGTATGCATTACAAATGGAATTGAATATTATTAGATATAGATAGAGATGGATTGTTTCTTTTAAAAAATAAGTAAAGTTTATTTGCTTCGACGTATTTTCGTTTTGTATTATAAAATTAATATCGAAAATAGTCCAGACCACAAAAATGTGTCTGTTGGTTTGTACACTTGTTGACGTTAAATTAATTCACTTTGAACCAAGCTTTAATGAAGCCCTAAGGCCATTTTTCTAAACAAATGTTTAATGAGGCGTGATATCAAAAGTTTTGACATTGTGATCTTCTATATTTATTATAAAACAAAGTCCCAAAAAGCTGTCTGTCTGTATGTAATCGGTTTTCTCAAAATCTACTGAATAGATTTTTGTACGGTTTTCACCAAAAGATAGTGAAATACTTCCGGATGGTTTAGGTAAAAAATACATATAGGTATTATGTAAATTGTGTTCAAGAGATCGCGCAGTTAATGAAAAACCTGCTTGCTGGGCTTTAGTCGCGTGCGCTGCGTAAACCAGCAGAGATACGCTAAAGTTATGTAGTAGAGAATTGTAGATCTATAAAAATACTACAAAAAAGTCCGTGATAGCATGCCTCTATCTCTCACAGTTAACTCAGAGTAAATACTTTTATGTTCAAATTTCTAAAAATCTGGAAAAGTTTCGTAAATCACTGAATTCCATGCGGGCGAAGCCGTTGTTGGCACAGCTAGTTGTTTAATAAAAGGCATCAACTCAAACTCTTTATTTTGTACCAAAAGGTATTAGGTAATATTTAGCTTTTTATTTATTTACCTTTAGGTAATATTTTCCATCACACGCGAACTTTAATTATAGTAATCGATAAATTTCGTGTTCGGTGACGTCCCTGAAACATTGTGTCATATGCCATTGGTGTGTCAGCCCTGACCTAGGCTTTTACTGAATTGACATAAAGTAATTAAAAGAAGAAGGCCTTATTAAGTGGAATTCCATAAAACAAAAGTAATCATAGAATTATTTTCGCGTTTTCTGCGACCTCATCAATACCTATCTTAATTAAACCGACTAGTAGACCCACCTGAACTTTTAGATAACGATTCAATTCAAAGTCAGTACCTAAACCGAACCGCTTTCTTTTCGTACCATGAAGTGTGAATTGCATTGCGGTCATAATATTTGAAAAGGATGACGTTATATGAACTAAAGATAACTCTGTCTCTTTTACTCACATGTTTTTAGGACGCATTTCGAACGCTCATTCGGCAACGACTTTAAGTGTGCGTCTTTAAGACGTCATGGTTTCAAAAAGCAAAACAATTTAGTTTACGTATTCAATTGGGTCGCAATAGGAGTTCATGGTAAGCCTGCAGGAATTACTTATTTGCATCAATGTTGACTAGTCAAACTTAATATGACTGAAATATAACAATAACTGAAATACAAATTTGATGTATTTTAAATACTCACCAATCATTGGTCCGATGCTTAAGCTGATAGCTCCGGCTAACAGCATATACAGTCCGTAAGCCGGCGGATATCGCTCGATAGGGACGTGTTCAGCCATTACTATTGGTTGCGCTATGTGCACGAGGGACCGTAGCGCCCCTAAGATCCCCGTCATTATTAACAGTGGAATGTAAGTTGTGAAATGCACGAACACTGAAAAACGTATAAGTATGACTAAACTTAATTGAATAACTATCCCACGCTAATCGACCTCAGTTTCGCACGGGTAGTAGCGGCCTATTACAATCTCACTGCTAGCATTAGGCCTCCTCTCTCCGTGTCTGGAGAGAAGGGTTGGAGCTAAGACCTACCACGCTGCTCCAATGCGGATTAGTAGGTTACACATCTCACGATGTTTTCCTTCATCCCTTCATCGAAAAGCGTGTGATAAATTGCAAGTACAATTAGACACATAAGTTTTAATATTCAAATTCAAAATATTTATTCAAGTAAACTTGTAAATAAGTGCTTTTGAATCGTCAACATCTATTGCTGGTTCGGAAGGCTGTTCCTACCGAGAAGAACCAGCAAGAAACTCGGCGGTTGATCTTTTCAAACAATAATTCTTATCAATAGTTACAAATTGTTATTAATGTCTTGTACAGGGTTGAAGAGAAGCTATATCCACGCATTCTTATCGTCTAGGTAATCTTCAATAGTATAATAGGCTTTCTGAATTATCCTTTTTTTAATAGTATTTTTAATAGAAAAACTCATTGGTGCCTGCCCGGGTTTGAACTCGTGACTCCCTTAAAAGAGTCGCACGGTCTGGGCTATCACAACTCTATCGCACGGAAAGTACGGATATATTACCTTTAAGTTATATCATGAGTAAAACCCCCCTTTCGTTTTGAGACAGCACTATACATTTAGCACTATATATATTTTCTATTTACTGTATAGCGGATTATAGCAAAATAATTTTATTATTACCTTTGTATTATGGATCTCCGCAAAGTAACGCCTAATTCTATAAATTAGGTAATAAATGGTTTCACACTCAAAGATATCTTGATATTGAACAACTTTTAGATGAAGTTTTGCTCGTTTCAATGTTGATTATAGAGAATATGTAACGTTTTGCTAATGTCGATTGTAGTTAGAATCTTGAAGGCAAACCCTAGCCGCCCAAAACACAGATTTACCTAGTCTGGGGTCTATGAGAAAATGTTATCATATTTAATGTCAATTTTACTTAAGTCAAGTTAAGGATATTTCCTTTTGGAATCTTTTTTATGTTGGAAAAGAAAAACATTTCATTTCAAATATATAAAGTTTATCCAATAAAAACGCCGTAATCACTAAACCCCTTAACGAGATGAAGTCCTAAAGTCTTTGTATCTCCTTGGAGAAGGAATACTTGTAACATTTTTCGTAGTTGGATGATCCGTATGTGTAATATGATAATTACAATTGAGTTAACAATGCGTATATAATACGATCAAATGCGATACGGCGTCATGAAAAACAAGGCTTACTTCCTTTTGCCTTGAATGTTATTTGTGTGGCGAATAAATATTAGCAAAAACCAGGAAAATTCTATATATACGATTAGGGAATATCGCCAATGGGATACTCGCACCCCGAAAGTTTTATATATAATCTTACCTAGTCTAAAGATGGCTGTTAGCAAAGCACCTATATAAAACATATAGCGGCTGTTCATACGGAAGAATTGTCCCGACACACCCAACAGAAGTCTGGCCGACATGTCTGTTGCGCCCCCCACAGCTATGATGTTTGCTATCTCTGCCTGCGAAACGTAAAACAAGCAAGTCGTTTAAGAGCAACCGTTATAGGCTAAGACATTGTGACTACTAATATTTAGCATTTTCAACATACGTGTATTACTTATCTTATATATTATATATTTTTGACACATTTTTTAAAAATGTATTCAAAACGGTTATAACGCTTAACCAAGAATATATGATGGTGATTCCAGAGACTTTTTTTATATGTATTTACTTGATATTGCAATATCTCATTTGACTTAAATTGGTACCGCTTACGCTCTGATATTTCTGGGATACGTGCTACCTTTTAATCTGTTTTAAGTTCTGATGGATCTGGGTATATAACCTTTTCTTGAAGTAGATAAAGGAGACTTTCGAGTATTAATTTAGTTAGTTCAGTGGCTGTTTGTAAACAACAAGCGCGGTTATATTGAAACGAACGTAACTTTTGGTATTTGCAGGTCGTAACGAATACTGGATATGATGATTGGTTATGAATATCCTATGGTTTATTGTTATTTAATATTTATTAGAAACATCTGACCTGTAGTCCATTCTCACGTTTTTAAGCCAAAATGAATTCATCATATTGAACGAAATAAAACAAGTAGCCTTGACTTCATAAAGTACTCTAGGGTTACAAATCATCTATTCATAAATCATCATCATATTTCCGTTATTCAGTTTATAGAAAAAAATGTTTTCAGAAATAAACTATGCTAACTTTATACGTAAATATTGCGATTAAATCTAACCGAATACATGTTGTATTTGTTAGGTTGAAAGTGACGCAGCTCTTGGTCTATTTTATAACAACTGTTAAGAAAAGATACCAGTTGCAGGACCATTGTACCAGGGGGATGTAACTCGCCTACAAATCCCCAATTGAAATTTTTTGTTAGAAACTAATGCCACCTATAGTTTGAGGAAGGCTAATTCTGGCAACTGTTTGATATTAACTTACACTAGATGGCAATGCTAAAGCAGATTTAGGGTAAAACATAATTGTATAATCTGTGTAAGGCCTAAAGTGTCGAAGTACTCTGTGATGTACAATCTGTGGTAATCTCCGTCCGTTGTCCATTTTCAAATTTTGTATTTGTTTGGAGTTCAGTGCTTTCGCTTGCGTTTAATTTGTTTTCATTATTTTTTCACGACTTGGCTTGACTACGGATTTTTGTTTATCATATTGTTATTCATCATTTATCGTACTGATCATTGGCGCGTTTTTTGTACCCGATACTTCTTACCTGATTACCTGGCTTTGCTTCTCACGGACTTCTGATGCGAATTGGTAATATACAATGCCGAAAGCATCTAGCTTAAAATGCTATTTTGGATGTGACCTTGATGGTAAGTAACATAAATTAATTCATTTTATTTACTCTTATTACTACTTATCTTAGTTTCAAGGGCCAGCGATTATACTGAATCCTAGTTAATCCTAAGATAAATGAGCCACATTGTGATTAGTGCTCAACGTTGCCAATATGACCCGAAATAATTATAACTAGGTCAATAAAAGTAAGACCATATAACTATAAAAAAAAGCCATTTAGTTTATCATTAGTTTAGTTTAGTTTAGTATCGTTTAGTTTAATCAGATGTTTACCTGAGGAATATCATTGATTATTACATTTCAAGTTAAACAACAATTTTTATCTTGTGCTCTTAAATAAGCATTAAAATTAAATATTTCATTGCTTGGAAGCATGCACCACAAACCATACTCAAAACTTTAAGCATTATTATATGTACCAATATTAATTAAATTTAGTTAATTTATTATAAAAGAAGAACTGACTTAAAACATAAATACAGATGAGAATGATATCATAGATTTTAGATATTTTTATTCCAAATATATTACTTTATTATTTTTTATTCATTTTTTCTATAAACCTATTTGGCAAATTATTGTACAAATGTGCTCCTTCAAATAGTATGGTTTTACCATAATTATTCGTTCTTGGATACCATAAGCAAATTTTGTGTATATTGTATTTAAAAGTCCTGCCAATTAGTGTTATACATATTTGAATGTGATGTCTTGTGTGATAGTATTATGATTAAAAATATATTTAATGTATATTTACAACTAGTTTTGAAATATTAAATAATTTTGTTATAATGTATAATTCTTCAGTCCAGTAATTGGACTAGGGTCTTGATGAATTTATTTCAAATTATTTGTAGTTTTTAAGACCTACCACGCTGCTCTAATGCGGATTGGTAGGTTACACATATCCCTAGAATTCTCCAGAGATATGCAGGTTCCCGCACGATGTTTTCCTTCACCAAAAACCGTGTGATAAATTGCAATTATCAGTTTATGCTTAACTATAAGTTAGCTACAAATTCATAATTTCAGGCCCCACCAAATTCCGCTGTTTAACAAGAAACAAACCAACACCTCCGAAGGACATATTAATAATAAAAAATCAAATTAATAGACTGCGGAAGAAGTATAAAACAGTAAAAAAAGAGGTAATTATTGCAAAAAAGATTGCAATGTCCAAATCATTTCTATCAACCATTGAAAAATTATTTGATGCTGCACAAGTTTTTATAAAATTGCAACTAAAATCTAAGAAGAAACCAAAAGGGAGACGCTTCACCGATAAAGAAAAAATTATGGCTTTAATCATTTTAAAGCAAAGCCCAAAAGCCTATAATTTTCTGCAAGTAAGTGTAACTTGTTATTCATTCACATGAATAATAATTTTAGTTAGTTATGGACCCCTTAGTGTTGTTCATTTCCAAAGGTATCAGTAATCATATCAAGTGGTCCGCCTGCCTCATAAATATGGTAAAAAATAATAATATTAGTGTAAGTCAAAAATGACTGAAAATTTTTTTGTATCTACTTGTAACCATTTCATACCAATAGAAGACTACCAAGAACGTGTTGTTCGCTAAATACCAAATTAATATTGATTTTTTTATTTTCGGGACATGGAATTTTACCTCATGAATGTGCAGACACAGCTGATTTTTTGCTATTATTCAATCAATTATTTGATTCATTCAATGGTCATTCTTATCAAGGCAACTCGAAAATTTACAAAGGTTGTATAAAAAAAGATTCACCTCACTTTAAGTTATGGGCTGATTTGATTCCAATTTTGGAAACAATTAAATTTAAATCGGTAGTAAGGAGAAATGGTGTCAATCATATAATATATAAATCAATTCCTTCAATCAAAAATTGGGTTCATAATATTCAAACCTTCATAGAAATGTGGGAATATTTATCATCTAAAAATGAAATTGTTAATTTAGTAGCTAGAAATTTTAATCAAGATCCGCTAGAAATTTTTTTTAGTAGTATTAGAAGTAACGGTGCAAGGAATATTAATCCCAGTTGCTATCAATTTATTAATGCATTTAAAACGTTAATTATTAATAACTTCTAATTTAATAAAAACTAATTCACCACATTCAGCAGGGGCTAATTGTGAACAAGATTTAAATAAAGCTATGCAATCATTATCAGATATGTTTATGTATTGTTATGACTCTCCAGTTGTTGATTATGCATGTGACATTGGTTGTTTGTTGAATGCTTTGGGTGAGGTAAAAAACAATGATTCTTTATTGCATGCTGAATCAAAAAAATATATATCTGGGTATGTGACTAAAAAATCTAAAACAAAAATATTCCACAGCTGTGAAATCTGCTTGAGTGATTTACGTAGAAACACAGTTGATTTACAGTCTTTTGATTATGAAATTGATTACACAAAAAAATCATTATTTCATCCAAGTGACGATTTTCTAAACTTAATCAATGAAATTTATTATATGATTATTGTATGGCTTAAGCATAAACCACAGAGTAAATTTTTACATGATGAAATAAAGTTTTTCATTGATTGTGCATGTGATTTTATTTTATTATTTATTTATTTATTTATTCTTTTTGCACTATACAGAGATACATTGGTCATAGAGAATTAATTATAACAAGCGTGCAAAGGCGGTCTTATCGCTAAAGCGATCTCTCACAGACAACCTTTGGTGAAAGGAGAATACTATGAGAGCGGGTAGTATTATAAGTTGTAGTATTCATAAAGCCGATTTGATTAATTTTATTTGTAATTTATCTATAAAACTGATTGTAAATAATTGGTGTTTAGGGGTGAATCGATTACTATCCGGAAAGATTACGAAATTTGATAGGAATGACCATGTTAAAAAGCAAGCATTTGATTATTGTAAAAAGAATCGGAAATAAATTATTTTATTGTTTACATATATTATTATATTTACTATATATACTGTAATATAATTTTATTATTTCGTATTACTTTTAATTTAATTTTTGTTTCTTAATTTAAGTTTACTTTATTTTAAGTTTTCAAAATTTGAGTGCAATAAAGAGATAAAACAAACAAACAAATGGTTTTATTGTTTATCATTCATTCAGTTATAACTTTTAATTATCTTTTGTCTGATTGTAATACATATTACAATCAGACAAAAGAACTTCATGCAAAATAAAATCGATTTAAAATAATCCTGGAATAATAATAAGTGGTATCAGCGCCATCTATGAGCTCCCTGTGAAACATAAAAACAGCGCCATCTTTAGTCTGAGGAATAAAACTATTCATTTGAACAGCGAGATGCGTATCTATCTCTACTATAAGTGTATAATCTATGATTGTACGTATACGACTCATTTGTTTTACTAACAGTTGTTTTATTTTGCAGTTACGAGTCTCATTTCGTTACGTAGAGTTTAAATTCTTAAAATGTGTCACAGTGTAGTTGAAGAATCAGGCAGGCAAACACAGCTTATGAAAACATTTGTTAATGACATTTCTCTAGTTATTAGTCTTTGAATTTAAAAGAAATTATGAAACGATATACGCAGAACCTCTACAATTCTGCTTTTGCTCTATATATACCAGTTACTAGACAAACGTGCAATTTTTATTCATTGAAATGCGCATTAAATATTGCGGAAATGGTTATAAAGTACCTTCTACCTAATTAATTTTTATTAGGAATATATTTTAATTATGTCTACAAAATGCGAAGTTATATTTCTTAGCTGTTACAAAATCTAATGAAATGTCATAACTTAAGCAATTTTAACCGATTTTGTCAAATGAGGAGAACGACACAATCGCAAAGCTTTGCGATTTTGTTATGGACTCTCTCCTGATGATGCTTCGGTTGTGAGGCGAAACGATTGTTGAGTTTGTTTTTTTTTTCGGACACTAACTAATGCTGTTAGCCCAAATGGCTCTTACAGCGTCACCGGGAGAGGGGGCAAGCGCGGAAGCATCGCCGGGCCAGTTGAGTTTGTGATAGTGAACGTGCTTTTATATTGCGTCGGCGGTGGTGGAGGTTTGTGAATGTATTTTTAAGAACCCTGCATCAGGTGTGACAACGGATAGTCCACTCTACATTTAACATCATATCTATATTCTATTTGCTTTATCGCAGCTAATAGCGAAATAATTTTATTATGAGTTTTGGCTTTACTTTCGGTTATCCCTGTCTCATGTAATTTCCATTCATAATTTAAATAACACATGCGGCTTAGTTAACTGATGTATTATTGTACTCGATTTGCATATAGTTAAGCTTAATTGAGGAAAACAAAGGCGGCGTTATCGCAAGTTGATTATCCCGGTCTTTGTATATATATTACTAGGACATATTAAAGTCGCTAGTATTTATATCCGGTAATAACAAGTTCAAAAGATGACCGAAAACTGTTAGTCATGATACACGTCAAATTACAAAAAATATAGAGACGTGGTTAAATTGAATTGAACGCTGTACTTGACTTTAAGTCTTTTAGAATCGGCCAAGAAAAAATGTAAAAGAATGTATAAAATTCTATTAAGCCAATATATAACATTATACATTAACTTAATTTGAATTATAATAAATAAATAAAGTTTGCTATAATCAACGACGAAATAAACATAAATGTGTAAAGCTTTAAATTTTAGAATCATTTTATTCTAATAGTTTATATTTTAGTTTTATTCTCACCTATTATTGTTTTTTATACAAAATTTTACACAAAATTTGCGTAAACTTTTGTTTGAAGTGTAAGTAAATGCTGTGCGTAACTGTTATTTAGAAACATATAGGAAAGATTAGAAACATAAAGGATGATGTATTGAAAGTTGAAATTAGCTTATTAATTTATACGATTTCAAGTTAGTATATAAATTGCCTTCTAAATAAATAAATAAAATACATATAAAATTTTGACGTGGAGTATGTATTCAGATGATATTTCGGTCACTTGATGAAACGATCTTCGAAATTTCTTCAACATAACCTTGATTTTCTTTCATTGTCGATTAGCACTATAATCATATTCAAATTCAAATTCAAAATTCATAATATTCTTTATTCAAGTAAACTTGTAGACAAGTGCTTTTGAATCGTCAAAATCTACTGCTGGTTCGGAAAGCTGTTCCTGCCGAGAGCCAGCAAGAAACTCGGCGGTTGCTCTTTTTAAAATATAAATCTTAAACTAGTTACATGTATGTATTTGTATGTCATTATTGTCTTGTACAAGGTAGAGTAGCTATATCCACACATTCTTATCATCTAAGTAACCCTCAACAGTATAGTAGGCTTTCTGTATCAGCCTGTTTATAACAGTGTTTTTAAACTGCTGTAATGGCAAGGCTAAAATTGACTGCGGAATTTTATTATAGAATCTTATACCCAAACCCAAAACGATTTACGTACTTTTGCAAGGCGCAAAGCAGGAACCGCAACCTTATGTCGGTTCCTACTTTGTCTATTATATACATCACCTATCGTTTTATATTTTTATGTACAAAAATTAAATTGCTTAAAATGTACTATGAAGCAAATGTAAGAATACCTATTTCTTATACCCATGTTTGGAATTAAAATCGAAACGAGACTGAGCCACAACGACACTTGACCGGACCGCTAGTTATTATATATTAAATAATGACCTAATTTTATCAAGGCCGTCTAGTTTCTTAGGCATCATCTTCCCTGAATCTCGGATCTTTTCCAAATATATATGTTGCATAAGATTTTATTATATATTTATGCATATTTGTAACTCGTTTGCCTTCGGTCATCTATCTGAAGCTCCGTTTTTTTGACAGACCGGTTGCTTTTATTGAATCGTAACATGTGACAGTGGTCATGAGGCTCACCACGTGCAATTTTTTGTATATGTTTAAAGAAACTAACATCAGACATTTGGATAAATCAATGAACTAATCTTAGACATACTTTTACAGTATAAATATCGGTTCAACAACTCCCAACTATGATCACTTAATCATTGATCAGTCATTAAAAAATTCTCGTGAGATATACAATTTTTTCATTTACTCTTAAGCGTATGATAATCAAGGGATAAAAGTATAAAACTATATAATAAGCAAAAAAATACAAAGCTGATAGATTACTGTCTGGAATTGAACCCGCGAACTCCTTTCACAGGCAACACGCTCTCACAAATCGACCGTAACGGCTTATAAATAGTTAAGGAATCGTCGATTTCTTTTCCAAATATAACTATCATTGGCAGTTTCAAAAAAATATCCGATCGCTGCCTAACCTAATCGCTAGTTATAGTTTCTTCTAAGATAACTTCTGTCTCGGATGTTCTTTTCTGGTTTATACAACTTCTGAATCTTGCTTATTGGAGATGAATTAAATACTATTTTCCTTAAACATATAATGTGCTTGAGCGTTCGTGAGAATTCATAGAATTAGGTGTTACATTGCGGAGATCAATAGTACAAAAGTAATATATTATATAATTATTAATATAAAATAATATTTTGCTGTAATCCGCGATAAAGTAAATAGAAAATATAATGCTAAATGCATAGTGGATTCTTAAAAACACATGCACAAACCTCCACCAGCGCCACCACAATACACAAGCACTACACACATTCATTATCACAAACTCAACAATGATTTCGCCCTGCAACCGAAGCATCATCACTAGACTATATATGTATAACATTATTATATTATAACTAGCTACATTTTGTTATTACTATCTTGTACATGGTAGAGGAGTAGCTAAATCCACGCATTTTTATCATCTATATAATCCTCAATAGTATAGTAGGCTTTTGCATCAGCCTCCTTTTGACAGCTTTTTAAACTGCTGTAGTGGCAAAGATAAAATCGATTGCGGGAATTTATTATACAATCTTATACCCAAACCCACAAATGACTTATTTACTTTTGCAAGACGCAAAGCAGGAAACGCAAGATTATGTCGGTTCCTACTTTGTGTACTATATACACCGCCAATCTTTTATAATTATGTATATTCTTATGCACAAACATTAAATTGTTAAAAATATACTGTGAAGCCAAAGTAAGAATACCTATTTCCTTAAACTTCTCTCGCAGGGAATCACGCGGACGTGTGGACGTGTGACGGAATCAGATTCTCCTGCCCTTATCCCACTCTAAGTGGGGTTGGCGCAACATGTCTTTATCATTTTTTTAGATGATTTGGCTAGTTATTTACGACTGGCCAACTCCCTGAATTCAATTTACTTAGTTGCCTTTCATGACACCTTGATAAGAAATGAGGATTGTCTATTCTACTAAGTCGGATACTACACGGCGGAGATTCATAAAAGTAATTATAATAATTTGTATAATATATTTTGATACTCCGTAATTATTTGGATTATAACTACATTATATTGTTATTACTTTTATAAATTATAACATTTCAGTAAATGTAAATAAAAATATAAGAAAAGAGTAGGTATTCTTGGAAACTTCAAAATAATAGACAAAACAAGTAACTTACGTATGTTCAAATCGAAACAAACATTAGTCTCGTTAAATGTATATTTAATTATATAAACTTTAAAACGAATTACATATATATATTCCTCTTTAATGGCTGATAACCTAAAAATATTTACAGAATGGAAATTTAAACATTAGAGGAAAATTTTTATGTCTGCGGCGTACAGTCGGGTTATGCTTTACAGCTCGAATGTTTTTTATTATTTAAATTAACGGTTTTGATTATTTCTATTTTGATAATTCTTTGAATGTTTTTTAACTTTATTACGTTACTAAAAACTTTGAATATAAAACATACTATAATGTGAAATCTATATCAATAACGATAGTAACAGTAGTAGATGGTGGTAGTAGTAGTAGTAGTAGTAAGTGAACGCTTGACGTTGAATAATTAAAAAAAATCAACGGGCACTCCGTCAGTCCCGGCACAAATGAAAACTTAAATATTAACGTTATGCATTTTTTATGTTTTGGAATAGTAAGTTAATAATTTTGCATGAATTTCTTTAATAATGAATTCTAAAAATACTATCATTTATGTGATAGAAATACAATATTCATTTATTGCGCTATCGTACGCAAACCTGATAATTTATTTCGCGCAAGCGCCCTGCGCCGCTTAAGCAAAACAGCAGGCGCAGTTATCCATGGTAGAAAGAAAGTGGGATACATACTCTCCTAAGCCGCGCTGGCGGTCTACTCTCCCTTCGTTTTGACGCGAGTTTAACATTATTTACTCATTAAAAAAAGTACACTAAGCGGCTAAGGAAGTTTTAACTTCAAAAAGAAAATAAAAATACAAAATTCGTATATCAGGCACTCGCCTAAAATTCCTAAATGCTGGAAACTTTTGCATCACAGTTTATATTATGATTTTACTAAAAATAACTATTTTTATATCTATTAACATTTTAATAAAATATACGCATATAGATAATATTTTATCAATTTTATTTCTAAATTTATTGCTACATTTATGGGATTTTAATCGATTTTGACTTTAAACGTCGCATAATAATATAATCCTTGACCGCACCTACGGCAGTCTCTTTAGTGCCTCGAGTCTAAATTACCTAGTTGTGGCTGAGGTTCACACCTTATTCTACCTACACTTCCACAGTCAGGTCGGTAGGAATGTTACGCAGCGTCGTTGTTCAAATAAAAAATGAGATATATATGTATATTTTAACACCATAACTGGCTTACATGGTTGGATATTCTATTTCTGTTCGTTATTATATTTTATTTTATATTTTAGACAATACAATTTTTGTGCATGAAAATATAAAGAATTATAAAACGATATGTGATGTTTATAATAGACAAAGTAGAAACCGACATAAACTTGCGACTCCTGCTTTGCGCCTAGCAAAAGTACGTAAATCGTTTGTTGTTTGGGTATAAGATTAAAATCTAAAATAAAATTCCGAAATCAATTTTCGCCATGCCATTACAGCAGTTTAAAAACACTGTTAAAAAGAGGCTGATACAGAAAGCCTACTTACTATACTGTTGAAGATTACTTAGATGATAAGGATGGGTGGATATAGCTGCACTTCTACCCTGTACAAGACAGTTATAACTAAATATAAATCGTTTAAGATTTATATTTTAAAAAGAGCAACCGCCGACTTTCTTGCTGGCTTTTCTCGGTAGGAACAGCTTTTCGAACCAGCAGTAAAGTTGACGATTCAAAAGCACTTGTTTACAAGTTTACTTGAATAAAGAATATTTTGAATTTGAATTTGAATTTAAGTTATATGTATATACTGTTAATATCACTAAAGTACAAATTGTCATTCTAAAGTTTAAAAAAACACTTAAGGGCTAGGTATAATTTAAATATTGTCTGGCCCGATGACGCAGGCGGCAGTGACTCTGCTTTCAGCTCTGTGGATAGCGGGTTCAATTTTCGCCGAAGGCCAAAATTTTGTTGGTTCTTCGTATTTTGGGTGTATTTAAGGATGTAATTAAAATAAGAAACGTAAGTTTTTTTTAACAGAAAACCCATTGGTGCCCGAGGTTTGAACTCGCGCCTCTATAAAGTCGTACAGTCTAGCCGCTGGGTTATCAAAGCTTAATTATCATTTACTAATAAATAATTAATACGATTGATCATTCTTACCTTACTAAGATGATTTTTGTCCAAAAACAGCGGTTCCAAAGTGAAAAACGTAAGATCAGCAAAAAATGTCATCGCCATCCCGAATATAATGTTATCGTAAACGAGGTCTTTTAAAAGCGTCAAATCTAAATATTCTGCTACCGTTTGCCTTAAACAAAGAGAAAAAGTTTTTAATTTATACATTTCTACCTCTTGTTGGCCACTTGATAGCCTTTTTTTATCTTTTGATGTCATTTATATTTCCGAAAATCGTTTCATTGATTTTTTTTCCGGAATTCTTATCAAGAATTTTAGCATCTTTAGATATATACTTTTATCTCAGTATGACAGTTATGCGCTTTGCCCAGATGTCGGGTTTTAGATTCCATGACATAATAAGTTATTTAGCGAGTATAATATGTATATTTTTTAATTTTGCTACTTATATTTATTTCATTTTCATCCATTTTTGCAATCATGTGACCAAACGAGTGGTAAATATGAATGTATGAACTAAAAAAAAGAGATAAACAAATTGTGCCACATTTAGAGTAGGGTAATGTCAGTAGAATGATGATTTATTTTTATTTTCATATGTAAATTGAATTAAATAAAAGATCCTCACCATTTGCCTTCCTTATTTTTGATAATCGGCATTGGTTCGACGGCGATGTTTCCGAAATTCCCTAAACTTGACACTGAAGCAGCCTTGTACAAATTCTCAATGTAAACGTTGTCATCAGAAGTGAATTTGCTATCAGTTTTACCATCACTCGGTATTAGAACAACGGGTATGCTCAGTCTTCTTGTATCTGTTAACTTTGGGACGAACAGAAGTTTTGAATCTTTATGGTAAGCTGTACAATTTTTCGTGTAAAGATTTTGGACTGACTTTGTTTCTTGCGTTGTAATATTACTTTTCATAAAGTCAAATTTATCATCTTCTTCCGATGCAGGTGTTGGTGGGATCACTGTAACGTTTATCTATTTATTTATTCCATAGAACTACCAACAGACTTACACATGTAATTTAAGTAATACGGATCTATGTTACAGCGTTGTTAGTAACATATAAGTCTAATTAGAAGAAGTCACAACCTGCTTAATAGGTTATAAACGCACAATAACTATACATTATCATTCATCATTCTCCTGCCCTTATCCCACTCTAAGTGGGGTCGGCATAATATGTTAATGCTGTTCAGCAGCCTATGCTATTCAAAAGATAAGACAGTTTACAGACGTCGAAACAGCAAAACTAGTTTATTTTGCTTACTTCCATAGCATTATGTCTTATGGAATAATGTTATGGGGTAAATGTGCTGATATTGAGAAAATTTTTGTATTGCAAAAAAGAGCCATACGTGGCATTTATAATTTGAATTCGCGTGAGTCCCTGCGAGAGAAGTTTAAGGAAACAGGTATTCTTACGTTAGCTTCACAGTATATTTTTAGCAATTTGATTTTTGTGCATAAAAATATACATAATTATAAAAAGATTGGCGATGTATATAATAGACAAAGTAGGAACCGACATAAGCTTGCGGCTCCTGCTTTGCGCCTTGTAAGAGTACGTAAGTCGTTTGTGGGTTTGGGTATAAGATTCTATAATAAAATTCCACAATCAATTTTAACTTTGCCATTACAGCAATTTAAAAATACTGTTAAAAAGAGGCTGATACAGAAAGCCTATTATACCGTGGAGGCTTACATTGATGATAAGAATGCGTGGATATAGCTGCTCTTTGACCTTGTGCAGGATAGCTATGACAAAATGTAATTAGTATTAAGAATTTTCTTTTTTAAAAGAGCTCCACCGAGTTTCTTGCTGGCTCTTCTCGGTAGGACGGCTTTCCGAACCAGCAGTAAAGTTGACGATTCAAAAGCACTTGTTTACAAGTTTACTTGAATAAAGAATATTTTGAATTTGAATTTGAATGTTGTTACATGATTTGGCTACGTATTTTACGACCGGCCGCCTGCCTGACGTCAACTTATCTTAGTCGTAATTTACGACCCCTCGGTAAGAAAGAGGGTGGTCTATTCTACTCAACCGGATTCCACACGGTGGGTCAACTAACCTTAGTCGCCTTTTACGACACCTCGGTAAGAAATAAGGGTGGTCTTTCCTACTCAGCCGGATACCACACGGCGGGTCGACTTACCTTAGTCGCCTCTTACGACACCTCGGTAAGAAATGAGGGTGGTCTATTCTAATCAGCCGGATACCACACAATAACTACTATAATTAAAAATAAAAAAGAAAAGCAAAATTTAAATAAAATATGAAATTTAACAATCTTAGGGATGATAATCTGTCATTCTCTTTGCAGTTTTATATAATTGTTTTTTGAAAAAGTCTAATTTATCACTTATATCTATTAAGGTGTTCTTATAAACAAATTCATTCAATTGCCTGCACAGCCTGGGTATCAAAGAGTAACGTCCTAAGTTTATTTTGTACTTTTTATGGGTAAGTAAGTGTATGGGATGTCGTGGCATGTTCAAATTAATCACAATTGGTAAAGGATAATAATCTTTACATATAAAAATTCCGTATCACGATGTGGGTTTGCGTTAATCTTAAAAACTACTTAACCGATTTCAATGAAATTTAAGAGATATTCAATTCAATTTCGATTCAACTTCAAGGATAGGATAGTTTTTATCTCGATTTATAGTCTTATTTTGGCGAATTTAAATTTCTTTATGCTGAAAAGCTCTACATATTTTCGATAGATTTCAGTATAAGTATAGGTTTTTTATTCATGATGTCCCAAGGCCAAGTCAAGTCTGTTCATTAGAGAAATAGGTTCTATATTATGATATGATATGAAAAATTTTATTTTTAGCGGAAATTTAAGAAAACTATCTGACTTAAATAGTTAAAACAGAACAATGTCTTCCGGGTCAGCTGGTATTTTATATGTATATACTAAAATTACAAAAATGAATGTAATTCGCCTTTTTAATACACCATTATGCCAAATACATCTTCTATGTACTGAAATACTCTCGTAATAATGCCACTACAATTCCAACACAGTTACAAATAAAATTCCGGAAAGTTTGTAAACTGCAACCAGTAGGTAACAAATAGAATTAATACCCATATAAGTTAACATCTGTTCATAACTGGGTTACATTGTTAGAGTTATTAAACTATGTTTCAGAAAAAGAACACATTTAACCTAGTTTAAGTATTGTATAAACTAATATAATAACTATTTTCTTTATACGTTCATGATTGAATAATCCTTTAACAAACAAAGATAATTAAAATGTTTAAACATTCAGCTTAGTTTGTATTATAAATATTTATTCTTTAAAGATATAAGAATATATCGCACACTTAGTATGAAACTGACCGAATTCAAAATTAAGCTTAATTGAGCTAGATGTATTATAATTACTAATAATATATACTTATTTCAATGTAAATAGCTAGTATTTTTGATCTCCTTAACTGAGTGTTAAGTTTTGTACACGCTACGCTACGCTTTATTGCAATTTGCCACAACACAATTTTTTTTGAATTAGTTCACTCTAATACTAAGCGTTCGATATAATATTTTCTACTTATAAGAGTAGAGAAATAAACCAAATACACATCAGGGCTAATGTATACGATACAGGTATAATCTGTCTGTTCTGAACTTAAAATATACGTAGTTTATGTATAGACGCCGGCTATACTCACGTCATATTCTATCGACGTTATATAGACGTGAGTATACCAATTTTTATACGTAAACTATGAATACTACTCACGATACCTTAAATTAAAAAGACTTTACAAAGTAAATATAAAAAAAGTAAAGTAAAGTAGCGGCCTGTTACAATCCCATGCTGGGAATTGGCCTCCTCTCTCCTTTTCTGTAGAGAAGGGTTGGAGCTAAGACCTACCACGCAGCTCCAATGCGGATTGGTAGGTTTCTTTAGAGATATGCAGGTTTCCTCACAATGATTTCCTTCACCGAGAAACGTGTGATAAATTGCAATTATCAATTAGACACATGAGTTTTAATAGAAAAACTCATTGGTGCCTGCCCGGGTTTGAACTCGTGTTCCCTTCGAAAGAGTCGCACAGTCTCACCGCTGGGCTATCACAGCTAGAGAAAATATACAATTTATTAAAAAGACATAATTTGTACTCACGCACAATCTTTTCACATGACTTCACTCGCTTTACCATATGCCATTGCACCGGATGCATAACGAGGGCCCCGAAAATACTATGAGCCGATATTGCGCATAATATTGCTAAAGTCCCTCTGAATCCGTACTCCGTTATAGTAAACTTTATGAACAGTGGATATACCATCGTGATCAATCCAATTGATGCTTTACATAAACTTAGGTATAGTACTTTTTTCCTCGTAAAGTAACTGTTAAAACTTGTATACGATACAGGGATTAGCAATCCCATTCCCACTCCTTGTAGGAACCCATTTGTGATGATCAGCTGCGTAGTGGATGTAACGAATATGGCTACAAATGATGCTAGTGTATATACAAATGCACCTATTAAACCAACTTGTCTTAGCGACATTTTTTTGAGCGCTATATTCGATGAGAAACCTAGAACAACAAAAATTACAATACAATTCGTAATGTTTGGTTTTGCTTTGTCAAATTTTAATGCCTTTTCGTCAATTTTATTTATCTTTGGTAAAGAAATATCTTAATTAGAAGTTTTTTGTTTATAAGCAACAATAACAACTGAATAATATTAATTATCTTATTTTAAAGAAAGACTTCTGAAAAGGATGAAATCTTAAATTACGTACCAAAAATTTTTTGAAATTGGATCGCAATGCAGAAGCGTAAACTTTTAAATTATTCTTAAATTAGCAAAATACCGGTCAAACATTTATAACTAAACTAAGAGTTTGTTTAGATAAAGCTCACAATAGAAATTTCAGGACCAAAGTAAATAAAGGATTATGGATAATCAGTCAATCATATAAAATCCATTAGCACTTAGAACGTTTCAACTTTGGGAGAATTTGGCAAAAAGTTCCAATACATTTGCTAGAGAGTGATTTGGTATACCCAGTAACCCAGCCTTACAATATTAGCTAATATCAATATATATAATATAGATGCTAGTACAAGGAATTTTATTTAAAACATCTATAACTAGAAAAAACTTTGATAAGTGTGCTAGAACGTCAGATATTCAAAATTAATTAAACACAATAAGAATGATTTTTTTCACAAGTTGGTAAACATTTTTCCAATCATGTACAATGAAAAAAATACTTTTCTGTATATCATACTTTTATTTGATGTTGTCTCAAGTTTAACAAACAGTTATTTCGCAGTATTTTTTTTAAATTTTAAATTATTTTCAATATATAAAATATCACAGAAATGTTCACATTTAGTAGCTATTAAAAACAATTAAATTTTCAGGAAAATTTATTTTTTTAAAGAAAATTTATCATCAACCTCCTGCCCTTATCCCACTCTGTGGGGTCGGCACAACATGTTAAAAAATGTTGTCACATAATTCGTATAAGTATTTTACAACAGCCCGCCTGCTTAACGCCAACTTACCCTAGTCGCGTTTTACGACACCTCATTAAGAAGTAAGGGTGGTCTATTCTACTCAGCCGGATACCACGCGGCGGGTAGTCTCGATTTTTATAAACATTCGTTTTTATTTCGTTTAAATGCGTAGGATGGCATTATATAATCGTAAAACGAACCAGAACTTAAAAATTTGAGTCTGTACCAACCTCAAATTCTGAACTCATTTCAAAATAAACTAATAGATAACAGCATAGGAATTATAAAAAAATAAAATATTTACAAATATTTTTGTTCCAAATTAAAGTAATACGTGCTATTGAACTTTATTTATTACTTGAAGCTGCGTAATAGAACTTTATGTGAAAATAGAGATAAAGATAATTAGGAGAGTCGATAGACCAATTATCAGTATACTTATTCATTAATATTGGTATCGGTAAAATTACTAAAATTTAAAATATGATTCTGGGGATATTTGAACTTATTTATACCATTTAAAGAAAAAATGTCTTAAGGTCCTTAAGGGCCCCACACCAGAAAATGCAGTGGTTGACTCCCAATGAGGTGGATTAACGACCTCAAAAAGGTCGCCGAGAGCTGCTGGATCCAAGGGGCACAAGATGTGGAGATCCCGTGAAGAGTCCTACGGTCAGCATTGAACGTCCATCGGTTGAAGAAGAAGAAAGATTAATGGCTTACCAGTTATAGCTAATGTGACTTGAAAAACTCCGTAAACAACCGTGACTGCACCAGTGCCGACGCCCAATTCATTCAGGAAGTCATTGTAAATAAAACCAAATACGGGCTGATGTGCAGTACCGGCGATCTGCAAAGAGGAAAGAATATTAGTTTTTAATCAAGCAAGAGTAGACAGTAATTAAATATTAGGTCCTTCATATGTAAATATGAAATTGGCGTTTTCTATGGTAGGAACATAAAGTCGTTTTTTTTTAAATGAAATATATTTAATTAATCAAAGTATGTACCATTGCTATGTATGCACTTTTGCCATCTCATAGGTAGTTCATTGATCCCCTTACTAAAAAAACCATTCGGGCGGGAATCAATAGAATCTTTGAAGGCGGTTTGGACTGCCCCATCGTAGTTGAATTTTTTTCCTTGCAAGTAGTTATCCAAATTGCCAAAAAAAATGGTAATCTTTTGGAGCAAGATCCGGAGAGTACGGTGGATGTCTAAGTCATTCTAATTGAAGCTCCTCTGATTTGGTAGCCGTCTGTTGTGCAGTGTGTGGTCTAGCGTTGTCCTGAAGCAGCAGTGGCCTAGAGCGATTGACCAGCCTCGGTTGTTTAGCAGCTAGCTTTTCCATCATGGTTTGCAGTTGCTGACAATAGATATCTGCCGTAATCGTCTGGCCAGATTTAAGAAAGCTGTAGTGAACGACACCGGCACTAGTCCACCAAACACTTACAAGCAACTTTTTTTTAGTCAATTTTCGCTTAGGGCAGGATTTGGCTGGTTCGCCAGGGTTCAGCCATTGCGATTATCGTATCGATACGATATTCGCAATGGCTGAACCATTGCGATTATCGTAGAGGATCCACTTTTCATCACAGGTAGTGATTCGATTTAAAATTCCTTCATTATTGTGCCGGTTGAGTAACGTAACGCAGCAGTCGACGCGCGTTTGTCGGTTTGCTTCACTCAATTCATGAGGTACCCACCTTTCAAGCTTTTTCACCTTCCCAATTTACTTCAAGTGGATTAGAATAGTTTTATCACAAACACCGGAGCCTGCAGCTAACTCGGACGTGGTTTGCGATGGATCCGCTTCCACAATAGCCTTCAATTCTTCATTATTAACTTTGGTCTCCGGCCGTCCACGAGGCTTGTTCTGCAGGTCGAAATTTCCAGAACGAAAACGTTGGAACCAAAAACACACTGTGTTTTCTTTTGCGACACCGTCACCATACACATCATTAATCCTTCGAGCCGTTTCTGCAGCACTGGTGCCACGGTGGAACTCATACTCGTAAATAACGCGATATTTCATGTTTTCCATTTTGTAAACAGAGTGACACAAAGCAAAAAACAAAAGAAGAAAAAACAAATGAATTAGGGGGTTTGAAACACAAATGCATGAGTAAATAGCTGTATAAATTTGAATTTGGAATTCTTAACCATAAAGGCCAAATATCAAAGTGGCCAGTACGACAAAACGCCAATTTCATATGTAAGGACCTAATATTAAATATATCGGGTACAAAAGTAATAATAAAAATTATTTTGCTATAATCAGCGATACAGTAAATAGAAAATATATAAAGTGCTAAATGTATAGTGGACTATCCGTTTTTTCATACCCGTTACATGCAGGATTCGTAAAAACACATGCACAAACCTCCACCACTGCCACCACAATACACACGTTCACTATCACAAACTTAACAATCAAATACAGCAATCGCCCACAACCGAAGCATCATCAGGAGATAGACTCCACGACAAAATCGCAAAGCGCTTTGCGATGGATTATGGATCTCCGCAAAGTAACGCCTAATTCTATAAATTAAATATATCGGTGTCCGATTTAAATCAATTGAATTATGTTTTCTAAGAATTTATTTGATATTTACATTTACACACCGGGCTCATAACTAAATCGTGAAGCGCATTGGATATCTCCGCAGAATTCGCGTGATATGGGTAACCTAACACCTGCATTTCAACGGCGATTATCGTTGGACTTGTAATTATTGTCTTTAATCGGCACAATTATCTTACAAGTGTCCAAACGATCGTCTGTATTATCATACGATATATTCCCCTGTATTATCATACGATTGCCTTTGATCCGTGTCCGAAAATCCGATAATTCCCGCGTAGTAGGCGATCATAGACGATGGTTGGCGAGTACACCTGAGTATGCTCTCTAGACGATCGTGTTGGCATTTAATCGTTTGAATCGACGATTATGGAGAGGTGTTATAACAATCTTCATTGATAAAGCGTCGTGCTTTCTCTCCAAAACTCGAAACGAGATATTTGCCAAATTTTTCAAATCTTAGAATACGCACCAAGTAGGTTGCGTATGACATTCAAAATTAAGTTGCTAATCTGAGTTATAGTATTAAGTTATTAAAGAACAGTCGTTACTTTGCAGAGATCGATAAGAATGACAATATACTCCGTAAACTATTCAACCACAACCCTATGATGCATCATTAATCGATAGTAAATTGAGTCGTCAAGATATTGTTACTGCCGTTCGTCTGCGTTCCGAAAAGATTCCATTGAACAAGTCAGCGCACTTAATAAAAAAGGTCTCTTGTGGCATCGTGGAAGACTTGCACCATATTTTAGTGGAATGTGTTCGAAACGCACCCTTCAAAACGGATAGGCCACTAGGAGCGTGTAACATTAGCTTGGCGACTCCAACTTCTGTCGTGGCAAGATATCTGTATAGAGTACTTACTATATACAGCTCTAACTACTTAGTTATAATTTAGGTTAGCGTATATATAATGAGGATAATTATTTTATCGTTTTAAGTAGCCCTACCAGAGCAACATAGTCACATAAGTAACTCGCTCTCTATATGAGAATTTTTTTTTAAATCCGCGATAATAGAAAAAATATATTTAACACAAAATGTCATCATCATTCTCCGCCCTAAAATACGTTAAAGCAAGTATCGTTTTTACTACACCCTAATCAATTAATTAATAAGTATTAATATATATATTTATAACGCCATAAAGAACAAGCCATAAATAATTCTTTACGGGGTACGCTGTGGTTTTTGGTAATAAAATTTAAATGATAGTTCATGTTAATAAATTATATATACGATGATATGGAAATTTTTATCATATTAATTCAATAGACTGTGGAAAATTTGATCTAGTTGAAGGCAACGGTGCCACGGTTGTTAGCTAAAATATAACCCCAACATCTCTTACGTAACTGTTATTCTGAAGATTCAAGTATGTATGTATAAATAGAAATATATACATTCACGTGTAAATATAATAAAGTCACATGTCCCATGTATAATCATAGGAAATGTGACTTTATTCTTCGGGTGGGGCGATTTCTTTTTGTTTATGATCACAAAATAACTCGTTGAACACTTTTAAGTTTCTTTAAGCTGAATCAAATTTTACATCACATACGTAAAAATGTGGTCTCCATTCCAGTAGTTGTTTGGCCCAGATTACTGGAATGGAGACCAAGTGCTAACAGCAGATCACGTGGCCATTCTCTCAAGACATGGGTAGACGACGTAAGTTGACGCGCAGGTCGAGACTGGATGCTGAGAGCACAAGAACGCCTAGAATGGAGGGTCATGGAAGAAGCCTACGTCCAAAACCAAATAAATAAATATATGGGACACTTACACACACGGTCGTCCATCCCCAAAGTAAGCAACTTAATAATTGTGTTATAGGTGACGGACAACTGGTAGATATACTACATATATATTTTAAATACATACTTAAATACAAATACACACCCAGGCCAGAAGAACTAACAAATTGTTTATAGGAAATGTTGGCCCTCGGTGGGAATCAAACCCGCGACCCGCGGAGCTGAAGGCAGGGTCACTACCAACTGCGCCAACGGGCCAGTCATATCAGTTTTGCATAAGATCTTGTATAAAACGAACTCAACATGACTTGTATTAATTTAATGAAAGTCAATTAATTCATATGTATTTTACATTGACCTTTTAGTTTTAGATTACATCTGCTTCTGTTGACCTAAAAATATTGTGACGAGATCATGCATAAGTAAGTATCGTTGTTATGAATATCAATTAATGGAAGTGGAATCGATTAATGGAAGTTATGAAAGGAGACCAACATAATTATTTATTTCAGGAAAAATATATTTCTCTTATTTAAAATGTTAGTTTATATCGGGCTAATAGTACGAAAAACCAAAGGTTTTATATCCAAAAGAATAGAGTGGTGACCCTGCACAAGAAAATCTAGCAATACTAGACCTTGTTATGACCTAAAAAGTTTGCAGGGACACAATGAAATCGAGTACAAAAATGACGTCGGCTACTAATTTGAGTGAGATATATAGAGTGATATTTTTTCTATTAAAACTCATGTGTCTAATTGGTAATTGCAATTTATCACACGTTTTTCGGCGAAGGAAAACATCGTAAGGAAACCTGCATATCTCTAGAGAATTCTGGAGATACGTGTAACCTACCAATCCGCATTGGAGCAGCGTGGTAGGTCTTAGCTCCAGCCCTTCTCTCCAGAAACGGAGAGAGGAGGCCTCTTCCCAGCAGTGGGATTGTAACAGGCCGCTACTTTACATAACTTTTTTATATAGAGTGACCTAACATAGTTGGTAAGGAAGGATATATTATTATATTTAACAATAGATTCAAAATTTTGTTTTTTATGCATAGCAATAACAAAATGGCACTATTTATAAGAATCTTTAAAAAAAGAGCTCCACCGAGTTTCTTGCTGGCTCGTTTCGATAGAACGGCTTTCTGAACCAGCAGCAGAATCATTTCAGCCCTGCATACAGGCTGCTACAACATTTATTAAAAGTTCTATTGATGAGTATTATAAACCCAAATATTTGAGTTAAACAATAGAACTTTGATAGCTAGACAATAGCTTGTACAATTTAAATTAATTTGCACTTAATATATGCCCTTATATCTGAGATACAAGTCTGATGATGAGATGAGTATATAGTTTTTTATAAAACTTTTAAATCTCTCAATAAGTAGATACCCATAAATAGGAAGTGAAGCCTTTTTTAAGAATAAATTTAAGAATATTACCATAATCGTTTAATTTATTTAAATTAGCATATAAAATGTAAATAAAGTGATAAAAAAAATTATCCTTACTGTAATCTATGAGAATATCTGTTTTATGGTTCTGTATTAATATAGTAAATACATTATAATAAAATTTGAAACTTATTTATATCAAATACGATATAAAAACACCGTGTGACCGATTCTTGGAGTAGATTTAGAAAATTCAACATGAATGTCATTTTAATCTTTAAATATATGTTTTTTATGTGAAACAATTCTTAGGGGGGCTTTTACAATTCGCTACGAAAACTAAGTTTAACAAAGCTACGTTTTAGTTAACTAATATCATTATTTTACTTAATCTCGGTTTAAACAAAAATCCTTGGTAAAAATTGTTCAACATCGGTTAGTGACCAGCAGCATCTTTCGCTATATCTGTTAATGTGAGACTCCATTGGATCTCCTGATTTAAAAAAAATGACCATATTAAGAAATTAAAAAATTCGTTTCATAACTTTTTAGTTTTATCATTAATTTTATAAAAAACAAATCTCCGCTACCCCTGTATATTACGAGTAGCAAAGCCCCGCGGTTTCACCCGCGTCCATACAGATCTCGTGGTAGTGGTAAGTTTACGAAGTCGGACTATAGATTTATTTTGTAGATTATTTAATTATAAAAAATGGATATCATTAGTATTCTTGGAATAAGAGCTAACTCACCAAGTGCTATAACAGTCGCTACAATGAATTTTTTATGGTGTTATTTGCTTTCGATTTACATTCGTAATATCTTTTGATTGGGATGTCGGATTTTAATGATTTAAAAAATATTTTACAGGTATTGAAAAATTTATTAATAAAATATCATTTAATGGGATAAGGAATAATACAGAGATATGAATAAAATGGTTTGATTATTGTCGGCACTTTAACTAACTTTTGCAATGTAAAAAAGTTAGTAAAGTAGTTATATTGGCATTACTATAATAGTTAGACATATGCTATCGCGGACTTTTTTGTGGATATTGATACGTTCTATAATACTGTAGAATATTTTTTTGTTCTATCATCAATAGTTTCCGCAGCGCACGCGATGAAAGATGTTTACAACTAAATTTTTCCCACCTTATTACAATTTTATTAGGGATCCCTATTTTTTTTTGAAAATGACATATAGCCTATGTTGCTCAGTGAAAAAGCAGCTTTCCAATGGTGAAAGAATTTTTGAAATCGGTCCAGTAGTTTTTGCGTGAAAACGTAACAAACATACATACATACAATCAAACAAACAAACAAACAAACAAACAAACAAACAAACAAACAAACAAACAAACAAACAAACAAACAAACAAACAAACAAACAAACAAACAAACAAACAAACATACAAATTTTTCCTCCTTATAATATTAGTATAGATAATTCAAATGAACAACGATAAACTCAAAACTAATGAACAGATTTTCGTATAGTTTTCTATGAAAGTACGAAGTTATTCATATGGAAGCTTTGAACAAATCTTTTGTTAAAGTATTGTGTGAATTGGTTTAGCAATAGAGAAAGTGTTTGTTTGTTTATCCTTCCATCGTTTAATTCCGTAAGTGGAGAAATAGAACATTGTGATTTTTGGTATGAACATTGTATAAAGGCCTACTTTTCATCTCAATATCTTAATTCATGCGAGATAGAGTCGTGGATTGTAAATTTTAATCAAAACGTCAATTCACCGAAATAGTAAATTTGTAGCATCTTATCTTTACGCGACGAATAAGTTATGTTTAAGGGTCATCGCTATTTGAACGGTCAATAAACTTGATATTGTGATTCACTGAACGCTATACTTAGATGTCTTTGAATAGGTTCCTTGTAGTATAATTATTATGATAAGTATTTCTTATAGATAAGTTTTATAAAAGAACTAAATCAAGTCAAATCAAAATAAACTTTTATCAATTAGTCTCTCTGAAGCACTTTTGTATTAATAAATTTATTTTTCTATAATCCGTTTTTGTTAATCATTTGTTTTATTTATTGTAATATTAAATTTCGGAAGCAAAAACCATTCTCATACCTTATATATGCAGGTTTATTTCATTACCGCACATATCAATAAACTCCACCATCAACAACACAGTATTCAACATACATTCATTCGGACAATCTCAACGATCGTTTCGTCCCCGACACATGTAACGGCAATATCTATGGTGGGGGTTGAACTAATTGTATATAATACTGCTTACTCAGGTGATGCGTCGCTTTGCGATTTTGTCATGGAGCCTATCTTCAGATCATGTTTCGGTGTCCGTTCTATGGAATTCCGCAAAGTAACGCTTACTTATTATAAACCTCTTTTGAATCGTCAAGGCTCTGTATGATTAATGAAGCTACAAGATAGTAATAGGTGATTTTATATATTACGCCCATATGTAACTTATATTAAGTATCTATAGTTAATAAGCCGATTTTTACGACTTAATTGATACAAGTTCACCGCGCGTAATAAAGAAGATGCAAGAAGTTAGTCTTATGAAATAGCGTCTTATTATTATTTAACTTTCAGATTGCTCACGCTCCAAAGACTACAGAACCGATTCATGCGGACAGCCACTGGTTGTCCGTGGTTCATGCGAACGTTTTGACCTCCATAGAGACCTTGACCTCCCCACCATTACTCACCTCTTTAAACGTTTTTCGAAATCTTACTTCGAGAAATCTGAAGTACACCCAAACCCCCTTATTTCAGTTGCTTCAACCTACATCCCAGTTAGATCTGACCACCGCAGGCGTCCTATATGACCCTGACGATCAAATAACGATCGCAAACACAAAAACACGTAATAAAGACACACAGAGTCTTTGCCTGCGAAGACGAGGTCCCAGTTTTCTGACGTCGGTCGGTCGTGGTTTCTCCCCACCCTTCCGACGTCGCAATGACTAATCAAAGTCATACATCAGCCCTCCACTACGTGTCGTCCTAAGCCGTGGTCCGGCCTCACAGGAGACACCCTTAGGACGACGTTCCCCGACGCTAGTAGAGCTTCTGCGCTCTACTCACTGCATGCTTCTGCGCTCGTCTTTCCCGCCCGGTGACGCTGTTAAAGCCGTTAGGGCTAACAGCATACAGTCAATTCGAAAAAAAAAAGATGCACACCATGCTGTTCCAATTTAAATTTGACAGGCTACTCACACGTTCCTAATATACGATTTCTCATTATGTTAACTTCGCCATAAATACCATTGTAAATTGTAAATATTATTTAACTTTAAGAAAGGAAAACTAACTAGCTTAGTTCAATAATGTGTACTACTTCGTGATAAATTTTTGCGCGATTGGCGTTTATGTGAAACATTCATAGGAGTTATTAAAACTAGAGTAGGAGGAGACATAGGCAGGCCTCTGAGTGTCCCAATAAAAAAATGGGAGGGAAAATAAAAATCGTCTACTTGATCTTTATCTAATCACACATAAAACAGAGAGACTGATAGATCACCCTCGTTTGCTATCTCCTGTAATATGGTACATTTTGCTGGCTTCCCTACTCTTGTATAATAACTCTATGGAAACAATACGCCTAAATAGTTTTGCCTGTGTTAAATAAACAAAGATGGTATTTAATCTGTGAATGTTGGGCATGCTCTTTAATTTAGTTACAAAAATTCAAACTATAAGACTTTGCTCGTGTTATAATTAAGTAAGACAATTGAAGCACTATAACAGAACTACCTTGCTATAATCCGCACGGGTTAAGCGAATGCATGCAAAGCTAATGTGTATGAAGCAACCACCACCAAAATCTCGACGATCGAGATTGTGGTGGTGGTTGTGTGTAGTTCTGTTATAGTGCTTGTTTTATAGAATTCCGCAACGTAACCTGCTTCTATAAATCATAGATAATTGACTCTGTCATTACTGTTATCGTACCTGCTATAAGGAAAAGCTGCTTAAAAAATCTTGTGTAATGCTTGTCATTGATTTGTATAGGTTAGGATACTAAATATAATTGGTTAAGTATAAACTTTACATTATAAAAATAAACCCAACTTTTTTTGATTTTTTCTTTTTTTAATTCTATTTGTATATGATTTTAGTTGTTAAAATTAAATGAAAATTCGCTAACCTAATATTTTTATTATCATTTTAGCCGAGCTTAACTAGTCTGTTATAAACAGGTTTTGAACAGATATTATCATGTACAGGCAAAACAACATCCCCCGAAAAACCCGAAAAACGTAATTACGAATTTGACATTCTAGTTTTGATATCTCTTATAATTCTCGTTTCACAATGTTAGTTACCATTCCGAAACGGCTTGACCCATTTTTATAAAATTTTATATGCATATTTAGTATGTCTAAGAATCGGCTGTTATCTATTTTCATTTCTAAGTGTAAGGGTTGTCCACTACTACATTTTTTGGTCAATTTTTTTTTATAATGTACTACTAATAATTCTCTAAAAATAATTTATATAGCAAAACAACGTTTGGCTATTAGCTATAGAATTTCTTCCGTAACTGTATTTCCTTATTGTTATTTTAAAAGGATAGAAATTTGTGTTCTATGTTGAATTTATATATTTTTGTTAATTGCCAGTAGTAACTAAGTCAATAATTTAGGATGATATAACTTTTTTATTAGTAAAATAAATATCTCAATGGATTCAATATAATGAATGATCTAAATAATTCTATACTATAATATCATGTTACAAGTGTCCATCACAACTCGCAGACAATGATTACATACGAAAAAAAACTTTTAATCTCCTAATACATGTATAAATGAAGCGTGGAATTTCCACTATGGCCATTTAACTTTTTTTTTTATTATCTTTATGGTTTTCCTTAATAAAGAAGCACGTTTATAAATCGTTTTTGTAAATCTTAATACCTATTTATAGCCGAATTGATACACGTTTAACAAACTGGTATATAACCGGGGCTTCGTTCGAACTCTTGTACGACGACCTTTGTGTTATTTTGGAGTTTTTTCTTTACTTCTTTTCTGGTGCAATTTGTGTCATGGGATTCTGGGTTTGGATGGCTGGCTTGAATTACGCTCCCAACCGGGAAAATTGACGGCAACTAATCTACAGCAGAAGGGATCGGGACCATCACGATGCTCAGTAGTAAGCACAGGACTCAAGGAGGAGGAGATATTACTAGCTGTGCTAGCGGATTCACCCGCGTGGAACTCAGTGGCACAAAATTTTAACCGAATTGAAATTTTCAACATAAAAATAGTTATTGTGAGTTAACCATAAGATATAGAGATATGCTGTTGCGGAATTTTTTGTAGTATTTTTAGAGATCGACAATTCTCTAGTACATTACTTAAGCGTGTCTCTGCTGGTTTACGCAGCGCACATGACTAAACCTCCCAGCAAGCAAGTTTTTTTTATCAACTAAGCGATCTCTTCAACAGTCTTTTAAATACTTTTAGATAAAAAATAATGGGGCTCAAACAGCAAACTAAATTAACACCTTATGATTATTACATATAGTTTATTATCAACCGCAGTCTAAAAAATAATTTTACAAGCAACTAAATATAGACAGTGTTAGAATTTTTTGCAAAATACATAATGAGACAGTTGATTGATACTTTATTTTGAGGAATATTCTCGCATCCAACACAACCATTATCTCTTTTTTCATATATATTTTTTTGTAACTGCCAAAATTTTACCATGTTAGGTCATGTGAAGGTTTGTTTAGCTTTAGTTCCTGCAATTTTGGTTCCTAGTTAAAAAACTCGGGCTTCAATGTTCTATTCACCTTTGGTTAATAACAATAAGGTTTTTTTATTTTACTTTCTTGTTCTGACACAGCCGGAAAAAACGATAGTTGGACTAAATCTCCGTGAGAAAGTATAGGACCCAGCAATAAATAATGCACATCGAGGCTTAGAGAGAGAAAATCGGCTAGATTCTGCTTCATACAGCATTCTCTCTGTCGCACAGACCGACGAACCCGTGTGAAACGTCACATACTAACTGGGTGACAGTGACAGCGCTCTACGAAGCCGAACTGGCCAGCTGTGTCGTTCAAAACATCGATGTGCATTATTTAATGCCTGGTACTATAGTCTATAGTCCATTAAGATGCTAAGCGAAATAGATGGAGACATGTTTGACGTTCGACAACTATTTATATCCAAAAATTTACCCGGATAACTACAGTAATAAAAATATTTAAGTAATAAACATGAATGAATGGAATGCCTTGATTTAAAACAATGATAGAGTCGAGAAGGTCTGTGATAAGAAATGTCTTAAACACGAGGTATCCGTATATTATCAAGTCATATTAAGTTAATTGAACTTCATTCATTATAAATTAAGTGCGACTCCAGATAATAAGAGTCAATAAAGGGTAGTGAATGTTATTAAAAATGTTTCAATTAATTATTATAGATAACAATGATATGTAAATACAAATTAACAAAATAACAACATTAGATTTATAATTATTTTATTGCAGTTTTATTTATGAGGCTTCGATAGCCCACCGCGTGATGCTTAAGGTCACGTGGTCAACCCTGGGCAGGCACCTATGAGTTTTTCTCCTAACAATCCAGATTGGAGCAGCTGGTCTTAGCTTCAAACTGTCTCCCCAACAACGGAGAGACGAGGTTTATGTCCAGAAGTGGAATAATAAAATAATAATGTGTACAGTGTAGATTGAAAAAAACATTTTACTTTTTATAAATAACTAGCTTTACCTGCGGCTTCGCCCGCGTGGAATTTTAAATATAAAAATAGTTGTTCTAAATTAACCGTGAGAGATAGAGACATGCTGTAGCGGACTTTTTGTAGTATTTTTAGAGATCTACAATTCTCTAGTACATTACTTTAGCGTATCTCTGCTGGTTATGCAACGCACGCACCTGAATCTGCAAAAAAGTAAATTTTTCAACAACTGCGCGATCTCTTCAATAGTTAAATTGTACCGATATGTACTATTTACTTAAACATCCGGAAGTATTGCACTATATTTTGGTGAAAACCGTATAAAAATCCGTTCAGTAGATTTTGAGAAAATCGATTACATATTTTTGGGACTTTGTATAATAAGTATAGATATAACATTTTTGATTAACAATTTTTTAAACTCCTACGCAATCATGAGCAAAGAGAAGGAGTGGATTTAAAGAGTGGATTTTTATTATGAATACAGCTCTATTTATTTAGATGGAGAATTGCGAGATGTTTCTTTTGTGTTCCTGAAGTAGTGCGATTTTGTAATTAATTTATTATAATTATTTACACGTAGATTTATATAGGTACGGAAAATTAAAATTAACATCTGCTTAAATGCATCTAAGCAGATGTTAATTTATTACTTAAACATAATTGTCCATCATAATGTGACTACAATTTTAATTTATGAAATTTTGTGCCGTGTTATACATATTTTTGTTTATAAGGAAACAAATGGCACTCTGGCAGCAGACACTATCTTAAGGTCCGCGGGTCACGGGTTCGATAAAGAGGTCGAACTTTTTCTAAAATATACAATTTTTGGTTCTTTGATTCTGGTTGTATTTGTGTATTTTAAGTATGTAAATATTTAGCAATTGCCTGTCTAATTAATTTAGCAATAGCACAAGTACTCAATTACTTACTTTAGAAACGGACTGTGTGTGTAATGCTGTCACATATTTATAAATTTAGCATGAATTAACTTAATACTTGTCGGTATATTTAAGTATGTATTTCAAATTAGACATATATATGTGTGTGTCTGTGTGTGCCGTGTGTTATCCGGCTAAGTAGAATAGACCACCCTCATTTCTTACCGAGCTGTCGCAAAAGGCGTCTAAGGTAAGTTGACGTCAGACAGGCGGCCGGTCGCAAAATACGTAGCCGGCTCATCTGACAACATGTTTGTAACATGTTGTGACGACCCCACTTAGAGGGATAAGGGCAGGAGGATGATGATGATGATGTATGTGTGTGTGTATGTATATCTTGGGAATGGATGACCGTGGTTGTAGAATAAAAATAATACCAGTTTCCAGCTTAGGAGTGAGTAATTTTCTTAGACGTAATAAACTTTGTATGCATATTACACAACATTACGTAATACCTGTTACAATATCACCTATACATAATACAGAAATACGTCAAATTAAACCTCCTGTTGGTACTAAAGTTTTCGATCGCACATCTTTATTTACTACTACTATTTTTATTAAAAATTTCTTATTATAAACTTACGACGACAATAAATGTATTTAGCATCGACCACTTGGTCGTCGATTATTGGTCTAATGTTTCCCAACGTGTGGCCCACACCCCGCAGGGGGGCAATTTGAATTTTAAGAGGGGGCAATTCGAAAATGGACTCAACATGAGTTTAACTCTTTTGTTACGCGCCATTTAAATGTAATACTAGATTCCGTGCCAAATTTAACGATAAAAGAAAATTGTTAAATAATTATAATATATAATCAATCATAATATATAAAAATTAATGTTTGTCTATATCTCCTTTATAGACTCTGAAACGACTGGACCGATTTAAATGTAATTTTCATACAATCTTTATAATGACCCAGCGGATGATCTTGTAAAGATTGATGGCGACCGAAGTATTCTTTTTGAACTATTGAATTCTATTTCGAGGGGAATTCGACACCAGAATTAACTACAGCAACGCAGCCGCAAAATTAATGTTAAAAATATCCTATCTATATTTATATAGTAAAGTAAAAGTAAAGAAGCGGCCTGTTACAATTCCACTGCTGGGAATAGGCCTCCTCTCTCCGTTTCTGGAGAGAAGGATTGGAGTTAAGACCTACCACGCTGCTCCAATGTGGATTGATAGGTTACACATATTTCCTTTAGAGATAAGCAGGTTTCCTCACGATGTTTTTCTTCACCGAAACGCGTGTGATAAATTGCAATTACCAATTAGACACATGAGTTTTAATAGAAAAACTCATTGGTGCCTGCCCGGGTTTGAACTCGTATTCCCCTCGAAAGAGTCGCACGGTCTCACCGCTAGGCTATCACAGTTCATAGATAGATTTATATAATAATGAATAAATACAATAATAATATTATGATAAATTTTGAGAGAATCTGCAGAATGAACGTTACGGTGAATGGGATAATGAGCTAGTTAGGTATAAATTCAATTTAACATATCATTTATGTTACTTTTGTGAACAATTCCATTAATAAACATTAAAAGTTACGAATGTTACCTAGGGGGGAGGCATAAGAATTTATAGAAAGGCTAAGGTGGGGCATGCCACAAGAAAGATTGGGAACCACAGGTCTAGGGTCTTTACTCTCAAAAACATAGTATGATATGCTTAGAGATCCAAAAAAAGAAAATAAATATCACCATAATTTATGATAACTTAACATCTCTTATTTCCTTGAAAATAATCCAAACAGCAATACGTACATAACAAAATTCACGTTCTCACGTACCTCGTGCTAAACCATAACTATAGGTATGAATTATTATTTTTACTTACTATGTAATTTAGCGGATCAAATGAAATGCTGATATAGTATATTAAAAACAGTTTTTATTGACATCGGCCTAGGGATTAAATTGTTCACGTAAATAAACAACGTACGTGTGTTAAAATGAACACAGATTTTCTTGTTGATATGCTTTTTTAATAACTTTGATAATTTATTATTACTATACGAAGGAATAAATATTGTATAACAAAAATTATGCGCTTTAGGAAAGAAATCAATAAAATCAGTATGATGAAACCTGTAATGTACAGGTTTTAGGTTCTTGAGATATATGTCAATCGGCATTGAAACAGCGTGGTGGGTTTAAACTCCAAACCTTCTTTCAAAACGATAGAAGACTTTTTGTAACAGTGTAGCTATTCTTACCACTCGGCATCTTTGAAATTATGCTCGGATTTTTCAATTTTTTATGCCTGCAGTTAATAAATATTTGCGTATCAAATGGTATAAAAAATGTCTTTCAATTATTCTGCTAGCTCATGGCACTAAATCTCAGATTTCTTAAATTCCTTATATATAGATTAATAGAATTGTCATATTTATTTTCAACGAAAGCATATAAATTATCAGTGTAAAATATAATTATATTAAAAGTTATATAATTAATTTGTTTTAGTCTGTGGCATACAATTAATTGTAAACTTTCGAGTATTCCTATAATAATATATTACTTACAAAAATAACTGATAGTCCAATGCAGACTGCGTACCCCCAGCCGCCCTCAGGAGGGACCAATTCAAATTTCTTCTCATCACTATCACAGCTTACAAGGCTGTCTTTGCCTTGCGAACTCATTCTATTCTGTCCTCTCAACGGCTTGCATTAACCTATTGTAATTCACTATCTACAATGCCTCTCTTTTATAACACCTTGGGGGGCTCCACATATAAAAGAGAATCTGTTAGCATAGGGCTTAAGGTTTATCGCCCCAATTGTAGTGAAACAGATCGCAAACAAAATAACGGATTTTCCAAACGTAAAACCGGCAATTAACTGATATAGTTTTAGTATATTCATGGACGCGCCACCGCGCGATCACAGAGAGCTAAGCAAACTAAGCATTTTTCATTACCGATGCGAGAAATATGCTTTGTTATACAAATTTTATTCGAGAACCAGTCTTATTAAAATATTACGTCCGTTAAAATTTTTAATATTTATCTCAAAAAAAAAGTTATAGTAAGTTACGATTGCTATGTTAATAGAGTAAATCGTTGAAACAAATTTATTTTTCGTATAATATTGGATAATATTTGTACTACATTTTTATATAACATTAAAATATTTTTTTAATTTAGAAAATCGTGAGTAACTCTTAGTTAATGTATAGAAACCGGCTGTAATCATGTGTTATTTCATCGGGTGAGCCCGACATGGTCGGAACTAAACTACATAGTCCACTCAGCGATAACGTCGTATAAATAGCTGATGAATAAAGCTCCTGTAGGGCTTGAAATTTATCGGGCTCACGCGATAAAATAGTGAATATCCGGTTTCTGTACATCAAAATATTTGTGTAAGAGAATTTTATATATTTTTTCCGAAATTTCCCGGAAATACATAATGCCATAGCCAGATTTAGCTATCTGCATAATAATTAAATCCCTTTCATATAGAATTATTTAAAACATATTGGAGCGTATTAAAATATTACGTAAAATGGCTAATCAGATCAGTAAATAATACCCATAGGTTTTATCTCAAGGTACTCGTATAGCTTATATATAAGTTTTATTATACTACGTTATTTTGTTGATGGGTGGGGACATTATTTAATGTTTGTTAATCTTTTCAACAATTAATTAATATCAAATAACTCATAAATGCGTAAGTAAATTGTCGATTTCTTTCAAATATTATCTGAAAAGCGGCACTTAGGACGTAGAAATTACTTCGTCAATATATTTCTGTGAACGTCCATCAATTGAGGAAAACGAAGAAGTTAAGTCTCCTTTTAATGTATTTTCACTCAATTTATCTAAAGGGATAGACCGCCGTGTGGTATCCAGCTTAGTAAAATAGACCACATCATTTTCTTACCGAAGTGTCGTAAAAGGCGACTAAGGTAAGTTGACGTCAGCCAAGCGGCCGGTAGTAAAATAACTAGCCAAATCATGTGACATGTCTGCACACCTTGTTTAAAACATGACGACGATTATCTAAGGGATAGACAATTTTTATATCATTTGATGAAAAAAGTATTTTGCGTTATAATATTGATAAAAAAAAAGGTTCTCAAGCATTACATTACACTGAGAAAGATGTTACTCTTCTCCTTATTTAGGAACATTTAGGAACGAGGTTCTCTCCACTTTTTAGGATCATGGTAACAGACCTGACACTGGCAATATACTTTTGTGCATAAAAATATAAAGTATTACAAAATAATCGATGATATATATAATATACAAAGTAGGAGCCGAGCTCGCGCCTCTTGCTCTGCGCCTTGCAAACGTACGTAAGTCGTTTGTGGGTTTGGGTATAAGATTCTATAATAAAATTTCCGAATCAATTTTATCTTTGCCATTACAGCGGCTTAAAAAGACTGTTAAAGGGAGGCTGATACACAAATCCTACTATACTATTGAGGATTGTATAGATGATAAGAAAGCGTGGATAAAGCTACTCTTGCAGGCCTACGAAATTGTTTTGCTTTTCCATACCATGACGTCTTAAAGACGCACACATTAAGTCGTTGTCGAATGAGCGTTCAGAATTCGTCCTAAGAACATGTGAGTAAAAGAGATAGAGTTATCTATAGTTCATATAACGTGATCCTTTTCAAATATTACGACCCCAATGCAATTCACACTTCATGGTACGAAAGGAAAGCTGTTCGCGGTCGTCGTTTACGTCTTCAATTGAGTCGCAATAAGAGTTCATGGTAGGCCTGCTGTACTCTGTACAAGATAGTAATGACTAAATTTAACTAGATATAACTAATATATTTGATAAAAGCAACCGCCGAGTTTCTTGTTGGTTCTTCTCGGTACGAACGATACAAATCACATGTTCACAAGTCATAAACCGGGTATCACTAGATAAACCGTAATGACTAACTACTGAATACTTTGATTTCTATGTAGATGTTCTATGCATAACGGCGTTAATAATGTTATTAGGACAATGGACAGTCATTAAGTGCCGCTCTGGACTTTTCCCACAAATAGTCCTCTCTCCTAGTTAGCGAAGATTGTCGGGAAGCAGGCCAAATATCCTCATAAAATTATTACTTTCTACCCCCATTCGATCTGTCTTCCTCCAAAGGATTGTAGAACAACAGATATGCTGTACTTACGGCTGAAATGAATACTTTATCTAACTTACTTTTCGAGCCCAGCAGGTCTACCATAAACTCTTAATGCGACTCAATGGAAGACGTAAACGACGACCGCGAACCGCTTTCTTATCGTATCATGAAGTATGAATTGCATTGGGGTCGTAATGTTTGAAAAGGATAACGTTATATGAACTATAGATGACTCTGTCTCTTTTACTCACATTTTCTTAGGACGCATTCCGAACGCTCATTCGGCAACGACTTAAAGTGTGCGTCTTTAAGACGTCATGGTTTGAAAAAGCAAAACGATTTCGTTTACGTCTTCAATTGAGTCGCAATAAGAGTTCATGGTAGACCTGCTGGACACAATAACTAAAGAGTCGCTTTCCGTGCGATGCCATCATCGTTCAATCACGGGATTGGCTCTATCCGATTCTGTTATCATACTTCTGTACAACCATGGTATCATAATAATAGTGACTACATGATTTATAGAAGCAGGCGTTACTTTGTGGAATTCCATATTCATGTATAATCCATAGGATAAATTATTCTCCTGGTGCATTACGATTTTGTCGTGGAGCCTATCCTGCTGATGATGCATCGGTTTCGGGTACGATCGTAGCGATTGTGGTGTGGGTTGTGCGTATTGCTTGTGTGCATTGTTGCTGGTGGCGCGTTCTGGGATACGTGTGGTGACTTGTCCTGCACGTGTAAGGTATGTGAATTTTGCCTGCTTCATACACTTAGCATTATATACATCTTAACTAACGCGGATTATAGCAAAATTGTATCTATTGTGGCTTCTGGAATTATAGCTTTCTACGCGACTTTTGTACAAAATATCCGCCGATTAAAAACAGCACGGAGAGATCATGCTCAATCATCGTGACATAGATCCATCTTTCAACATTTTTGAATACCCCCTCCTCAATAATTTGCTTGGGGAACACTGGCCATCTGCAATATTTAGATAAGATTGCTTCGACAGTTATTAATTAAAAATAAATGAAACTAGAAGTTCACTTACGCTGACCTCACTTGACTCAGAAGAATAACTTCAGACCTAGATGGGGCAATTTTATGACTGTAGTTACTTACTATCAAAACTGCCAATTTGAAGTTCCAAAGATTTTATATGAGGACATTGTGACTGCTAGACAATACATAAAAAATAGTATTAATGTTTACATATTTCGGCTATATCGGCAAATTAAAGAAACTAGCGTAACGGAAACCGCGTAAATAGAATGATTTCGAGATAAGAGTTTACGACAAAGTCGATGATAAATTGTCACAGAAAAAATGGTATTTTGAAGATAACCTTAGGCGAACAATTATAAAACTAGATCAAATACTGACAAAGTTTTCCTGCGTTTGTCCCTGTCTATTAAAAACTACTCATCATCATTCTCCTGCCCTTATCCCACTCTAAGTGGGGTCGGCACAACTTGTTACAAACAGGTTGTCACGTGATTTGGCTACGTATTTTACGACCGGCCACCTGCGTGACGTCAACTTACCTTAGTCGCCATTTACAACACCTTGGTAAGAAATGAGGGTGGTCTATTCTATGCAGCTGGATACCACACGGCACACACCTTAGTCGCCTCTTACGACACCTCGGTAAGAACGGAGGGTGGTCTATTCTATTCTGCCGGATACCACACGGCGTTCTACTAAAAACTGTCTGTATAAAAAATATCTGTCAGTAGTCTATTAAAAACTACTGACAGATACATTTGAATCAAGTGATACACTTTTTTTTTAAGCGACCTTTTTTTGATTGAATACCATTTTATTCAATGCGCGGTCGCCAACGCCTTTTAAACTGAATGCTCATCAGTTGATTTTTCGTCTGACCCATTGGCGCACATGACAGTGACCCTTCAGTTTCGTAGTTCGCGGGTTCGATTTCCGCCGAAGGCATACGTTTTTTTATAAAAAAAATTTTGTTTGTTCGAGTCTGGGTGGACGTATAAAAATATTTTATATTTATTTATTTATTTATTTATTTATTCGGATCTTCTACAGCATTACACGATAAATCATCCAACATATATCCCATAAAGTTTAAATTAAGTATATAGTACCAATTATAGAATAATTATAGCATTATAGCATAACACATAATGCTTAGTTACAATTATAAATCTAAAAATAAAGCACCACAGAGTACTGAAAACAAATAAAAACACTAAGGATCAACTATTAAAACTCTGAAATTAAAATTTTAGTTAATTGTTGCATAAACGATGAAAGCCCATTGCAGCCGATATCCGGTGATAATGTGTCCTTTGTGCAGCTATTATATGTATTTAAATATGTATATTTAAAATTACATAAATAGTATATTCATCAGTTTTCTGTTACTCATACACAAGTATTAAGATACTTTGGGGACGGATGACCGTGTGTGTAATTGTCCCATATATTTATTAAATTGCATAATATAGGTAACATGATCATTTTTTAATTTTCTCTTACTGTTATACCCGATATTCATTTCATGATTAATTATCATTTCCTACAAATCAACAATTGTTTCTAAACGGTTGCTATTAATTTATTTAATTACTGTCGTGTTAACAGTGAATATTATGTTTCTTCCGCAATTAATAACGGAATTGTGAAAACATCTCCACAAAGTATAGAAGACAGTATAGTTACTTTGACGATAAAAGTTTTCTTAGATTCCGGATTAGATATCTGATGGATACGCAGATTAATATTCACTTGTAAGACGTTTGCTTACCCCTATTTGCTTATATTTGTATTAATTATACAAACTAAAACTTAAAACAAAAAAAAAGACACCGTGTGTATAACACGGCCATGTGCCCTGAGGTAAACAACTTAATGCTTGCGTTATGGGTGACAGACAACTGGTAAATGTTGTTATATAATTTTAAATAAATATTAAATACACCCAGACTCGAAGAACCAACAAATTGTTGTTAGAATATGTTCGTCCTCAGCGGGAACCGAACCTGTGACCTGCGGAGCTGGAACCAGAGTCAAAACTAACTGCGCTAACGGGCCAGTCACTTATTTAAACTATGAATATAATGAGGTGCATCCGCCGTGTGGTATCCGGCAGAATAGAATAGACCACCCTCCTTTCTTACCGAGGTGTCGTAAGAGGCGACTAAGGTAAATGCCGTGTGGTATCCGGCTGCATAGAATAGACCACCCTCATTTCTTACTGAGGTGTCGTAAAAGGCGACTAAGGTAAGTTGACGTCAGCCAGGCGGCCGGTCGTAAAATACTGTCTTCTATACTTTGCTGAGATGTTTTCACAATTCAGTTATTAATTGCGGAAGCCAAATCATATGAAAACATGTTTGTAACATGTTGTGCCGTCCCCACTTAGAGTGGGATAAGGGCAGGAGAATGATGAATGTTATGAGGTACATGTGTTTTATAACAGAATCAATGATTGTTATTACATGATTATTATAATTGTATAAAAATACATCACCTACAATTACTATTACGGTCCCCTACATTTATTCAAATATAAATAATACAAAATAGTAACATTTGTTTGTATAAAAATAAAATAACAACTTTGACTTAATTAACCAACAGATGTCGTAAGAAATCGTATATTTCAAGAATTCTATTAAAATGTTACGACAACCTTTACTCATTTACTCGCTCATTAGATATGTACTTTGTAACGTCGAGCAATTAAACTTTTCTCAAAAGTTGGTAATGGTGTCACCGCTCACAAATGTCACTCTAATTATTTTAGCATACGGAGATGTCTATTCGTATTAATGTTTTTATTAATACTAACAATAATTAACAATTGTACAGTAACAATTGTTGTTTATTGCGTTATTTTAACCCTTCGAACGGTAGTTTCCCTTAGGTGATCATAAAACAAATGTTTGACATCCATTTTTAGATCATGTTATTTACTATATAATAATTATACCTATGATTTGTATACCATTTTCTTTGTTAAAATATTCCCCATTGAATACAATAAATCATTTTATAATAATAACTTACATATTTCTTTGGTGACGAAAAACATTTTGATTTTTTCAAAATTGAAATGTGATCCATGAAATCTCTTATCAAATTAACGTAAATTCACGTAAAATACACAATATTTTTTAAGACGTATTCATGCAGCTATATGGACTAATAATACTATTTTTATGGGCTATCGAAATTTGAATTGAATAATACAATATTTAAGCTGCGAAAGCACTATATGTCTGGTGATCACCATGTGCACATAAGAGCAAGAACTAAAGATAACATTATAAATATTATGTAAAATAATTGGTTGCATGCGACGGGGAATTTTATAACAAAGAAAATGGTATGCTAATCATAGGTATAATCATTATATAGTTAAAAAAATGTTTCAAAAATAAAAGTGAATAATTCTCCGCGACGAATTGTGCACATGGTACACGGCGACGGGTGAAGGGTTAAGGGACCATTACAAGACAAATTGGTTTATACAGAGTAGATCAAGATGCACAGTTAAAAGCATATACAGGTACTGATTGAGCAGGAGATTTAATAGATAGTAAATTCACATCAGGATACATTATAAAGGTTTATGGATGTGTCGTATCATGGTGTAGTTCAAAATAAAAATGTACATCTTTGTCTTCTACAGAATCTAAAAAAAAGAGCGAGAAAAAGGATTGCGCAGAACGGTGTTGGAATTGTGTCAGAAGTTTGTTAACAGAAATAGGGTTCAATTCTTCTTCTTTCTCTTACCCTTACCCCACTCTAAGTGGGGTCGGTACAACATGTTTTTCTCTTCCATTCTCTTCTATCATTCGTCAACTCTGGCGCTACTCCTTTTATATGCATGTCATACTTCACACAGTCCAACCATCTCTTTTTAGGCCTTCCTCTAGTCAAATTCCACATTCATCCACATTCATACTCAACACTCGTTTAGTCACATGATTTTCATCCCTCCTCATTACATGTCCATACCATCCCAATCTTGCATCTCTCATCTTTTCTATAATGGGCGCAACTTTCAGACTTCCCCTTTTAGAAATAGGGTTCAATAGTAAAGCATTTTATATGTATGTAGATAATCAGTTTCTTTTATATGTATCCAAAAAATCCTGAACAGCACAGAAAATTAAAACGAATTTATTTAAAATACCATTTCATTTCATTTAATTGGGGTGTAAGGGGGAGGCTCGTCCCAGTCAGTCTCCTCAATTGTCAACCTCACCTGCACGCGGTGCACCCTGCAGATCAACCGACGAGGCTCTGGCGACCGATAAATGGCGGTATAACCATTTCATTTTGCTGACCTTGAATACCAGATTGGCAGTGGGCAGCAGCACTGTCAGTGCAAAATGGTTAGCACTGCGATCACCAACCCGCATGCCAAGCGTGGTGATTATCGGCAAAACCTTCATGGCATCACAAAATAAACCACAGCCCCTAGTTCCCGGCAGCTCCGCTATTCCCAGCTCTGGCAGCGGTTTGGGTAACGGCGGGGCAGGGGGTGTCAAGAATCTCCGGAAGAGATTCCGCTGCCAACCCCGACGACTGGACCTGGCAACGTACAACGCACGCACTTTGAGGGAAGACGAAAAGATACTCGAGCTGGAAGAAACAATACGCAAGTTGAGGTGGGATGTGATAGGATTATCCGAAGTCCGAAGAGATGGGGAGGATACGATGATCCTAAAATCCGGCAACTTGCTTTACTACCGGGAGGGAGAGCAACAGTCCCAGGGTGGTATCGGATTTCTCGTCCACAAGTCCCTTGTCAACAACATTGTTCAAGTCGAGAGTGTGTCGAGCAGGGTCGCGTTTCTTATACTCAGAATTACCGAACGGTATTCGCTGAAGGTCATACAGGTTTACGCACCGACATCGGCACATCCGGACGAGGAAGTAGAGGCCATGTATGAGGATTTATCTAGAGCCATGCATGCCTCCAAAACCTCCTACACTGTTGTGATGGGGGATTTCAACGCAAAGCTGGGCAAGCGAAACGACACAGAGGTGAGAGTAGGGCTATTTGGATACGGGCAACGGAACCACAGGGGCCAGATGCAGGAGAGAGAGGACCTCTACATGATGAATTCTTTCTTCAAGAAGCGGCCGCATCGAAAATGGACCTGGATCAGTCCCGACGGTTCCACGAGAAACGAGATCGACTTCATCATGTCGACCAGGCGTCATATATTCAATGATGTCTCTGTGATCAACACCGTTAAGACCGGGAGTGATCACCGCATGGTTTAGAGGCACATTGAATATTTGCGTACAGCTGGAAAGATCCAGACTGGTGAAGTCTACGCTCCGACCAACTCGAGCTCATATCCAAAACCCCGAGAAGTTCCAACTCGAGCTAATGAACCGTTTTGATTGCTTAGCTGACTGCGCTTCTGTGGACGATGTAAACAACAGGCTGGTGGAAACTGTCCATACGGTGGGGTCTAAATTTTATAAGACACACCGTAAAAGACTCAATAAATTCTCGACCCAGACTCTCAAGCTCATGGATGAGAGGAACGAAATGAGGCTACAGTCTTCAGTAGATGCGACGTGCTACCGTCTGATCAATAGACAGATTTCTAAGGCGCAGAAATGCGACCTGCGACACTTCAACACTGAGTTCATTCGAGAGACTATTGAGCGTAACAGGGGCTCAAAAGTGTTCGCAAGAGATCTACCTATTGGGCAGCGGCAGCTAACGCGATTGAAAACCGATAACAGTAGTATCATTTAATCTCGTCCTGAGATTTTGAGAGAGGTTGAGAGGTTCTGTGGGCAGTTATACACGTCAACACAACAGCCTGTTGTCAATTTGACAAAAGACCCAAGAGCCAAGTTGACCCGACACTACACCGAAGATATCCCGGACGTCAGCCTATACGAGATTAGTATGGCTCTCAAACAACTTAAGAACTACAAGGCTCCAGGTGATGACGGAATCACTACCGAACTCCTGAAGGCGGGTGGTAAACCGGTACTTAAAGTCCTTCAGCGATTGTTTAATTCCGTCATTCACGAAGGCACTATGCCGGAAGCATGGTACAGGGGCGTGGTGGTTCTCTTCTTCAAGAAAGGTGATAACACCTTATTGAAGAATTATAGACCCATCACGCTGCTGAATCATGTTTACAAGCTGTACTCGAGAGTCATAACGAAACGTCTCGCTCGTAGGTTTGACGACTTCCAGCCTCCCGAACAAGCCGGTTTCCGAAAAGGGTATAGTACCATAGACCACATATTCACGCTGCGGCAGGTTATACAGAAAACCGAGGAGTATAACCAGCCACTTTGCTTGGCGTTTGTGGACTATGAGAAGGCCTTTGATTCGGTGGAAACATGGGCTGTGTTAAGATCGCTCCAGAGATGCCGAATCGACTATTGGTACGTCCAAGTGTTGAAGTGTTTGTATGAAAACGTCACAATGTCTGTCCGAATCCAAGACAAAACTACGAGACCAATCCAAATGCGGCGAGGTGTGCGACAGGGAGATGTCATCTCCCCGAAGCTGTTTACCGCTGCATGGGAAGATGTCTTTAAGCTTTTGGATTGGAACGGATACGGCATCAACATCAACGGCGAGTACATCACTCACCTTAGATTTGCCGACGACATAGTCGTTATGGCAGGTTGTCTGGAGGACCTTAACACAATGCTCGACGACCTCAGCAGAGTGTCTCAGCAGGTGGGCCTTAAAATGAACATGAGTAAGACAAAAATCATGTCAAACTCACATGTTCCGCTCCACCCGGTCATGGTTGAGAACTCCGCACTCGAAATTGTAGACGAGTACATATACCTGGGACATACGGTCCAGCTGGGTAGGTCCAATTTCGAGAAAGAGGTTAGCCGCCGAATCCAACTCGGATGGGCAGCGTTCGGGAAGCTACGCGAGATCTTTTCGTCCGAAATACCTCAGTGTCTGAAGACCAGGGTCTTCGAACAGTGCGTGTTGCCAGTGATAACCTACGGACCGAAACGTGGTCGCTCACTATGGGCCTTATAAGAAAGCTCAGAGTCGCTCAGCGGGCGATGGAGTGAGCTATGCTCGGAGTGTCTCTACGAGATCAAATCAGGAATGAGGAGATCCGTAGAAGAACTAAAGTCACCGACATAGCTCAGCGTGTCGCGAACCTGAAGTGGCGATGGGCGGGGCACATAGTGCGGAGAACCGATGGGCGCTGGGGTCTTAAGGTGCTGGAATGGCGACCCCGCACCGGAAAGCGCAGCGTCGGTAGACCCCCTACGAGGTGGACAGACGACCTCAAAAAGGTCGCAGGGAGCCACTGGATCCAGGCGGCGCAAGATCGTGTGGTGTGGCGATCCCATTAAGAGGCCTATATCCAGCAGTGGACGTCCATCGGCTGACGACGACGACCATTTCATTAGGGATAAAGTTTGTAAAAAAATTTTAATATTGGAATTTATCGGTACAGAATAAAAAGAGTGTATGAAGAGAAAAATCTAAAAGTTGTGTATTGGTTTAAATTTATATAATTTATGGACAGTTTGTAAGCATATAGTACTAAAGTGAATTGTTAAAAGTCCCTACATTAAAAGTAGTTAACTTTATCTTCATTGAGGAAGGGTGTTTTAAGTAACGATGAAGATAATATTGTCTGTGGTAATTCCCTAAGATAACATTTGTCCATGTATAGCTTCCTGTTCCTGCATTTTAATGATGCCATGTGATGGTCACGTTCATCATATCGGTGCTTTAGATAATACGTATAATACAGTGGTTAAATACAGAGATTAAAGCATAAAGAAATTTCATTATCTCTATACCTTTTCTAAGTGTAATCCATGACTGAAATATCCAATTTTTGGAAATGACAGTGGTCGTTGCAATTTTAAAAGTAGAAGGGATAACACTATTTCCCGGACGCAGCACCAGACAGCTGTATCACAAAAAAATCTTATTAGATCAAGCGCAAATCTTTACCAGGCATTTGATTTTAATACCTCAAAACATAAACATGGAGAATTCCTGGTATATACATATGTACCATTCAACATCATTCTCAATATGTTTTTTAATCTAACTACATTGTCACTAATAACATGCTTGAGTAGCGAAGTTTTGTCTTTCGGTTACAGTGAATAGTTTTGCTTGATACAGTATCTCTTTCCGCAAGACAATTTCGTCAATACATTGAGAACTTAAGGCGAAGATTATTTATAGATTTATAGAATAGATTGTATCTGACTCTTCATTTACTCTCTATATACGTTTCTAAATACGTTTTTATACACTTATTTTCGTGTAATAATAAAACATTTTATTTAAAATAAAATGAGCTGATACACGATCATCTAGTTAGTTAGGACCCATCTTACGTTATGATTGTAATAACTCGATTTCATTTACAATTTTATTTTTCGATTTTTATTTTATTTCAATTGTATATTTATTCTTAAGAAAGTCCGGTTAAAACTCGACAATTATAATCTATCGCCCCAGTATATATGTACAATATTAATATTATATTAATCGGTGAGTGTCCATATTTCCCTTAGTGTCCTGCAAGCCTACCATGAACTTTTAAATAACGATTCAATTCAAAGTCAGTACCTAAACCGAACCGCTTTCTTCGTACCATGAAGTGTAGATTGCATCGGGATCGTAATGTTTGAAAAGTATAAAGTTATATGAACTAAACATAACTCTGTCTCTTTTTTTCAAATATTTTTAGGACGCATTCCGAACGCTCATTCGGCAACGACTTATCGTGTGGGTCTTTAAGACGCCATGGTATGAAAAAGTAAAACAATTTAGTTTACGCCTTCAATTGAGTCGCAATAAGAGTTCATGGTGCTGCCCTCGTATGATATAGATATTTCGACCGTCGTGTCGTTCGGTCAGTTCGACTAAAATTTGCCTTTTGCTGATTTTAATGTTTTATCATAACATATTAAAGTATCAATTATTCATTCCAAAAAACCTACTACCGCAGTGACAATAACAACGCTATTGGCTGCGATCGTTGTTCGACGTTTCATACTAATTTACACGCTTTATATTAGTCACTCTGTGATAATGTAGTATTATAGTATACCAGTTGTGCCAGTGGCTTTGCCCGCGTCGAAATCAGTTGTCACAAAAAAAATACAAATTGTAATTTTGGACTTAAAAGTAGTTTTTGTGAGTTAACCGTAAGAGATAGAAACATGCTATCACGGACTTTTTTGTAGTAGTTTATTATATATACAAATCTCTAGTACATTACTTTAGCTTAACTCTACTGGTTTACGCAGCGCACGCGACTAAAGCTCCCAGCAAGCAAGGTTTTTAACAACTGCAAGATCTCTTCAACATAATTAACATAATACCGATATGTACTATTTACCTAAATCATCCGGAAGTATTGCACTATCTTTTAGTGAAACAGCACAAAAATCCGTTCATTAGATTTTGAGAAAATCTATAACATACAGACAGACAGGGCCCTTGTTTTATAAGTATAGAAGCCATATTTTCTAAAAAAGATTTAAAATAACCGTGTGTTTGGGTTCTTAAACTAAACACACGGGGAAGAAAGGGATCACAATAAATTATGTTAAATAATATGTATATTTATTTGTTTCAAAGTTTTTAAAATTATTAATAGCAATCCACCCACAATAAAATGGCGCAAGATAATCAATAATTTTAAATGCTTTAAAAAAATAAGAATAACAATTTAGGTTAATCTAATGTGTCCACTAAATAGAACCTCTTTTTGTCATTTTTACCTTTATTTAAGTACCTAAACCTATGGAGTAAATTAAATTGAATATAACTATTCAAATTTCATGTAAAATAAACCTAATTATTTTTTTTATCTTATATATAAAAATAAAAATGTTTGAGTGCTGCAAATCCTGAAATTTGATATATATCAAGTTAATAAAATTAAACAAATTCGTTACATTTAATACTCGTAGAGTATCATTGAAAGCTATTTTTAACGTCTCATCTTGATAAACCAGTTTTTGTGTAGCTTATGTTAAATATCTTATACTATTTTGGTCATAATCTCAGATAAACAATATAATATTGCTAGACATTAGCCATAACTTTGCGTTAAATTTTTCTTCAATTATTAACGTCTTAAATTTTATTAAATTTGTTTCTTAAATGTTATTGTGTTTTTGCTCAACAGAGCATAAAAATTTTGTTTATCAATACCTGTGCTTAAATGTTAAACCTTTAATAGTAACAATTATGATATTAGAATTATCCTCGGTTAAATAAATAAATATATGGAGCAAACACGGTCGTCTGGTCCAAAAGTAACCAAATAAGTCTAGTTTTATGGTTGATAGAGAACTAGTCAATGTTTATAAGTACTAATCCGTACCAGGTGTGAATAATTTACTCAAACTCAAAATATTATTTATTCAAGTAAACTTGTGAACAAGCGCTTTTGAGTCGTCAAAATCTACTGCTGGTTCGGAAAGCTGTTCCTACTGAGAAGAACCAGCAAGAAACTCGGCGGTTGCTCTTTTCAAACAATCGTTCTTATTACTAGTTATAGGTTATTGATGTCTTGTACAGGCTCGAAGAGTAGCTATATCCACGTATTTTTGTCGTCCAAGTAATCCTCAACAGGCTTTCTTAACAAGTCCAAAACGCACACTTTTCATAGCTATCATAAATAGGTTGACGTTTAGAGTTCTATTAAAAGTTTAAATATTCACAAGTTTGTATGTGCGATTTAAAAGACTTATCGACTACACAGAAATATTCACCATATTAATTAGGCGACCACCTACTATGATTAAACATATAAAAGGACTTAAGTTGACTCATCACCATGTTTACGCCGGTACGGATGTTGGACCCCTAATGATATTAATATAGTTTAAAAAAAATTAAATATATATATATATATAGCCAGACTCGAACAACCAACAGATTGTTTATCGAAAATATTGGCCCTCGGCGGGAGACGAACCTCTGAACCACGGAACTGAAGGCATGGTCACTGTCACCTGCGCCAACGGATCAGTAAATTGATAAAGTAAATGCTATTTTTATATAAATAAATTAAATTACAATTACAAAATTGCACATTCTGTATCCGCAATAAATTCTCAAGGAAATTTTGTAACGCTGAATATAATACAAATAATAATTATTATTTTCTTGATAACAATTGATTCAAAACAATCGGAGAAATGGTTGCGTTCGGGGTCTAAATAATTAAACATCATTAGAAATGTCGACTAAGTGATAAGAATATAGTACTCTAATTGTATTTATAATCGTTGTGAAAACTTGACTTACGGAAGTATTTAATAGACAAAAACTTGTCTACGAGAAACTAGCCTCGGGTTTGATTACCGGAGTGAATGGAAAAGATATCCTAAATACTTGTTAACTTTGTTTGAGCTTTTGGCATTTTAGAGCCACCGTCATTTGCGGCATGACATTTTAAATGACTTGACTGACCCGTTGGCGCTGTGGGTAGTGACCCTGTCTTCAGCTCCGCGGGTCGCGGTTTCGATTCCCGCCGGGGGCCAACATTTTCTATAAACAAATTGTTGGTTCTTCGAGCCTGGGTGTGTATTTGTATTTAAGTATGTATTTAAACTTATATAAGTAGTATATCTACCAGTTGTGCGTCACCCATAACTCAAGTATTAAGCTACTTACTTTGGGGACGGACGACCGTGTGTGTAAATGTCCCATATATATTTATATTTATATTTAAATTTGTCATTTGTAGAGGGATCAAAACTAGCAGGTACTGATGTGAATTGAAGTATTGACGTCATTTTAATGGCTGGGTATTATCCATTAAAACCATTAAATAACAAAAGGCAACAGAACCGCGTTCGAGATTTTCTAAAACAAAGTCCCAAAAAGCTGTCTGTCTGTATGTAATCGATTTTCTTAAAATCTACAGAACGGATTTTTGTACGGTTTAGTCGCGTGCGCTGCGTGAAACAGCAAAGTTACGCTAAAGTAATATCCTAGAGAATTGCAGATCTCTAAAAATACCATAAAAAAGTCTGTGAAAGCATGTTTCTATCTCTTACTGTTAACTCACAGTAACTAATTTTATATATTATTTTTATCTATTTGTATATTTTACGACCGGCCGCCTGTCTGACGTCAACTTACTTTAGTCGCCTTTTACGACACCTCGGTAAGAAATGAGGGTGGTCTATTCTATTCAGCCGGATACCACACGGCATTTACCTTAGTCGCCTCTTACGACACCTCGGTAAAAAATGAGGGTGGTCTATTCTATGCAGCCGGATACCACACGATATCAAGGTAATTCTTCTTCTTTCTCCTACCCTTATCCCACTCTAAGTGGGGTCGGTACAACATGTTTTCCTCTTCCATTCTCTTCTATCATTCGTCAACTCTGGCGCTACTCCTTTTATATGCATGTCATACTTCACACATTCCAACCATCTCTTTTTAGGCCTCCCTCTAGTCACATATCCATCCACATTCATATCCAACACTCGTTTAGTCACATGATTTTCATCCCTCCTCATTACATGTCCATACCATCCCAATCTTGCACCTCTCATCTTTTCTACAATGGGCGCAACTTTCATACTTGCCCTTATATACTCATTTCTTATTTTATCCAATCTTGTCACACCACACATCCACCTTAACATTCTCATCTCATTTGCATGCACTCTTCTTTCATCCATCTTTTTCATTGCCCAACATTCTGATCCATATATTACGACAGGTCTTATGACCGATTTATAAATTTTCCCTTTAAGTTTAAGGGGCATCCGGGAGTCACATACTGTCCCTGAGACCTGTCGCCACTTCATCCATCCTGCATTCATTCTATTACTTGAGGAATGAGGAATATCAAGGTAATTGTATTATACAATTATTTTTAGTACATAAATAAATAAATATTAAGTTATTAGTCAATTAAAATTAAGTTTTAAGTCATTTTAATCCTCTAAAGTTCCACGCCTTAATAAATTAATATGTGAATGATAGCAACATATCTGCTTACCTGACATCAATATTTATTTTTAGATATTCTAACAATAAGGCTATGGACCGGTTTCAAATTGATTTAAAATAGCCCATAAACTAATGGTGATACACGAGTACGAGTATATTATGGAATCTGAAATTGTCAGTCATCATTCGTTGTTTCCTATGTTTTTTTAATTAGTTGATTTTATCATATTAAAGTCCGTTTTGAATGCAGACTCGAAACTAATAGATGCCATGCATCTAGAAAGTTTACTCGGAACCCTTATATTTTCGATCTTTCTCTATGGAGAAAAAACAGAAAACAGATGCATTCGAAATATGGTTCTGGAAGCGAATGCTCCGAATACCCTACGGCAACAAACAAAATATTCTTTATTCAAGTAATTGAATTTGAATATATGGCAAAAGTAATAATAAAATTATTTTGCTATAATCCGCGATACAGTTTCCGGCGAAACGATTGTTGAGTTTGTGATAGTGACCGTGTGTAGTGCTTGTGTATTGTGGTGGAAGTGGTAGAGATTTGTGCATGTGTTTTTACGAATCCTGCACATATCGGGTATGAAAAAACGGATAGTCCACTATACATTTAACACTATATATATATATTTTCTATTTACTGTATCGCGGATTATAGCAAAATAATTTTATTATTACTTTTGTATTATGAATCTCCGCAAAGTAACGCTTAATTCTATAAATTATTTGAATATATGGATTATAGGTATTTTAACATTAAGCTAACGCGAACAAACAAGAAACAAAACACAGAATATTTACAAATCAATTTAGTACATAGATAGCTAGATTAAGACTACATAAATTTTGATTTCTGATAGTGAAATGTGGGAAATATTTTAAGAGAAGATTAGGTATAAAAATAAATTTTGTCTGCATAATGGACTTTACGAGATGTTGTTCACGTTATCGAATGTAAATTATAATTATAGATACTTTTACCCGCGACTTCGCGTGGACTGTAGTGCTGGAATAAACTGGAAGTTCTTTTGCATTAAAACCCTACAAATATCTCCATCACAAAAATCAGATCGATCCGAGGGTTTAAATTGTAGTTCCTATTGCAATGACTCCGTTACTCGAAACTTCAAAGTTAAATTTGGTTTCCTTCATGGTATTAGGAAAGATATATGCCATAAAAAATACATATATGCCTTATATCATATTGACTATCGATATTGGTTCAGCGGATTGGCCGTGAAAACGTAACAGACAGACAGATATACTTTCGCATTTATAATATTAGTAAGGATAAGAATGTAAGGAACTCTAGCATTCATTCAACGAAGCTTTTTCAAGCATTTGAGCCGCCAAGGATCAATATGATTATACTACTGGTTCGGAATGTTGCTCTTACCAAGAAAAGCCAGCAAGAAATTCGATATTTTGTAAATATTTTCAATTTACATTATTAAACCACTGTCTTGTATGAAGCTAAAAATATTTTCAAATCCAAATTTAGTTTCACAACTGAACACCGCAGCTTAGTGCCGCCCTAGCGTCCCTCTTTTAGACCTATCCAGGTGGAAACAACCCCTCCTCTGGATTGCATCCAAGACTGATCTCTCAAGATTAGTATCGTGTTGGGAAATGGCTAATGTCCATACTAAGCACGTCCTAAATCTCTTTCTTTAATCAGTCCCTCATTACTGAGGATCGTGGTCACATGAAGCATTTTTCGTATGGTCTGACTCCATCTTATTCAATTACAAAAAAAATAAAAAATAAATACATAAGCCTAAATAAGCTGTGATAGCCTAGCGGTGAGACCATGCGCCTCTCTAGAGACTACATAGGTTCAAACCCCGGGCAGGCACCAATGAGTTTTTCTATTAAAACTTATGTGTCTAATTGATAATTGCAATTTATCACACGCTTTTCGGTGAAGGAAAAGATCGTGAGGAAACCTGCATATCTCTAGAGAATTCTAGGGATATGAGTAACCTACCAATCCACATTGGAGCAGCGTGGTAGGTCTAAGCTCCAATCCTTCTTTCCGAAAACGGAGAGAGGAGGCCTTAGCTTAGCAGTGGGCATAGTAACAGGCTGTTACTACTACTACTACTTACTACTAAGCCTAAAAGACACATTACAAGAAAAAATTGTGCTTACTTTACTATTCATCCATATTGACTTCTTATGAAGTTGTATGACCGGTTTAGGATTGTATAATAAGTATTTAAGGGATATATTCCTCTTAGTTATTTTTTTGCTATATACTTAGATGTAATGTAACTCCTAAACCTTAAACTTATGAAATAAAAAGTAATAATAATCTCAACTATCTCTTTAAAATATCTAATCTGGCCCTTTGTCGCAGATGGAAATAATCTGCCTTCAGCTCGTGAGTTCGATTTCCGCCAAGGGCCAACATTTTCTAAAAAACAATTTATTTTGGTTTTTCGTATTTATTTCGAAAATTCGTATTTATGTATTTAATCTTTTAATTAAAAATGATATATGTTTTTATTTACAATTTGTTGGTCCTCCGACTATGGGTTTATATTTGTATTTAAGTATGTATTTAAAAAATGTATTTGTATGTATTTATGTAGTATATTTACCAGTTGGCTGTCATCCATAACACAAGTATTAAATTTTAAGTATAAAAATTAATTTACTTTAGGGTCGGACGACCGTGTGTGTTATGTTTCCATATATATTTTAATTTAGCATGAATTAACTTAACACTTGAGTTGTAGGTGACGAAAAACTGTGTAAATGTACTTATTACCTATGGAATCGAACCCACGACCCCCGGAGCTAAAATTGAGCTGAGTACGTCAACGAGTTGCGAGTAGATCAAGGAGTTGTTTGTATGCGATTGATTTTCCAAAAAATCGACTGAACGAATATTTGTAAGGTTTTTACTAAAAGATAGTGCAATTCTTCCAGAAGGTTTAGAAAAAAAGAACATTAAGTTTTTAAGTATATGGTGTTGAACAGGTCGCGTGGTTACGTTTACTCGCGTGCGCCGCGTAAACCAACAGATATACACTTAAGTAACGTACTAAAGGATTGTAGACCTACAAAAAATCTATAAATAAAAAGCCGCGAGAGCATGTCTCTATCTCTTATGGGTAACTCACAATAATAATTTTACGTTCAAAATTTCTATCAAATATATTTTCTGCTTCGCTTCGCAGCTAGTCTTTTATAACACTTTATATATATCTTCCCCTTAAATTAATCAGCTCTAAGATATGTATCCCCAGTGAAGCATAGATAAAACATTAAAGTGTTATGAAAATAAAACTAATCTCGCTGTCTGTTATCTATCAAGATAAGAATGTGAAAACCAATGATTCGTGTGAAAACCAGTCAATCTTAAATGTCAAGGAGAGACGTTATTCGTCAATACTATTTATTTATAAATTCATAAAATTATAAACTAATAAACATTTTGTTTTATTGTTCTATTGCTATAACTTTAAGTCAAATGTTTATAAACTAAAGAAATAATAATTTTTCTGGAGTTATAAAATCGTGTTAGCTTTTTATTTATGCATCATTTTAAAGATTTTGACACATCTTAACTTTCATAGATATAAAAGTGCAAAAAATCTAAATTGTTAAAGATATTTTATTATAATCTATACTAATATATAAAGCTGAAGAGTTTGTTTGATTATTTGAACGCGCCAATCTCACGAACTATCGGACTGATTTTAATAAAAATCTTTGATTGTAATATAGTCCATTTAAAGAGGAAGGCTATAGACTATATAACATCATGCTAAGATGAATGAAAACTTGGAGAGGAGCAGCAATAAAAAATATTATGAAAACGGCAAAATTCAAAGCTTTCCTTGCAAGCGCTAAGTAAACAGTGAAAGTTATTAAAAAATCATGTACTACAAAATTGTTCTCCACTAAATTCAATTCAATTCAATTCAAAATATTCTTTATTCAAGTAAACTTGTAAACAAGTGCTTTTGAATCGTCAACTTTACTGCTGGTTCGGAAAGCTGTTCCTACCGAGAAAAGCCAGCAAGAAACTCGGCGGTTGCTCTTTTTAAAATATAAATCTTAGAACTAGTTACATTTATTTATTACTGTCTTATACAGGGTCGAAGTGCACCTATATCCACACATCTTTATCATCTAAGTAATCTTCAACAGTATAGTAGGCTTTCAGTCTAAAAGTTCTAAATAAAAGATCGCGACAGCATATATCTATATTTTAAGGTTAACCCACTTTAACCATAATTAATTATAAGTATTACGGTTTACTCTAATAATAAGACTGCAGTCCATGCGAACGAAGTTGCGTTTAAGGGCTAGTTTTGTTATAAACGTGTTATTTCTCTCACTTTATATGACTATTATACATTAAGCACATATTTTCGTACACAGGTTTCCGAGACCGTGTGAAAAATGCAAATTTATTTTAAAACTCGAACTGAGCGTTGAATTGCCTTTTTATTATCGTATAAGATTCTGAGTGATTTGCATTGAATGATGTACATAATTGATTGAGACCGACTCCAATGTTTAATCGCGGCTGTACAATCTCTCGTGTTTCGCCCGAGACGTCTCAGCCGAGACGTGTAAACTGGGAGTGAATATGTACACTCTCGAGAATTAACAGCGACACGCCGATGCTGCGAGGCATCGCGAGAACTCTTTGACTCGGGCATAAAAACAGACACGGGAGCGAGAGCGGGCGAGTCACAACGTACCAAGGCAAGGCGAGCGCTACCCTGTACACTCTAGCACTCGGCATGTCTCGGGGTGTCTCGCGAAGAGTGTATAGTCGCCATAACATAAACAGTTTTCAAGTAGCTCGTTGTTATCTACATGAATCTCTTGAAAAGTATCTCCTTTAACTAAATATGTATTGACAGTCCCAACGCTGAACGTAAGCTTTCTTTCTGTATTTCAAAGAATCACTAGTGTTTAGGACGCCATACTTCTTCTTTCCGTCTTTTAGGTTTACACTCAATATTTTTCTTTACCGAAAAACGCTTTATGAATTTATAAATATATATAAAATACAGCCTGCCACTAGCCCATGCTGCTTCAATGCGAATAGGTATACATTTTTTTACTTTACACACTTTTATTATACAGATTTCCTTCACCGAAAGCGTGTGATTGATTACAAACATAAATTAGATATATAACTTGAAATTGAAATACTTATTGTTGCCAGGTCGGGGTTTGAACCCGTCACCCCTCGAAAGTGTCACATGGTACAGACACTATAACAGATTTACCTTGCTATAATCCGCACGGGTTAAGCGGTTTGCACTCAAAGCTAATGTGTATGAAGCAGGCAAAACTCACGTACCTGACACATGCAGGACAAGTCACCACATGCATCGTAAGGTGCCTCCACCAGCATCAATGCACACAAGCAGTACACACAACCACCATTAAAATCTCGACCATCGTTTCGCCCCGAGCATCATCAGGAGGATAGGCTCCACGACAAAATTGCAATGCATTTTTTTTATAGCTAGCTAATTTTGTTATAGTGTCTGTAATATGGAATTCCGCAAAGTAACGCCTGCTTCTAAAAATCATGAGTCACATGGTCTTACGAGTACATAACAGCTTGTCAATATATACAAGCATATATACAAAAAATAATTATGTTTTTATATAAAATTTATGGATACCCGTCTTAAGTGTGAACCCAAGACCTTTCTTAAGAATCATACCGTTCAGCTATCACCACTATTAGACATTTGCTATACACACTCCAGTAGGCTACATTGGCGTACGTTTTCTGTTGATTTGTGAATATTTTATGGCATGTTTTCATTTTATAAGATAATATCTAGATTTATAAATGTTATTGTGGTAAATTCCGTGCACGGATAAGTTTATTATTGCTCACTATTATTTACTTTGATATTTAGTTAATTTCCACGATTTTACAACGTGCAAATAAACAACGCAAAGTTTAGAAAACACGCGATGTGAAATATATCAAGGATTATATTATCTTTGATAATTTTAATACATTGTCTTAATTGATTAAAATTTTTACGTATAATTTTAATCCTTAAACCGCCGTGTGGTGCCGTAAAAGACGACTAAGGTAAGTTGACCCGTCGTGTGGTATCTGGCTGAGTAGAATACACCACCCTCATTTCTTACCGAGGTGCCGTAAAAGGCGGCTAAGGTAAGTTGACCCGTCGTGTGGTATCCGGCTGAGTAGAATACACCACCCTCATTTCTTACCGAGGTGCCGTAAAAGGCGGCTAAGGTAAGTTGACCCATTGTGTGGTATCCGGCTGAGTAGAATAGACCACCCTCGTTTCTTAACGAGGTGCCGTAAAAGGCGACTAAGGTAAGTTGACCTGTCCTGTGGTATCCGGTTAGTAGAATAGACCACACTCATTTTTACCAGGGTGTCGTAAACTCCGACTAAGACGAGTTGACGTCAGATAGGCGGCCAGTCGTAAAATTATTGGCAAAACAATTGAACTACATGTTTTTAACATGTAGTGCCGACCCCACTTAGAGTGGCATAAGGGCGGGAGAATGATGAATTTTATTCTTGAACTACAAATAAATTGGCACGCTCAAGGTCTCATTTTAGTTGTTAATAAAAAAACTGTGATTGTGGTCAAAACATTTATTAGTTCATATAATTAGATGTTATTTTTCGGAGGTCCATAATACAAAACTATCCCACATTAAAATCCGTTTATTAATGTTTAAATTAGAGCTGTAATAGTCCAGCGGTGAGACCGTGCGACTCTTTCGAGGGCGTCACGAGTTCAAACCCTGGGCAGGCACCAATGAGTTTTTCTTTTAAAACTCATGTGTCTAATTGGTAATTGCAATTTATCACATGGTTTTTGGTGAAGAACAACATCGTAAGGAAACCTGCATATCTCTAGGGAATTCTGGAGATATGTGTAACCTACCAATCCGCTATTGGAGCAGCGTGGCAGGTCTTATTTCCAATCCTTCTCTCCATAAACGGAGAGGCCTATTTCCAGCATTGGGATTGTAACAGGCCGCTACTTTACTTTTTTTTAATGTTTAAATTTATACCAAGCAATCCGACAAAAGTGGTGTATGAGTTTGTTTTGTAGCATGTATTGATTAAATTTTATACAAATTTGATGTCACAAGTTGATAAATAAGAAATATTTGAGACAAGTACATACACGGTGGTCCGTTCCCGAAGTTAGTAACTTAATACCTGTGTTATGGTTAAAGGACAACTGGTAAACATATACAAGTATAATTTTATATAAATACTAAAATACACAAATGTATCTAGACTCGAAGAACCAAAATATATTTTTTTAATATTGGCTCTTAGCGGAATTGAACTCACTAACGGCTGACGTCACTGAGCTAACACTGACCCGTGTGCAAGCGGGCTAGGCATTTTAAAGTATATAACCTCGTAGCGCCTGCCCTTAAAATAAAGCAATATCGTGAACTGTTGCAACTGCTAAAAAATACTTTGAACTATCTCTTAATCTCTTGAATTCAATTATATGGATGGACGGTCGGACTGAGGTCCTTATATGATTAAGATATGTTTTCATTATTGCAATTTTAGTATGTAACGAAATTATGATGAGACATTTAGTATTTCATTAATAACATTTCAATTGTTCATGATGAAATATCTGAAGTCACCATTCCTTCATCTTTCTTATGCACACATTGATTACTCTATGCTTTCTCTATAAAGACATCTCTTTTTTTCGCGCTTTAAATTAGCTAAAACTATTTAGGACGTGACTTCATTCAAATAAACTGTGAGCACATTAATAGCTCTGTAATCCCAAAGTAATAATAAAATTATTTTGCCATAATCCGCGATAAAGTAAATAGGAAATATATATAATGCTAAATGTAGACTATCCGTTTTTTCATACCAGATACCACGGCAACTATAATACACAAGCACTACACACATTCCCTATCACAAACTCAACAATCGTTTCGCCCCGCAACCGAAGTATCATCAGGAGATAGACTCCATGACAAATCGCAAAGCATTGCCATTTTGTCGCGAAGTCTATCACCTGCGTTGCGGTGCAAACTAAATAATTTTATTATTACTTTTGTATAATGGATCTCCGTAAAGTTACGCCTAATTCTACCCCACACACTCACGCACACAGAGACACACACATTCGCACGCTTACACTAATACATAACGAATTCAACACACATTTTTATTAACTTTAGCATATTAATTTAATGAGCATTTGTTTAATTTTGTAACGCAGAAGTTGCGTTGGTTACTGCAACACGGTTAATACTTCTGCAGGATCAACGTTCATTTTTGTTATGTACTATGTATTGTTCCAAATAAACGTTTATTTATTATACTTATTACTATATTATTTTTAAAAAGCTCTGTCATCTGTTATTTGATCCTTTACATCTAGATGTGACAATCAAACAAATACACTCTAGCATTTATAATACTCGTATGCACAACGAAAACCTCATATTCTCATATCTCAACATATCGTACACAAGAGTAAGGTTTCTTAAACTTGAAGTAGGTCATACAAAAAATATCTGGCTTAGCTCCAAAGGCTTCAGAAACGCTTCGTGTGAAAAGTTTCAAGCTGTCTATGGTCTGTGTAGAATTTAGATCTTTGAAATTAATTTCAACTTTGCTGTGATAGCCTAGCGGTGAGACCGTACGACTCTTTAGAGACGACATAGGTTCAAACCCCGGGCAGGCACCAATGAGTTTTTCTATTAAAACTTATGTGTCTAATTGATAATTGCAATTTATCACACGCTTTTCGGTGAAGGAAAACATCGTGAGGAAACCTGGATATCTCTAGAGAATTCTGGGGATATGTGTAACCTACCAATCCGCATTGGAGCAGCGTGGTAGGTCTTAGCTCCAATCCTTCTTTTCAAAAACGGAGAGAAGAGGCCTTAGCCCAGCAGTGGGCATAGTAACAGGCTGTTACTTTACTTTTTTTTTACTATCGCCCAACTAATATTAACCACGTGACACCAATTGTATAGTCCATAGACAACGTGACAGAACATAGCCAGAATTCTAGTCATTTGGGTTTGGGTTGTCAAAGTTGTCTCAGAAAATCTAGATTTTTTCTATAACCATGGTATTTAAAATATGAGGAGCTTACATTTGTAATGAAGGTGAGCTTCTCTTAAAATATTGAATATTTTGAAATATTCAAAGTTTAAAAAGATATTTAATCAACAAAAATAGTATCTGTTAATCAAGGTATATTTAACATTCAAGGTGTTAGAAAACAACATTTTCTATATCGAATGCCGTGTGGTATCCGGCAGAATAGAATAGACCAGCCTCCTTTCTTACCGAGGTGTCGTAAGAGGCGACTAAGGTATGTGCCGTGTGGTATCCGGCTGCATAGAATAGACCACCCTCATTTCTTACCGAGGTCTAAGCCGACTAAGGTAAGTTGACGTCAGGCAGGCGGCCGGTCGTAAAATACGTAGCCGAATCATGTGACTACATGTTTGTAACATGTTGTGCCGACCTCACTTAGAGTGGGATGAGGGCAGGAGAATGATGAACATTTTCTATATCGAAAAATCCCGTTGCTTTATTTACACGAAATATTTTTTTTTAACACTCATAGAAAAAGCTTTTCGTCTTTTCGCACTTAACTCCTAAAGATCCATTAAGCTTAATTAAAATTTAATAAAAATAAAGTCCTAAAAATGGATTTAATAAAATAGTATCAACTAGAATAAATTCATATTAGTTTTCTCAGATGAGTAAAAAATGTTTTTTTCTTATTGTCATAAATATGCGTCCGTTTTTGCTTCCCTCTTGTGTTTATTCTTTTTATAGATTAGTTCTATTGACCAAGACATTATTACGATAGCAAAAAACGACGTCAAAATATAAAAAGCTGTAGAATAGCTATCAGTCAAGTCTCGTATAGCACCTGAAAATAAAAATATATTGTCACTATAAAAGTAAATTGTATCTTATTTAAATTTGTCAATAATTGTCAATATTTCTGAAGGAACAACGACGTTAATAATAAGTGATGATTATTGCCTTAAGTTGGTTATTTTAATCTATAATACGAGATATATAATAATAAAGTTATTCATCATCCTCCTGCCCTTATCCCACTCTAAGTGGGGTCGGCACAACATGTTACAAACCTGTTGTCATATGATTTGGCTACGTATTTTACGACCGACCGCCTGCCTGACGTCAACTTACCTTAGTCGCCTCTTACGTCACCTCGGTAAGAAAGGAGGGTGGTCTATCTAAGTTATTATACTATACAAATATAAAAATAGCATTTATTCATTCTTATGCACTAAAAAGATATGCTATATATGAAATCAAGCATTAAACGCCCAAAGGCGGTCTTCGCTATAGCGATCTCTTATAGACATCTTTTAAAAAAGGGGTTATTTTAATGAATTTGAAGCACTAAATAGTAATCAACAATATAAGTAACAAATATTAAAATAACGAACAAGTTTTTAATAACACGCTATGCATTATTTTAAAGTGCATTAAATGATCTGCAATAATGATCATACCTACTTTATAGAATTAGGCGTTACTTTGCGAAAATCCATAATACAAAAGTAATAATAAAATTATTTTGCTATAATCCGCTATACAGTAAATAGAAAATATATGTAGTGCTAAATGTATAGTGGACTATCCTTTTTTTCATACCCGGTACATGCAGGATTTTGTCGTGGAGTCTATCTCCTGATGATGCTTCGGTTGCGGAGCGAAACGATTGTTGTGTTTGTGATAGTGATCGTATGTAGTGCTTGTGTATTGTAGTATCAGTGGTGGAGGTTTGTGCATGTGTTTTTGCGAATCCTGCATGTAACAGAACGGATAGTCTACTATACATTTAGCACTATATATATTTACTGTATAGCGGATTATAGCAAAATAATTTTAATATTACTTTTGAATGATTATAACCACCAATATTTGTCGATAAAACATGGTAAGTTCGCTTAAACTTACTAGAATAAAGATTTTCTTCACCTCAAATAAACAAATATAACGATTATTTAATTACTAAAGTTACATATGAACTTTAATACATGTTGAATGTTTTCATATACATCATCACATGTTTTCTTAAACTTTATAAATTTTTCAAACCTAGAATGTTCAACATCAACTATTATATAGATATTCTCTTAACGTTATTTACATAGACATATAACTAGTCTTCCTTTGTATTTATATGAAGATTTCTTAAATATGAATTTCATATTTATAAATAAATATGAAGATATAAAACATATTTCTAGAGAAACATATTTCTCGGTAAGCAAGGAGGGTGGTCTAATAGAATAGACCACCCTCCTTTCTTACCGAGGTGTCGTAAGAGGCGACTAAGGTAAATGCCGTGTGGTATCCGGCTGCATAGAATAGACCACCCTCATTTCTTACCGAGGAGTCGTAAGAGGCGACTAAGGTAAATGCCGTGTGGTATCCGGCTGCATAGAATAGACCACCCTCATTTCGTACCGAAGTGTCGTAAGAGGCGACTAAGGTAAATGCCGTGTGGTATCCGGCTGCATAGAGTAGACCACCCTCATTTCGTACCGAGGTGTCGTTAGAGGCGACTAAGGTAAATGCCGTGTGGTATCCGGCTGCATAGAATAGACCACCCTCATTTCGTACCGAAGTGTCGTTAGAGGCGACTAAGGTAAATGCCGTGTGGTATCCGGCTGCATAGAATAGACCACCCTCATTTCGTTCCGAGGTGTCGTAAGAGGCGACTAAGGTAAATGCCGTGTGGTATCCGGCTGCATAGAATAGACCACCTTCATTTCGTACCGAAGTGTCGTAAGAGGCGACTAAGGTAAATGCCGTGTGGTATCCGGCTGCATAGAATAGACCACCCTCATTTCGTACCGAGGTGTCGTAAGAGGCAACTGAGGTAAATGCCGTGTGGTATCCGGCTGCATAGAATAGACCACCCTCATTTCGTACCGAGGTGTCGTAAGAGGCGAGTAAGGTAATTGCCGTGTGGTATTCGGCTGCATAGAATAGACCAACCTCATTTCGTACCGAGGTGTCGTAAAAGGCGACTAAGGTAAGTTAGAAATTAGAAATTAGAAAGTTGACGTCAGGCAGGCGGCCGGTCGTAAAATACGTAGCCAAATCATATGACAACATGTTTGTAACATGTTGTGCCTACTAAGAGTGGGATAAGGGCAGGAGAATGATGAAATGATGAAGATATAAAACATATTTACCGATAACTGGTCCGATAGTCAAATTAAAGAAGCCAAATAGTAATAAGGTTAATCCCAAGGCAGATGTAAATTTATCCTGATCGACAGCGTCCGCCACTACGACGGGTAGCAATAATAAAATGATACAACGCGAAACACCCATAATCGTCAAGAAAATTACCATTACTGTTTTGTTGTCCGACCACAGCATCCCTAAAAACAATAGAATAGTGACAATAAATAATTTATAGAATTATGCGTTATTTTTCAGAGATCCAAAATAAAAGTAATAACAGATTTAATTTAAAATCCGTACAATCCGTGATAAAGTCTATCGCCATGGACAATCTATATTTATTATAAAACAAAGTCCCAAAAAACTGTCTGTCTGTATGTAATCGATTTTCTCAAAATGTACGGAACGGATTTTTGTACGGTTTTCACTAAAAGATAGTGCAATATTTCCGGATGGTTTAAGTAAATAGTACATATCGGTAACATGTAAATTGTATTGAAGAAATCGCGCAGTTGTTAAAAAACTTACTTGCTGGGAGATTTAGTCACATGGGCTGCGTAAACCAGAGTAAGCAGAGATACGCTATCGTAACGCTAAAGTAATGTAGCAGAGAAGTGCAGATCTATAAAAATACTACAAAAAAGTCCGCGATAGCATATCTCTATCTCTCATGGTTAATTCACAATAATTACTTTTATATTTTAGATCTACAATTATCTACTACATCACTTTAGCGTATCTTTGCTTGTTTACGCAGCGCACGCGCCTAAAGCTCCCAGCAAGCAAGTTTTTTAAGAACTGCGCGATCTCTTCATCACAATTTACATAATACCGATATGTACTATTTACTTAAACCATCCGGAAGTATTGCAGTATCTTTTGGTGAAAACTGTAAAAAAATACATACAGTAGATTTTGAGAAAATCGATTACATACAGACAGACAGCTTTTTGGGAGTTTGTTTTATAATAAGTATAGATTTTTCTTTGCGACTTTGTATTGTGGTGGCGGTGGTGGAGGTTTGTGAATGTGTTGTTACAAATCCTTTATGTATCGGATATGAAAACAGATAGTCCACTCTACATTTATCATTATATATATTTTCTATTTAATTTTTCGTGGATTATACCAAAATAATTGTATTTTTGCTTTTGTGAATGACAATAATTCAAAGAGCGTTTTGTAGTACGGGTTTAGAACTTCAAAATCTTAAGAACCCAACGGCTATGTGTTCTTCCTACAGCATTAACACATTAGGAGATCATTATTTATTTAGTCCTATTTTATCCTTGGGCCCTAAGTAATTGTCAGACCCTTCCGTTGTCCTTTTAATTAGGCAAAATGCATATTAACTATATTCTTGTTAGTCTGTTAGTCGATATAGTATCATGTATTATTTTACTTAGTAAAATCTCACGCATAAAATTCAGCAGTTAAAAGATTGATTAGTCTATTGAAAATTAGAAAAAGCTTAATAAATTTAAAAAAGTTTTTTTTTAATTATAACCGCAGCACGAATATTAGACGTACGAATAGCTGAAAGGTTGCATTAATCAAAAAAATTATCTTGAACCCAAAATTAGAGTAACCAAAGATGCCTTAATCCTTATTTCAATGCATCTATGACATCATAGTACGAACTATCAAAAAAACTAATATTTTCTCTTAACACTTACAAGTTTTGTAGGCGCTATGCTTTACGCTCACGCTTTATTACAATTTGCCACAAACAATTTTTTGAGTTAAGTCACTTTAATTCTAAGTATGCAAAATATGTTTACTATAATCTGAGATAAGTAAAGTAACGGCCTGGTCATATCCCACTGCTGGACGTAGACCTCCTCTCTTTGTTTCTGGAGATAAGGGCTGAAGCTAAGACCTACCACTACTGCTACAATTCGGATTGGTAGGTTACACATATCCCTAGAATACTTCAGAGATATGCCGGTTTCCCCACGATGTTTTCCTTCACTGAAAAGCCTGTGATAAATTGCAATTATCAATTAGACAAGATTCAACAGAATAACTCATTGGTGCCTGCCACGCAAAGAGTCGCACGGTCCCATCGCTGGGCTATCACAGTTATCAAGATGATATGCGGGTTATTATATTAAATTTTTTAAGATATAATCTGTCTAAGATATAGTATGTCTGAGATTTTAAAGACAGTCTGCCAATCTCTTATTAAGTACTAGAAATACGTGCGGCTTAGCCCGCGTGAAATTCAGTGTTTAGCATGTCTTAGACGCTCGAGTCTCGGCATGAGACTGGCTCTCTGATATAGGTATAAACATACCGCTACCTATTCCCCCCTCTAAACTACAATCGCCACCGGTTTGTTACTACCCCCACTAAAAATTGTTGTAAAACGAACTCTTTAACTCAATTTACATGAAACCGTTATGGGCTATTAACCTTAACCTATCGGAAGAATTGCACTACCTTTTAGTAAAAATCGTACTAAAATCCGTTTAGTAGATTTTGAGAAAATCGATTACATACAGACAGGTTTGGGGACTTTATTTTATAATAAGTATAGATTTGAGTAGACATTAAATGTATATTATATCTACTTGTATCTTACCAAGTTTGGTTACAAATGCGATGACCAGTCCGAAAACATAAATCTCACTGCTACCGACTTTCACTAGCAAGCCGCTCATTACCATAAACAACACCCTCGTTCCTAAATCTCCTAAGGCATTTAACGACAGAACCCATGCTACTTCACTCTAAAAAAAAATTTATTATATTTGTTACAATGACTATTCTTGTTGGTGTCCTAAATGTAAGTTAGCTTGATGCTTTCCATCAAGTAATACAGTTTACCTGTATGTAAAGTATTTTATTATATACGGTTTATAATAAATAATAAACTGTTGTATATTTCAACTTTATACAAATTCATGTATTTAAACATACAATACTGCTGTATATTTCTTATTTCAGGGACAATAAGTTTATACTTAAAATTGCTATTTACTGAACTCTACTGGTGGTCCGAAATGCAGTCCTTAAAGACTACAGTGTAAATAATTTATTGTATTAAATGTAATGGAAACAAATAACATGAAGAAAAATACATTATGCATATAATTTGCAAGATTTTATTTTTTCAATATATTAACATTATTTTATTAATTATATTTTTTAAATGTATAACACTTTTTAGTTAAAAATATGTAAACACTGTTACATAATTACTAAATGGCTCTCTGATAGATATCGCTATAAACGTGTCTGGAACTTATGTTCTAGAGAACATACCGTGGCTGTCCTATCTAGAAGAGACAGAAATTCGACGGTTTCTCTTTAAAAAAAATATTTTTATAGCGACTTACATTTTGTCATTGCTATCTCGCATAGGGTTAAAACGAAGCAGTCTTATCATATATGTATTAGGCTCCTTTTAATAGTTTTTTAAACAGCTGTAATGAAAGCTAAAAGTGATTGATTGTCAATGTAAATTAAATGAATACTCACTTGACTCCATTCCATAAAGTATAAGGCTTGTGGAAGCATTAGTTGGAAAGTAAAATCGGAAAACAGACAAAGAGCAACCCCAATAGACGCGTTAGATAATAAAAATGATTTCAAAAGAGCCACATCTATGAATCGGGAAACGAAATTCCTAGAAAACATAGAATAATTACATCTTATTGTTTTTAAATGAAGTATTAGTCAATAAAAATATATAGTAGGTATCATAACAGCACCTACTAATAAGTTACTAATGATAAATGATAATAAAACAATAATCAATAATATTGAATTTCCTGCAAATTGTTAAAAAATTACATTAAAGGTCACGTAGTATAGTTTCACACGGATTATAAATATAACTAAACGTTTCTAAATTAAAAATGAATATAAGACAAGAAAAAAAAATTATAAATATTATAGTAAAAAATATTCAATCTCTGAATACTTTATCTTTAATTTTTTATCATCAATAAAATCTAATAGACACTCGGTGTATTGACTTAAAATCGGTCAAAACTTTTGTATTCTTATATAGTTGTATTCATAAATTCTTTAAAACCCAGCAAGTTATAGCTATTTTAGTATTAAATACGTACTCTACTCGATTGTTCTCATTTAATATGTCTTCTCCAGTTTTGAGATGTCTATCAATTCGTTCTGTAGCATGTTGTGATTTATGTGAATTAATTGAAGCAGCTAAGTTTTCCTTATTTATCACACACTTTTTATCGTCTATTACAAGTAATTTTGTTTCTGAAATGATATGTTAAATTTTATTTATATTGAGAATAAACCTGACTAAGACTATTGTATTGATCCGAAGCGGATTCTGCTTCTTCATGTTGACATTTTCGACGACTAATCCTTTGTAAAACTTTGATATAGATAACTTCAGTGATAAAGACATCATCATAATGATAGTAAAGATTTTTTATCATTCCTTAAGACTTCTTGGCATTTTAAAAGAACATGTTGTACATAAGTTGATAATAACCGTTCGTAGTTGATATTCCGCGTCTCATGTATTAGTTATACCAAGCAATGTTAGACATCTGATTTTCTAAATGAGAGTACTTAATTACTCACAGGTCTGTTATCCGAAAATCATTACATATTCACGTTGTAAGACAACTAAGTTAATTTACTATTTAGATGATTAAACTAGGATCGACTACATTGAAATTCAGGATTCAGTATAATTCATTAACATACCACTATCGCATCCAGATACTTTAACCCTTTTCTTGTGCCATGATACCGGTTGCATTAGTGCCATTCCAAAAATATTATGCAAAGATATTGCAGATATCATTAGGAGAGTTCCCCGAAAGCCGTACGTATCCAGAGACCATTCCACGAAAAGAGGTGTTACAAAGGTAGATATTGCTGAAATGGTATTAATATAATAAATAATAGTCGCGGGAAACCGAAATTTTAAGTGTTAGAATGTCTATTCTGCACCAGACGCAATCCGAGGAAGACCTCCGGACAGATGTTCTCAAAACTTTTGCATGTATCAGCTGATACTAAGTGACATAAGATCTTGTGGCGTGGAAATTGTAGTCGATCAGTTAAATGAGATGTTTGAACCGACTGCGAAACTTTCGTCGAATCCAACATAGATCTTCTTATGATAGTCTGTCTATAGAAAACACACGTCTTATTCTATCGGGTTAGACGGCCTAGTTTCGAGACCATTCGGTGTCCTTATTCATGAGCTCTTTATACGACGTTATCGCGGTGGGAACTGCGTACAGCAGCTACCTGGGCACGGCTCGTGAGCGGCTGGCGTGGGGAGAGGGAGACGGTAGGGACGGTGGTCATGCGTCTTTATTGTATTCCATGTCGCTCTGGTCTTCGTCATCGGATGCACGGATGAAATCTGTGCATGCGACGCTTCCGGATTCGGGTTCAAATGGGTGGGTTGGTTCAATGGGTTTATGATTTTATACACACTATCTTCTCGCGTTGATATTGATATTGCAACAAAAATGTTTTTTACAAGATATTTGAATTTATATTAGATACTGAATTTATACATACTAATATTGTAATGCGAAAATATGTCTGTTTATGTGATACGCTTTTTCGCGTAATCGGCTGGAGAATTGTTCATGAAATTTGGTTTAAATGAAGTTTATGTACTAGGCTATCATAAAAGATATATAAAATTCATAAAAAATTTCATACAAACCAGGGAAATAATTGTATGGTACATAATTGAAGATATTTTAACGTTAGAATTGACGTGAATAAAGTTGCTTTTAAAGAATTCTACGTAGTGGATAACTTAAGCAATCGCAAGCAATGACTTTCGGCTCCTATTTATTGTTGTTCGTTTAAATCTTATAGTTTCTTAGAAAAACTTACCTATAATAGTTTGCGTGATGCTGACAGCGAGTAACCTCTTTTTTACAAAGTAATTGTTCAACACAGTACATGACAAATTGTATATTATTCCGTGACCAATGCTCTGAAATATAACAGTGGATCACGTTATTTACTCTATGTAAGTTTCCTATTTCCATCCCCTAAAACTATTGTGCAAGGAATAAGTGCTTATTTAAAGAAAAAAAGTAATAAAGAAAAAAAATTAAAAAGTAAAACTTATGCAGGCAGATTAATGACTGTACTTGCAATGTATTAGATGTCATTCGAGCGCAGCAGTACTTATGAAACGTCGTATTTCTGCGTTTATTTAAGAAAAAATGTATTTATTTACTTATATTAGGACTACTAAATAAAATAAATAGTATTGTGAATTGTTAATTAGATATAAAATTAGCATTATTAACTTGTTTGCCATATTTTTCTAGGTGGTGGTGGTTAGTGGTTCTAAGACAAGAAAGAAAAAATTATAATTGAATAAATAAAAATTTCAAATGATTTATTCGTACATGAATAAATACATCTATTATATAAAGAAAAGCAACTATATTGCAAAGCAACTATAAGTGCGGCCAAAGCGCAGTTATAGTTGTTATAGTCTATCGTGACTGCTTCAAGCTGTCCGTGTATATTGTCCGTGCTGCCGGTATTAAGCAGTTAAATGAACTGCTCGAACAGTTAGCATTAGCAGCTTCAAGGTGTTAACTTTGACTGCAAGAGCGGTCCTTGTATGTTGACCACTGCCTAACCGCTCGAGCAATCCGTCGTCTATTATTAACTCAAAGATTTTTTGACCACTATATTTCTTAATTACTGAATACACTATTATACATTGATTTCTAAATAAAAGATTATTTGACATTACCTGTAGTGTTCCTTGGGATATAAAAAAATGAAGCTTCGATTTGGCGAACACAGTACCAAATATACCCAAATTGAAAACAAACGCAGCAAGTAGCCCCAATTGACGGATTGACATATATTTTAACATTGGACTTGTTATGAATCCTGAAAAACAATTTTCAATACATAACCACTCATGCTTTTATTAACAAATTTCATTCGGTTTTTTTTATTTAAAAAAATAACAAAAATATTATAAAATTGTCTTCCACTGAAAGTGGAGAAAGGACTCCCGGCTCTAGTAACAAGTCCAGACAGAGTAACCTCCTCACAATACGTGCCGTCTCAAGCAATACCCTTAATCCAACAACTTAGCGAAAGCCCCTTGAGATGTTTGATCGAGGCTCTTCGATAATAGGCTATTTACCGATACAACATTAGGAACAATTATTATTGGGTCAATATTCCACAATGCGGTAATCTCATGATATAGGTCTAAATAGTGTATCTAACATTATTACAACCCGGCGCTGTGTTATCCGGCTAAGTAGAATAGACCACCCTCATTTTTTCCGAGGTGTCGTAAAAGACGACTAAGGTAAGATGTCAGGCTAGCGTCCGTCGTAAAATAACTAGCCAAATCGCGTAACAACATTTTTAGAACATGTTCCAACCCCACCTAGAGTGGGATAAGGGCAGAAGAATAATGTTTATAACAGTTTTATGAATCAGTACATAAACAAAAATATTGAGCTCGATTTAACATACCTGCTGTAGATATACAAAATGCATTTAGTCCACTAAAAACGGTGATGCTTGTGGAATCCATATTTAGCTGAATGAACAACTCTTTGAAAATCATTCCAAAGCTATTTATAAACGTCATTGTAGATACCTGCAAGATCGTTTTAAATTGTTTACTATGATATATCTTTTATATAGTTTATTCTTAATCATATATTATACTAGCAGACCCGGCAAACGTTGTTTTGAATTATAAATTACAACAGGATTGACTTGATTTTTGACATTTCGTAAATAAAAAAGTTTGATAGGTTCATAATCGTTGGCGCTTTTCAATATCATCCTATTCCTGCAGAATTACCAGGATTTCTATTGCCTATATATGTATTTTTTTATGTCAGGAAAACCCATTATGGGTCGTCACCGCCCGACGGGGACGAGCGGCGGGTATGTCGGACTCTCACCGACTAAAAACCTGACAGTGCTCCACCACGCTGCTGGTGGCGGGGACAGGATGCCGTTGGACACATTACCCCCATCCCCGCAACTGCAGCAACTCTGGGCCTCAGAGTGCGCCACCTCTGGGTCGGGGCCTCTCTAAAAGTGACCCCTCCCTCCGCTGATCGATGCATCGAGAGCACCAGATCCATCATGTTACCACGGTGTATGGGGAATTATTGTGGCTAATTTCAACGATATTGACTCAGCGGATTCGCCGTGAAAGAGTAACAAACATACATCCACACTAACAAACTTACGCATTTATAATATTAGTAGGATAGGATAGGATTAGTAGGATAGGACTAGAGTAGTATATTATACTAGAGTAGGGGAGCCATAAGTAAGCTACCTGTAAGTGAGAGTGTCCCAACAAATAACGAGAGGGAAGATGAAACTCGCATTATTATCTTTGTCTAAACATACATAAAAAAGAGAGACAGATAGATAGTCTCAGTTGCTTTCTCTTTATTTCAATGGGGCACATTTTAGACTAGTCTCCCTACTCTAATATAATTCTAAATCTCTATGTATATCTTACTCAAGAATCTTACATGGTAAGAAAGAGGGTAGTCTATTCTACTCCACCGGATACCACACGGTGGGCCAACTTACCTTAGTCGCCTTTTACGACACCTCGGTAAGAAATGAGGGTGTCTATTCTACTCAGGCGGATACCACACGGCGTAGATGTCATCAAAATATAAATGATATAGACTATTAAATGGTTATTGAACATACAAATTATATTTTCGTCATTTTAATGTATTGTAAACTTCTCAAACAATTCAAGGTAAAACGGAAAGTAAACAATTTGGATTATTTAGACTATTGAGTGATTATAAGACCAAAACAACATTTGCTTTGAACAAATACAATTTCAACGTTTAAATGAATTCTTAGCTACTTAAACAAGTCAAGGTAAAACGTAAGATAATTCAAGACTCACCAAATTGAGAACTACACCCAAACCGATCATGTAACCCCAACCTCCCTCTGGAGCCTCCAGTTCATACTTTTTACTTTTTATTTCCGCTGTACTCATTATACTAATTGTAAGTAGCGTCAGCTACATCGAGATCGTAATGATAAATTAATCTTGAATCAAACCTGTCATCTCAGTTCTTTATCTTGTGTAAATTATCTTTTATGATTGACGCAGTTACTTGTGTAATTAAGTTTAGTACCGTGTTTTAATTCCTGATGCGTTTGTAAAGGAAAAGGTAACTGTATGAAAGGAACTCAATATCTTTTCAGATTTATCAGTAATATTTAGTACCAGTTGCCCAAAAATTCATCCTCAATAATGATATCAATTCATCATAGTTCAATGTAAGATAAAGGATTTTTTGAAATATTTTGAAGCACATATTTTGTGGTGCTCACGTTGTTTTTGTTGACTTAACTGTTAAAATAATCTCAATTACCTACATGGTTTTTTATTCACCCAAAATGCACTATATTGCTCCAAAGGATCAACCTTAAAACTAAACAGACAGACAGAAAGAGGACAGACACGAGACTTTTGCATTTATAATATTAGTGTAGGTATTGAATAGCTTCAAATTTACTTGTTATATATATTCATTTTAAATAAATGGAAACAGAATGAGGTAAAATTGGCTGCTCATTACTCTAATCTTACATACTAACCTGTGAAGCCAGACTAAATATTGATATATCCTTATATCAAACCCGCCGTGGAGTATCTGGCTGAGTAGAATATACACCCTCATTTCTTACCGAGGTGTAAAGGGCGACTAAGGTAAGTTGACGTCAGGCAGGCGGTCGGTTGTAAAATATGTATTTGAATTTCTTTAAATTTAATCACATTTTTTTTATAATCCCGATATTTTTTTATTTTATCAACTAATTCACCGTCTTCAAACAGCTATATCTAAGCATTCTAATCGTCTAAATATTCCTTAATAGTAAAGGTTTTCTGTATTAGCCTTTTTAACAGTGTTTTTAAACTGCTGTAATGGTAAAGTTAAAGTGGATTGCGGAATTTTACTATAGAATCTTATACTCAAACCCACAAACGACTTATGTACTTTTGCAAGGCGCAAAGCAGGAACCGCAAGCTTATATACATCGCGAATACAATTTAAATAGGACTGCGGAAAAGGAATTGACTGAAGTACACAGTATGCAATAAAAAATTCAACAGTAAGAACATTTTTTTTTATTACATTGATATTATTTTACAATTATTCATATATTCACGTGTCATGAGTTCAAAGCATCATCTGTATTTTGCTTCTTCTTACTCCTTCTCTTCATATAGAGTTCAAATGACCAAGAAACTATGATAATACCAAAACATGCGGTTAAAACCGAAAAAGCAATTACATAACTGTCGGTCATATCTCTTACGATACCTAAAAAAAGGGATTTATGCATAGTTACAACAAATTTGTAGTAAAAGTAAACTCTGAAATTGTTCAGAATATCAAAAATACAATTATTAATCGTTTGATCACAATCAATAATAGTTCAGTCGCAATTATTGATCGTTTGGTTTTAACTATCTTTCACTATCAGAAAGGATTTTGCTACCTACACTTAGATTATCGTATTACATAAAAGTATACGAAAAATATTGTTTATAAAAAATTAAGTCTATTGTGTCGTGTGGTATCCTGCTGAGTAGAATAGGCCACCCTGATTTCTTAACGAGGTGTCCTAAAAGGCGACTAAGGTATGTCGACCCGCCGTGTGGTATCCGGCTGAGTAGAATAGATCACCCTCATTTCTTGCCGAGATATCGTAAAAGGCGACTAAGATAAGTTTACCTACCGTGTGGTATCCGGTTGAGTAGAATATACCACCCTTTTTCTAACCGAGAGGTCGTAAAATAGGACTATGGTCAGTTGACATCAGGCAGGCGGCCGGTCGTAAAATACGTAGCCAAATCATGTGATAACATATTTGTAACATGTTGTGCCGACCCCGTTTAAAGTGGGATAAGGGCAGGAGGATGATCATGATGAAGTCTATCATTGCTTTTTACTATGGATTTCTGCAATGTACCGCCTACAAATTAACTATCATTTTATTAATTAATAATAACTCCAAATGAATATCAAGGAACTTACCAATCACAGGTCCAATTATCAAACCGGACAATCCAAATGATAGTAACATCAAACCTATTGCAGAAGTGTACTTATCTTGTCCCACAAAATCCGCTACAACAACCGGCGCAAACATTAATACAGAACAACGTGACATGCCGATTAAAGTTATGAAAAACAGAATTATCGTTTTGTCTGTTGAACAGAGCATACCTGAAACAAAAAGTTTTTGGTGATTAATAAAAATAAAGTAGAACTCATAATAGTCACAGTCCTACATCAAAATGAAAACAGCACAAATTGAAGACATCATTTTATTCATTTTAAACAAAACTTAAATCATAACAAATAGAAAAAAGCACTTAATAGTCGTATTAAGTACGCGTATTACAAAACCGGAAACATCGGTATTTAAAATAAATATTTTACTCAATTTAAACTCCACTTCCGCAAGTGAACTACAGCACAAATTTCATTTGACATAAAATTAACTGTTCATTTTAAACTTTCTATGTAACTGTCTCATTCAATTAAATATGTAATTTTGCATAAATTAAATATATCAATTGTAATTTTTCGCGAAAGCGAATTGTTTTTGTCTGAAGTTTTTTCAATATCCGTACGATTATATTTTACTGTTTTGCACACCATATACCTACAAGGGATAAAAATAAATTAATTTAATTATAACAATCTAAAGTAAAATGGCATTGATTTTTAAAATTTTATTTTTGTCTTATTAAGTGACTAAATTACTAAGTTATTGTCAGCTACTTAAGTACTTCCTACATTTTCCCTCAACAAGATTGCAAATAATATGCCGTGTGGTATCCGGCTGAATAGAATAGACCACCCTCATTTCTTACCGAGGTGTCGTAAAAGGCGACTAAGGTAAGTTGACGTCAGGCAGGCGGCCGGTCGTAAAATGCGTAGCCGAATCATATGACAGCATGTTTGCAACATGTTGTGCCGACCCCACTTAGAGTGGAATAAGAGCAGAAGAACGACGACGACGATGATTGCAAATAATAATATAATAATAATAATAATAATTTTTATTGGCAAAGTTACTACAGAAATAACAAAAAAATCATTTAGGCCTGGTCGGTATAGTAAAGAGATGGAAAATATTCATTCTCCTCGTTAACAATTATACGAATTACATACAAGACATAAGAATCAATAATAATAAAGGTTATACCGATTCTGGTGACAAAAGCAAACATCAGTCCAACTACGTAGGTCTCATGACTCCCAAATTTTCCTATCAAGTCGCTCATGAATATTATTATAATTCTGGCTACTAAATCTCCTAATGCATTTAGAGACAGCGCTCTAGCCACTTCATTCTGGAACACAGGTTATGTATAAGAGAAAATATAATTATTAATTCTCCATCGTCTAAGTAATCCTCAACTGTATAGTAAGTAGGCTTTCTGTATTAGCTTTGAAATGTCAAAGCTAAAATCTTATAGAATCTTATACCCAAACCCACTGTCGGTCTGTCTGTTATCGCCAATCTTTTTATAATTATGTATATTCTTACGAACAAAAATTAAATTGATAAAAATATACTGAGAAGCCAATGTAAGAATTCCTATTTCCTTAAACCTTATAATTTTAAATATCTCGGGCTGGTAGATTTCTATTAGACTACAGTATCACCTACCATCAATAATCATAATGAGATAGTAATCAGAACAGCATACGAAAATACTCACGTCAGTCCAACCCATTTTAAATAATGCAAGTGGTAGTAACATTAAGAAAGTTAAATCCATCGTTATACTGAGAGGCGGTCCGATGCAGACATTTGATCTTATATAAGATTTTATCAATGATAAATCTATAATCTCGGCTAGCAAAAATCTGAAAAATACAACGGTTGTAAATCAACATTAGTGATCATCACGATCAGTAATCATCATCATCACTAACAATGGTAAATCATTGATATATAAGTAATAGAAGACTGTCCTGTATTACCTATTTAGATAAAAGAGTTTGTTTTCTTACATCATCTAATGTCTCGCTAAATTTACAATGTTTTTTCTTTCATTACAACCTTTTTGGTGACGCAAAAAAAAGGTTTTTGTAATAGTCTGAAAGATTGACACATCGTGAGTGGACGAAATTTAAGCATAAAAAAATTGAAAGTGAAGAACACTGCTATATAAGTATTCATACTTACTCTTCCTTAAAATGAAATTGAGGGAAATTATATAACTGTCACTGACATCTATCGGAAACTTAGAGAACTTTGAAGAAAATAAGAGCCTTTAAGTATAAAAACTATAAATTCGCAAATAGTAAGATTATTAACCGAGATAAGACTATCCTTTCCTTTGAAGCAAAATATAAGTACCTAGAAAATTTCTTTGCAATCGGTTCAGTAATTTTGAAGATTAGCGTAAACGCACATCGTGACAAGGGATTTTTATACATAAAGATTTATATAAGTAGACTTGTAGCAGAAACAGTTTAATAGAATCACTTAGGCTATCATAGCCGGTCTCAAAAAGAAAACAAGAACTAAATCGAACAAAATAGAACTAAAATAAATAGTCATATATAAAAGATGAAACGCTATCGGGGAATACGTTAACGTCTACGAAATTTTTCTCGTAAAATAACATTATAATACAATTGGGCTATTAGCCGATACTGGTGAATAACACCATTCATTCTCCTGTCTATCCCACTCCAAGTGGGGTCGGCACAAAATGTTAAAAACATGTTGTCATATTATTCGGCTACGTATTTTACGACCGGCCGCCTGCCTGACGTCAACTTACCTTAGTCGTATTTTACAACCCCTCGGTAAGAAAGAAAGAGGGTGGTCTATTCTACTCAACCGGATACCACACGGTGGGTCAACTAACCTTAGTCGCCTTTTACGACACCTCGTTAAGAAATGAGGGTGGTCCATTCTACTCAGCCGGATACCACACGGCGGGTCGACTTACCTGAGTCGCCTTTTACGACACCTCGGTAAGAAATGAGCCTGGTCTATTCTACTCAGCCGGATACCACACGGCGGGTCGACTTACCTGTGTCGCCTTTTACGACACCTCGGTAAGAAATGAGCCTGGTCTATTCTACTCAGCCGGATACCGCACGGCGGGTCGACTTACCTTAGTCGCCTTTTACGACACCTCGGTAAGAAATGAGGGTGGTCTATTCTACTCAGCCGGATGCCACACGGCGGATACTGGTGAATAACACCATTCATTCTCCTGCCCTTATCCCACTCCAAGTGGGGTCGGCACAACATGTTAAAAACATGTCATATTATTCGGCTACGTATTTTACGACCGGCCGCCTGCCTGACGTCAACTTACCTTAGTCGTATTTTACAACCCCTCGGTAAGAAAGAAAGAGGGTGGTCTATTCTACTCAACCGGATACCACACGGTGGGTCAACTAACCTTAGTCGCCTTTTACGACACCTCGGTAAGAAATGAGCCTGGTCTATTCTACTCAGCCGGATACCACACGGTGGGTCAACTAACCTTAGTCGCCTTTTACGACACCTCGGTAAGAAATGAGGGTGGTCCATTCTACTCAGCCGGATACCACACGGCGGGTCGACTTACCTGAGTCGCCTTTTACGACACCTCGGTAAGAAATGAGCCTGGTCTATTCTACTCAGCCGGATACCACACGGCGGGTCGACTTACCTTAGTCGCCTTTTACGACACCTCGGTAATAAATGAGGGTGGTCTATTCTACTCAGCCGGATACCGCACGGCGGGTCGACTTACCTTAGTCGCCTTTTACGACACCTCGGTAAGAAATGAGGGTGGTCTATTCTACTCAGCCGGATACCACACGGCGGATACTGGTGAATAACAATAAATTGATATTAAAACTAAACTCAATTTATAGTTTATTAAAGCTTATTTATTTTATCTTGCTACAATATAATTATATTATACTTACTTAATTCCACAATCATGGCTGTTTTTTGCCTTGTTCTTTGGCTTAAAATTCTCGATTTTATTTTCCTCAACGTCATTACTTTCCAATTTCGTAAGAGAGCTCAAATTTTCTTTATCTTTGTCAGATTTATTCTCCATAAGAGGTAATTTCATTTCTGTAATTAAATTTTAAACCTTGCACTCCGTTAACGTCGCTGCGGCGGCACGAAACGCCAGTATCTACAGCGGTGGCAATATTTTAAACATTTTCAAGTAACTGATAGTCATAGTTAAAATCACCTGGAGTTCACAACATTGTTAATAATTTAGAAACAGCTAGATACAATGGTCAAAATGCCCCATAGTTACTGTAATATCGAAGTAAAAAGTGCTTGGAGTACGTAGAAATGATATCGACATGGTGTAATCTAAAAATACTATCTACGGTTTCACGAATGGCCTATTGGCACTGTTGGTAGTGACCTGCCTTTACCAACCGAAAGCTAACATTTTTTGACAAATAATTTGTTGCTTCCTCCAGTCCTTGTGTACTTGTGTATTGAAGTACACATTAAAGTACATTTAAAACTATATCTATGTTTACCAGTTTTTTGTCGTCCATAATACAAGTATTATGTAACTTACTTTGGGGGCAGACGACCGTGTGTTTGCGACCCCATAAATCTATTTATTTATTAATATTAAACTTGTTTCGTATTAATTTTTATCTAAACAAATGAAATATATCGAAATATAAATAAAAACCCATATTTATGCCGCTTACCGGAATCAACTATTTGCACCATTTTTAGTGTCCAATACGAAAAAAATTTAGCCATTTAAAAATTTGCTATCAACAAAAAACTGCACTCCCAATCTGTGTTCTCCAGAATCGTTATCGAAAATTAATTTTTTTAAAAAACAACTTATAATTATATAATATTATTCAGTCTTTTGTAAGTGAAGAGAAATTTCATACCATCCTTTTCACTCTCAGTCTCAACAAGTAGTGCAACTTTCTTCATATGCCATTCCACAGGATGCATTACCACCATTCCTATGACACTATGCATAGAAGTAGCGGAAATCAACAGAAGGGTTCCTTGATATCCATACTTTTCAAGCGACCACTTAATGAATTGAGGAGAAAGCAGATTAGATAGAGCTGAAATTTATTTCAATTATTTGCAAAATTTATATATATATTCAATAAATACTTAGTGGTAAGAATTTAGTTTAGTTGCCTTGTAATGTTATATCTCTTTTGATGTAGAATTGTAACGATTTCGTTGCAAGAGTAGTTTTGTATTACGGTTCATTCAGGTATTATCAAGGTGATAGCCAATCAGCTAGAGTTATGGACTAACCCAATTACAGTCTGGAAAGGGACGTATGAGTTTTCTGTGAAGCAAAATTTTATAACATAGCTTATTTAATATTGTTATAACCTGATAAGATAGTAAATTAAAACAAACTCACCAACGATAGTTTGTGTAAAGCTGAAAGCTAGCAATCTTTTCTTAACAAAATAGTTATTCAGTGTACTAAAGGATAGATTAAATATTATTCCATTTCCTAAGCTCTGAAATAAATGCGCTAAAATTTAATCAACAATTAACTTTGAAATACATTTAGAGTTACAAAGACTTTCTAAATTACCTGCAAAACTCCTTGAGTCAGGAAAAATAGAATCTTAGATTTCACAAAAACCATACCGAACATAGCAGTATTGAAAAGAATTACGCCAAGCAATCCTAGTTTTCGGATCGACATACATTTCAATAATGGACCTGCAAATAAACCTAAACACAAAAATGCATATAATTAAATTCTTAAAGTATTAACAGTTTCATTAATAAAACCACGGTCGCAAAAGATTTTTCTTTAAAGTTTCTTATTACGCATCAAGATAGTTGGATAGTCATAGACCTATCCAACCAACAATAACCTAACACAGGTTTCGAACATACGACTGAAGACATGTACCATATTAGGTCACTGACCAAAGGAAACTATAACCACGACACAGACGACAGATTATCTAATATTCCATTTTAATCTAAAATAAGCCAATGCAACTGTAAATAACATCTTGCCCTACTCCTCGCTATGTTTGATTGTCTTCGCGGTCTTTTGTTTTGATCAGAATTGACGTCATGGTATCCTTAATTTGGGTTCTATTTATTATTTTAATTTTATATCGTATGACAAAATACATGAGTATCCAACTAATTTTTAATCTTTTTTGTTTAAATGATTTATAGAAGCAGGCGTTACCGGCAGGTAACTGCGATGTTTCTGATGTTAACATGGTGGAGTCGCAATCCTAATCCTTTAGCTTAGTAATCAAACCAACCATTTTATTCAATATTGTTAGGTGTCCCACCAGTCATCACTTCAACTTCACAAAAAAACATGTAACCAAACTTTTAAAAATATTTTCATTGCCACATATAAGGTGGGATAAAATACTAAATATCCAAAACAATAAATATATCATTAGCCTCCTACCTGATATCGCTACACAGGATGAGCAAACTCCGTTAAAAATAGTGATACTTGTTGAATCCATATCAATTTCAACAAACAGTTCGTTGTATAACATACCAAAGCAATTTGAAAACGCTGAGAGGACAATCTGTAATTATTAGAAAAATATATTTGTAAATATAATTTTCAAATAATTAAATTATTCTGTAATTGCATTTTATCACATGCTTTTCGGTGAAGAAAAACTGCATATCTCAAGAGATAACGCTCAAGAGCGTTCCTGGTATTTCTGTAACCTATCAATCAGCATTAGAGCAGCGTTTACTTTTTACTTTTACTGAGTTAGACTCAGACGCTCCAATACTTCTCTTCAAATAAGTAGAAAATAGATCTATTGCCTAGCCTAACGAGTCATTATTTTTACTTTAATCTAACTTATTTTTATAATATAGTAAATATGTAATAATGTACTATCCGATATGTAACTAACATATATCTTTACAGCCAAAATACAAATTATTTGGAACTCAAAGGTGTGTATTAGACAATATAAAAGTGATAAAACTCTTTTTCTATGAGTTATTCTTTAACACACATTTCAAAGCAGCTTACCAAATTCAGAATAACTCCCAAACCAATCATGTAACCCCAACCTCCATCGGGTGCCACCAAATCATATTTCCTACTTTTTGGTTCTTTGAAACTCATTGTATTGCTGTATAGCTGCACTGAAACTCTAACAATAAATGGAGTAAAAAAAAAGTACACCATACCATTTTTATCTCAGGTAAATATTATATGAATATTATATACGTAACACGAGTGTAATTAATTAATGTAATTAACAATACTAATATTTTCTTAATTCCACATCTTGCGCATTCATGTTATACCTGTACAGAGTAGGTACCGTTTTAGTTCAGTTTGAGGCCGATTTCATATTTAATATAATATAGAACTATACAAGTATGAAGTTATCATTACCGACATGGTTACCTATATTTTGAGCATAAATAGGTAATACCGTTTTTCTTATAATAAATTTACAATCTAATTTATAAAAATACTATCCGGAATCTTTAAAGGTTAGACCATTGATGTTAATTTTTTTGGTGTGAATAAATAAATTTTCATATTTTATATTTCTGTATTAGAAAATACGATATATTTTTTTTTTACAACGAAAATATACAATTTATGTCCATCTTAAATTACTTACATGCTAGTACTATATAAATTATGCCCTCGTGGAACGGTCCTGAGAATGCTGGCAGCATTTCGACATTGAATCACTAAGCTGATTCTATGTGAAACAAAGGGGCAGCCCCCTTGACACTTGAGAAGGCAATTAAACGAGGTGTTCAAAAAGGACTTCAACTTAAAACTAGTATTAACAGAAAAAACCCCATCGAAAATATCTCGTAAACAACTCGCATGGGAAACATTACGCGTTCAGCTAGTTGAGACCATAATACATATTATGTTCTTCAAATCAAATCAAATCAAATCAAAATAATCTTCATTCAAATAAACCATTTCAGACACTTTTGAATTGTCAAGCATCAATATGATTAATCAAGCTACAACTGGTTCGGAATGTTGCTCTTACCGAGAAGAACCAGCAAGAAACTCGGCGGACAATCTTTTAAATATTTTCAATTATACATTATTAAACCGCTGTCTTGTATGAAGCTGAAAGTATTTTCAAATCCAGGCATTCTTATCATACAAATAATCTTCAATTTTGTAATATGCTTTACGTATAAGCATATTTTTTACACTTAATTGGAATCTTTCTGTACTCTGGTCTAGAATGAGTTGCTAACTCTGCTGAGTCGCGACGCAGGTATCACAAACTGTTTGTGACCTCTCCTATGTCTATGATATACATCAAATTTTGTTTTATACGTACTTATATTTCTCCGTACAAATAGAATATTGCTATATATATATATTGTGATGTTACAGTAAGTATGCCTATTTCTTTGAACTTTTCGCGAAGGGACTCACGTTGCTTCATATTATAGATAGCCCATATGGCTCTTTTTTGGGCAATAAAAATGTTTTCTATATCGGCCGCTTTGCCCCACTGCATTATTCAAGATATGGAATATCTAACAGTCCAATGTTGATAACTCTTCTGGAACTGGTACAGAATTCTAAGTGAATGTTGGTGTCCATCAAGGTTATATGCTCACTCCACTACTATTCCATATAGGCTAAGTCAATAAACGTATGCATACGATAACTTTGAGTTCATAATAACAAAGAACTGATATTTTTTGTAATACGATAATCTGACCGTCTAGCATCAAACTCTAATGGTAACGTTAACTTAAGATCACATTCCAAAAACTAACACAAAAAAGATCGGAAAAATGTGGAAAAAGAGATGCATGTGACATTCGAACTAAAATTTAGCTTTTTGGAGTTTATCTAGGGAAAAAAAATTAAACGAGTAAATGTTTTAGTGATCTATAATCGTCTTACAAAGTTTAAAAAGTTTAGAGATAATATACTAAAGTACGAGAGCTATAAGCATGTCTGTAAGTGAGAGTTGCAACAAATAATAATAATAGGAATAATAGGAAGATGAAACTCATATTAACTTTTTCTAATCACACATAAAAAAGAGAGACGGACGGAGAGAAATCACTTGACACTTATTGTCACGTGATTTCTCTTTATTTTCGATTACACATTTTAGGCTACCAATATATAAAGCTGAAGAGTTTTTTTGTTTGTTTGATATATTGTTTGTTTGTTTGTTTGTTTGTTTGTTTGGTTGATTGATTGATTGTTTGTTTGAACGCGCAAATCTTAGAAAGTACTGGACTGATTTAAAAAATTTTTTTAGTGTAAGATAGTCCATTTATTGAGGAACGCTATAGACTATATAACATCACGCTAAGATAAATAGAAGAGCATGAGCATGAGAAAATGGCATAATTAAAAGCTTTCTAAAGCCTTTGTAGAAGATGAAAGTTATTGAAAAATTATGTAGTACAAAATTGTTCCCCTCCAAAACTTTGAAATAAAGTCCGCGACAGCATATGTCTAGCTTTTAAGGTTAACCCACTTTAACCATCATCATTCTCCTGCCCTTAACATATTGTCACATGATTCGGCTACATATTTTACGACCGGCCGCCTGCCTAACGTCAACTTACCTTAGTCGCCTTTTACGACACCTCGGTAAGAAATGAGGGTGGTCTATTCTACGCAGCCGGACACCACACGGCGCATACCTTAGTCGCCTCTTACGACACCTCGGTAAGAAAGGAGGGTTAACCCACTTTAACCATAATTAATATATAAGACTGCAGTCCACGCGAACGAAGTTGCGCTTAAAAGCTAGTAAATAATAAATGTTGATAAGAAGCACAGATCTTTGACACGATTTTCATCATTTAAAAATATACATAGTCATGCTTGCAAATAGTAAGTATATTTTCGCCTATTTAAGAATGAAGCTGTAAATGATAGCGACTTATCATAGTCTGGGCTTAAAATATTTGTTCGATTTGTAATATCTAGTACATTCGGAAAGTCACAAACATTTGCAGTGTAATAAATGAATACTTTTTTCATCTATCATTGCACTTTCTGTTTCATCTATCATTGCACTTTCTGTTATATAAATAAAAAAACTGAGTAATTACATATTTACTTATTTTTTATGATAATATTTCGCTTTTGTTACATTTCCCTTTTTTTTCTAAATACCTCATGTCGAAATTATTTCCTCCTTTTTTTATAAAACCTTATACAATTATACTATTTAATTAATTTAGTTAATGTATAGTAACAATGAATTAATTAAATTAATGTTAAAACTAACCCGACTCACCCAATTGAAAATTGTGCGGTACAATTGAAAATGTTTGCCATGTCTTGTTGGAATGTGGCCGAAATGAGAAATTCAGAAGGGAGTAACTTATTAATGTTGATTGTGCCTTCCTGTACTTGATTTACTAACCCTTTTGGCTTTCCTGCTAAGTAGAGGTGAAAAAATTATTTACAAATTGAGCCTATTTTAGATGTAGGAAATAAAGCAGTGCACAAATTGTGGTAACCTAGAATTAATTTACTTTATCTTATTATTATTATTAAAGAATTAGTTATCTAGAAGTTTATGTAACAGGGCAACATGGTCAAATATGGTGACGAAGCTCTTTAAATAAAGAAAAAAAACCAACTACTCGAGTAAACAAGATCTATAATGTAAAACGTTTATTCCGGACAAGCAAAAGGGGCGCCGTGAGACAGATTATCGCGTGCGACCCTTGCGGCCCTACCCTGGCCCGATTCCCAAGAATGTTCACCATCTTATATAAAAACTGGACTGGCTCACTAATATTTCACGAGCCTTTAACATGATGGATTGATAATATATGGTTATTAAGTAAGGTTTTTGAGTGAGTGAGAAAGAAAATTTTGTCTCGATAACCTAGAGGTGAAGGAAAATAACAAAAAAATTAGGCATATACAGTGACTCACAAAATATTCGGATACTAAAGTATGTTCGAATAAATCGCTCAGTACAGTGAACACCTGTGCACATTTATCACGATCGATAATAATATATTTCAAAATAAATCCATATCTGTTCATTTTAAAAAAATGATAAAGGAATGGGTGGAAGAGCATTTTTATCTATAATGGTGTCATAAAAACTAAAATGCCAACAACTGTGGTGGAAATGCAGCTTAAAAACCATCACACTGCCTCCGCTCTGTTTTACTGTTGGCTGTTTACGCCCGTTGGCGCGGTGGGTAGTGACCCTACCTTCAGCTCCGCGGGTCGCGGGTTCGATTCGCGCCGAGGGCCAAAATTTTTTATAAACAATTTGTTGGTTCTTCGAGCCTGGGTGTGTATTTGTATTTAAGTATGTATTTAAACTTATATATGTACTACTTTACTTTACTTAAATCTACCAGTTGTCCGTCACCCATAACACAAGTATTAAGTTACTTACTTTGGGGACGGACAACCGTGTGTGTAAATGTCCCATATGTTTATTTATTTATTATTATTTATTACTGTGCCTCTCGTATTTTGTATCACACGATCTAGATATCAAGGCGTCTAATAGTCGCTCGATATTCACCAAGAAACTGCTTCTTTGACAAGCTATGCCCCTAGTGTTACCTCATATTTTTATCTATTAGTATTCTCACTACAAGCCACGCTCGTTTTTTGTAATTTTTTTTAAATAAATTAGTAAAGAAGCGCAAAATTAAACATTTTCTCCACTTAGAGTACTTGTTACCTCCTATAAATAGATAGGTACCTCTTATTTATTTATTTATTTATTTATTTTGTAAGACCATCGACGACAAATACATCTTTACGTTGTATAAAACATACTTAGAATTAAAAGGATTACAGCTAAATGTATCGTCAATTATAGATGGTGACGACATGAGCAATACAGTTAACCAGTATAGAAGTAAAAATGGTATTAAAAGCATAGAACAAAATAAAAAGAAAAAATTATAATAATAGGAGGCTACGAAACTCCATATAAGTAAATAATATATAAATAATAGTATATATACACATACATATACACATATGCACATAATTATAAAAAAATACGATCGACGAAGTTGTCAGAACTAATATCGGGGTGAGTAACTTTTGTAAGTATTAGAAATGGATTTTTTAAATGTGTGTAAGGGGTCTGAAAAAATGTCGGCGGGAGGATTTTTGATAGTACGGTTATATGAGCGCACCAGTCTGTTAATCGGAGAGTGCTGACCCAGATTAGTTCTGGCCCTATTTTCCAAAAAAACTTTTCTAATGACACCACGAGGAAATCGTCCAGGAACGGAAATATTTATTAGGCTAAGCAGGTAGGAACAGTCGATGGCTCCTCTCAATAGTTTAAAGAGAAAAATGCAATCAGTTACATGTCGGCGGTTCTCCAAAGTATCTACTTCAAAATATTCCAATCTTTCTCGATAGCTCTTAAATTTTTTTGCAAGGTTACAACTATAAACCAAGTGCCACAGAAATCTTTTTTGAACTGTCTCTAGGCGATTTATGTAGATGTTGTAGTGAGGGTTCCATACTACACTGCAGTATTCCAAAGATGGTCGCACTAATGCATTGTACAATACAATTTTTGTTTTTGGATTTTTAAATTCTTTGCAATTGCGCAACAAAAATCCAAGGGCTTTGAAAGCTTTGGTTACTACACGATCAATGTGAACATTGAATTTAAGATGGCTATCCAAAATTACACCGAGATCGCGGACTTGATCGACCTTAAGTAATTGCTTACCTTCAAGGAAATAAGAATTCGATATGGGATTGTGCGCTCTCGTAAATTGTATGTAATGACATTTATCAATATTTAAGAATATTCCATTCGCTGTACACCAATCGACTAAACGTTGCAGGTCAGTCTGTAAAAGTTCCGCATCCCTTGAGCTATTGATACTCTTATAAATTTTAAGATTGTCGGCAAATAGGAGTCCTTTAGAGTACTGGAAGCATAGATCAACATCATTTATAAAAATGTTAAACAAAATTGGCCCCAAGTGTGACCCCTGTGTTACTCCAGATGCGCATACAAATGTGTCAGACTGGTGACCGCTAACAACCACTTTAGATGTTCTGGTACATAAGTAAGATTTGCACCACTCTAGCAATGATCCAGATATACCAATTGACTCCAGTTTAGTTAGCAACCGCCCGTGGTGCACTCTATCAAAGGCCTTTGAGAAGTCTGTGTAAATTACATCGACTATGCCGTGAGCGTCAACAATCCTAGACAAATCTTCAACAAAAGTTGCCAGGTTAGTGGCAGTGGATCTAGCTTTTATGAAGCCGTGCTGGGAGGGTGAGACAAATTTTTGAAAATGAGCTGAAAGGATTGGACATAGCAGTTTTTCAAAGACCTTAGCTAGAGTACAAAGAATAGATATAGGTCTGTAATTTTTTACAAGACTTTTATCTTCACCCTTGAACAACGGAACAATTAGAGCTTCCTTCCAAATTTGAGGAAAAATCCCGCTAGTCAGAGATTCATTAAATATTTTCGTAAGAGGTCTTGCTAAGGCTGTGGCGCATTTTTTGATAAAAATAGGCGGAATTTACTGGCACACATTGCAATTCCACATTAGCGGACCTATGAAGTTGTTCCAAATATTGCAAGCGAGTAGAGTTGTCCAAAATACGACTGCGGAGGGTGTCATTTTCCTTGCGTAATTCCTGGATGTGTTCTTTTTGGGTGACTACTTCCGCTCTTATGTTTTCAAACTCTTGATTAAAAAAGCTGATTGAATAATTTATAGAATTAGGCGTTACTTTGCGGAGATCCATAATACAAAAGTAATAATAAAATTATTTTGCTATAATCCGCGATACAGTAAATAGAAAATATATATAGTGTTTAATGTATAGTGGATTATCAGTATTTTCATACCCGATACGTGCAGGATTCGTAAAAGCACATGCACAAACCTCCACCACTTCCACCAAAATACACAAGCACTACACAGTTTCACTATCACAAACTCAACAATCGTTTCGCCCCGCAACCGAGGCATCATCAGGAGATAGACTCCACGACAAAATCGCAAAGCTTTGCGATTTTGTCGTGGAGTGGTGTGTTTTTATTTTGTGGAGTGGTTTGTATTTTGGTGGAAGTGGTGGAGGTTTGTGCATGTGCTTTTACGAATCCTGCACGTATCGGGTATGAAAATACTGATAATCCACTATACATTAAACACTATATATATTTTCTATTTACTGTATCGCGGATTATAGCAAAATAATTTTATTATTACTTTTGTAAAGCTGATTGATACCATAAAACCGCTAATTATGTCTTTCATCTCTTGGAGCTGCTTAGAAAATGCACCCGTAAATAACTTGAGTTCAGAGCGTATTATTTCTCGGATATTGTCGGCTGATGTGCAAGAGCAATCTGATGGTTTCGTTGTTTTACGTAGAGTAACGTTCGTATGTTGATTTGAATCATAGGCTGATGGAGTATTTGATCTTATTGGCGTATTAGAGTTGTCTCCGCCTCTTTTATCCTTAGAGCGACAGAGATGACACGTCCATATCTTCTCGAATTTTTTAATCTCCTTTTGCTCTAAATTAGCGCACAGCAGACAAAAAACATTTTTGCATTTACAACATTTGATTTGACAGTTCGGTTGCGTAGCACATCCGCATGCTTCACAGTTTGACATAGTTTTAAATATCAAGAAAAAAAAAAAAAAAGTTACTTTTGAAACTTGGGATCGAATAATGAATCGAGACCACTTTAAATGTTCGAGTCTTCGCACTGCGCTATGCGGCTTATATCACTTCACAGCAAAAATGCAGTTCATATCAAGCTGTCAGTATAGAGGTCAGTGAACTTCGCACTATAGGATTACTCGATTGTAGTTGTTCAACGCGTAATGACTCATTACGTATCACTAATAAAACACAGTTAACCGTTCTCGGATAGATATTTTGAATTGAATTTGAATTTATTGATAATTGGAAACACTCTTCACTTGATGCCTTAGGTGTACTGGCTAGGATATGAAGTAGAGTTTATTTTTACACACTGTAATTAAACTTTAGTGCACTTTTAATCACCTTTACATTTATTTGAGCGACAGAGATGTCAACGAAACGACTATACGGCTAACAACCGCGCGCGCGAGTCCAACCAACCTCTTCTCTACTTTTTGAACACCTACCACGTTGTTCTGACACGAATTGGTAATTTACACATTTCTCAACAATACGACAAAACTCTTAAGATGTGCAGGTTTCAAACTAAGGAAATCAACTTATACAACGCTACAAAAAGCGGCACAGACATATTCTTGAGTTGCCATTTTGTTACGATTATTTAAATGTTGCAATTTTGCGCTCCATCAAATTTTTTTCTGAAACACACGTACAATGAAAATGTTCTGCAAATTAACTATACTACCTAAAGTAGGCTGCTCACACAAACATTATATATAATGTAAGACGTCCATTTTGTGCTAACATAAAGGGCGACGTGAGACAGATACTATCGCGCGCGACCCTGCTGAAGCACAATTTACAGTAATGTTTGTTTGCTTACAACACAACACGACGTTGCTTCGTGAAAATTTATAGCGTAAATTATGTAAAAAGGAATTTTATGGCTTCAATTTTAAGATTATTATTTGCACAAAACAAAGTCTTAGTTATGATAAAATTATAACTTATCTAATAATAATCGCCTGTCTACGAGATTTTATAAAGTTTCCACACATTTGTGTAACACGGAAAAAAACTTTATTCTAAATAACTTACATAGTGATCGTGTGTACGTGGAAGATCGCATGAATTGCAGGCTACAATTCAAGAATAGAGTTATTATACTAGATTAGGGAAACCAGCCTAATATGTGTCGTAATACAATGAATAGAAAGTAGATTAGACTTATTATCTGTCTCCTTTTTTTATTGTGATTAGACAAAGATAACTATATGAGTTGCATCTCCCCTTTCCTTATTGCTTGCGGCACCCTCATTTACAGGCCTGCCTATGTTCTAGTACAAGAACTCTGCGAATTCAATGTCATATGCCCAAACTGATTTGTGCGTAAATCGGGTCATCCTTTTTGTCACCTATAGAGAAATTTATCAGATTCGGTAGTCGGCTGAGTAGAATAGGCCACCCTCAATTCTTACCGAGGTGTCGTAAAAGGCGACTTAGGTAAATTGACCCACCGTGTGGTATCCGGTTAAGTAAAATAGACCACCCTCTTTCTTACCGAGGGGTCGTAAAATATGACTAAGGTAAGTTGACGTCAGGCAGGCGGCCGGTCGTAAAATATGTAGCCGAATCATGTGACAATATGTTTGTAACATGTTGTGCTGACCCCACTTAAGAGTGGGAAAAGGGCAGGAGGATGGATGTATGTATAGAGAAATTTATCAGATGTTTCCGAACACATAAAATTCCCTTTTATATGAAAGCAAAAGACTGTTATAATTTCACTACCGAGCATAGGCCTGCTCTCGTGTTCTTGAAAGAATGGTTCGATCTTACACCATGATAACATTTTTCCATTGTGGATTGGTTACATATAATACATTTCCCAGGAATTCTCCAGAGATATGCAGGAATCTGAAAAGTGGGTGATAAATTGTTGTTTTTTATTTATAGAAAATATGTTTGCGAACCCAACTTCCGCTATTAAACAACACAAATGTCGTTTCGATTATTTCCTGCTACGGCAAAAACTTGAATAACATAAACAAAAAGCATAAGCTTCAATTCTGAAGTTTCATTGTTCGCTAACTAAAAGCGGACGGCCGTGACCGCGCCACGGTCGACGCTGGTTAATTTATCGATCAGGTACGTCCAGGGAACCAACTATCTGATAATTTTATTATACTATCGACAACTTTATCTATACAAGAGAACGATATAAAACAATTGGTACACGAAGGAACTTACTAATTCACAAATTAGCTCATGATGTTTTCGGTCCGAATATTTCTAACAAGGTTCATTTCATCTATTCTAATCTCTTCTAAATTAAATTCTTAATTTTTGATATTTGCGTACCAAAACTGTTTTACTATGAATTGGACATATAATGGAGAGTGTTGAAAATCACGTGATGAGTTTTAAATATGTATTTCGATGGATATGTATGTGACTAGAGGGAGTTCGATAAAGAGATGATTGGATTGTGTAAAGTATGCGTATAATATGTTGTGGCGATGCTACTTAGAGTGAGAGAATGATAGTAATGAATGTGAATATTTTTTTACATAAAAATCATCAGGCAGGAGAATGATGTATCATTCTCCTGCCTCCCCACTCTAAGTGGGGTTGGCACAACATGTTAAAAACACGTTGTCACATGAATTGGCTACGTATTTTTCGACCGGCCGCCTGCCTGACGTCAACTTACCTTAGTCGCCTTTTACGACACCTCGGTAAGAAATGAGGATGGTCTATTCTACGCAGCCGGATACTACACGGTATTTACTTTAGTCGCCTCTTACGACAACTCGCTAGGAAACGAGGGTAGTCTATTCTATTCTGCCGCATACCACACGGCTGTTTTGCATAAGAATCAATTGTACCAAATTATATTAATATTTATCCGGCAGTTAAACTATTAAAGTGTAACAGACAGACAAAAAGATTTTCACATTTAGAATGTTATCTAGTGGTTCTCGCGACCTCGTTGCTTTAAATACCCCCAGTAATACAATATGTGTTTTTTCACTAATCCTGAAATAAAAATGAGAATTTTTTATGCTATATGTATTTTCCGGTGTTTAAACTTTAATTATAGCAAATTTCATTAATATTGGTTTAGCAGATTAGCTTTGACAGAATAACAGACAGATGTGCAGAAAAACGGAAAGTATGCCTGACTTTCGCATTTATAATGTTATTATAGATTATGTATATGCAGGATTATGAATAGCTTAGATAAGACACTAAATGTGCCAGTCATTTGTTAATAAGATTAGATAGATAATAAGATTTAAGGTAATAAGTTTGATTAAGTCATTCAGATACGAGCATAATAATCAATAGATAGATAGTGATAGGTGGTGCCACATACATGAGAAATGGACAATGTAACTCTTTACGTGGTTTATTACAGTAGAACAGAACAATTTAGTAACTTTATTCTAATCAACCGTATAATCATCGTCATCCTCCTGCCCTTATCCCACTCTAAGTGGGTCGGCACAACATGTTATAAACATGTTGTCACCATGATTCGGCTACGTATTTTACGACTGGCCGCCTGCCTGCCTATAAAAATTTCATGAAAAAGAATTTATCGATTTTTAAAAGATGTGTGTATATTTAAGTCTTATCAGTAAAGTTTTAGTCAACCTATGGAGTTTATCTTAGAGCTCTTCTTGAATTTTCTCTGATATTTATTCTGACAGCAAACAAGCTAATACAAGCAAACCCGTCTATTATCTAAGTTCCCTAAATACAATTTTCAATAGGTTTTGAAAATATTTTTTTACACATGTTTATATTTAAAAATACAGCGGTTGAAATACATTAAAGTCAAAAAAATATAATGACGACAAATTTTTGGGCGCCTCATCGAAGTACTTAGACGATTTGACCATCTTCTGCGCGGCGCCCGTGCGCATTGCACCCCCGGCATGAGTCAAGACGGGCCTGAAACCGGGTAATATATAGTAACATGTCGTGTATGTATATTAAGGAAATGTGTATCTTCGTCAAAGAAAACCCTGATCTTTTAAGTACTCACGAAACATTAGGAAAAATAACAAGGCATAAAGATAGGTTAATAGTACCGTGTGATATCCGGCAGAATAGAATAGACCACCCTCCTTTCTTAGTGAGGTGTCGTAAGAGGCGACTAAGGTATGTGCCGTTTGGTATCCGGCTACATAGAAAAGACCACCCACATTTCTTACCGAGGTTTCGTAAAAGGCAACTAAGGTAAGTTGACGTCAGGCAGGCGGCCGGTCGTAAAATACGTAGCCAAATCATGTGACAACATGTTTATAACATGTTGCGCCGACTTAGAGTGGGATAAGGGCAGAATTATGTATGTAAAAATAGATTAATAGTACCAAAAATAAAAACTTTATATAAAAATAGCTGTTACTGTATGGCTGTAACAATATTTAATAATCTACCAGGACATTTAACGTCACAATCATTGTTAACTTTTAAGGGCAATATTTATAAGTGGCTTTTGGAAAAGTGTTTTTAATCTGTTAGCGAATACTTGAATCAACGCAAAGTATAAAATTGTTCACGATCTATAACAATTATGGTTTTATTTTATTTTAATAAGACTTTTTTCCCTAATAATTTTCATTTATTTTTATTTTATTATTATTAATCTAATGTGAATTATATTTGATATATTTTTGTAGATAATTGTTAACTATAAGCATTTTTTGTATTATATTTAATGATTTATTTTAAAACTTGCACGCTAATAGTAAAATAAGCAAATATAAATAAATAATTAAAACATATCTGGGATGAATACTATACTGCTAAGAATACATATTTTAGATGTTCCTTATTTTTCAACGTCAGGGCACCCCAAAATAGGTCGTCGCTACTCGATCACATCAAGGCGGGTATATTGGACTCTCACCAACTAAAAACTCACCCCATCACGCTACTGGTATAACATAGTAACGTTGTGCACTTGCCTCCAACCCCTCTAGCAGCAGCTCTGTACTCCGCAGAGCACCACCTCCAGGTGTCATGTCTAAGAAATGAACCTTCCCTCCGCTAATCAATGGATTGCGAGCTCCAGATACATAACTAATTTCAAGTTAAAATGTAACATATTATTCTACTTAAGAAAACTCATTTCTTACCTTTGCAATCCATTCGAAACTCGTTCATTAGAGAGATAATAAATGATCCAAAGTCATCGCAACATCTAGTTATGGGATCAAACACAAATTAAAAATAAATGTAAATTTAAAAATGATAAGAGGAAAAATATTAATGAGATGTTTATATCAATATAAATTTATAACTAGACAAAAGAAATAAAATTATTGTGTTATAATTATAGTAATTTTATTAGCCGTGTGGTATCCGGCAGAATAGAATAGACCACCCTTCTTTCTTACCGAGGTGTCGTAAGAGGCGACTAATGTAAGGGCCGTGTGGTATCCGACTGCATAGAATAGACCACCCTCATTTCTTACCGATGTGTCGTAAAAGGCGAATAGGTTCCCACTGCTGGGAATAGGCCTCCTCTCTCCGTTTCTGCAGAGAAGGGTTAGAGCTAAGACTTACCACGCTGCTCCAATGCGGATTGGTAGGTTACACATATCTCCAGAATTCTCTAGAAATATGCAGGTTTCCTCACGATGTTTTCCTTTACCGAAAAGCGTGTCATAAATTGTAATTATGAATTAGACACATGAGTTTTAATACAAAACTCATTGGTGCCTGCCCGAGTTTGAACTCGTGTTCCCCTCGAAAAAGTCGAACGGTCTCACCGCTGGGCTATCACAGCTCTTATCATAACAAATGTTTTAATATTAATTGAAAATCTTAGAAAATTACATAAAATCCATAATATTATGGTCTAAAGCAATAATGTCTATGTACTTGGCATGTAACATAGAAGAGCGTGGTCGTATTCTTTCAGTTCAAATTAAGGTTAATTGGATTTACGACAAAAACATAAAAAAAACTGTTATACAGCAAGTTAAAGTCAATTTTTCAATTCAAAAATCAGTTTTATTTTAGTTTTGTAATTAACAAATTGATGCACGCCTGCGTGGACTTCTATACTTACAGAGTTTAAAATTACTTGCTCTTAAACTATCTCGATACTAAAAATGACATCGGTCCATCGAACGATTAAACACTAATATTACTTAATAAAGTTAAAGCATTATATTAAATATAACCGAGGATTTTTTTTTAAATATACTCTGAGATGGGATAATTATATTTCTATAAGTTTGCCCATCCATTCACATTCTAAGTTGGGTCGCGGCGGCCTAATTTGCGAAATAATTTGCTATTCACGAGTACCCCGCTCGGAACGGAATCCGCTCGGGTATTTCTGCTACTAACGACTTGTTCAACTTTCATTCAATGTTTAGTGCAGAATATAACTGTTACAATTTACATTCATAAAACTTCTACAGTTGATTTATATCAGGGAATAATATTCAAAAATCCAATTTTATGTTCCCAACCCGCTGTCTCATTTTCAGGATTTCAGATGTTTACAACACCTATAAAGTAACAACGCGTGTGATTTTTGGCGAAATTTCACTGATGTAGCTCCATTTTACCACTAAAAGTTAGGGCGTTTTATTGATATTTGTAATTCTTCGTGTGCTTATCTAATCAACTGGCATATAAAATCTGAAGGATAGATGCAACCTATCAAACATAGTGGATTTTAGCTCCAGTTTCCACCAAAGCGGAGAGGAGGTGCGTTGTAACCACCAAAGATATATCGTCATTTCCACATCTCATCTCCGCTTAACTTAAATTAAATAGACGCTTTGGTGGAAAGCGGGCCTAAGCCAGAGTAGGCAAAACTATGTACATCAACCTGCTCGTTTCTTAACGTTTAATGGACATGCTATTAAAAACTTTGACTTTGGAAAATTAGTGGAAAAAAATACGCATCAATTCACTCAAAACCCTGTAATACCTAAAGGAACATTTACAATTTTTAATTACAACCGTAGTTTAGATATTGTTATCGGTGTCATGCCTTAAATATTTTGGGCTACAATGGCGCTCGTGTCTTTTCCAGCCTTGGTCTTATTTATTTATTATTATTTTATTTATTTATTTAGCATTTATTAAGTATCACCCTTCTCCATGAGCATAGATAATATACTTTTCATTTTATATGAAACTAGCTTTCCGGCGTGTTGCTGTATCTCAGTCTGGTTTCGAATTCCCCACTTAACAGAACTCAAGAGTTAAAAAAATGCCCCGGTCATCAAACTTTACAAGATTATCCGCCAGGTCATTCTAAAGACTGATTGAAAATTTCATTAAAATCAGTTCAGTTGTTTCGAAGTGTTTAAAGCACATACAGACAAACATTCATTTTTATATATAATTCGTCTACAGTAAGACTGACCTTCCTTGTCTTTTATGAATTGACTTAGTTCTATACTTTTGTCTTTTGTTACAAGTATTAAAGGCTTAAATAAAATTTATAACGCAAGTAGTACGAGTGACTTTAAACGTAACATGCCTCGTGTTTGATTTTATCATAATTTTGTTTTATTATAATGATAAGCAGTAGTGTGGATACAAGAATTAATAATTAAGTAATAGCATTTTTTCCGTAAAAAATATTATTTAGTTATATATTTGGTTTAAATTAACCGCTTGTTACTATCTTTCTGCTGGACAAGGTCTCCTTTCTATTTATAGAGCAGGATTGGGTATATCGCGCTGCTTCACTCTGGATTGGTAGGCTATATTCCAGAATTTCTTAAGTAGATAACCCAGAATTTTTTTCACTCTAAAAGGCGTTACGAATGTATCAATCAGACCAATATCAAGGGGCGCGACCCGGGGTGATAGAAAACGAGGTAATGTTAATAAAATTAAATGTATAAAAGCAGTCCGATTTCAGGGGGGTATTACAACAGATACTAAGGACGCATTTTAATACTCTTTTTTTGGGGGGGAGGTTCCACTCTCTCTATTTACGCCACTGGGTATGGTTAAATATATGATTACAAATATTTAAAGACCCGCTGATTAAATATAAAATACATGTACTACGATATCCTAAATTAAATAAATATATGGGACATCTACACACATGGTCGTCCAGCCCCAAAGTAAGTAACTTAATACTTGTGTTAGGGGTGAGAGACAACTGGTAAATATATACATATATAGTTTTAAATACATACTTAATTACACCTAGACTCGAAGAACCAACAAATTCTAAATAAAAAAATGTTAGTTCTCGGCGGGAATCGAACCTGCGACTCGCGGAGCCGAAGTCAGGGTCACTGCCAACTGCGCCAAGGGCCAATCAAAAAAAATAATCTGTGACTATTGAAGTGGTATAAATCTATGAGTATACTTTGTAGCCAAATCATATGACAACAAGTTTGCAACATGTTGTGCCGAGCCCACTTAGAGTGGAATAAGGGCAGGAGAATGATGATGTTGTAATAAAGGGCAGTTCATATCCACCGCTCAAGTGTTTCCTTACATCCTCGCATCATATGGCGACACTGCCAGTCGGTGCGCGCGCGTCTCCGCACGCCGTGTGCACCGGCTGGCCACCGTTATAAGAGAATCATCATCCCCCTGTCCTTATCCCACTCTAAGTGGTATCGGCACAACATGTTTTTCTCTTCCATTCGGTCCTATTATTCGTAAACTCTGGCGCTGCTCCTTGTCATACTTCACACAATCCAACCAACTTGTTTAGTTTGTTTCAACCGTTTTGCCTTCCTCTAGTCACACATCCATCTACATTCATATTTAACGCTCGTTTGGTCAAATGACTTTCATCCATATATACTCATATCTGCGACCATATATATCATTCATAAAAAAAGTATATTTTTACCATAAACACTATTAAAGTTTTAAAGACGTTTAGTGAATTAAATTGGATTTTTCTATTACTTAAATTTGCGGAATTAAATCGTCAAAAAATATAAGTAGCTTATGCACAGTTTGCTCTTTAATTTTACAAACAGCTTTTAAGAAAGTTTCCCTATTAAACTGCTTATAGCAATATAATCCTTTGATCCTGCCTTTGTTAGACTTCATATTTGTTTGGAGTTTATAAAACAACACAAAATTTGAAAATTCTATTTTCCAGAAAAGTATAATACAGCAGCTTTATCCGCAATATGATTGTATAATGATTTTATTATTATTTAAAACTAGCTGTGCATACGGCCTCGCCCGCGTGAAAATCAGAGTGTCACTAAAACTGTTATATACTCTTCTTTCTCCTGCCCTTATCCCACTCTAAGTGGGGTCGGCGCAACATGTTTCAAACATATTGTCACAGATTTGGCTACGAATTTTACGACCGACCGCCTGCCTTCAACTTACCTTAGTCGCCTTTTACGACACCTCGATAAGAAATAAGGGTGGAATATTCTATGCAGCCGGATACCACACGGCACATACCTTAGTCGCCTCTTACGACACCTCGGTAAGAAAGGAGGGTGGTCCATTCTATTCTGCCGGATACTATATACCATTATAACTTAAACCTTTATTTAAAATTGCACTATCTTTTCGTAAAAACCATACAAAAATCCGTTCAGTACATTTTGAGAAAATCAATCACATACAGACAGCTTTTGTGGACTTATAATATGTATGTATACATTAGTGGTAGTATCCGCGACTTTGTTCGCGCATACTTAAGCTTTTAAGCACCCTTAATAAAGCAATAATGAAATTATTTTGCCTAAGCCTTACAAAGCTTTGCGATTTTGTGGTTGACTATTGTCTCCTGCATGAACCAATTCAATCAATTGAAGACGTAAACGACGACCGTGAACCGCTTTCTTTTCGTACCATGAAGTGTGAATTGCATTGGGGTCGTAATGTTTGAAAAGGATAACGTTATATGAACTATAGATAACTCTGTCTCTTTTACTCGTGTTCTGAGGTCGAATTCCGAATGCTCATTGGGCAACGACTTAAAGTGTGCGTCTTTTCGGTCAATTTCGTTTACGTCATCAATTGAGTCGCAATAAGAGTTCATGGGAGGCCTGCTGATGATGTTTCGTTTGGTTCGGTTTCGGATGATTGTTGAGTTTGTGATAGCGAATGTGTGTGGAGTACTATGTTGTGTATTGTAATGGCGGTGGTTGCGGTTTGTGCATGTGTTTTACGGATCCTGCATGTATCAGGTACGAAAACGGATAGTCCAATGGGCATTTAGCATATTTTCTGTTTGGATTATCGCGGATTTGAGCAAAATAATTTCAATATTACTTTTGTAGAATGGATATATGAACTCAAAGTAACGCCTTATTCTATTAATTACCTTCAATAATTCAATGTGTTTCTTCCCTGTTCACGGAAGAAAAATGCTTAAGTTACTATTCTGTATGTTATTCTGATACACCTATATAACTGTAACTGTGTAACCTATATAACCTATATAACTATATAACTATGTGTAAAGTTCCATCCATATCCATCCAATAGGTTTTTCGTGAAAGAGTAACAAACATCCATCCATGCTCACACACTTTCGCATTTATAATATTAGTAGGATAGTAGGATAATTAATAGATGACGCGTTTGTAGCATACGTCATAAATGCACATCTCTGATATCAGAGACTTGTATTTTACTGAAAACAAGGCAAATTAAAGCTTTTAACAAAGTACCCTCGCCTGAAGCCAATCCAGGCAGCAGCATTAAAGTTGCTTATTATGCTTATCATATGTCCAGCATATTCTGTTAGAATGTAAGAAGTATGATGGGAAGAGAGAACACTTTATGCGGACATATAATTTAAATAAATACAACTTAGGAGTTCTAACTAATGTTCTCTTTTACCCGTCTGCTGATATATTTAAGATGATGATTAGTATATTTTTACCTAAATGATATATCTATATAATTATACATATATAATTTAATATTTATGTTATATTAATTTGGGCAATAATGGGACTGGCATATCCTTGTAGGATATAAGTCCTTAAAAAAATAAAGATAAAAAAAATCATGCACAACTACCGATTGCATGCTTTTCTTTATTGTCTTCTCATTTGCACTAAATTTATACTTATTATACAACAAAAAAATATTACCTCCCTGAGCCAGCGCTCTTTCTGTAACATGCCGTAATCCGACTTTGGTAGTGAGAGGACGTTAACTACATCGACTTTCTGCGGATGACGACGGCGACGAAGAGGACGACGCGACGGGCGAAAGGGCGAATACACCGGACATGACACACCTACCTGAACGAGACACCACCGGACGAGACACCACCGAAATTGACCCCGAGGTCTGGGAGCTACCATTCCCAGACCATACCACTGAACAAGATATCCATTAGGTCACCAAGGTGACCTGGGCTTACGGCCCAAATACCGAAACCTTTGGGTCACCTAGGTGACCTCGGCCTACGGCCGGAACACATACCGGGCTTAAGTGCCCGCGAGGAGATGCCCGGGTAGAGAGGAATTCCTCGAGGCCCGCACCCCGTTTACCCCCACCCGGGGAGTAAACGAGAAGACCCTGCTGCTCGACTTTCTGTCTAAGTATTGTTAGCTATATATTTTTCTTTCCTTTATTCCATTTCGGTTTATTTATATTTTTAACTCAGGATAATATAAAGGGATTAACGGGGAAAAACACTTTGTGAACATGATTAAAGATAGTAATATGTAAATTAATAAAGTATATTCTAAATTGAATTGAATTATAAAAACTACAATCACATTACTTGATGTAAGTTGTGTACCATTGCCGCAGTTTTAAAAATAAAACAATTCTTTGACATGTTTGCACAATGGGTGCGGCCTAAATGCACTACACCATATCACGATGACGTCAACAATTTTTTTACTACGTAGTATAGAAAAAATTTAAACATTTTAACTTTGATAATTAGTAAGAAAGTAGTTAATATAAATAGAATACGTTAAAATCTCATTTAAACATGCATACTAATAATGTGCTGTGATAGCCCAGTGGTGAGACCGTGCGACTCTCTAGAGACGAACATGTGTTCAGCCCGGGCAGGCACTAATGAGTATTTCTATTAAACTTATGTGTCTAATTGATGTTTGCAATTTATCACACGCTTATCGGTGAAGGAAAACATCGTGAGGAAACTTGCATATCTCTAGAGAATTCTGGATTCTCTATGTTTAACCTACCAATCCGCATTGAAGCAGCGTGGTAGGTCTTAGCTCCAACCGTTCTCTCCAAAAAAAACGGAGGGGGCCTATTCCCAGCAGTGGGATATTACCAGGCCGTTACTTTACTTTTTTTTACTAATGTAAATGCGAAAGTCTGGCTGTCTTTAACCTTGAATAACGCTGGAATAATACTAATGTTTTTAGTACAACTGAAGCTTACATGCAGGCAGGTAAGGTAAAGGTATTTTTATATGTGTGACTCGATCGTCTGTTATCAAAAAAAGTATGTAACTCAATACTTGTTATAATAGGTGAAATACGACTGGTAAATATATACGTGTATAATTTTAAATGAATACATAAATACATCCTCACTCAAAGAACAAAGTGTTTTATAGAAAATGTTGTCTTCGGTGGGAATCAAATACACAATCTGACTTGAAGGCCACTTGCAGGTCACTGCTGCCTGTGCCCACGGGCCAGTCAATTAATAGCCAATAATGACGAGCAAAATTTGTAAAAGTTGTTATGAAATAACGTTTAATAAAAGCCATAGAGTTATTATACTTAGAGTAGCGGAGCCATAGGCCCGACCCGAATGACCCTAAATAATGAGAGGGTAGGTGAAATTATTATACTTCATCTGTTTCTAGTCATACATAAAAAAGAGAGACAGATAGATCATCCTCATTTGCTTTCTCTTTATATCTCTTTATTGTAATATGGCACATTTTAGGCTGGCTTACCTACCTAAGTATAATAACGCTGTGATGAAAACTTGACAAATATTTTGTATTTAAAACAAAAAATCATTATTAAAACACCGTGTGGTATCCGGCATAAAATAAACCACCCTCCTTTCTTACCGAGGTGTCGTAAGAGGTGACTAACGTATGTGCCGTGTGGTATCCGGCTGCATAGAATAGACCACCCTCATTTCTTAACGAGGTATCGTAAAAGGCGACTAAGGTAAGTTGACGTCAGGCAGGCGGCCGATCGTAAAATACGAAGCCAAATCATGTGATGACATTCTTGTAACATGTTGTGCCGACCCCACTTAGAGTGGGATAAGGGCAGGAGAATGATGATCATTATTCAAAGGGTATTGAAAGTATACTATTCTTGTATATATTATTATTATGTCGTGTGCAAATCGAATAAAAACCGTATCTAAGCTTACGTGTCCTTTGTTATTAGCCGTTTTATGGGGTAGGTGGTGGCAGAGCAGTGGTGGCGCACCACCAAGCCCGGTCCGACGTGCGGTGAGCTTTCGCGAATAACGAAAACATTCGGGTATTATATATAATACCCGATATCCCACGACGTTTTACGTAACACGCTAAAGTGAGAAAACGTTTGTAAATTATAATACAACAGTGTAATCTTTACGTATTTTCTGATGTTATATTTTATTAACACTATGTATTTGTGACGTGTAACCTACATAAGTTTATTGAAAGTTACGTTTTAGAGTATTATATGCATAATATTATTATAAATTCGCTTGTTTGTTTGTACTATTTCCACATAACGTAGTAACGGATCATTTCAATTTCGTTACGGTAATAGTTGGATGACTGATGAGTGATATAGCCTTCTTTTTATTACATACGGAGTCGTGTGAAGATTAAACAACCATTTATTATTTTGATTTTTAAAATCAAACATTATAAGCTATTATTTTGATTTTTTGCCGTCTACAAAACAAAATTTCTATTTTTAATATTATGAATCATTTATTTATGTATATATTTTGTAGTATAAGAATAACAGTAGATATTCAAGACGCATAAAGGTAAGGTAGTATTCCCATTATTAGGATTTTTATTTATTTTATAGGACAAAGTTTATACGAACTAATAATTTTTGTAAACAATAATTGTTTTTTAATTATGATAGAAGATTGAATATATTTTCTTATTTATGCTTCTTTATTTGTAAGCTTACTTTGAAATAATACAATCAGGTAATTCATGCTTTTTAAAACTCTACTTGTAATCAGTATTCACTGTCAATATTGTGAGTGGCAGTACATTTTATTGATATAGATAAGATAATGAATTTGGCGTGTGTGCGTAAGCCTTATTGATTTACACAAAATCGACCGTAAAAAAATAAAGATAAAGATATCACAAGCGATTCGTTTTAATATGTCAGCTGAGCATCTAAATCTTTTTTTAAATTTATTTAAAATCAAGTACAGAATGTTATTAAAAATAAATTTACAAGTTTAATTGATTGATCAGCTTCACACAATAACACTCCAAAATATGATCTAGGCATGCAATATTCATTAAAAGCTACTCGAACGGAATACAATAAAAAAGAATTTAAAGTAAATATAAAAAAATAGAAATACAAATACAAATAAAAGCTTAAAGGTATCCATTATAATCCACTGTCAGTTCCTTTTTCAGAGTACAACGAAAATGGCTGATTCTTCCACAAAAACATCAATATTTATATTATTACACAGCGTTCAATGAGAATTTTAGTCTCTAGTAATCAGTGCCCTGCATTTAGAAACCCTTACAAATGTTGGGCTCCTCTCTACTCCCTCAACCCATAAAGTTGTACAGTTCTCCGTAGTTTGCTTTTCCCCCAACTTTCTGAAAGCTCTTAGTATAATTAAATGTTATATAATTGAAAAATTTTGAACACATAACGGCTTATTATTTCTGAATTATACTAATGCGCTAGCAATAATAATCGTCTTTTTTAATTATCGTTGAAAGATAAACAAGTCGTTTTAATTTATTATTTTTACTTCGAATCAAGTACAGCTAATGTAATTATTTATATATTATTATAATTGTAAGCATATAATATATTGTATCTTCTTGGATGTTGTGAAGTATTATTTATTCATAGGCGCTTGTAAATGATACACAGGTGGTTTAAATCGTCCGTCTCAAAACGTATATTGTCCGTTACAAGATTGGATGTCAATTTCGAAAAGTGTGCCAAAATGGGTCACACAGATATAAAAAGGTATTGTTGTGGCTACGTTCACAACATATATAAGTATACAGTTTAGTATCAGATTATAAGAGTATTAATTGAAATCGGTTATGAACAATTTAGAAAAAGTAAATAAATCGTTTCCATTACATTGAACATTGCATTAGTAATCGATATTTTTTATGTAAATTACAAATATTCTACAGTAGTTTATAAACACAACTTCGTTCGCGTGGACCGCGGTCTTATTATATTATTTGAGTAAACCGTAATACTCATATTAATTATGGTTAAAGTGGGTTACCCTTAAAAGCTAGACATATGCTGTCGCGGACTTTTATTCAGAATATTCAGAGATTTTTGAATAACTTTCACCGTTTACTTAGCTCACGCAAGGAAGGCTTTAAATTTTGATAGTTATTGCTGCTCCTCTCCTATTCATCTTAGCGTGATATCATATAATCTTGATCTTTCCTCGATAAATGGACTATCTTAAACTCAAAGAGTTTTTCAAATCTGTCCAGTAGTTCCTGAGATTAAACAAACAAACAAAAAATACAAACAATCTCTTCAGCTTTGTATATTAGTATAGATTCTAATTAATTGCTGACTACGGTTACTAGCTTTTTTTAAACCATGGCACAGCTTTATTTTACATCTATAAAATAATTGATTTAAATTATTAGGTGGATTAATAGATTACTTGCATAATTCTTCTTTGTCTAGCCCTCTCCCATTATTGTTAAAGTCAGCTGTAGCCATTTTTCGTTGTATTAGACGCGAGACTTCAGAGTTGTCAAGTAATCTACTTTGGCTTTCACGCCTTCGTTAGGTTTTCACTTCATTATTGGCAACAGACATGTTTGAAGGAGTGTCCCTTGCCTTCTTGGGCCAGTATCCAAAATCAAAACATGCCAACTCCGTACTAGATTAGTTCCAACGTGTATTTATAAAAATTAACGCTTCAATACGTACGGGAATATATTTCGACGGGATGAAGTAAATATTTTACTTTGAAGGGTCTTCTCTTAGTCTGATTTACGGCGAAGGCCTGACCACGGTTGCGGTTAAGTTATTTAGAGCCGAGAACCGAAAACAGAGGAAATTAACAGGATAGTCTACTTAGTTAATTTGCTTACGGCTTATATAATATATTAAAAAGGGATGAATATTTAAATGTTTATAAACTTTCATTATTTCGGTTCAAACTTATGTATAAGGAACAATATCCTGTATTTTGTTTTTTGTTTGACGCATTTATAATAGTTTGACATACGATGTTAAGTTAAGCATAAGGTTAAGTTATATTATATTTATATTAACCGTAAGGTTAAGTTAATCATAGTTTATTTAAATGAAGTATATTGTTATGGAAGAAATAAATCATTAATTAATTCCTTGAATTAGCTATCCTTTTTGTTGCTTGTCCGAAAAGAAATGATTAGAAAATGAATTAAACAAATAAAATAGATCGTGAGTACATTAGTTCCTGATCAAGCACAATGTTCAGTGATGGTGACACACCTTTAATGACACCGGATGGTTACAGCAGCATCTCACAAGGTATGTGCCCAAACAAAGTTATATATCAACAAACATTTCCACAATTTGACCACATGAATTGATTAAGGAACGGTTTGATGACACACCATAAAATCATGTGCCGCGCAAATTCCTTTCACTTATTCTTTTCCGTCAGTTGATAGGAAAACGAAAAATCTTACTTTATAAGTTAATATCTTCTAAGAAGAAAATCTCTCTGACGCACTACTCGTTGCAGTTGCGTTCATCTTGTATTATTATTTCTTTTAATTTTGACTTAAATATGTATCGAATGAACCGAAAATCGATTCACCATCTTAGAAATAGCATTGATACAGTCCATAATTTGGTGAGATCAGTCTTTTCACATGTAGTTCTTCCCAATTATCTTACACTTACAACTTGTGTTATTTAGGATGTTTAGGATTTTTTGAATATGCTTTATAGTGTGATCAACATAAGCTGAACCGATTTTAGTATTCAATGCGTGAAATGTTTAGATTAATTTAAAGGTATTCGCCCGAGATGTCTCGGCCGAGACCGAGGGTATGCTCGGAGTGACCATGTACACTATCGAGAGTGAACAGTGTGAACATATTTTCGGATTCCTTTACCACTTTTAAAAACAAAATTAATAATTTGCTGACATAATTAAAATTTAATCTAAATTATTTGCAATTATATAATAACTATTTTCGAAATTATACATTACACATTTTTTTATTTCTTTGTCATGTAATTGATATAAAATTGTAATTTGGGTTTATTTAATTGTATATTTTGATTATTTTAAGGTATATTATACAATCCACACTATAAATATTTTTGTACTGTAATCATAAATTGAATTGAAAATTGAAAATGCCTTTAAGTGACGTTTTCACCCAGAACAAAAGTTTATAAATTAAACTAAATATGTAATTATATAATTGTAACTGTGTTTATGTCGTTGGTGTGACTTATATAAATAAATAAATAAAATAGGGCGGGAGCTACCTTGCACACTCTTGCGCTCGACATGTCTCGAGGTGTTTCGCAGAGAGTATACAGCCGCCATAAGGATCTCTCTTTCACAGATATGTGAAAGGATCTCTGACTCATGACTGTTTATCAGAATACTCCGGAATGTTACCGTCGGCTTGCTACTAGTTAATTAACAACATGTTCATCAATATAACCAGCCCATATTGTCACAGTGTTAATTACCGCCAACCGCAGCCATCGGGTGATTGATCGTCATTGCAATTGTGATCTGATAAAACTTGATTAATGATTATTTGACAACATTGGTATACGGCGTCCTTTATGTGTTTTCCCTAAATACTCATGGTTAATATGATTTCGTGTTACGCAAATATGTTATACTTACATACAACCTGTGATCCTTGCCAAATCGTATTAATGGCACCTCTAAGTTTTCTTAAGCTCATGTGCTTTATTGCCGTCAATCAATAAAAATTAATCTTATTAATGTTTATTAAAAATAAATAAATTGCTAGCATTTTTGATAATAATAATTTATTTAATTCTAAGATAAATCAAATTTTAATGGGAATGTTTCGAAATTTTACATTTCGGGTTAAAGATAATTTTTTTTCGGGTTAAAGATAATTTATTTTTCTCAAAAGAACTACAGTCCACTTAAATGAGAATTAGAATTAAACATTACATTTACGTACACGCATGCACCACTTATTCTTAAGACCTTAAATAATCTTATTTACTAATATATGTATGTATTTAAAAAAAAAAAAACAAACAAACATTAACTTAAAATATACATACAAGCGTTGATAATTTATATTTTTGATATTACTTTAAAGAGACAAAACATTTAAAGAGAAAAACTAGTAATATATCTTATTCTGATCGATATATTATATATTTCTTACGGAACAAAACTCTTTGAAGCAGTTGAATAACTCTAAGCTGATTACTTTATTGTCTCTGCACGGGGAGAATTTGCCTCCACAATGGAAAGTGAGCTAGGTATTACTTTCATATTATTTGTTAAAATAAGAAATTAATGATTTATTTGCAGACTTAATTATTTTCGTATTGATTTATATAAGCAGAAACAATTAGTTAAGAAAAAGTACAAAAGTGAACATAAGACCATATACAAAATGGACATAGGAAGCGGTTGTGATAATTTTCAGTGTTAAAAGAAAAAAAAATTGCCTTTTTATCTTTTCGTTCGTCCAAAATTAACGGAAAACTACTTGAACTGTTCATCGTAGCTCTAAGCGGTACCGATCTGAAAAAAAAGTAAATATATGTAAGAACTAATCACAACATTTAGATTACTGTTTTGCAAAAATTTGAAGTTTCGACTTAAAGATAGTTTATACACTCTGAATGCATCTAAAAAATTAATTTACATAAATGCTAAAAATGTGAGTTTATTTAGTTTATTATGGTAAACTATACATAAAGTTTGACGTTAAACGTTTATACCAAATCTAGTAATAAAGAAAAAAGAATTTCATAATTAGAAAACATGAAATAATGTGAATTGAATGTAGAATTTCATTACCATCTATATTACAATATAACGAAATCATACAAATGACATGTTTCGATCCGAGTAAATATTTAACCTCGAGTGTGGGTGAAACGGTAGCTTCGGGGCTAAAACGAATGAAGGGCAGACCTTCATCACACCTATTGAATGTCATTGACAAACAGTCCTCGAGGCTAAATATGATGTAAATTAACGATAATATGACATGTATAAACAATATTTCCTCTGTTTATAAGCTATAAACAAAAAACAGAAGGTCCTTTGAGCCGGATCTAAGTACTTAAATGAAGTTATTACTTTGTTGTTTTTGATTTATTTTTTGAGAAATCAAATTTATCTGAAGACAAGGATATACAACTTAGTGTTTATTAGTATGTCCAAAGTGATATGATCTAGACGCATGAGAAAATTAATAAAACTCGGTAATTTAAAAGGCAATTTTTTTTTTATTAAAGATATCAAGCCGTTTACCCTTCATAGATTACCATAGTCGGTATTTACTCAATATCCGTTTCACTCCAACATCAACTCAAACAAACTCACTAATAACTAATAGCTAAAACATATTATTAGAAAAATATGTTGATCCTGTTTAACTATAAATACTATCAGTTATTCTACACTAGTGGAAAAATGACCTTATATATTCATTCACCCTAACTAAAGTAAACACTTTCAAAATGAAGTGTAACCATTACTTTCATATTCATAAGAATAACCGAAGTCCCTAATGTGTGGTTATTTAAAAAACCTTTGTTTTGAATTCAAATAGAACAGCCTTGAGGGTAGTCGTGACCGTACTTAATAAGTACTATAAACTGCTCAATGCCGGGGCATACGCGGCCGAGGCAAGTTCAAGTAGAAAATCGATCCAGGTGCTCGGGTATTATCGTGACTACTCGGATGACTCCGCCATCGGCAAACACAATGAACGAAAAGTTGAACTCAGATTGTTCAATACACGATTTTTGTAAAACCAAAAGGCGATTTCCATCAAAAGTTAAACAAAAAGGCTGGCCTATTTTAGATAACTTAGTTCAGCAGCCTACGCTGTTCGAAAGATAAGACAATTTACAGATGTCGAAACAGCAAAACTTGTTTATTTTGCTTACTTCCATAGCATTATGTCTTATGGAATATTGCTGTGGGGTAAATGCGCGGATAGTGAAAAAATTTTCGTATTACAAAAAAGAGCCATACGTGGCATCTACAATTTAAGTCCGCGTGATTCCCTGCGAGAGAAGTTTAAGGAAATAGGTATTCTTACATTTGCTTCACAATATATTTTAAACAATGTAATTTTTGTACATAAAAATATAAAGAATTATAAAACGATAGGTGATGTATATAATAGACAAAGTAGGAACCGACATAAGCTTGCGACTCCTGCTTTGCGCCTAGCAAAAGTACGTAAATCGTTTGTGGGTATGGGTATAAGATTCTATAATAAAATTCCGAAATCAATTTTGGCCATGCCATTACAGCAGTTTAAAACCACTGTTAAAAAGAGGCTGATACAGAAAGCCTACTTTACTGTTGAAGATTACTTAGATGATAAGGATGTGTGAATATAGGTGCACCTCTACCCTGTACAAGACAGTAATAAATAAATGTTATTAGTTCTAAGATTTATATTTTAAAAAGAGCAACCGCCGAGTTTCTTACTGGCTCTTCTCGGCAGGAACAGCTTTCCGAACCAGCAGTAAAGTTGACGATTCAAAAGCACTTGTTTACAAGTTTACTTGAATAAAGAATATTTTGAATTTGAATTTGAATTTGATAATTTTTTTAATGAATCAACTAATATTAACATTATTTTTATTTCATTTAGTATCAAATAGTTTTGGAATCTATGATATCGTCCAGTACATTTTTGCAAAAAATGCGCTATAAAAAATCAATGGGAAATCAACAATTATTTAGTTTTCAGTTTCAACATATTTTTAATTATTTTGAAATTTTGCTTATCGTAGCCTACACTTCCAATCTACTTATATATCCATGCATTCATTAACATCACTTCCAATCAAATACCTAGAGATTTCCTGGTTAGTTAATTTGCTTACCTCATTAGATCGCATGGAACAAACTCTAATCCTGCTATTCCAGGAGATTTTGCTTGATTCTGCTAATCCAGGAGGTTGGAGGAAAAAGGTGAGGGAAATAGGTGAATACACAAGTGGACACATAGGTGGACAAAACAAAGGAAAAAAGTAATAGCCGTAAACTGTATTTATTCGGACAACTTTAAGAAAATCGCGACTTTAAAAGAATAGATGATTCAGAATTCTTAATAAATCCCTCCTTCAGATAGCTATGCTAAATTTATAGAAGCTGACGTGAACGTTGAAATAAAGTTATTAAATTACAAGATTTGCTTTCAGCTTCGCCACGAAACTTAGAGAACTAACTCTGTTTGATTAATTCAATTCAAAGTTGGCTCGGCTTTTGTTGTTTTCTCTGTAATATTTTAAAAGAAATATCTTAAAAATGTCCAGAAGGCAGTTAGTAATTAGTTGACTATCAAGACAGTTGTCTTATCAATATGTGTAAATACTAATTAGCATTGAAATAACGTGGTTGTTCCAACCTCCAATGTTATTCTCATAAGAAAGAGAGGAGGATTTTGCTCAGCTGTGGGACAGTAACAAGTGGCAATTTTTTCTTAATATTTCATCATATAGTTTGTTAAAATAAATAAATATAATCATTTATAATTTTTTTTTATCATTAAGCTATTTTACAAACTAGGAATAGTCAGTCTAAACTGATTATTTGCGAGAATCGAGCTAGCCATGTTATCGATTAGCAAATAACCAGGAATACATTGAGAAACATAATGATAAAAGCGTATATAATATTTATTTATGTTTACATCTATTTATTTTAATCAATAAAGTAGAAAAAGTGGTTCATTTCATTTGAAATCGAACAACTATTTCCAATGCCGAATTTTGTCTACACAAAAACGAATTGCCAAACCTATATAGTCAAATACGGGCTACCCTGATTAAAAGTAAACTAAAGGTTGCAAGTCAGACTTATTTACAAAATAAGTTTAAAATGCTTTTGCAAGCTTTACATATATATGACTATTTATTCAGTAAAATGTTATTAGCTACTTCTTCGTACTGAGCTAAATACATAGATATGTCCGATGTGAATTGATAGTGTAACGAGTAGTTAAAACTTGATAGTGGCATTAATGCTATCTACATATTTATTTCCATGTCTCTTCCTTGTCTTTAAAGTAAAAGGGATTATATATTGGTAGTCCAATTATACGTGAAAGAATTGGATAGCCCAAAGACGTCTGTTTGCAATGAAAATCTTAATATATAAAAGTTAATGTTTGTCTGTATGTCCTTTATAGAATCCGAAACGGCTGGACTGGTTTTAATCAAATTTTCAGACAATCTTTAGATTGATACAACGAATGGTCCTGTAAAGTTTGGTGGCGATTGGAGAAGTTTTTTATCTGTTGTGTTCTGTTAAGAGGGGAATTCAAAACCAGACTGAGCCACAGCTACGCATGACCGGACATCTAGTTATGCATAAAATCTAATTAATTTTTATGGTTTATAATGAATTCAAATTATTTCAAATAAAATTAAAATTATTTTATATAAAGATAAGTTACATACCTACTGTTTCACATATAACTAGAAAATTAGATTGTGAAGCGAAAAGCTTTTATAGTACCCCCAGATAGTTAGCGAGCTAACGGAACGTACTTTGTATCTCTCCGTTGGGTAAAATTTGAAATTCAATCAGGACAGCGTCCCATTTTGATACCGTTATTAACTTTCATACCAATACTATTAATTTCATATACAGAATACCTATTTGTTTAAACTCTTTAATAATCTTGTTACCTGAGGGAAAAATATACGGATTTCAACCTGTGTGTGTATCTTAGTTTTCAATTATTATCCCAATAAATCTTTTGTCATATCAAGTTTTTTAATATTTTTCTTCGCAATAAGATGAACCGTTAATATCTATTGTACAAAATTTATCTTTAGAGGCTGAGATTTGAACCGTGAACTGCGATATTAGACCCAGTGATAATTGAGGCGTTGCTAAAGCCAAGTTCCAGTTATTTAAATATGCTCCATGGTATATATTAATTATATTATGGAACCAAAGATACGCGTAGTACGATAAATGTGTTTAATGTCAATATGAGCTTCAACAATGAACTATAATAACTAATATTCGTCGACGTGGTTGTCGACGGCCTTAGGCACGCCGTCATTATCAAACCAGCTTGCCTGCGACGTACTGAGTTCGAAGAAGTTATTTCCCTTGACTTACTTCTTACTTCACGTATTGTTTTAACTACAGAAATTTTAGAATTACCTTAATTATTATTAGTAATCTATTACCCTTAGAAACTTTCAACGTTTAAATGAAAATAATCTTCCACGTGTAAAAGTTTTTAAATCTCACAATCCTCTTAGAGTGTTTCCACTCAAGGCTCTGAGAATATTTGACACCGTGAAACTTGAGCTTCGTTCGCGATATTAAGGCTCTTGAATAAAATACGGGCGCAAACTCACAATATCAATATAATATGAGCCGCGGCGTAAAATTACAAGATTTCTTTTGTTAAAATGGAATAATCGAACATAAATTGATATATCAAAAAAAATTGTATGCGAGTAAACATTATATGTGTGTCGACTTCGTAACTAAAATTAAACAGTATATTAGGTGTTTTTTTTTTAAATTTGACTACAATGCGCCTCTAAATTAATTATTTCGCACGCTTAGTATTAAAGTAATCCAATATAAAACTAGGCTCAATTGAGTTAGATACATTGTTATCCTTTTTTCAATGCCATCTATAGCGATATCAAGCTACGAACTATGAAAAAAAAGTTTTCTTGCTTTTCCAAGTTACGAGTCTCTTTAGGACTTAGGAGTTTTTAAGGCGCTTACGATGCGCTTTCTTGCGATTTGCCACAAAACAACTTTTTTTGAATTAAATCATTTTAATACTAAGCATTTGAATCCCTTAATTACGCCTATTACAATTAATTGATGCTCATATTTTCATTTTCAATGCACGTACTACTTACCAGAACGTACATTACTAAGGAGCCAGACTGTGATAAATGAGGAAAAAAGGATTAGAAAATGATCCAGCAAAAGGCCCTACTTTACATTAGAGACTTTCGTTTATTTTTGAAATAATATTTGAGTATATACACCTTCGCTGGTAAGGATAAGTTCTCATCTAGAGATATCGACCATATAGAGTCCGTATGAAACCGCTTAATACCCAAATATTTCTTTATACTTCGAAAATATTATGGAATGAAATATATGTACTGCTCCAACCGATAGACCTTCACAGCTGAGGATAGGTTCTCAGCTAGGTATATCAACCATATAGAGTCCACATGAAACCTCTTTAAGGTCTTCTGTCGTTCCAGTTCTACCGCTTAATACTCGAATGTTCTTTTATACGAGTATTATGCAAATAATATAAAAAAAATATATAATAATGTTAAAAATTGTAACTTTTATATGATAAATAAGATTATTGTATAAAATTAATTATAATAACATAAAATTATTTTTATCTGTATGTTTCATGTAATATTAATTTAATAGTAACTAAATGTTTTCTTGAATTACGCAACTCGAATTACGGGAAAAATGGCGGGATGGTTGGTTGCTTATTATTTAAGGCGCTGAACAGAGCCAAATAGGCTGACTTTAAACACGTTTTTAACAAAAGCTATAGGGATGACGATTAAAAGAAAAATATATGTTAATATACATCATATCTCAGAGAGAATGTAAGATTTCAAAACACGATTACGATACTTTTTTTCGATAAAAAAAATTGGTAAATAGACCTCTGATTTTTACTTTGATCGTAAATATCTCTAATATTTATCAACAAAAATTGGTAAAATTAATAAGACTAATAAATCATTATAATATAAAGAGAATGTAAGATTTAAATTTTGAATTAATTAAGATATTTCATTCAAATTAAATATATTTTAGAAAATAGCAAAACTGAAACGAGTCATCGTCTCGCTTCTCTTCTACATCTACGAATATAGACAGTGATCGCTGAGGCGCGCTGCTATACGGACGTGTGTCGCTAGCTGCCGCCTTTTGTGACTATTCCTTGTTGATAATATGTCTTTTTTTAGGTGTTTAGTTATAGTTTTAGCATACTTAGTTTTATAAGATTAATAAGACATAAGTTTTTTAAATAAATTGTACAAAAAAAGTTTGGATAAAATAGTGTACACCTACAATGGGTGTAAAAAAATTAATTTTGTCGCTACGCCGTCGCAGAAATTGTGGGCGTGGCTTATATGCCGAAATCTGAATTTGCGCCAGCTCTGTTCAGCGCCTTAAGACTGCTTGCTGTTAGATCGGGCCATTTTTACATTGAGTCGTTGTTATTCTGCCCCAATAAGGTTTAAAAAGTGATGTGATATTAATAAAAATGAATCTTTATTAAATTAATAAGTAAATATGGATAATAAAGACTGTGCCGATGGAACTGCGCCGACATATACTATGCAAATATTATGCAATGAAATATATAGACTTAATATCATAAAATGAAGATATATACAGTTATGATCATAAAAAGTTTTAAGTCGTTTAATTGCAAATATAAGTATGATAACTAGTGTTCATACTAATAAATTATTTTTCCTAAGTAACAAGCTCTCAAAGCCTACAATATCTTACCTTTCACGAATACCGTACAAATAACTTTCTAAAGTAATTTATCATACCTTTTTTTCAGGTACGTAGCTGGTTTTACTGACAAGAAAATAGCCGAGTCACGGTGCCACTTGGTAAGTTTGAATTGCACACAAAATATTATCAAGGTTTACGCGGATATCGATTTATATATAGAATAAGTAGATAAAGGAGAAGATTAAAGCATGGATACATTAAGCTCATAAGGTAATAGAATCGGCTGTTTTATGTTGTATATATTTTGAGGGTTTTAATATTGTAGATTTTTTTAAATATTTTTCTCGAATATATTTATAGATTAAGCTCTGTGGGGTAAAATTCTTTAATATTTATGATTTATTGATTATTATAATTAACAAATTGTTGAAAATAAAACTGGAAATGTTGAGAGACCGGCTATACTCGTCTTATTTTATCGGATGAGCCCGACTAGTTTCAAGCCCATACGGGGCTCTTATTAATGAGCGCTTTACGCAGCGTTATCGCGGCGGAAACTAACATTCAGTTTTTATAGTCATGAGATACGTGTTTAGTGTTTGTTGTATATCATTGTCTTAAAATGCAATATCGTAAAAATTGCTTCAGTAATTTCAAATTCAATCGACATTTTATCAATTTAAGTTCATGAATTTCCTAAATATTTTTAAATAATTATTTTTAATAATTGTAGTGTGCAGAATTCAAATAAATAAATTCTATTCTATTTCAACAAATGCTTTCACACAACTAATTTGCTTGAGCAAAACAGATGGAATTTGGTACAGTTGAAGGTATATACTGGGTATAGGATAAAAATCCCATTTTTCCTGTGGCCATAGCAAAGAAACAATCTGGTATCTAGTCTATCAAACGTAGTCGTAGGCAGGTATAAATAAATGTAACAGAAGGAAAAGGAGGTTTGCGGAAGTAGCACAGATTCGAGAGGTTAGTCGTGGAGAGGTGTGGAGAGGAGCGGAGAGGGGAGGAGTTGCGCAGAGTTAAGAAGCTGTTAAAAGAGAATAAAATGATACGATTTTTTAGAAAATCCTTTCTTATTTATCGAATAAAATAAAGGAAATATATCTTTGTAATATAAATTAATATTGGTATATAACAATATGAATACCTTAAGTTACTCAAAATAATAAATATTCCACGTGTTAAGTACATTGCCATATGTTTTATTGTCATTCCTGAGGCTTATTTGCCAAAATGATTATTATATAAAGTCAAGGAGACCGCGCGTATCATACAAAAAGGGATCGGGTCAACTCCTAATGGCCATTATGCGTCAGTTTTACCCGGATCTAATATTCAGTCTCTGACCTTAAACCCAACTAGGGATGATGTTTTGTTTAAAAATAACTTACAGCCCTACTGAACTGAACAGAACAAACCTAATTTACCTGCCAAATGTCCAATCTTAGCCGCTCGCATTACACCCTGGTCCTGATGAAGTTCTTCCTTATATATAATTATATATTATTTTCTTTATACCAGTTTTGACTGCCCTCGAATTTTAGATCGCTCCCGCTTCTTTATACCGGGAAAGCAGCATTTTATGTCCTGGAGTCAGAACTGCCATCAGCAGTCAGTTGATGAAATATAGTAAGATTAAAGAAATAGTATTGGATAATTTAATCCCCACCCCTAATATTTTATTAAGTCCCCTGCCCTAAGGTTATCCGAAAAGGATCGCTTTTAGCAATAAGGCTGTCTATTATACCGATCTGTCTTTTGACTGTCTACATCTATTTTTATGGCAATGGGTAAATTTATGTCTAATAAATTGTATTATCTATTTATCTTCATGATATTAAGATTAAACTCAAGAAAGGAGGTTTGCTACTTAATCACGCAGATGAACAGATTTTGATGACAGATTTTTGATATCATTAGGTTGCAAAAATATGTAAAAGGAAAATGTATTTGCCTTTTTTTCTTTTTTTTTACACAGGAAAAGACCCCTTATAGGTACCGTTATGTCGGACTCGCACCGACTAAAACGACCTGTGTGCCCCACTACGCTGCCGATGGGAAGGACAGGGTATCGTTACACATTACCATCATCCCCGCCGACAACTCTGATCCCAGAGAACACCTCTTCTCGGTAGGGACCCCTCGATATTTTCATAATTCCTATCAAAGCATATAACGACTCATCAATTCTTATTACTCTCTACTTCACTAGACTTATCAATTGATAACAATACTAAAGCTACTTGTAATTATTATTGTACTTATCAGTATAACGTAATGTGTTCATAATGATTCCTCAATCCTTCCGATAATAGCTCTATATTTCAGCTAATATTGATAATGTTTGACGCATTAAGCAAGAACGCAAGAAAAGACACCAGCAAAATAAATTAAAAAATGTAAAAAAGCGTTAATCTAGAAGTCTAAATTCTCAAAGACAGTAATCTACATAAATATTATAATCTGCCTTGGTAAAAATATCATAATTTACCGTGGATTACGATAACAATTAATTTATTTATAATTTTTACGTAGATCTTTACTTATTATAAAACAAAGTCCCAAAAGCTGTCTGTATGTGATCGATTATCTCAAAATCTACCGAACGGATTTTTATACGGATTCTACTAAAAGGTAGTGCAATTCTTCCGGGAGGTTAAGGTTAAAATATAACAAAAGTAATAACTATACTTTTGTATTATGAATCTCCGCAAAGTAACGCCTAATTCTATAAATTTGTTAAATATAAACCGTCTTATGTAAACTGTGTTGAAGACGTCGCGTGGATGTAAAATAAACTTACTGTTGGGAGTTTTAGTCGCGTGCGCTGCGTAAACTGACAGAGATACAATAAATTAAGGTACTAAAGAATTGTAGATCTATAAAAATACTACAAAAAAGTCCGTGACAGCAGGTCTGTATCTTTTAAGATTAACTCACAATAGCTAATTTTACTTCAAAATTTCAATTCAGGAAAAATTTCGTAAAACACTGAATTCCACGCGGGCGAGGCATTTATAGCTAGTTATATATGTTATTATATGATATATACGAAAAGAAGGCGGGCTCGTTTAAAGGAATCCGTGTTGAATCCAAATGAAAACGCAGCCAGCATTCTTTGTAACATATTTGTATAATCTAGTCTAATATCTAACATATCATATATTGTATGTGGACGTTATATATATATATATATATATATATATATATATATATATATTATGTATGTTGTATACTTAATCTTACTTTAGTCTCTGACCGTGTGTGTAAGTATCCCATATATTTATGTTTTCATGTATCCATCCTACTCTTATTACCTACGGGGCGCAGCTATTGTAGAATAGATATAACTTGTATAAAATTAATATTTTCGTTGCATGGTAAATAAAAATCACTTAACAAGATTAACTGAGCAAATATTCCTAATAGATTGAAAAGTAAAAAATTAGTATTTACTACGAACGTATTAAAAGTAAAAATACAAAAAAAAAGCGTACAGTTTATTAAGACATTTGGCGAATATCGTTGAGGGAATTAATTTTGGGTCTATTTTTAAGCGTTACCCCGGATCCAGCTTGTAAATTTGGAAACGCGAACGTTCACACCAGGATACCGGGGAAGGCCACACTGATGGCCCCAAGAGCTTATTCCGACGATAACGTTGTTGTGGAGGAGGGGACCACCTGCATCGTCCTGGCACTGATCACGACCCCCTACATCTAGCCACCCAGAGCACAACATGTTGTCCGTTACTGCACGACCCAGTTCCGCGTAACGGCTTTTGCAAACATTTTGGTTGATAGACCAGATTTGTACTTGACGTAGCTGTTCAGACTTTTGACCGCCATACTGAAATAGAATAATATAAATGAGTGGCAGTATACTCAAAATCCAACAAATAAAATGGATGTAAATAAAATGTACGTGTTTATAGCCAATATAGTGTGTAGTGTGAGGGCTAAACGCTTAACTCAGTCCTCGTTTGAGGAAGTATTTGAAGAGTAAAAGTAACGGTCTCTTACTATCCCACTGCTAGGCATAGGCCTCCTCTCTCCGTTTAAAGACTAACCACGCTGCTCCAATGCGGATTGGTAGGTTACACATATTCCCAGAATTATCTAGAAATATGCGTTTCCGCACGAATTTTTCCTTTTGAGAGTAATATAGGCTTTAATCTCAGTATTGAATATAAAATAAATATTTACGGCGAATTTGTGTGTGTGTATGTTTGTGTCTGTTTATACCACTTCATGGTTAAATCCCATGCCGTTAAATCTCATAAGCGGTAGAACGGTTTCACGACATTTTAAATGCAGGTAGGTCTTAACCTGTGAAAATACGTTGGTAATTTACGGTGTCAGAGAAACATTAAAACCTACTCGATTTGCTTATTTAGAGGGGGGATTTTTAAATAATTTTAAATTCAGATTACTCACTGAAGTTGCTCCCCATCCAACAGCCCACACTGCCTGGTTATCGGCCAGATAATAATTAGCACCAGCGATTGATCCAGCAGTGACAGGACCACCTAAGACTATATTCGAAGAAGTTTTAAGTATAGCGACATCACTGTCGTAATTCCGGGCATTATAATTTGGGTGAATGACAATTTGGCTGGTAGTATATACAATGCCTCTGCTATTGGCGTAAGATGAACCCGCTCTAATTCGCCATCTGCTTGGTTGTTCACCGCTGTAAAACAAAATATATGAAATAATATTTGATACGATTAAGGCTTTCATACCGGACTGTATATGTACGAACGAAAATCCCGTCTTTCCTTAAGGAATAGAAACTTTTTAAAATTGTATGTTGTATGTGCCAAACAAATCCATTTTAAATGTACCACGTAATTTGATTTAATTATTTAGAATAAGTAATTTAAGATAGATATAACTTGTACATATTTGTTATAAATAAAAAAAAATTAGAAAGATTTATTCAATGCGATATATAAAATATATAGCGGTTCTAAAAAATAACTGGCCCGTTGGCGCAGTAGGTAGTGACCCTACCTTCAACTCCGCGGGTCGTGGGTTCGATTCCCGCCGAGGGCCAACGTTTTCTATAAACAATTTGTTGGTTCTTCGAAAGTGTATTTGTATTTAACTATATATGTATATAACAGTTGTCCGTTACCCATAACACAAGTATTAAGTCCCTTACTTTGGGGATGGACGACCGTGTTTGTGTCCCATAGATTTATTTATTTATAATTCACATTTTAAAGTTATTGTTGTTGTGTTAACCACGTCTTCGAAGAAAAAGATTACAGTAATGCAAACTTAAAAGATCACGAGGCATGAAATTACTCTATACTCTTTCAACTACACGTGCCATATCTATTGCAACATGACCTTATTTAATCAAAAAATAGAACTATGTTACTCCATCGATTATGATACAATCAATATTTTATATTGGAAAACTAAACTTACGCGAAACAATGAGCGGCAGAAAGTATGGCATTCTTTGTGAGGATTGAACCGGCACATGACTGAACATAATTGGTGAAATCTGCCGAACGCAGGAGTGAAGTTACGTAAGGATATGAACTGATCGTGCCCAATGTGCCGCCCATTATCTTCATCACAGGCCCTGGAATACGAATTATTTTGAAATTTATGTTGAAATTGGTTTCCTTGAGTCCAGTGGTTTTAATAACGATAACGCTGATGCCAAATGAAAACAGTACTTTTATTTACCCATGTTATTAGTTACAGTAGTGGACTGTTATTTTGCCATAATTAAATTTCTACTTCAATTTATTTTGTTGAAATAATGGTTTTTACGTAAGATTTACTATCGGGTTTTAGATTATTGTTTTATTTATTTATTTGGACATCCAGTAGTTGTTACATATAAAACTTGCATATAAAAAATAATTGAAACAAAAATAGTTTAAAATGTACAACTTATGAAGGTGTCACAGCATGCACCAAAAAATTACTAAACAATATAAACGTACAAAAAATACATAAAAAATTTGAACATAGAACTTAATAGGTAATTTATTTAGATAATTAATTTGGATAGATAGATAAAATACTATTTATTGTACACACAAAAACAAATTACAGACATTTATAGATTAGAACAAATATTGGTACAATAAGGAGGTCTAACCAACGATTTCTTGCTGGCAACTTTAGGAGATACGGATTTGTTTGATAAAATAACTGGTAGGAAAATCTAATACAGAATATATAAAGATAATTATACAAATCTACACTATATATTTCTGCATATTATATTAATATCTATTTATATATATAGTTATTTTATATTTAGGTCTCAGTTTACTTATTTGTATCTTGGATTTGCTTTTTCTATTCTACTTTCGCTACATAGCATCGAACCAAACTGATTTGCTGATGTGAACGATTTTCATGTTGCATACATACAAAATTAATCCAATTTACTTACCACCAGCATTAATACCACTGGCTATCGCTAACACAGCGAGGATTGCGATCTTGATCATTTTAAATGCCAATCTTTAAGTTAATTAATTTATTAATTTTCCCTTCTAATCACCTCAAATGAAAACCAATTATGGAATAATTGTTTAGAAATGCGTATTTATATTGCATATCTGTCAGTTGACTGTGACTTCTTGAGAACCAGATAACTGGATAGCATAACTACGGTGACCATATTTTATGTATTTTCCTATTCATAACAAGTGAAATACAAACAAAAATATTATGCTTTCGACACAGCGTCGTACTGGAATATAAAAAAACATTTCAAATCTAATTAATATATTATTTATTCAAGTAAACTTGTACAGAAGTTGTTTTGTTTAGTATGTTTTTTTCAATCGTCAACTCTACTGCTGGTTCTAAAAATTGCCTCTGCCGAGAAGAGCAATCAAAGAAATCAGCGGTTGCTCTTTTCAAAATATAATTCTTATATCTAGTTACATATCGTTATTACTATCTTGTGCAAGTTTCAAGAGTTACTTAACACTCTTATAATTTATATAATCCTCGATAGTATAATAGGCTTTTTGTTTTAGCCTCTTTTTCATTTATTTTTTATCTTATTTCTTTTTGTAAACTTCTGTAATGTTAAAATTCCAGAAAATTCACTAACGCATGTTGTTGCTGGCCAATAATATTCTATTTTAAAATACAAGTAAGTGCAAGTGCAAGTACATACTTGAATATGATTCATAACTACTCTACTTCTCAGAAATTTGAGTACTTTGAAGTAATTTCGCATGTTGAATATATTTAACGTGAATATATGTACCTTAAATATAATTAATTAAACTTTAACGTATTGTTTTACAATTAATCAATACCCGTTTAATTTGTTGATTAAAATAAAATCACATTATGATAGCCGAAGCATTGTAAGGGATACTGACAAATTTTTCGATACGTAAGTTTTTGATTATTGGCCATGATCGTTTTTCTTTCGGATTAATATTTTGGAATAACTCTACTTTTTAAGTTTCTGCCTATGATGATGGTTTTATTGAAATTATGATGTAATCAATAAAACACATTTTTCATGAAATAATCGTGAATGTTGGTATTTTAAAACTAGTCTTATTAAATATTTAATATATATACACGCTGTACACGATTTGCCAAATTCTCGGATGATATTACTAACAGTAAAACCAACAGTCCACCAGTAGGCCTACCATGAACTTTAAGAAAACGATTCAATTCAAAGTAATTACCTAAACCAAACCACTTTCTTTTCGTACCATGAAGTGTGTATTGTATTGGGGTTGAAATGTTTGAAAAGGATAACATTATATGAACTATAGATAACTCTGTCTCTTGTACTTACATGTTTTTAGGACGCATTCTGAATGCTCATTTGGAAACGACTTAAAGTGTGCGTCTTTAAGACGTCATGGTATAAAACAGCAAAACAATTTAGTTTACGTCTTCATTTGAATCGCAATAAGAGTTCATGGTAGGCTTGCAGGTTGTCATACAACCTCCAAAAATTCTATGAAAGGACTGGATCAAAGTGGTGCGAAATAGATCAAATCAAATCAAGTGGCCTAGAAATTTCACGAAAAAGAGACCTATATCAATAATGGACGTTCGTCGGTTAATAAAAAAGAACAGTTGCAAAGGTTAATATCACTATACCAAAATTAATGTTTAAATGATATGGTCAAGCATGACTTTTGTCGTACCTTTAAGTTACACTTACTCTAAGTGCTTGCTTTAGGTATCACTAGTTTTGCCTGCGGAAATATAAAAATAGTTATTGTAAATTAACCGTGAGAGATAGAGACATGCTGTCGTCGACTTTTTTGTAGTATTTTTATAGATCTACAATTCTCTAGTACATTACTTTAGCGTATTTCTGCTGGTTTACGCAATGCACGTGGCTAAAGATCCCAGCAAGCAATTTTTTTAACAACTGCCCGATCTCTTCAACACAATTTACATAATATCGATATTTACTATTTACCTAAACCATCCGGAAGTATTGCACTATTTTTTGGTGAAAACCATACAAAAATCAGTTCAGTAGATTTTGAGAAAATCTATTACATACAGACAGACAGCTTTTTGAGAATTTGTTTTACCTATAATAATTATAGATTATAGATATGGACTGTAATTAAATTCTTTCAATTTAAGTGGTTTGTTATTAATTAAATCTGTGATTGATACTCTTCTGACGCAAACGAGGTTCTTGTGAATTTAGAACAATTATGTCATTAGAGACTAATAAAAAAATATAACTTTTATAATTATAATTTTAACAGACAACAAAAAAACATTAGGTTAGAAATAACTTATTAATGTAGTTGCCATTATTTTTAATTGTACGTGGTAAAGGAACATATGATTAGAAAACTTGCACATCTCTAGAGAATATTGGAGATATATGTAACCTACTAATCCGCTATGGAGCAACATGGTGGATTTTAACTCTGACCCTTCTCTCCAAAGATGGAGAGAGGACGCCTATGTCCAGTGTGAGATAATAGAACACTGTTACTTTACTTTTTTATTTGTTCAATTAAACATTGGTTTGAATCCTATTAGTGAATCGGTAAGCGCGAACATATGTTACAAACATGTTGTCATATAATCGGGCTACGTATTTTAGGACCGGCCGCCCGCCCGGCGTCAACTTACCTTAGTCGTTTTTACGACCCCTCGGTATGAGGGTGGTCTATTCCACTCAATCGGATACCACGCGGCGGCTTGACTTACCGTAGTCGCCTTTTACGATACCTCGGTAAGAAATGAGGGTGGTGTATTCTACTCAGCCGAATACGACACGTCATCTATTTGTCTACATTTTATTCATGCATAAGGTGGCGTTGAGGTGAAATATGTTATAATATATGATAATATAATATATGACGGACGTGAAATGGAAAATATTGCATGACACAAATTTTAAGTGTTATTGAAAAATATAAATTTTTCAAATATAAAATCATCTAAACATCAGAATTACCAATACTTCAACTATTTAAAGAAAAACTACGTACTCTTTCAAGTGCTATGGTACAAATTAAAAAAAGGCAAAGACTTATTGTCCATAAAATAATCTAGTTTGTTTAAAACCATAACACTATCATATGATTCCGATGACCGATTTTTTAACAGATACAAGATGTTACATATCGATAAAGTAATTTGGTTTACACTTACGACATTACTATTTATCGTTAGAGTGGTTGTACTTAGGAGCAATTTATTTTATGCCAGTTAAAGTAGGATTTCTTATAATGTGAGGTCCTTGCTCTACATGTCGGTAATAAAAGTATTGATAAATAGAAATCTTACCCATTATACAATAAAACTTACGTTTAATTTTTTATTACTGTGCGAGAAATTATTTCTTAATGTGCTATACTTTGACCGTTATGTCTGTTCTGTTTTAAAAAAACTATACGCCGCAAATGTAAACGGGAGTAAGTAGTTAAGTTTCCTATAAGTAAAGGGGTGGCAAAAAAAACTTGTGTAGGTGTGTTGTGTGTGTGTGTGTACGGTCGTTAGTATAGGAATAACCAAAGATAAAAACAAAACGACACGTCCGGTTACCGTAAATTTTTGTAGATTTATTTCTATTTTCAAAATTATTTCACAACTTTAACAAATATTCGATAAATATTGCTGTAACTGTTTATACATTCAATTCTGTCGTTCAACGGAAAATTTATATTTATAACTGTGTTATAAATATAAATACTCTATCACAATATTAATTTAAACCATACAAATTGTAAATTTATAATAGTTACTAATAATACGTATTAAAGCTGCATCTCTTACTAAGATAGCTTAACTTTGAACTCCTATCCTTCTGCTTCCTACACTTTTTCAAGGAAAACACTGCCTTGTCCCGTGAAATAGAAAGTGACCGCCTATACAACACTACTTATCGGCTATTATTTAGCGATATTGGCGCTCTCGGCAGAAACCCACCAACCCGGTACCACCTAGCGGTATAATAAGGTTGGCGGCAGAGTTTAATTCCAACTGCAGAATATGCAATGAGCAAATACTGAACATTTGCTGATTAATCAGTTAAAAATTTTTTCAAACCTTATTGGAATTAAAAAAAAATATCATCTAGAATATCGAAGTATATTTATTTTATCTCTGTTTTCATAAAAATCCAAGCTTATTCACATATAAAGGTTTCATATAATAAGTCCATTACATTTTAAATTTGTAAAAAGTAAGAAATGTATCCTGCAAATGAAATGCTACTTAAACATGACATGGAATTATTAAGGTCACAAGTTAAAACAAATAAAATAAAATTTGTTTTAATTAAATTAAGCGTTGTTACGAATCCAGTTGGTGAAGCGGGAAACGCGAGCATTCACACCGGGGAAGGCTGCACGAGCGCATTGGAATCCAAAGGAGCAAACACCAATGACAACGTTGTTGTGCAATAGAGGGCCACCGGAGTCACCCTGGCACTGGTCGCGCCCTCCGACGTCGAGCCAGCCGGAGCACAACATATTGTCAGTGATAGCCCGACCTATGCTAGCGTACCGTTGCCTGCATATATTCTGATTGATAGTCCAGATTTGGACATGGCGAAGTTGCTCAGATGGTGATCCTCGGTACTGAAAATGTGTAAAAATTACATAAATTACATAAATAGTAATTGTAACATATTAGTCACGTCTGTCTTGTCTGTTCGCGCATATTTCATAAACCAGTTTGGGTAAAAGACTACATAACCGATTCATGAATATGATTACATATATAAATCATACATATATCTAGTAAATCATACGAAACGTCAACCTTCGTAGATACTTTAAACACTTCTCATGGTTATATATAGTCAAATTTATCAATTCCACTTAGATCAACGCCCTAATTGCGTCTTTCGTCGACTTTGCGACCGTTGCGTCGACATACACATAACAAAACAAGCAAAACAAATACATACAACTTTTGATCGGTGAAAAATCATCTTATTGTTTAATCACTTAAACATGCCTTTCTGCCACACAATGTCACTATGGAACCCTTATGACTAAGAGCATATAATTAATGTAAAAACAAATTAAAAATTTATGATCATTGGATCCATTAGATATATAATGTAATTACATTAATATATAATGTAGTTAATGTGAGTACAGCCTATCAAATAGTAGATGAGTATCACGTATGTACTGAAAAGAAACCAAATGCTATGTACGTTTCTAATAAATTATGTATTTGAGTTACAATATTTTATCAATATCATCCACGTATTAAAACATTGATTTGCTAGCGATACTGAAATTACACCTTAATATTTGTCATAAACTTACTGCAGTGGCTCCCCATCCAGCAGCCCAGACCACTGTGTTGTCAGGCACGTTAAAACCCGCGCCCGCAATATTTCCAGTCCGTACATTGTTGTTAAATGCAAAAGTGTTGGTAATGCGAATAACGACAATATCTGCATCTGTTGTGCGCGCATTCCAGTTGGGATGCATAATGATCCTGCCCGTGTTGTGGACAACGCCTCCGCTGTTCGCATTAGTAGATCCTACGCGACTACGCCATCTCTGAACCCCATCGTTTCTGCAAACGATAACAAAATATTTAGATAAGGGCTCATACTGTAAACATTTGCCAATGACCGAAGGAGACATGACCAAATTTTATTGAAATATAAGAATTCTATTAATGAAAATCATTTTTTCAAGATTAGTAATAAATAACGTATTACACGAAACAGTGAGCTGCAGAAAGAACAGCTCTGTTGTTGAGAATGGAGCCGCCACATGCTTGCCTGAAGATTCCTAAACCAGCAAGAGACCTAAGCATGGCAACCATCATCGGGTAGTTACCGATAGTGGTGACGGATCCTCCAACAATCCTGTTGGATGTGGGTGAAGCTGCAACAAAATAGTAAATAATGAATGATGATTATATCATCAATAATTTCTACAAATGTCTAATAAAGTTGTAAAGTCACTTTGAACCTAATTCTCAATGAATTACTTTTAATTGCCTTTTAATGACGAAAAATCTCTAAGCATTAGAGAAAAAGTTTTTTATTTATTTCACGCTATATGAAAAGGATGACATGATAGGTAAATCTTTTGAATTTTGAAAAACGAAAGAACACTAAATTGTAATAACTGAAATGTGAGCCTTTCATTTACCTACCTGCAATTGCAGCTATGACTAAAGCCAATATAACAATAATTGCTCTCATATTGAATTCCCTGGAATGACCGAAATAAATGTAATGAGTCGCCGTATTTATATATTGTCAGACTGAAGGCGTCCGCCTAAAATATTAGTAATGATTTATTAAAGATAGGAGTATCTTCAGTAAATAAGACCTTAATAAATCAACCTAATATTAAAATGTCTTTATCCTATAATCACAAAATATTTAGTAATACCATAAATAAAACTACTATATTTTGCATCAACGGTTCCGTTCATTTTATAGAAAGATGAACTTTAAAAATCTCGTCTATACAATGATTATACGAAGAAAATCCCAGACATCGATATACACTTCGACAATATTGTCAATTTTAAATTCAAACTTATAAAAGTTGACTTACCTCACCCATAATAAATAATAAATATTAAAAACGAAAATTATAATAAATATACATTTAAAATAATTATTATTCATAAAATATATAAACATTACCAACACTAATATTAAATGATGTACTAATTATGTAACGCATAGCATGCTGTGGTTACCTGTAATTGTAAGAACAGTTAGATTTAAATCATGTGAAATGTACCATATAAATATTGTAATTACTGTTTCTTATGTTGGTGGTCCAAATAAATAAATAAAAAGAGCTTTCTCATTTAGTGAGCTACATGGACCGTTTAATAAATATATGACAAAGCATAAAATAATTTTATTGCAATATACATGGATAAGATCTTTGAAACACGTGATGTACCTAATGCTCTACAAGTCTTTTTTTGCTAGTTTTCACTCAGATGTACTTTCTTATTACTTCAACCATTATAAATTAAAAAACTCGCATACACGAATACAAAATTAGATTCTATAAAATACCATAATGACCAATAGTAAAAGAAAAATCAGATTTTTATATTTTTGGTGGAACCCAAACTTTACATTGATTCGCATATCACATTTTGATTAAGAGCTTACGTACCGTTATCTTGGGAATATTAGTGGCATCCACTATCTCAGGTACACTACATCGCAGATTTGAGAATAATGAGCACAGTTCTGATAATGTACATATCCGTAGAACTACTCCCATGAACGGTGTAAATCTCGTCTGCATTATGCTTTTCACTATTGCCGTTTTGAAAGTAATCATACATACTATACCAAATGCTTCTTTTTGGCTCCCCCTATTGAGTTGTACAGAAAAAAAATTAAAAGAAATTTTGTTATCAACGAAAACTACTTTAAAAGAGTTCTAGAATTACTGAAACCGATGCCATATGAGAAAAGCGAAACGTCACAACCGGTTACCATAAATTATTAGACCGTTGTACTTCTATTCGCAAAATTTCTCCACAAATTAAATAAACATTGCAAATATTATGTGACTATTTTAATTTAAACCATTGCTCTTTATCCTCCTCTTGATAACTCTTGGTTTGGCTAATGTATGTATTTTATTAACATAATCTTAATATTTCTACAGTATTCAAAAGTAAAATAATTTAATAAGCTATAATAATCAGTTTAATAATTTATAAAATCTAATTGCAATTTTAAAAAAAAATCTTCTTGACCTTTTCTATCTATTACGAAGAGATCCCTTTTAGGGATAGTCTGCCTTTGTACGTATACTTTTTTTCTTTTTTCTTTTTTTTATATTATTCTGTATGTACAATAAAGAAAGAAATAAATAAAAAACAAATATCATCAAGAATATCGAAGTATATTTATTTTTATCTTTGTATTCATGAAAATTCAAGTTTATCCACAGATAAAAGTTTCATTAATAAACAAGTAAGAAATATCGTGCAAATGAGATGGTACTTAAACATGACATGGATTTATTAAGGTCACAAGTTATAACAAATAAAATATGTTTAAGATTATCCAAACAATATTTCTTTTTGTTTAAATTAAATTAAGCGTTGTTACGGATCCAGTTGGTGAAGCGGGAAACACGAGCGTTCACGCCGGGGAAGAATGGACGAGCGCATTCAAATCCAAAGGAGCAAACACCAACGATGACGTTGTTTTGCAATAGAGGGCCACCGGAGTCACCCTGGCACTGGTCGCGTCCTCCGACGTCGAGCCAGCCGGAGCACAACATATTGTCGGTGATAGGACGACCTATGGTGGCGTACCGTTGCCTGCATACATTCTGATTGACAGTCCAGATTTGGACATGTCGAAGTTGTTCAGATGACGATCCTCTGTACTAAAAAGGTGAAAAAATCTCATAAATGATAGTAATTATATATATTAGTCACATAATGTCATGTCCGTGTTCGTGCATGTTTCTTAGACCAGATTGGGTAAAAGACTACATAACCGATTCATGCAGATCATTACATATATTCAGTAAATCATGCTGAACGGTCTCTTTAGATACTTTAAGCGCTCTTCATGTTCATACTCGTATATGTATAGTCAGATTTATCCAATCCAGTTCTTACATGCGTCTTTCATCGACTATTGCGTCGACATACACATTGCAATACATATACAACAATACACACAACGTTTAAGCAGTGAAAAATCATTTTATTGTTTCATCAATTGACCGTGCCTTTTGCCAAACAACCGATGGCGTAATAACTAATTCCTGAGCTGACGCTAATAGAACGTTTGCGCTATATTCCGTAATTTGAATTTTCAGTGATACATCTGCGTTTGTTTCTATAGAAATGTTAGATACATTTCTATAGAAACAAACATCCCAATGTAACTATAGAAACCCTAAGGGCTCAGAGCATATGATCAATATAAAAACTAATTGAAAATTTCTGATCATTGAATCCATTAAATATATAATGTACTTAATGTATGTATAGCCTATCAAGTACTGGATTACGTGTCGGTACTGAAAAACACCGTATGTTAAGGTAAAAAAAAGTAAAGTAGCGGCCTGTTACAATTCCACTGCTGGGAATAGGTCTCCTCTCTCCGTTTCTGGAGGGTTGGAGCTAAGACCTACCACGCTGCTCCAATGCGGATTGGTAGGTTACACATATCTCCAGAATTCTGTAGAGATATGCAGGTTTCCGCACGATGTTCCTTCACCGAAAAGTGTGTGATTAATTGCAATTAGACACATGAATTTTAATAGAAAAACTCATTGGTGCCTGCCCGGGTTTAAACTCGTGTTCCCCCTCGAAAGAGTCGCAAGGTCTCACCACTGGGCTCAGCTCACATATTACATTATGTTACCTTTCACGTCTTAATTTAATTGTTAGTAATATTAAAATTATACCTTAATATTTGTCATAAACTTACTGAAGTGTGTCCCCATCCAGCGGCCCACACAACTGCGTTGTCAGGTACGTTAAAGTTAGCACCTGCAATATTTCCCACTCGAACATTGTTGTTGAATGAGAAAGTGGAGGTCATGTGAAGAACAGCGATATCATTATCTGTTGTGCGCGCATTATAGTTGGGATGCATAATGATCCTGCCCGTGTTGTGGACAACGCCTCCGCTGTTCGCATTAGTAGATCCTACGCGATTACGCCATCTGATGGCTGCATCGCCCCTGTAAACAACAATGATTTTCATACATCATCATGTTAACCTTTAACAATGACCACAAGAAACATAACTAAATTCTATTTAAATTTAAGAATTTTGTTAATGAATTATTATATCAACTAATAGCATTTAACAAAACATAATTTGCAAACACATTATTAATATATAATATATTATATAATCTGAACCGAGGTGTCGTAAAGGGCCATTAAGGAATATTCCGTATATCACATCCGGCTGAGTAGAATAGACCACCCTCATTTCTTATCGAGGTGTCGTACAAGGCGACTAAGGTAAGTTGACGTCAGGCAGGGGCCGGTCGTAAAATACGTAGCCAAATCATATGACAACATGTTCGTAAAATGTTGTGCCGACCCCACTTAGAGTGGGATGAGGGCAGGAGAATGATGAATGATGATGACGATAAAATATAATCTGAATCTGTGTAAAACACCTTTAAAAGTTAGTACAATATTTGTTTGAATGACACAATTACTACTATCGTAATACCTAACTAGTTTGTATTGTAAAGAGATAACGAAAATAGAAATATAATAAATAAGAAAGTAAACTATAAAATATTAAAGAAATGATCAATATTAGTGAGGTATTAATATTAATAAAAAAATAGTAAAAACATTATACACGTCATCGCGTTTTTTAAATTATTCTTATTTGTTTTTTATACTAAGAAAGGTGGAAATGGAAGATGTCTATATCACTAGACATATCTTGTAAGATTAGTTATAAATATCGTATTACACGAAACAGTGAGCTGCAGAAAGAACAGCTCTATTGTTGATGATAGAGCCGCCACATATTTGCCTGAAGACTCCTGCACCAGTAGGTGACCTGAGCATGGCAACCATCATCGGGTAGGTGCCGATATTGGTGATGGACCCTCCAACAATCCTGTTGGACGTGGGTGAAGCTACAACAAGATAATAGATAAATAATTATGATTATATCCTTACTTCTTACTAATATTATAAATGCGAAAGTCTGTCTGTTTGTCTGTCTGTGTCGTTTTCACGACCAATCCGCTGAACCAATATCGATGAAATTTGGCACAATCGTTCCTTATACACCGGGGTAACATATAGGCTATAGAAATCCTGTTATTATAACAGGAATAGTATGACGTTCAAAAACGCCATCTATAATACACATAATAAGTTATTTTTATTTACAATTGTCATAGTTACTAATATATTAACAACGGCCTGGAATCGAGGCCTTTAAATCAAATCTGAAATTTTAAAAGAGGTGGAAGTTTTTATATTATTTGATTTATGTTTACTGGATGAATTTAATTATGTATAAATTTAATAGCTAAATTAAATTTTAAAGAAAATTTTGGATTTTTAAATCAAATGTTTATTTATGGTCATGTTTTTTTATTAAATCAGGGGACCCAATGGAGACTCTCATCCTACCTACTTAATATTATAAATGCGAATTTTTGTGAGTATGGATGGATGTTTATTACTCTTTCACAGGAAATCCGCTGAATGAATGCCGAAATTTGGGAAAATTATTCCTTATATACCGAGGTAACAATATAGGCTATAGAAATCCTGTTAATTCAACAGGAATAGTATGACATTTAAAACGCCATCTATAATCAACCTTTCAAAGTTTTTTAATTCACTATGTATCAAAGACGAGTCAAATCTGTAATTAAAAGGAGGTTCTTTATCAAGTTGTTTAGCTTACGTCGAAAGAGTTATTTTAAGAAGAGTTTTTATAAATTTTGGGTTTTTGTTTACAGGATAATTTTAACTTATCTCTTACAATGTATAAAAAATGTAAGCAATACGCGCTATTTACTAAAAATCATTGCAGATCGCTGTCATTATTTAGAGTATTGATCTTCCTAAAGATCAGCTTAGCCTACATCCGAAGACTGCAGCAGATTGTGATCAACGCACTCAACTGCGAGCTTCGGAGACATTCACTTAATATAATATATAGAGCAATTAAATGCATATCACCGTTGTCATTCAAAATGTAAAGCTTCAATAACGGTATTACAGGGTAAAGCAAGACTCATAGCGGTCTGTGATCATCACACCGATATGCGGGCTTCGGAAACTTTCTTGCAAAATGAGGTGCAGTTAAGTGCGAATCGCATTCGTCATTTGCCTTTCGAAGATAATTTTAGCAAACATTGAATGCTAATTCAATGTTTGCTAAAATTGCCACACACGTGTTTTTTTTATTTAAAAGGGCCTGTCTACAAAGATAAGATTCAAGCTTCAAGATTGGACAAAAAGTACGAAGATTCAAGTAACTTAATTTTACTCTCATAGGGAGTGCAATTCCAAAAAAGTATTCGCGACATATTGTATTATTTCTGAAAGTAAAATAAAGTAAAGTAATGTTAATGTCATCATATTCCTGTTGCATTCACAGGATTTCTATAGCCTTTATGTTACCCCTATGTATAAATGTTCATCGATATTGGTTCAACTGATTCGGCGTGACAATGTAACACATTTTCGCATTTACTTTTTTGTAACTTACATTAATTTTACATTTTAATAGCTCAGTTTAATTTATCCTGTAAATAGATACCATAATATGTTAAAACTTTTTTACAATAACTCTTTCGATATAAGTCAAACAAGTAATATATATAATCTTCTTCAAATTACAGGTGTGACATAGCTTTGATAAGTTGATAATAGACGGCGTTTCCTAATGTCATGCTATTCCTGTTAAATTAACAGGATTTCTAGAACCTATATCATAACCTATAAGTTACCCTGATGTATGCATTAATTTTGCGAAATTTCATCGATGTTGGTTCTAGAGAAGTATTTTAAATAAAAAGTAAAGATTATACTAAAAAGTTATTAAATGAATGTTTAGAATTTTTGTACAAATTTTTATATCATGTTTTTAATTTAATTAGAAGGACCAATGGAGTCTCATTTTATCAGATAAAATGAAAGATGCTGCTGTCCACTAAGAAAGGTTTTACAAATTTTTTATGTTTTTGTTTGAACCTTTCCAGCGCAAATTGATATCTTTGCTAAACAATAGTAATGGTATAAAGGGAATCAAATTTGATATTAACTTTCGAGTAGCGTAATGCAATAGGAACTGCTATTTAACCCCCCCGGATCGATCTGATTTTTGTGATGGAGACATTTGCAGAGATGTATAGCAATAGAAGTTACTGAGTATTACAGGACTACGGTCCACGCGGACGAAATCGCGGGTAACAGCTAGTCATGAATAATTGCCATAAATATCTCATAAAGTCGTTAAGTCACTTAGAACCCAATTTTGAATGAATTACTTTTAATCGCCTTCTAATGTCGAAAGATCTCTAAGCATTAGAGAAGAAGTTTTTCATATTTTACGATATAAGAAAAGGATGACATGATGTATTATAAGCAAATAAATTTTGAAAAAGCAAAAACTCTAAATTATAATAACTGAAAAGTAAGCTTTTTATTTTACATACCTGCAATTGCAGCTAACCCTAAGGCCAATACAACAATGATTACTCTCATTTTGAATTCCCTGGAATGAGCTAAATAAATGTCATGAGTCGGCGTATTTATATATTCTCAGACTCAAAGCGTCCGCCTAAAATATTATAAATGATTTATTAAAGATAGGAGTATCTTGAATAAATAAGACCTTAATAAATCAACCTAATATTAAAATGTCTTTATCCTATAATCACAAAATATTATATAATAACATATATAAAACCATATCATTTTGCATCAACTGTTCCGCACATTATTTTAAAGGAAGAAACGTTAAAAACAGATTCGAACATGCCTCGTCCATCACGTATGATTAAATATAAAATTGTTTTTTGCAATACGAGTATATATCCATAAGATTTTTTAAACAAGTGCTGTCCCAATTGCTCTACAATTTTTTTTATTTTTGCTAGGTTCCACTCAGAAATACTTCAACTTTTGTAAATAAAAAATTCGCATAACCGAATTAAGAACTAGATTTTATCAAATAACCATAATGACCAACAGTAAAATAAAAATTTGTTGTTGTTTTTTTTGTGGAACCCAAATCTTCATATTGATTCGCATACCACATCTTGATTAAGTGCTTATGTACCGTTGTACTGGGAATATTAGTGGCATCCACTATCTCACGTACACTATATCGCGGATTTGAGGACATTGAGTACAGTCCTGATAATGTCCATATCCGCAGGTTGATGTGCGCAGTTTCTAACCATTTGCGGACGGAGTTAATAGTCGTAGAACCACTCCCATGAACGGTGCAATTCTCGTCTACAGTTTTCTTTGCACTATCGCTTAATTGAAAGCAATCATGCATAACATGCCAACTGTATAGAAGAAAATTAAAAGAGACTTTGTCAACAACGAACCCTTTGAAAGAGCTCTAAGACGACTGAAACCGATGACATACAAGTCTAAGAGGTAAGCCTGCACATTTATATACACAGCCACTTGGAGTCACTTATAGCGTGGCGCGAAATAAACTTATAACCTAATGGTACTCATATATTCCCAGTAAGATACATATTAAAAATTGTGGTTTCATATCGACCATGTAGTGAGCAGTTCTCAAGAGGGTCAAAACAGACACTTAAAACAAGTCATGCTTGGTGGTCGTCAGAAAATCCATACAATTGGGTAACGCTACACGAGGTAATTGGCCTCTAACCTCCAATATTTGTGTTGCTTTTTTTTAACAAAAACTGGAAAAATTGTAGAATAGAAGGTAAGTGTCATGATCAGTTTGGTATGTTCGGTTATAGAAACATCTTTATGATGGTCAATAAATTCCTCCAAAAATCAGATACTACCAGTATTGAACTACGTCGTTGTCTCTGGTTGTTGGTTAACAGATGGTTGAATATTTGAGTTATCTCCTGGTCATACCTCTACGAAACTATAATGGCAAAAACTTGTGTAACGTCACATCCGGTTACCGTAAATTTTTGTAGAACGATTTATTTCTATTTTCAAAATTATTTCACAACTTTAAACAAATATTCAATAAATATTTCAGTAACTATTTATACATTCAATTCAGTCGTTCAAGGGAAAATTTATATTTATAACTATGCTATAAATATAAATACTCTATCACAATATTAATTTAAACCACACAAAGTGACCGCCTATACAACACTACTTAGTGGCTATTATTTAGCGCTATTGACGCTCTCGGCAGAAACCCACCAACCCGGTACCACCTAGCGGTATAATTAGGTTGGCGGCAGAATTTAATTCCAACAGCAGAATGTGCAATGAGCAAGTACTGAACATTTGCTGATTAATCAGTTGAGAAATTTTTCAGACCTTATTGGAATTTAAAAAATATATCATGTAGAATATCGAAGTATATTTATTTTATCTCTGTATTCATAAAAATTCAAGCTTATTCACAGATAAAGGTTTCATATAATAAGTCCATTACATTTTAAATTTGTAAAAAAGTAAGAAATGTATCCTGCAAATGAAATGCTACTTAAACATGACATGGAATTATTATGGTCACAAGTTAAAACAAATAAAATAAAATATTTTTTAAGATTATCCAAACAATATTTCAATTTGTTTTAATTAAATTAAGCGTTGTTACGGGTCCAGTAGGTGAAACGGGAATCGCGAGCGTCGACACCGGGGAAGAATGGACGAGCGCATTTGATTGGGCGTATTTTGCATTGGACAATGTCACTACCACGAACCTAGTGGTGAGTGGCAGCGGTTAAGTCGCGCGACCTGTCAAAAACCTCTTATCTTTCCATTAGTAGTGACATAGAACCGCGATTTAAAGTTATTTACCCCATTGGTCATTCAACTATTATTAAAATATCCATTAATCTGTGTTTAAACATCATACCCGCATATACCGCCCTTAAATTGCTTTTGCTTGATCATTATCCGTTACGCAATTAAAATTTTTCAATTTCAACTGCAAACAACAGCACAAAGGTATCAAGATGGGAGAAATACGATTTTTCAGAATGTACAGATACAAGTGAATGCGATTTAGTTATATTAAAGGCTAAAAAGCAATCATATTTTCTAGGGATTAAAAACATTTACTCTTTAATTCCAAAAAACATAGAGGCTCCCACGTACACTTTGTTTTTTAAAAAGATTTCGAATTTAGAAAACAAATAAATAAAATAAATTTATTAACGAATCCTAGTACGTAGCAAACTTCGAAGCGATTTGGGCTTTCGAAGATTTTTATTGTGAATTTAAGGATGCCGCGCAGAAATATTGTTCCTCACTATCGAATAATTAACTGTCAAAAAATAATGATAATAGTTACATTCCTGCAAGTTCCATTCGCTTAAAAAAGTTATCCGTTCCCGAGTTTTATTGCGAATATGATAAATTCCCTATGTTCATTGACTCATTCAACTCGATGATTCATTTCAACAACGAGTTGACAGATTCTTTGCGCATTCGTTATTCGTTATTGCTAAATTAAAGTGCAAATCAGAAAGTATTAATCCCACGGCGGATAACTATTCACTTATTTACAACGCATTAGTCGATAAATATACTGACAACCGAGCAATGACAGTTAGTTACATAGAGAAATTATTGAACTTAAAACCGCTACAAAATGCTACTGCACCGCAACTTGAGAATTTTATCGATACATATTCCACATCTATCGCCGCTTTAAAACAAATTAAAATCGACGATTTGCTAGATTTTTTATTTGTGCATCTCGGTTTACGAAAATTAGGCGTCGAAACCGCAAGACAATTCGAGAACAGTATAAGAAAACAATGTTATTCGAAATACTCGGAGTTCATTATATTTCTTCGCGAGCAATCAAAAATATTACAGAGAACGGCGAACAGTTCGAATATTACCACACGCCTTAAACCTAACCATTCTAAGATTGTTTATAATCCGCGCACAAATCCCGCTACGTATATTGTGAACGCACCATCCACAAGAAATATGCAAACTTTATCGCGTAGATGCTCGCTATGTAAATAACGTTATTTCCTCGGGTAAGCCGGAATATCTTTACTCTAAAATAAAATGGACCCATGAGCATGGTAAATATAGTATAAGAGAATCCGTTCGTCGCATATCCGTACCGAGGCATAGGACAGCAGCATTTCGTGGTAGCTTCAGTTACGCTGCGAGTAAGATTTGGAACACCATCCCTCCTCCAGTACAAAATCTTAAAGGACGCAACAATTTTAAATTCAAAATGAAGAAGTATCTACTTAATAAACATAATTTTTTTATCTAATACACTAAATATTTCATAATCTTACTCGCAGTTGTACCTACTAAAATAAGCGCACGGGGGTGTTTAGTATTAGTTAGTATAGGCTGAAACTAGTATAAATGTTTGTATTAGTGTTATTATTATTATTGTGAATGTCATGAGGTAATATCAAACAACGGGATTTTTAAGTTTTTTAAGTTTCGAGTGACTACCGGACAAGTCCGGGACGCCACTCTTAGGGTGCGTCTGAAAATCAGTGCGGCAATAACCATATTGCAGCAAAATACTGAGACGCATCCTCTTCTCTGGGGTAATATTAGCTTGCCTATGTTACTTTTTAGTTTATTATTTTCTTGTATATTATCAGAGAATAAATGTTTTATTATTATTATTATTATTAAATCGACCGAACACTTACATTTGTTTTCTTGTCCCGCCTTTGATAAACAAACACCACAGGATAAATACAACACGGTTAAAGATTTAAAGGGTTGCATTAACTGTTTAAGTACGCGTCACACGCCATTCGAATCCTACTTGTAAAAATTTTATTAAAAGACATCATACATCACTGCATTTCACTAGCTCGCGTACTGACATCGTCGGGGGGTTTGTTCAGTCGGTTCAGCTCAAACCTTCTGACGATAAACCGGTTTTGTTGCATAGCAATACTACGTCCGCGAGCGGAAGCAGTGATAATAAGATAGTTTTATTAGGTTCCGCGATTGTTTACGTATTAGATCGAAATGATTTTATGCAACCGATTAGAGTACTCATCGATATGGGTTCCCAAAAACATTTTATAACGAAACAGTGTTGTAAAAGGCTTGGTATTAATATTAATCAACCGATTGAAAATATTTATGTGAAGGGAATAGGGGATAACTCGCAATCGGTGCAAGGTTTATGTAATTTAACATTATATTCGCGTTTTAATAAGTTTCAACTTGACATTCAAGCGTAGTTTTAAGCAAATTTCAAGTAATTTACCGCAGACCGTTGTTTACCGCTCCTCATTAGATTATTTATTTACTTTACCGCTTTTTTTTTTCCTATTTTAAGTGGACCTCAGGCTGCTATTTTGATCCACTGGCGAGAAACGCCCAACACCGTGGCCAAACTCGCTACAGGTTGGGGCGACGGCTTCCGCTATTGGATACGTCCACCGCCGCCCCGCCTGTACGCCACATTATGTGGTTCACAGTAATTCTTATGTCTAGATTTTTAATAGCTACTTATCCTATTACTTATATTACTAAATTCTTAAACTATTAACCATTATATACATGTTATTTACTTATTCTATATTTAATACCCCGTGTTTTCAACTGTTTATACTTTACCGCTTGCTGATGATAAGTTTTTCTTACCGGGTCATATCGACATGTTAATTGGCTCAGAGGTATTTGCGGAAATATTAAAGGGTAGGAAAGTATTAGGTAGTTCTTGTAATCCAGACGCGCTGGAGACTGTTTGGTTACATCATAATCGGTTCAGCAAAAATTTTAAAGGGCTTTTCAGTATCCTCTGAGGCCAATAATTGTACCGCGTATCATTCTTACGTCTGTAAGGACGATTCAATGGAAAATTTAATGAATATTTTTTTAAATGTGGAAGAAGTTCCCAACGTACAACATTTGTCACCCGCTGATAAACAGTGCAAATTAATTTACAAGCAAAACATTTCTCGCGATAATACAGGACGATTTATAGCCGCATTACCTTTTTCTCGTAGTGCGAGCGATTTAGGCGATTCCTTGTCATCTGCTACGAGACGGTATCAATATCTTGAACGTAAATCCAGATTAAATAATATATTACGCCTTCGATATGATACAGTTATTCGCGAGTACTTGGAAAAGGGTTACCTTTCGCGGGTTGAGAGCGATGTTGAGATGAATGTCAGTTACGTTATACCGCATCACGGACTTTTGCGTGACGATAAACTTAGCACAAAACTACGTATAGTTTTGGATGCGAGCTTCAAAGCTTTCGAGCGACAACTCGACAGGGCTGTCATTAAATGGTTGCCTTTATACTGGACCAAATGTCCAAAATGATTTAACCGCTATTATTATTAATTTCCGCTTATTAATTTTGCTATAAATGCCAATATAATATTAATGTTTTTGCAAATATTGGTGCATCGAAATTTTCATAAATTTTTAAGAATCTATACCGCTTTCCCGAGGGAGATAAACCTTCTCTTTACGAATTTAATCGCGTCTGTTTTTTGGTCTGAGCTGCAGTCCGTATCTCGCGATGCGCACTGTTCGCGAACTAGCTCAAATAGAAAGCGATAATTTTCCGTGCGCTTCCGAAACCGCAAAGAATAAACCGCTAACCGCATAGCACAAATACAAAATTATCTACCGCTGCGACATTCCATGTAAGTGGAAAAGAAAACCGTAGAGATTGCTTATCGCGAGGATTATTGGCATTTCAAATATTAAAACATCCTTTGTGGATGCACGGTCCTCATTAGCTACAGCGACCTGTGTCCTGTGGCCTTTGCAGCGCTTTACTTTTAGAGAGGAAAATTTTAACGACTCCCGCAAATATGAATACAAGAATAATATTAAACTTACTGCAGTGGCTCCCCATCCAGCAGCCCAGACCACCGCGTTGTCAGCTACGTTAAAACCCGCGCCCGCAATATTTTCTGTCCGTAATGCGAATAACGACAATATTTGCATCTGTTGTGCGCGCATTCCAGTTGAGATGCATAATGATCCTGCCCGTGTTGTGGACAGCGCCTCCGCTGTTCGCATTAGTAGATCCTACGCGACTACGCCATCTCTGAGGTCTATCGTTTCTGCAAACGATCACAAAATATTTAGATAAGGGCTCATACTGTAAACATTTGCCAATGACCAAAGGAGACATGACCAAATTTTATTGAAATATATTAATTATTAATGAATATCATTTTTTAAAGATTAGTCATAAATAGCGTATTACACGAAACAGTGAGCTGTAGAAAGAACAGATCTGTTGTTGAGAATGTCAATTAATTACTTTTAATTTACTTTTATATCGGAAAATCTCGAATAAGTGAATCTTTTGAATTTAGAAAAAAGGAAGAATATTGTGAATAACTGAAAAGTGAGCCCTTCATTTTACATACCTGCAATTGCAGTTAACCCTAGGGTCAATATAACAATGATTGCTTTCATTTTGAATTCCCTGGAATGAGTGAAATAAATGTAATGAGTAGCCGTATTTATACATATATTCTCAGACTCAAGGTGTCCGCCTAAATAATTAGTACTGTTTTATTAAACATATTCAAAAACTCGCATACACGAATAAAGAATTAAATTCTCTGAAATACCATAATGACCAATAGTAAAAGAAAAATTAATTTTTTTTTTTGGTGGAACCCAAACTTTACATTGATTAGCATATCACATTTTTATTAAATGCTTACGTACTACAAAAGTAATAATAAAATTATTTTGCTATAATCCGCGATATATTAAATAGAAATAGTAAATATATATAGTGTTAAATGTATAGTGAACTATCCGTATTTTCATACCCAATACGTGCAGGATTCGAGTGATAGACTCCACGACAAAGCTTTTGTACTGTTGTCTTGGGATCATCGCAGATTTGAGAATAATGAGCTCAGTTCTGATAATATAACGTATACATAGAACCACTCCCATGAATGGTGTAAATCTCGTCTACAGTGTACTTTGCACTATTGCCGTTTTGTAAGCAATCATACATAAATGCTCCTTTTTGGCTCCCCCTATTGAGCTGTACAGAAAAAAAAATAAAATAAATTTTATTATCAACGAAAACTATTTTAAAAGAGTTCTAGAATGACTGAAACCGATGCCATACACCGCTACAATGGTAAACAAAACACGTGTAACGGTCAAAACGGACCAAAGAGAAAAGCAAAACGTCACATCCGGTTACCGTAAATTATTAGAACGTTTTACTTCTATTCGCAAAATTTCTCCACAAATTAAATAAACATTGCAATTATTCTGGACTATATTCATTAAAACTATATGAATTGTATTATTTAATACTAGGAACTGATAATGCGTATTGAAACTGCATCTCCTACGCAGATAGGTTAGCTTCGGACTCCTATCCTGCTACTTGCTATACTTATTCAAAGCGAGAGAATGTCGTACCCCGTGTGTAAGTGGTAGTGGTCACTACTATACAATTCTACAGAGTTTGCTTCATCGATCTTTATCCTCCTCTTGATAACTCTTGGCTTGGCTAATGTATATATTTTATTAACATAATCTTAATAGTTCTGCTACAGTAATCAGAAGTAAAATAATTTAATAAGTCATAATAATCAGTTTAAGATTTTATAAAACCTAGTTGGAATTTTAAAATAATCTTCTTGACTTTTTCTATCTATTACGACGAGATCCCTTTAAGGGATAAGTCCGCCTTTGTTATGCTATGCAATTTTTTTTTTTTTCTCCTTTCTTTTTTTATATTATTGCAATAAAGAAAGCAATAAAGAAGAATTATGTGCAATAAAGAAATAAATAAAAAAACAAATATCATGTAGAATATCGAAGTATATTTATTTTTATCTTTGTATTCATAAAAATTCAAGTTTATCCACAGAAAAAGGTTTCATATAATAAGTCCATTACATTTTAAATTTGTAAAAAAGTTAGAAATATCGACAATATATCCTGCAAATGAGATGGTACTTAAACATGACATGAATTTATTAAGGTCACAAGTTAAAACAAATAAAATAAAGTATGTTTAAGATTATCCAAACAATATTTCTATTGTTTAAATTAAATTAAGCGTTGTTACGGATCCAGTTGGTGAAGCGGGAAACACGAGCGTTCACGCCGGGGAAGAATGGACGAGCACATTCAAATCCAAAGGAGCAAACACCAACGATGACGTTGTTTTGCAATAGAGGGCCACCGGAGTCACCCTGGCACTGGTCGCGCCCTCCGACGTCGAGCCAGCCGGAGCACAGCATATTGTCAGTGATAGGACGACCTATGGTGGCGTACCGTTGCCTGCATACATTCTGATTGATAGTCCAGATTTGGACATGGCGAAGTTGTTCAGATGGTGATCCTCTGTACTGCAAAGATGAAAATTCTCATAAATAATAGTAATTATGCTATATTAGTCACGTAATGTCGTGTCCGTGTTCACGCATGTTTCATAAACTAGATTGGGTAAAAGACTACATAGCCGATTCATGCAAATCAAGACATATATTCAGTAAATCATGCACCATGAACGTTTCCTCCTTAGATACTATAAGCGCTTCGCATGGTCGTATTCGTATATGTATAGTCAGATTCCAGTTCTGGATCGCGTCTTTCGTCGACTATTACGTTGACATACACATAGCAATTTATACACAACACACACACAACGTTTTAGCGAAAAAATTATCATCTTATTTTATCATCATTTGACCGTGCCTTTTGCTACGAACCGATGGCGTAATAACCAATTCCTAAACTGACGCTAGTAGAACGTTTGTGCTATATTCCGTAATTTGAAAATTTGATACTTCTGATATGGTTTCACCCAATGTCACAGTAAAAATCTTTAGGGCTAAGAGAATATAAAAAACAAATTGAAAATTTCTGTTCATTTCATCATTGGATCCATTAAATATATAATGTACTTAATGTATGTGCAGACTATCAAGTAGTGGATAAAGTATTACGTGTCGGTACCGAAAAAAACTGTATGCTATGTACCTTTCTGATAAATTAAGTATTTGAGTTACACTATTTTATGAATATCCTGCCAAGTATTAAAACATTTTATTGTTAGCGATACTAACATTATACCTTTATATTTGACATGAACTTACTGCAGTCAGTCCCCATCCAGCGGCCCACACCACCGCGTTGTCAGGTACGTTAAAGTTAGCACCTGCAATATTTCCCGCTCGAACGTTGTTGTTGAATGAGAAAGTGGAGGTCATGTGAAGAACGGCGATATCATTATCTGTTGTGCGCACAGTCCAGTTGGGATGCATAATGATCCTGCCCGTGTTGTGGACAACGCCACCGCTGTTAGCATTAGTAGATCCTACGCGATTACGCCATCTGATGGCTGGATCGCCTCTGTAAACAACAATGCGTTATATATCATATATATCATAGATCATCATGTTAACCTTTGACAATCACCACAAGAAACATAACTACTAAATTCTATTTAAGTATAAGAATTGTGTTAATGAATGTCAATTTTAATTTTATTTTATTTTATTATATCTATTATACCAACTAATAGCCTTTTAAAATACATTAAACGAATGAATTAATAATTAGATATTAATATTAATTAATAAAATAGTAAAAACATTATACACGTCATCGCGTTTTTAAAATTATCCTAATTTGTTTTTTATACAAAGAAAGGTGGAAAATGGAAGATGTCTATATCACTAGACTTGTCTTGTAAGATTAGTTATAAATATCGTATTACACGAAACAGTGAGCTGCAGAAAGAACAGCTCTATTGTTGAGAATGGAGCCGCCACATCTTTGCCTGAAGGTTCCTGCACCAGTAGCAGACCAAAGCATGGCAACCATCATTGGGTAGGTGCCGATATTGGTGATGGACCCTCCAACAATCCTGTTGGATGTGGGTGAAGCTACAAGATAATAAATAATTAATAATGATTATATCATAAATAATTACCATAAATGTCTCATAAAGTCGTGAAGTCACTTCGAACCCAATATTGCATGAATTACTTCTAATTGCCTTTTAATGTCGAAAAATCTCTTAGCATTAGAGAAAAAGTTATTCATATTGCACGATATAAGAAAAAGATGACATGATGTATTATAAGCAAATCTTTTGAATTTTGAAAAAAGAAAGAACCCTAAATTGTAATAACTGAAAAGTGAGCTTTTTATTTTACATACCTGCAATCGCAGCTAACCCTAAGGCCAATATAACAATGATTGCTCTCATTTTGAATTCCCTGGAATGAGCTAAACAAATGTCATGCAGTCGGCGTATTTATATATTCTCAGACTCAAGGCGTACGCTTATAATATTAGTTATAATTTATTAAAGATAGGAGTATCTTGAATAAATAATCAATTAAACCTATATTATATCTCTATCCTATAATCACAAAATATTAAGTACCATACATAAAAAGTATGACTTTTAGTATCAACTGTTCCGCACATTATTTTAAAGGAAGAAAGTTAAACAGAGATTCTTATATGCCTCGCCCATCACATATGATTAAGTATGAAATTATTTTTTGAAATACGAGTATATATGCATAAGATTTTTGAAACAAGTGATGTCCCCATTGCTCTACAATTCTTTATTTTTGCTAGTTTGCACTCAGAAGCACATTCTTTTTACTTCAACTATTATAAATTAAAAATTACCATATACGAATAAAGAACTAGATTTTATCAAATACCATAATGGTAAAAGAAAAACTAAATGTTTTTTTTTTAATTTTTGGTGGAACCCAAACTTCATATTGATTCGCATACCACATCTTGATTAAGTGCTTATGTATTGGGAATATTAATAGCATCCACTATCTCACGTTGACTATATCGCGGATTTGAGGATATGAGTACAGTCCTGATAATGTCCATATTCGCAGTTGATGTGCGCAGTTTTAAGCCATTTGCCGACGGAGTTAATGGTCGTAGAACCACACCCAACGGTGCGAATCTCGTCTACAGTTTGCTTTGCACTATCGCCTATTTGAAACCAATCATTCATTACATGCCGCAGATGCTTCCTTTTTGCTCTCCCTATTAAACTGTATAGAAAAAAAATAAAAGAGACTTTGTCACCAACGAAACCTATGAAAGAGCTCTAAGACGACTGAAACCGATGCCATACACGGCTATGAGGTAAGCCTGCACATTTATATACACAGCCCCTTGGAGTCACTCATAGCGTGGCGCGAAAGAAACTTATAATCTACGGTAATCATATACTTCCAGTAAGATACATATCAGAACTTGGGGTTTCATATCGACCAAGTAATGAGCACAAGTTCTCAAGAGGGTCGAAACAGACACAAATAAAGTCATGTTTGGTGGTCGTCAGAAGATCCATACAATTGGGCAACGCCACAAGTGGCAAGCAATACAACAGAACTATCTACTTTGCTATACAAGTGGCCTTTAACATTCGATATTTGTGTTAGTTATTTTAACAAGACTGGAAAAATTCTAGAATAGAAGGAAAGTGTCATAATCAGTTTGGTATGTTAGGTTATAGAAAATCGTATCTTTATGATTGGTCATTAAATTCCTCCATAAGCACCAATTGAGCAGACAGATACCACCAGTATTGAACTACGTCGTTGTCTCTGGTTGTTGGTTAACAGATGGTTGAATATTTGAGTTATCTCCTGGTCATCCCTCTACGACATGATAATGGCAAGTATAAACAGTTTAGTCAAAGCTTATTTTCATCAGATATCAGAAGTGAATGAGTTTGGTTTCTCCAAGACCAGTAACAGATGTTGCTACCACCATACATGCAAACCCCCCCACGGAATTCATGTCACTGTGCGTCGAAGTGGCGCTGGTATACTGGTTACGATTAATTGCGGATAAATGGAATATTAAACTATCATTACATTGACCATATACGGGCCATAGACAAGTTCATGCTATTAACTATGAACTATGTGTATTTTTGTCTGCGTCCCGTGTGATATCCGACTGAGTAGAATAGTCCACCCCAATTTCTTACTGACGTATCGTTAAAAGGAGACTTAAGTAAGTTGACCCGTCGTGTGATATCCGACTGAGTAGAATAGACCACTTCATTTATTACCGAGTTATCGTAAAAGGCGACTAAAGTAAGTTGATCCGCCATGTTGTATTCGGCTAAGCAGAATCGACCACCCTCATTTCTTATCGTGATGTCGTAAAAAGTGACTAAGGTAAGTTGACCCGCCGTGTGATATCCGACTGAGTAGAATAAACCACCCGAATTTCTTACCGAGGTATCGTTAGAGGCGACTTAAGTAAGTTGACCCGCCGTGTGATATCCGACTGAGTAGAATAGACCACCTCATTTCTTACCGAGGTATCGTAAAAGACGACTAAAGTAAGTTGATCCGCCGTATTTTATTCGGCTAAGTAGAATAGACCACCCTCATTTCTTATCGTGGTGTCGGAAAAGGTGACTAAGGTAAGTTGATACGCCGTGTAATATCCGGTCGAGTAGAATAAACCACTTTATTTCCTACTGAAGTGTCGCAACAGGCGACTAAATTCATATTTCAAATTCAAATTCAAAATATTCCGTATTCAAGTAAACTTGTAAACAAGTGCTTTTGAACAACTTTACTGCTTGTTCGGAAAGCTGTTCCTACCGAGAAGAACCAGCAAGAAACTCGTCAGTTGCTCTTTTTAAAATATAAATCTTAAAACTAGTTACATTTAGTTATTACTGTCTTGTACAGGAATGAAGTGCAGCTATATCCACACATCCTTATTATCTAAATAATCTTCAACAGTACAGTAGGCTTTCTGTATCAGCCTCTTTTTAAAGTAAGTTGACCCGCCTGGACTGCTAGACCACTTCATTTATTACCGAGTTATCGTAAAAGGCGACTAAAGTAAGTTGATCCGCCGTGTTGTATTCGGCTAAGCAGAATCGACCACCCTCATTTCTTATCGTGATGTCGTAAAAAGTGACTAAGGTAAGTTGACCCGCCGTGTGATATTCGACTGAGTAGAATAGACGACCCCAATTTCTTACCGAGGTATCGTTAAAAGGCGACTTAAGTAAGTTGACCCGCCGTGTGACATCCGACTGAGTAGAATAGACCACCCTCATTTCTTACCGAGGTGTCGTAAAAGGCGACTAAGATAAGTTGACGCCAGACAGGTGGCCGGCCGTAAAATAACTAGTCAAATAATCTAATAATATGCGAAGTGTCAGTTTGCATACAGTAGCGTAACTATCGGAGGGCCAGACGGGACAGAGCCACGGGTCCTCTAGACGCTCGTACTCTGACTTAAAAACTGTAAATTGCATTAGTAAAACATTTCCCCCACATTAGGAATATAAATAAACCAAATTCCAGTTATGCGAATTTAATAATGACAACTTATTTTTAAAAATACATAAATTTTAATAAAAATCCTAACTGGTCTCATATAATATATTCTCAATCTCCCAGTCTCATATCGAGTATGTTGAATTCGGAACATGAAAAATCGCAACAAATGATTTTAAATAGTTGGGTCCATAGTTTATATTTTCGGTTAATGTTTTTGTATTGTGAAATTTTTTCACACCATATAAGTCAATTATTTCTTAGTACCCTTATACAATAAGTGATTACTTAAATAGCGCTGCAAAATAAAAAGGAAATTTTCTATACGGCAAAATATTATAACTTTTCGATAGAAAAGTAATAATAAAATTATTTTGCTATTCTCTCGGTTGCAAGGTGAAACGTTTATTGAGTTTGTGATAGTGGATGTGTGTTGTGCTTGTGTATTGTGGTGGCGGTATTGGAGGTTTGTGCATGTATTTTAAAGAATCCTGCATGTTGCGTGTATGAAAACGAATAGACCACTCTACATTTAGCTTTATATATATTTCCTATTTACTTTATCGTGGATTATAGCAAATTGATTTTATTGTTACTTTTACAATTGTTAGTGTTGAGAAATTTATAGCTTTTAGACTATTGCAGAATTTTTATTTTAGACAATGTAATTATCACAATTTAAGCATTGGAGAGTATCCAGTTGGTAAAGCGGGAAACGCGAGCGTTTACACCGGGGAAGAATGGACGAGCACATTCGAATCCAAAGGAGCAAACACCAACAACGACATTGTTGAGCAATAGAGGGCCACCGGAGTCACCCTCGCACTGGTCGCGCCCTCCGACATCGAGCCAGCCGGAGCACAGCATATTGTCAGTGATAGGACGACCTATATAAGCGTACCGTTGTCTGCATACATTCTGATTGATAGTCCAGACTTGGACATGGCGAAGTTGTTCCGATGGGAATCCTCGGTACTGGAAAGGTGGTAAAAATCACATAAACGACAATAATCACAATATTTCAATCAGATAATGTCATATCCGTGTTCGCCCATGTATCATAATCAGATTGATATTAACTAATGCCTGAGCTGACGCTAGTAGAACGTTTGGGCTGTATTCCGTAATTTGAATTTTCGGTGATACTTCTGAGTTGGCTCCACCCAATGTCACATTAAAAACCTTTACGGCTAAGAGCATATGATCAATACAGAAAACAAATTGATAATTTCTGTTCATTTCATCATTGGATCCATTAAATATATAATGTACTTAATGGATGTACAGCATATCAAGTAGTGGATAAACTATTACGTGTCGGCGCCGAAAAAAAATCTTATGTTATGTACCTTGGTGACAAATTGAGTATTTGAGTTACACTATTGTGCGAATATCCTGCTAAATATTAAAACATTTTATTGTTAGCGATACTAACATTATACCTTTATATTTGACATGAACTTACTGCGGTCAGTCCCCATCCAGCAGCCCACACCACCGCGTTGTCAGGTACGTTAAAGGCAGCACCAGCAATATTTCCCACTCGAACGTTGTTGTTGAATGAGAAAGTGGAGGTCACATGAAGAACGGCGATATCATTGTCTGTTATCCGAGCATACCAGTAGGGGTGCATAATGATCCTGTCCGTGTTGTGGACAACGCCACCGCTGTTTGCATAAGTAGATCCTACGCGAACACGCCACCTGTTGGCTGCATCGCCTCTGTAAACAACAATGCATTTTCATAGATCATCATGTTAACTTTTGACAATGACCACAAGAAACATGACTCAATTATAGTTAAATAAATCAATTTCGTAAATGAATATTTATCAATTCTTAAAGATTAGAAATGAATATCGTATTACACGAAACAGTGGGCTGCAGAAAGAATAGCTCTATTATTGATGATGATGCCACCACATGATTGCCTGAAGACTCCCGCACCAGTACTAGACCAGAGCAGAGCAGCCATCATCGGGTAGTTGGCGATAGTGGTAACTGACCCTCCGACAATCCTGTTGGATGTGGGTGAAGCTATAACAAGAGAACATATCATGAAAATTATCACAATCGTAAAAAAAATACTTTAACATAGGTTTGAACCCTAAGCTGTCTAAATTATATAGATAGATAGACCATTACCATTTTTTTTACATTTTTTACATTAACCATTGCTATCTATGAACATCAAAACAAAGTGTCCCTAACTTATAAAAATATTTAAAAATTATAATCTAAACATAAAATTTTCTAAGAATGTTACTTATGGCATCTCCTAAAATAAAACTTTTATAAATTGTATAACTTAAGTCCACATTTTCGATGTTCAATTTGTGTAGAAACCTGCAAACAGGAACAGAGGATAAATATAAAGATCATCTCGCCTTATTTGAATTATTACTCAAATCAGTTATGAAATCAAAATTGGACCTACATATAACTTACCTGTAATTACAGCTAACCCTAAGGTCAATAAAAAAATACTTGCTCGCATGTTGATTAATCCCTAGTAAAAAACAAAATAAATATTAATCGCCGCCGTATTATATATTCTCAGTCTTAAAGCAATCGCCGATATTGTTATTGATGATTCATTCAAGATAAAGATAGATTAATAAAATTTTAATAAATCGTTATACTAATGCTGTTATCATAAAGTATTAATAACCCTAATAAGCCTTCTGTTCCGCACAATATTTTTAATAATTTATTTGATGTTAATATAATCTAATGTAGGGCGTGCTGGCGAATTTCTAAGGTACTACCTAGAACTGCTTCATTTAAGTGACACAAAGGAGAGTATCACAACGCTAACGTCGCAATGGGCAGGGCATTGAATTAGTGATTACGCACCAAAAAACTGTGCCTTGGCAGATCTTTTACTTTCTGAAGAAGGTCTCTGTGAAACCGAATGGCACAAAGTCGTACAACGCGCAAACCTTTTGGAAAAATTTATGGTCAGCAGTGGTAATGTCACATCAGTTGAAGAGGAAAAAAATTGGTAGTCACATTGTCAAAAATCATACTGTCAAAAATCTAGCAGCTTAATACGGAATAATGTTTATCAGGGCCATCATATCATGGATCAGAATTTTATAGTGATCGAATCTGTAGTTTAACCAGAAACTCCATTTCTTAATTTAACTACATAACCTAAAAGAAATATTTAAAAGTATTAACATAATAACAGTGGTAAGTCAATATATAATATATGAAAATATAAATATGTGAAAAAATTAATTATTTAAGGACTAATTTTGGCGCCATCACTAAATTGCGCGCAGCAAAAAACAAAATTGAGATGACTCGATGAAAAGAATCGACTCACAAATGTTACTTCCTCCTTCTTAGGAAATTGTATTCGTTTTTATAATAAATTTCAATAATATTTAAGTTAATTATAATTACATTTTGTTATTACTATTACTATTGAAATTTGTAAGTTCAAAAAGCTCAAATTCAAGTTCAAATATGTAACTACCTATTTTTAATAGAACGTTAGATTTTTGAATTTAAACTATCGTGAGTGGTATTCATTATTAATGTTGAGAGACCGGCTATACTCACGTCTTATTTTATCGGATGAGCCCGACTAGTTTCAAGCCCATACGGGGCTCTTATTCATGAGCTCTTTACGCGGCGTTATTGCGGCGGGAACTGCGTGTAAAGCAGCTCGGGCTCATCCGATACAATAAGACGTGAGTATAGCCGGTCTGTCAACATTAATAATGTTAGTATTGACCGTGCTTTGAACTCTAAAAAGTCAAATCCATCAAAAATGATCACACGTATTTCCCGAATTTTTTTTAACTACTTTGTAATCATGTGTTTATGATTCGTAATATTATCTATCTTATTAATCCTCACGTAATAAATTTCATGCGAATCGCAAGCGGCATCCCTAATCCCAATATAGATTAGTATTAAAACGGCATTTTAGAGTTTTAACCGATATATTTAAAACTAAAAAACGATTAGCGGACGTCTTAACATATCGATATCCACAAAAAATTCGGTGATACCATATGTCTAACTATTATAGTTATACCTATATAACTACTTTTTTACATTGTAAAAGTTGATAAAATTGCCGACAATAATCAAAGCATTATATTCATATCTCTGTATTGATGCTTATCCCATTAAATGATTATTAAAAACTATTTTAATACCTGTAAAATACTTTTTAAATTATTAAAATCCGACGTACCAATCAAAAGATACTACGAATTTAAGAATATAAATCGAAAGAATGCCATAACAGATTAATTGTAGCTACCGTTATAGTAGGGCCTGCATTTGGAGAGTTAGGTCTTATTCCAAGAATACTAATGATACCCATTTTTTATAATTAAATAATCTAAAAAATAAATCTATAGTCCGACTTCGTAGACTTTCCACTACCACGAGATCGGTATGGACGCGGGCGAAACCGCGGGGCATTGCCTAGTATTAATATAAAAAGATAAAATATAAAAAACATATAGTCAATTTAAATACTTTAATAATTGCTCATATAATATTTGTAGGAGTTCGCAGTTATATCCTTACATATTGTTAAACAAAGTCAACGCTGTCTCTATATATCTGTTGGCAATAGACTCAAAAATTTCTAAAATCCCTTTTTTCGTTAGAGACAGGGAAAACACATTTTGAAGGTACTTCAACGCCCAAGTTGACGTGGTTGCACCTAAGGCACACCATGCTGCTCCAATGCGGAGTGATAGGTAATAATTCTCTAGAGGTATGCAGGTTTCCTCTCGATGTTTTTCTTCGCCGAGAATCGTATGATAATTTGCAAGTATCAATAAGACACATACGTTTTAAGAATAAGTGTTAAAATTTATTGCTTCCTGCCCGGGGTTTGAACCCGTAACCCGTAGGTTACGTAACTGGGCTATCACAGATCCCAGCTGTATATTACTATAAGTATTTTTTTCAACTGCGACTTTAACCTGTACAAATAACCGTCGAATCGTTGCGAAATAAGCGAATTTAGGCCAATCTTTGAAGTTTCTAACTTTGTAACAAAAATGAGGGTGGAGGGTAATCGATTTATTCCAATCCAAGACACATCCCTAGTTCTTCTTTTAAATTTGATGTCAGTTAAATAGTAATAACGAGGAAACTATATATATCCTCCGTATATTTGAAATATCGCAATCAACATGCGTCAGCGAGGCGAAGGATACTTAAATATAACTTTAATATATGCAGCAAATAAATATTGTATTGTATCATTTAAAACTCTAAATATTTATATCACTTCTCTGAGTAAATGTCTTCTTTATTTTAATGTTTAGTTTATTGTTCTAATCCGCACTTGAAGGTTAAAATTAAATTATTTGATAAAGAATCAATACCGTATCAGAAAAATACAACTTCTCACATGTGAAATATTTATATGATCACCTGTTTCCTTGCCTGCAGGCTACAAGGATGCAATCCTTAAAGTATTTTAAGTTTCCAAAAATACTTTTAAAAGGAAATCTTATTAATTCAATCGCCGAAACATAAGTATTCAATTCTATAAGAATATATTACTAAGGGAAATTAGTAATTGAATAATAGAGTAATTAATTATTTATTATTATATAAATTCCACAATCTACATTATTTTACCTTTACGGCAGTTTAAAAATACTTACTATTAAAAAAAAGGCTAATTCAGAAAGCCTATTATACTATTGAGGATTACCTGGAAGATAAGAATGCGTGGATATAGCTTCTCTTCAACCCTGTACAAGACATTAATAGCTATACGTAACTAGTGATAAGAATTATTGTTTGAAAAGAGCAACCGCCGAGTTTCTTGCTGGTTCTTCTCGGTAGGAACAGCTTTCCAAACCAGCAGTAGATGTTGGCGATTCAGAAGCACTTGTTTACAAGTTTACTTGAATAAAGAATATTTTGAATTTGAATTGAATTTGAATATTCAAAACTTATGCGTTATTTGTCTGTGATTGTTTTGGTTAACATAACATGCACAAAAATATATACTACTAGCTTTTGCCCGCGGCTTCGCCTGCGTGGAATTTGTTCTGTCACAAAGTGATTTGTCAAGCGACAATTGTATTGATTCCCAAAATTTCAGTTTAACTTCAGAACTGACGGATTTCATACTACGCTGCGCGCATATTATGGCTCTCTATGGCGGTCCATTCAAGTCAATCATATCGTGATAACTTTTAAACTATTCGGCCAAATTATTTGGTGTGAAAGACAAAGTTTATCCATATGAAATACTGAAAGCGATGTGTATTGATTTTTAGAAGTTTGATAAATATCCTAAAATGTGCATTTTAAAATAGTATCTAATTTAATTAAATTTATGGTTCACAATTTTGGTCACTTCTGTGACTTCCACTTAAAAGGTATATGCTGTCACGGACTTTTAATTAGAAATATTCAAGACAAACAATACTACGGTACCTCTTCTTCTTTCTTTGTGTAACTCTAGTGGTTAAGACAGCGTACGCCGAGATAGCTCTCAAAGGCCAGATTTTTTTCCAACTTTATTCACATATATCGTTATATTGATAAAATCATTACAAATTGTAGCCTTTATGTTATTCCAGTGGATAACGTATATTACTGTAAAGTTTCATCAAAATCCGTCCAATAGTTTTGTTCGTGAAAGAGTAACAAACATATATCCATACTCACAAACTTTCGCATTTATAATATTAGTAGGAAGTAGGAAGTAGGATTATTAGTTCGTTTGCTTTAAACTTTTTATCGATTTACAAAATTTTATGTAACAAGTCCTGACTTAAGATTGAATCAAGTTTTTTTTAAAACAATAATTGTAATAAATTATTATGTACTATCATGCGCTGAAAAGTTTTATTTGTACTTATTTTTTTGTTTACTACAAATTTTAAAATATCTACGATACATTTTACGAATCCAGATTTTCCTACTTACTACGGAATGGGAGTTAATTAATAATAATTTAAATAAAGAAATCATACAATATTCCAACAATATTTTTATATATTTATATTATGCGTTGCTAAGGATCCAGTTGGTGAAGCGTGAAACGCGAGCGTTCACACCGGGGAAGAAAGGAAGAGCGCATTGTTCTCCCCAGGAACTGACACCGACGATAACGTTGTTAAGGAATAGAGGACCACCGGAATCACCCTGGCACTGGTCACGACCTCCAACATCTAGCCAGCCGGAGCACAACATGTTGTCAGTGACGTTACGACCTAGTACGGCGTAACGTTGCCTGCATACGTTCTGATTTACAGTCCACACTTGTACATGTCGTAGTTCTTCAGATGGTAATCCTCCGTACTGAAATCACAAATAAAAAACTATAATATATGCAACGCACTACAGGTAACAAAATGGTGCCGCAACATCAAAAACGACGATCTTAGCTTCAACGCAGGGAACTGGATTTGGCACATGATCGTATGGCATAAACATTCCTAAAACAAAACTATATCTAGAAGTGAATGTACATTAACGAAAAGAGTGTAACTGATGATACTTTACACGATGAGGTAAACGTTTTGAACTCCAGTTTGCTACAATTGTTCGGAGGCAAAATAAATTGTGGGTTTTAAATTAATACTATGTAATACTGTTTGCATGTATTGCATATCCTATCTCATGATAATGTCTCAGTTACGGAGCGAAACGATCGTTGAGATTCTTCCCGGAAATGTGTGCAGTGCTTGCGTTGAATGGTGGCTGTGATGGTTGTTTGTGATACGTAAGGCTAATAAGATGCATGTAAAGTACTAAGTGAAACTGATTGTGCTTTCTACACTTAGATATATATAGATTCTTTTTAAATGGATCATACATTTAAATATTCTCATGAACTTACCGAAGTTCTTCCCCATCCAATGGCCCATACCGCCTGATTGTCGGGCACAATAAAATTCGCGCCTGCAATGTTTCCAGCCCGAACATTGTTGTTAAATGAAAAAGTGGAGCTGATAAGCAGAACAGCAATATCATAATCTACTGTGTGGTTATTGTAGTTGGGATGATTGATGATCCTGGCAGTGTTGTGGACCACGCCACCGCTGTTTGCATAAGTAGATCCTACGCGACAACGCCATCTATAGGCCGGGTCAGTTCTGTGCACAACAAATCACTGATTACTAAGCATTCTATAATAAATAATAGAGTGTGGAGAAGAAGAAACTAGTCTCCACCTTATGGCTGAGTGCCCCATGTAGTCGCTGGTAAGATGGGAGATATTAGGTAAGGACGAAATTGAAGCTGATGACCTAACAAATATCTCCTTCAGGGATATTATAATGTTTGTGAAAGCAACAGGTAGGCTAGAACAGGTGACACTGTCGGGACAACAGTGAAACCCTTGTCCCAACAAGGGAAAATGGGTGGAATAGTCCAGTATTGGATCTGACCACCCGTCCTGTACCGACAGGCGTCCTCGAAATTAGATAAGATAAGATAAAGCATTCTATAAAGATCATTTGAGACATGATCCAATTTTATTAAAGTACCAGCTGGCCCGGAGAACTTCGTACCACCTAACGGTCGATCCCTTATTTTTTTTTTAATACTTATTCAGTACACCGGGTCACCTAGTAAGACAAAAAGAGAAAACAAAAGTTGATAAGTCAACAATTACATTATCATCATCATTCTCCTGCCCTTATCCCACACTAAGTGGGGTCGGCACAACATGTTACAAACATGTTGTCACTTGATTTGGCTACGTATTTTACGACCGGCCGCCTGCCTGCGTCAAATTACCTTATCGCCTTTTACGACACCTCCGTGAGAAAGGAGGGTGGTCTATTCTATTCTGCCGGATACCACACGGCGTATATGTATATCAAATTTCACATCACATTAAACTTCACTGAAGAAAGTATTGATCTCGTTATCTTTTCTAAGAATTACTAACAATAAAATAATACTAGAAAAAGGATACTTAGTTAAAGGAAATTTAAATAACAGAATAAGTATTACTCGAAACAATGAGATGTCGAAAGAACAGCCCTGCTGTTAAGGATGGTGCCACCGCATGACTGCCAGAAGGTTCCAATACCAGTTCTAGAGTTGAGCAGGGCAACAGCCATAGGATAGGTGGCGATATTTGTAACTGACCCTCCTACAATCCTATTGGATGAGGGTTTAGCTGAAACAATCATTAAATAAAAGTGATAATCTTCAGAATAAGTACAAAGACAGGACGTCATTTAAAAAAAATGTTTTTTATTTTTTCCTATTTTTTATTTTAATAATTATAAATTACTACTACTAGCTGTACCCGTGATTACGCTCACGTGAACTTAAATTTTAAGATACTTTTAACTGTGACCTTTATTGCTATTCCCGAAAAATAAACATGTTTTTTTATCATATACTTGTACTATAAAAAATGGCTTCTTATCAAATTTTTAAGTATACATATAAGTATGTCATATGATGTTTCTTGAATAAAAAAAATCTTAAACAAATTAAAACTAGCTGTACGTGCACAAAATCATGGGAAGTATTTCAAACAAATTTATTAAATAATACATCTATACATATTATAAAACAAAGTTTCTAAAAGCTTTCTGTCTGTATGTATATGATTTTTACTAAAAGGTAGTGCAGTTTTTGAGGATGGTTTGGGTGAATAGCACATTACATTAAAAATCTCACGGAGGTTTTACACGGGAAAAACTTAGTGACACACTGATTTTTACTCAGGGGAAGCCGAGGGCACAACTGATTTATTATAATTGTAAGGTTTCATATAAAAAGAAGATAAGAATTAAGTCAAGCATGGGTTTTTTTCAAAAACATAAAGAAACCAGAAAAAACAACGGCCGATATTGCGATATAGGGGAATTACTAGAATTTAAGACGAAGGCAATGCGAATTTTGCGAAAAGAGAGTTTTCTGGATAGAAACTGTTGGAGCAGCATCAAGTTCAACTTATTTTGAATAAGGCTGAGTTTTAAAAGAACATTGAACTCAAAGAAAAATTTAAAAGGGGAAAGGACGTCCAAAATCTACTTGGGGGGTCCAATATCAGGAAGGAACTGAAGGCTCTTAACTTGGATGCATAGACAACCCAAAACGACAAATTTACAAAACGGCCTGATGAAAATTGATACGAAGATCTGACCCCATATATAAGGAAAAGGGAAGGCAGAAGAGAAGATTAAAATCAAAGGAAAATTTAGAGGGAGAGAATGTCCAAAAGATACGTGTGGGTCCAATATGAGAAAGGAACTGGAGACTCTTAACTTGGACCCATAGATGACCCAGAATAAAGCGGCCTGGTGCAAATTGATAAGGAGATCTGACCCCAAATAAAGACAAGGGAAGCGAGAAGAGAAGACTAAAATCAAATAAAATTACATACAATAATATAAACTCTTAGTTTCATTTCCTAATCGGATCAAAATCCTAGTTACAAAATAATGTTTTAATTTTAATAAGAATTTATATTCTAAGGTTAAAGACCTTAGAATATAAAATCGCTTTGTAAAAGTAAAGTAGCGGCCTGTTACAATCCCACTGCTGGGAATAGGCCTCTTCTCTCCGTTTCTGGAGAGAAGGGTTGGAGCTAAGACCTACCACGCTGCTCCAATGCGGATTGGTAGGTTTCACATATCTCCAGAATTCTCTAGAAATATGCAGGTTTCCTCACGATGTTTTCCTTCACCGAAAAGCGTGTGATAAATTGCAATTATCAATTAGACACGTGAGTTTTAATAGAAAAACTCATTGGTGCCTGCCCGGGTTTGACCTCGTGTTCCCCTCGAAAGAGTCGCACGGTCTCACCGCTGGGCTATCACAGCTATTAAATCAAAATAATTAATAAATTAATTCAAATCGCTTTGTAACTTAAACAAATTATTCAACGTACCTGCAATGGCAGCTAACCCTACGGCCAGTACAAATATAATAGCACGCATTCTGATTAATTCGCAGCAGAGTGGATTAAAGACCACCATGGGTCTGTTTTATATATTCCCAGATTTAAGCGTCCAAACCGTTAGTAATCTTATCTTATATGAGTAATGCTTTAATGAATCACTTTATATTAATATTTCTTTATCTTTTATTCGTTACAAAATATAATGCATGTTGCTGTTGCGTAAAGTATTTTTGATAGTTTAAATTTTACGTGTGTTGGTGTAAATAATCAAGTGTCTATATTTAACACTAATTGCTTGCTCCGTTTGTGTCACATTCGAAAGAATAGTGTTTTACAAAAAAAAAGTAGATTTTCATATTTGAAATATGGGGTACGTAAAGCATATTACAAAATTGAAGATTATTTGGATGATAAGAAATTCTGGATTTGAAAATCCTTTCAGCTTCATACAAGACAGCGGTTTAATAATGTATAATTGAAAATATTTAAAAGATTGACCGCCGAGTTTCTTGCTGGTTCTTCTCGGTAAGAGCAACATTCCGAACCAGTTGTAGCTTCATTAATCATATTGATGCTTGACAAGCGTCAAGCATCAAAAGTGCCTGAAATGGTTTATTTGAATAAAGATTATTTTGATTGATTAGGTTTCTTTTAGGTAATTTAAATTAACAATTTTTCTTTATCCCGAACGGTTCGTTTAAAGGTTTGATCAATCTATTTTATAATCGTTGCCCCACTTCAAAGTAGGGGTGACACATTTTCTATGTGTCGAAACACTGGATATGACAAATAAAAAATATACTTAAATAAATATAATTATACTTATACTTTCTTGCCTCAAGAGAATCCATAATTGAGTTAGGAACGAAACATCTAGTCGAAGAGAAATGTGAAAATGAGAAATAACTTACCTATTATTTTAACAATCGAAAACATTGTATTTTCATTGTAATTTATTTATTTTAAATTAATATGGCTTTAATATAAAAAACAAAAGCTAAAAGAATATTATCCATATCTCGGTTTCTGTAACTGTTTTTATGCAAAAGTAATAATAAAATTATTTTGCTATATAGTCCGCGATACAGTAAATAGAAAATATATATAGTGCTAAATGTATAGTGGACTATCCTTTTTTTCATACCCGTTACATGCAGGATTTGTCGTGGAGTCTATCTCCTGATGATGCTTCGATTGCGGGGCGAAACGTTTGTTGAGTTTGTGCTAGTGAACGTGTGTAGTGCTTGTGTATTGTGGCGGCAGTGGTGGAGGTTTGTGCATGTATTTTTACGAATCCTGAATGTAACGGGTATGAAAAAACGGATAGTCCACTATATATTTAGCACTATATATATTTTCTATTTACTGTATCGCGGATTATAGCAAAATAATTTTAATATTACTTTTGTATTATGGATCTCCGCAAAGTAACGCCTAATTCTATAAATGGTTTTTATGCAACTTAAATATTTCCATTAACTTCTTCTTGTTAATTTATGCACATCCACTGCCGCGCACTACATTTTTATATCCTGTTTTAAAATATTAAATGACATAAAGAGATATTTTCTTTAAACACCAGCAGGAACGTTTTCATGTTGGTATAAAATAAAACATCAAAAGCTGTGATAGTCCAGCGGTGAGACCGTGCGACTCTTTCGACGGAAACACGAGTTCAAACCCGGGCACGCACCAATGAGTTTTTCTATGAATACTCATATGTTTAATTGATAATTACAATTTATCACACGCTTTTCGATGAAGAAAAACATCGAAACCTGCATATCTCTAGAGAATTCTGGAGATATGTGTAACCTACCAATCTGCATTGGAGCAGCGTGGTAGGTCTTAGCTCTAACCCTTCTCTCCAGAAACGGAGAGAGGAGGCTTATTCCCAGCTGTGGGATTGTCGCAGGCCGCTACTTTACATTTAGTTTTTTGAAAATTGCTTTTTTTCTTGCCTATAATGTAGAACGCGAAGAAAAACGCTACCTAAATATCATAAAGCAAATACGTGTTTGAAAGGGGAAGTCAAAAACTCGTTGATGGAATTATTTAAACTACAAATGTAGTAGCAATGTTGGTCTAGGAAATCACCATTATTTGAAATACGTGTTTTATTCCTTACAAAAAACTAATTCGAAAATTGACAGATTAATTATTTGCCTTTAACGAGAGAAGAACTTGACAATGAAATTTGACTATGAAATTGGATGTCACTCTTACAATATGTATTAATAAGCAATCAGGGTTATGCTTTATAGCTGTGAGGCCTAGTGGTGAGACCGTGGGACTCACTAGGGACGAACATGGGTTCGAACCCGGACAGGCACCAATGAGTTTTTCTATTAAAAAAACTTATGTGTCTAATTGATATTTGCAATTTATCACACGCTTTTCGGTGAAGGAAAATATCGTATAACCTGCATATCTCTAGAGAGAGAGAATATAGAGGGATATCTGTAACCTACCAATCCGCATTGGAGCAGCGTGGTAGGTCTTAGCTCCAATCCTTCTCTTCAAAAAACGGAGAGAGGAGGCCTATTCCCAGCAGTGGGATATTAACAAGCCGTTACTTTACTTTACTTTACAGGGTTTGGTTTTGGGCAAAAATTATGTATTCATTAAATAATTTACAAGAATAAAAATCAATTCCTATTCTGCAAGCCTATATTCAATGTGTCATGGACATCAGTGATATTCTCAATAAGATAAGGTCGATTTGTGGCAGATATTATCAGCGATTTGATTAAAATCTTCTAAATCGATAAGAAATTCAGCTATTTTTTGTTTAAATTAAGAGTAATTGTTTGTTTATATACGAAAATAATATAATACAATTTTGTTTCTGTTTATTATCGTTCATAATATGAACCCATTAAGTTCATGTATTTGCAAAGTGATTGTTCATAACACAAAATACGTTTTAACTAAGTTCTTTAAAAACAGAGTATCATAATACCAATTGAAGTAAGTGGGGCTGTTATTAGTCGAAGATAAAGGACTGCGTCTAATGGCTCCTCTTCATAATTGGCGATTAAGAACTATTAAACGCAAGCACGATCCTTGTAAAGGGCATATTTTTGTACATATGAATATAAATAATTATAAAACGATAGGTGATGTATATAATAGACAAAGTAGGAACCGACATAAGCTTGCGACTCCTGCTTTGCGCCTTGCAAAAGTTCGTAATTCGTTTGTGGGTTTGAGTATAAGATTCTATAATAAAATTCTACAATCTACATTAACTTTACCTTTACAGCAGTTTAAAAATATTATTAATTCAGAAAGCCTATTATACTATTGAAAATTACCTAGAAGATAAGAATGCGTGGATATAGCTTCTCTTCAACCCTGTACAAGAAATTTATAACTATATGTAACTAGTGATAAGAATTATTGTTGGAAAAGAGCAACCGTCGAGTTTCTTGCTGGTTATTCTCGCTAGGAACAGCTATCCGAACCAGCAGTAGGTATTGACGATTCAAAGGCACTTGTTTACAAGTTTACTTGAATAAAGAATATTTTGAATTTGAATTTGAATTTATGGTATCGTTTTGTACATATGATCGTATGTATGTAATGAGTTATTCTGTTAAAACTTGTGTCCAATTGATAACTCCAATTAATGATACGCTTAATGATGTCTAGCTGTGGATTAGTAGGTTACTTTAAACATTGTTTTGAATAAGATGATGCGATTTTTGACAAGAATGTTCAGTTACCAAGTCTAGTGTGAACATACCTTAGAATTAACCTAAGTGTATTTTGACCATAAACATTGATTGTTAAGCTCGAAGTTTATTATTTGACAGTTAAAGCAGAGTAGAAAATTGTACGTACAAACCCACAAGTTGACCCACCGTGTGGGACTACTTGTGGGTTGAGTAGAAAAGAACATTGTATAAAAAATAATCAAGATCGATGATTTGGTACAAAGCCATGCAAGAGCCATTTACAATTTGGAGTAGCGTGGTGACTCTTAGTTCAAACCCTTCCCTTTAAAAATGAAGAGTGGAGGCCTATGCTTACTTTTCGAACTGTATGCTTTTAGCCCTAATGGCTTTTACAGCGTCACCGGGCGGGTCGGGCGAGCGCAGAAGCATCGAGGTTGCGAAATACAGAGAGTAGAGCGCAGAATCTCTACTAGCGTCGAAGAACGTCGTTCTAAGGGTCCTCGGCTGAAGAAGAGGCGTAGTGAAGGGCTGCTGGTATGACTTTGGTTAGTCATTGCGACGTCGAAAGGGTGGCGAGAAGACACGACCGATCGGTGTCAGAAAACTGGGATCTATGCCCAGCTATGGAATATTAAGAGGTCATTACTGCTGCAATGCCCAAACTAGTAATCACACAAATCAACGCATAAATAAAAGCCTTATAAGTGTAAACTTCCATGCAAAATAGTTAATCTATTCCTATCAATAGAGTCAACGTTTCGTATGATCCTGGGCCGTCAGCTGGTAACCGATAACGTTATATATTAAAGTGCATAGAACTTAACAAGATAACTTGTAGTTAGAACTCTAACCAGTCTTCTGATATTACTCGGGGAAAAGAGTGCTTTGATCACAAGCAAACTACGACACTATTTACGAAATTTTATTGTTTGAGTGTAAATTAGTTTCTCACAAAAAATATGAAACTAAAAGGCGAAATCATCATTAGCAACAATTATATACCAATAGGCAGTGCAGGTAAGATTTTATACGAATAAAAAATAACAATACGAAGTCTCATAAGTTAATAAACTTTACTGATATAATTTGATGCATTATCTTATCTCTGAAAGGTTTGGGGTCGACCAAAATCTCGATAGGGGAAAATTTAGATACCTCTATATATAACGTTTACGCATTCTCACAAAAAGCTCTCACCTCAATATTACCCCAATAGTCTTTGTTATGTCTATATCCCTTAGAATTAACGAAAATGCGAATTTATAGAAAGCGGCTATACTTGAGTCCTATTATATCAGGTGAGCCCGACTAGTTTCATGCTCATCCGGAGCCTTAATTTATGATCTCCTTATACGGCGTTACCGCGGTTAGTCGGGCTCAACCGATATATTTAGACTGTTTCTATAGATTAACTTTAAATAGTTTAAATGAAAAAAAAATTGTGACAGAAACAGCTATAAAATATTTCATTATCTTAAATAAAATATACATATTATTAAAGTACTTAGAAAGGTTTCCAATAAGATATCAAAACTTAGACGTGAGTATAGCCGGTATCTATATTAACTATGATATCAAAACTGTTCTTAAAACACTTTATTACGCGTACTTTTATATCAATTATTCTTCATAACACCGGAATGCCGCCAAAAATGAATTTGCCCCTATTTATTTAATGTCAACTGAAGTTGAAGCTCATGCCAATATTGAAACTTCCTAATATACGTAATATAATACATTTTTTTATTTCTCTTAATACTAACTTTTTACATTTTGAAATATTTTTAATAACTAAAATAAAAAAACTAAATAATTTTAAAAAAACATTTAAAAATATAAAAAATCGTCGACCGTCGGAAGCAGGGTAATACCCAAGCTACCGGTGGCTAGGGCTCCAGAGTGAGGAACTTCCTCACAATGCGTGCCGTTTCGAGTAATACCGCCTTCTGTATCCGACTCTTGATCCAACCATTAAGCGAAAGCCTCTGAAGATGTTGATCGAGGCTTTTCGCAATCAGACCGTTGACCGAAACAACAATAGGAACAATTATTGTTGAGTCAACATTCCACATGGCGGTTATCTCATAAGAAAGGTCTAAATATTTTGTTAATTTTTCTTTTTCCGCCTTTATGAGATTATTGTCAGGTTAAATGGTGACATCAACAATAATTGCACGGCGCTCTAACCGGTCTAGAAACTCTATATCAGGTTTATTGGCAGCAATAAATCTGTCAGTGATAATAGACCGATCCCAGTAGAGCACAGCACGGCTATTTTCCAGAACTGACGCAGAGTCATACCTGTACGATGGTACCTCCTCATCCACCAGAGCATATTGAAGAGCAATTTGTTGATATTATTATTATGTTATTATACAAATGTAAACATTGCTAACAATATATCTTACTGGTCATATAACAAAAGAAAATATCAGTACTTATGATGATGTCGTTATACCATGATGTTATACCTATTTCACTTAGAGAGAAAAAAAAAACAGGTACAAAATCTTTCGCCCACTCTAAAAAAGTACATATACATTTTTACTATTCATTTAGCCATAGATTTATTATTCTCAGAGTAAGGGAACCATAGAGGCCTGTAAGTGACAATGAGACAATAAATAATGAGAGGGAAGATAAAACTCGTATACTTCATCCTGGTCTAGTCACAAACTTTTACGCCTTACTTTTATTTCCACTTCATATCCCAATCTCGAAAGTTCTCGTAAGACCGCACAGAAATATCTAAGAAACCAAGTTATGATTTGGGTATTAAATGAAACGTTATTCATCAAAATATATTTTGTTAAAAGCAACCCCATAAGTAATAAAATATAGTGATAAACGAACTTATAGTACTCGGCAATAAATAATGCACATCGAGAACTTAGAACGAAACAGCCGCCCAATTCGGTTTCGTAGAGCGCTGTCACTGTCACACACGGGTTCGTCAGTCTGTGCGACAGAGACAATGCTCTATGAAGCAGAATCTAGCCGATTTCTCTCTCTGAGCTTCGATGTGCATTACTCATTGCCGCGTACTATACGTTGTTTTATATAATTTTCAATCATACAAGCTTTATATTAGTTTTGTTGTTATATTTATCTTCCTTTGTATGTATTAGGTTTGTATGTAACTAACTTTCTTGAACTCAATGTTTAATCATTTTGAACGTGATTTTATTAAATAAATAATTGAATACATACAATAAACATTGTTTTCAAATAATAACTATGCACTTAACCATTTTATTAACCTACGATTAAGATCTATTGTCCGCCGCCGGTTTATCAGTCACCCGCTCGGCGATAACCAAAGGATAACCTACTTATTCTCGTATAAATAAAACTCTTTATAACCAAAACAAACAGTTTTTATTGAAATAAGAGTTTTAGATGCAACAGTGTCTTAATTCAATATGAGATTGCTATCAGGACAGGACAAAGATGGTGGCGCATCAGAAGCTGCACTCATGAGAGGTCAGTGATCTTTATAAATATTTTTAATATATGGGACACTTACACACACGGTCGTCCGTCCCCAATGTAAAAAACTTTGTTTTTAACTGTCATTAATTTAAGAAAACTGTCTAATCCATAGCCTAATATGTGACAAAAAGAAAATCATATATCTGTAACCCGGCGAAGCTTCTGCACTCGCCCATCCTTCCGCTGACGCTGTCAAAGCCTTTACGGTTATTAGCATTAATCAATTTGAAAAAAATATATTTGTCTCTCTTATTTATGTATGTCTAGTCTCATTCTTGAATAAAATTGTGAAAATCATCTATTTTACTGAATGTCATTAATTAAAGTGCCAATCATACTAAATCATATTCAAAGTACAAAAATAATCAGAATATCAAGCACAGTAAAGAGGCTACACAAAATATAACAGGGTGAACCCTGTACCGTCATTCAAATGATTTTGATCTTAATCAAAGACCAAATGTAATCTTTATCCTGTTTTTATATAAAATAAATCATTATCAATCGTTAAAATTGGAAGATAGATAAATATTTATTAAAACAAACTAAGAAACACAACTTTGATAATGTTAACTCTTGCACAAGTTTAAATTGCGTAAGATTTTTAGAACATAGTTACTTACTATCAGCAATTATAACTGTTTACTCTTTCGACGAAAACGCAAAACTAATATTCCACCGTCTGATTGCTTAGAACTAAATACCGAGTAGTTACACGCCTAATTCGACTTGCTTTACTTATTTACATCAGCTTTAATTTAAATCATAGCTAAATAAAATAAAGCAACTTAAATGAAACTCTATGTTAGAGAATTAAGGATCCAATTTCATTAATCTCTTATTATATCCCAGTTGTTCTCATAAAGTTTTAAGTCTAATGAAATTTCTGGTTTGGAAAGCTTATTGAGTTATGAATAAGCTTTGAGTTAATGATATTTAAAATTATAAAAAATATTTTTTGGATTAAAATTGATGGTAACAGAGAAGTTATTCAGTATAGATTTGGATATTAAATAATTATATTAATGTATTGGTTTTCCAAATATTTGAACTGTCACTACTATTATTAAACCAAGCATTTTCGGGTTATATAACCATTTCTGTTTTCTAGTTTCTGTTAATGACTCAAGAATAATGACGGTTTTACCCACAAAGGAAAGATACAATGGGCAATCAACAAAATTTCGCCATATATAGTTAATATTAACTTGAAGTTTGAACCAGAGAGAAAAAGTAGGAAGTTTATGAAACCCTGGTGTATAAACTATAATTTGCCAAATTTCATCAATATTGGTTCAGCGGAATAGTTGTGTAAGCGTAAGGAAATAAAAGACAGAGTTTCGCATTTATAAATATTTATTTTTTAAAAAGTAATAATCGCGGATTATAGCAAAATAATTTTATTATTACTTTTGTATTATGGATCTCCGCAAAGTAACGCCTAATTCTATAAATTATTTATTTATTAAATATAAAAAAAATATTTAAGCGTGTTAGCAAATTAAGATAGACGTAAATTGTAGATTTTTGTTGTCAATAAATTTTCACTAAATATAATAATTTATTTATTATAATTTAGTTAATAAAATTCATGTAGATTAATATGGATGGTTTGTGAGAGACGATAACATTTTTTATCAATATTACAGATACACATTATTGATTAAGCATTCTTATATTGCCAAAAATGTTATCATATCGTCCATTCTAAGATTTTTTCGTCTCAGGCTCGTGTTTCATTTATCTCAAATAAACGTATCGACTGTGTATATAAGGCCTTATATTGTTGTAGTCAAGTAACTTGACCTATAAAAGGCCGGCCTAATGGACGTACCAGAAGCATGTCCCGCTATCAATCTGATTTTTCCGTTTATCGTAGTAATATCCTCTAGAAAAGTATTAACAATAAACACGAAATAAGGTATGTCTTTGGTATACGAAGAAAACCTGGTTCTAAGAAATCTAAAGATCTCATATACTCTATAATCGGACCAAAACAAAGAAAGATACATTCTTCCAGATTGCAATAAAAATTTATGAAATAATTCTGAATAACTCATAATGCCTTTTAGTTAAATAATAAGACGAAAAAATGCTTCTTATTTTTAACGCTCTTCATTTTTTTAATCTAAAATAAATAAATATTTAAGTATATGGGATCACAATTATTCGTCCTTTCCCAAAGTAAGTAACTTGTGTTATGGGTGACAGACAATTGATAAATACACTATACGTATTAATATATAATTTGAAATACATACTTAAATACAAATACACCTAGACCATGGCTTGTTAAAATATGGGTCGCGACTCCATTTGGGGTCGCGTAGCAAAATTCTGGGGTCGAGAGATTTTAATGTCAAATATTTATGTATACCATTTTATAACATTACTAGAGTTGGCGGAATACAGTGGACTTGCAGCGTGTAGACACGCGCATTTGTTGAAGGTTTTGAGCTATCTCCACCGACAGAGAGATTTTTGTGTTTCAAAACGAATTCTAAAAATATATATTTTCATATGTATATGTAAATGTTTACTGTTACCTAATAATAATAATAATAAATCCTCGAAAAATATTAGTTGATTATTCTTTTATATTTGTATGGGGTCGTCGAGAAACTCGCAATCATAAATGGGGTCGTGAATGACAAAAGTTTAAGAAGCCCTGACCTAGACCAAACCAAAGAATCAACATATTGTTTATAAAAAATTTTGGACCTCAGCGGAAATCGAACCTGTGACCCACGGAGCTGAAGGAAGGGTAGTCATCTGACATGATAATGTATGCACCTTAATGTTACACTTTTAGATTTCACTATACGATGGTTTGTATTTGTTAAATCTATATAATATCACTATATAAGGGATATTTATTACCACTGACCGATAACAGACAAAGTTATCGATGCGATGAAATCATTATTGCGATCAAAGAATCCGCCCACCATACATGCTGATAATTCGATAATCATCACAGTAATCCCACATTTATAGAAAAAATCTACGTAAGCCAATGGTCTGTCTGTAGTTTTAAATATACGCCGTGTGGTATCCGGCTGAGTAAAATAGACCACCCTCATTTCTCACCGAGGTGTCGTAAAAGGCGACTAAGGTAAGTTGACATCAAGCAGTAAAATACTACCCAAATCAAGTGATAACACCTTGTTGTCATCTAACATGTTGTCACGTGCCTTGGCTACGTATTTTAAGACCGGCTGCCTACCTGACGTCAACTTACCTTACGCCTTTTACGACACCTCGGTAGGAAATGAGGGTGGTCTATTCTACTCAGCCGGATACCACACGGCGAATCGACTTACCTTAGACGCCTTATATGACACCTTGGTAAGAAATGAGGCTGGTCTGTTCTACTCAGCCGGATACCACACGGCATTAGTGCAAATCTAATTATGGCATAAATAATTTTTGTATATTCAAAAATATTTCTTAGTAACCAACCTAAATACCCGAAAAAACACCAAATATTTCTTCACTTCTTATCCTTCATTGAAAACATATTGTCCGTAATTAATGTTCATTATCGTTTACCTACGCACCCTGCGTTGTAAATAACACAGCGTGTCTTTTTCTCGTGGAGACAATTATAAGGGCTATTATTAACAAACCCTTTACCGGTAAAGTTACGTACACGTTTGCTTTAATTTATGGCATTATTACGTCACAAACTAGAAACTTCAGTTGCGTAGTTTGCATACACAGGACTAACACAAAAAAAATAATTTATAGAAGCAGGCGTTACTTTGCGGAATTCCATATTACATCGCAATGCATTGCGATTTTTTTCGTGGAGCCTATCCTCCTGATGATGCTTCGGTTTCGGAGAGAAACGATCGTCAAGATTGTGGTGGTGGGTGTGTCTGCTGCTTGTGTGCTTTGTTGCTGGTGGAGGAGCCTTGGGGTGCGTGTGGTGGCTTGTCCTGCATGTGTAAGGTTCGTAAATTTTGCCTGCTTCATACACATTAGCTTTGCATGCAGTCGCTTAACCCATGCGGATTACAGCGAGGTAGTTTTGTTATAGTACCTACAAAAAAAATAAGTGACAATTTTGTCTACATATAAACTTAAGCTCACTACCTAAGCTTAAATAATTAAGGCGTAATTCAAAAAAGCCCAAATAATCGGCCTAATTGTTGTAATTGTGTTATAATCTTTCGTATGATGTTATGTTTCTGTTTTTTTTAATTGTTGTTTGTAAAATGGCCGTGTATCGGTTTAGATTATACAAAAAGTTAGCAATCAAAAATCACAATAATTTTATTGTGTTTGTATAATACGTAATTAAATGTGGTCTTCTTTATATCATGTTTCTAAACCATACTATCCAAATATTGCTTTTCAATAGAAAACAAGCTGAATTAATTGAATAACGAGTATATCGATACCGGGCAGCTACTTTATTGGTTGATTTATATTTGGTTTTGCTTAATCAAAATGTTTTTGTTGAAAATCAATTAATGAAATATTCATACTTAGATTGAAAAACTAAGTTTGTTGTCTTTCTATTAGGTTTACAGAACAATCCGCTGGGCTATTAATTGATATTGATAAAAATTACCTAAGTTATATTGGTTACCGTTTCAACTAAGCGAACGCAATAAAAATATTTTAGTTGTTCAAATGTTCATGCCATGCGGTATCCGACTGAGTAGAATACCTCATCAATCAACCTTATTTCTTACCGAGGTGTCGTAAAAGGCGACTAATGTGAGTTGACCCACCGTGTGGTATCCGGTTGAGTAGAATAGACCACCCTCTTTCTTACCGAGGTGTCGTAAGAGGCGACTAAGGTAAGTCGTCCCGCCGTGTGTTATTCGGCTGAGTAGAATAGACCCTACCTTCATTTCTTGCCGAAGTGTCGTAAAAGACGACTAAGGTGAGTTGACCCACTGTGTGGTATCGGTTGAGTAGAATAGACCACACTCTTTCTTACCCAGGGGTCGTAAAATACGATTAAGGTAAGTTGACATCACGCGGGCTGCCAGTCGAAAATACGTAATCAAATCATACAACATGTTTGTAACTTGTGCCGACCCCACTTAGAGTGGGGTAAGGGCAGGAGGATGATGAACATGATGACTTGTTCATTTGTTTGCCTAAATTGTCGGTGCGTACAAGTCAAGAATTATTTATATATCTCGCAAGACATACTTCATAAAGAACTAAATTCATTCAATTAATGAAATACATCAATCGATTAGATCAACTCAACGGATTGAGCAATAGTTAGATTCTTAGCCGATTAAACAAAAGTTAGAAAACCTACACGATTTAATATATCTCAACAAAATTTTATGGAATGAAATTAACATGGTCCATCTTGTTGATAGAATTGCATTTTACGGAGGGAAAATGAAACTCGTATAGTTCATCTTTGTCTAATCACGCATAAAAAAGAAAGACAGATGACCAACCCTCGTTTACTTTCTATTGTCATATAGTACATTTTAATATTTATTAAACATAGCACATTTTAGAGTGGCTTCCTACTCTAGTGTAATAACTCTATGGCGAACCGTCGCCTTTGTGTTATTTACCTTTTAATGAAAAGTGGTGGAGGTTTTACATGTATCAGGTACGAAAACGGATCCTACATTTAGTATATATTTTCTATTAACTTTATCGCGGATAATAGCAAAATCGTTTTTGTATTATTGATTTCCACAAAATAACGCGTAGTGTAACACGACATAACGCATATAATATTATAATAATAAATAAGTATATTGGACACTTACACAAACAGTTGTTACATCCCCAAAGTAAGTAACTTAATACTTGTGTTATGGGGGACGGACAACTGGTAAATATATTACATATATAATTTTAAATACCTACAAATATACACCCAGACTCGAAGTACCAACAAATTGTTTATAGAAAATGTTGGCCCTCGGCAGGATCCGATCCCGCGACCAGCGGAGCTGAAGGCAGGGTCACTACCCACTGCACCAACGGGTCAGTCAAGTATTTTCCTGACTGCATTAACAGATGGCGTCACCACTACTTTACTTCGCGCTATAGTGGTGTGTTGTAGTTACATAAGAAGTCCCCATACAAATTGGTCGTTTGATCAATCTCGGACGACGTTCCCCGACGCTAGTAGAGCTTCTGCGCTCTACTCCCTGCATTTCGCAACCTCGGCGATGCTTCTGCGCTCGCCCGTCCCGCCCGGTGACGCTGTAAAAGCCATTAGGGCTAACAGCATACAGTCAATTCGAAAAAAAAAAAAGACTTCTTGAAGACTGTAAATTTAATTTAAAAAATAGCATAAAGCTATGAATTTTCATATTATATATTTTTTAGGTAGTGATTAAAGAATCCTTTTATATTTTTATTAAATTTGGAAAATAATCAAGTAAACCTTATGTTTATATTTATTTATATATTTCACATAGTATAAATTCTATATATATTTTATACATCAAATAAAATAAGCCATATTGTTTTTAGAAGACTATTTAAGATACGAAATTAAGGACCTTTTATTCTAATTATATTGTAGCAGTTTTTCATAGCCAAGAATAAAATGTTTTCTAATAATAAAACCTAGCTAGATCGATTAAAAAATTAACGATTTTCTTCTTTCAAAATAAATCAATTTGTAAATCTATTAACTCGAAAGGAAGTAATCTATTATTTAATAGTCGTTTTTTTCTGACTACATAAAAATTTGCTTTTTTTAGAATAATTAGAGTAAAGAATAATTAAAGTGGACAACTACGAATAGAAATTAACAGATGCGCTGTTTGCGAAATTCGATTAATAAGTGTTTTTGGCTACTTTGGTTTCATCCAACACCGCATTTCTAATCTTTAAAAACAATAAAAAGGGGTAAGAAATAGAATAAAATGAGCGTTATTAGCAAAATCCATTTAAAAAAATCAATTTTTAATGTTTAATAATTTCTTATTAAAGATCGATTATTTTGAATAAATAAATAATTGATTATTTTTTGACACCCCTAACAGTAAGTAGTCACGGCATTAAATTCGATGAGCGAGCGGCAGATACGAGTTCCTTGCGATTGTGAGCGAGACAACATGAGTTCGGTTGACTCCACCTTTACTGATTCTGTACCAAATAACGAATGTATCGCGGATTATAGCAAAATAATTTTATTATTACTTTTGAAATAACGACTCATTAATCACGAACTAACGAACGATGAAGCGGGAAATATGGGACTCGATTCTCGTCGTTCGTCTGTGGGAGTGATTCTTTCGAACTAGTTCGTTCGCGAACTACACAAGTCTATTGTGAAGGAGCCGTTCTTCCGATCTCCGATTCTCCGTACAAGTGGCAATGAATTCCCTATCGTGTCATTTTTACGTATTCTTTCCCCCGTCCGTCTGTTCGTTTAGGTCATCAGGTTACACTAGTTTTATAAATAAAATAAAATAACTAAAGGTAAAAAAGTTCTTCCTTTAAATGTTAAAAAGCACAACTTGGAAACACAAAATTAACAGATTTATATTCTCGCACCGGCTTTTATATGTACAAAACACATACCCGAATGTAATTTCGTAAAACACATCGCACCGAGTTTTAAATGCGAAAAATTTCGTCCCTCACACGGCCTGGGTTACATTTTATGGATATTTTATGATAGACGGTTCCCGTGCATTGTAAACTCCTTACATAAAAGAGTGAAAGGCGTGTTTAATGGATGTTTTATGATATGTGGGTCGCATTTAGTTGCTTTTGATAGGTCCGTTCGGAAAATATCTGCGTCAGGAACAACTGACAACCCATTAAGAAGTTGATATATTGAAGTAAAGGTTCATATAACTTACATTTTCTTTTACGAACAAGCTTTCGTATAATTTAAACTTACACTACTTATGATACTGATGTGCCGTGTGGTATCCGGCTGCATAGAATAGACCACCCTCATTTCTTACCGAGGTGTCGTAAGAGGCGACTAAGGTAAGTTGACGTCAGGCAGGCAGTCGGTCGTAAAAATCATGTGACAACATGTTTGTAACATATTGCGCCCACCCCACTTAGAGTGGGATAAGGGCAGGAGATCTACTCTACTACTTATGATACTGATGACTACTTAATAAAATATAATTATTATAAAACAAAGATTGTACAATACTTGCGGATGGTTTAGGTAAATAGTACATATCGGTATTATGTAAACTTTGTTGAAGAGATCGCGCAGTTGTTAAAAAACTTGCATGCTAGAAGATTTAGTCGCGTGCGCTGCGTAAACCAGCAGAGATACACTAAAGTGATGTACTAGAGAATTGTAGATCTATAAAACTACTACAAAAAAGTCCGCAATGTCTCTATCTCTTATGGTTAACTCACAATAATTACTATTATGTTTAAAATTTGTATTCTAGAAAAAAATTGTGACATGCAGGTTTCTACGCAGGCGAAGCCGCTGGCACAGCTAGTCAAATATAATTCGAAAAATTCAAAATGTATTTATTTATCAACAAAGATCTTCATTACTGTACAAAGATTGGAATCCCCGCTCTTTCATATCTAAATAATAGTCATAACCATATTGAAGGAGTGTGTATATGTTTGTGTTTGTTTGTATTAGGGTGTGTGTGTGTGCGTGCGGGCATAAATAATACTAAGACTATCCTTAAATCCAATATATGTGTTACAACATGTTTCAAAAACAACCTCCTTTATATAGTTGATCAATAATTTAAAAAAATACATTGGCGTCATCAATATATGTTGAGCTGTTAAAAAAGGCTAAATGGGTTGACTTTTCAGAAATTTGCTTCTTATTTATTGAATAAAAAAAGGAAAAATATCGATGTTATACATATATATGTCGAAACCTGCAAAAGTCAATTTACATATTTGTATATTCTGATTGCTTATCATCGTTAGATTTATTCTTATGTATAAGAATGTGCAGGTGTTACTGAATATTTATCTGAGGGCACATAATCTAGCCGAAATTTACAGTGTGAGTCATCCGATAGTAATGGATTTGTTTTAATTGAATCACCGCTATTTAATTATTATTGCAGTAAAAATCAATCATAGAGTTTCTTGCCAGTTTATCTCAATCACAGTGTACGAAAAAAAGTCAAGTAACCGCCTGTTAAGATCTCATTCTGGGCATAGGCCTCCTTTCTCCGTTTTTGTTTCCGTAAAAAGGGTTGGAGCTAAGACTTACCACGCTGTTCCAATGCGGATTGTTAGGTTACACATATTCCCAGAAATATCTAGAGAGATATATGCAGGTTTCCTCACCTGTTTTCCTCACCTCACATGTTTTCCTTCACCGAAAAGCGTGTGATAAATTGTAATTATCAATTACATATAAGTTTTAACAGAAATAGTTTTTGATGCCTGCCCGGGGTTTGAAGCCGTGACCCCTTCGAAAGAGTCGCACGGTCACACCGATAGGCAATCTGAACTTGTCTATGACTCAAATATGGTAAACGTAATGATAACTTAATATTGCTATAATCCGCGATTGATCACTTGATTCCAATCCATACTTACTACTGATATCGATATCGGGTATTGATTAATCAGGGATTATAGAAAAACAATGTTATAATTACTTTTATTTCAAAGATCTCTTCAATGTCTAAAATCTGTAATGTAATTTAGATTAATTTAGATACTAATTATTGCATCGCAAATAATAAATGACGAAATATACAAAGGTATCATCGCTCGAGGGCGACCTTATTATCAGTTACGTAGCTGACGTAGGGGCCCGCGGAGCCACTGTATCAAAAGGTAGGTCGGGTGCTTGTCCTATATCTTGTCTCGCTCCCGCTACGCGATAACTGGATCGTCTGTCTCATTTCCCCGTGACGTCACTCCTTAACCCCTCCGCGTGTCATTGTATCCATTAGTTAACATACGCAGAAAGTTTGCATTACATTAATAATTGCATTTATTTTATATAATATTATAGGGGTGGTCTGTAAGAGATTACTTTTAGTTATATTTATAAGGTCGCCCTTGCACTTTTGTACGTTCCTAGTTAATTTGTTTTGTTTTTTATAAGTAAACAATAAAGGTGTGCAATAAAGATTTATTATTATAATAGTATTAACATATTTTTGTAAAGATTTACCACAACAATAACTTCAAAAATTTCACAAAAGGTGTTATCGAGTGACATTGGCGTGCCAGAGAAATAAAATCAATAAAATGTACATATATTTAAAGGGCAAATGGACAATAAATAATTAAATTAAACTTTCATATTTATATACTCAGCGATACGTAAAATAAATATTGATGAAAAGTTCATGGTAAGCCTCAGGTCATAAGTTAAGACCAGTAGGCCTACCATGAACTTTTAGATAACGATTCAATTCAAAGTCAGTACCTGAACCCAACAGCTTTCTTTTACGTACCATGAAGTGTGTTTGAAAAGTTATATGTACTATAGATAATTCTGTCTCTTTTACTCAAATGTTATTAGGACGCATTCCGAACGTTCATTCGGCAACGACTTAAAGTTTGCCGTCTTTAAGACGTCATGGTATGAAAAAGCAAAACAATTTAGTTTACGTCTTCAATTGAGTCGCATTAACAGTTCATGGTAGGCCTGCAGGAGTCGGCAACCTTTTGAGCCGCAGAGTCAAAAAATGCAATTTACAAAATTTCAAAGTTTTAAAGAGCCACAATTTTTTTTCGAAAACGAATGAAAGCTGACTTCGAACTCGACTGACCGATAACACTAAAGACGCATGTCTCAGGGGAGGGGTGCGGTGAAAATTTCAAATGGCGTGAAATGGTGCTTAGATCTCGTTAATCAATTGAGAAGGTTTTTCAATTTTTTTGTTTATAAAATTAATATATTTGCATATGGGAGTAAATATCCGAAGCATCATATCCTTACAGCCTACTCGGCCAACTAGGCCAGCCTCAGCTTCAGCCAGGGGTCGGCAACCTGTCTGACCCCTAGCTAAGACGGACATAAAATAGAAATTATTACCACTATCCTTTAAAGTAAATACAATAAAATATGTATATAAAATATGTATTTCATTCCAATATCCAAACTGTTACTTAAAAGAGATTATAGTTTTCTGCGTATAGATAGTAATAATTAGTATATATTATGTGTTAATATAAAACCAGTTATCTTGTATACAAAGATAATATATAACGATAATATACTTTAATCCGCCATATGTTTTTGTTTCGCTATATAAACGGTGAGTCATCATTAAGACGACGATGAAAATTAACTTCGCTGATTACATAACATTTCGATTTCGCCATAACTTTTTCAATCAATAAAAACTAACGAAAACTTGAAATGATCGAGTGCAAAATTTTAAAGTTTTGTTAAGTCGAAGCGTTATAAGCTTTCTTTTTGTTGCGGGCTATATAAGCTATTGTGCGTGAGGGTGAAGGGACTGGTTATTCTAGCCAGCCAAGCTCCTTCCAGAAGCCGAGAACGCTGCCAGGTTTCAAGGTTCAAGGTTTCTCGTAAAGTACGCGGCAAGCGAAGGATGTTTCCCTGATGCTTGGCCACTTCCAACATGAAGATGGCGTTTCTGGTTCCCTCATGTATCCAAGAAATAAGTGTTTATTGAGCAGGCAGTGTCCAGTTATGATGTTTATGATTCTTCGCAAGTTGGGTCTATTCAAGCAAAGGAAACTGTTGGTCAAGCGAATTAATGGAAGGCATAGACTCCCTAGACTGCCTAATGCTTATAGAACGGGGTAACATATTGAATATTCCCGTTTATCTTCTGAGAAAAGGGAAAAATATATTTGAGTTATTTAAGATACTTAAACGCTTAAGTTGACGCGTGCGCCGCCAACTGCTTTGTAAAAGAAGTTCAAACAATACGCCGAACTGCTCATTTCCAGTGATGATGATAATTTTATTTATCCACATAACTGAAAATCGATTCAGTATGTGACAAATAATAGGCTAACAAAATATTTTATTCTTCGTATCGTGCATCCTTGTCTTTTTTTAAAAGTTCAAACTGTGTTTCAAATTGAAAATGGTTGTCATATATTCCTCGTCGGTTTGTGTTGAAAAATGTAATTTAAAACTAAGCAAAATCCTAAAAAACCTCGACTCCAAATTTATTTGTTCACGTCAAAAACATAAATAACGAATGATCGCACTTAATTTAAACGTTCCCGCTTTTCCCGCTCTAATTGAATTAGTTCAGCTGTAAAACGGCATTTTATCAACATAATTACATCGTTGGGAACTAATTTAAAAATTACTTGCTACAAAATTTGCGAGAATAATATTTAAAAATGTAAAGCACGTGTCTCCTTTCGTGTTTGTAAAATATCCATTTTATAGTAATTGAATTAAAAATATCAGAATACCAATTCATTTGTATATAAGATAGAAGAAAAAGAATATATAAAGCAATGGCATTCCTCTTTAAAAAATATTGATTTTTTTATAATCTTCCTATTTTTTATTTAAATAAGGACTGCTATCGCGAAGGAAGGGGAATAATAGGAATTTGTGAAGACAAAGAGAATAAGATCGTTAGGAAAAGAGAGTTTTGATGGTAAAGAGAATAGGAAAATCATCTAGTTCAGAGTAAAATAAGGATAAAAGAAGGATATGATCTGTAAATAATTTAATAATTTTGGCGCTGTGGGTAGTGACCTTGCCTTCAGCTCCGCGGGTCGCGGGTTCGATTGCGCCGAGGGCCAACATTTTCTATAAACAAATGGTTGGTTCTTCGAGCTTGGGTGTGTATTAGTATTTAAGTATGTATTTAAACTTACATATATATGTAGTATATGTACCAGTTGTCCGTCACCTATAACACAAGTATTAAGTTACTTACTTTGGGGACGGACGACCGTGTGTGTAAATGTCCCATATATTTATTTATTTATTTTTATTTTTTTTTATTTATTTATTTTATACAATAAAAGCTATTAACAAAATTTCATGACCCTTTGTTAACCGTTGAGGAGTTCCTACGTCTGGAGCCAATCCTGACAACAGCATCAGGTCATGCTTATCATAAACATGCATTGTCATTAGAACCTCACAAGTATGTAGAATTTTAGCTCAATCGAACAACGACAAGTGGGTCACATTTAACTTGCAAGATTCCACCTTCACATACATACATGGCAAGTTAAATAGTAAAGTAAAGTAGCAGCCTGTTACAATCCAACTGCTGGGAATAGACCTTCTCTCTCCTTTTCTGGAGAGAAGGGCTGGAGCTAAGACCTACCACGCTGCTCCAATGCGGATTGGTAGGTTACACATATCTCCAGAATTCTCTAGAGATATGCAGGTTTCCTAACGATGTTTTCCTTCACCGAAAAGCGTGTGATAAATTGCAATTATAAATTAAACACATGAGTATTAATAGAAAAACTCATCGGTGGCTGCCCGGGTTTGAACTCGTGGTCCCCTCGAAAGAGTCGCAAGGTCTCACCGCTGAGCTATCACAGCTCGTACAACTCGTACAGCATCAACAGGTTAAATAAAAGCTTTTAAATAAATTGAAATTAAAGAAAAATATAAATAGTCATGTCGTGTGGTATCCGGCTGAGTAGAATAGACTACCCTCATTTCTTACCGAGAGGTCGGAAAAAGGCGACTAAGGTAAGCTGACGTCAGGCAGGTGGCTGAATCATGTTACAAACATTTTGTGCCGACCCCCTTATAGTGGAATAAGGGCAGGAGGATGATTCTATAAATAGTAATGTAGAGTAAGAGTTTCATTTACTTACTCAGATTTTCCAAGGCAAGGCTTATGCCTTAGTTAAATAAAACAACCAAGCCTAATTCATTCCCAAAAGTTAACTTCTAAGCGAGATGCAAATTCAATAACCGAAGCCATTTTAGGCTTAAGTACCAATCTAGTTTAATACTTATATCCTTAGTAAAGTCACCCCTACTTATTTTAATACAGACATTGTAAATAATCTTTCGAGGTCAGGTAAGGGACGTAAACATTTCTTACGTCAGAGTCACGGTCGTCTGGAATAAATCGCATTTAGCGACAAACTCGTCTTATATTTTTTTAGATTTAAGTACTTATAGAAATAAATAATATTATCAGAAATACAATATTATTTTTTATTGTGTAATATGCATACAATTTTGCATGCATAAGATTAAAATTACAATTTTGACGAGGAGCCTATCCTCCTGATGATGCTTTGGTTTCGAGGCTATACGTACTGTTAGGATGGTCGGCAGGGAGCCGTTTTTAAAAAAAAACAAAATTAACCCTACACACACACTTCTTTATTATCACATTTTTTTACAAGGGACAAGGGGATGGATTTCCGATACGCGTCCCGAGGTTGCAATAGATGCAACTACGCCGATGGTTAAACTCGAACTCTCTTAGAAATTGTAAGTGGGGCCTATATTATATAGCCTGACGATAAGCGTCAATTGGAGGTCATGGCGTCCCTTGTCAGCATTATTTGCTAGGAATTAAGGATGTAACAGTACGTATAGATTTTGGTGGTGGTTGTGTGTATTGCTTGTGTACATTGTTTTCTGGTGGAGGCGTCTTGGGATGCATATGGTGACTTGTCCTGCATGTGTAAGGTACGTGAATTTTGCCTGCTTCATACACATTAGCATTGCATGCATTCGCTTCACCTGCGCGGATAGCAAAGTAGTCTGTTATAGTTTCTGTATCCAAAAGTGTTTACCATGTTGCCAACGCTGTAGATACTTGCGCGTCGTGTCGCAGCTGCGGCGACAACGGCGTGCTATGGGCCTATTAAATAGCGATAGAGCATGTTAAGTAATTTAAAAATATGTTAAAAATGTTTTTTGCCAAATACTTCTTGTGAAACACTGAAAATATGGTAATGATTACCTAAAAATTGAATTCTTATTTAATTAGAAACTTTAAATAATTTATAGAATTAGGCGTTACTTTGCGGAGATCCATAATACAAAAGTAATAATTAAAATTATTTTGCTATAATTCGCGATACAATGAAAAGAAAATATATATTTATTATTACTTTTGTAGAAACTTTATGTCTTGAATGTAATATCTTACATAATGACTCAAAGAAATTGAATTATTAGTTAAAAGAGCCATCGACAAGAGGTTTATTCACAGTATAGTGATTCAACCTCAAAAGAATATGAAGACTATAGCGGCTTTGGTTGTAGTTTCGGTTTTGTATTGGTTAAATTTCGGTCAAAATAAAAATAAGGTATAATACTTGATTACGCGTTTTATTAAAAGCCATTACAAACAGATTTATGAGATGAACTCTAACTAAGATATAGCTAATTTTCTCACGATTTTAAATACGAGGAAAACCCTTTATTCATATAGGAAGACGGCTAAATTCATAATTTCTCTTTATTCATATAAGAAGACGGCTAAATTCATAATTTCACGCATTCCAATTCTAATATTTGAGCGAGGTAATCATACTTTTTTTACTTCGTAGCCTTTTCGCGGACTTTATTATTTAAGTGCTGACTTTTTCATAAGCCTTTCTTTGGTTTTTATATCTACTTTGAATTTTTTTTTTCTATATCAGATTTAATAATACGTGTCCTATTCATCGGTACATTACGTTATACTTTATTGCTTTATGTCAAATAATTTAGGCATTAATGTTAATGTTATTATATATGTCTCAAGTCGTTTAAATTAAATTTAGTAGCTTATTATCAGTATTAAATTAACAGATGATGTATCCACTAATTAAATCGTTACATTTAAATTAATTCAAATAATCTCTATCTATCAATAATAATCTATCATTTTTCATTCATTTTTCAACTTTAATCTATGTATATAGTGTTTCGTTATTTTTATTTTTGTTTCTTCCTTTTTTATCATCCATATTTCATTTCTTTCATTTTCTTACTTTTTCTCATAGGTTGGCTGGTAGAGATCCCTTTTAGGGATAAGTCCGCCTTTGTACATGAGCTTTTTTTCATATTTTTATGATTGAACAATAAAGGAATAAATAAATAAATAAATAAATAAATAATGTTAATGATGTAGGCGTTATTTTGCGAAATTCAATAGTACAAAAATTATGATGGAAATATTTTGCTATAATCTGAAAATAAGAAAATCTATGTGATGCTAAGTGTAGGAGGCAGAAACCGTTCACATACTTTATACATGCAGGATAGTTACCGCACGTATAAAGCTCGCGTCGAGTTCAATTTGCCCTCTTAAAATCAAATCCTCTCCCCCGTGGGACGTGTGCCCTACGTTGAAAAACACCGTTTTATATCGTCAAGGCGATATATAAATCACAGCATCAGTACCACAAATCAGTATCCCATATCATATATAGCGTTTCTAAATAGCAACTCTAACAGAAACTTTAATTAAATGCTTCCCTGTACCTAGTAAGGTACAGTTTAAAATAAATATTTGTTAGGGCAGTTCACAGCAATAGTTGACTTATGGTCCATCGACCGTTCAAACGCAGGCAGTCTGTTTACTTATGTAAACGAACCCGGCGCAACTGAACCAATTTAATCGAGGTCGGTTCTTGTTACCATTTGAAAACGCAAAACATTAACACGGGATAGATTTCTAAAAATCTCTTATAAAGAAGAAATATAGAATGTAATAGTGTTTTTTCCGTATCCGAAATAAAAACGGAAATGTTTATATCAAATATGTTATCCCAGTGTCATCATCCTCCTGCCCTTATCCCACTCTAAGTTAGGTCGGCGTATATGACAATATGTTACAAACATGTTGTCACATGATTCGGCTACGTATTTTACGACCGGCCACCTGCCTAACGTCAACTTACTTTAGTCGTATTTTACGACCCCTCGGTAAGAAAGAGGGTGGTCTATTCTACTCAAAAGGATAGCACACGGTGGGTTAACTTACATTCGTTGCCTTTTACAACACCTCGGTGAGAAATGGGGGTGGTCTATTCTACTCAGCCTGATACCACACGATGGTCGACTTACTTTAGTCGCCTTTTATGACACCTTGGTTAGAAATGACGGTGGTCTATTCTACTCAGCCGGATACCACACGCCAGGTCTCAGTGTATAAGTTTTAATTTAGACAAATTTCATCAACATTGGCCTAACGGATTACCCTATGAGTGCGTAAGAGACAGACAGACTTCAGAATTTATAATATTACTAGTGGTATGGCGTTTTTAGATCATCCGCATCGATATAAGTTTATTTTATACTCAATTATGTACTATACTGTATTTTTCTAGTCCCGAAGGAGAAACGGGAATTTTTTTAATCTATACCCCAACCAGGTATATATGCTTCATCATCATTCTCCTGCCCTTATCCCAATCCAAGTGAGGTAATCCCCTGTAATTAAATAATAAAGTAGCTAGACAGGAGTCCCACCTGACATGGATAAATGAGATGAATGAGAGAAAGAATAAGGATGTAGCATGAACGGTTAATAAGAGCGAGAACTGGTATGAAAGAATTAATTAGCGAACATAGGCTCCGATCATGTTGGAGGAGAAAGACAAAAAAAAAAATCCAAGTGAGGTTGGTTGTTTTTGTTTGTTTTCGCTAGTCATTTTACGACCCGCCGCCTGCCTGAAGTCAACTTACCGAGTCGCCTTTTAAGACCTCTCGGTAACAAAGGACGGTGATCTATACTGCTCAGCTGGATATCACACGGCGGGTCAACTTTCCTTAGTCGTCTTTTACGACACCTTGGTATGGAATGAGGGTGGTCTATTCTACTCAGCCGGATATCACACAGCGGATCAACTTACGTTAGTCACCTTTTACGACACCTCGGTAAGATATAAGGGTTGTCTATTCTAATCAGCCGGATACCACACGACGCGTCAACTTACCTTAGACGCCTTTTACGACACCTCGGTAAGAAATGAGGGTGGTCTATTCTGCTCAGCCGGAAATATAGGCTTCCAGGTATATAATGTTTCAATTGTACGTACTTTCGTCAGTATTTCTCTAAAAGATTAATTGTGACAGTGTAACAGACAGACAGACAAACTTTTACTTTTATTTGATAATTTATTTCAACGACTTCAATAAAAATAAGTGTCATCGAAAAGCTATCTCTTTTACTCGAGTATTATCATACAAGATAAACTCAACGCAAAAGGTTTTTTTTGTTCAGCAGTATTGAAACATGCCGCGACTTTAATTCATGGTAACATAATCTGTTTTCTATTTGTATAAGGGCAGATAAAGTAAGTAAAATATTTAATAAATGTACGATAAATGTATGAAGAATAATAGGCAAACTACGTTACAGGTAGACCTTAATTCTCTAGAGATATGACGTCGTTACGCATTTCAAAACTTAGAAGTTTTGTTACAAGTTGAACTAGTGCGCGCGTGGGAGTTATTAAAACAAAGTTATAACATAAAGTTAGTTCTCGCTACACACCAATTATTTTTTAATTTCGATAGACTTTAATTACTAAAGGAAAAATAGATATTTATTGAATGGCTAATAAAATTTAGGATACCATAAAAAAAATTTACAATACTTCATTGTCGATAAACCATATTATAAATGCAAACGTATGTTTGTCTGTTGATTGGCTAATCCGCTGAACGATATTTTATAGAATTTTGCATAATTAAAGTCTATAGACCGATAAGAATAAAAATTCCTGGTTTTCTTCCCGTGTGGAGCTGGCTCCGGCTGAGTAGAATAGACCACCCTCATTTCTTACCGAGGTATCGTACAATGCGAACAAGGTAAGTTGCCTTACGGCTGGAAGCCGGTCATATTATAACTAACCAAATCTTTAACAACATGTATAAACATATTTACAAACATATTGATAATATGTAGACAAACATATATACAAACATATTGATAATATAGGTAATATAAACATATTGACCCCCCACTTAAAGTGGGGTAAAGGCAGAAGAATGATGATAGGATGAAAATCCTGGTTTTCCATAGGGAATATGGAAAAAAACACGTACTCCATTATCGAGGGTACTGAAACATAAGATGGTTGTTAATATCCATGTATAGTTATATAATGAATTTAAACTATTAATGTTAAATACATTCATAGTATACGAGTACAAAATCTTACTTAACAATTTGTCGATTTAACTCTCATTACAGAGTAGTCTGTACTTCATTGCTGAGGATTTTAACTCCTCTCACTACTATCCCTTGTACAATATAATACACACATCCATAATATACAATGTAGAGTGCTGCAATGATCAGACAAGCTTTTGCCCAATAGCTAAATTAGTATTGAACTTCTGCCTTTAAATTTATTTGGCTTCCTTCTTTTCATAATTTAGAATTCCACGTTCTAATTCAAATAAGATTTGATTTTGCTTTCATTAGATGTGACAGATGCTTAATTAAACAAAGTTTTCGGTAATAAAATTACTTTTTATTCTTATTAGACATCTTTAGTAACAAACATAACGTTTGATGTAATCAATAATACTCGTATCCGTCGTGTGGTATCCGGCTCAGTAGAATAGACCACCCTCATTTCTTGCCGAGGTGTCGTAAGAGGCGACTAAGGTAAGTAGACCCGCCGTGTGATATCCGGCTGAGTAGAATAGACCACCTTCATTTCTTACCGATGTGTCGTAAAAGGCGGCTAAGGTAAGTAGACCCACCGTGTGGTATCCGGTTGAGTAGAATAGACCACCCTCTTTCTTACCGAGGGGTCGTAAAATACGACTAAGGTAAGTTGACGTCAGGCAGGCGGCCGGTCGTAAAATACGTAGCCAAATCATGTGACAACATGTTTTTAACATGTTGTGCCGACCCCAGGGCAGGAGAATGATGATGATGATGTAATCAATAATACTCGTATATATAAAAACACACACATCTACACACTCAAGGTAGTCAACACACACACACACACACACACACACACACACACACACACACACACACACACACACACACACACACACATAAAAAATGATTTAAGGGCTGTCTTTCTCGGTCGAACTTATTGTGAGTTTCTAGTTGGCATATATGGGTCTGCTTGAAAGGTAGGCCGTTTGGCCTATATTCTATTTCACTCTGGCTCGATAGAAATTGGATCATCCGCTCTACTTTCTCGCGACATTATGACGTAACGCTTAATGTGAACTTGTATATGTTTTTGGCACTTAGACGGTTTACATGTACTATAACAGAACTACCTCGCTATAATCCGCACGGGTTAAGCGAATGCATGCAAAGCTAATGTGTATGAAGCTGACAAAATTTACGAACCTTAGACATGCAGGACAAGCCACCACACGCACCCCAAGGCTCCTCCACCGGCAACAAAGCACACCAGTAGCACACACAACCACCACCACAACAATCTCGACGATCGTTTCGCTCCCAAACCGAAGCATCATCAGGAGGACAGGCTCCACGACAAAATTGTAATGCGCCGCGTTACCATACAAGCAGTGGTTTACATGTCTAAAACTATTATACGAAATTCATTCTAACTTGTTACACTAAACACAAGACGTACTTATAATGACTAGTTAACACTTTATAATAATATGACTATTTTAAATGTATTATTTATATTTTATTTTATTCTATAGTAATTCTACAGTAATATACGACATTAACTTAACATTGGATTAAGTTCTTTCCCCATTGGCGGTCTTATATGAAAAAATCAGAGTCACTCAGCGGGTGATAGAGCGAGCAACGGTTTGTATTTTTAACGCGATTACATCCGAAACCGTGACATCCGTAGAAAAACAAAACTATTCGAACGAAGAAATATTACACTTCACTATTGTAGACACACTGAATGCTGACACCAGGCTCTAGAATAGGCTCAACCAGCTAATTTATAATCTGTTGTTTGCATTCCCGTTTCCGTTTTATAAAACAACTAATGAATGACATTTCACTACTTCCGTTTCCAACAAATTATTAAATTAATCCTTTTTGTTATATTTCCTATTACACAATCACATAATCGTTATATGAATTTATGAGTATTTATAAGCATATTTAACACAATAATGGGTGTATAGAGATTCTGAAATGGCAACCTTCCACCGGAAAACGCAACGTTGGTGACCCCACTACGTAATGGATGGATGAACTCAAAAGAGTCTCGGAGAGCTAGTTAATCCAAGTGAAGGAGGATCGTGTGTATAAATCTCTTGAAACGATTTATGTTTGGTGGTAGACATTATTTAGTTGCTTGTGGGTCTCTTTTATTTTCTTCATATTCTATATTTATCAGATCTCGAAACCTTTATCGGAATATTTGTGAGTCTTATTACCCCAGAACATTCAGTGACATGGGCGTAGTGAGGTACGGGCAAGGGGGGCAGCTGCCCCCCCTTACACTGAAAACTGCAACACTGAGAAACTGATAACACGCAACATGTGATACTTTGTAGGGCTTAACAAATTATAAGGCCTATAATGTCTCACCTACATTACTAATGTACCATAAAATACCATGATTAAAAAATATAGTCTAGGATTATATTAATTATCTCCTGAGCTACAAAGTCACAGATTTAAACACTTCCCAGAAATTCAAGTTCAGTAAGATGTGTACACGAATTTTGAGGCGTTCTACAAATTTGTCTCCTAAGACCCTTCTATTTGAAGGTTTATTGACGTTGTAATCGTTAACAAACAAGAATTAGCCGAGCTTATGCGAATTTATAATTTCAAAACGGAATTGCTTTTTAGAAAATTTCAACTTCACATGTCTTTTAACGCTCTAATCTGCAACACTTTAAAGAGATCTTTCTATACGTTTAGCCTAGGCTAAGGCCCTCGATTTACGTTTGGGAAGAATTCTTCTATTTAGTGTCCCTTTCAAAACGCCAATTTCCTACATTTATGCAAGCTATCATTAGCCACTTTGGTGTTGTAACTTCTTGAGGCGTGACAGTGGCTCTAGATTCTCGAAATTACTTGAGTCCAAGTATTCAGTATCCATAACGTTTTGTTTAAACGTATTGTTGCGATGAAATTAAAACTCCTTTTCGGGAAAATTCTTATACTATACTTTAATATAGCTACACTATTACATACGAATAAAAAAATCACAGACAAGTTTTTAACAACCATGTACTTTGCCCTGAACAAAGACATGTAAAATTGACATTGTGGATTTCTTAATAAGTCTACGCAGATAGCCCTAGATGGCATTGGGAAATATTTAATAAATAAACTTTTGGAAAATTGGAAATTTTCATTTACATTAAGATCTCACAAATCCGCCGTATGGTATCCGGCTGAGTAGAATAGACCACCCTCATTTCTTACCGAGGTGTCGTAAAAGGCGACTAAGGTAAGTTGACGTCAGGCAGGCCGCCGGTCATGAAATACGTAGCCAAATCATGACAACATGTTTGTAACGTGTTGTGCCGACCTCACTTAGAGTAGGATAATGGTAGGAAGATGATGATTAAGATCTTACAAATATTACATAGCTTTAGCCCAGGAAAGTTTTTCACCAGTAAAAAGAGTCTGCCCATCTGATTTAAGTCTATTGTGTGTATCTCTTCCTCTCTTTTTGCCCCTCCCGCCCCCTTACTCGCTCTCTCTTTTATCTCTTTCCTACCACATCACCACTTGTCTCTAATTATGAAAAATAAACAATTTCAGTTTTGTCCACTTCGTAAATTGTAATTTTAAAATAAATGGTCGACAAAAGATCAAATGCACTATTCATTAATGAAAGGCGCATTTGATGGCTTGATTCTTGTTTGAAAAAGAATGATATTTACGAACAATTAGTATCCTGAAAAAAATAAACAACCTAATGGTCCCTTTGTTTTGCAAACAAATAACTAATGAAGTCGGCTTTTAATAAAAATATTCTTGTTAATCTGTAGTTTATTATTGTCTAGTTTAGACTTAGACTATTGTGTAGTTTATTATGGTTTATTTTTATAATCTATATATGGTTTATAATACATATTATACGTCGATATACATTGCATTTATTTATAGTATTAATGTTTACATTTCTAACTTTATATATCATTGTTAACAATTCTTCTTTTAATTTATCCTCGTTTAAATTTAGTTACGTTGATAATTATATGATTTAAGCGTTTATTTATAGTTTATTTCATATATATTTCAAACCTATAAGAAGTTTAATAAGTAACTTTAATAAGTTTTTGGCAACATTGATGCTATTTTACGACAACCATCGTAAAATAAAGAGTCTTCACAGTAAATTCCCTTACTCCATTCAAGTTTCCTGCGTACAGCTTTGTATATCACAAATATTAAAATAAACAAAATGTTGACGTTGTTCAGAGTTATAGAATAATATGACCCCTAAGGGGTGTAAGGAGGAAACTCGTCCCAGTCAGTTTCTTCAAATGTCAACCTCACCTGCACGTGGTACACCCTGCAAATAAACCGACGAGGCTCTGGCGACCGACTAATGGCGGTATAACCATTCTTTAGCTGACTTAAATACAACAGACCGACAGCGGGCAGCAGCGTTGTCGGTGCGACATGGTCAGCACTGCGATCACCAACCCGCATGCCAAGCGTGGTGATTATTGGCAATACCCTTAATGGATACACGTAAAAAGCCACAGCCCCTAGTTCCCGGCAGCCCCGCTATTCCTGGCTCTGGCAGCGGTTTAGGTAACGGCGGGGCAGGGGGTGTTAAGAATCTCCGGCAGAGATTCCGCTGCCAACCCCGACGACTTGACCTGGCAACATACAACGCACGCACTTTGAGGGAAGACGGAAAGATCATCGAGCTGGAAGAAACGTTAAGCAAGTTGCGGTGGGATGTGATAGGATTATCTGAAGTCCGAAGAGAGGGAGAGGACACGATGATTCTTAAATCCGGCAATTTGCTTTACTACCGGGAGGGTGACCAACAGTCTCAGGGTGGTGTCGGGTTTCTCGTCCACAAGTCCCTTGTCAACAGCATTGTCCAAGTCGAGAGTGTGTCGAGCAGGGTCGCGTTCCTTATACTCAGAATTACCAAACGGTATTCGCTGAAGGTCATACAGGTTTACGCACCGACATCGGCACATCCAGACGAGGAGGTAGAGGCCATGTATGAGGATTTGTCTAGAGCCATACATGCCTCTAAAACCTTCTACACTGTTGTGATGGGGGATTTCAACGCAAAACTAGGCAATCGAAGTGGTACAGAGGTAAGAGTAGGGCCATTTGGATATGGGCAACGGAATCACAGGGGCCAGATGTTAGCCGATTTCTTGGAAAGAGAGGACCTCTACATGATGAATTCTTTCTTCAAGAAACGGCCACATCGTAAATGGACCTGGATAAGTCCCGACGGTTCCACGAGAAATGAGATCGACTTCATCATTTCGACCAGGCGTCATATATTCAATGATGTCTCTGTCATTAACACCGTAAAGACGGGTAGTGATCATCGTATGGTAAGAGGCACATTGAATATATGCGTACAACTGGAAAGATCTAGACTGGTGAAGTCCACACTCCGACCAACTCGAACTCATATCCAAAACCCCGAAAACTTCCAACTCGAGCTGATGAATCGCTTCGATTTCCTAGCGGACTGCGCTTCTGTGGACGATTTGAACAACAGGCTGGTGGAAACTGTCCATACGGTGGGGTCCAAATTTTATAAGACAAACCGTAAAAGAACCAATAAGTTCTCGACCCAGACTCTCAAGCTCATGGATGAGAGGAACGAAATGAGACTACAGTCTTCAGTAGACGCGTCACGCTACCGTCTGATCAATAGACAGATTTCAAAAGCGCAGAAATGCGACTTGCGACACTTTAATACCGAATATATTCGAGATACTATTGAGCGTAACAGGGGCTCAAAAGTGTTCGCAAAAGATCTGTCTATCGGGCAGAGGCAGCTGACGCGATTGAAGACCGATAGTGGTAGTATCATTTCATCTCGACCTGAGATTTTGAGAGAGGTTGAGAGATTCTATGGGCAGTTATACACCTCAACACAACAGCCTGCTGTCACCTTGGCAAAAGACCCAAGAGCCAAGCTAACCCGACACTATACTGAAGACATCCCGGACGTCAGCCTATACGAGATTAGTATGGCTTTGAAACAACTTAAGAACAACAAGGCACCAGGTGATGACGGAATCACAACCGAACTCCTGAAGGCGGGTGGAAAACCAGTACTCAAAGTCCTTCAGCGATTGTTCAATTCCGTTATTCACGAAGGTACTACGCCAAAAGCGTGGCACAGGAGCGTGGTGGTTCTTTTCTTCAAGAAGGGTGATAACACCTCATTGAAGAATTACAGACCCATCGCGCTGCTGAATCAGGTTTATAAGTTGTTTTCAAGAGTCATTACGAATCGTCTCGCTCGTAGGTTTGACGACTTCCAGCCTCCCGAACAAGCCGGATTCCGGAAAGGCTACAGCACCATAGACCACATATTTACGCTGCGGCAGGTTATACAGAAGACCGAGGAGTATAACCGGCCACTTTGCTTGGCGTTTGTGGACTATGAGAAAGCCTTTGATTCGGTGGAAACATGGGCTGTGTTAAGATCACTCCAGAGATGCCGTATCGACTATCGGTACGTCCAAGTGTTGAAGTGTTTGTACGAAAACGCCACAATGTCTGTCCGTGTCCAAGACGGAACTACGAGACCAATCCAAACGCGGCGAGGTGTGCGACAGGGAGATGTCATCTCCCCGAAGCTATTTACTGCTGCATTGGAGGACGTCTTTAAGCTTTTGGATTGGAACGGATACGGCATCAACATTAACGGCGAGTACATCACTCACCTTAGATTTGCCGACGACATAGTCGTTATGGCAGAGTCTCTGGAGGACCTTAACACAATGCTCGACGACCTCAGCAGAGTGTCTCAACAGGTGGGCCTTAAAATGAACATGAGCAAGACGAAAATTATGTCAAACTCACTTGTTCCGCTCCACCCGGTCATCGTTGAGAACTCTGTACTTGAAATTGTAGACGAGTATATATACCTGGGACACACGGTCCGGTTAGGTAGGTCCAATTTTGAGAAAGAGGTCAGTCGCCGAATCCAACTCGGATGGGCAGCGTTTGGTAAGCTGCGCGAGATCTTTTCGTCCGAAATACCTCAGTGCCTGAAGACCAAGGTCTTCGAACAGTGCGTGTTGCCAGTTATGACTTACGGAGCAGAAACGTGGTCGCTGACTATGGGCCTCATAAGAAAAGCTCAGAGTCACTCAGCGAGCTATGGAGCGAGCTATGCTTGGTGTATCTCTACGTGATCAAATCAGGAATGAGGAGATCCGTAGAAGAACCAGAGTTACCGACATAGCTCATCGTGTCGCGAAGCTGAAGTGGCAATGGGCGGGGCACATAGTACGTAGAACCGATGGGCGTTGGGGTCCTAAGGTGCTGGAATGGCGACCCCGCACCGGTAAACGCAGCATTGGAAGACCCCCCACGAGGTGGACAGACGACCTCAAAAAGGTCGCGGGGAGCCGCTGGATCCAAGCGGCACAGGACCGTGTGGTGTGGAGATCCCTTAAGGAGACCTATGTCCAGCAGTGGACGTCGATCGGTTGAACAAGAAGAAGAAGATGACCCCTAAAAATACCATTATCAAATCGGTCTCATTCCATTTATAAAATAGGTATAGCTGACCTACAACCAACATTTCATTTTTTTTTATAGATATTTAATCAAATCAAAATAAATCATATTTAAACAAAATATTAAAAATTAAAATTATATATGTGGTACATCAACCAGTTGTCCGTCACCTATAACACAAGTGGGGACGGACGATTGCGTGTGTAAGTGTCCCATATATTATCTTATATTATTATAAAATTTTGCAACCACTTTCAACCTTTAAAATTTAAATCATCTGAATTGCAAAACAAACAAACCTGGCTAAAAAATTTGAAATCTGTTTAACCAACCACATTTAGTACTTAACTTATTACGCACTAAATAAAAGTCAGAGTACTTGGAGAATAAAAAATTGAATATGTAACCAGATCGGACTGAATAACACGAATATTATTAGAACAGTTTAAAAAATAAAATGTAAGCAGACAGTACATCCCTTATCGCAATTTTAGTTGATAAGACAGCGTCATTACGTTTAATGTCAAATTATAAGGGAAACCGCGTGCTCAACAATGAATAAGACCGAGATGAGGCAATTTTTCGTAGCTCGGCCTCGTTCTATTTTCTTGAGTCATTATTCTTATTATAGGCATGACGAAAATTGCCTACTGTTTTCTTAGAAAAATTGACACGCACCACACTTTCGTCGCAAAAATCTTTCATAAGCTTATCACCGTCGTTGCTTGGCAAAGCATTGTGATATACGATTATTATAAAATTTTAAGAGAAAGATAAAATAAATGAAAATTATATTTCATTAAGTCAAATTAAACTAATAAAACATCCATCCATTTCGTAAGGCAATCTAAACTTATCGGAAACGCCCACGCTCTAAACGATAGTAAAAGTTATCTAAAATAAATATTAAGATTGTCGGCTCTTACCTATATTTGAAGCACTAAATTAATTGGGGTCATCAGAATTGAATCTTTGAAATCCATAGACTCCTATCAATCTTAAGATTGATATGAAACCCAAGTAGGATATTATAAATATTTTACATACTTAAGAAACATTAAAAGAGAATTATCATTAAAACCATGAAAGATTTAATAAGTCTGCTGTCATCATCAACAGAATAGTATAGTTGCAAAACTAGTAATACCAACGCGTCACTATTTCCTAAAAAAATATATGCTGTTGTAAATTTTGTATAAGCATACAAAATTTTATATAAATTCGTATATAAATATTTGTAAATAACAACTCTTTAAGAGACTATTAACCGTAAAAATAATTGATTTTAACACTTAATCTTGTAAGAGAAATCTAAATATGTTGCCTTCTCAGTTTTCTTTTAATTGATATTTTGTGAAATAGTGACTCATGTGAAATTAAATTGCCAGAGACTAGTTTATTGCATACAATGTGCATAAAAAAGAAAAAAGGGCGTTTGTAAACTGTTTTTAGCTAGATTTTGCCTCTAATTCGAGTTCGTGCTTCGGAGAAAATTAAATAAAAATTTGATCGATGATACCGTAATACATTATTTCGGCCATTATCATTTTCTCACTACAAGATACCTTTGATGGCGATAAAAATATGTTATGGTGGTGTTGGAAATCTGAGGATTGTATAAATGGTAAAAAAAAATTTCATTGTAATTATAACAAATAAATTTATTTGAAAAGATGAACCAAATTTCTTGCAAAATTCTCCGCAAGAATAATTTTCTGAACAAGCAGTTAAGTTGATGCAAAAGTAATTCTAAAAGTAATAATAAAAGTAAACTTCAATGTAAATTTAAATTCAAAATATTCTTAATTCAAGTAAATTTGTAAATCATGGGCTTATAGAAAATAATATATCTACAAATAAACCTGTATTGTCGATTAAATTTCAGTCTATATGGAATGACTTCCTGCTAATTCATGTTGCTATCTGATAATCTCCGGGTGGGATGAGTATGTTATTTCCCTCGACATCTACAAAATGTCTTTGACGACTTCGCTTTTGATAAGGTTTTCATCGTAATAATGTTTCTTACGTTCAAACGTAGAAAAGTTTTACTTCTGTTGATGAAAGATTCTATTAAATTTTGATTGCAGTTTAAGTAAGATGTGATATTTTAAGTTAATTTCTTATAAAAATACATCATGTACAATGATATCATTGTCATACTAGAGAAAGGATAAATATTTTTTTTTAATTTTTTTTTTTAATTCGTCGTAAAATAAGACTAAGGTAAGTTGGCGTCAGGCAGGCGGCAAAATACGTAGCCTAAATCATTTGACAACATGTTTGTAATATTGTCACGTTGTGCCAGGAGGATGATGAAAGTTTTGAAAAAAAATTCGAATTCATTTTTTATCAACTTTCTTGGCTCATATTACTTAGAATCTTAGACCGTAAATTTCCTCCTAACGCACCGCTCTAAAATAAATTAGCATTTTTATGGTTAGGATTATTTCTTATTTCTTGTCGTACACTTAGTATTAAAGTGACCTAATTTAAAAAAAGTTGTTTTTGTCAAATTTAAATAAGACAGCGTAGCGCCCACAAAACTCGTGACTAACATTCAAGAGGCACATAACTTGGAAAAGCAAGAAAACACCAGGTTTTTTTATAGTAGCGTGATGTCAGAGCTGATATTGAAATGAGGATTAAATGTATCTAAGTTAATTAAGCCTAATTTTTAATTCGTTCTCTTTAAAACTTTGAATCGTCAAATTACATAAACCTTCAACTGGTTCGGATAGGTGCTCTAACCGAGAAGAACCAACAAGAAACTCAGTGATCTCTCTTTAAAAAAATTTTTTTTATTAATATAGAATTGTTTACAAATCAAAAATTGCAATATAAGCTACCGTAGCTTTTCGCAACTTAAAAACTTACTATCATCAGTATAATAAGTGTCTTTTTGATTGCTTTTTTTACTTTTGTAAAGGCAATATCAAGATAGAATGTGGAATTTTATTATAAAAATGTATACCGAAGCCCACAAACGATCTACGAACTTTCTGTAGCCGTGGCCTTGGTATTATTAACTTATTTTGGTTTCTGCTAGAATTGACGATTTAAAAGCACTTATTTACAACGTTACTTGAATAAAGAATATTTTGAATTTGAATATGTAACAGAACATATCTGAATTCACTGTTGGCTACGAAAATGTCGACGTTTAATGCGCTTAACTGCAGCCAACCGAACCGACCACCCCAGTTTCAGCATACAAATTAATATAGACACGTTTCCATGAATATTGGCTTTTACAAATTGCGAAATTCGATAGCGCGTTCGAAATTACATCGCATCGCTAAATTAAAATCGCACCAAGCACAAATTTACTGTAATACAATAAGGTAAAACCGAATCAATATTATTATAGGAAATAATATCTTATTGGATTTGAATACCATCGACCTGTTGATATTTGGGGATGTAAGGAGGAGGCTCGTCCCAGTCAGTCTCTTCTACTGCCAACCTCATCCTCTCGTGGTGCATCCTGCAGATAACCAACGAGGCTCTGGCGACCGATTAATGGCGGTATAACCATTCCTGTAGCTGACTCAAATAATACCAGATTGACAGTGGGCAACAGCACTGTTGGTGTGACATGGTCAGCACTGCGATCACCGACCCGCACGCCAAGCGTGGTGATTACCGTCAATACCTTTTTGGATGAAGAGACCAGCAGTGGACGTCCATCGGTTGATGAAGAAGAAGTTGATATTTGATAAGTATATCTTATATATAAAATTCTCGTGTCTATAATATGCAATAATATTAGTTACCATACTCCTCCGAAACGGCTTGATCGATTTTTATGAAATTTTATATGCATACTCAGTAGGTCTGACAATCGGCTAATATATATTTTCATACATACATATATAGATACAATTTACTGTAGCATTACAATATCTATAGTAATATTCTATTTGTACGGTAAGATATCGGTATGTATAAACAAAATTAGATGTATATCATAGACACACGAGAGGTCACAAACAGCTTGCGATACCTGCGTCGCGACTCAGCAGAGCAAGTAACTCATTTGATGGTCTCGTTATTCGCTTCTATAGACCAGTCTACAGAAAGATTCAAACTAAGTGTAAAAAATATTTCAAAAAAAGCAAATTACAAAATTGAAGATTAATTGCGTGGATTTAAAAATGATTAAAATTTTTAAATAGGCAATAAAGACATTATGATCCTAGCACGCCATTATTTAAATATATGTAGGATAAGTTGCAGTAATTATATGTGCAATTATAAAATATTCATAAAAAGATAAAAATCTTAACCATTTTAGTACCTCGGTTACTTAACTCTTCAGTTGGTAGGAGGGCTAGCTCCTTTTTCGCACAACGAATCAACTTACCGATTCAACACGGAAAATATTTAAATTACACTGATGTATTATATAGTTAATAAACAAATGAAAATCTTCTGAACCTTTTATATTTTTTACCTAAAGTCCCTCTTAGTCTCAATCTGATTTAATTCTCTCTCAGTAATATTTTTCTTACTTTACGTAAAACTTATTCCAATATCGTTATATTTTGAGTTAAAAGCAGAGCCGCGTGCTCAACAACGAATAAGCCTGAAGATGAAGTTTATCTTAGCCTTGCGTCGACCTCCTTTTTCTTCTCGAATAATTTTCCATTTTATTCACACTACGCTTCAAATATTATCTTACAGATTTTATAGAAAGTAATAATTCCTTGAAATTTTATTGTATTCACGTAATACAGAAAGATTATTTAACTATTACAAATCTTTCTTCCCTTCCAAATGATTCTTGACTACTTGTCAATATAACTTTATAAAAACATTATTTTTTTGGAAACATAAAAAATGTATTCAAAAATGTTTATAAAAATCTGTCTATTTAAACTTACAGTTTTTTAATGACCAGGTAAATTAAAAATGCTGTTACATCACTCAAAGGTCCCAGTTTTTTGCCTTAAGGCAATCATGGCTTTTCACAACATATCCGACGGCGCGATATCCGACTGTTACAAATGTATGTCATATCATTCGTCCTTTATTATTCTTAACTCTAAGACGTAGTTCGGCGAAACCGTAACCGTACGTCGTTCCCTAAAACTAATTTAGCTTCTGTACTGTAATTTAGCTTGCGTTCTTTTTCTGCGTTGCCCATCCCACCCAGGAGGCTGCTAAAACCACAAGCCCTAAAGCAAATCGATAGTTCGAAAAAAACATCGAAATCTATATGCATATGTATCTATCAAAAAGGACAGTAGACAGTAGACAGACTGAAGTCAGATTTTTTGACGGCTTCTTAATTAAAAAGTTAATAAAGTAGATAGTACATTGTATATATAAAAAATAACATGGCTACGAAGACAGTAATCATACCTCTATACAGAAAGGTCAACACAATTACTTCAAAGCAGAAATAATATTCAAAAGGGGACAAAAATAGGTGAAAAGGTCGAAGCACAAAAGCAATTTTGCCGAATAAAAACTACAAATTGTACCAATTTCTCATACACCGTTGTCAATTGCGGAAAGTTGTTAGAAAAGGAGTCTTTTTTAGCCGATCCCTATTCACCTCCCTTCTCATTCGTGATGATAAAGAGCACGCGACCTTTTTTATATTTTTTCTATTCGTGGGCATCGCCCGCAATCATCCAGAACTCAGCTTTTGTAAGTAACCTCATTTTGTTTTCAGCCATCGAATTTACTTCAGATTTCAATAAAATTCTCAGGGTTATCTTTTTATTACTTCTATATGTAACACATTTTCCTCACTGGAATAACAGATGGCGCTACTAGTATTTTGTTTCGTGCTACAGTAGTGCTTTCGTAATTACATAAGAAATCCCCATACAAAATGTTCGTTGGATCGACATCACCTACCAATTCCTTAGTTCAAAGTACTGGAACACTAAGCCTAAGCTTCTTCTTGAAGGTCTTCTTGATAACCTTGTGGGGTTGCCGGGGTACGGGCCTCGAGGGGAACCAATTTTCCCGGGCAGGTCCTCTCAGGCCTGTGGCCTCGCAAGCCTAAGCGACATTGCATCTTCCGGTACATCCATCTTTGAATGCTGTGAAGGACCCGTCCGCGATATTAGTGAATAAACTGCTATCCTGTCACTTGTACGTATTCTCTCCCCGTCCGTACGTCCGTCCGGTTCGACGCGTTACATATATAATTTTTTTGTTAAAAGTGGACTTGTGGACATATTTTATAATAGGAAAAAAATATAGGACGTGAATTTAGGGATCATGTAGGCTATGAATAAGTTTCTCTTGTTACATCTGACAAAGCTAATACACGGCTTTCTCATCAGTGCGTAATTAATGTTTACATAACAAAGTTATTAAAAAGTCGATAATATAATTTTTTAATACTACATTTAATACTACAAAGAATCAGCTTAGCGATTCAACGCGGAAACGCTGCCAGCATTCTTGGGACCATTCCACGTGGGCATGATTTGTATAGTAGTAGCATGTAAGTAATTTAAGATAGATATAACTTGTCTATATTTGTTATAAATAAAAAATATATATATATATATATTGAAAATAAAATGTTGACACATCTATTACACTTCAAAGTAAGCTTTTCCGCTCCAAGAATAGTTTGATGGAAGAATTTTTTTTTTTAATTTTCAATAAAATCCAGTCCCAAATTCCATCAAGGTTCCATCAAAATTTAAACATAATTAAAATTTCACCTCAATTTACAGAAACGCCTGTGACCCTCCAAATATAGCTAAATAAATAATGAAATGGCAAATTTAGACGGTGAACAGTCTATAGCCATATTTTACAGCGTTACTACGTTATTCACTAGGTACAATAGCACTCGTAAAATGCGAATAAAATTTTGCTTTATAACATTTTTATTATTTGATCACGTTATTTGTGTTATATGGCAATATATTTGTTATATGAGGTGATAAATACAGTTATTATCAATCATATCGATTTTCGAAGATATTCTGAACCATTATCCCTTGTCGTATATCTTTTTATCAATCTCCTACCCTTATCTCACTCTAAAACTTAGGCACTTTTCGCTTCCATTTTCTTCCATCGATCGTCAACTCTGGCGCTATTCCTTTTGTATGCATCAATATCTAATCAATACTTCAATACAACTGTTAAAGAATACCCTTCTCTTTTGATAATATTTCAACATTCTCCTGCCCTTATCCCACTCTAAGTGGGATCGGCGCAACATGTTACAAACATGTTGTCATTTGATTTGGCTACGTATTTTACGACCGGCCGCCTGCCTGACGTTAACTTACCTTAGTCGCCTCTTACGACACCTCGGTAAGAAAGGAGGGTGGTCTATTTTATGCAGCCGGATACCACACGGCATTTACCTTAGTCGCCTCTTACGACACTTCGGTAAGAAAGGAGGGTGGTCTATTGTATTCTGCCGGATACACATGGCTTTTGATAATATTTAGTGATAGTAAAATACTGCAGCTTTGTACTATTACATTTTATTTAATTTTATAAACAATCCACATTGTTATATTAGTACAATTAATCATTTTCTACGTTTTATGTCTTCTCCTTTTGACAGCTAGCGCCAAGATGGCCGCCCGTCGGCTTTATTTCAGAGTCAGCTCTATTTTTTTTTAGTTTAGCTATAGACGAATATTTTGGACTAGCTAACACAACCATCTTCTTTTTCGCCCTCCCTTTATTCCCATTTGACTGATATGATATGATGATATATTAGGACAGATAGTTCACTCTTTATGTAACATTACATGTAGTTTCTTTTATCACGAATATTTTCAGTACTTTTGTTTAAAAAAAAAATTGTTGTAATATTACACTAGCACGACACATTAGCGATAGTTTAAATGAATGGTCTATTCAAAATTATCCATATATTATTATTCCATAGGTACAAAGTTAACTTAGACTATTCGTTTAATTTAGTTAATTTCGGCTTAAAAGTAAATTAGATGGCTTGTGTGATTGGAATACCCTTGCAACTTAATATTTGCTTTAAATTAAGCTTATATACCTAATTTGCTTTCAACATATATTTGGGGAAACTTAAGTACTTGGAAATGCGTAGGATTTGGGCTATAGACGTTATATTGTATTACTATAGATACATATATATTATATGTTATATTATGGAAGTTAGAAAAATAATATTATTAAACTTATTGGCACTCCCAATTATGTCTGCATTGAATAATTTTGAGTAAACTATTCTATATACGCATACTTCTATAGAATTCAACCCTCAGCTTTAATAGTTTTGCAATATTCAATTGTGCATAAATTTCATCAACATTGGTCCAGTTGATTACCCGTGAAAGCGTAACAGAAATAAATACATTTATAATTTTGGTATGGATTAAGGTGAGGTGGTCATATATCATATTCTTATTATCATAATATACATATTATAGAACAAAGTCCCCAAAAGCTAAAGTCTGTATGTGGCCGATTTTCTCAAAATCTACTAAACGGATTTTTGTACGGTTTTTACTAAAAGGTAATGGAATTCTCCCAGAAAGTTTAGATTCACAGAACATTACCGTTTGATATAAATTGTGTTGAAGAGGTCACGTGGTTTAAAAGAAACTCGCCTGCTACTTTACTTGCTTGCGCTGCGTAAACTAGCAGAGATACACAAAAGTAACGTATAAGAGCATTGTATAACTAAAAAAAATACTACAAAAAATGTTAAAACTCTTATGGTACCTCACAATAACCACTTTTATGTTCAGAATTTCAACTCTGGAAAATTTTGTGACACACTGTTTTCCACGCCGGCGCAGCTTGTTATTGAATATAGAAGAAAAATAAAATAAGAATTTCTTTATTTTCTCGATCGTTCCTATTTTAAGAAATTTAATCTCTCTCGTATAAAACGTTGCGAACATTTCACCGACAACCTTGTCTTATCCCGAGGCGTTTACAAGTACGTCACGTCATCTCGCTGTAAAGTTTAATCTCTTATAGCGTCTTGTAGTTTCTATTTGTCTTAGTACTTTCCCGTTCTACTGAATTATAGTCGATCGTTATTTCCGATTTTATATTACAAATATAAATTCATACAAAAATAATGTACTAAAAAAAGTAAAGTAACGGCCTGTTACTATCCCACTGCTGGGCATAGGCTTCTTCTCTCCGTATTTGGAGAGAATTTTTTTTTTTACATGAGGAAATCCTTCATGGGTACTGCTTTCCGCGGGGGTGAAAGCAGTTATGCTGGACTCCTACCGGCTTAAACCTCATGGTGTTCTACCTTGCTGCTTGGTGATGAGGGCACAGGAATACTGAACGCATCACTACTATACAAAGACCTACCACGCTGTTCCAATGGGGATTGGTATATTCCTAGAATTATCTAGAGATATGCAAGATTCCTCACGAGGTTTTCCTTCAACGAAAAGCGTGCGATAAATTGCAATTATCAATTAGATTCAAGTTTTTAATAGAAAACTCATTGGTACCTGCCCTGGGGTTTGAACTCATGATCGTCTCTTGAGATTTGCTCGGTCTCACCGCTGGGCTATCACAGCTTAACTTATGTACCTAAATGATATTTTCAATTTATCATACGCTTTTCGCTTCATATCTCTGGAATATTCCTAGTATATAACCTACCAATCCGTACTAGAACAGCTTGCTGGATATAAGGCAACCCTAGGGATCCTAGTTCTACTAGGACCCCTAGAAAGGATTCTCAGTTGTGGGATAGTATAACAGACGGTTTGTATATTGTTTTACCAAAAGTAAAACCAGCCGGATTCGGCCATTTCCACCGCAGCTCCAATTCTTGCCGTTTCTCTGATATGGGACGAAGCTAACATATCAACGCATGCGTCTCAAATCTCAAATGCGTCCTCGTTCCCAAGAAACTAGCGTCAAAACGTCTGGTCTCTTGCCATCATCCCGACTTATCCCCGAAGGCTCGAGAATAGCAAAAATGTCGATGGTGGCAAGAACTCTTTTGATGGTATCAATATAAAATCAAGAATATTCCGAATTTGAATTTAAGATCAATGGTTTGGAACAAAAACGTTCAAGAGGTATTTATGACAAATATCAAACAAAAAGGAAATCTCAAGCTGCGCACTCACGAAACTTAATAACATCATCTCAGTGAAAGTGCGCTGCTTATCGCTCCACGTCTGGCAAATATATTGCGAACATTACCGGCGCTGTGAGATTTGTAGACACGTTCGTGCTGCGTTCTAGACAAGTCGTAAAGAAAAACGTATTTTATCGGAATACTAAGTGTGGCACTGGCTTCTGCCGCGTGCAAATTAGTGTCACAATTTTTTTACACTTTAAAAATTTTGAGCATAAAAGTAGTTATTGTGAGTTAACCATAAGAGATAGAGACAAGCTGTTCCGGACTTTTCTGTAGTATTATGGTAGATCTACAATTCTGTAGTACATTATTTTAGTTTATCTCTGCTATTTTACGCAGCGCACACGCGTAAAGCTCCCAGCAGGCGAGTTTATTTAAATCGCTCGACCTCTTCAACACAATTTACATAAAACGGCAATGTACTAATAACCTAAACCTTCCGGAAGAAATGCACTACCTTTCAGACCAACAGCTTTTGGGGACTTTAATTAGAATGAGAATAAGAATAAGAATATCTTTATTTATATAATTGCACTACTATTATAACTATGCACTTATACAACAACAAAAGTTCAAAAACAAGGATAATAGCAGTGCAATGGTATAAAATGGTAGGTAGCTACTCAGCGATTGTTGAGCTTGGAAGCCCAACACTGATTTTCAGTAGCAGCCGAAACCTAAAACTAATACGTCCCAACGTCAGTAACAACATAAGAAATAATAAAACAAATTAACAAAATATATATAGAATCAAAGAATATAAAAATTAAAAAAAAAAAAGTAAAACCGCAATAGAAAAATACTAAATAATAATTTATTTATTAGAGATTATTTATTTATAATAATAGAACATCTCTACCTGTGACTTAAAAATATTACAAGTAAGCGTGACACAACTATAAGGAAAATATGTGTAATGCTTTACACATGATTATAAGCTATAATCATAATAATACTTGATAATAATATACAATACAATTATAAGTAAAGATTATGAAAGAATATATTAAGAACATTTATTTCGCAATATCTACACGGCCTAGTAACGCAAGTGAAGTTAAGTGTATTTTATACGTTATTATATCAATACGTTTCCCGCAAAATCCAGGTTCATATCTAGTACCTTGGAACACATTTACAAAATTGTATTGAAATCTGTTGCGTTGACGTAGTTGGCAGTGACAATGGGTCGCGGGTTCGATTCCCGCCGAGGATCAAAATTTACTAAAAATATTTTTTTTGTTCTTTGGGTCTGCGTGTATTTATGTTTTCAACTATGTATTTAAATTTATGTATGTATTTATTTACCAGTTTTTGGTAACATGTATTAAGTTAATTTAATTAAAACTATGTCTTTCGATCTTCGATTCTTTAATTTTAATGATAGAATAGAAATATTATTATAATTCCCTAAATTTCAAATTTAAGGCTACGGTTCATGTACGTAAAGAAGTTGAGATATAACTAGTTATTAGATAAAGAATACATTTTTAATGACTCGTCAAAATAAATGGTGGGATTTGAACTAATTAGTATATATCTATGCTTGCTTGGGTGATGCGTCGCTTTGTGAGGAGTCTATCTTCTGATGATGCTTCGGTTGCGGGGCGAAACGATTGTTGAGTTTGCGATACTGAATGTGTGTAGTGCTTGTGTATTGTGGTGACAGTGGTTTGTGCATATGATTTTACGACTCCTGCATGAATCAGGTATGTAAACGGATAGTCCACTCTACATTACATTAATCAAAAGCTTTTGTTAAACATTGTATATCAAAAATGTGTTGAACAAATAAATAATGTCTAATTTCTAATTTAATATTTACTTTATCGTGGATTATGGCAAAATAATTTTATTATTACTTTTGTATTATGGATCTCTGCAAAGTAACGCCTAATTCTATAAATTATGAAAATGAAACAAACGCTGTGAAGAACCCAAAGTCAGTATCGATAAAAATGTAACGCACTGAAATAAAAGGTAGCTTTATTTATATTTATTACCTCTGTGTAAGGGCGGACGAGAGAATTTTATTCCTCGCAAACTCGCTCGGACGTGATTAGATCACTAATCATAACAGAACATAATACTTGCTATGTACACTGCAGTAGCTTTGATTTATCTACTCTCATATTCGATTTTATTAGGAGTCATCAATCTCCTGCCCTTATTCCAGATTAAATAGGGTCAGCGTAAAATGTTTTTATTGTTTCTATTCTCTGCTATCATTCGCCAACTACTCCTTTTTTATATACACATCATACTTCACACAATCCAACCATCTCTTTTTCGGCCTCCTTCCTTCTGGTCATATATCCATCTACATTCATAACGCTCTTTTTGTCACATGATTTCCATCCTTCCTCATTATATATCCATGCCATCTCAATTTTGCACCTCTTTTCATTTCTCTTTTTGCAATATTAAGTTAGATTATTACGTAGTAATATTAAGAGTGGTATTTGGCTGGCCGGTTGGCGCAGTGGGTAGTGACCCTGCTTTCAGCTCCGCGGGTCGCGGGTACGCTTCACGCCGAGGGCCAACATTTTCCATAAACAATTTGGTGGTTCTTTGAGCCTGGGTGTATATTTGTATATCTGGGACGAGCGTGTGTGTAAGTGTCAAAAAAAATTGGAAATGAATTAGAACGTTTTCTACCGAATACTCCAAGAATGAAACTAAGACAAATACCCTTATTATTATTCTAAGGATCCCTTCCGATTTCGAAACCCAACCAATTGGTTCAACCGATGATATTCCAATTAGATGATTAATCCTAACCAACATAATAGATTAATTGCCGTAACCAGGCTAATCGCCTTGAACATTTATAAAATATTCATATTTCATACAAATTTACCTTTGTAATTTAACATACATTATTTTTATTAGATACTCGGTAGACTACAATAATATATAGTAAAAAGTGTACTAATATATGTTGTCTAAGATTTTTTTTAATTTTTAGCTATGTTACAGTCTAAGGGTGGAACGCGCATGCCTATATGATGCCTATTGTCTTAGATAGTACACGTTCACTATAATATGTTTATAATCTTACTTTATAAATACATATATCATACTTGGAAGAAAAAAATCTGAGAAAGTATTCCGTGTATTAATTAAGTATAAGAAACGACGAAGCGCGTCTTGAGATCACGTGAGATATCCATCATCTAAATGAAAACCCATATAACGCTTGGCAGTCTTATTGTAAAAAGAATTATACAGATTCAGAGATATATAACAATGAAAATAATAATTATAACGTGGGACAATTACACAAACGATCATCCGTCCCCAAAGTAATTAACTTAATGCCTGTGTTATGGATGACAGACAACTGGTAAATATGTATCTTCTTCTTCAGCCGATGGACGTCCACTGCTGGACATAGGCCTCTTCATGGCATCGCCACACCACACGACCTTGCGCTGCCTGGATCCAGTGGCTCCCGGCGACCTTTTTGAGGTCGTCTGTCCACCTCGTAGGGGGTCTACCGACGCTGCGCTTTCCGGTGCGGGGTCGCCATTCCAGCACCTTAAGACCCCAGCGCCCATCGGTTGTCCGCACTATGTGCTCCACCCAGCGCCACTTCAGCTTCGCGACACGCTGAGCTATGTCGGTGACTCTAGTTCTTCTACGGATCTCCTCATTCCTGATTTGATCTCGTATAGACACTCCGAGCATAGCTCGCTCCATCGCCCACTGAGCGAATCTGAGGTCATCACTGGCAACACGCACTGTTCGAAGACCCTGGTCTTCAGACACTGAGGTATTTCGGACGTAAAGATCTCGAGTAGCTTCCCGAACTCTGCCCATCCGAGTTGGATTCGGCGGCTAACCTCTTTCTCGAAATTGGACCTACCCAGCTGGACCGTATGTCCCAGGTATATGTACTCGTCTACAATTTTGAGTGCAGAGTTCTCAACGATGACCGGGTGGAACGAGGACCGGTGGACCGGAACATGTGAGTTTGACATGATTTTTGTCTTACTCATGTTAATTTTAAGGCCCACCTGCTGAGATACTCTGCTGAGGTCGTCGAGCATTGCATTAAGGTCCTCCAGAGAACCAGCCATGACGACTATGTCGTCGGCAAATCTAAAGTGAGTGATACTCGCCGTTGATATTGATGCCTTATCCGTTCCGATCCAAAAGCTTAAAGACATCTTCCAATGCAGCGTTAAACAGCTTCTGGGAGATGACATCTCCCTGTCGCACATAAATATGTATACTTGTTATAAAACAAAGCCCCAAAAGGTTGTCTGTGTGTATGTAATCGATTTTCTTAAAATCTACTGAACAGATTTTTGTACGGTTTTCACCAAAAAATAGTGAAATACTTCCGAATGGTTTAAGTAAATAGTACATGTCGGTATTATGTAAATTGTGCTGAAGAGATCGAGCAGTTGTTAAAAAACTTGCTTGCTTTAGCTTTAGTCGCGTGCGCTGCGTAAACCAGAGATACGCTAAAGTCATGGACTAGAGAATTGTAGAGCTAGAGATGGTCTCTATCTGTTATGGTTTACTCACAATAACTACTTTTATGTTTAAAATTTGAATTGTATAATAGACAAAAATTGACACGCTGATTTCCAAGCGGGCGAAGCCGCTGGCACAGCTAGTATACATATAATTTTAAAGACATACTTAACTATTTAAGTATGTCTTTAAAATAGAAATAAGTATACTAGCTGTGAATATAATACATAATGACGTGTATTAAATACCAATATTTATTAGAATTGAAATGTATTTTTTCCTCATTGTGACTTTTTTATCGTTTCAGGTAATATTAATGTGCGGCGTTACCCATGTATGTATAAAGTTCATTAAAATCAGTAAAAAAAAGTATATCACTGCTTGGCAATGGCTTCCCCTGTGTTTTAAATTGGGTTCTATATATTAAGCTCAAAAGGCCGCCGTACGGTATCCAGCTGAGTAGAATAGACCACCCTCATTTGTTATCGAGGTGTCGTAAAAGGCGACTAAGGTAAGTTGACCCACCGTGTGGTATCCGGTTGAGTAGAATAGACCACCCTTCTTCTTACCCAAGGGTCCTAAAATACGACTAAGGTAAGTTGATGTCAGGCAGGCGGCCGGTCGTAAAATACGTAGCCAAATCATGTGACAACCTGTTGTAGCGACCCCACTTAGAGTGGGATCAGCGCAGGAGGATGATGATTAAGCTCAAAAGGCTCCTTCGATGCAAATCGGCATTAACATATATTCCAGGAATATTTAGATATATACAGGCTGTTTGTTTATTCATTTTTCGCTGCTAAACGTTAGTATAGATTAATTTGATTTAATTTATAGAATTAGGCTTTAATTTGCGGAGATCCATAATACAAAAGTAATAATAAAATTATTTTGCTATAATCCGCGATACAGTAAATAGGAAATATATATAGTGCTAAATGTATAGTGGACTATCTGTTTTTTCATACCCGTTACATGCAGGATTCGTAAAAACACATGCACAAACCTCCACCACTGCCACCACAATACACAAGCACTACACACGTTCCCTATCACAAACTCAACAATCGTTTCGCCCCACAACCGAAGCATCATCAGGAGATAGACTCCACGACAAACATTTATCTGATCTTTACCCATCGGCACCCTCATTAACGATCAGATAAATGTTTCAAATTCAAGCTTGTTGCACGTCCTCAGAGGTAAAATAAATGGTGGGGTTGAACCGATTACTATTGTTATATAGTAGCTTCGCTTTGCCATTTTGTCGCGGTACTTCATGGTACGAAAAGAAAGCGGTTCGCGGTTATCGTTTACGTCTGCAAACAGGGCCGTGAGTCTAAGCTCGAAAAAGATAAAGAAGTAGATAAGTAAAAGTTACTTTACTTATACTTTGTTTCTAGCCATTTCTTTTTTTTTAATGTCAGAAAAACCCATTATGTTCCATCACCGCCCGACGGGGTCGAGAGGCGGGTATGTCCGACTTAATCCCTGACAGTGCTCCACCACGCTGCTTTTGGTGAGGACAGAGTATCGTCGGACACATTGCCCCCATTCAACTTTGTTTCTAGCCATACTATTATCTGTTCTAGACACTGTTTATTAGTCATGCAATGAATGAGTCTAAAACAGGGATTAGTAACCTGCAGTTCGAGAGCCGCACGCGGTTTTTCGATATAGAGTTGCGGCTCCGTGTCCGAAAACAAAATTACAACAATTTATTTATTTGATACACCAACGATATATTATAGACACATTAACAATAAACATATTAAATTTAGTTCCATTTTAACTATCATTTACAGGCGTATTCAGTATTGTCTGTTATTAGCTCTGAAAAATGTTATTATAATTATATAATCTATCACATAAATAAAAATGATAATTGTCTAAAAAGTCACACTAAGAAATATATACACCAATAGAAAAAATGAGGCAAAAGAATGCTAGAATATGATTTGTGATTAAAATTTGTTTATATTTTCATACGAATAAATATTATATTTGGGAGCTGTGATAGCCCAGCGGTGAGACCGCGCTAGTCTTTCGAGGGGAACACGAATTCAAACCCGGGCAGGCACCAATGAGTTTTTCTATTGCAACTCATGGGTCTCATTGAAAATTGCAATTAATCACATTTCGGTGAAGGTAAACATCATGAGGAAACCTGTATATCTCTAGAGGATTCTGGAGATATGTGTAACCTACCAATACGCATTGGAGCAGCGTGGTAGGTTAGCTTAGCTCCAACCCTTCTATCCAGAAACAGAGAGAGGAGGCCTATTCCCAGCAGTGGGATTGTAACAGGCCGCTACTTTACTTTTTTTTAATATTTTTTTTTAGACTAATTTGTTCTTAAATAGAAATATATAATATTATATAAGCCCATACTATATCAATCACCAAAAAATTATTGGCTCTTTGAAAAGGTGGCCGATCCCTTGCCTAATACAATAAACAGTCTAACAATAACAAGTAGCCGGGGATTACGGTGTCTATATGTATGTATTCTTCTTCCCACAATGGCTTCTAAGTCGACTGAGACTGAGTTATGTTGGTTTCGTCAGAGATTATTTATCCTGGAGGTCACTTATTCTATATCAATCTTTTTTTTCTGCAATAATGTAACAATCACTTAATAACGATATAATTAATATATGTCAGAGGATTAGAAATTTTATAAGTTTTAATCAAAGTTATACGTCTGGCCCCTCCCTCTTTTTTCTCCACCTTGCTGCTCCAATTCCGAATGGTTGGTTACATATATATCTGGAATGCTCCTGATATGTCCAAAGAATTAGAATTTTAATAAATATGCAAAAAAAAGTAAGGTCAACATCATCCTCCTGCCCTTATCCCACTATAAGTGGGGTCGGCACAACATGTTACAAACATGTTGTCACATGATTTGGCGACGTATTTTACGACCGGCCGCCTGCCTGACGCCAACCTACCTTAGTCGTATTTTAGGAACCCTCGGTAAGAAAGAGGGTGGTCTATTCTACTCAACTGGATACCACACGGTGGGTCAACTTACCTTAATCGCCTTTTACGACACCTTGGTAAGAAATGAGGGTAGTCTATTCTGCTCAGCCGGATACCACACGGACTTACCTTAGTCGCCTTTTACGTCACCTCGGTAAGAAATGGGGGTCGTCTATTCTACTTAGCCGGATACCACACGGCATGACCAAAAAAAGTAAGGTAACAGCTTGTTATTATACCACTGAAGGGTAAAGGCCTCTCTCCCGTTTTTGCTCCGCCTTGCAAAAAAAAATAATGGGAAATCTCTCTAATCTCTTTAATCTCTTTTCTAATTTTTATAAATTACCCTATTATATTTAGTGCAAATTTTTAGTTTAAATTACTGTCTTTTTTTGAACCGAGGTAGGGTTTAAAACAAAAGTATTAAAGCATTTCCCTTTTCTCTAGGTTTAGTCGTTTCATTTTCCTCTTTAACAGTGTGGTTTCCGACACGCTCTGTATTACGTATTGTATACGCTCTGGAACACTATTTACTTCTTAATTAACCGTTTCCGATCCATTAGTTAGCACAATGATAATATTTTAAAGTCTTTATTTAACCTACCGTGTATGTATGTAAAGGTGGAATCTTATAACTTAAATTGAACCTACTTCCCGAGGTCCGATAGGGCTGAAATTTTACATACTAGTCCAGTCCCGATGGCAATTTATATTTATGACTGGCTGTGCCAGCGGCTTCGCCCGCGTTGAAATCAGCTGTCACAAAAACAACTTGAAATTTTGAACTTAAAAGCAGTTATTGTTAGTAAACCGTAAGAGATAGAAACATACTATCGCGGCCTTTTTTGTAGTATTTTTATAGATCTACAATTCTCTACTACATTACTTTAGCGTGACTCTGCTGGTCTACGCAGCGCATGCAACTAAACCTCCCAGCAAGCAAGTTTTTTAATAACTGCGCGAACTCTTCAACACAATTTACATAATACCGATATGTACTATTTACCTAAACCATTCGGAAGTATTTTACTACCTTTTGGTGAAAACCGTACAAAAATCAGTTCAGTAGATTTTGAGAAAATCGTTTACATACAGACACACAGCTTTTTGGGACTTTATTTTATAATAAGTATAGATAAGCATGACCATGCTGCTGCCAGGTTTCGCTCCTGGTGAGCTCTCGGATGACCTCAACGGTTATCAGTAGGGACATTAAATTTATGTAAAAGCTTTTTAAAAGCTGTTTAACTTGAACTGTTTATATTTTCATTTTAGCAAACGAAGTTATATATTAGTTTAAAAAAATGTACTGGATGAAAATAGTAACTGACATGACATAAAATCTTGTAATGGCGTATTCACTTTTAAAATTTATATTATTTTACTTCTTATAACGCAAGTCGGTACAAAAGGAAGTGTAGCCGATATATCTGTAGCGGAAGGATTTATTTTATAGAAATAAAATGCTACATCTCGTGCAAATTTTGTTATTATTAGTTTTATTGAAACTTTTATTCGTCAATGACGTGGGAACAGAAGAGAGGGCTGACATTGCCGCGTTTTGACATCAACAACTACATAGATTAAATAATAATTGTTTACAGATAAAAAACTCTTATGTGCATGTATTGTACAATAGCAACATTACAATTAAATCAGCATCCCTTCATCTCTTTAATATCCCTGACACGATGGATTAATGAAAGAAAGTGAAGCCTTTGTTTATCTGAACCAGTCTTTCAGAAGACTTCAAAAACAAAAGTTGAAATCGCTCTATTATCTATAGCCTTTATTTTGCTCAAACCAGGTCAACCTTAAGTCTGCGCTTACACCATATACGTGACCTATATTCCTCCAGCTTCCAAATATAAAGTTACTTAATATTTCAAGTAACCTACGCAGCTGTCTAAATATCGTCTTACTAGTTTCCAACGAGAAATAATAATATAAGTTAAGTTAAAAGAACAAGATGTCTTATATCTTAAATTATATATCTCTTTTATTCGCTTATCAAAGATTTTATTAGGGCTACCTCCTCGTATTTCTTTTGATTTGTTATCATATATATAAATAAAAATATGAGTCATATTTCCATTTCAGCTGTATTACATTTTTGATTTCAATAAAAGCTATCTTGTTATCTTGTTGTTTTTTTTTTTACTTTACTATCTTGTTAACTAACACGTATAGTGACATAGGTCATGATCTTTGAACTGTGAGACTACGTGTTTCTTACAGATTATTTCTGAACCAACTAACTACTTCAACTAGTTCCAATTGCCGTGTAGTATTCGAATGAATATAATAAACCACTCTTATTTTTACCAAGGCGTCGTATAAGGCGACTAAGGTAAGTTTGACGTTAGGCTGCAGCCGGTCATAAAATACCTACATAGTCAAATCATGTTAGAATTTGTCGTGCCGACCCACGTAAGATAAGGGCAGGAGAATGGTGATGATTTAACTACTTTCAATTAAATAAAAGCTATTGCACTTGTCAAATTTTTTTTATATAACTTTAATATGTCATAAAAAATACAAATTTAATTTATAAATTAATTGAATATAATTATTTAAAACTAAGAAAAAATAATTTAATTAAAACAATTAGGTGTGTTTGATTGTATTTTATCAGTTCATTTCCTGCTTCCAAAACTACCACCTAAATTGAAGTTGGAGTTTGCATATTAGCAATGATCTCAAGGTATATCAGATTTTATTGTGTTAGTGTGGAATAATGGAGACGCCGTGTGGTATCCGGCATAATAGAATAGACCCACCCTCCTTTCTTACCGAGGTGTCGTAAGAGGCGACTAAGATATATGCCGTGTGATATCCGGCTTCATACAATAGACCACCCTCATTTCTTACCAAGGCGTCGTAAAAGGCGACTAAGGTAAATTGAGGTCAGGCAGGCGGCCGGTCGTAAAATATGTAGACAAATCATGTGACAACATGTTTGTAACATGTTGTGCCGATCCCACTTAGAGTGGGATAAGGGCAGGAGAATGATGTACAAAAATGGATAGTTTGATAGCCTAGGATATTTTTAACAGAATATTTTTAATACCGTTCGATAAGTAAATCTGGTATTATTGGATATTACTAACTTGGTAACCCTAACTCGATACTGAAGCATCGAAGCGTAAGCCGTGATGAGGTAGATTCGATAGCCTCCCATCCGCCGTGTCCTCATAATTTCCCCTGATACTCATGTAAAAAATAAAGCCCTTATTTCTATATTCAATACCTATTATTAGCTATCACGTTGATATACGTAAAGTTTTACACCATTGGATTATATATAAAATTATATTGAATTATATATAATGTATAAAACGAATATAAATATTTCTACTCAATTCGCGCTTTCCTTCAATGTAAAATACATACAATTTATATTACTTGGTCTATATAAAAATTAACGCCGTGTGGTATCCAGCAGAATAGAAAAGACCACCCTCCGTTCTTACCGAGGTGTCGTAAGAGGCGACTAAGGTATATGCCGTGTGGTATCCGGCTGCATAGAATAGACCACCCTCATTTCTTACCGAGGTGTCGCCGACCCCACTTAGAGTGGGATAAGGGCAGGAGAATGATGACGATGGTCTTTTACTTTTATTTTAATATAAGTGAAATCATCATTCTCCTGCCCTTATACCACTCTAAATGGGGCGGGCACACCATGTTACAAGCATGTTGTCACATGATTTGGCTATGTATTTTACGACTGGCCTAACGTCAACTTACCTTAGTCGTATTTTACGTGCCTTAGTAAGAAAGAGGGTTGCGGTGAGTAGAATAACTCAACCGGATACCACACGGTAGGTCAACTTACCTTAGTCGCCTTTTACGACACCTCGGTAAAAAATGAGCGTGGTCTATTCTTCTCTGCCGGGTACCATACGGCATTTTAGTATAAGTGAAATGAAATTTATCATAGGAACTATATAAATGCACTTATGGAATGGCAACATACTGCAAAAGGTACTACGTGTACCCCATAGTTTCAAGAATATGCAAAAAATAATAAATGTAACACCTAAGAAGACCTAATAAGACATCATTCGTTATTTTTTCTGATATTGGTTTTCCGTCGTTCCTACTTACAATACACAATGTCTATAAAAAAAAATTCGTACAAACTTATTAGGACGAAGCGTTTGGCCTGTCATACCGTTAATTCACGCACACTCAAACTCACGCAAACACGTTCACACATATGCACACAATTACGCCTCTATAATATAAGTAGGAAATAGAATAAAGAAACAATATGTAAGATGGAAGTCCATAATGAAACAAATTTTTTACAGCGTGTAAAATACCATTGTATTATTTCACATAAAATTACACGGACCCTTTGTTCACGGCGCGATGTTGTCGGTGCGGGCCCAAGATCTAAGGCTCGAGCTCGTACAAAGCAATGTTTATTTTAATGCGACTTCCAACTCAAAAGAGCAAATTTAACGCTCAAATTATCAAGGAGTTGTTGAGAAAGTATAAAAATACAAAAGAATACTTGTGATAACTCAATATTGAATTTAAAGATAATTCTTTACCTAGGTTTGAAGTTAGTGTAATAAATTATCGAAGATCAAAAAGCTTATGTGCATAATAGACCTGCAGGCTTACCATGAACGCTTATTGCGACTCAATTGAAGACGTATATGAATAATCTTTATATATTTATATATCCATTCATCTTTTTATTTATATTTCGCTCAATGTCTCATACAAATCTTTCAAGTAATGTCTCAAGTAATTTAAATTAAATTTAGTAGCACATCATCTACTTATTTTACTTACTTATTTAATTAATTCAAATAATCAGTATTTTTTATATTGCATCATTTTTCAATATCAATTTATGTATATAGTATTTCGTAATTTTTCTTTGCATTTCTTTTTCCTTCTTTTTTTCATTATCCATATTTTACTTCTTGACCTTTTCTTTCTGTTACTGACGGTTGACTCGAAGAGTATTACATATGCTATTTTTTTGTCTTTTTCTTCTTTCTTTTTTATATTATTCTGTATATGCAATAAAGAAATAAAGAAATAAATAAACAAACAATCTACTTTACACATTGCGAAATTGCACATGATTTCAAGTATGTAATTGTTACTTTTTTTTGGAATCTAAAGACACATTGGGATCCACTTTATATTTAGTCATTTTATTATCACTGGATTACAGGATTGGTATTTGCAATTTTCCATGATAAAATCTGCCGAAACAATCCAGCATCTTGAGAATGTTGGTCGAGAACATAGATAAAACACTATATATAAGGTCGAGAATCACTAGAAAAGAACGTCACGATTTACGCATCAATGTTTATTACGACTTGTAACATTGCGGTGGTATGTCTATTAAACCACGCGTAACAGATTAGGATTTCTAGTTTGCCAGAAGGTTATAGATATATATAAAGTTTATGTCCTTATACTTTTCTAAGATCTCGTCCGACAATGTTTATCTATTTTTATAAGAAAAATGAAGCCTCCTAATATAACCTGTGCCTTAGTTAATTTGCTTGTTCATTTTTGACGAACATGTTGGTTAGGTATATCCGCGAGTACCTAAATTAAGTGTTATTTGTTATAAGACTCTACCCTCATATTCGTGTGATAGTGGTGTTTGATGTTGTTCAGAGAGATCCGCACCACCTACCCACGATACGTTCCGTGTTATTAGAATCTAGCCTCGGATAATTGTTATTCGTGGAAAGAGCAACCGCTGAGTTTCTTGCTAGTTCTTCTCAGTGGATGACAGCGTTCCGAACTGGTGGTAAAATCGTCCTGGCATAATAATTCCAAATTATATGAAACTGAACCTATCAAATGTTGTAACTGTACGTTAGTCTTTGTTAACTATGTGAGAAAGCTGAAATATTTAAGTGAAATTCCTGCCATTTCTAAAAAATATACTTATTATAAAATGAAAACCCCGAAAAGTCGTCTGTCTGTATGTGATTGATTTGCTCAAAATCTACTGAACGGATTTTTGTATGGTTTTTACTAAATAGTAGTAGATAGTGTAATTCTTGAGGAAGGTTCAAGTGAATAAGTAATTCTCCGATTCTAAAGCGATTTGATAGAACTTTTACTGGAAGATAGAGAATGTTGTGGACATTGATAAAAAGCAGTCATACTGCTTTTTTTCATAGAATACCCGCGAGGTCGAGATTTACGAAAGATGATTTCCACGCGAGTGAATACGCGGCAACTTTAGTATACCTATAAATTTAATATAGCAAAATTAAACAGCTAACGACAAAACGACTAGAACGCATGTGATTTATAGAAGCAGGCGTTACTTTGCGGGACTCCACAGTACAGAAGTTATAATAGAATTATTTGATATAATCCTCATTTGTTGAGGGAATCTAAATATCTAATATTGAGGTTTCAGTAGGCCTATCATAAACTTATAGAAAACGAATCAATTTAAAGTCAGTACCTAAACCCAACCGCTTTCTTTTCGTACTATGAAGTGTGTTTGAAAAGGACAACGCTATATGAACTACAGATAACTGTCTCTTTTACTCACATGTTTTAGGAAGCATTCCGAACGCTCATTCCGCAAAGACTTACAAGTGTGCGTCTTTAAGACGTCATGGTATGAAAAAGCAAAACAATTTAGTTTACGTCTTCAATTGAGTCGCAATAAGAGTTCATGGTAGGCCTGCAGGGCGAATTTTTGTGTGTATTGTTTGTGTAACTTGTTACTCTTGGCGACATTTTGAGATATGTGTGGTACCTTGCATGTGTAAGGTATGTGAATGTTGCCTGCTTCATACACTTAGCATTTCATAGATTCTCTTAACAAACGCGGATTATAGCAAACTGTTATTTATTATTTTATTATTATTCTGGTATAACTTCCGTAAAAAGCATATGGTCAAAGTTTAACAAATATAATTTTCTAGACTAGAATCTTATAAAATAATTTTAAATTGCTAAAGTTTTTATAAAAGTCTACAGAAATTGGATTCTGCGATTGCTTTTATAATGAACCATTCTACCATTTTCCAGTAGGCTATTAAGAACAAAGTTCCCGCTATCACGAAATCTAAAGTTGCTTTATTTATTACAAAGTCGCTGTTGTAGTTGAAAAATTTAAGCAAGAGCAAAGATTAAAACTTTATACTAAAGCAAGATCAGGATAGTAGTTCTTAGCTTCTTATAATGTTATGAGTCAGTAGCTCTTTTTTTTTGGAATAAGAGTAACATTTCTACAGTCGCTCTTCATTCATAATCAACCTTTTTGCAATGATAAAAAGTATTGTAAAATAAAAGTAAAGACCAGTTACTGTCCTCTTGCTGGGATCAGACCTCCTGTTTCAATCTTCTTGCAAAGAATGGTTGGAACTAAGACTTACCACGCTGCTCCAATGCGGATTGATAGGTTACACATATCCCAGAAATTCTCCAGTGATACGCAGGTTTCCTCGGGATTTACCGAGAAGCGTGTGATAAATTTAAATATCAATTGAGCACATAAATTTAACAGAAAAATACATTGGTGACTACCCGAGAATTGAACCCATGACCCATGTATTATTATACAATTAAGTATTATACAAGCGATCCAATCATGCCTTGCTGTAGCTTAGTCTGGTTTCGATTTGCCCTAGAAAAAAAATCTGTCATGGACAGTTCGAAAAAATGCTCCGATCGCTACCAATTTTTCCAGGATTATCCGCTGGATCAATTCAAAGATTGTCAGAAAATTTTATTAAAATCGGTTCATCCGTTTCAGAGTCGACAACGAATATACTCGTACATACTTTCTCTTTTGTACATTGCTCATGGGCTGCTATAATAGCACCATTCTAAAAACACGTGTTTTAGACTAGAAATAGATGTAAATTTTAAAATACACATTATTTTTAGCAGCAATACCGGCAGAACTCATAATTCAATAGTAGTACTTAGTAAGTAGTAATAAATTCAATAATTCAATAGTAAATTCAATAGTAGGCCTTAGTAGTAAGTAGACTTAAACGAATTTAAGCAAACTTAAGCATTTTTATGCATTATCCTTAGCAACCTTGAGAACATGGTTTTTCGAGTTTTGCCACTATTGCGGCCCATAAGAGATATCCTCCTCCTCGCGTCGTTTTCCTCAATTCTGAGGGTCGTGACCCCTTCTATGGATTAACTTGTCACGGACAATATTGCGCCAACGGTGTCGGTTCTTCGCAACGTGGATGGCTTCGTGCATCTGACTGTCGAGAGTGGTGCGGATTTGGTCTGCCCAGCGTATGGGACTTCTTCCTCGTGGTCTCTTCCCCTGGATCTTGCCGGTGATGACTATTTTTTCAAAATTGTCACCGTTCTTCCGGGCGATATGACCGAAATACTCAAGAACTCGTTGAAGGCAGATAGTTGATAGCCTAGTTGTAATTTTGAGTTCCTTGAGTATTGACATATTAGTCCTTTTAGCCGTCCAGGGGATGCGCAACATTCTCCTCCAGCACCACATTTCGAAAGCATCCACACGTTTGCGGTCATTTGCTCTGAGCGTCCATGTTTCGGCTCCGTAAAGGAATATAGAAAATACCAACACCCTGACAAGTTTCTGTTTGGTATCATTTCTTATGTTTCTTTCTTTCCATATTCCTTTAAGTTGGTCCATGGCGCCTTTGGCCGTTCCAATCCTGCGTCGAATTTCCAGATCACAAGAGCCTGTGTTCAAGATACTGGAGCCCATAAGCGATATATATGTAGGTTAAAACGCAAATATAGCAATGCGACCGTAATAAATTATGCGTCAACTTAGTCGTACGGTACGAATGCGAGCCTACAAATGTCGTAAGATAAAAAATTGCGGAGATATAAGCGAGAGTATCGTAAATCAGTACGGAGAGGGAATTGAAACGTCCGACGGCGGCGTCGGGCGGGCGTCGGGCGGGCGGCGGGCGCGAGCTGGGTGCGCGTGCGCGGGGGAGGCGCGGGGTGCGCGCGGCGGGGCCCAGCGCAGCCTCCCGGTGCAGCACTCCGCCGCCGCCTGCCGCCCGCATCGATCCCGCCCGGGACAGCTCGGCGAGCCGGTCCGGACCGCGCCACCGCCGCGCCACCGCCGCGCGCTCGACGCGCCCGCGCCCTCTCTCGCCCACCGACCGCTTCCCGCCCGCTCGGCTGCCCCGTGCAGGTGCAGTTTACCGTGCTCGCTTACGTAACGAATCCCGTGCGTATTGACAGGTTATGTGTTGAGTGACGTTTGCGAGTCGAATTTACACTACCGAATCGCGAACCGAAAGTTACATCAAAAAGTCTTTACAAAAGTAATAATAAAATTATTTTGCTATAATCCGCGATACAGTAAATAGAAAAAATATATAGTGCTAAATGTATACGTTTTTTCATACCCGTTACATGCAGGATTCGTAAAAACATATGCACAAACCTCCACCACTTCCACCACAATACTCAAGCACTACACAGGTTCACTATCACAAACTCAACAATCGTTTCGCCCCGCAACCGAAGCATCATCAGGAGATAGACTCCACGACAAAATCGCAAAGCAAAATAATTTTATTATTACTTTTGTATTATGGATCTCCGCAAAGTAACGCCTAATTCTATAAATTATAAAAAGTCTTTAATTAACGCGATCTTCTGAAATAAAATCAGATTTTCTTTGTTCGTTCGATTAACGAACGGATTCGAATAACGTTGCTCACACATAGGCAACCTTTCGCGCCTTCCAAAATAGTAGTTGTAGTAAAGTTTAATACGATAAATTGAATCAAAATTGTCATACATACATTACCATTGTGTTTTTTTAATCCATCCATTGTACTCATTAAATTATTCTCTACAATATTGTTTTACTTCTTTTTCTCATACCAATCATGACTTAACTAAACTATTACATTCATATTATCATAACTACTTTTTTTTGCAAGAAGATAGTAAAATTATTTATTTTGCCATTCATGTTATTATAAAAAAAACAATTTAAGCCTTTCTCGACTTAAAAACGATTGAAATAAATTTAAATTTTCCAACCTATACTTTTCTTTGTTTTAAATAAAAATTTTCATATAGTTATGAATATGTTAAAAATATAAGATGTCATTGAGATAATAAATAATGCGTATCAGTAAAAAACCTAATAAGTGTATTTTATCAGAAAACTTTGTTTTACGCGCCATGCCATCAAGACCCTCGACAATAATGAACCACCATTAATAGTTTAATATACTCTTAAAAAACAAAACTTAAGGTTATAAAGAGGATGAGGCATTGTTAATACAATTGCCGATTCAAAAAAATATTCTTGGAAAATAGGTCATAAAAAACAATTATCACATATTATACATATTATATGTATGTCTAATATTAGCAACATTTTCAATCTGTTCATAAAATTATTATATTTAACTTGGAAATAATATTTTTAAATTATTTTTCAATGTATTCATTCATACTATACCAGATATTTCTCTTAGAGGAATATTAAAATGTATCTACAAATAAATTTATTTGTTTAAGAAGTAGTTACAGTGAAAGCTGTTTGGCCGGAAGACCCCAATATTTTAGATTTCACCCACATCTTCATTTTTCTATTGTCATCGTAGACGATTTCAAATTATATAGAAATACAATTTTATTTTTTAAAACTAATTTTTCTCATAAATAATTTTGTATAAAAAAATTATGTCATTTTTGATAAAGAATATGTTCGAAACATGCTAACCAAGTCAAGTCTTAACTTATAATGGATAGCAATTTTATGGACACGTTATTTATTTTTCACAAATATATAGTCACCATTTAACTTAAACAGTATAATTTCATATTTAAAAAATATTATGTCAGTTAAGTAATAATTTAAGCTTACATTTTTAAATTAGAAACTTTTTTACATTAGTTACCGTTAGATTTTATAATTATTATACATAAATTCAAATATTTATCACAATTACTTGACAATATCCTTTTTTATATTAATTTTTTATAATTTACTTTTATAAATTTGAATTATTATTAACCAAAATATAGTACATCTTAACTCACATTTTATGACTAACAAAGAAAAGCTAATTTACTCCTTTTATTCATCACATTTCACATCACACATTCAACTTATAGATGTTGAAATGCATACAATAATACATTTTTTTTAAGGAATTCTTAAACGATCAGGTATAATCATCAAACCGCAGTATGATAAATACTTCTACGAATTCGCAAATACCGACACTACAACCTCACACTTAATCTATAGCAAACAAATAGTTTTACATCCTTATTTGACATAAAATTCCATGTTATTCAATAGTTTTTTGTGTCCATAAAGTATTGGCTATTTACCAATATTAGTCATCAATCAGCCATCGTTCATTATCATCCAAAATCGTACTAGCTGTTGACAGGAGTGGTCGGTGATAGAGTTAAACTAGAATACATTGACTTTTTTACGCTGATACTTTGATCATTAACTAGAGCTTTATAATAATCTAATCATAATCATGATAGATCATGATTATGATTAGACATGATTAGGTCCTGATAAAACAAACTAAGTTTTAGGTCTTCTTAAACTATAAGACACTATTAATTAATGATTATTATTTGCTATTGTTCATGTCCATATGATTAAATTGCCAATATAGTAAAATTTAAACGAATATGGAGATACAATAATCTCTTCTAATAATCGTAAACTGTCATAGCTTTAAATAATCTTTTTTTTAAATACAGACTTCAACAAGACCGAATACAAGGTTTTTGATCTGCTATTAAACGCAAAATTTGAACAATTAAAGTCTTATAAAACATAGTGATATAGCTCTAGTTTAGTGATCATTTGTCATCGTGATAAAGCTTTGTGTATTCTAGAACCTAACGTCAATCTTAAATCGAAAATAGTAATGATCGCGGGTTCGGACGTCGAGTAAATTTGAACGTTGTCGGTTCTTGCGCGTAAGCATGCCGTCTGAGAAGGAAAAAATGGCGGCAGCCGAAACCAAGTCTCCCTCGAACAAGAGTAACTGCACCTCGCCTGGAAAGAAAGGTATATAAATATATTTATTTGTATTATACTGAAGCATAAAACTTCCGGCCTGTTACTATCCCACTGCTGGGCATAGGCCTCCTCTCTCCGTTTTTGGAGAGAAGGATTGCAGCTAAGACCTACCACGCTGCTCCAATGGGGATTGGTAGGCTAGACATATCTCCAGAATTCTTATAGAGATATACAGGTTTCCTCACGATGTTTTCCTTCACCGAAATCTTCTTCTTCTTCTTCTTTCTCAACCGATAGGCGTCCACTGCTGGACATAGGTCTCTTCATGGGCTTTCCAAAACACACGATCTTGTGCCGCTTGTATCCAGCGGCTCCCCGCGACCTTTTTGAGGTCGTCCGTCCATCGCGTAGGGGGTCTGCCAACACTGCGTTTACCGGTGCGGGGTCGCCATTCCAACACCTTGAGACCCCAACGCCCATCGGTTCTCCGCACTATGTGCCCCGCCCATCGCCACTTCAGCTTCGCAACGCGCTGAGCTATGTCGGTGACTCTGGTTCTTCTACGGATCTCCTCATTTCTGATTTGATCACGTAGAGACACTCCGAGCATAGCCCGCTCCATCGCTCGCTGAGTGACTCTGAGCCTTCTTATGAGGCCCATAGTCAGCGACCACGTCTCAGATCCGTAGGTCATCACTGGCAACACGCACTGTTCGAAGACTTTGGTCTTCAGGCACTGAGGTACCTTGGACGAAAAAATCTCGCGTAGCTTCCCGAACGCTGCCCATCCGAGTTGGATTCGGCGACTAACCTCTTTCTCGAAATTGGACCTACCCAGCTGGACCGTGTGTCCCAGGTATATGTACTCGTCTACAATTTCGAGTGCAGAGTTCTCAACGATGACCGGGTGGAGCGGAACATGTGAGTTTGACATGATTTTCGTCTTACTCATGTTCATTTTAAGGCCCACCTGTTGAGATGCTCTGCTGAGGTCATCGAGCATTGTGTTAAGGTCCTCCAGAGACTCTGCCACAACGACTATGTCGTCGGCAAATCTGAGGTGAGTGATGTACTCGCCGTTAATGTTGATGCCGTATCCGTTCCAATCCAAAAGCTTAAAGACGTCCTCCAATGCAGCGGTGAACAGCTTCGGGGAGATGACATCTCCCTGTCGCACACCTCGCCGCATTCGGATTGGTCCCGTAGTTCCGTCTTGGATACGGACAGACATTGTGGCGTTTTCATACAAACACTTCAACACTTGGACGTACCGATAGTCGATTCGGCATCGCTGGAGCGATCTTAACACAGCCCATGTTTCCACCGAATCAAAGGCCTTCTCATAGTCCACAAACGCCAAGCAAAGTGGCTGGTTATACTCCTCGGTCTTCTGTATAACCTGCCGCAGCGTGAATATGTGGTCCATGGTACTATAGCCTTTGCGGAAACCGGCTTGTTCGGGAGGCTGGAAGTCGTCAAACCTACGAGCTAGACGATTCGTAACGACTCTCGAAAACAACTTATAAACCTGACTCAGCAGCGCGATGGGTCTATAATTCTTCAATAAGGTGTTATCACCCTTCTTGAAGAAAAGAACCACCACGCTCCTGTGCCAGGCTTCCGGCGTATTACCTTCGTGAATGACGGAATTGAACAATCGCTGAAGGACCTTAAGTACCGGTTTTCCACCGGCCCTCAGGAGTTCTGTTGTGATTCCGTCATCACCTGGTGCCTTGTTGTTTTTGAGTTGTTTGAGAGCCATACTGATCTCGTATAGGCTGACGTCCGGGATATCTTCGGTATAGTGTCGGGTCAGCTTAGCTCTTGGGTCTTTTGCCAAACTGACAACAGGCTGTTGTGTTGAGGTGTATAACTGTCCATAGAACTTCTCAACCTCTCTCAAAATCTCAGGACGAGATGAAATGATACTACCGCTATCGGTCTTCAATCGCGTCAGCTGCCGCTGCCCAATAGATAGATCTCTTGCGAACACTTTTGAGCCCATGTTACGCTCAATAGTCTCTCGAATGTACTCGGTTTTGAAGTGTCGCAGGTCGCGTTTCTGCGCCTTAGAAATCTGTCTATTGATCAGACGGTAGCGTGTCGCATCTACTGAAGACTGTAGCCTCATTTCGTTCCTCTCATTCATGAGCTTGAGAGTCTGGGTCGAGAATTTATTGGGTCTTTTACGGTGTGTCTTATAAAATTTGGACCCCACCGTATGGACAGTTTCCACCAGCCTGTTGTTTACATCGTCCACAGAGGCGCAGTCAGCTAGGCAATCAAAACGGTTCATCAGCTCGAGTTGGAACTTCTCGGGGTTTTGGATATGGGCTCGAGTTGGTCGGAGCGTAGACTTCACCAATCTGGATCTTTCCAGCTGTACGCATATATTCAATGTGCCTCTAACCATACGGTGATCACTCCCGGTCTTAACGGTGTTGATCACAGAGACATCATTGAATATATGACGCCTGGTCGACATGATGAAGTCAATCTCGTTTCTCGTGGAACCGTCGGGACTGATCCAGGTCCATTTTCGATGCGGCCGTTTCTTGAAGAAAGAATTCATCATGTAGAGGTCCTCTCTCTCCAAGAAATCGGCCAGCATCTGGCCCCTGTGGTTCCGTTGCCCGTATCCAAATTGCCCTACTCTCACCTCTGTGCCGCTTCGCTTGCCCAGCTTTGCGTTGAAATCCCCCATCACAACAGTGTAGAAGGTTTTAGAGGCATGCATGGCTCTAGATAAATCCTCATACATGGCCTCTACCTCCTCGTCTGGATGTGCCGATGTCGGTGCGTAAACCTGTATGACCTTCAGCGAATACCGTTTGGTAATTCTGAGTATAAGGAACGCGACCCTGCTCGACACACTCTCAACTTGAACAATGTTGTTGACAAGGGACTTGTGGACGAGAAACCCGATACCACCCTGGGACTGTTGTTCTCCCTCCCGGTAGTAAAGCAAGTTGCCGGATTTTAGGATCATCGTATCCTCCCCCTCTCTTCGGACTTCAGATAATCCTATCACGTCCCACTGCAACTTACTTACTATTTCTTCCAGCTCGAGTATCTTTTCGTCTTCCCTCAAAGTGCGTGCGTTGTACGTTGCCAGGTCCAGTCGTCGGGGTTGGCAGCGGAATCTCTTCCGGAGATTCTTGACACCCCCTGCCCCGCCGTTACCCAAACCGCTGCCAGAGCTGGGAATAGCGGAGCTGCCGGGAACTAGGGGCTGTGATTTATTTTGTAATGCCATGAAGGGTATTGCCGGTAATCACCACGCTTGGCATGCGGGTTGGTGATCGCAGTGCTGACCGTTTCGCACCGACAGAGCTGCTGCCCACTGTCGGTCTGGCATTTAGGTCAGCAAAATGAAATGGTTATACCGCCATTTATCGGTCGCCAGAGCCTCGTCGGTTAATATGCAGGGTGTACCACGTGCAGGTGAGGTTGACAATTGAGGAGACTGACTGGGACGAGCCTCCCCCTTACACCCCTTCACCGAAATGTGTCTGATAAATTGCAATTATCAATTAGACACATAAGTTTTAATAGAAAAACTCACTGGTGCCTGCCCGCGGTTTGAATCCATATTTGTCTCTAGAGAGTCGCGCGGTCTCACCGCTGGGCTATCATAGCTACTGCAATATACATCTAACGAATTCGGTCCATATTATTTTAAAGCGATTTCATTAACGAAAAAGATGTAAAAAATAACTCTCCACATTATTAATATTAATTATAATATTTTTTTAAATAAAAGCGTTACAACATTTAATCCGAATACCAAATAAAGCGAATGAGTTTCATACTAGTCTATTGCATCCGCATGCAATAGACTAGTATGAAACTCTAATCCACAGTTGTTACCGATTGTCACGATTCTCGATGATGAACAATGGATTGGGGAAAATAAAAATACGGTATATGCTCTCATGTCGTATATTTTTAAAAGCCTTTATTTAACTTGTCGTATATAAATGCGAAAAACTGTGATAGCCCAGCGGTGAGACCGTGCGACTCTTTCGAGGGGAGACGACGAGTTCAAACCCGGGCAAGCACCAATTAGTTTTTCTATTAAAACTTATGTGTCTAATTGATAATTGCAATTTATCACACGCTTTTCGGTGAAGGAAAACATCGTAAGGAAACCTGCTGCCAGGATTTGCTCCAGACAGAAGTTACCTTCCTCAACGTTCAACAGTAGGGAAATGAAATTTCATTAAAAGCTTTTTTAAATTGACTTATATATTGTCATCTTAATAATCAATCACAGATACAAAATCAGAAAGATATACATCAAAAATCCTACAGTGCCTGAAACTTCCCTGAAAAAGGGTCTTATAAGAAAACTTCATCTTTAATGTTATATTAAGAGCTGAGATTGTATTATCATAATAGGGATCAATTAAAAATCAGCGCGGTTATACGAAAAAAAAACAAACATAGGTACAAGAATCGTGAATTTGGAGTCGCAATAGAACCGACAAACGTTGAATTAAATAGTAAAAGAGTGTATGTCAAAGCCTTTGAAATGAACTATTTTGAATGAATCTTTTTGAAAGAAAGGGATCGTCGTTATCTTCCAATGCTCGTTGTACGTTTCTGCAGGACTTTATCCACAATGGGCCTATGCAGTTCTAGATTCCTACGTTATCTGACTGCCTCAGGCGAGTACGTGCGAGTGGGCTGATCACATTCCACATGATTCTACAAAGCTGTCGGTGCAAAATTATATCTATTCATTTCGCATATTATCTGCGTGTGCAAAATGAAGCTATATTGAGATATCTTTGTACGCGCTTAGCTGAGTAAGACTATTAAGTAGACGTGAAAACAAACAAAAGATAACACCAAAAGATTTATGACGAAAAGGTGTTGCAGCATAACAATCTTATAAGTAGTACTTAAATATAGTTTGTTTTTTAACAACTGCGCGATCTTATCAACAAAATTTACATAATACCGATATGTACTATATACCTAAACCATCCGGAAGTATTGCAGTATATTTTGGTGAAAACCGTACAAACATCCGTTCAGTAAATTTTGAGAAAATCGATTACATACAGACAAACAGCTTTTTGGGCCTTTGTTTTATAAAAAGTATAGATTAAATTAAGGCGTATTAACAAACCGCCAAGAATGCAAAATATATCCTATAACTCTACGGATTCATTTCCTTCACAAATGTTATTGCACGTTGCGACCACAAAGATATTACAGAAATTATAAAAACGGATGTAAAATATTTGTTTTATGTTGATGTCGATACCTAAGATGCTTAAAGACTCGCTCTCCATTTTTCTCACCCCCGAAGATGCTTCTACACTCGCCCATCCTACCGGTGACGTTGTAAAAGCCGTAAGGGCTAACAGCATTAGTTAATCCTAAATAATAATAAAAAAATCCCTCCTTAGCGTCAATCAATCGCACCTGCTAGTACTACGAGTATTCCGAGTTATTAGGGTTTGGAATAGTGTTTTAACCAGAGGACTCTAGGTATAGGACGAGTTTTGGCCAAAAAGTGGTGTTAGTTAATGGAATTCCCTCCTACAAATAGAACATATTGCTAGAATTACACTATAATTGCCGCGTACTATATTCGGCGTCTTATACTGTAACAAATTATAACGTAATATCCTTCATATCTTTCAAACGATTACCAAGGTTAAGGTGAGGGTGAAGCGTTAACGAAATAAACCGCCATATCCTCATTTGCATGGCTTCGCAGGTTCACACCACGGCCGTGAATCCGTTTAACGTAATAACTTGCTGTTACTCGTCTAACTACTATTTATAGGGCAGTTACATAACGACGGAGATTTCAACCGCGTTACTTAACAGTAACTCTGTTTAAGTGTAATTAATAAATTTACACTTTTATCCCGATGTTGAGGGGCCAGGATGATTGACGTATATTTTAGTATATTTAATTTTAACTGCCATTCAGTTTCTCCTCTCTGTTTAAGCAAGAACTAACTACAATCAATTTCGGTATTCTTTAATTGTATCATAAGCATGTGTTAGATATTTCTTAGTACGTCAAATAATAAATTCTTCACCTTAATAAAGGTTCTATTTTTAATATTTAATACGTTAAAGCAAGAATAATAATAGATTAATAATACTTATTAATCTATTGTAAATTCATGACTTAATACATACACCGATAGAGGGACATCCTCCCTAACGTCTCCAAAACGAGTACCGATTATGATATCATGTATTTAATACATACAATCTAATATTTTAAATGCAAATCTGTCTGTTTGTATGTTTCGCTTTAATGACTAATCCGCTTAAACAAATTGATGTAATGAAGTACCAACAAAGATTATATACCTGGCTAATACATAGGATAAAAGAATGCCATCTTCAGAGAAATGGCATTCTTATTATTAAATTAAGTATAATAAGTTCATTTCTCTTAAGCAAAATCTAAAAAAAAACCTCTTCAAGGAATCTCTATGTTTACAGCTATTTTCCACTCGAATGAACGATTAACTACATTGTTATTCAAGAGAAAACTGTCCGTTCTTTTTATGAGTAGCATGAAGTTTATTATTAACCATCTGAAAAATGATTAAATTTTTATAGGTAGGAAGTTAAATATATTATTGAGATGTAGATACATGTGCTGTGTGGTATCCGGCTGAGTAGAACAGACCACCCTCATTTCTTACCGCGGTGTCGTAAAGGCGACTAATGTAAGTTGACCCGCCGTGTAGTACTATACGGCTGAGTAGAATATACCACCCTCATTTCTTACCCAGGTGTAGTAAATGGCGACTAAGGTAAGTTGACCCGCCGCGCGCCGTGTGGTATCCGGATGAGGAGAATAGATCATCCTTATTTCTTACCGAGGTGTCGTAAAATGCGTCTGAGGAACGTTGAAAGTTGAGTTATAAAACACCTAACCAAATGTAATAACAACATATTTAAAAGATGCCTCTTTTATATCGCGTTGCTTCCTTTTATTAATTGTAGTTCTTGTTTTAATACTACTACTACTACTACTACTAATATCAATAATACTGGCCCGTTGGCGCTGTGGGTAGTGACACTGCCTTCGGCTCCGCGGGTCTTGTCTTTAACCAAATTGTTGGTTCTTCGAGCGTGGGTGTGTATTTGTATTTAAGTATGTATTTAAACGTATATACATATGTATTATATCGTGTAGTAGTTGTCCGTCACCCATAACACAAGTATTAAGTTACTTACTTTGGGGACGGAGGACCGTGTGTGTAAATGTCCCATATATTTATTATTATTAATATTATTCATTTTTGACTTTGGTGTTTTTTGTGAGGTATTTTCAAGTAAATTCCATGTCATACTATCTTCATGCGATTTCTGTTAGTAAAGTTGACTTCTTGTTGTTTTGCAAATAATGTGCATTGCAAATAAGGGTTTGTAAATATAGAGTAGAACAAAAGATAATATAATGTAGTATTTAGAAAAAAAAACGCATGTAGTATAAAACACTACATCATCTTTCTTTTGTACTATTTTGAATTGAGAGTCACCGTTATACAAGTGATACTGTTATACGTTATATTAGGTTGGGTCAAAAACATGACGACGAAATAAATTTTAAATGTAAATATATAAAACCAAGTGGCATACATTTAAAGATAAATATTTGAAAGATTAATTGTCAGCTCGAAAGCGTTGAATACACAATATTTATACGGTCAAAGTGTGAGACGTGATCATCGTATTAAATTAATACTACTTAAATAACATGTTTCAACATTTGAGGTATATATGTACATCTGATATCTTTAAATGACCTATTAGCAACGATTAACGATAGTACAACGATTTTCTGAAAATTTAGTATGTAATGGGTTTGGGTGATGACAAATCTACCTAGTTAGGTTGCATTTAAGCTGTGATAGCCCAGCGGTGAGACCGTGTGACTCTCTAGAGACGATCATGGGTTCAAACCCCGGGCAGGCACCAATGAGTTTGTCTATTAAAACTAGTGTCTAATTGATAATTAAAATTTATCACACGCTTTTCGGTGAAGGAAAACATCATGAGGAAACCTTCATATTTCTAGAGAATTCTGCGGATATGTGTAACCTACCAAACCATATTGGAGCAGCGTGGTAGGCCTCAGCTCCAACCCTTCTTTCCAAAAACGAATAGAGGAGGCCTATGTCCAGCAGTGGGATAGTAACCGGCCGTTAGTTTACTACTTTACTTAACTAGGTTTCATTTATTAAAAATGACGTTTTATTCCTGTTTTCAGGCACTGAAAAATTTCTACAACATAAATAGGATACGAAGGTTAATCTCGTAGTCATTCGAAAAATTTTAATCGATCGATGTGTAAATGCTAATAATAGAGTCCAGATGTATTCTTTCCTCATTTCAAGTTCCCTCTTTATTATATATATTTTTTAAATAAAGAGCAAAGCTCGGTTACCCAATAGGTCGTAGCAAATTCATTTTTATATCATTTTACACATATATTTCTGGTTAAAAATTTTTGATTATTTGTCATGTGTAATCTAGATCTAATCAATGCTATAATAATTTAAATAAATTCATTTTTAGTATTTATCCGAAATAATCATTCGTATTAATAAACGTGCTTGTCGTATTTTAAATTTGATCAAATCTTAACCTGTAGAGCCTGTGAAATACGATTAGTTCGATCCTACCGCGAGCCTTTCATCGCCAAATTGATTTCTTATTCACTTCACCAATGTTACAATCATTTTAACACTTGAATGTTTACTTTTGTAGCTTTTTACCAAGAATAAAAAAACAACTCGAGACCCACGAACGTTTATTAACTTGACAAGTTTCGATTTTTTGTTTCTATTTTCCTTTTCACGTTGGTTTTTTATAACTTCATCATAATATCCTGTATTATTTAATTAGGGAGAAAATTTTGAGTAATTCGGAAAGGTATTATATCGGAATAACGGCTAGAATAAATAATAAAATTTAAAATATTGTTTATTCAAATATGCGTTACCAAAAAATTCACTGGGAATTACAAACAACCAATTCGGTAGGGTGCTTTTACTGAGGTGAGCTAGCAAAATAGTCAGCAGTCACTCTTTTAAATAATTGTTATTATTCTGTGCGTACCTGGTTACAAAATAAAACACTACATATGTTTAGTATATAGGGAAGTAAAATTTATTATTAAAAACAATTCACTTCGTCTAGTATATCACTATTTTGGACCAGCTATTTATGTTTACATATTTTGTATATAAAATTATAAAGAATTATACAACAATCTATGTCTATGTCTATGTCTATTATAGAATAGACAAAGTAGGAGCCGACATAAGCTTGCGGCTCCTGCTTTACGCCTTAAAACTACGTAAGTTGTTTGTGGTATAAGATTCATTAATAAAATTCTGTAATCAATTTTAGCTTTGCCATTACATCAGTTACTGTTAAAGGGCAGCTGATACAGAAAGCCTACTATACTGTTGAGGATTATTTAGATTAAAAGGATGCGCGGTTATAGCTACTCTTCGACCCTGTACAAGACAGCAATGACTAAATGTAATTAGTAATAAAAAATTATGTCTTGAAAAGAGCAACTGCCGAGTTTCTTGCTGGCTTTTCTCGGTAGGAACAGCTTTCCGAACCAGCAGTAGAGTTGTCGTTTAAAACACTAGTTTACAAGTTTACTTGAATAAAGAATATTTAAAAATAAAATACACAGGTATTTTATATACACGATCCACCCTAGCTTCATTACTTATGTTTTCTTATCTATAATCCCGTTCGGGACACTGAATAGGCCTGATATACCAGCCCGCCATTAATCCAGTGCGATAGAATCCATTCGTAAGTAATGCGACTACGCGGCGATATCTATATACTTCGTTATTTTAGATTGTATCATTATCTTCCTTTTTAACAATAGCTTGTGAGGGCTTTAGGTTTTTAACGAGATATTTTCCGACAAATTCAATTGTTGGGTGTCGAGAGCACAATAATAGTAGGTAGTAATGGTTTTAATGATGGCCTTGTGATCAGAACGAGTGATCCAAAGGTTCTACATTCGAACAGCCATTTTTATCTAGTACTTATGTATACTTATTATAGAATAAAGTCCCAAAAAGCTTTCTGTCTGTATGTAATTCATTTTCTCCAAATTTACTGAACGGATTTGTGTACTGTTTTCACCAAAAGATAGTGGAATACTCCCGGATTGTTTAGGTAAATAGTACATATCGGTATGTAAATTGTGTTGAAGAGATCGAGCAGTTGTTTAAAAAACTTGCTTGCTGGGAGCTTTAGTCGCGTGCGCTGCGTGAACCAGCAGAGATACGGTAAAGTAATGTATTAATGTATTGTAGATCTATTAAAATGCTACAAAAAAGTCCGCGCTAGCATGTCTCTATCTGTTATGGTTAACCCACAATTATTAATATTATGTTTAAAATTTGAATTCTCGAAAAAAAAATTGGCGAATGCCGCTGGCATATAAGTATGAATATAAAATATGTTACGTCACAAACACAAACTGTAACGCGTTGAACCGGACGGACGTACGTACGGGGGAAATAATACGTACAAATGAAAGGGTACTAACTATTGTCACTTATACAGGGAGTATCGCGAACCCTCATAATATTTTAGATAAGAATGTCCTGGAAGATACATCGTTTACAGTTTTGCTTAGGCCTAGTGTTCCAGACGGATGTACTTAAAATCTTGGGGAACACTTTGAATGGGACTTCTAATATAGTTATAAAATCACACTTGCGAACAGTAGAGTAGTAGCAACAGCAACTTTGTTCGCGGCAATTTAATGTTTTAAGTACCCACAATAATGCAATATGAGTTTTTATTTGTTCCTGAAAGAAAAATTAGATTTTTATCTTATATGTTATAAGCTTTGTATATACTACATTTTATAAATATTATTCGAATTAGATGTAAAAGCGTAACAGAAAGACAGGCTTTCGCATTTATAGTATTAGTATTGATCACAATTTTCAATCAATCAAATAAAATCAAATTACTTTATTTCAGTCTACTAAGGGCCAAAACTACATTACATTACAAAAATACAAATAGTGTGTTAGTATTTAAAATACAAAAACTTAAGCATAATTGTTAGTAATAATTTACAATAATAACCTTACTTATTATTAATCCTAAGCAAAGATCGATTTGCCAGCATATGCACCATTGCGCAATTATTCAAGCATACACTAATCGGAACATTAAAATATATGATTTATATATATATACGAAATTACTTAAAAGCTGTAATATATACTGTTTATATACAAGTCTGTTTTATTGGAATGGTTCCAAAAAACCGGCTGCATTTCTGCGCTGAATGGCTAAGCTGATTCTTTGTGCGAAAAACGAGTTACTATTGGAATATTTGGAATACGTACGAAAAAGTCTGAATTTGACTTACAAGTCTCGACGTCTAGCTTATTAGTCAAAGAGCGGGGACGCGTGGCACAAATCCTTATGTTCGATATTTATATGTCATTCTTTATAGTTATTTTCAATACAATATAGACTTTCATTGTGAGCCCAGCATGCCTACCATGAACTCTTATTGCGACTCAATTGAAGGCGTAAACGAAGACCGCGAAAAGCATTCTTTTCGTACCATGAAGTGTGAATTGCATTTAGGTTGTAATGTTATATGAACTATAGATAACTCTGTCTCTTTTACTCACATGTTCTTAGGAAGAATTCCGAACGCTCATTAGGCAACGACTTAAAGTGTGCGTCTTTAAGACGTCATGGTATTAAAAAGCAAAACAATTTCGTTTACGTCTTCAATTGAGTTGCAATAAGAGTTCATGGTAGGCCTGCAGGTTATTATATCTTTTACGTATATATCTTGGACGCGCATATGAAATTCAGTATATACAGGAATGTGAGTAACGATATACCATTTACAACAACTAAATTACTCGTAATTATATGCACAATAAAACTAACAGTGTATAATAATTTCGAACAATAGTAATGGTTATATGTTTATATTAAAGTAAATGGTTGAAAATTACAGTGCATTCAGCGAATACGAATTTATATAAATGTTTTAGTGCATTCGTGACTACAAGTAAGCATTTAATATTCAATACACCCGACCTTTGCCACTGTCAATAAACAGTATTGAAATATTTGATTGCGGCTAAATGAAAAGCATTTTAGTTTTCACATCGTGAACAAAGAGAAATATTAATTTGATTTCATGTTACGGTATTTAGTTTGTAGTAATAGCATATTTTTGATAAATAAATACATATTTGGAATTGGAATTTCTTTTGGTTTGGTTAAGTTAATTAAAGTATTTGATCATTTATGGCTAGCGGTGAGACCGTGTGACTCTTTCACGGATTCAAACCCAGGGCAGGCACCAATTTGTTTTCCAATAAAACTTATGTATCTAATTAATAATTGCCATTTATCACATGTTTCTCGGTGAAGAAAAATATCATGAAGAAATCTGCATATCTCTAGATAACGTATCATTCCGCATTGGAACAGCGTGGTAGGTCTTAGCTTCAACCCTTCTCTCCAAAAACGAAGAACATTAATGGGATACTTCTAGGGATAATATTACTTTACTTTTTACTTTTAATCATTTAAGTATAAAATCGTTTTGTAATAATATTTTATTTACTAGCAAAGTCGTCCTCTCTTTTTCATGAGGACTGCAACTATAACCCACCAATGCAATTATCTTGATTGCGCTTTCTTGTGAAGGAAACATATTTCTCAATAAGCACGGAATGAATAGCAAATATCAATAAGTTATTATAGAAAACTCATAGGTAACTGAATATGCGCTTCTACCATTATAGTATAATGGCAAGAAATTAAAATGGCGTCTTTCGTATTCATATAGAGAAAGCCGGCCTAGTATGTGACAAAAAGATTCACGTTTTAGTTCCGTTAATATCTGAATTTCCAACTTAGTATTTTTTTCAATACTACATTATTACCTACGATTTTTTTTCGTTTACTCTATTATCTTTTTCATCCATGTTGATTATTATACTTCCCATATTAACACTGAACGGTGCATGTGAATTTTCAAAGGTTTTTTGTATAGCACTAAATTTTCTCCATAATGTAGCGTAAATTTTTCTCCGTAACGTAATTTATTTTTCATACTAAATAATTTGAATGACGATGAATGACGTTTTGCTTTCCCACCGTGTGGTATCCGGCCCAGTAGAATAGACCACCCTCATTTCTTACCGAGGTGTCGTACAAGGTGACTAATGTAAATTGACGTCAGGCAAGCGGCCAAAAGTGGCAATGGCGTTAAAATAGCTAGCCAAATCGTGTTACAAAATGTATACAACATGTTGTGACGACTCCACTTAGAGTGGGATTAGAGCAGGAGAATGATGATGATAAATGAGGTTTTGCTTTCGATACACACAGTTTGTACAAAAAACTTCGTGGAGAGGCGCTATTAGTCCATATACTTAAGGAATTCTTACATATATACACTTTTCCAAGTCATTTAAGCCATTTTACAGAATGATATATTTTTGCCTACGTGTATAATAAACGTTGTGTCAATTAGCGTTTTTTACACTTGACGTCGTTTCTCCGCCCGAAGTGTTAAGCTTTATGTAAAGAGTTCCTTTCCGATGGTATTGGCCATATCCATATCAATATTTAAAATGCAAAAAAAAACTTCCTATTTGTCTATATGTCTTTTACCTTTTCATGGCTATTTCGCTAATAATCTGTTTAACACTTTGCAGACGTCTGAATGAAAACTTGCATACCGGGCTAATGAAAACGATAAATAATTTCGCAATTTGATTTCGAAAACAGGAAAGCCACATATTACGTAACTGAGTGTATGTTAATACTGAGGCTCACGCACACTAAGTTGAGGGAACAACTATTAAAGTACTTTCTAAAAACCGTTCAACTTATATTACAATATCTTACGCAACAACAATATTAGCTTTCTTATTTTGCTCCCCTATTTTTTTCATTGACCAAGTTTATCCATTTCTCCTTTGGTTTATATCGTCTAAAAGTTTTCTTATTGCGGAATATACTAAAGTTGGATGCCGCAAAAAATTAATGTGCCACATTACATACATACTTTTTACATACTTTTATTTAAAGTTAAACTCGGAATAGTCTATGAAAAGTTTTAAAGTAGACTAAATGATGGAATTTAAAAGCATTTTCTTTATCTTTTCTTATTTTTTCTTATTTCTATTCTTCTTTTACATTATCCTGTAGTAAATGGTAATGCCGTCAAATCCTACCACCAAAAATTTATCGATAGTACTAGTTCAACATATTTTTAATTCATTTTTTTTTATACTACGAAAACCCCCTGATATTAATTATTCAGGGTCCTTGAGAATAATAAGAAATATTGACTATATAATATAATCGCAAAACAAAAAATAAAGTCATAAGTGTTGACAATTTATGATTATTTATTGGGATGGGCTACCGCTCACATGATCCATATGCAGAAGTTGGCAAATTTCTGTCCTGTATGTGTATCACAATTTTTAATTCATTAAATGGAAATGGATGGTACAAAAAAAGATTGGAAAGATTAAAAGCCTTCATTTCCATTACGTGAAACAATCTCCGCGGGATACGCAAATTTAAGATAATAAAAATCAATTTGTATAAATATTATGATTGATATTTACCTCAGGTGCTAATGGATACGGTATCATTACATCGTCAAAGGCTCTTCTGTATTTTGACAGCTTGGAATATAAGACTTACCAAGATTGGCATAACCGAAACTGGCTCTAATAAGTTTTCCTACGCGTAGGACAATGATTAGATACCTGCATATTTATATAGTATATTCAAAATAACTCTTAATATACTTTCTCGATATTTTTTACATTTTGATAATCCTCATCTGGACATCATTCATCATCATAATTAAAGGTTTCCAAAAGTATCCTATACGACTCTTTCTATTACACATAATGAAATTACGACCGTTAACACAAACACACATAATCATACATAGCGTTTTTGCCAGTTAAGATGAGGTCGCAATTTTGTGGCATCGATCAGTTGTGACTTTTCGCCGCAATTCCAGCGATGATTTGATAATTGATAAACCTATGTACCTACAGGCCTTCACTAACTGTCATCCTAAGAGACTTATGTTATTATGCACGCCTGTTTCTCTTTTTGATACTCCAATCTTAGTTAGGGCTAACAGTATATTTTAATTTCAAAATAAAACAAAGAAGTATACTTTAAATTTTAAAAAAATCAGTCGTAGTTACTAATTTTAATATACGAATATAGATTTCAAACAAAGAGGTTTAGTTTCGTAAATATTCAATTACTAAAGAGTTGGTTCGAATTTGTAGTAGGTCAAATAATTTGCGTTAATAAAATCTGCGAGAAACAGCGGAACCCCGCTTGGCAGTCGGCCAGACCTTTCTTTGTACGTTGGGTTTGGGAACAAATCTAGTGGAAATCGAATCCAAACTCGACCAATGTGACCTCAACTGTTGGATATATATTACGGCTCCACTTGATTATTGTCGAACATAAATAGTGGCCATAAAGTATTGTCTAATGTCAGATAAGATATGTGAGGACAAAATATGGCTTTCGTCCGTACACTGCGTATAATTTATGTTTACTCTATTTTTCTAGTTTCGTCGAAACTTTTCTTGAACTGTTACATCATCTGATAGCCCAAAAGCCGACAAGTATTGGCGAATATTGTTCTTGGTTCTATTCTAAATATTTATAGATATCTTACATGTTTTTTTTCTTGATTGCTAAAACAACTAACGTCCAATAATGGAGATGGATAGGTTTTTTTCTCACGAATGAACCTAAAAATCAAGCTGTTGTATGCCTTCGTGCTCGTAATGTTCATTTTATCACATCGACATGAAAGTTTATTCAACCATTGACTGTTAAATACATCTCTGATTACTTAAAAATGATCTCCTGAGTGTGAATTTAAAGTACATTCACACTTATGATAAATAAAAATCTAGAGATTAATATGAAATATGAGTTAACGTTATTCATGTAACCGTTATACAGATCTATGGCATAAGTAATATACTTCGTTTTTTTCACACTAGAAACTAGGTTAAGAAAGTAGGTAGCTTATATTTTAAAATCATTTTAGTTTTTTGCAGGTAAGCAGGAAACTTATATCTCAAAATATCATGAAAAATACAGGTTTCGTCTCGATGGTCTCCTTTTTCGAATAACTTATGCAAAATAGAAACAAATGACCTAATTGCATGATATATTTGATTTCAGAAGCATCAAGTTGCAGTGTTTTGTTTACAAATATGTGGTATATAACATTATGAATCGATCTACAAAAACACTACACACAAGTCCGCGACAGCATGTCTCTATCTTTTATGGTTAACACACTGTGTTCATGTCAATGGTGTATCTTATATATAAATAAAAATTATAAACAAAGCTTTTATACTGGTCCATTTAATTTTGTTTAATCTAAGACACGGTTATGAATAGCGGTGTCAGATAATAATGTCCGTAAGATTTCCCAACCTTTTCAATATCCAAAGCACTTATGAAAAACTTGCAGACGTTTCTTGCTACGTTAAAATATACTTTTAAAGAGAGTCTAGAAAGCTGTCTACGGCAGATCTGGTACGAGTGCACTTAAACGGAAAACGTAAGACGATTACGCGAACCGCCCTTTTCATGTTCAAGACACTTTTGGTTCGTAAGACTATTCAATCGCCTTGCTTGCAACTAAATCTTTTAAAACGTCTCATGCACTGCTTTATAGGTATTACTGCTGCTCTTTGTTTTAAATCTACGGATTTAAACTCTTTACAATTAATCTCGAAATTACAATCTCGAGTAGCATCTTACGGAAGTTTATCACTTATACATATTTTGTTTAAGGATTAAAAGTTTCATATGAAATTCAGAATGTTAAAAACGCTCCACGTTATTTAAATTATCTAAAAAATATATGAACCCCATTGTGTGGAAAGTTTATTTTAAATTTAACAAATAAACTGTTTACATTTTCTAGTTTGTCTATAACAGTGTTGAGTCGAAGAAATTATTTTTACCTTAAAATTTCTTTATAAACTTATAATATAGTAACGTGTTTAAAAGAATGACGATTAAATGGACCAACAGATATATGATGCACGTTTAAATTCTAAATTAACTAATTGTATCAGTGCTTAGAGAATTTAATTTAACATAATTAAATTCTCTAAGCACTGCTACAATAATGAATTAAACATAATTAAATTCTCTAAGCACACAGCTGTTGTGAAACATCTATCTCCTTCTTCTTCTTTGTCAACGTGTTGACGTCCACTGCTGAACATAGGTGTCTTCATGGGATTTCCACAACACACGTTTTATTCTTATATAATGTATAAGAATAAAGCGTGAATAAATAATGACTGGCCTGTGGGCGCTGTGGATAGTGACCCTGCCTTCAGCTCCGCGGGTCGCGGGTTCGATTCCCGCCGAGGGCCAACATTTTCTATAAACAAATTGTTGGTTCTTCGAGCCTGGTTGTGTATATGTATTTAAGTATGTATTTAAACTTATATATGTAGTATATCTACCAGATGACCGACACCCATAACACAAGTATTAAGTTACTTACTTTGTGGACGGACGACCGTGTGTGTAAATGTCCCATATATTAATTTATTTATATTTATTTATATATTCATATACCTAAGTAATAATAAGTAAGTAAGTAAGTATAATAAGTACATGTGAATTACAAGACAAACAAAGAATGCTTTAATCAGTTTCCTCCAGTTTGTCCTGGGTAAAACAGTCTTATGAATGGCAAATGACTTCAATAGACGATCCAAATCTCTGAAACCACTTGCGTATGGAGGATAACTAGACTGGAACTTATACGTTTAGAAAGACCGCATATTTTGTATCTATCTCTTTAAAACTTCACACGCGTAAATTCAACAGTAAATAAAAAGGCAAGAAATCGTGTTCACATCCCTCTAAACCAGAGCCAATGAAATACCATTTTGGATGACGATATTTCGAAACGAGATCAAAATATGACAACAGCAATATGATTAGATCACAACCAGCTATAAAATGACGCAATAGGCAGCAACAGAAATTAAGCTTCTTACTATTTACAATTCTTTAAAGTAATTTTCTTCGCAATAGACTTTCTCTAAGTTTATTTATTTATTTATTTATTACATTTATACATAAAGGTTACTATATAATTGAAGATTATTTGAGTGATAGTAGCATGTCTTTACTGCAGTCAGCTACGTACCAAGCTGCAACACTTAATTTGTAACCATCAATCAAATTGTAAAAAAATATTTAAAAAAAATGGCCACCGAGTTTCTGGCTGGTTCTTCTAGTTGGAGCAAACTTCCGACTTAGTGGTAGCTTCTTAAAAACATTTGACGATTCAAAAGTATTGTAAACAGTCTACTTTAATAAAGAATATTTTTAGTTTGAGTTTGAATAGTATAAAAAATAAAGAAAAAAAATAGGACATGTACAAAGGCGGACTTATCCTTAAAAGGTATTTTCTTTGTGTGTAAATGCTCAGTACTATTTGCCATTAGTTCACAAAGCAGATTACAAACTACCTAAATAGTTTGATGGAGAGTCATCGTAAAACAGAAAACTAGATTTACTATTAACTCAATGCTATCAACGTCGTAGTCGCCAACTAACTTTTCTTTTGACAATTTGTTGGATCAACTTTGTCTTTGCCAAAAAATCGCCACAGCCTTAGGCCAATACTAAGCTGTACAATGAATGAAAATATGTTTCAAATAACACTTTATGTTCTTCACAAGATTGTCTCAAACAAACTTAGTATATGGTTATTCGAATAATAAATTCAAGCATAAAGTCTTTCTCTGATAAAAAACAATATTATACCTCATAGTTTGTCCATCAATAATCTAAATTTTCTTTAAATTTTTCATCCTAAATTACTGTTAGAAAATAACAAAACAAGTTTGAGCCAACAATGAACCTTAAAAATTTCTTTAAGACTTAATTTTTGCCCACAATCTACTAAAATTCAGGCGCTCCTAGCACGAAATAATTTTATATTCAATATTTTGTACATAAAAAAAGATTATGTACGAGTATAAACTACGCAACTACAATATTCTGTGTTGGTCGATTCTATTCCATACTTTTACTAAGACACTCTCAAAGCAAAATACCAGCAAGAGGTAGATGGTAAACATCTACCTCTTGCTGGACCACAATCTGCTCTCTTACCAGACAGTAAGAGAGCAGATTGCGCTCTCAACATTCAACGTTACATTTTTTTTTACATCAAGCTTATCCATAACGAATTACTAAAAGCTTATAAAAAATGCCGTCTACTTGTTACAAATTAAAAATATATATTTTAAATTATAGATATAGAAAAAATTCTAGAAAAGAAAATAGAAATCATTCTCCTGCCCTTTTCCCACTCTAAGTGAGTCGGCACAACATGTCACAAACATGTTGTCATATGATTTGGCTACGTATTTTACGACCGGCCGCCTGACGTCAACTTACTTTAGTCGTCTTATACGACACCTCGGTAAGAACTGAGGGTGGTCTATTCTATGCAGCCGGACACCACAAATAGAATATAGAAAATAGAAAATAGAAAAAAACGATATATTATCAAAATTATATCTACTTTAGTCTGAAAATGTTGAAATTGTTAATTTGACTTAAATATGTCCCGGAAAATAAACTTAACAGTGTTGACTATCTTATCACATTTCTTCCAAAATAGCATAATTAGATAAGTAATTTACGGAATAAATTCAACTCAAACACCCCAAATTTTTCATTGCAGAGCGTACATTTGGTGCAATTTCTCTTTGTGAAAAAGAAACTTCTAACCGATGAGGTAGCGTTGCTGAAAACGTATTAACTTCGTGGAACGGAAGAATTCCTTTTCCTTTTAAAGCGAACATTTCGATATAAAAATGTACGAGGTTTTATGTTATTACGCCAGTGTTAATAGACTTTTCTTTTTAGCATCCATTTATCAATTTATTTATTTTAAATTTAAAATATACACGAGTTTTATACAATCATCATATTATATGGTTTCGGTTACGTAACATTTCTAACCGAATTTTAATCAAATCTATACTATCTATGTCAAATGTTAAAAAATATTTTTTATTTTTAATGATTAGAGGGAGAATGGTATAATGGAGAATAAATATAATCAATAACGTAACGTAATATATATATTAACAAAAGTTTTTAAAACAACTTCATTGTTTATCCTAAGACCAAAAGTTTTCATAATTTTTAAACACATTCATTTCATAGCTCTCGTCGTAACATGCGTGATGCTTTCAAGTAAATCAAATTATACAAGTATGTTAACTGATGTCGGCAAATTTTATTAAGTGCTTACAACAAATTGAATGTTAGAGTATTTCTGATAAATTTCCGCTTCTGAACGGACATACACTGAAAAGGGGTAAAACCCTAAGACCGAGCAAACACAGATAGATCAGGAGTGGCAATAAAGTGCCAAAACGACTATAGAGGCACTATTTGTGTCTCTATCTTTTATAAATTTCTACTAATTTCTATATTACGGTCCTTAGTAAGGCATCCATCTATCCACTCTCTTAACCACCACCCACCAAGCTATCCTGATATCACCGTTACGCTTACATAATAAATACATGACGAAATAAAGACATGTCACAATGTCATAAACACTTATTATCAGGTTATCTATCTTCTATCGAATTAGTCCGACTGATTTCGACCCCATTCGACGCGAGGAATTTTCTTTTAAGTCCATTTTACTGTTAAATGACTTTTTGCTACCTATTCGCTGTGGTAAATACCGCGAGACGCAGCTAATGTATAAAAATGTTAGATTATTTTTGGAAAAGAGTATCCGAATTTCTTGAATATTTTTAATTTAGATTTAAATTTGGGATAATTAAAATTACGTGATAATCACTTATTTTTTCTACTCGATTTCGCCGTGTGGTATCCGGCTGAGCAGCATAGACCACTCTCATTTCTTACCGATGTGTCGTAAGAGGCGACTAAGGTAAGTCGAACCGCTGTGTGATATCCGGTTGAGTAAAATAGACCACCTTTCTTGCCGAGGTGTCGAAAATACGAATAAAAAATAAAAAGGTAAATTGACGTTAGGCAGGCGGCCGGTCGTAAAATACGTAGCCAAATCATGTGACAACATGTTTGTAAAATGGTGTGCCGACCCCACATAGAGTGGGATAAGGGCAGGAAGATGATGATTTTTTTAACTCGATTTTAAATTATATTTCCAATAAAACAGAAACTGCAGGTTGATACATAATAGGCGTCTATCAAGGCTGAGTATAATTAAAATTCATCGACTGAATTTATTCCACTGAAACAAATTATAACTGACAACAATGCTCTGACGTCGAATGATTAATTAAAACACAAGTTTGCTTTAGTATTTTATTGTAAAATAATTAAAACAGCCGCATTTACTAGCAGAAATGAGAGAGAGATATTTTATGTTAAAAAATAAATCCTAGCAAATCTGAGTAACCATTTAATTTTAAACTATAAGCAATTTACACGAACAAATAGTTATGTTACAATTTAACTAACTGTACTTATTATAAAATTAAGTCCCCGAAAGCTGTTTGCCTGTACGTGACCGATTTTTTCAAAATCTACTGAACCGATTTTTGTACGATTTTTACTACTTTTTGGAGAGAAGGATTGGAGCTAAGACCTACCACGCTGCTCCTATCTGGATTGGTAGGTTACACATATTCTTAGAATACTCTATATGATATACAGGTATGATGATGTAGACGGTATGATATGATAGATATGCAGGTTTCAATATCAGGCAAATGTTTTAATAGAAAAGCTCAATGAAGCCTGCCCGGAGTTTGAGCTCATGATCACTTTAGAGTCGTACTATCTCACTGCGGGGCTATCGCCGCTCATTTTTTTAAATCATAAATCCTGTGCTTAAGATTTCCGAAAATTAACGCCTGCTTCTATAAATTAAATTAAAATGGATATTATATTAAAATCCCATTTAAAATTACCCCTGCGACGTACTCGAAGTTTCCATACATTAAACTGAATAGTAACCTTTAACTTCGTAGCACGCGTAAATAATTTAGTTTCAACAGGCACCGGTAGAGATGATCTCATTAAACATGTACCAAAAATACACGTCCTTTATACGTCATCAAATTAACGTGAGAAAGGTCAGCACTTGACATTCTGTTGTGAAGCTCTTGTATTGAATTACCTTTGATTGTGTTAGTATGTTATGCGATATTGAATAGAATGGTACCGCTAGACAAAATCTATACATGAAACATGTTATATTTTCAGTTTTCCATAAAATTCTTTAGGTATAAATTTACCATACAAATTAACATACATATTTCCATACAATTCTGTTACAATCTCACTGCTGGGCATAGGCCTCCTCTATCCGTTTCTGGTAAGAAGGGTTGGAGCTAAGACTTACCACGCTGTTCGAATGCGGATTGGTAGGTTACACATATCCTTAGAATTCTCTAGAGATATGCAGGTTTCCTCACAATATTTTCCTTCACCGAAAAGCGTGTGATAAATTGCAATTATCATTAAGACACATAAGTTTTAATAGAAAAAGTCATTGGTGCCTGCCCGAGGTTTGAACTGGTAACCATCTTGAAAGAATAGCATGGGAGAGACTGGGCTAACACAGCTCTTCTGTGGATGTATATGTCATCAATCATCAATCTCCTGTCCCTATCCCTTTAAGTGGCATAAAATTTTTGACACATGTGGTTACATGTTCTTGGCTAGTTATTTTACTACCAGCCGCCTGCCTGACGGCTGACGGCCAGCTTACCTTAGTTGCCTTTTATGACACATCGATAAGACAAGAGGGTGGTCTATTCTTCTCAGCCGTATACCAAACGGCAGGTCAAATTACCTTAGTCGCCTTTTACGACACCTAAATAAGATATGAGGGTGGTGTATTCTACTCAGCCCGATACCACAAGGCGTTAAAGGGTTTTAAAATGGTACATACAAAAAAATGTTTCATTAACAATATATTTATTGGCAATACTAACATTTTATCACTAAATTACAAAATAAAATCTGTATATATAAAACTTAATATAAATATCTCCTAGATTCAAATGTAGCAGCCGAAATAGAGGAGAGCAGCATTAATAACTTTGCACTATATTTTATTCTTCTGACTGTTAAATTTGATTCTTTTACATAAAGCTGCAACTTTATCCTTCTTGTATATATTAAGCCATATTGTGTTCTTGTAAGAGTTACCAACATGATTATACATACTTGTGATGTAATCAATATTTGCTTTTACTAGCTTAGTACTAGTAGTTAAAATAAATTGGCATCGTTATAGCAATTAGGAAGGTATGCTTTAACCATTTGCAAACTTCTCTCAAAGTAAACAAATGCAATGTAAGCAAAGGTGTCGACCGGTGCGCATATTGCATTTCATGACCGTGCCCGTAAATGTACGTCTCACTTGTGGCTTGTACCTGTAACTTTACATTTAATTTAATGAGAAAAGTTTATTCCCCAAATTGTAGGCACTATAACAGAACTACCTTGCTATAATCCGCGCGGGTTAAATGAATGCATACAAAGCTAATGTGTATGAAGCGGGCAAAATTTACGCACCTTACACAAGGACAAGTCAGCTCACGCACCCCAAGGCGCCTCACACAAGCAACACACACAACCCCCACAAAAATCTCTACGATCGTTGTCGTGGAGCCTATCCTCCTGATGATGCTTCGGTTTCGGAGCGAAACGATATTATTTATAAAATCCATTTTGTTATAATCGCGGATTATAGCAAAATAATTTTATGATTACTTTTGCATATAAAAGTAACAGAAATTCAAAAATATCGTATCATATTGACACAGGCTAATCGACCCTTTCTTTAAACCAATCCACGGTTGGACGTACCCTTTTAAAGCACTTTTACGCATTCCGATATTTTGCCACTGAAATTCCGCGATTCTGTTGCAGCTGTCCATCGCAATCAAATCTTATAATCGATCACATTTAAACACTCTGAATCTGATATGATCTTGGTTAATTTAAAATTTTATATTTTCCAGGTGACACCGACGAACATGGTCTGCCTAAGGATAAAGATAAAGGCTGCGACACCACTTTGTACCTTTACCATGTGAGTATCGATTCTTTCTATATCTGTTATTTTATTATATCAGTATAAAAAAAACAAAATATTTTAACCCACTACATAAATAAGTATTTAGTGAACATGTAAAAGATGAGAAGACATCCTGTTTATGTTAAAACTTAATTACATAGATATAAAAAAGATACACATATTCCCAGAATTCTCTAGAGTTTTGCAAGTTTCCTCACGATATTTTCCTTTAGTGAAAAGCGTGTGATAAAATGCAAATATCAATTAGACACATAAGTTTAAATACAAAACCTCATTGGTCCTGCCCGGGGTATAAAACAGTGACACGGTCTCACCGCCGTGCTATCACAGCTTTTTATATTTATTTCCATAGTTAAAGTGAATATTTTGTTGTCACGTAAATTAGTTTAAATATTGTGTACAAAGTTCCAGTTAAAATAGTTTTAATTATTGCTCAATAATACATAAATATCAGTAGCTTAACTTGGTTATATGTTATGTTTTCTAATTAAATAATATTATTTCCACAAATATTCTGAATCATAATCCGAAATCATATTTATTGCTAAATGAATTATCTTACTTTTGACAGCACAAATAGTTGTTTTATTTGGTTTATGTTAGCTTAAACATACACAATTTTTAATTTAATTACCTAAAATTGGTGTATTTCTAACTTACAAACTAAACGATTTTAGAAAAAAAATTTATATACATTGTTTTGCAAATAAGAGTTTAAAAAAAAACTTTCATTTGATATATATTGTTTTTCCGCCGTGTGGTATCCGGCTGAGTAGAATAGACAACCCTTATTTCTTACCGAGTTGTCGTAAAAGGTGACTAAGGTAAGTTGACGTCAAACAGGCGGTTGGTCGTAAAACACGTAGCCAAATAATGTGACAACATGTTTGAACATGTTGTGCCGACCCCATTTAAGGGCAGCAGGATGATGATTTGATATATATTATTTTTAACGCTATGTTGTAACCGCTTTAACTTATCGGCCTACCTGGAATATTTAGGAGCTATATAAATAACATTGTGTCATATTTTATTCAGACCTAAATATCCCATGAGATAGTTCTCAAAGCTACTGCGCCGCACTTAGGACCGACTGATCTTTCCTTTTTTGAAATTTGAATAAAATAAATCGAGAAGTCACTTAATCAACATTTTGTTATGTATAGGAAGCTCTTTAAGGGGATCAATTTCAAGAATTGTTCAAGGATATCTACTTTATTTTCTAAATTAGACAGACCTATGATGGCAGTGGTGAAGGGTAGGGAAAAAAAATAATAATGAAATAAACATATAAATAATTGTATTGGAATGTGCGCTCAAAATATCTTCTTCTTTTTCCTACCCTTATCCCACTCTAAGTGGGGTCGGTACAACATGTTTTTCTCTTCCATTCCCTCCTATCATTCGCCAACTCTGGCGCTAATTATTGTATATGCCTCCGTCTAGACACATATTGATCCACATTCATACTCAACACCCATTTGGTCACATGATTTTCATCCCTCCCCATTACATGTCCCATCCCAATCTTGCACCTCTCATCTTTTCTAAAATGGAATGTGAATCTGTATCTCGCACTTCAACGAGAACGGTACCAACGAAATATGTATTTTACAATACCATTTATAGACCGTTCTCAAAATTTCTCAAAAGCTGCTTAGTTTTTACAATGTTTGACATCGTTGAGAAGAGTTTTATCTACAATGTAAATTAATAACGTCGTTATACGGATAAATCTCCCGTGTAATCGCGGGCGTCGCTCGCTTGCGAGGTATTACGTATAATAATGTTTACTTTCTCATGAAAAAGCTTATGCGTAAAGTAGAGCCCACAGAATTTAGCGCATGCATAAAAAAATTATCTAAATTTACATGTAGGGTATATACCCTGCATGTAAATTTAGATAAATTTTATATATATATATATATATATTGTATATCATCAGTAACTTCGAATTCGCCGTGTGGTAGAATAGACCACCCTCCTTTCTTACCGAGCTGTCGTAAGAGGCGACTACGGTATGTGCCGTGTGATATCCGGCTGCATAGAATAGACCACCCTCATTTCTTGCCGAGGTGTTGTAAATGGCGACTAAGGTAAGTTGACGTCAGGCAGGCGGCCGGTCGTAAAATACGTAGCCAAATCATGTGACAACATGTTTCTAACATGTTGTGCCGACCCCACTTAGAGTGGGATAAGGGCAGGAGAATGATGATGATCATCAGTAACTTCGAATGTTTTTTTAGTACGAATGCTACAAGACAGTTGTATAGTTTTTTTTTAAATAGAATATGAACCACAGATTTTAGTAAATATCCCTATTCATATTAGACCAAAAAAAGTGTTTACTGCACTCAATACCGGGATGACTAAGGTTGTGGACTGAACAAAATGCTATCAACCTAAAATGTTCTGGCAAATACGATCTAATTTATTAGTCGAGACTTCACAATACACATGCCTCCCACAATCAGGTAACTGATACTGCTTAAACTGCAATTTGCTATCTGTTTCTTGTAATGCTTGCTGTAAATACTCGTCACTGTATCGTCTATCGGCTAATTCTTGGTAATCTAATATCGTTGGACAATTTATTGTTTCAATTCGCGAAAGAACATCCGCAACTACGTTTTGATTTCCACTTATATAACGAATATCGGTGCTAAATTCTGTGATATAAGAAATTTGGCGGGCCCCCTGGGACTTTCTTTATCCGTTTTTACTTTTGTAAATGCAAATATAAGTTGTTCATGGTCTATAAATATTATTAATTTCCGACTTTCCAATAAGTTTTAAAATGCCTAATAGCCATATACTGTTAACAATACCTATCATACGTACAGTAGTTCATTTCCTTTTGACTTAATTTCTTTGTATTATAACCTAATGGTTGCCACGCATTATTGCACTGCTGTAGTAGGACGACTCCTAAACTAGTGTCTGAAGCGTCCGACATTAATGATAAACTAGCGTTTTTAAGCTCTCCTTACACTTCTCAAGTGCCTCGTAAGCTTTATCGGTCCATGGTATGATCGTTTTGTCGCGCTTCTTTGTATTATGTAAATAGTTATTTAATTCACTTTGACACTCGATTGCTTTCGGAATATGTGAGAAAAATTCGTGTTGCTTTAAACTGTGTTTATTTGCGACTAGTGTTACATACTTAGCTGGCGGGCGCAGCCGCCAAGATGCAACCGTAACATTATGTCCCTACAGGAGCCTAGACCTAGCAGTGGAATAGGATAATTCCATTTCATTACTCAACTTTGCTCTGATAGACCAGTAGTGAAAGCTGTGGTAGGTGAGACCGTGCGACTCTCTAGAGACGAACATGGGTTCAACCCGGGCATGTGTCTAATTGATATTTGCAATTTATCAGACGCTTTTCGGTGAAGGAAGACATCGTGAGGAAACCTGCATATCTCTAGAGAATTCTAGGGATATGTGTAAAGGTAATAATAAAATTATTTTGCTATAATCCAGACACAGTAAATAGAAAATTATATACAGTGCTAAATATATAGTGAGCTATCCAATTTTTCATACCCGTTACATGCAGGATTCGTAAAAACGTTTGCGATTTTGTCATGGAGTCTACCTCCTGATAATGCTTCGGTTGCGGGGCGAAACGATTGTTGAGTTTGTGATAGTGAAAGTGTGTACTGCTTGTGTATTGTGGTGGCAGTGGTGGAGGTTTGTGCCTGTGTTTTTACGAATCCTGCATGTAACGGGTATTAAAAAACGGATAGTCCACTATACATTTAGCACTATATATTTTTTCTATTTACTGTATCGCGGATAGTAGCAAAATAATTTTATTATTACCTTTACACATTTCCCTAAAATTCTCTACAGATATGGAGGTTTCCTTACGATGTCTTCGCCTAATTCTATAGGATATGTGTAACCTACCAATCTGCATTGGAGCAGCGTAGTAGGTCTTAGCTCCAATCCTTCTCTTCAAAAAAAAAACACGGAGAGAGGAGGCCTATTCCCAGCAGTGAGATATTAATAGGCCGTTACTTTTTTTACTTTCACTCAACATGGTGCATATAAAATATATATGTTTTCCAAATACCTTCAACTTACATAGTCAGAGATTTAATATTTAACGGAAAACAGTAATGGTTTGTGCGGAACACGAAAGGCATTAGCCTCTCCTCTCTTTTAGTTTAATAAAACAGACGGTAACTGATGTTTCCTCTGAACGATAAATCATACGTTGCCTTGCCTTACTTAGATATTGGTTTAGTAAAAACAACTCAGATATTCCACGATCAATGTTCTTAGAATATTACTAAGACGTAATAGTATATCTATATATGGATACAATTACTACATCGACAGAAAACAAAACAAAATAAAGTTATTTTTCTATAACAAAAAATTTGCTTTAATTCTTGACATAACCTTTGCAAGCGATTAGAGCTACAGGGGCACAGGTAGTTTTATATTGATATCATTAGAATATTATATTGCATAATATTAAATATTGGTAGTAGTTATATGGATAATTTCGAAAAGCGTGTGATAAATTTGCAATTTATCACACGCTTTTCGGTGGAGAAAATCTACGTAAGGTTAAACTTATATATAGCTTAAGAATTCCTGACATATTTGAAACTTACCAATCCGCAATGGATTAGCGTGGTGGGTCTAAACTCCAATCGGTCTCTCCAAAAACGGAGAGAGGTGGCCTATGCCCAGAGGAGGGATAATAACAGACCGTTACTTATATACGATCCAAAAAATATCCAAAAAATAGTCATACGTGACATTAACAATTTAAGTCCGCGTGATTCCCTGCGAGAGAAGTTTAAGTAAATAGGTATTCTTACTTTGGCTTCACAGTATATTTTTAGCAATTTAATGTTTGTGCATAAGAATATACATAATTATAAAAAGATTGGCGATTTATATAATAAACAAAGTAGGAACCGAAATAGGCTTGTTCCTGATTTGCGCCTTGCAAAAGTAAAAAAGTCGTTTTAGTTTTGGGTTTAAGATTCTATAATAAAATTCCGCAATCGATTTTATCTTTGCCACTACAGCAGCTTAAAAACACTGTTAAAGGGAGGATGATGATGAAAAAGCTTACTATACTATTGAGGATTACTTAGATGATAAGGATTTGTGGATATAGCTGCACTTCTACCCTGTACAAGACAGTAATGACAAAATGTAACTAGTTATAAGATTTATATTTTAAAAGAGCAACCGCCGAGTTTCTTGCTGGCTCTTCTAGGTAGGAACAGCTTTCCCAACCAGCAGTAAAGTTGACGATTCAAAAGCACTTGTTTACAAGTTTACTTGAATAAAGAATATTTTGAATTCGAATTTGATGGTATCGATTAAAAAATTTTAATGAGTAAAACTAAATAAATTCGCCTGTTACTTACATGGCTTTAACGAACGTAGAATTCGTAACGCGTAGCTCATATGTAGCATAAAACGCCGTAGCACCGTAGAGACGCGACCCAATTTCGTAGTTGAATAACTTCTATCTCACGGCACGTCGACGTTTATGAGATTTCAATTCCCATCTGATCATTGAATAATTTTAAAAATACGAAAATTTATATTTTATATTCCTTGACTTACATGCCACGTATATTAATGTATAAGTTTTTTTAATTATACATCCATACTAATGTCATAAATGCCACCGTGTGGTATCCGGCTGAGTAGAATAGGTCACACTCATTTCTTACCGAGGTTTCGTAAAAGGCGACTTAGGTAAGTTGACGTCAGACAGGCGGCCGGTCGTAAAATTCATATCCAAATCATGTGACAACATGTTTATAACATGTTGTGCCGACCCCACTTAGGTGGTTTCAGGGCAGGAGGATGATGACTAATATCATAAATCATTTATGATTATGATAGTTATAACCGTCTGCACGCTTAAGGCTAATCTGCTGAACCAATATTCATGATATTTGACACATTAAAAGCTTATATACCACTTTTTTAGGCTCAAAATTGTTATTATTTGAAATTATGGATGGTTTTTTTTGACGCCGTGTGGTATCCGGCAGAATAAAATAGACCACCCTCTTTTCTTACCGAGGTGTCGTAAAAGGCGACTAATGTAAGTTGACGTCAAGCAGGCGGCCGGTCGTAAAATACGTAGCCTAATCATGTAACAACATGTTTGTAACATGTTGTGCCGACCCCACTTGAGTGGGATAAGGACAGGAGAATGTATGTGAAGGATGGTTTTTTGCTGTTTTATACCTACTTCTGTGTGAGAGTCTCATTTCAATAGTCCTTTAAGCTTAGACTTCTGCGTTTAACATTAAATATTTTATAAATAGCGATATGAGTAAAAAGTATGAAATAAACAACGCAAATTACTTAAAAGGTAAGTTCAGTCATTAAACATCACACAAACAACATCTAATGGGGTACTTTTACCATGAAAGTAATATCTTCATTTTTACCAACGATGTCTTCGTTGGTTCTTTGGTAAACAAATGTAATATTTGAGATAGTCATTATATTGTTCAAGATCTTTCATATAGAAAGCGAACCGAGAAAATACCTATGAGATGTCTCTTTTTATCAGCGAGAAATGTAATAAAAGTAAGATTGAAATCGGCATCCCTGCAAATCCATGTTAGAGCCGCCTGCCATAATGTAGCAGTACATTGTACTCTAATACAATGGAATCGAAATTGGAATTTGCGAACATAACATGTTGGTATTGTGTTTACGATACGAAACCGATACGACTTATATCGCTTAAATTTATCAAATAAAAAAATAAGTGTACGTTTCATATAGCTCCAAACTCGTTTGTGACGTATTTAATGTGAAGTAAAATGAAGTGGGTAATTAACATAGCCTAGTCTTTATAAGATGATTGTTTTAATTTATAGAATTAGAAGTTACTTTGCCATGACATTTGCTGACATCCATAATACAAAAGTAATAAAATAAAATAATAAATAAATATAAATATATGGGACACTTACACACACGGTCGTCCGTCCCCAAAGTAAGTAACTTAATACTTGTGTTATGGGTGACGGACAACTGGTAGATATACTACATATATAAGTTTAAACACATACTTAAATACAAATACACACCCAGGCTCGAAGAACCAACAATTTGTTTATAGAAAATGTTGGCCCTCGGCGGGAATCGAACCCGCGACCCGCGGAGCTGAAGGCAGGGTCACTACCCACAGCACCAACGGGCCAGTCTTATTTTGCTATAATTAGCGATTAAGTAAAAGAAAATATATATAATACTAAATTTAGAGTGGACTATCCGTTTTCATTCCTAATACATGTAAGAATCGTAAAAACACATGCACGAACCTCGACCACCGCCTTTATCAAAACTCAAAAATCGTTTCACCCCAATTTAGCATCATCAGGATATAGACTCCAAGACTAAATCGTATAGCTTCGGTTGCGTAGCGAAACGATGGCTGAACTTTTTTAAAGACAAAAAAATGAAAAAACAAGAAAGGGCAGGTGATAAGTGGGATTCGAACTGGGATGGGGTATTTTCACTTCTCTAGTGCGCTCGTTCCCCAATGAGCTACAACTTTGCAAATAATAGAAAAATTAACCTTTGTATTAAATGCATAGTTTTGTAGTTTGTTTTTGTTTGAAAACAGGGATAAAACGACATTTCTCAAAGATATAACGTAGCTGAATCGAAACCCCTTTTTGTTAGGTTATTTCTAGGATATTTCTGTCAAGGTTCATTTGCCGCGCATCTCAATCTTTGCAAGGACGTTTCAATTTTAAGTCTTCAATAGCTTGAGATTAAAAATAATTTTGTTTTAGATATTTTCAACTCACTTTTTTGCAAAAGTTATATTTTTTCCAAATTCAGTACTAAGATTAATAACGGTACATCTGAGTTAATGCAACACACCTGCGTAGTAGACATTAACCGCGTGGCGCCAACCTTCTACTTAATTCATGCCCCATTTGCGAAATACATTTGCGTCGAGTGGCTTTTCCACGAAATTTAGATAAAACTTTTTTATAAATATAATATCATATAAAAAATTTTATACTTTACATCATGGAAACATTTTGCGCATATATATTTTAAGTAATATAAATATTTTTGCATACTGAAAATATAAAGTCGTGGTGACTAAATGGCGAGAATACTCTCGCCATACGTTATGGGTTTTTTTTTTCATTTAAGGACCACCAGCAGCTACTACATTTAAATAAATTATTATACTATAAACATATTAATAGCGTTCGTTAAATGTGCAACTTATTAAAGTAGCCACAACATGCAAAAAAAAATAAGTTTTGTTACATTACCACTTTACAAATAACAATGTTAAAATTTATATTGCAATGAAAAAAAATATTTGAAAAAAAACAATCACATTCTCCTGCCCTTATCCCACTCTACGTGGGGTCGGCACAACATGTTACAAACATGTTGTCACACGATTTGGATAGTTATTTTACGACCGGCCGCCTGCCTGACGTCAAATTACCTTAGTCGCCTTTTACGACACCTGGGTATGAAATGAGGGTGTTCTATTCTATGCAGCCGGATACCACACGGCACTTACCTTAGTCGCCCCTTACGACATCTCGGTAAGAAACGAGAGTGGTCTATTCTATTCTGCCGGATACCACACGGCTATGAATGAAAAAAACAATTAAAAAATTTAAAAAAAAAACTATGTCACAGCTGCCATAAGTCTGTACTCACCTCTCAAGAACTTAATTGATGTTTATGTTAATATGATGTAAGCAACCGTTCTATTTTTATTTTATCTACAATAGCGATGAAATTGGCACAACAATGTTCGGAAACGAGAAAATAATTGAATACTTACCTGATCCGTTGATACGAAAGCGAATGCAATTTCAACGAGCCACGTTATATTATATTAAAATCTTTTAAGCTTTTAATTCTCCTCTTTATGGATGTGAACCCTTAAATAAAGGTACCTTTTCGTCGCTTTATTATATACAGTTAAGCCTCAGTGGATATTAAAGCGCAAGGGTTTGAAAATGGTATTATTAAAAAAATGTTTCACTAACACTATGTCAAATGGCAGATCTTAAAACTAAAGTATAAACAGAAATCCACAAAATATATGTTAGATTAATTTTTTGATTGGTTGGAATTTTAAAATTAACAATTTCATTTTAAAATTCCATATTACAACTTTTTTTTTTTTATTTATAACATATATATTCAGTTATATCTATCTTAAATTACTTACACGCTACTACTATACAAATCATGCCCACGTGGAATGGTCCCAAGAATGCTGGCAGCGTTTCCGCGTTGAATCGCTAAGCTGATTCTTTGTGCGAAAAAGGAGCCAGCCCTCTTGTCACCCGAAGAGGCGATCAACCGAGGTGTTAAAACGGATAAAAATTTTTTTGCACTTTGGCTCCATGGCCCTCTAGGGTCTCAACTGCAAACGGCACAAATATATAACTCTCAACGAGAGATGCATACTTTCGCCGCTTGCCGGATTCGGCCATTTCCGCCGCAGCTCCAGGTCTGGACGCCGTTTCCCTGATATGGGACGAGGCTAACGTATCAACGCATGTTGCGTCCCACATTAGGGTCCGTCCCCGTTCCCAAGGAACCAGCGTCAGACCGTCTGGCCTCTTGCCATCATCCCGACATATCCCGGAAGGCTCGAGAAGAGCAGGAACGTCGATGGTGGCAAGAGCTCTTTTGATGGTGTCATTAAGAGAACCATGGCGGAAAAGCCTACCAGAGCTCCTATGGCATGAAAGCCCGTGTATGCCAAAACTGTCTACCTCTTTTCCACATGGACATCTGTGCTTAAGGCACAATGTGGTTCCCAATCTGAGACCCAAAGCCACTCTAAAACTTTCATTATCTAAAAGTGTGCCAAGATTTTTAGACGGGAGAGCATGAAGCCAATAACCTGATTCTTTTTCTGATAAGGCTAGAAGCCTAGCTCGGTCACGATCACTCGAAAGATTTTGTATCAAATTTTTATGTGTAAGCTGAACCAATGGCACATCCCAAAGTTTTTGAGTGGTACATTCCTTCGGGATATCATCATTGGGACAGCTAATTTTCCAACTATCTAAAGCCTCTGTTGCATAGGACAAAGAAAATAAATTTGATTGTAAAATTTCAGAACTAAGTTTTTTAATACTATGGACAGAGGCCAGAAATGCTGGAAGAGCAACACTTGAAATTTTCCTCACGCCGATGCCACCAAATTTGACCGGCAAAGTAGCCTGATTCCAAGAGTTATCGTCAAAACACAAATTCAAAATTTTTTCTAATGTATTTTTTAAAGTGGCGTCTATATTATCGAGCAAACCAGGATATTTCCAAATTGGGCTTGCACGCAGTACATACGTAAATTTAAGTACAAAAAGACAGAATTTTAAAATCGTAAATGCAATGTGGGAATTTAGTATGCCCAATTTGTCTGTATTGTCTGAAAACATTTTTTGTTTACTGTCTAAAAAAGGTTGTATGCCCTCATCTAAAAGAGGAGCACCTAGGAGGCAAAGCATACTTTTATGCACTATTTAATGTTAGGGGCAATTTCATTAAACAATTTCGTGGCCGCTAAAACATTTTCCGGAGTCAGTTTGTCAGTAAAAAAAACTTCACATTTCGAAAAATTTAGTTCTAAACCTATTTTGCCAAATTCTTGCTTAACATGGTTAAGATCTTTAAAAACATCGTCCACGTTACCTCCTAATGTTCCATCATCTAAATACCATATCTTAAATTTAGATTTTAAATTTAAAATATGTTTATGAATCCCTAGACTGAATAGGGCTGGACCTAGAGGATCCCCCTGCTGAACACCTACATTAGACTTAACAGTATTATCACCAAAGAATAATTTGGAAGGAAAGTTATAGCATTGCCAAACATATGGATAGATTTCGGGCAACTGTGTTGATACTTCGCTAAGCAGAGTTGCCCTATCCAATGAATTAAAAGCATTCTTTACGTCAATTTTCAGCAGTACTTCCGCCTCGCCAGATGTTAAGAAAGTTCGGGCAGAATGTACTGCTGCCTCACAGCTACCCCCTTACTTCCAAAGCCAACTTGAATAGGTTGAAACTTTTCCTTTAGGGTAGCAACTATGTGTTTACATGCTAATTTAGATGCCAAACGTCGAAAAGTACAACCAACAGCGATCGGGCGTATGCCACCATCTTTTTTATTAAATGCGCATAGTTTAGCTCCGTAAAGGAAAGGTAGAAAGGATGAATTTACTTTGCCAGATAACATAAGATTACAAAGTCTAGTAATATCACTCAAAAGAGCTCTGTCGGCGTCTCCAGCTGAAACGCTCACAAGATCTTTGAGATGTTGTGGCGTTATCCCGTCCATGCCACCAGCAGATCCACTAGTGAATGACATTATAGTATCCTCATCCTTTACTTGCAAAATATCTGTAATATTAAGTGCTGCATTGGGAAATAATGAATCTGAAATTGGTAAAGGATGCTTTTCACGTAAGGCTTCTAGCGTTATATTATTATGTGGATCAAGAGTATCGTTAGAGAACTAACAACTAAATTAACAGATTAATAACAAAAGAAAATCTAAAAAAAATGTCATCCTTAAATATAATAGAAAAATTAAAACTTATTACTTTAACATATCCAAATTTCTTTATAGAACTAACCGTTACTTTGAAGAATTCCATAGTACAAAAGTTATGATATCTACGATAAAATCGCAATGTATAGCGATTCGATCTGATATTTTGTCGTGGAGCTTATCTCCTAATGATTACGGAGCGAAACGATCTTTGAGATTGTCGTAGTAAATATATGTAGCGTGTTGTTGGGTTGTTGGTAGCGGTGATTTGTGTGTGGTATGTGTAGTTATTAATCCTATATGTAGAAGATGTGAATGTTTTCTGCTTCCTACGCTTAGCATTATGAAATGAAATGAAATGAATGAAATGAAAATCGTTTATTCTGCAGATGAGATACATAATACACACACATATACATATATATATATTTATATATATATCTACATACTAAACTAAATTTTAATGTATGTAGCACAGTGCAGAAAAGGCCTTAGCTCAGCATAATACTGTGTGCCTCGAGAACATTACATGTAATTTAAAAAAATCAATTTTATCATAAGTATTTGAATTCCTTATATAGTAAATTTTAAATAAGAATATACTATATGCCTTATATTAAGTACCCAAAAGGCGTGGCTACTTAAAAACACTGTATTTGACAAAGACAAGAGCTATGTCTAAGAGGCATATTGGACCGGCCTTCGTAATTATCTGTGGCGTTCTTGAGTGGAGGCCGCTCTGAAGCCAAGAGCCATCAATACTAAAAGAAATGAAAATGCTCCGTCTCGCTGAGGTCAAGCATCCTTCAGTTACGCTTTGCAAATTCAGTGAAAGTAGTCTTAGGTGTCCGTCTACTTATCTCATAACCTGGAACTCCTAAAACCCTAAATTACTACTATTAAATTCTAAAATCTTTTAGATCATAAAGGACAAATAGTGCCCTATATTTAGTCCAGATTATCCAACTTTGTGCGCTTAATTTCATTTGAATCTGTGGAGCCGTTTTTTGTGGCATTGAGTACGAACTTTCACGTGTATATATTTCACGTGTGAATATATTGTAATATATAATATTAAATAAATATGACAATATTATGTTAGTACATTTGAAACAGGACGCAAAACAATAAAAAATTAAACTAATAAAGAATATTCGACCCAGTATCTAAATGAGTACAGTTAAAAAATGATGTAAGGACGATATGAGTACATTACAACTTGACAATGAGACACGGAGAATATTTAATATTGTATATATAAGTAGTATTTTATATTTAGGCAGTGTTAATATAAAACATTCTGATTTGACCTTATAATCTAAAATACCCCGGTACCTATTAATTATTGCGCATTAGCTTCTGCCTTGCTCAATTTCCCCAATTAATACAATTTCCGGGATGAAATGTTGAATTTCCTGAATATCTATCTAATTTAGCTGCATATAAAAATATATCTTATAGTAATGAATTTAAGAATATAATAATACGTTTGTAAAATAAAAAGACAACTAAATACATTGTATCATAGTTAGAAAAAAATTTTTTTTTAGATAAATTTACATTCTTGTATTCATTTAATAAGCTAATAAATAATTATTGCTAATTTAACTAACCCTGCACTACACCAACGTTAAATTCCTCAGTAGATTTCACCTCTTAGTAGATTTTATTGTCTACTACGTCTATTATATGTAAATTAAGTTCTGTTTTAAATATGTCGTAAATTCTATTCTTGAATAAAAGTTGCTCATTATCACAAAATAATTTAGTTTAGCGCACGAAGCGCTTGCTTATCACAGTACTAAATAATAATAATTTATTTTCTGGTCGATAAAAAAGTTTGGAAACACAATAATTACATTCTCGGATAATTTATTTATTGTTCTAAAATCATATTTATACGAGTATAAATAACTTATTCGTTTTAATATAAATGATGATTAAATCGCCTTATCGGAAGAACAGAGTCATATCTCATAAAATGTGATTTTGTCTTTCAGATAAGGCGAAATATTTGAGTATAACTCTTATTACTTATATGACTAAAAAGTATTTTTAAAACTACAACACTGTCGCCTATATTAAACGCCAATTTCTTGCCTCTCTATTTTTAAAAGAAAAGTCCGTTAAGGTTTTATATGTATTACATAATCATCATCATCCTCCTCGCCTTATCCCACTCTAAGTGGGGTCGGCACAATATTTTACAACCATGTTGCCACATGATTTGGCTACGTATTTTACGACCGGCCGCCTGCCTGGCGTCAACTTCCCTTAGTCGTATTTTACGACCTCTCGGTAAGAAAGAGGGTGGTCTATTCTACTCAACCGGGTACCACACGGTGGGTCAACTTACCTTAGTCGCCTTTTACGACACCTCGGTAAAAAATGAGGGTGGTCTATTCTACTGAGCTTGATACCACACGGAGGGTCGACTTAGCTTAGTCGCCTTTTACGACAGCTCGGTAAGAATGTGTGGATGGTCTATTCTACTCAGCCGGATACCACACGGCGTATGTATAAGTATTACAATTACTTACAATATTACAATACTATCAAGTACGTGCTATGTTTTTAACCGTATTTAAGGAAATACGGGTAAAAAGTAAATTTATTCACTCTGAATAATCTTAATACCATTGGTCTATTTCGGTGTACCTATTGTAATAAATACGGATTGAACAAAAGCCTTGATTACGTTCGTAATCCCAAAGAGATCCACATTTTAAATAAAGTGGCGGGTAATGGCGACAGGACAAATGGAAACAAATAGGAAAAAGCTGAGCAATAAATGGCCCCATGTTGCGAGCTCTCTTTATTGCAAGCGTCAATTTACGAGGGCACTGTTAAAAACGTTGGCTGTTTGAAAATTACATGATTTGTTGATTTGTAGCATGTTCCATGATAGAACTACCCATATTTTACAATTTGCAAACGTATGTGTTTGTCTAGGAATAATTTATGGTATAAATAATATAAGACGCAAAAAGTTTAAAACGCTTTGTATTACTGACACCTTTTTGAAGACGAAACAAGAAATACTCGCAATATATGAGTTACTAGATTTAAAACGCGACTTCGTTCGCGTGGAATGCAGTCTTGTTATTTGAGTAAACCGTAATACTTATATTAATTATGGGTATGGTGGGATAACCTTAAAAGCAAGACATATGCTGTCGCGGACTTTTATTTAGAACTTTTAGAGGGGAATAATTTTGTAGTACATGATTTTTTAATAACTTAAACCGTTTACTTAGCGTACGCAACCATAGCTCTAAGTTTTGCCGTTTTCGCAATATTTTTTTATTGCTGCTCCTCTCCTATTCATCTTAGCGTGATGTTATATAGTCTATAGCCTTTCTCGATAAATGGACTATCTTACACTCAAAGAATTTTTCACATCGGTCCAGTAGTTCCTAAGATTAGCGCGTTCAAACAATCAATCAATCAGACAAACAAACAAACAAACAAACAAACAAACAAACAAACAAACAAACAAACAAACAAACAAACAAACAAACAAACAAACAAACAAACAAACAAACAAACAAACAAACAAACAAACAAACAAACAAACAAACAAACAAACAAACAAACAAACAAACAAACAAACAAACAAACAAACAAACAAACAAACAAACAAACAAACTCTTCAGCTTTATATATTAATATAGATATAGATTACTAGCTGACTGAGCAAACGTTGTTTTGCCATAAAATTATTTCTAGGGAATTTTTTGTGTAGATTATAAAATGTGACCAAAATAAAAAAAAAATGTTAGGGGTTTATTTTTCCTGTTTTAAGTGGTTCTCTGTGGGGGTGTTGTGTACCACTGGCGAGAAACGCCCAATTTGTGGCCAAATTCGTCACAGGGCAGGGGTGACGACTTCCGCTATTAGATACGTTCAATGATGGTAGCCGATTCTCAGACCTACTGAACATGCATATAAGATTTAATAAAAATCGGTCAAGTCGTTTGGGAGAAGTATAGAAACCAACATTGTGACACGAGAATTCTATATATTAAATTAATAAACAGTTCTATTACTAAAGGTACATACTAGTATACCATAAACTATAACAACCCAAATAATGTTAAAAGCCAACACAATTAATTTAATTTTGGATTAAATTAATGAGTTTACCATAAATCAATCTGTGATAGCCCAGCGGTGATGCTGTGCTCGAGAGTTTCATGGCTTCAAACTCCGGGCAGGCACCAATGAGTTTTTCTGTTAAAACTTGTGTCTAACTGATATTTATAAGTTATTACATGCGGTAACGAAAACAAGCATATCTCTTGAGAATTTTGAGGATATTTGTAGCCTGTCAATGCGCGTTAGAGCAGCATTATGGGTCTGCTCCCAACTCTTCTCATCAAACAACGTAGAGAGAAGTCCAATGCCCAGCATAGTAACAGGCCGTTACTTTATACCTAACTAGCCGAGCCGTTACTTTTCTAGAGTTTAATTACAAAAAAACAGCATAAATAAGAGTTTCTACAAAATTTTATACATATGCGTAACATAAAAGTAGAAGCAGTATTTGCTTGACCTAGACGTCTACCGCCTCCGTCTCAAGTCGAGATGAGCGATGCACATGGAGCGAATTGACTGTGAATAAAATATGACCACTTTCGAGGCAAGCTACGGTGAAACTCGCAGCAAACAATGTTGTATTACGTACTGTAATTACTTTACACTTTAGAACTATTATTTAAGTCGCTTCCTTCTTCTATTTCAAACGATTGACCTATATTGGACATACTTCAAGGAATTTCTACGCCACACGATCTTGATACAGCTCAGATACAGCATCTTTCTACAAACTTTATGTGAAGAGCCTTCAGCCTTTTTATTCGCTATTGGGGGTCTACTTACGTTTAATATTCTGACATGAGGTCGTCATTATCCCCCGCCCATTACCACTATAGTATTAAAAAATGAGCTGTCTATATTTAATTCTTCAACATACTCCGAGCTTATCTTATCGTCCTGATCTGTTTCATAAGGTCCAATGTCAGCGATAATATAATAAAAATAAGTAAAATTACAATTTCTCGCAATTAAGACAATGTAACTTGACAAGATAGATTCCGTAAAATTTTTATTGCGATATATAAATTTTCTAGCAAAGCTTTTTTAATTGGACTTTTGTAATCTTTCGAATTTAAATAACTGTCACGTTGGCACAGCTGCCTTGCTTTGTCGCGGGTTCGATTCCCGCCGAGGGCTAACATTTTATATGAACATTTTGTTTGTTCTTCGAGTCTGGGTGTATAAATGTATTTAAGTATGTATTCAAAATTATGTATGTATAACGAACAGACAGACATATTTTCGCATTTATAATATTAAAATAGCATTTATGATATTGTCTTATATATAAAATTCTCATGTCACAATGTCACAATCTATTTTTCATATTCCTAAGTGATAAGGTTTGTCCACCCCTAACATTTTTTTATTTTGTGAACAATTTTTTTTATCCATTATAATGTAAAATATCATAAAAATTCCCTAAATCATTTATATGTCAAAGCAACATTTGCCCGGTCAGCTAGATTTTTTATAATATACGCTTTTCAACAAACATGATTGCATTTTTTCGTTGCCTTTTTAATTTATAGACTCTAAAACACACGTTACACTGAATTCAAGTTACAAAGCATATAACAGCCGTACTTGATTCGACAACTTTTATTACAGGAGGAAATCGAAGACAGACCTCGAGCAGCTACATTCCTCAGTTCTCTGGCGGACTATTCGAACACGATTCCCACTGCATCCGCGGCTGACCCGGATGCCCCCAAGCCAGCACCACCGGCCCGTATGGGCACACTCATCGGCGTATACCTTCCCTGCATACAAAACATCTTCGGCGTTATCCTCTTCATCCGTCTCACGTGGGTAGTTGGAACTGCTGGCGCTATCCAAGGCTTCTTGATTGTGCTTACCTGCTGTTGTACGGTAAATAATACTATTTAATTTTTAACTACAGTTATACACTCGAGCATTGGAACCTGATAAGAAAATTAATCTCAATTCTCAAACTCAATATTTCATCTTCATTTCCTTTGATTTCAATATTCTCTTTTACATCTCATCTTTATTTGCAATTGTCCAAGTTAGAGGCTGATGCTGCTCTATCCAACTCTCTCTTTCCAAACATCTCATTCTCTTCTCATCTCTAGTTCCAAATATCTTCCCTAAATTACAATTATCTACCTTTTTCGCGATCCCTGCTTTTTTTCGAAAACCCATGTCGATGCCTGACTCTTTTACTTTTTTATATCAAATCTTACACTACCCTAAATTATCCTTTTCTACAATTTTTCTTATACTTATAACGTGTTTTCATGTTATATACTTCAGAACTGCAAATATTTCAATTAGATAAACTTTAAACTATGATTAATAATAGTATTAATACTTAGTATTACCTAATTGAGATATCAGGTAAAATATAAATGATTCCTTATTTGGTTTCAGACCATGCTTACTGCTATATCGATGTCGGCAATTGCGACAAACGGCGTGGTACCCGCGGGTGGGTCTTACTTCATGATCGGTCGGTCGCTAGGTCCGGAGTGTGGAGGTGCGGTAGGCATGCTCTTCTACACAGGCACCACCCTCGCCGCGGCCATGTATATCGTCGGAGCTGTTGAAATTGTACTGGTAAGATCAACTAAGTTAACTACTTACCAATATCAGCTCATAAAAATATTTTATATTCATACGTAAGTTGGTAGATAAAATTATTGCCATATAATATATTTGCAACCATAAAAATATAATTTCTATAGTAACTATATAAGATATAGCCAAATATTTCAAAATTGGATATTTACGACTCCATAAAATTCCGTACTTAAGTCGATTTACTCTCAATACATAAACGCAAATAATATTACATACTTCCACATTTTAGGTCTTAAAAATATTTATTGGATGTGTACAGTCTTTTGAAACTCTAAGCCGTTAACATTTTTTTTTGGATGTAACACATAAATGTATATTACGATTCAATCGAAATTTTTTTTAGACATACATGGCTCCTTGGATGTCTATATTCGGCGACTTTACAAAGGATCCTGATGCGATGTACAACAACTTCCGCGTATATGGAACTGGTTTACTGCTAATCATGAGTATGGTAGTATTTGTTGGAGTTAAATTCGTCAACAAGTTTGCAACAATTGCTCTCGCCTGCGTGATACTGTCTATATCTGCTGTCTACGCTGGTATATTCGTCAACTTCAATGGAAATGATAAACTTCAGTAAGTCTTAATCTAATTTATTTTTATTTGTAACTAGCAGATCTCGCCACTTCTTGTTGCGGCTCAATCAATTTTTTCATTTGGATTTTTCCACTCCCAACCTTTTCGCGGGTGTTAGGTTTTATTTTTGCAATTTATATAATGCATGGTAAAATTTTTGATTTTAAATTGTCTATGATTAACCTTATGATAAATATTATTTGATTTCAGAATGTGCGTACTAGGAAAACGCCTTTTAAAGGACATAAATATAAACAACTGTACTAAAGATGTTGGAGGAGAATTACATCAACTATTCTGCCCCAATAAAACATGTGATCCATACTATGAAACTCACGAAGTCAGCATTGTGCAAGGAATTAAGGTTTAAAATATTCGTAAAAAATCTTATTTATTGCTATTTATTTATTTATTTATTTAAATATACTATAATTATATTTATATTAATATTAATGGTGATTACAGGGCTTAGCGAGCGGAGTCTTTTTCGACAATTTGCAAGATTCGTTTCTTGAACTTGGTCAATATATAGCATATGGCAAAGAACCAGATGATATTGAACAAATGGAAAGACCTACGTACAATCAAATCTATGCTGACCTTACTACTACATTTACTATTTTAATTGGAATATTTTTCCCGTCTGTAACTGGTAATTATAATAGACCTTATTATAGAATAAAAGAATTGGTTCTATTTATTTATGTCGTATATTTTCTACAGGTATAATGGCAGGTTCTAATCGCTCTGGAGATTTGGCCGACGCACAAAAAAGCATTCCCATTGGAACTATTGGTGCTATCCTTACAACTTCAACTGTTTACTTGTCTTGTGTACTGTTGTTTGCTGGAACCGTTGACAATTTATTACTGCGTGACAAGTAAGGACGTTATTTACTTTTCTTTTCATAGGTATCTTTATGTTTGTATCCTTAAACATACCCAGTATTTTCACTTACATCTTCCGTGCCTGCTTTTCCTTTGCCTTTTCCCTCTTTAGTGAAACGTTCTTTATGTGTGCCCGTGTATTTAGAAGAATCTGTCATTCTCTTTACAACATCCGTTTTTTCAACTTTTGTCGTTCTTGATGTACCGGGCATGTTACATTTATATAGTTTGTCTTTCAGAGCATCGGGATTAAACTTATTTTCTTTAGCTAATGTTTCAAGAAATTGTGTAAACTGTTTAAAATCAACTGTTTTTGCTTTGAAACGTTGGAACAGAATTGCCGTGTCGGTGGTAGACATTTTCTTTCCATCGAGGATACCTGCTTCTTTTAGCCACTTATCAATGTTAGTTAACGTTATTTGCTTACCATCATTCTGTGTGTTGCCGAATCTCGCATACTCCCTAAAAATATTTTCAAGTTTCAAATCTCTGTCTATTTTATCGGCCATTTTTTTTGTTTAAACATAAATAAATTAAATTTAGTGACCTTATTCAAAACATATTTATTTTGTTACTAAGCCAACTAGATTGATAATAATGTATATTTTAGATTTGGACAATCTATCGGTGGTAAGCTTGTTGTAGCAAATATGGCATGGCCAAATCAATGGGTTATTTTAATTGGATCGTTCCTGTCTACTCTTGGAGCTGGATTACAATCATTAACTGGTGCCCCGCGTTTACTTCAGGCGATAGCCAAAGATGAAATTATACCGTTCCTTGCGCCTTTTGCGGTTTCGTCTAGCCGAGGAGAACCAACAAGGTAAATTATTGATTTGAAATATTTGTTTTTTTTTTAAACTATTATTTATTTTTATGACGACATCCGTAGCATACTAATTTTTTTGCCTTATTATTTGAAATTGAATATGGTTTCAGAGAGATATTTTCCAAATTATGAGATTAGAAATTATGAGCGTGCCGCGGTTTCTGTGGTTATTTTCAACTCCTCGTGGTGCCAGAAAAAAACTTTAATATACTTTTTTTAACAGCCATAGTAAATTGATTTAATTTTTTTTGAATTGATTAAATTAATATTTGCGTATTAATTTAATGTATATATTTCACAGAGCTTTACTTTTAACCATGGTGATCTGCCAATGTGGTATTCTCCTTGGCAATGTTGATATCCTGGCGCCTCTGCTCTCTATGTTCTTCCTTATGTGCTATGGTTTCGTCAATTTGGCATGTGCTCTACAAACTTTATTAAAAACCCCCAACTGGCGGCCAAGATTCCGATATTATCATTGGTAAGTTTGATGCCTTTATCATGAAGTAAATTGCATCATTTAAGGCAAATATATATACAATATAATATAAAAATATAATATTGATCCATTTTATGTAAATAAAAATTACAGGTCATTGTCACTCGCTGGTCTGGTCTTGTGCATTTCAATCATGTTTATGACGTCATGGTTTTATGCTCTGATTGCGATGGGGATGGCTGGCCTCATTTATAAATACATCGAATACCGAGGGTATGTTGGTGTCTTAATTTGGATAGGGTTAAAAACATAGAGAATAAATTTTAATTTCTAAAAACCTTTCAGTGCTGAAAAGGAGTGGGGAGATGGTTTACGTGGTTTAGCGCTTTCGGCAGCTCGATACTCCCTGTTACGCCTTGAGCAAGGCCCACCGCATACTAAGAATTGGAGACCACAAGTTCTTGTACTTGCTAAACTCAATGATGAACTGAATCTGAAGTATCGTAAAATGCTTTCTTTTGCCAGTCAACTTAAAGCTGGTAAGAGATATAAATAAACCTTTACATAAAAACTTTTTATTTGCTCTCTTACGAAAAATCGGTTCCCCGAAGATATTTTCATATGTCTATAGTTCTATTGAAGACAGATAAATTTTAGGCTTAATATTAATAAATTTTCTCGTATCGTTGTCGTGTCTTGTGACCTACATGTCATTTGAGACCTGTGAAGTCGTTTAAAATTCTGCTGCAAATACGATTATATAAAATATCAATTAAGTGTCAATTATTTATATAAATGATTGACACTTGATGACAATACACAATTTTATTATTAATAACTAGCTTTTTCCCCGACCTCATCTTGACTGGATTGAATCAGCAGAAAATTATATCACTCGATATCTCTACTCGATTATCTCTATACAAAAAACCACTTGCTCAAATAATATTAGTTTGTATTCCATAATTAATTTAATAATTAATTATGGAATACAAACTTTACAAAAAATTACAGGCAAAGGTCTGACAGTATGTGTATCAGTACTGGGTGGAGATTTTACAAGGCGTGCGGGCGAGGCTACCACGGCTAGACAAAACTTACGTAAATGCATGGACGACGAAAAAGTTAAAGGATTTGTCGATGTCTTAGTATCTCACAGCATTGCTGATGGCTTAAGTCACTTGTGAGTATTCTTTTTACATTACTTAAATAATTCAAATTCCTAAGCACTTTTTCATATCTAAAGGTAGAAGGTTCTTCTACCCATTTTTGTACATAGTACTGAATAGCGATCAAATATGGATTGGTGTACAATAAAGTATGTATATTAAATAAAAGTAAACTTTATTTTATTTTTATCCGCCAGCGTTCAAACTACTGGTCTCGGTGGGTTAAAGCCGAATACGGTATTAGTCGGATGGCCCTACGGATGGAGGCAGTCGGAAGATGACCGTACTTGGCAAGTGTTCTTACACACTGTCCGAGCCGTAACGGCAGCTAGAATGGCTATGCTTGTGCCTAAAGGAATTAATTTCTTCCCTGATTCTACTGAAAAGGTATATTAGTTTTATTCAGTCATAAGTTAGGAACGACGTACGCATAATTGGCAGCTCTGCTACAGCAACTCTATAACCCGGAAAGCTCCTTCGATACGAGGAATGTCTGAATATAAGTAAAGTGTCCGCTAATCGATGCATCGGGGCATTGCCGTGATGTCCTATTTACATAGTAGACGCCCGATACTTCGAAACATCAGAGGACCCCATTACGCCTCGTTCGCACGGGCGTAAAGTATAAGACGCGTTAAAACTCCGCAATAGGGGTAATAAGAAATATGGTATATTCGGTTTAACGCCCTACGCCTAACGCCTAAAATGGAACACTGCTCGATAAAAATATGTCGTGTTTTAAAAGCTTTGTTGTGTGAATAGATATTCCATAGAGATAGATACCAATTGTTTCATTTCGACGTATTTTTAGCGCACGGTAAAAATCTCTCGTGCGAATGAGGGTTAGGATAGTATCGAACTTCAGCAAGCCGCGACGAATTGGGTCGAGACACTCGGCTTCTCAAATTCGCTCCCCCGCTTGTGTTCATTTACTTTTTTTAAAGAATATGATTTTGATGAAATATAATTTTGAAAACTATCGAAATTCTACTATTTTTAAGTTCAATTTATTCACCTTTTTATTTTCAAACGGCTAAATTATTCTTCTCACCTTTCGTTAAAACGTGTAAATTAAATATAAAATTACCCAATTTTCGTTTTAGGTCTCTGGTAACATAGATATTTGGTGGATTGTCCACGATGGCGGCATGTTGATGTTATTGCCGTTCCTTTTAAAACAACACCGCACATGGAAAAATTGCAAGATGCGCATTTTCACTGTTGCACAAATTGAGGACAACTCTATCCAAATGAAGAAAGATCTTAAAATGTTCCTGTATCAATTACGTTTGGAAGCAGAAGTAGAAGTTGTTGAAATGGTTATTTTTTTATTATAAGTCTATATAAATTAAATCTATTCAATTTTTCCATTAACTTTTGCACGTTATATTTTCAGACTGACAGCGATATATCAGCTTATACCTATGAACGTACTTTAATGATGGAACAACGTAACCAAATGTTACGTGAACTGCGCCTTAACAAAAAAGAGTCTCTTGGAATGGTCAGTATAGAATAAGTAACCTTTGCTTATTATAATATTTATATTGTCACATAAATCATGGTTAATATAAAGCTAAAATATTCACAATAGCAGTGTTCCATGTGCTATGTATTTATAAAAAATAGCGTCGCTTGTATCGTATTATAATATGTTTAAATAACTAATATGCGTTTGTCTATCGCTGCCAACACAGATGCAAAATTTGGTGGATTATCATGAACAAAATGCTGAGGAGAAGTTACCTCTGGTAAAATGGATACATTACCCTCGATCGAATCCACTTTCAATATGCATTTTAGACCTTATTTCTTCCCTAATGTTTTGAGTACTAGTTTCTGCATTTTGATTATCATTCTCATTTTGCTTTATACGTGTTACCGCATTGAGGTCTAGCAAAATACCATTAGCGTCAAATTTATATTAGTCCATTGCATTAGTTTAGTTAAATGTTGCCTTCTGTGTCAATGTGTACTTTATATATTTATACTTGTGCAATCATTCTTGTCATCTATAAAACTTCTTGAAGATCATTTTGAGAATTCATAATATTAAATTAACATCATTGGCTTTTGTTGTAAATGTTGTCTCACTTCTTTAATATTGTGTCACAATCCCTTCCTTCTTGCTGCTGTGCACATAAACTAGAATATTCATGTAATAATATATTGTTAAATGTAGGTTTAATTGTGTTAATATTAATGTGTAATCTTTAATAATCATTGTCTCAATTACATTTTGTATTTAGAAATAAATCCTTAAAATTGTTTATGCATTTTAAGCATTCTATACTTGTTACCGAGCTTTGCAGTTTCAAAATGTTAAATAAACTATTAATATCAGCACTTACATTCGCTTGATTATAAATACTGAGCTGCTGAATAAAAAAAATGTCATAATGTAATCCTTTCAGTCTTTTAGTAGTTAACTCACTTAACTAAATGCACTTTAATCATAGTAGGTCTCAAAAGTAATTCGAATTTGACGTAATTAAGTTATCTATGGTCAATTGATCAATGCACAGGTACAAGCAATAGTAGATCATCACCATGCCGATGTGAAAACTGCTAGCAAAGTTCGCTTCGCAGAGCCCGGCTCTGAAGGTCTTCCCGATGACGCTCCATCTCCGCCTCTAGCTGAACTAGATGAGAAAGACAAAGATGATAAGGTGAATATTGACTCTGTTTCTGTAAACACATTTATAACAAAATAACAACGCCAGTTTTTTTTGTTTTAAGTAATATTAGAACAACGAAGAATCGCTGTCAATGTATAGAAACCTGCAATACGGCGGTTCTCGCCACAGTAATATCGTATAAAGAGCTCATGAATAAGGGCCCCAGTTGGGCTTGAAACTAGTCGGGCTCACCCGATATAATATGACGTGATTATAGGCGTTTTCTATGCATTAACTATGTGAAAACACTGACGATAGTTAAAATTAAAAAAATATCGATTTGATTGAAAATTAAATTCTACACATTTTAATTGACATTTACTAAGATTTGGTATTATAAATTTACCATTAAGATAGGATAAATCTTTAATATTTCTCTTTTATTTTGAAAGTTTATGGGCAATCATTAATATATTATTATAAATTTTGCCAAATCAATGATTTTTCTAATAATTTATAAAGAAACAGATCCTATTGTAATAAATTATTTAGTAATAATTACTTTCACTTCAACGAGCCCAGAACAAATTTAAGAATGTAGAAAACATTTGGTGTTTCACGAATTTGCAATCATTTATCATTTTTAGTTTCTGTCAAGCTAAAGCACAATTACGCTTTTGTTTTAAATATATAACCACAGAATATATTACGCTATTAATCCGTTATCACAAGCAAATCATAGTTGCTTGCAACAACGGATTACTGATGATATTTCACACAATCAATCGAAAAAAATCTAATTTTGATTAACTGCACAGCTATAAGCAATTTTTATTTGTTAATTTAAGTTACGCATCGTTATAGTTAACCATAATGAGTCCTTGCGAATTTACACACGGTGGTCATATGTTTGGCAATACTTCCATTCTCATTAATTTATTCACTTTAGTTTACCATACCACATTAGCTATGAGTGGATGTTTGAATGTCCGTAGTCAGTGACCGTTAAACAATTTAAATAATATATGACATCCCGTGTTTCATTCGTCTTGAATCCGTCATGTGCAACGCGTGGTACGCGATACGAAATTTTTGCAAATGGACCAATGAAAAATTGGGGGTAACGATGAAAATTAGGACGAATTTCGAAGTAGTTTGTTGCACATAATCGATTCAATGTGGGACTCGCCCGATGAACGCTCGCAGTGTGAGTCGCCCTCCGCACCCACCGACGTCGACAAGCACAAGGAGGGCAACCCCAACGGCGACGCGCTCAACCCCAAGCCCAACGTGCCCAACATTACCCCGTAAGTCAATCATTATATTACTTCATTTTGTAGATAACTGATTTTGAAAAATATAGAAATACCGCATAATATGTCTTATATGCGTAATTGATATCTACAAATTACTAGCTAAACCGGCAGGGGGGGGGGGGTATAAAATTTCATAAAAATCAGTCTAGCCGTTTCGGAGGAGTAGTATGATAACCAACAATGTGATACGAGAACTTCATATATAAGATAAAGTTGTTTATAAACGTAGAGTTCCATTTTTTGCGACTAGGATGTTGTTCGCGTGCGAAATTTTTTACCGTTACCGGGTAACCAACTATTTCCTGCCGCAATAATTTTTAATAAAATTAAAAATAACGTTATTCAAATAATTACTGTTATTTTAGAATATTTCGCCCACCCATGACATACTTCTCCAGATATGATATAAAAAACTTACTGAATCGGTATAGGGTTAAAAGAAATAGATAAGTCATTGTAAACGTGAACAAGAATAATGGAGAATGAAAAAAAAACAAATATGACATCGGCGGCGTAAATGCTGCCACAATTTCAGGAAAATGCACAGTACGAAATTATTAGCAATACTCGGCGATCCGCCTTCGTCCATGTCCCACGATGATCTTGAAAGTTGTCTTGTCGAACTCCTTTGGATCTAATTATCAAGAGCAGTTAATAATTGTAACATTACAAACTTAGTACCTAATTTCAGCAATATTGCTATAGCAGGTTAGCCGTGAAATATAAAAGACAGACTTTCAGACAGATAGTATGGATATTGGTTGATCTTATATATTGTTATTTTAAAAACGATTAACCTATTTTTATAACTTTAAGCTGTGATAACCGACTAATGAGACAGTGATCCTGTCAATATAGGGTCATATGTTTAACCTGCCGGGTTATATAATAGCATTGGTGCCTGCTGGGGTTAACCCCAGCAGGCACCAATGCTATTTCCAGTTATAGTTTATGTCTAATTGACATTAGCAATTTATCACATGCTTTTCGTTGAAGGAAATCATCGTAAGGGAACCTCTCTAGTGTCTGGAGAATTACTGAGATATGTATAACCTACTAATCCGCATTGGAACACCACTTTTGGGTCTAAGCTCTTACCCTTTTAAAAAAAAAATGGATAGAGTATTCCCAGCAGTGGTATAGAAACAGGCCGTTACTTTTATGTTTTCAGTGACGAGGGCACGGTCCGACGAATGCATACCGCCGTGAAGCTGAACGAAGTGATAGTGTCACGTTCACACGACGCACAATTAGTGATACTGAACCTGCCGGGCCCGCCGCGGGACACCAAACTAGAAAGGGAATCTAATTGTATGTAATTGATTTTCACATATTTGACGCTCATTACTTATAATAATTTAAAGAAGTTCCATAATACAAAAGTAATGATAAAATTATTTTAAACCATCTATGGCTCATTACTTCAAGAAAAGTATAGCAGCTATACTATTTTACAATAATCCATTGACTATTTACGATTTAGTAAAAAAAAAGATTTGTAATTTACCGTACTCGTATATTACGGTAATATACGAGCTTTAATAAAAAATAAATAAAACAGTTGTTATAAAAAACGCTTTATATTCATTAAAATGAACTATATTGTTATAGTGAACTATATGAAGTATATTCTATTCTAAACTTAAATAATGAATGAAGTATTATGCAATAGATGATTTTACTTGTAAAAATAACAATTTGCACACTATATACGTTGAATTCGAAAGGGAATCAAAGTGTTGTGTACACTTGTTTTGTCTATAATTTATATAATGAATATTCGTGTTATTTCGAACTGTATTAACATTATTACGGATGGACATTAATTTCCGTGGACTTAGTCTCTAGCTTTTGTTTTATTGTTCGTTGCTATTTAGCTCTAAAATAATTAAGGTTTTAATAATAATTGTATATGATGATCCTCAGATATGGAGTTCCTCGAAGTCCTCACCGAAGGTCTAGAAAAGGTTCTGATGGTCCGCGGAGGTGGGCGCGAGGTGATCACAATTTACTCGTGAATGCACGTCGAGCTTTCTCCTTGCCTCAGCGATATCGCTAACTTTATTCGAAGTATTCTATATTTTAAGACTCTCAGTCGAAACTTGAGCGACACTCACCCTTTACGAGTGATTTGTTAGTTATCGTACTCTTCGTTAAAAGTAGCTCGAAAATTTTGAGTACAAACGTCTTGTTGATCATTTTGTATAATTCAATCGCGTAATATTCTAGAGTCATACCACCGTGTTGAATTTTACCTTTGTATAATTCGTTTGTGATATATTAATTATTTTTTCTTGCGGTTACATTAATGTTCCTTTGACAAATAATTGTTAAAGTAGATCAAAACTTTTCTTAATTCTGCCATTAACACTTTATTCTCCGTTGTATAGACCTTCAACCTAGGGTAGCTCGGAATTCTGTTGTTATAATTTAGATTAGGTATGTAAGTGAGAATTATATTCTATTGTTACTGACACGTAATACTATAACTCTTCGATTTTATTTTTTTATATAAATGTTAAAAAAAATTGTAGACAATTTACAACTGTTTACAAAATGTAACGTTTTATCTAAATTAAATCGACTTTGTAAATAGTTATTTTGTTCTAAGAATATTACGTGTGCTCAACTTAATATTACCAAGGACTGAAGATGAAAGTATCAAAAAATAACTTCTGAAATCATTGTAGAGACTAGTCTAGTCAGTTTCTGAAAATTGAAAATCAAAAAAAAAACGTAATATTATCTGTTCACTTTTTTTAGATACTTATATAATAAATCGTATAAATAGATGTTTCTTTTAGATATTAACATTGTATCGACTTAAATAAACAGGTTTCTTTTTCATTTATAACATTAAAGTTAGTGATTACAAGTTTGGCTTTTCCTATTAGTTTCAATTCTAAATATTCGAAACTAGGAAATTATTGCGCACATTCGCGTAGTTAGCTGATTTTTTACTGTGATCCTTTATGTAAATCTTATGTTATATATACTTTTATTAAATCCACGCCCGTCGGCTTAGGAACGGGTTATGTTATTTATAAGAAAATTATATTCGTATTAATTCGACTTAATAATACTTATAGTGAGGGCAAAACGCCATTCCTTGTCAAGATTTTAGTTATAAGGCCTAAAAGTATAAGATATTCGAATATTAATATTGATATATTGTCTTTATTGCCTTTTTTTGCTTTAGGTGCTGTGCACCTTTGAAATTGTTTATCTACATTTTATAAAAATTTTCGTGTGATTATCCAGCTCTATACATCTAACGAACTCTTATTTAATAAGCCTTCAGTATAAACTTTGTTACTTTACTGACAAGAAATTCTAGGATTCAATATTGTAATTTCCTAGTTCATAAGGATAAGGTAGTTCATTCTAAATTATATCATTCGAAATTTTCATAATACTAAATGATTAGATTGGTTGGAAAATAGCATTTTAAGACTAGTGCATGATATCACTTTTGCGATTTCTAGTTTTTAAACATAAAATAGCATTTGAGATCGATTCTCTAGTTACATAGGTTAAGAGATCTTAATATCCGACTTTTAATATCCATAAAACGGATTTAACGGACTCTATTATATTTATGCATAAGATATTACCTAGATTAGGCAGAATTCAATTTTTAAAAACATCTCAATATTTTCGAGACTGAATCGACAAAGTATTTTTGCCGAACTTACCAACAAGGAAACTAATACTAAAATATATTATACTGTATAACATATACGTTGTATGTCAGCAACATATATGTTTTGGACTTCAGAGCTACCACAATACGTACAAAAAACCTGAAATGCCTTTATGGAAGAGCATTGTTCATTACCTGAATTTTAAATTATTCGACATTTGCATATTTAACAGAATTCGTTCATTCAGACAAGAAAAAAATATTCGTTAGTGCCATTTATTTCTATTCTAATTTCAAGTCAACTATCTATATCTGCGACGGTATAAGTATTATGTCTTAAGAAACATATTTAAACATCATATTATTATAACACGTGCCCAGACATATGTCTTCGCAAACGAATACGAAAAATTGTATTCCTATGTAATAGTAACATATATTACTGCCATAGTTATGGATTATTACTCATTTAATTATACAGAGATAGTGTATATCTCTGTTTGATTCTGTTTCAGAATGGAAAGGAGCGGCATAGGATAGGTAGCGCGATTTCATGAATTTATTATTAACTTCATGTAATAAAACCATTTATAATGAATTTGAATTGTTCGATTATGTCTGTTTAGAATTACGAATGATGATAAATTAATGTTATTGCATTAAATTGCAATCGTATTGTATAGATATTTGTGCCGTTATTAATTACTTATTGCCGTGATATGTTGTGTGATTACATAATTGGTACTTGAGGTATGACTAAACAAATTTCACTTAATATAATTAAGTATTTATATATACACAGTACGACTTATTTAACTATGTTAAAAATATATATGACGTATTCGTTGATGTGTTCTTCATCACATGGTGATATAAAAATTGCAGAATCATAAAAATAAATGACATATCTTCATTTAAACCTAAAAACTGAAATATATTTATTAAAATATGTTACACTGTTATGTCTATCAATAGATTACTAAAAACATTTAAATACTTATGGGCTTGACTACGTATTTCCTTCGATTTGAGTCTAATTCCTAAATCCCATCTATTTTGTATTAAATTAAGGTCTACATTGTGGAAATCTATTAAAGAAATATATATATACCACTAAGAAATGATTTTATCCAGATGTTCGACATTTTCAAAATTTATTAATAAAAATTTACAACGATCATGTAAAACACTATACTTGTGCCAAAATTCACTCGTGTTTTTTTCTGTGTATTAATCTATTAAGTAGAGATACCATAATTAGGATGTAGAAATTCAATTTTTTTTAATTCAGTCGTTAGGCCCAAAAATAACGTGAATAGGTCATAGAAGTCACGTAATTAGATATCATCAAAAATGCACATTTAGGTACCTCAGAACTTCAATTACTCGGACTCGTATTTTCAATCTAAATTAAAAAAACTACTTAGCGTAACTAAAAAGTAATGATTATTTATATTAAGTAATTAACTCTATCGAGTGTCTTGTGATTTAATAAAAAAAATGTCTATTTTAGAGTTTAGGCTGTGAGCCAGCATTAACAAATTCATTGATATTTAATATTTCAAGCTAGAGTTGCTGTGATACACCATTTGGCTATAAAGTGTAGATTACTCTTTTCTGGCTACAGCTTCTGTGCAAATTTTACGTCAAAAAAGACAAAATAAATATATGGCAATCTTTCTATGCTCTAAGCAGTGTGAAAATACCTTTATGAAATAGTAGGTATTTTATTCCAGCTACAAAAGAAAACTAACCTGACAGAAGCGAAACGTTCCTTTCAATTTGTTTTACACCTATTCATATAAATTTTATCATTAAAAATAATTAAGAATTTTAAAATTGCGACAGTTGTCTTATAAAATATTCATATAATTATTCAGATAAAACTCTAGTGAATTAGCAAACTGAGTAATTTAAGTGGAAAGATGTTATGATTATAATAATAAATTAAATATTAATTCTGGAATGACTTTTACTTAAAACCTTTATAAATATGAATTGTTACATGCGAACCTGCGAAATTATTTTTTTCTATTGCCCTAACGGCCTATAACGCGTTACCGGACGGACTCTGAAGCATCTTGTAACAAAGTTTAGGGATTTTTCATGTGAGGCCGGACTATGGCTTATGGACTATATGGCTTAGGGCAAGCTAAATCTACAAATTATTAAATTCTATACATCATCACATGTGAACGACATCAACAAATGTCGAATTAATAACTTTTTACACGTAAATCACAGATTTTTTTATTCAGATTAATATAAAAACAAAAACGAACAGTGTTGCCAATAATAGGTTAATACTTTCCCTAAAAATTGGGGAAAAAGACTTGTTTTTATTTTATTTGTTTTAGATAACTGCAGTTAAAGTCACAGCTCTGTACTTTTAATAAATTCAAATACAAATTTACTCAAAGATTTATAAAAGATCATAATAAAACTATTGTATTATAATAATTGACAACTTTTATTTTACGCATCGACTAAAAGACCAGTAAAATAGATTATATTATGTTAGTCACTCAGAAGTTTATAAAACACTTAAAATTACAAAATAATGTATTTATTTTAAAACTATATATATATATATATATAATAATCTCTAAGTACCTACATATATTTCCTTTCCTTTCGTCCCGAAAAAACAGGAGTGCATAAAATCAAGAAGTTATATATAACTCGAGAAAGGCGCCATATCTTCGAGAACGTCTTCGAGAATGTCGCAGTGCGGCCATCTTAACGGGAGGAGTCACAAGTATTATTTTCCAATTACAATTACTTCAACTTGAAAGAGCACAAAGATCCCTTCTTAAAGTAATTTATTTTAAACCTTACAGATATCCAACTCACAAACTGTGTCACGAAACAAAAATGTTAACAATAAGACAACTATATATATATTACGAATTATTTTAAGAGTTCACGACACCACCGAATATAATAAATTACACTCTCAAATGACCACAAGAAGGCGAAATCACAAAGTTATAAATTATAGCCCCTGTCAGACACAATTGACTACCAGACAATACAGAACCAATCTTCATATCTCTATAATAAAATTAAACAAATTTTGAATATCTACAATCTACATTTCCGTTGTAAACAAATCTTAAATAACTGGTTACTACCCTTAATTATGAAAATACCGAAAAATTATTGACGATGCAAATGTAAATTTTTAATAGTTGTGGGATGTTTAATAGATATTTTCTTAATTTGTTTTATTATATTGGTTATATATATTAGTTATATATCCACATACTAACATACGCTCACTCACACACACACTCGCACACACACATACACACACACGCGCGCACACAAACTCCACACACTATCAATTATTATGTGCTTCTTACATATCACACAAACTCACCATATATTTTTGTTTTCCTTACTTTTTTTTAATTTGTTTGTTCACCTGCATCTACGCATCAATTATCATCTTAGCTTAAATCTATGACATATACAAAAATATAACTTATTTATAAGTCAAATATTTAGTGAACATTATTATAAATCATCTCACAATCTACATATATTTAAGTAATTTACTAACATTAAGATTACACCTAAAATATCAATACTAAAGTACCAGCTATTTTTACATACATTTTCATTAGTTAGTTTTACATATCCAAATTTATTAATAGCTAATAAGTTCTATATGGAAGACTGATTACACTTTGAGTAATTATGTATCAAAATCAATAATCTCAAAATCGGTTAGTCAATGTTCTTTTTCCTATTGTTATTTATTAGTTAGTATTTTGGTTATATCTGCTAATTATAATTCTTATGATAATTAAAATGAAGAATGTTAGAGATTTTAAGCAAAGAACACTAAGAAAAGTCAAGTCACATACACATTTCAGCATTGTCAATACTATCAGTGATATATTTCTTTAATGCAGTAGTATTAAATGATGTATAAAATTGACTCAGTGAAGAATACTTTAAACTTACAACTTTGAATCCTAGTATTTTTAAATGCCTCTTTTTCATTATTTGTGGACCAATCAGCTGCTCATTATCAGAACAATAATGATCTGGTAAATGAATAAGTACAGCTATATTTTCATTTTTAGTAGTATAAGATTTCCAGTTTAAATTATTAATGCTTATACCTGTTGGATGTAATAAAACATCGATCAGATATGTCTGATCCGAGCAATAATTTGGTAATATGACTGCAGTTGACATTTTATTAACATCCCCAATCACGGCAACAATAGAATCCTTAATTTTGTCTATAATATTTTTTACCCTGCTGTCCTGCACAACAGGTTTAAACAATTGATCTTTTGGTAAAAGGGGTCCATTGTATTCATTACACTCTAAAGATAATGCTGTATCTATTAGATGTAGCTTCCTCAAAATATCACTGTTATTTATCTTAGACATAAATTCTGCGCTAAATATTTTAGATACTAATATCAGTGGAAAATGTTCACAATAAATAAATGATGAAATTATTGTGCAAAGATCATCGACACTTATTTTTAGATAATTATCAAGTAAAACATCCTCTACTAGTCTCCAAAATTCTTCATTGGATGGTTCTGTGTACAAGTATCCATATGGATATATAAAATACTTTAGAAAACTTGAAGGCACAATTTTCCTTTTATCTATAAAATATTGACTACATATGTCAAGAATTTGTTTATTTCGCAACTTAAACTCCATACAATAGCTTAAAATACCTATAACTAGAACCTGTGACCTGATCTTTGAGGATTTAAATTTTAAGAACTTTTCAATGGCTGCATCAATTTGTTTATCAGTAAATTTGAGGCGAGTGAATTTTGCGATCACATCTAACAATTCATCATCATCTAAGATATGGATATTTGAATAAAACCAATGTCCTAAAATGGTATACGATTCCATAGAAAAATATTTCTCTATCAAAAAAATGTCAAGAATATCTTGCATAGCCTTAACTTTTATTTTAGACCATATCTCAGAAAGTTTTTGTTCCAACAATGTTATAATTGTCTTTTTACTTACTCTTAAGCCTGGTAAAATGCAAAAAATTTGTACAATATTTATGTCATTAATCTCTTTCTCCTTACCAATAAAACCAACCCATAGTCGATCAAGTGTATCTGAATATTTTTGATCGCTGGTATTGTTATTGAGAAATCTTGCAAAATCACATAATTGATCTAAAGTTAACTTATTATCAATAACTCTTAGAAGTAGCTCATCACAAAATTTGTATTTATATGGTGCCATAATTGTAGAGTTGGTTTTAAGTACATTTAATATTGTAAGTGTGTCTTCAGTCTTCAATACAACTTTTAGTAGTTTTTCCAAAATAGCACCTTTTGCATAATTAATATGGACAATTTCTTCATTGGATGTATTTAAATTAGTATTATTTTCTAAATCATTTATTCTTTCAATTGCACCTAAGGCAATATTGGGTGTTATCTTGGTACATTTTGTAATCAATGAAAATACTTCCCGTAAATCTACACATTGCTTGAATTCTTCTTGTATTAGATGATAATTACAATTGTCGTTGGGTACTTGAGGTACCTTCTTTGGGGGAGGGATGTCCAAATCTTCTAAATCTTTTAATTTTCTAACCACAACTGGAAGTTCATGAACATTATATCCATTTTCAACGAAGATCGTACTATTGATAAGTTCAGGAGTAGACGAGTTGTCATCATTAAGGGATCTAATGATAAAATTATACACAGAGGCTAATGAAGTTGAGTTGCTGTTATTCCCACACAAAACATTATTTCGAGCTTTTGAATATGTTCTCAACAAACTTAAAGTCATATTCGGAATAGAAAAAAACGAAATCTTAAAAAATATAAATTAGAATGTTATTTAAAACCATAGATTATATATTTTTACGAGCATTGAATTCAGATATTCAAATTGATAGAAAATAATGCAATTGTCAATTGGGAATCAGCAAAACAAGATACTAGATAGGACATCTCATAATATACACAGACTAAACCTATGATATTGTATTTGAACACAAAAAACAATTGCAGAAAAATTAAAAGGTAAAAACCAATAACGTGAGTTTTTAAATACAGAGGTGATCCACAATGAGCTTACAAAAACTGAATTAAAGGAATGAATAAAAATCTCTGGACGTCAATAACAAATATTCCTATTTTCCACCAAACACAAAGAATGACTTGAAAACAAAAAAAATGTTATTGGTATTTCATTTACGGTCGGTTGAAGTTAGATAAAATGTGTCTATAAAAATAGGTACCTACTTGTAGTATTTGTTAATCTTTATTTTTGTCATATGGAGGATATCTCTTTGGAGAATATAGAATCCTTCTCTCATTAGTCTATGAATGCATATGATTCAAAAATCAAGAATCAAGTGACAGATGTCAGTTGTCTCGTGATCTTTTTGTGTGGTAGTGGTGTTACTATTAGCATTCGACAATTTTTACACACAATATTTTTTTAACAAACAAGTGTAAGGGAATTATGTATTAAAAATACTTTTTTATTTATAGAAGAAAAATAATTATGATTCTTTTTTCGTCAAAATATACATTATGACTGATTACGCAGGCACTGATAATTATATTAATTTGCTTGTTTGTAAAATAGCTCAGATATTTTTAAAGTTTTGTATCGTTGTGACTGTGTGAACATCTTTTCATTTAATATTAAGTATGAATGGTTGCGATCAAGCATGTTCGTTTCTCAAAGTTATTATTAAATTTATAATATCGTGTACATCGTATAGTACGTAAAAGCCAATAAACCAAAATTTAGGTATTTTTATTATAACTTTTTTACAGATAACTATAATATATTTATTGAAACTATTAAATAATAACGCCTGATCAAATAATAAAGGTAAGATTTTTAAATTTTTCACTCCATACTAATATTATGAATGCGAATGTCTGTCTGTATGTCCGTAACATTAGACAGCTAATTCGCTTAATATTTAGTAATCCTTCATTTTATTAAGCATATTCCAAATTCAAAATATTTATATGCTAAAGATTTAATATGTTAAATAATCTCATTAATTTTTACCTCTAATTCGATTTTTGTTGATCATGCTTTTTGGAAATTGTCTTATTTTCGAATAAGATTTCGATCATAGGACCAACGTAGCTCAGAAGGCACGCATTTCCAGTTCTATTCTGGAAATTTTGATTTTATTAATAAGGGGTGTAACATTAAAATTTTAGTGCAAAAAGGGATAGATATATCTAAAAATGTATATAAATACTAGCTGAACGGGCAAACGTTGTTTTGCCATACAAAATATTTTTAGGTATTTTCTGTGGAAAAAACTCATTATCATCATTAAATACACCATCTATACACTAGAAGTCTGTGAGAAGTTGGACAAATATATACCCTTGTATTGTTGATCGGTTCCCTAATTCATAATTACTTTAATTGTAAATTGCAAGGCTATCGATTAGACGCATTAAAAATAAATCAAATTTATCGCCCACGACTTCTGAATGGATAAAGCCGTGCCGAGAAGAATAGCAAAGTAACCTACTCACTCTCCACAAAAAATCATATCGATCTGTTACTCTGTTCAAACGTCAGATAAATAAACTTTCGCATTTATGATATCGATAAACTTCAATTAATTCAATAGAATAGGTCATTCATAGGTATAAAAATATATTTATTTCAAAGATGAAGTTCTTTCTCGATGGACGTAGTTATTTTGTAGGTCCACTTATCACTGTCAAACAATACGCACTTGCATTCTGATGCTTAATTGACTGAAATCAAATTCAGATTATAAAAATGTAATGGCGGCTGTACACTCTCTGCGACACATCCTAAGTCTTGCCGAGTGCTACAGTATACATGGTAGCTTTCGCCTCGCATCGTTATGGGTGCCTCGCCCGGTCTCGCTCCCGTGCCGGCATTTCGTGCCCGAATCAAAGGGTCTAGCGTCGCCTCGTATAATCTCGCTTTTCGATCTCGAGAGTCTACAGATCTACATAGTCACTCCTAGTTACCCATCTCAGCCGGGGCGTCTTGGGCTAGACATAGCTCTCGGGCGAGAGTGTACAGCCGCTATAATAATTGCAAGATTTATTCGCCGTAAAAACGATTGCCTTACAACCGCTACTATTGTATTGCCGGTATAAACAATAATTGTATATCCAAATTAGATATATAACATAACACTTAAATCTGTAAAAAAAATCAAATCTTCCATATGTATGAAACCTTTAGGTGAAAATTGCACGCTTAATAGTAAAATTAAGCTTAATTGTCTGTTGTAACATTCCTCCTTATTTCAATAATATCTATGACATCACACTACGAACTATTAAAAAAACTCGTGTGTTCTTTTACTTTAAAGTTATGGATCTATTCAACAATCAGAGTTTTGTAGACGCCTCGTTACAGTTTATAGCTATTTGCCACAAAACTTTTTTGAATTAGGCCACTTTAATACTGAGTGTCCTAAATATGCAGTGTTAAACTGTACATATTGTTTCCTCACCCATAACTCATTAACATCATGTGCACTCATAAAAGTATCATAAATATACATTGTTTAGAACATATGTATTTATCATTGTTACATAGACCAAGCAATCACTAATCAACTAGTTGACCAATGGAGTACCTCTTCTTTTATTACTTGTAATTACAGTAGAATTAAATGCAAGGACTCGAATATAATGTTCATGGCGAAAATCACAATTGTTACCTATAGAACAAAATTAAGATAACAAGTATGATTTATATTTCATTATCTTGATAACAGTTTAACAGTTGTGTTTATCTAGTTTTATCAATTTTTATGTTCAGCTTCACGTATATGGCAATGTTGGATTGCATATTTTTAAGCTGATGTAAATTAAATATCGAATTACATAATGTCATAATAGCGTTAATAATCTGGGTTTGTTCCTTGCATAATCAGCTTATTAGGTGTTTACACATAAATCATTTACAGAATTAGGCGGTGAGCCATAATAGAAAAGTAATATTAATTTTTTTTTGCTATAATCCGCGATAGGGTAAATAAATAATATATATAATGCTAAATATATTGTGGACTATCCGTTTTTCATACACATGCACAAACCTTCACCACCGCCACCACAATACACAAGCACTACACACGTTCAAATCACAAACTCAACAATCGTTTCGCCCCGCAACCGAAGCATCATTAGGAGATAGACTCCACGACAAAATCGCATAGCTTTGCGATTTTGTCGCAAGTCTATCTGTGCGTCGAGGATTTTTTAAAAATTACATATTACTTTTGTTTACACATGGGTTGAATAAACCGAAATCTCTTTAGGTAACTAAATTTACATTCTATTATCACTAAACAATACTTATCACGCGGATGTCGTTTATAAACGTAATACCACCACACCTACATATGTATTTATAGTATTAACTGCGCCCCGGGGTACTTTATTAAACTACCGGCGACGAATAGGTATTTAATTAGGCATTAGGAGTAAGATAGATATATAGACTATTGACGAAAAACGTTTTTTTTTAATTTTCGAATGTTTCACTAAACTTTTTTTTTTATAGTAAAACCTTGTGACATCATAATTATTCCGCGCTTATCCCACTCTAAGTGAGATCAATACAATATGTTTTAAAAAAGTTGTTACATGATCTAGCACATTTGGACCGGCCGCCTGCCTGAGGTCAACTTACCTTAACCGCCTTTTACGACACCTCGGTAAGAAAATGAAGGTGGTCTATTCTACTCAACCTAATACCAAACGGCACTTACCTTAGTCGCCTTTTAGGACAACCCGGTAAGAAATGAAGGTGGTCTATTATACTCAGCCGGATACCACACGGTACTACTTGTGCACAAACTTGTGACAATAATTAAAAAAACAAAATAGAATTAGTGAAATTATTTCATCCGTTCACTCGTGTTACGATGACCAAAGAAAATATTCATCTATACATATTATAAAACAAAGTTTCTGAAAGCTGTCTGTTTACGTTAGGTAGGTAATAGTAGATTCTTCGGAACGGCTTAGCAAATTTTGATGGGTCTTTCATTGGAAGGCATAGAAGGTTCTGGAGTGAACATCTAGACTTCCTTTATCCTAGAATTCCCGTGAGCTCGGTATTTACGCTGGAAAAACTTTGTGACACATTGATTTTCCAGCACGAAAAGCCGCCAGCACAGCTAGTTTTTATATACAAAGATTAGTCTGGAGTAGTAGAGCGAGCATTTAAATTGTAGATGGGTAAACAGCTGAAATGGGGAATAGCCGGTGTCGGTATGATAGCTCACGATTTCCTGACGGCGATGGCTTCGCTGCCAGCAGAACAGCACAAGGTCGTAGCTATCGCTGGGAAAGACCTAGATCGTGTGCACAGATTAGCCACACTCCACAACGTAAGCACGGCCTACGAAGGTTACGAGTCGATCGCTAACGACACGAACGTAGGTAAGTAATAGAATAAACCACACGAATTTATATTACCTTTTTAACCGTCACCAAACATTCGGTTTACCTTGTCGTAGTTTCAAGATCGTCGAATTTTCCGGCGTAAAAAGTTTGTACTAAAATTTATGTCTTCAGCGCAGAAGATCATTGTTATTTAGGAATTTTTTATAACAATGTTGTTCACTTTTAAAACTTTCTATTGTAATAAAATGTGTTGTGGCTGTGATATTAGTAGTCTCGCCTATGCCTTTTGCTCTTTCAGGCATAACTCTTCTTTCTTTCTTTTCCCTTTGCGGTCGTATGTCTACTCTCAGCCATCTTCTTTTACTGTTCCGGTCGTGCTTTCAGCAACCATTTATGTTCACTTTTTCTAAACAAACCTTAATGCCTAAGAAATCTATTCGCGAACCAATAAGGTCCTATCCACGAGTACAATATCTATGTCTAAATTTAATACGACCGCAAAAGGGTTTATGGTTTGTTTTACAGATATATCATATTTTATTTTCAGACATTGTTTTCGTCAGCGTACTTAACTTGCAACATTTCGAAATAACAAAATTAATGATAGAAAACGATAAACACGTGCTCTGCGAAAAGCCAATGGGCATGACATACAAACAAACAAAATGTCTAGTGGATTTAGCGCGCGAAAAGAAACTCTTTCTGCTAGAGGGAATGTGGTCAAGGTTCTTTCCCGCTTACGACGCTTTAGACAAGCATATAGCAAATGGTGGGCTTGGAGATATTTATCAGATAAACATTCAATTTGGGGTGGAAATTAACGACATAGAAAGAAACTTGTAAGAATTTTTTTTAATTTCACTCGCAATAACTGTCTTTCGCTTTTTTGTTTATAATCTATAACATTAGGTTCATTTTATATTAAATTTGATATGTTGCAAATTCATTATGTACATATGGAAATAACCAGAACCATTTTTTATATCTACTTAAGATATCGTTTCTAATATTAGGTAATTATTAACCGTCCACTTTAGAAAGAGGTCTAAATGTATTTACTGTGTCATATAAAATGATCTAAGACGTATATAAAATAACTGATCAATTCTTAAAACAACCACTAAGTTATTAAATTTGAATAGCGTCGCCATACGCATATGGCTATTGTCTATACACTATTTTCGAATTGGTCAATTGTATTGACGTCTTAATATAAATATATGTGACACTTACACACACGGTCGTCCGTCTCCAAAGTAAGTAACTTAATACTTGTGTTATGGGTAACGGACAACTGGTAGATATACTAAATATATAATTTTAAATACATACTTAAATACAAATACACACCTAGGCTCGAAGAACCAACAAATTGTTGATAGAAAATGTTGGCCCTCAGCGGGAATCGAACCCGCGACCCGCGTAGCTGAAGGCAGGGACACTACCCACTGCGCCAACAGGCCAGTCAACAGTCTTAGGTCATTTTATCACTCATATTTTATACTCATATCTTGATATTAGAGTAATTAAATCATCTAAGTCGCTTTTCGCAGCACAAAATTTTTCTCAGAACGATATTCAAAATTGCTGGCTGGCGATTAAGTTGACGTTATAAAATAAGTTTTTTTATTACATTAGAAACAATTTGAATAATTAACCTTACATACTTGAGACATACGAGTAGTTACATTTTACGCGACTGGCCCGTTGGCGGGTAACTGTGACCTTGGGAGCTGAGAGCTCTGGGGGTCGAAGGCTCGATTCCCATCGAAGGCCTACATTTTTAAAACCAATTGTCACCGATACCACAATTATTACGTCACTTACTTTTGGGACCGACGTATGTTTAATTGTCTCATTTATTTATTTTTCAATATAACAAAGACGGGTTTGTTACAACACTTATAACTCAAGATCTGCTGGGCCAATTTTCCCGGTTTTTAATTCGTTGGATTTGTCTCCGCCCCGAATAGCAGAATACATCTTAAAAACAATGAAAAATCGACGAATACATAATTATGAAAATAAATAAACGTTTATTCGTTTCGTACCTTTCAAACATTTGTTGTCATGCTGTCGAATACTGTAAGTAGTGATTGGCATTTATGCAAGCGTTCAGAAATGTATTTTGTGTAAAAAAATTTAAAAGTTTAAACTTTTTTTACTATTGTCTGTATTTCTTTTTAAATCAATTAAAAAGGTTGAAAAGTACATTAAGCAGATACATAGAAGTTCCTAAATTATTTATTCGTGCGTACAGAAAGAAGGACAAATTATTAACATTTACGCGTGGGTCCAGAAATTGATTTTGTGTCATTGTATTACGTTCATCAAAGCCTAAATTAGTTCAGCTAAAAGGTAACACACCATTCATTGACTATTAGGCGGTACGAAGTTCGCCGGGTCCGCTAGTATTTTAATAAGGTTCTTGTATTACAGAATGAAAGATTTGGGTGGCGGCGCAGTACTAGACTTAGGTATATATATGTTACAACTCCTCCAATTCATATATAAGGAACCGCCCACTGACATCATGTGCACAGGACACTTGAGCAAATCCGGCGTCGATGAGTCCATGTCATGTGCCTTGAAATATAAAGACGGGAGGACAGCTACTATAGCTGCTCACACTCGAGCGACTATGCCTAATAAAGCAGAAATAACTGGTACCAAAGGCTCAATATCGGTAAGTTACAGTTGTTACTTTGTTATGACACCTTAGATAAAAAATATCGATAAAGTCATGATGAATGATCGAGTGCAGGCATATTTAAGCACTTATTTTAAATGTATGTAGTGATAATAAGCTTTATGGATAGAACGGATCATGTATTGAAGCATTATATAGCCCTAGACTCTGTTAAGAAAAAGACCTTTCTCCTGAACTATTTGTAGCCGGAATACTAGCAACAATACTTAAAATAATTTAGGAAAATTAGAATATATTAATATACCATAAATACCAAAAAAATTAAATTAAAATTACATTTAGGAAAACATCGCGAAGACTCGGTCCACGTAGCACCTTGCATATATAAAAAATTTAATTATTACATATTCTATACAATTTTACAAAAAAAATAGTATTACGTATCGTTTTGTGCGTTGTTGTGCCCTAATAAAGAGAGCTGGTTCAGTCAAACAGACGAAAATAATGTGTCAAGCCGCGCTCGATCTGAATGAGACTCGAAATCTGCGTTTGTTTCCATAATAAACTACGTAGTTCGAAAAACACCCTAAAACCCTCTATAATAATTCATTCTTCCTTGTGACTAAGCATTATTTTGCTGTTTCCCTTTTGAAAACATTTTTTTTACTAAAAACAAGTCTAAAGTTGAAAAGAAAGTCTGCCTCTCAGTCTGTTACGCTTTCAATGTTAATCCACTGGTTCAAAGTCGATGAAATTTGGCACAATTAAAGCTTATAATACACCGAGGTAACATATAAGATACAAGTTTTCCTATTTTCTTTCGACAACAACAGGCCTACCGTGATCTCTTATTGCGACTCAATTGAAGACGTAAGCTAAATTGTTTTGCTTTTTCATACCATGACGTCTTAAAGACGCACACTTTAAGTCGTTGCGGAATGATTATTCGGAATGCGTCCTAAAAACATTTGAGTAAAAGAGACAGAGTTATTTATCTATAGTCCATATAACGTTTTCCTTTTCCAACATTTCGACCCCAATCCAATCCACACTTTATGGTACGAAAAGATAGGTTGAGTTTAGGTACTCAAAACGATTCAATTCAATTGAATCGTTTTCTAAAAGTTCATGGTAGGCCTACAGGGAAAACATGTTGCATTGTTGAGGATACCTAAATGATTAAAATTGCATGGCCGAAGCGGGTACCACTAGTCATTTATAAATATAGCATCGTATATGCTTGAAGCAATGCCTTAATATAGGTCTGTCCTAGAAGAGGGAGGAAATGAGGAGGAGTTTGAGTCCACGGGACTCGGACACTTTCCTGTGGAACATTCCAGAGGAAGTATATAAAGGATTTCCTCTCTAGGGGGGAAAAAAGCATCGCAAACTAAATTAAATTAAATGACACTGTATCGTGTTTAAAGTACAAGGAAAACAGCAGTAACAAGGAACATGTGCTCTTATAGGGAAAAGTCACACACGTATGTAGGCACTACCCATTGTACTTGAGAACACCAAATTTATCAGAATAACAGCCATTCACGTACTTTATATTAAGCTTAATTGTTAAATGAAATGAAATGGTATCATTTAGCATTATGATTTAAATATATGGGACATTTTTAATATAAGTGACTCATAGGTGTCAGTTCCCAATGTACGTAACATAATATTTGTAATCTTAGTGACAGACAATTAAAATATTAAAAATAGATTAGACGAATACTTAACTGTATAACTGAGACAATCGAACCCGCGACCCGCGGAGCTGAAGGCACATTGTACGCACACTTTACTGACATCTGCGCCAAGAGGCCTAAAAAAACCTTAAAATTTCAAAATATCTTTATTTATGTACAATGTTGTTTCTTTCTCCTAGGATTTTTTTTTCATATTTACCCCGATAGCTTCAATTGTGCCGAATTTCATCAATATTAGTCCAGCGGTTTAGCCATGAAAGCGTGGAAGTCAAATTGACTTTTGCATTTACAATTTTAATATGGATAGAGAAGGAAAATTATCGAGTGCTAAAACCAGTTGTCATAGAATCTCTTTATTAGGAAAGATGTTGACGAAGATGTCAAGGCATCTTAATTATCTAAATTAAAAAAAGTTATTACAAAGTTTAAGGAAAATTACTCAATAACAATTCATTGATAAATTGCACTTTGACGACACAAAATATGAACAACATAATAAAGTAAAAAATTATGACCAACGAATTTCGATTAACCCTATCCTATTATTATATTATTCAGAATATTTAGATTTCTTAAGACTCATTAATATTCTTAACATAACGCTTAATATTTTTTATATGTCATACTCAAGCATTCGACTTACGTTATGACGTAAATGGAGCCTTTAATAAAAGTATGTTGAGCGAATTACATTCCCATAGACTACGGTTAATATGAATATTCCATATTTCTAGCTCTCTTTATTTGATTTTTAAGCTGTGATAGCCCAGCGGTGAGACCGTGCGACTCTTTCGAGGGGGTCCCGAGTTCAAACCCCGGGCAGGCACCAATGAGTTTTTCTATTAAAACTTATGTGTCTAATTGATAATTGCAATTTATAACACGCTTTTCGGTGAAGGAAAACATCGTGAGGAAACCTGCATATCTCTAGAGAATTCTGGGGATATATGTAACCTACCAATCCGCATTGGAGTAGCGTGGTAGGTCTTAGCTCCAACCCTTCTCTCACGAAATGGAGAGAGGAGGCCCATGCCCAGCAGTAGGATTGTAACAGGCCGCTACTTTACTTTACTTATTTGATTTTTATATTAACAGTATGACTTGAATTCAAATTTGACCCACATGGAGTTGACAGATTTAATTCAAACTTTGTAAACATATCAAGAACCGGTGACAATACAATAAAATAAATAAATTTCTTTAAAAAAATTGCGAACATTCGCACAAAAAAGTGAAAAATCGAGTTTAAATGCCTGAACAAACACGCTTTCGCACTATAAAGTTTAAAATAACGAAATATATTAATAGTTTTGTGAAAGCGTGGGGCGCTTAATGCCATCTTTTTCGTATATATCACACGCTAATCACTTTAAAGTGACCGGTTACAAAAACGTTGTCAAAACTAAGGACACCCATACAAATCCCAAAACAATTCAAAAAACACCCATCAAAATCTAAGTTAAGATAACTTAATAAGAAGAGCAAGAAAACACTAGCTTATTTACATTTATTATTTATATTATATTTATAACATTATTTATAATATCATGCTACGAATTGTTGTTCGTAGCATGATATTATAGGTGGCATTGAAATACGTAATAAGACGTATCTAACTCAATTAAGCTTAATTTTTAAGTCAGTTTAATACAAAGTGTGCACTCCACGCTTTTTTCCACAATAATACTTTTATTTTTCGCGCCGTATGGCATCCAGCTAAGTAGAATAGACCACCCTCATTTCTTACCGAAGTGTCGTAAAAGGCGACTTATGTAAGTCGACCCGCCGTGTGGTGTCCGGCTGAGTAAAATAGACCGCCCTCATTTCTGACTGAGGTGACGTAAAAGACGAATAAAGTTAACTGACCCGCCGTGTGGTATCCGGTTGAGTAGAATAGACCGCCCTCATCTCTGACTGAGGGGTCGTAAAAGGCGACTTAGGTAAGTTGACGTAAGGCAGGCTCGTAAAATAACTACCCAAAACACGTAACAATGTGTTTAAAAAATGATGTGCCGATCCGACTTAGAGTGGGATAAGGGCAGGAGAATGAATGACTTTTATTTTTCTATTTTTCGTTAGATAACACCTTCTAGTTTTTTTAACTCTATTACTTTTCTAGCTGGACTACTTTTGGTGTCCAACAACGTTGCATATATCGGCCGCTAACAGTACAGAGTGGACGTTACCGAAAGGAAAATACAAATTCCATTTCCACAATAGCGCGGGACTCGGTTACGAAATACAAGAGTGTTGGGACTGCATTGACAAAGGTAATATTTGTTACAGGGTATTATATTCATAGAGTTATTATCCTACTAGCGGAAAGCCAACCTAAAATGTGCCCTATTATAATAATGTGAAAGCATATGATAAAAATTATGTCTCTTGTTTTATGTTTGATTAGACATGTTGTAACAATCTGGTATACCCATGTATATCAGATTCATAATCACAGGCTTGCATATGACCCCTCTATTACAGTTCTGCAGATTGTTTAATATTGCATTTAAAATGAATTATTTAGCTCAATTAAAAAATACTGACGATATTATTTTGCTATAATTCGTAAAGATATGTAATGCTAAATGTAGACTAAATGTGTGGTATTCGATTTTAAGACATTTTTTTATATAGGAAAAAAATATATAAGTAAAGTAAAGTACCGGCCTGTTACTATCCCACTGCTGAGCATAGAGGAAATCTATGGCCTCTCCGTTTCTGATCCCAAGGGTTGGAGATAAGATCCACCACGCTGCTCCAATGCTGAATGATAGGTTACACATATCCCCAGAATTCTCTAAAGATATGCAGGTTTCCTCATGATATTTTCCTTTACCGAAAAGCATGTGACAAATTGCAATTATCAATTAGACACATAAGTTTTAATAGAAAAACTCATTGGTGCCTGCTCGGGATTTGAAACCGAGATCACCTCGAAAGACTTGCACGATCTAACCGATTGACTATCACAGCTTAATATATATTACTTTATATAATATTACTTTGTATTGTGAATCTCCACTATTTCTAGTAATAAAAATAATAATAATTTGAATTTAGTTTTCGGAGCACGTAAATACGTGAGCACGTATTTATAGTAGAAGCGAAAACATTTTATTCCTCTTTACGAAAATTACGCGGACGGAGGAGTATGAAAATTGTCTCAGTTATAGTATAATATATAGGAGTGCAGAATGAGCACTAATATTAAAATAAATATATGTAGCACAAAAATATGAATTGAAGTAACACGGTCACCGGGTCACCTTAGTCTGTAACCTAAGCAACAGAATAAAGCCATAAAAACTGTTTAATAGTTTTTTGTGACCGAGAATTAAATAGGACCATCGGGGCGGAAAATGTATCTACAACGGAATTTTGTGTTATAAGAAACCTTCAACGTAAACATTTCAATAGTTATCACTATTCGGTATTTCTATATAAGAATGATTTTGAAATATTATTTTAAGAACGATAATGTGTTATTTTTTATATGCCAAACATCTTTACGACTAATCTGCTAGACCTATTGTGGTGCATGAGATTACTTGTATTGAGTTTAGCATTGGCTTAAACGTTTCAACTTCTTCGATCCACGATTCGATTCGATCATTCTTTGGATCCACATCCAACATCCGACATCTTGCCTTCCCTAAATGCTCCTCACTGATTTACTCGAGATCATTTAGCTTTTAAGGTGTAAAGCTGTGAAATGATTTACCTGTATCAATCCGCAAATCTCCCTTCCTGTTAGCATTTAAGTTACAGACTAGAAAATATTTGTCTCAAGTCATTTAAATTAAATTTAGTACCATCATCTACTTATCTTACCTAAAATTAAATATTTATATTCATATTGCATTATTTTTCTATGTATATAGTGTTTCGTAATTTTTATTTTTCTTCCTTCCTTTTTTCATTATCCATATTTCACTTCTTCACCTTTTCTTTCTGTTACTGAGGGTTGACTGGAAGAGATCCCTTTTAGGGATAAGTCCGCCTTTGTACATATGCTATATTTTTTCTTTTTTCTTCTTTCTTTTTTATATTATTCTGTATGTAAATAAATAAACACACACTAATAGTATGTCACTGCACGTCCACTTTCGACATGGTGCGCTTATCAGTCTGTTAACCCACTAGTATTACTATGTATATAAATTAGTATACTGATGGATGTATTTTGTGTGTGTCCTGTATAAATATACAAAGTATCACACCTCACAACCCACATACACTACATCTATATTTAACTATCCCTTTTTTTTCTTCTTTTTTTTAAGCATATTATATATGCGTTATTTACCAAAAAAATTTTATTAATTATATTACGATTTACGGGAAGGGCGCTGTATACGATATACAGGTTACAGAGGTCTAAAATATATAAAGACAAAATTCTAAAGATAATAAATAATATTTTTGTGTTCATTTATATTGTGTAAGAATGTGTTTTAGTATAATAATAATATTATTATTATTGATGAAATTTAGCACCGGGCCTACTTATTATAGTATAAATATATTTCCAGCAACAGGTTAAGAAACATTGCTTTTTTTTAGGACACTTAAAGTATTAAGATTGCTCGAACAAAGTCGCGGTACACATACACTAGTTTACTATAATAATTGGACTTAAGTAAATTACTTTATTCTTTCAGGATTGCTGGAGAGTCCGAAAATGAGCTTAGACGAAAGCGTCCTACTTTCGAAGCTTAGTGATACAATGAGGGCACAATTAGGCGTACTTGACACTGTTTATTAGGCACTGTATAATTATGTTCAAAATATAAAATGCCAGTATTGAATAATAGTTTTAGGCTAAGTAGATAATGTACAAGAACAAAATGAGGGCATAATATTAAATGCTATAAAAATATTTACCCATTGTTATAATACCCATACGTCCATCATAACTCCAGAAGTATTAGGTCAAAAACTGTCCTAAGTGAAATAGAATTGACATATTCGGAAAAACGATACAAGTTTCAGCAAAACACAAAAAAATGTCAACCTTAATTGTAATTAAAGTTGATTTTCATTCAAATCAAGAAACACATGATGCATTTTGCGTTATATGTCGATTAAACAATAATTGATTATTTGTCGGTCAAATTAAAATGGCGAGCGAAATTTTGATATATAAAAGGAGAATAGTGTTGTAACTGTAAAATATCCGAACTAGAATAAACCAATTTAATATTAGTTTATAATCCACTGAATTAATCATATAAAAAATACAAAAATTTTATTCTACATTCTTTCTTAATGAACGTAAGATATCTTGTCCGTTTTTGTCCTTTTAATTACTATTTAAGAATCATATGAAAATTATCAAAAACGCTATCCGCTTTAATATAATTCAGCCATTACTGGACAAAATGATTGGAAGTAAAAACAAATGTAACCCTTATATCCTATACGTATGTATAAGGATTACATTTGTTTGTATTAATATATAACTTAAAATTTTCATTTAATATATTAGGTCCTTACATATGAAATTGGCGTTTTCTATGGGAGGAACATAAAGTCGATTTTTTTTTAATGAAATATATTTAATTAATTAAAGTATGTACCATTGCTATGTATGCACTTTTGCCATCTCATAGGTAGTTCATTGATCCCCTTACTAAAAAAACCATTCGGGCGGGAATCAATTAAATTCTTTGAAGGCGGTTTGGACTGCCCCATCGGAGTTGAATTTTTTTCTTTGCAAGTAGTTATCCAAATTGCGAAAAAAATGGTAATCTGTTGGAGCAAGGTCCGGAGAGTACGGTGGATGTCTAAGACATTCTAATTGAAGCTCCTCTGATTTGGTAGCCGTCTGTTGTGCAGTGTGTGGTCTAGCGTTGTCCTAAAGCAGCAGTGGCCTAGAGCGATTGACCAGCCTCGGTTGTGTAGCAGCTAGCTTTTCCATCATGGTTTGCAGTTGCTGACAATAGATATCTGCCGTAATCGTCTGGCCAGATTTAAGAAAGCTGTAGTGAACGACACCGGCACTAGTCCACCAAACACTTACAAGCAACTTTTTTTTAGTCAATTTTCGCTTAGGGCAAGATTTGGCTCGTTCGCCAGGGTTCAGCCATTGCGATGAGCGCTTCCGATTATCGTAGAGGATCCACTTTTCATCACAGGTAATGATTCGATTTAAAATTCCTTCATTATTGTGCCGGTTGAGTAACGTAACGCAGCAGTCGACGCGCGTTTGTCGGTTTGCTTCACTCAATTCATGAGGTACCCACCTCTCAAGCTTTTTCACCTTCCCAATTTGCTTCAAGTGGATTAGAATAGTTTTATCACTAACACCGGAGCCTGCAGCTAACTCGGACGTGGTTTGCTATGGATCCGCTTCCACAATAGCCTTCAATTCTTCATTATCAACTTTGGTCTCCGGCCGTCCACGAGGCTTGTTCTGCAGGTCGAAATTTCCAGAACGAAAACGGTGGAACCAAAAACGCACTGTGTTTTCTTTTGCGACACCGTCACCATACACATCATTAATCCTTCGAGCCGTTTCTGCAGCACTGGTGCCACGGTGGAACTCATACTCGTAAATAACGCGATATTTCATGTTTTCCATTTTGTAAACAGAGTGACACAAAGAAAAAAACAAAAGAAGAAAAAACAAATGAATTAGGGGGTTTGAAACACAAATGCATGAGTAAATAGCTGTATGAATTTGAATTTGAAATTCCTAACCATAAAGGTAATATTTGAGATCAAAGTGGCCAGTACGACAAAACGCCAATTTCATATGTAAGGACCTAATACATAATTTTGTATATTTTTGTTATCAACGTTTCGTGCGCACTATATTTAAATTGTAATAACTTTGCCAGTAGCGGTTATTATAAAAGTGTTTCATATCATGGTCACTAAATGATTGGTGATTTCTGTCCACGTCTGCTGGAAATGCTACGACTTTAAAAAACAGCAGAACAATTTTTAAATGTGTACTTATTTGTTGAGGAAACTTGAGCGCCTAACTGTTTATCTAGTGTATTATACATCAACGTATTTACCGTACAAATTATAGTATTTACCTCAACTAACTGTGATGAATGTGTGTTGTGACACGTATTGTAAATTATATATTTAAAAAAATATATACACGCTAATTTATTGTATCCGCATTGTTTTATTGAATGTCCTATCTGTACTTCCATACTAATATTATAAAGAGAAAAGATTTGTTTGTTTGTTTGTTTGTTTGTTTGTGTGTGTTTCTAATGTTTTTACGCAAAAACTACTCGACCGATCTCAAAAATTCTTTCACCATTGGAAAGCTGCTTCTTCACTGAGCAACATTGGCTAGATGTCATTTAAAAAAATAAAAATCCCTAATAAATTAATAAAAAATAGTAATAAGTTGTGAAAAATTCAGTCTTAAACATCTTTCTTCGCGTGCGCTGCAGAAACTATTGAGGATAGAGCAAAAAAATTTCTACAGTATTATAGAACATATTGATATCCACAAAAAAGTCCGTGATACCATATGTCTAACTATTATAGCTATACCTATATAACTACTTTTTTACATTCTAAAAGTTGATAAAATTGCCAACAAAAATCAAACCATTTTATTCTAATCTCTGTATTGATGCTTATCCCATTAAATGATATTTAATTAAAAACTACTTCAATACCTGTAAAATAGTTTTTAAATTATTAAAATCCGACATCCCAATCAAAAGATATTACGAATTTAAGAATATAAATCGAAAGAAAAAACGCCATAACAAATTCATTGTAGCGACCGTTATAGCAGGGCCTGCATTTGGTGAGGTCTTATTCCAAGACTTTCCACTACCACGAGATCGGTATGGACGCGGGTGAAACCACGGGGTATTGCTAGTTTATAATAATTACATTTAACCTATTGCATGTACCACCACACACGCACGTTATAGCGTCCTGTATTTAACGACTAACAAGAATTAAAATAATTAACTAAATGACTCATTGTACAACGACCTTTTTATAGCGTGCATCAACCTTTTGTTCAACGATTTAATCTCAAAAAATCTAAATCAGTTACTAGTTACGTAGCACCACTAAGGTTAATAAATTACTTCTAAGCAGTATTTCAAATCAGATTTTCAGCTATTTGCACTATATACAAATTAATATGTACCTACACAAAATAATGTCTCACTAAAGTACTTCTGATTTTTTCTCATGAAGTCCTTACCTGATTTTGTTTGCTGGAGCAAAGATAACTGTTGCTTCTGATATAATATAGTAATGATATAAACAAGTATCTAAAGCATTTTTTTGTTATAAAATAACTAACGACTATCTTTTTTGTTTTCCTCATTTCTTCCTTCCTTATCGTATCTCTTCCTTCAAACTAATAGACAACTATTTTTACGCTAAGGACTGGAAAGAAGAGATTTCCACATGCCATACGAAGTCATAAGTCATAGTTCACTTTAATACAGCAACTCCCTACGACGGTTTCAAGGTAATCTATTTATTACAAGGAGAGTTCTACCAATACTCTTAAATATTTATGTATAAATTTCATTGAAATACGGTTTTGTATGCAATCTCATATTCATAAAGTCTCACAAAATAGAAGAATTTCGCCCTTTAGGTGAGCAACAGCGCAAAAGTTTGCTAAAACGGCTTTTATACCAGCCGGGAATGGTAAATAATATAGAGGCATTCAAATGAATATTCCAAAACCACAAATTTTTGTATAGTTATGTAACCTGTATCAAAGGATTTCAATACACTCTTTTGGGCAAAAATAGACCAAATTATTAATGGCAAACAATTTATAATTTATGCGTTTACTATCAGTATGAATTTAACAATTACATTTGTTTAAAGTTTAATTTGAATTTATGTTATATTTATATATAAAAGTAATGCACATCTTCTTACCAAATCAAATGAAATCAAAACCTTTTATTAATAATGTCACCGTAAAGTAGATAACAGTATATTAAAAAAATATACATAAATGTGACGTTATGAATTGGGACACCATTGAGCTACCATTGGACAGCTAAGTTGAGGAGTACCTCAACGCTGGTTTTCAATGGCGAAAATTGTTCCTTATATCTAAATCTTAGTCTAAAGACAGTAAAAACGATAGTGACGGACAGTTAGAGGTAGAAATAAATTCAAAATAGACAAAGTAAGAACCGACATAAGCGTGCGGTTCCTGCTTTGCGCCATGCAAAAGCAAATAAGTTATTTGTGGTATAAGATTCTATAATAAAATCCCGGAATCGATTTTATCTTTACTACTACAGCAGTTTAAAAACGCTGTTAAAGGGAGGCTGTATAAAAGTCTGCTATACTATTGAGGATCCACACATTTTTATCATCTATATAAATAGATGATAAAAATGTGTGGATTTAGCCTCTTATACCCTGTACAAGATTGTTATAAACAAATGTAACTAGTTATAAGAATTTTATTTGAAAGAGCAACCACCGAGTTTCTTGCTGGCTCTGTCTTCTAGGTAGGCACAGCTTTCCGGACCAGCAGTAGATTTTGAGGATTCAAAAGCACTTGTTTACAAGTTTACTTGAATAAAGATATTTTGAATTTGAATATTTGTAGTAAGGATATGTATTAATTACATATATGCATATAAGGAAGGTTGAAAGAAGGGGCAATCGAGGGAGTTGATTTATAATTATTGATTTATTTATAACCACGTATATTTTTATACAATAATGTATATAACAGTTACAGTTTGTAGAAAATCATGTTACAGTAAATAGAAAAGATTTTATTTGTAACTCTGGAATACTTTCTGAATGATCCGAGCGCCTTCCCTCAGTTGCGCTTCGGTTATAATCAGTGGAGGGGCCAAACGAATAGTTTGTCCGTGCGTCGTCTTCGCTAAAAGACCGGCGTCTTTCAACCGATGACATAAATCGTACGCATTAATACCTGTCAATATATAAAATAAATTTATTATTTATGATAGAAATAATAAATAACCTAAGTTAATAATATACATCTTATAAATTTTGCTTTGATAGTCGTGAATGACACATTCAATAGTAGTGAATGACAATTGATAAAGATGGTGGATAAGTGGGCCCCAAGTACACTTATAATTATGTGATTTAGAGAAGCAGGCGTTACTTTGCGGAAATCCATTAAACAAAAGTAATAATAAAATTATTTTGCTATAATCAGCGATAAAGTAAATAAAAAAATATATATATATAGTGCTAAATGTATGACTATTCGTTTTTCATACCCGATTTATGCAGGATTTGTAAAAACTCATGCACAAACCTCCTCCACCGCCACCACAATACACAAGCACTACACACGTTCACTATCACAAACTCAACAATCGTTTCGCCCCGCAACCGAAGCATCATCAGGAGATAGACTCCACGACAAGCTTTGCAATTTTGTCGCAGGTCTATCCACTGCGTCGTGGAATTTTTTTTAATTACATATTACTTTTGTTTATTAAGATAAAATCGCAAAGCTTTGCCATTTTATCGTAGCGTTTGATTTGATTTGGAATTTTATTATTACTTTTGAGTAATACAAAGCGAATATTATTTAATCCAGTTTCCTACTTTTACTTTACTTACTTTACTAATTTTATTATAACTTTTGTATTATGGATCTCCGCAAAGTAACGCCTAATTCTATAAATTACTTTTTAAATATTTATTTACAACCTTGTTGTGTCTGACTTGAAATCTTTATTAGTTTATACTAACTTTGTATTCAAAGAATATACGAACACCATGTCCATAACATAGCGCCCATACTGATAAGATAAAAAGAAACTACTGTAGGTGATAGATATATTCAATAACACTACTCGTACCGAGCTGATGAAATAGACTATTTTCATTGTCATTAACTGCTAATAAAGATATACTTAAATTGAATTAAAAATGAATAAATTAAAAAATATTTAATTCTTATAATTCTATAATATATTTTATTTCCAATCGTATATTCATTATTTATCTGTGTACTCAAATAAAAAAACAAAGATAGAACTATCTTAGCGGGAAAAGCGGCTTCCCTACTCTACTTTAAAAAAAACTCTATGGTAAATATACGCGAAGAAGTCAAGTATTACGCCCGAAGGCTAATTTTGGTCGTATTTAGGTAGAATATTATTGTTGATAGGCGTAGTGCTAAGAATCGAGCAACTATACCTGCTTATAATTGCTAATTCGCATTTTTCGACACAATATATGATTCAACACAAAATTTTGGATTAAAAGTCTTAATGACTACAAAAACTGATACTCTTCTCGGAAGGAACAACTTTCCGAACCAGCAGAAGATTTTGACTATTCAAAAGCACTTGTTTACAAGTTTACTTGAATAAATAATAATTTGAATTTGAAGCTGATTGTAAAACAATTCACAATGGGGTTTTTAATCCTTAATATGAATCAATTAATCAAGTTTTTCGTATCTTATGTTATTACATTATTTTTCGATGAGCAAAAATTAATGCTCCATAAACTTAATATTAATTATATCATACGAAATACATATATAAATTATTTAACAACATACGTGTTCATTCTATTTAAACGAAACCTTGAATTAATCGGAATTCGTGACCATGCGAAAAATGTCGTAGACCTCCGGCACCCACAAGAGGGCGTTATCGCTTTAGGAAAGGTGACTAAATATTTAGCAACTTTACAAAGTCATTTGTACATTTTTAATTCATCAATCCATTCTTATATTATAAATGCGTCCGTCTGTTTGTTAAACATTCACGGCTAATCCTCTGAAGCAATATTGATGAAGTTTATTACGATTGGAGCTATATAAGCTATTCTATACTGGGATAAAATCTGTGTATGCATATTATAAAACAAATTCCCCAAAAGCTGTCTGTATATGATTGATTTCCTAAAAAAATCGTATTTTTGTGCGGTGTTTACTTAAAGATAGTGCAATTCTTGAGGAAGGCTTAGATTAAGACTACTTTTTTCACTTAAATTTACTTTCACTTAAATATAGAGGTTGTGGACAAACGTCCTAAAATTATTTATTTCAAATTCCTAAGGGGGATTTATAAGGGAAAATAATACTAGTCGATGGTAATTATGTCACGTGTACTACTAGTACTAATAAATATAATATATCGCTCGTTTAGTATTAAAGTGACAGAATTCAAAAAAGTTGTTTTATGGCAATTTGCAATAATGCGTAGCGTAGCGTCTTCAAAACTCGTGAGTTTTAAAGAAACCCATACCTTGGAAGAGCACGAAAACACTAGCTTTTATTAATAATTAAAATAGATTTAATAGGAATCACTAAGTGTCTACCTCAAGCAAGCCGAATTTTGAATTCGGTAAGTTTCATACTAAGCGTGCGATATGTGCATGGGTGTATAAGGAAAAACGTCCCGAGTCCCGGCCTATAATTGCCTGGGGCGTTCAGGACCTACATTGCGACTATCTAGTTACTGTCAAGCCTGATAGATATTAGCATATATTTTGATGGAGGTCCACTCCTTGATAGTATAGCATCTTACTTTCTTATACAAATTTATATATGCTACTTTTGCCCTATTTCTTTATGGCGAATAATCGCACGTCACTAAAAGCTTACGCTTCTAAGAATTGGTTTTCTTTTGTAACTCTATAATAAATGACTTAATGAATCCATACTTCATTTTCTTTTATCAGGGCCAAATGTCTAAGAAACAAAATTTAAATAAACCTAACAGTTGCAAACTAAAAGGCTTACTGTTTATTCAATTCGACTAAGGTTCCATATTTCGGTATAGGCTACTTGTTAGTATCATATTTGATTTACACCCAAAAAAATCTACAGACTGAACAAAAAAGGCAAATGAAAAACAAGGTTATGAAAGATCACCGGTCGTTTTAGTCACCCACTAAACGTTTCAAGGTCATTGTCAAAAACTATCAATAGTCACTCGGAGGACGTTCCTCAGTCAAGCCAAACCATCAATACTTACTGTCATGCACATCGATTGCGAACATGAGACCTCGGCCGCGAATAGTCACTATCTTCGACTTTGGAACCTTCTCCAATTCCTCGCGGAACACCGAGTACATTTTCTCTGCGTTCTCGATCAATTTCTCTTCCAATAATACCTATATGAAATACCTATGTACACATGATCTATATTTTTAATGCATGAAAATATACGAAATACCTTAATTGCCTGATATTTAATGTACCAGCATTCAAAAGCCAACTTTAAAAAACCTTCTACAACGCATATTCTCGTTATTTAAACGATTTTTTATTTATTTATTTATTTATGTAGTACAAGTTATTCAATAAGTTATTTAAAACCAAAACAATGTGCACAAAGTAAGCGATCACTTCCAGCAGCCCTAAGAGTGTCGGGAAACATTGGAATGTGTTATAAAATTTTGCATATGTATATATCACATATAATCATATCATTCATACTAATATTATAAATACGAATATTTGTGAGTATGGATGGATGGATGTTTGTTACTCTTTCACGGCTAATCCGCTGAATCAATATGGATGAAATTTGGCACAATTATTCTTTTTATACCGGAATAACACATAGGCTATAGAAATCCTGTTAATTCTACAGGAATACATTTCTACAAACCAGACAAATACAACTTCCACGCGAGCGAAGCCGCAGGCTAGTAAATATATATACAAAATAAGAATATTACATATACTAGTATATAAATATATATAATTTTTTCATTGATTCACAAGTGTTTTTTTCAGCTTCTTTTTAAGCGAGTTTATGGAAGATGTATTTTTTGTTATACTATCGGAAAGCGAGTTCCACAAACGAGCAGCAGCGATTGTTAACGATTTTCTATAAAAAAAATGGTGTTAAAAAGGGGGATGGCCAGTGATTCTTGAGTGAGTTCAGTGATTTTTTACTCCAGTCTATAAACTTTTCTCAGAAACGTAAATCATATAATCACATAATTTGTATTTTTCTTAATAGCTTTTGCTATTTGTATGCTCTATAACATCTTAACTCTGATAAGAGGATACTACCTCATTATTTAATTACTATGCTGGATGTTTCTTATTATTGCAACAACTTGTTGTCATCTTTAATTAATATAGCATTTCGTTTCAATTTTTTATTGTATCATGTATATTCTAACACTTATTAAATATATATATTGTTGATGGCCTAATCAAATAATATATATATATGATGTTCCTGTTTTTACCGCTGCAGTGTATAATAAAAAAATAATAATTAGTTGCCAATAATGACAGTATTTGTTTCAGGAAATTTACAACACAACAGATTCTCGATAACAAGCTGAATCAGAATTTAAGATAAGACAAATAGATCTATGAAATACATGAATGACTTACATTTATTGAGATATGAGTATTATCTTAAATCCCTAACGTCCTTCGGACTGAATAAATAAAAAAGATAAATTAATAGGTTAAAACGCTTCAATAAAATCGTTCCAAAGAAACTAATTTAAGTGATTATAACACAACATGTAAAAATAAATCTCTTGGTTTTTGAAATACATGTTTTCCTTGAAATACATGTTTTCTTGACTCTATTTTAAAGTAGTTTTTTACTTTTAAACTTGTAACTGTATGAAATTAAGGATTTATTTCCGGACATTAGACTAGAATAGAAGTATGATACAATCTTAACAAAAAGCTACACTTATAATTTTGAGGTCAGCACATTACGAATACTTATATACATAGCATATTATTTAAAGTAATATATAATAGGTATTTACATTAATATCCTTATTGATTGTTCTAAGGTGTTAAAATTAGGATTAATTTCTAAAACATTTTTTTGTGTGTCTTGCTGGGAAACAGTGGTGAATTTAAGAACGATCAAACTACCTGAGAGGACTCAGACCTCTGTTTAAAAAAAGCTGGAATAGCTACTGCAATACTCTGCGAAATGGTGTGACTGTCTAAAGCTCGTAGACTCAAACCCCGTGCAGGCACCAAATAGTTTTCTATAAAAACTTACGCGCCTAATTGTAATTTGAAAATAACTGATCTAGAATGTTCTCGGTATTTAATTAAGGCCTTATAAATATAACTCAAACGCAAGACGCCAACTAATTTTACATGTTTGCAATGTTATTTGAATCCTGCAATTCTTTAAATATAAAGGATATTGTAAAAGATGGCGTTAGTAAACATATTTTTAGAGAAGTATGAAATATTATTAAGACATATTAATATAATCGCCAAATAATATGTTTAAGTTTACATGATATGCAACAGTTAGTTCATAAATTATACTGTAAATAGATAGATCCTAGATTTGTATAATAATCCAATATTAGTGATCGAAGGCTTTACGAGTTCTATCGTGATTATATAGAAAGTTAAATGAGAAAGAATTATATAATAGAATATCATAATATCGGATGCGCGACTTTGCCTATCGAGACCTCATCTATGATTTTGATCTGATTAAGTAGTATAAATGAAGAAACCATACAAACTAGTTAACTAAGAGTTAACTAGGGGGTTAACTCTGTCCGATAAATTTCTGATTGTATGACAACAGACTAAAATATCTTTAAATGAGTTAATATTATACTAAGTCTTTCAGAAATTCAAATTCTGAAACTTATTATATAGGGGTTTCGGGGGGTGACAAATCGATCTAGCTAGGTTTTATTTACAAAAAAAAAGTCGTTTTATCCCTGTTTTCAGATATTTAAAAATTGTTTAAATATGAATTGAATACTAAGGTTAATTTTGTCGTCATTTGTAAAGTTGTTACAGCTCAGTAAGGAACAAGCGGCGAAAATACCCCAGATCGAATCACAGATATAACTTGGTCTTTCTTTTTTTTTAATAATTTAATTGCATTTTTTTGTATCTGTAAAAAAAAATACCGAGCAAGTCCCCGTCACCCTTTACCTTTATAGCCTCAGTGGCGACCGCACACGCGAGTGGGTTCCCGCCGTACGTTGAACCGTGTATTCCAGGCGTTATGACCTAAAACGAAATTGTCTATTTATCATCAAAAAACGCTAACTCAGAAAGCATTAACCATCTTACAAAAGTAATAATAAGATTATTTTGCTATAATCCGCGATACAGTAAATAGAAAATATATATAGTGTTTAATGTATAGTGGACTATCTGTATTTTCATACCCGATACGTGCAGGATTCGTAAAAACACATGCACAAACCTCCACCACTTCCACCACAATACACAAGCTCTACACACGTTTATTATCACAAACTCAACAATCGTTTCGCCCCGCAACCGAAGCATCATCAGGAGATAGACTCCACGACAAAATCGCAAAGCGCAAAAGCTTTTGTTGAGAGCGATTGTTGAGTTTGTGATAGTGAACCTGTGTAGTGCTTGTGTATTGTGGTGGAAGTGGTGGAGGTTTGTGCATGTGTTTTACGAATCCTGCACGTATCGGGTATGAAAATACAGATAGTCCACTATACATTAAACACTATATATATTTTCTATTTACTGTATCGCGGATTATAGCAAAATAATCTTATTATTACTTTTGTATTATGGATCTCCGCAAAGTAACGCCCAATTCTATAAATCATTAACCATCTGTTTTTCACTCTAAATATAGCTTAAAAAAAAACAAAAATACACATTTATAGCACACCGAATTTTAAACAGCAAAATAATTCTTATTGTATGTAGAAAATAAAACGAAAATTTTACGAATTTTATATACTGTAAGGGGTAATTACAAGAGGTCGCTGCTATCGTGCGTACGAGTGCATCCGATGAATAACGAACACAGCCGATGGCGTTGTCGATGCAACGCCTAACAACAAATAGTGGTTGCCATGGAAACGGAATAACGAGGAGCCATCTTGTGTGATGTGACGCGTGTTTTGTATTATCATATTAATTGCGATCGAGGAAGTATAAGTTGAATTATAGATTGAGGATTCATTAATACTCACTTCTGAACATTCTTTAACAATACATTTTCATTTTTTATACGAATGGCCTGTTGGCGCAGGTTGGCTCCGGCTTCGATTCGACTCGAGGTCCTACCAAGGACCTCTTTTCTATAAAAACTTTTTGGGTTCTTCCAGTCTGGGTGTATTTATATACCTAAGTTTTTATTTCAATTTATATATGTACTACCCATTGTCTGTGCACCCATAACACAAATATTAAGTATCTCACTTTGGGACGGACGACCGTGTGTGTCACACATATTTTTTTTAATAATTTATCTATAAAAAATATTTTGGTGTTGATCAATAAAAGTTTAATTCGAATTAAATTCTTAATGTTTAATACTAACATCCATGACATTATTGTTAGCCAGAACAGCGGATACAGGCAGCAAGCCTCCGCTGAGAGCTTTTCCCAGTATGAGTATATCTGGCTTGACACCCTCATGCTGCACGGCCAGAAGTTTCCCTGTACGACCTGAAAATATAAGTAAAATTCATAGCTATTCGCATTTTTGTATTTTTCTCATTCGCATTATACATATTAATATTGATATTATAAATGTAAATACTGTCTAAATGTCTGTCTTTCCGTTGTCTAAGTGTTTGTCCATCTGTTACACTTTCACGGCTGAGCTCATAATGATGAAATTTGGTATTATTGACATCCTTAAATACCGGGCTGTGATAGCCCAGCGGTGAGACCGTGCGACTCTTTCGAGGAGAACACGAGTTCAAACCCGGGCAGGCACAAATGAGTTTTTCTATTAAAACTCATGTGTCCAATTGATAATTGCAAATAATCACACGCTTTTTGTTGAAGGAAAACATCGCGAGGAAACCTACATATTTCTAGAGAATTCTGGAGATAAGTGTTGGTAGGTTACACCTATCTCCAGAATTCTCTATTCCGCATCCGCATATCGGTATCCGCATTGGAGCAGCGTGGTAGGTCTTAGATCCAACCTTTCTCTCCAGAAACGGAGAGAGGAGGCCTATTCCCAGCAGAGGGATTGTAACAGGCCGCTACTTTACTTTTAAATACCGGGCTTACATCTTCATTTAAAAAAAAATTTTGTCTATATTTCCTTCATAGACTCCGAAACGGCTGAACCAATTTTAATTAAATTTTCAGGCAAACTTTACAATGACCCAACGGATGATCCTGTAAAGGTTTCTGGCGATCGGAATATTTTTATTTAACTGTTGAGTACTGTTTCGAGGGGAATTTGAAACCAGACTGAGCCAGGGCAACACGTTGCCGGACAGGTAGTATTAGATTTAAACAATCCATTTCCCTATGGAAATGGTAAAAAATCCATATTTTTTAATTAACGATAGGCATTTAAGCTGACTCAAACGAAGTCGCAAATATAAAAAATCTCATTACCAAGTTCAGTTTAAACTTTTTTTTAAAGTCGTATCTGTAAATGATATCGTCAAGAATTCATACAATTTTAATAGCTTGCAATTACCTAATCCCGTTTGTACTTCATCGGCAATCCATAGCACATTATACTTTGTGCACAGTTCTCGAACTTTCTTCAAATAACCGTCGTCGGGGATAACAACTCCTGCCTCTCCCTGAATAGGTTCCACCATGTACGCGGCTACATTGGGATCTTGAAGAGCTTTCTGAAACACATCAAAGTTCAATTACTTATCATAGGCATTATGGTGTTTTTTTACTACTATATAGTACAACCACAATAGAAAGCAAACAACTGAACAAAAATTAAACTTAAACTTTTTGTTTTTCATTATTATTAAACTTATAAATTAACTAATATCTGGCTATATTGGCCTGTAAGAATTGCCTATAACCTGAGCTGTTGTTATAGCCTTATACGCTATTACTACTACCTTACTATTATTGAGTACGAACCACAATGGAAATACTTTAGTGAAATAACGATCTAGCCAAAAGGCTGATAAACTTATAAATTAATTAATATCTAGCTATATAAATGGCCTGTAAGAACTGCCTATAACCTTAGCCATTCTGATAGCTTTACAGGCTATAAGAACTAGTCAGGTATATTAGAACATGTCCAGTGACTTATCTTAGTCCTTACTATATAAGAGATTTTGTTCCAGTGTTCTGTGTATAGCAATATTTTTAAGGTAATATTGTAAGCATTGTCCATCAGTTCTAAAATTATTAATTCGAAAGTCCTTTCCCTCTGTATATCAGTCCGTTAAAATTTCACGATCTGCTCGAATAATATCGATGAAATTTGTTACAATTGAAACTTATACATCGTGCTAACATATAGTAAGAATCCTTTTTTCCTTTTGGAACAGGAAAATCCTCACATATAATTGTGGGCTTTTTAACACATGTTGACGCAAACGAAATCGACGCTCGTATATTATAATATAAACCTAAAGAAGTGTTATTATTTGTCTCACGAAATGCTACTCTAAATTACATTAGATTCTGGTTTCCCACAATAGAATAAACTTGGATTTAATAGTGATCCAAATCTGATACTAGACTTATTATATAACTGGTCACCTTATAAGCCGAATAACCAAAAACCTACTGGTAGGCAATATAAAGTTCCCGTCCGACATGCCGAAGAAACCGGTAAGAGGTTGGTTTTTTTCAATTTATTTAAATAATAGAAAAAAAAATACAAACAAAATATCAAAGAGATTTGTCTGGTGTGTAGTAGCTTAGTTAGTGAGACTTTAACTTATTAGAATTGAGTACTTATAGGCACATAACACATCAAGCCAACTGACTCCATTTACCGCATACTAATAAAAATAGAAATGGATTATGAACAAGTCCAATGAATAGCTACCAACAGAGGTAGCAACGATGCGTCATTGATAAAGTAATTTCGCGAGCTTGACTTGCAGCTATGCTATGCACCTACCGATTGAGTTAAAAATACCTCTTCCCGATAATGCGTTTCCATCATACACTTAATATCAAGTGAAACAGTAGTCACAAGGCAAACGCATCATAATAAACAAAACACTCGCATTTAAGTAATTTAATGCAACAAACATGACAATATTCTATAGGTTCTTATATATCAATTTCTCAATTTGAATATGTGAATGTCGACGCAAAAAGCTTTAATATTTTTGCTTCTCTTTTTTAGCCGGTGGACGTAGATATCCCACACAAAACAGACAGCTTAAATCTGGAGGCTATTTGAGGTATTTTCGAAGTCATCTGTCCGTCTATTGGAGAGTCTACCAGAGTTACGTTTACGCAATGGGTTTTGCACTCTAAAGCCCTAAAACCCAATGTCCCTCGTTTCTTCGAAAACAACGATGTGCCCAGCCCAGTTTTCAGGGTAACAATATGAATTATTATTTATCTATCTATCACTATTTTTAAAATTACAAGCAATATAACAGAACTAACCACTTTGCTATAATCCGCACGGGTTAAGTGAATGCATGCAAAGCCAATGTGTATGAAGCAGGCAAAATCTACGCACCTTATACATGCAGGACCAGCCTCCACATGCACCCCAAGGCGCAATTCACCAGCAACAACGCACACAAAAGCAGCACACACACCCACCACCACAATCTCGACGATCGTTTCGCCCCGAAACCGAAGCATCATCAGGAGGATAGGCTTCACGACAAAAATCGTACGATTTTTGTCGTGGAGCAGAATATGGAATTCCGCAAAGTAACGCCTGCTTCTATAAATCATTTTTAAAATTCTTTCTTACCTCTAAAGCTGGGATGTCATTGTAAGGAATAACTTCGAAACATGGCATATAGGGCCCGAATCCGTTGTAGCACGCAGGGTCTGTGGAAGATGACACTGCCGACAGTGTTCGACCCCAGAAATTGCCTTCCGCGAAGATTATCTGGAAATTAATAAATCCTATTAATTGGTAACGAATCTAAAAAAGTTTAGAAGAAAACTGCTTTTCAAAGGCATTATTCACAATTCTGCAAAATTTGAAATAATGAAACTCCTTGAAACATAACAGATCTTCTTTGCATAATGAATTCCTAGTATTTCTATTAGTTGTCCACCAAGGGCGTAGCCACAATTCTATACACGGGATATACTGAAATATATTCTCCTGTCCTTATCCCACTCTAAGTGGGGTCGGCACAACATGTTACAAACATGTTGTCATATGATTTGGCTACGTACTTTACGACCGGCCGCCTGTCTAACGTCAACTTACCTTAGTCGTCTTTTACGACACCTCGATAAGAAATGAGGTTGGTCTATTCTATGCAGCCGGATACCAGACGGCATTTACCTTAGTCGCCTCCTACGACACCTCGGTAAGAAAGGAGGGTGGTCTATTCTATTCTGCCGGATACCACACAGCCAAGAGGATATACTGAAATTTTAAATAAATATAAATATTACAGTATTGAAGTATTAAATAAAATAGAGATATACTACATAGTCAATATTGTTTAAGTAAATTTCGATATTTATCAATATTAAATATTATTACATTTTTGTCATTACTTTAAACCTTTAATATTAATTAATTAATTAATTTTACTTGTATTTATATTACATTACATTATAGGTACTATGCAAGCCTTTTATAGTGTCACATGTTGTGAGTTATCAGTTTCCCAGAGTTACAGTTTTCAGTCTAAGGAGGGGGGGGGGCAGCCCCACCATGTCCGTACCTCGCTACGCCCATGTTATTCACTATTATAATATGACTGGCTGGCCCGTTGGGGTAGTGACCCTGCCTTCAACTCCGCGGTCGCGGGTTCGATTCCCGCCGAGGGCCAACATTTTCTATAAACAAATTGTTGGTTCTTCGAGCCTGGGTGTGTATTTGTATTTAAGTATGTATTTAAACTTATATATGTAGTATATCTACCAGTTATACAAGTATTAAGTTACTTACTTTGGGGACGGACGAGCGTGTGTGTAAATGTCCCAAAAAAAACCTTTTTTTTAATACCCGTAGGGCGCAAAAAGTCCGCTTGTATAGGAAACTAATCGAAACAGAAAGTTCTATTTCCTTATTAATCCCGAACGGTTATTCAAGTGGTAGGGACTTTTAAATCCGTCTAAAGTATTATGATTTGATTATATATACTTATTATCAAGTAAATACTTTAACATCGTGCTCACTTTGGCCTGGTCCTTCGGTATCTTCTTTACGTCATAACCCCACTTTCTCGCGAACTTGCAGGCACTTTCACCTCCCTCTACTCCTGTATTCATAGGTAAAAGTCGATCATAACCAAAGAGACTTGTCATAAACTTCTCATATTTGCCAAGCTGGTCCGAGTAGTACGCTCTACAATCAAAACCATAAAATTTATAATATCATACTGTTGTTTTTTTTTAATTCCTAATAAATTATAATACAGGGCATTTGACTGGCCCGTTAACGCAATTGGCAGTGACTTTGCCTCTGCTCCGGCGGTCGCGGGGTCGATTCCCAGCTAGGGCCAACATTTTCTATAAATAATATATTGATTCCTCAAGTCTGGATGTATATTCTTTTTACTATTTTATTGATTTAATATTATAGTATATGTATCTATTTACGAGACGTCTGTAACCATAACACAAGTACTAAGTTATTTGAGGACGGACAGTCGTATGTGTAAATGTCCCATATGTTTAAAAGCTTTAAAAAAAGCTTATCCAAACTTCTTAAATTTTTATTCTCGAAAACGATTACAATAACGACAACATTAAATAGTATATTGTTACTAGAAGCTAAGCCACAGTTAAGTAAGCGATGCCTGTGCTCGGAGCCACTATTCCTTCATATTTATCTTAATAGATACAAAATAACATTTAATAAACTTAAAGAATACTTTTATATATGTAGCTTAAAAAACACTCGGTTTTATACCACATTGCACTTAAAAGTGAAAAATAATTCTTATTTATCAATAAGTAAAAAATGAAAAAGAATTCTTATCATTCACTTTTTAACTTAATAGAGGGATAAAAAGATAACCAAGTACTCAGGTCTCTCATATTATAATATTTGTTTTTATATCAAAAAGTCGAGTCTTTATTACGTAAGCTAAAAAAAATCTTAAATTATTACTGACAAATATTATAAGAGATAAAAGTTACCTCGACACGAGTGTCAATTTGTCGGCCTGTTCTTTAAGAACCTTCACAATCCTGGGGTGACAGTGACCTTGGTTTAATGCTGAATACGCACTCAAGAAATCGAAATATTTCTTGCCCTCTACATCCCAAACGAAAACGCCTGAAAGAGACAATTTTAATACCATACGTAATACTTTAAAATGTATAATTACTATATTATTCTATAAGTTCAAACCCCGGGCAGGCACCGTTGCGTTTTTCTATTAAAACTTATGTGCCTAATAAAGAATTGCAATTTATCAAACGCATTTCGGTGAAGGAAAAAAATCGTGACGAAACCTGCATAATTCTAGAGAATTCCTGGGATATGATAACCCTAACCCTTCTGTCTAAAAACGGAGAGAGGAGGCCTATGCCCAGCAGTGGGATAGTAACAGGCTGTTACATTTTACTATATTTCAATGTATAGGAAGGTCTAAAAAAAGAGTTTATCATTTAATTAACCTTTATAAGATTATGATACTTTTATTTTACACTTGTTAGTTGTACGTACAAAGCGACATTGAGATTTAATTATATTAGTGTTTGTTTACTGCAAACAATAGATAAGAAATAATCCAAGCAATTATACGCGTAATATCCACTATCATATCAAGTTATCACTGACTCGTTAAGGTAAAAAATCCGGAATCTTGAAATTAGATCTGCTCAGAGAACATAAGACTAGACAAAATATATTAAGAAATTAAATTGCTCTTTTTTAGGAAAAAATACTCAATATTATCTTTAGAATATTAGGAATGGGATCTTGATTTAACAAATTTAAAACTTTCTTTTAAAATTCTCGGTTCTTCTGTTCCAGTGTAATCTGATTACTCTTTATTTTTGCTTTTGTTGTACAACCTACTCTTAGAATCACTTGATTTATAAAAAAAAATAGGTAATCAAGATAATAATGTATTTTTCGTTAAATAGAAATGATTACTCCGCCTGATCATCTCGAAGATTTATTTTAATGCAACAACTACAGGGTTTACGGTTTTTTTTTATGTCCTCGCGTACTTTTAAAATATGTTATTTTTTTATAATTGATATGATGCTATAGTCAACGTATTACTGATGATCACAAATATTTGTCAGTGTGAATTTCATCAAAATAGGAATTTAGTAACGTTGAAATTCAGAAATCTCCATAATTACAAAGCTTGACACAGAGAACTCTTCTCAAGCTTTTTTTTTATTAAGGTACAGTAGCTTGCAAGGGATTAAAGCATGTCGCTCATAACGAAAAAAGCGTTATTTATAGATAAGGTTAACACCTTATCTATTAGTGCTTCAGTAAGTACAGTACAGTAGCTTTGAGAGAGAATAAATCATTGCGGAAATTGGTTTGGATTCTAACATGAAAGAAATAATTTTCATTTTCACATCTTCGTAGATGGTTATTAGGATATAAGCCAATTTTGATAAATGACAATGACATATAGGTTTGCCGTTCTCATCGTACTGACTGCAAGTTCAGTTATTTTAACAGCGTCCGTTCTGAAATTTAGTTATGAACTACCCTACGAAGATCGGTTTACTAACAGTCAATTCATATATAAAAAACTTGGAGTAAATCATTACTAAGTACCAATAAAATTATAGGTCCATATAGGTCCAATATCTAAAACACAACCAAAAGACTAAGGAACAACTAATTAAGCAATTTTACTACATTTACATTTAATACATTTTATTACAAGCATTTTTTTTGTGTTAAAATTTTATTTAACATCATTATTTATAAAAAATATATAATTATAAATAATGTTGACGTGACATTATAAATAATTAACCATCAATTCGGTGATTTTCATAAAAGCTCGTGATATTTTATAATTTGGTAGAGACTAAATATCGATTTATTCTTTGATTTAATATTAAAATTAATCTTTTTATGACGGTTACCTAAACTCATAGTTTTAAAAAATCGGTTTAAAAGAGTATGTTCCGCGGCTGGCGCTGTTCGAAAGATAAAACGGATAACAGATATCAAAACAGCATAACTTGTTTATTTTGCTTACTTCCATAACATGGTGTCTCAAGGAATATTGTTATGGGGTAAATGCGCGGACATAGAAAAATTTAAGTATTACAAAACAGAGCCATACGTACCATTTACAATATAAATTCGCGCGATTCCCTGCGAGAGAAGTTCAAGGAAACAGGTATTCTTACATTGACTTCACAATATATTTTTAGTAATTTAATTTTTGTACATATTAATATAAATAATTATAAAACGATAGGTGATGTATATAATAGACAAAGTAGGAACCGACATAGGCTTGCAGTTCCTGCTTTGCGCCTTGCAAAAGTAAATAAGTCATTTGTGGGTTTGGGTATAAAATTCTATAATAAAATCCCGCAATCGATTTTATCTTTACCACTACAGCAGTTTAAAAACGCTGTTAAAGGGAGGCTGATACAAAAAGCCTACTATACTATTGAGGATTACATAGATGATAAAAATGCGTGGATTCAGCTACTCCTCTACCTTGTAGAAGATAGTAATAACTAAATGTAACTAGTTATAAGAATTTTATTTGTAAAGGGCAACCACCTGGTTCCTTGCTGGCTCTTCTCGATAGGAACAGCTTTCCGAACCAGCAGTATTCAAAAGCACTTGTTTCCAAGTTGTTTTGAATCTGAATATGAAAAATATTTTTAGCGAGAACATGAAGATGATCTCATACTTAATTTTTTTTAATTATTTTAAATGAGTGACAAATATTTTTAACAAGAAGATGAATACTAAAATAAGGTTTAATAAGAGGAAGTATTATCTTACCTTCACCTCGACAAAGGGCTACAGGAAGCGGTGCATAGTTGCGACATCCGTATTGATCTTCGAGAGCAAAAATTTCTTTCGATGACAGTTGTTTTTGTTCAGCCATGCTACAATAATAAACAAAATTCGCTCATACAATTCAGAGGTTTTTAACACGTCACACTATTTCGATACTACTGTTTTTAACGTGCTGAAATCCGTAAATAGAACAGTCAGTACTGCTGAGAAAAAATGAATTGAATTTAACGCGTCTCTTGCGTTAGATTGCCCGAACAACTAACATGTTTATGTCGTGAAGCCCATAAATAGACACTAACAAGCCAACCAATAAAATGAACCATATCGTCAAATGCAGCATTAAGTTGACATTTGTAACTAATACTATAATTCCCAATATCGATTTTACCTTATTTTATGTAACGTTTAAAAACAAATTGTTTTAATTAATTAAGTTATCACTCAGTCGCGTACGTCACCAAGTTACATTTATCAGTGCCAGGCAGAACTTCATAAAGCATCTTATATAGTAGGAACCTAAATACCTTCGTTGATAAGAATTATTGCATGTTTGACTAGAGTTTAATTTATTCTCTGCTAACTCTAAAGTAAAAAAGTGTAAAATACAGGATGCTTAAAACTTACCTATTAATTATTTTCAAGTATAAAATGTTTTGATTTTCTTATGCATCTTTGCTTCACAGTATATTTTAAATAACGTAATTTTTGTATATAAAAATATAAAGAATTATAAAACGATAGGTGATGTATATAATAGACAAAGTAGGAACCGACATAAGCTTGCGACTCCTGCTTTGCGCCTAGCAAAAGTACGTAAATCGTTTGTGGGTTTGGGTATAAGATTCTATAATAAAATTCCGAAATCAATTTTGGTCATGCCATTACAGCAGTTTAAAAACCTGTTAAAAAGAGGCTGATACAGAAAGCCTACTTACTATATTGTTGAAGATTACTTAGATGATAAGGATGTGTGGATATAGGTGCACTTTTACCATGTACAAGACAGTAATAAATAAATGTAACTAGTTCTAAGATTTATATTTTAAAAAGAGCAACCGCCGAGTTTCTTGCTGGCTCTTCTCGGCAGGAACAGCTTTCCGAACCAGCAGTAAAGTTGACGATTCAAAAGCACTTCTTTACAAGTTTACTTGAATAAAGAATTTTTTGATTTGATTTGATATGAAAAATTCCTGAACCGAATACTGATTTTGGGGTCAAGAAAGTCTGACCGATATTACCGACCGATTCTAGCTTTCCCAACCAGGATATGTCGTAGTTTTCGAGCTTTAGCTGCTTCTATAAAAAAGCTGCATTGACAGTTGACAATAGTGATTAAGAAGACAATTTGTTCTGAAATTTACTATAACATTATGGACTTTCTTATACATAACGAGATGTTGTTATTCACTATTCAATCTACTGATTATTTTAATTTACATCCTGTATTACTCACAAAATCCACTCTAATATAAACCGCATAAAACCGTATTTCCACCTACATCAATGTAACATTATCAAGTTTAACCCGGTGCAACAGAAATTTTATAAAAATACCTAACTGTCGCAATACATAAGAAAGGTTACAACATTCTATATTTACATATTATTATCAAAGTCAAAGACTCCAGCTAAATATAGGAGAATATTGTTTATCAGTTTCGTTATTTACATTATCACTTTGGGTCATTTGATAAAAATTTTTCTTGATGGGTGGTATACATTAAGTGGCAGTGGAAACTTTTATCGCTACGTAACGTCGTATCGAGTGACGTCAATTTACGTTTTTATTGCACTCCCCGAACGTACGTCAATTGTTTTGATATCTTACTTAAAGTTTTGAAGTAATTAATTGAAATATGACAAAAATTTGTCGAAATCGAAAAATATCATGACGGCTGGGAACTTACATCGAAAACGCTAAGTCCCTTTGAGATATAACAAAACAATGTATCGTAGAGATAATCGTCATTTAAAGCATTAGAAGTAGCATAAATCTATTCTTTAAGGGTAACTTATTATATTAATTAAAAACTAAATGAATATAAAAATGTCAATATAATGCATGTGACACTAATTCAAGTATAAGGTAGTCTAGTAAACACAAATTAAATATAAATATTTTATTTAACTCAGAACAAAAACACCAATAACTTAAAATAGTCTAATAAACATATCTCAACATATCTAAAAACACTATGTATTTTTATATTTATTCTCTGGATCTCCACCATGAAACTCTGAATATTTTGGGTATGACTGAGGACCCCTCTCGGGTGGTGCTGGAAGGGAGCCACCATTGGCTAATCTCTCCTGCTCAAGTTTGGCTGCATTCACTTTTTTCATCTCTGCAATAGCAAGATTCTTCTCTATTTCTTCCTCAGTGGGAGGCTCAACTCTAGAATTTATATATTTTAAAATAATGAGTAAACACTCAACAAATAATCAGAACTGAGAGAGATTGGATCAGTTGAGAAGTGTTCAGATTATAATTAACTATGACATATATTATAATTGAAAGGGAGAGAAAAAAAACAGAAATATGTGAAATGTGAATACACAAAATGTGGTTAGGCATGAACCTGGCCAATAATTATACTAAAAAACTATAATTAAATTATTTGTATCTATTACTGACTCAAATACCATATTTATTAGCCTAAACAAAACAAACTGATCTCCACATCTAACTTCATGATTAGCGATTCATGAGTCCCCAATTTAATAAGAAACAAATATTTCAATTATAATTTGTATAAATACTTTATAATGGCAAAAAATAGAAACCGTCTCATTCTGAGCCATGCTTCCCACTCAGCTGGTATAGGATCTTGAAAATCTAGATTTTTAGGTGGATCATACCATCTAGATGCTTTTCTTTTACCCTGACTTGGATCTGCTGGGATCTCGTAATAAACGTTTCCAATGTAATCCTTTCCTAAAAAATAGATGGTAACCATTTATAAATTCACATGGTTATAGTTTGAGATAATTTTCAATATTCATTAACGATATTCGCAACAGTGCTATAAAATTTAATACGTTATTATATTTAAAGACAAATTACTCTTCTTTTCAAATTTGCTGCATTGAAAGTTTTATACAGTTAATAATTTCGTCTTAATAAAAGTTACATAGTTTCACCTATATGATTTCCTCTAAATTGTCTTGGCTTAAAAGAATTAATAAAATTTCTAAAGGCTATACGCCAAACATATCTGTATTCATTAGCCATCTGAAATATAAAAGATAAAATATATTAAAATAAAAAGTATCACGTATATACATATATTATTTTCGAAATTCATATTCTACTACTTTTACATATTAAAATATTATATGGAATTATTATAAACCGGTATGACTAACTAATATGTAATTATTTATGTAAATTATACCTATATAATTTTCTTCCACACTATAGAGATTCAATTTATATATGTCATTATTATCGTGCTCGGAAAAAATAAGAGTTACAATCACAAAATAGGGATACAACATGACAATTGACAACACGTCAAATATGACAACTATTGATATATTATTATCCAGTTTCCTTGGTGTTGACCAAAATGTTGGAGTTGGATTATACTAGATTACCCCTCGTTCGCACGGGAGTGAAAATACGTTGCCTTAAAATTCCGCAATAGGTATTATAAGAAGTTTCTTATGGTATATTCGGCTTAACGCCCTACGCCCTAATGCCTAATGGAACTGGAACGCTGCGCGATAAAAATGTGTTTTAAATGCGCTATCGTGTGAACAGCTACCTGAATACTCATTTGTTTCATTTCGTTGTATTTTTAACGCACGGTAAAAAACTTCTCGTGCGTACGAGGGGTTAGGGAAGCCCGCTATATAAATATGCCCTAAAAAAATTAAGAGAAAGCAAGACTTATTATCTCTCTTTTTTGTGTGATGAGACAAAGTATACGAGTATCATCTTCCCTCTCTTATTATTTGTGGCGACACTCATTTACAGGGCTGCCTATGGCTGCTTAGGTTAATAATTCTATGGTTTTATCACAAATTATTACATATTAGCAAAGATTACAGTGTACATACTGCACATTAGTCTATGGACTGTCACTAATGTCAAGTGTGGTGCATAGTTCGGGATTGTTTGGAAGTAGTTTTTATAGAAACATAATTCCTGGATAAATTGCTATTTCATTACATACACAGTAATAAACTTATAAATAAACATGGCGAAAATGGCATTTCAGCACCAAGCCGGGACGGCTATGGAATGTTTGAGCGTACGTTCGGAGACCACTCCCATTTCTTGTTTTGCTGGAAAAAGTGGTCTTTACTCCTCTATATTGAAATTTACCATTATCGTTACAGATTCCAATTACACTTCAAAAAGAAGCCGGTGTAGATGCAGATGGTAGAGAAGTCATGAAATGTGGCTTTAAAATAGGCGGCGGAATTGACCAAGATTATCGTAAAAGCCCTCAGGGATATACAGACAATGTAAGCAGAACGCTTTAAAATTTACTGTTTTAATCGTGAAATATTTACATTATATTTGTTTGCTTCTAGGGTATTTATGTAACAGAGGTTCATGAAGGAAGCCCTGCTGCTAAATCAGGTTTGAGAATGCATGACAAAATTTTACAATGCAATGGCTATGATTTTACTATGGTGACTCATAAAAAGGCAGTTAGCTACATTAAAAAACATCCTGTGCTTAATCTTCTGGTTGCTAGGAAGGGTGTGACTTCTACATAATGTAACTACAAATTGTATTTGTAAGCTTTACTTTAAGTTCAAATGGAGTATTGTAAAACAAGTGATTTTATAGTTATTTATTCTTTAGTAATAATAAGAGATTTTAGTTTATATTTTAAAGAAATAAAATAATCATTTATTGATAGTTTAAATTTGGTAACTTTACCAACATGTGAAAAGGAAACATTTTAAGATGAGTTACCATTTTTAATAAAAAAAAACAATGATACTAAATGTGTTATAAAAAACTTTAGTTATAAAAATATTCTAAAGCCTTAGAAGATATGCTATAGGAAATAAATCAAATAATGGGGAATTATTTCAAAATTTTTCTCTATTTTAAATTATTTCAAATATTTATAAATGTTAAAAAAATGAATTTAATTATTATGATATTTTTGTCAATTATTGTAATGTTATTGATGATTTAAATTTTGAATTATTCATGATATTGAATACATTCCAGAACTTACTCTGTGCCAATTAAGTATTTACTTTTGTCCAAATTAAGATTATCAGTATATATGGGAATACTTAGCTAAATTACACTGCATAATAAGAAAACAATTTAACAATAATTACTTAACTGTTGGTATTGCTGTTGCATTGCCAAAGATTAAATATACTAAACCTTTAATATAAGTGGGTTAAATGTAAGTAATAATTTTAATTTTAAAGAACTAAGAGATTATTATAGTTGTAAAAATATTATTTATCTGACTAAATGTCAGTACTTTACCTGTTAATAATGGAAGTAAGACTTATTTTTCTTTGTATTATCTTATAATATATGTTTCAAGGTATTGGTTGTAAATTTTTTAAAATAATTATGATCATATGATTTTTATAGTTCTGTAAACATTTACATTAACAAAAGCTCATTTATCTGATAACAAAGATTTCTGCTAAAAAATTATATATACTAAAAACTTTTTTTTTTTAATATACCATAATTTTTATATTTTTTACTAGCCCACCAACAACTAAGTCTATATTTGTTATACCCAACTCAGCTTTTTTGCAGCAATGTTTGTTAAAGGATACTAAATAGTTTATTATGACTGATTGATTTGCTAGAAACTAATTTAAAGTATTAAGAGATCACCCATGATATGATACATATAGATAGTTTTCTCATAGTTAAATTATGAAAATGTATACATATTTATGTAAAAATTTATAAAGTTCACACCATTTTATTTTTTTTGTAAATCAAAATCAATCAAAACCATCAATACTCATTGCTTATTTTGTTTCTAAATTTATGGTGTTACAGGAACCTTTGCTGTTATTTTTCAAAAAATAATATAAAATAAAATTTTACATTGTATTTTTATTTACACTAAAAAAAAATTGTATTCGTATGCACTACAAGAATATTTTCCAAGTATTAGTGTCTGATGAATTTATAACATAAATTTGTGATATTTTATGGTAATATGTTTTGTTTTAATAATAGTTCTTTGGTGCTTCTTCTGTTTAAATAGAAATAATTACCAATTAAATTCTAAATCTAAATTCAAATTTTGTATTCCATTTTGTGGTTAACTTTTATCTTAATATAATTTTTAATTCTTCACATTGAAAGTTAATATTTATTACATTTTATTTTAATTAGCTTTGCTCAATGAATATTAGTTAAATTCTTATCTGTTAAAAACACATCATGTTTCCTCCACAGTATGTATGAATAATAAAACCACAGAATTTTGAAAAATATCAATAAGCACCTAATTGTTGTATAAATAATTATTTCGAAACTTAAAATATCACATAAGCAACAATGGATTGAGTAATAGAATCTTCAAGCTTTTGTAGGAGGCCAGTCCCATTGGCCTTTTGGTGGTTTGGCTACAAGAGGTTCCCAGGGTTTCCAATTTAACATTTTCCGTGCTAAGTTCAACTCATTTTCTGCTTGAACAATAAGTTCTTCAGCTTGGCCACAGTTTATTTTAGATTCAACTTCATAGGGGTCCTTTGTCTGTAAAAAAGTGTTCCATAATTATATGGTTAGTTTATTACAAAACTCTTCAGAATTATGAAAATGTCTTGGAATAAATTATCAGTATTGGAAATGTTTCAAATAAATACCTGTTTCAATATAGCAGCTCGTTCGTTCACAATTTGTTCTGTGTATTTTCTATACACTGAAGATTCAGGCATCTTTTGCAATGTTCTTAAAATTTTTCCATAAAGTGATCCTAATGTATGATGTGCGTTAGGTGCCACAGCCAAACCAACGAGGCCTGTTGTCTTTAAAAGGGAATATGGTTAATATTTTCGGATAATAGCTTCTACTCAATGAAAATTAATCCAAACTAATATATTGAATAACTATAAATTAATTCCTTTATATGACCACTTTAATTAAAAATTATAGTGCGAGGTTGATATGACATTATCAAAATAGATCAAAACGAATAAGCAAAATATGAATGATCTTTGCTTAATCTAAAAAGACTAAATTGACAAACAATCATAAATGTTACATGCAAAAGTTATATAATCACTACATTCCCTTATATATATATTCTAAGACAATTAGTTATTGCAAAATATATAATAAGAACCTTTTTCACCAATCCCATTATTCAATCGCACTAAATAACTCTTTTTCAAATAAATTGAGGAGTGAGAACTTCGATTTTTTTAATGACAGACACCATAGACAATAGACATTATGTCGTCAAAAATGATTTTGGCTGTGATTAGAAACGGTCTAAAACTATCAGTTATAACGGTTTTCATGCGTATGTCAGTAAAAAATCCACTTCACTATTAAGTTGCATTCACTCTATCTTCGTTTTTGTTTTAATCAGAAGGTGATACTAAACAATTAGCACTGTACCCTTATTCTCGCTAAATTAGTAATCATGTAATCAATGAAATCATGTAAGTGTTACTTGCATTACCTATTTACTTAACCAACATAATCAAACAGCAAACGATTGAGCTCTGAAAGGACAAAATAACATATAATGTAGTTTATGCCACAAACTTAAAAGTGAAAAACAAAATATAAACAGTAGATAAGTCAATTATCCAATAAATCATCATTTCCAATAACAACTGTCCCGCACATATCTTTCGTTACGTTTGCCCAAATGGATAAACTGATTTTCACTTAATACTGTTCTTACAAGTATGAAGGTGTGAAAGGATTAAAGAGAACTTTCTTGAGGGAAGAAAGAATGTGGTAATGATCTATGTCAAATAGGAAGACATTGTAATTTATGGACATAGTCACAGTAATCCAGAATGAGCATTAATAAATATTGAGCTTCCACGATCTTAGGTTTAATAAGAAAAATATAACAATTTGTTTGTTTGTAATGTCTTTATTTCACAAATGATGATAATCAACTGTTATATTTTTCTTCGGTAGACTTGACGGACAGAGCATATCGTAAAGGTCATTTGATCGTATATCGATCGATATTCAGTATTCTTAACTAGTCTGTGCATTTGATCAAAGCGGCAAGAAATAAGAATACAGTGCATGGAAATTTCTTGTTGAGCTTTACGCCCAGAATTGAACGTTTACCGGTCGAAAAAGAAGCAGATGTTGTTCGATATATAGATGATACTGAGTTGAGTATTATATTTGCTCAGTTTTTTGTTTTTACTTGCTGTGGTGACAAAGTTATATTATGAAAAAAAAACAATATTTAGATATGTTAACCCCATGCCGTTTTGTCAAGGTGTCGGTTCTGTGGTATTTATCACGCACTACAGCCGTATATTAGTTCGAAAAATCGTAAGCTATAGGAAGAAATAGTTATATTGGCAATTGCGTAGATGTTAAATTATTATAACTTCCAAATATTAGTGAATCTTGATAGGTCATTATCGATTTTATACATGCCCTATGTACTTTTTACTTGTTGGACAGGACTTTATGACACTAGCCTGTAGGTAGGTGACAAATATGAATGTACAAGCAAGCTACGAGATTTTATATAGTCTGAGTTCCGAGCTAGCAGTGGTTAACATGTATTGATTTGGTTAGTTTTCGCATAATTGATGAGCGTACAGACATGAAACGATAAAATAACTTCAGTTGTAATTTCATGATAAACATAAGAGCATAACGCAAGACACGTAAAGCAGGTGAGATTTTGAATTAATTTTAAATTTGTAATGATGCGGTTTTTGGGATTATTTAATGTCTTTCGTGATACCTTTTTCTCTTCTACAAAACCTATATTTATATTATTAATCTTATATTGATACAATTATCAGAGTATATTACAGAAATCTACAAGGCTTGTATTTGTAAACTTAGTGGTCTTTTAATATAATATTCCAATATGTTTGTAGTGATATTGTTTCTAATAAAGTTGACACTATTTTATGTATTATGTACAATAATGTAGGATATAAAAAAACCTAGAATTTAACAGAATTATTTATAAATTGTCTATAAAAATGTGTTATTGTTATCTTATATAACTGACATTGTACAGCATGGACTCACTGTCAACAACACCACAAGATGAAGCTCCTGGGACTAGTCCCACTCAAGTCAAGACTGAAGAGAGCAGTCCACATCATGAAGGGAGCAGTTCACAGCATGAAGGGAGCAGGAGTTCACCACCACCAAATTGTGCAATCTGTCTTGGCACTTGTAGAAATAAGTCATTTACAGATTCTTGCCTTCACCAGTTTTGTTTCAGATGTCTCTTGACATGGAGTAAGGTAATTTTAATCAATTCTTTTAAATCATTATAGCAGGGCAAATAGAGGCACCAATGCCTAACACTGAACATCCATTAGTTGATGCTAGAGCGAAATCATTTAAATATTGACTAATTGTGTGAACATTTCCTTGGAAATAAATATATTTATGAAAATGTAAAATTTTATTATTGCAGTCCAGTGTTACACTTAATATAGTTAGATCTGTGCATATTTTGTTAATACATAAACTTTAGATGTCTGCTTTTACATAACATGTTTAGGTATCAAGAGCTTCTTATTAATTTAATTGTAAATTAATAAAAAGAACCTGTTTTAATATATATGTGTAGAACACAATAGTGTTTTATATATATCTATTACATATATGAAACATATCAATCACATATATTAATATATACTAGTAAGTTTTCATTCATAAGAAATTACTGCAGATACCTGTATGTTCTTCTGGGAGTGGTGTTCAGTTTTAATGTAAATTAGTGCAATTATTTCATGAAAGTGATAATAATGGGATACAGCTTAAGTTTAGCTTAGCTTTTGTTGGAGCATAGAGATAAGAGAACAAAGGGTGATTTATAAATACAACTTCAAGATGGATTCAACCAAATCATGTTATATTGTTACATTGTAATAATCTGATATTTTCTTTCACAATTAAACATTAAAATTGTGCAATAACTGGAGAAAGACACAATAAATTTGTGGCACCTTGCCTTTGTACGCACCTTCTCATGTGTCACATTATACATTTAAATTAAATTAATAATGTAAGCTCTCAAGCATTACTTACTCAAGCATTTCTTAGAAATCTTTATATCTCTCACATAACTGTCTAGCCCCACATGCACCACAGTAAGTTGTCATAGGAGTAAAGGTACAAATATGTGTTTGTGTCCACTTTTGTTATATTATATTCTCTAGCTGTATGGCTATCACTGCTTTGATTCTGTTTAAAGGGTTTGTGGTTTGAAAGCCATTAGGGGGATATGGTTCAAAGGATATGAAAAAAGTAATGGTTACCTCCAGGTACCTATTTATAGATAAAAGTTTCTTTTTCTCTGAGACACTGCTTTCCTTGAGTAAAACATAGCCTATGTGTTAGCTATTTAATGTTTTACAGGAAATTTTGAATTTTTGTATTAGTAATGTGTATACCAGTACTTAATGTGTAGACGAATACACTCACGTCTAATTTTATAGGGTTAGCCCAACTAGTTTTAAGCCCATCCGGGGCATTTATTCATGACCTCTTTATATGCCGTTATCGCGGCGGGAACTGAGTGTGTGTGAATAAGTGCCCCGGATGGGCTCGAAACTAGTAGGGCTAACCCAATAAAATTAGACGTGAGTATAGCCGGTGTCTACACATAAAAATACCAGTATTTCCTAAAAAAAATTTGTGCCGTGCACCACCTTTAAAAAAAATTTGCCTCTTATGTAACACATATAAATTTTAATGTCAAAAAATTGAATTGTTAACTTAAATGATAGGTTTAAGGAAGAAAATTTTGCATTTTTTTAAAATTTGGCACCGTATTATTATCATTCGCATTGTATCATTAGCATTGTATTTAAATATCCTGAAACGAAAGAGTTAAATTCGTTTAGAGTCCTTTTTCAAATAGCCCTCCTTTAGGCTGTCTGTCCACCGATGCGAAGCGAAGGCGCAAAGCGGAGAAACGTAGAAATATTAACCTATAGGATTGCATAAAATCTTCGCTCCTCTTCAGTGGACAGGGAGAAGAGTGGATAGTTTAAATTTCATACTAAACTGGGAAACAGTGCGGGGAAACGGAGCGGGGAAGCGGAGCTAAAGCAATCGCCCACTACTGGGACATCAAAAAGACTGGTCGCGTGCTCGCGGCCTACATATCATAAAACAGAGTCTGCCACTCCGTTCCGCATTACTATCTCTCTCCACTCCGCCTCCTCGCTCCATTCCGGTGGACAGACATACTACGCAACTCCGCTCCGCTCCCTCGCTCTGCTCCGGTGGACAGGCACCCTAACGTAAAGTTGACGATTCAAAAGCACTTGTTTACAAGTTTACTTGAATAAAGAATATTTTGAATTTGAATAACAGTTTACATTACGCCCCTGTGGGGTGTGGGCTACATTGAGAAATACTGGGTTTGTGGTTTCCAAGCCAAAACAGCAACTCGTAAACTGCAGTTTCATTTATAGTTCAAAAAAAAAGTAATATGGTTACGAATAGGTTATAGTTATAGATGAAAATGAATGTTTCTTTTTTCCTCTGGGACCGCTTATTTTCCTGTACGAAAAAGTAACCTATGTGTTCATCATTTAATGTTTTATAGTGAATTTTGAGTTTTGGTGTTAGCAATGTACTATATTTGGTTATATTTTAGGTGAAAGCAGTTTGTCCATTGTGTAAACAGACATTCAGGTCAATTATTCACAATGTTCGCTCAAACCACCAGTATGAAGAGTATATGGTGGAACAGAGGCATACTGAGGAGATATCTGATATTATCGGTATTGACACACTCAGTTCTGCTACAAGGAGATTTAGATACAGGTGAACTATAATTTTTATAATTAATTTTTTAATAATAAAGAAATAATAAATATATGGGACACCTACACTATGTCATTCATCCTTAAAGTAAATAATTTAATACTTGTGTTATTGGTGACAGACAACTGGTAAACATAAATACATAGATATTTTAAGTACATACATAAATACAAAAGTACATCAAGGCTTGAAGGAGCAACATAGTGTTTATAGAAAATGGTGGCTCCTGGATATCAAACGCAGTGCTGATCGAGCAGTGCCGAGAGTGATCCGCAGAGCTGAAGGCAAGGTCACTGCCAACTGTGCCATTGGGCCAATTAATTCTAGTGTATTAAATTATTGTAGTCCTAGATTTTCAATTATTCTTAAAAAAGAGCAAAGCAGAAATCTAAATCATTAAGTCATTGACTTAAAGTCAGATATTTTATTCTCCAAAAAAAATTATATCTTCGTCCTGGACAACGAGTGTAGGCGGTAAAGGATATTGGCGAACTCTAATGAGCGTCGACTAATACAAAACAATTTTGCTCATATTCCTAAAACTGATTGCAAATGAAATTAAAAAAAAAATGCATATGAGATGAATAAATTAGTTATCGCAATATCCTTCACTTATCACACTAGCAACACATTGCGATTTTATCGTGGAGGTTATCCTGATGATGCTTCAGTTATGGGGTGAAACAATTGTTAAGATTGTGGTAGTGATTTTGTGCAGTGCTAGTGTAGCGTAGTGGTGTTTTGTATTTCATTCTGAATCAAATCGAAATAATCTTTATTCAAGTAAGCTTTTGCAAACACTTTTGAATTGTCAAGGATCAATTAGATTGAAGGAAGATATCTCGCGGCTGCGGAGTCAATCCTTGAAACATTTTCAATTTATATAATCAAACTTCATGTATGAAGCTGAATGGAGTTTTAAATCCGAAAATATTTGGTATGAAAACGGATAGTATGCAATTTTGAAGATGTTATCTTTGTAAATGACACAAAGGTGGTATTTTTCGCTCAGGTTTAATCGTCGGTCCTTAGGAGTATATTATCCGTCGGAAGTTGTTGTCAAATTTCAAATTGTGCTAAAATGACGCGCACAGATATATAAAAAGGTGTAAAAATATTGTGGCTGCGTTCACAACAAGAACCGATGGTTATTAAGGGAGAAGGTCATGTCAAAAGGTCGTGGGGAGCCGCTGGTTCCAAGAGGTTCAAGATGGGGTGGTGTGAACATCCCGTTAGAACTATGTCCAGAAGTTGACGTCCATGAAGGACACAGAGATAGAGAGATGTTCAACAGTGGAAGTGTAAGACAAGAAAGATATATATCTCTCCAGAAGATATAATCACTCTCTAGCTCGCATGTGTTTCAATTATATCTCTATATCTTTAATCTTAAGAGTCAATTTTTGTGATGAGTTACGGCTCGTTCAGAGTTAGAGTGAAAGAGATGAGCTTATATAGCAATTTACATGTCAAAGAGAGATACGAATAACTCTATTGCATATTTGTATTAAAAATGTAAACTACGGATTTTCGGAACGATAACACGCGCCGGCGTTCAGCTTTTTTGTGCTTTATGTCAAAGACATAAAATGCTTAATTGGATGCAAATGTACCAAAAAAAAATCACTAATTCGCGAACGATTATTTATTTACATTCCATTCTTAGTGGGAAGAAGTCATCCATACCTGTACATATCAGAAAAGTGTAAATAATAGTGTACATAATAAATAGAAAAAAATAAAAAATAAAGAAAAAATGTAGCATAATTTATATAATAAATTAAAAAGTACAATACCGCCTTACTGAGTTCTAAGTCCGGGCTAAAAGAGCCGAAGATATATCGGATATATTTTTAGTCTTAGTCGCTCTATACTCTCAAGCCGTACTGAGCTAAAAGAGTTAAAGATATAAAAGAGTGATATATATCCCAAGAGCGAAAAGATATATATCACTCTTTTCTTGTCAGGGATACATTTCGCCCATGTCTATACAGGACAACTCTCACAGTGCCGCGTCAGGAGAGTATCGCTATCGAACAACTGTTGCTCCACCACTATCCAATGGTTGCGGACATAGTACCGAGTCCCGCGCCCCGCCGCCGCTCGCCCGCGTCGTTCCGTCGCACTGTATACCGCTACAACTTGTGGGCGCGGCCGCTACCCGACTTCACCGGCCGTTTCAGGGACTGTACACCAGTATTTTACAGGTACACCTCTGTTTTAACCCTTCTACTTAAGGGCCAGAACGCTATCTCCAAATTGCCAACACGATCATAAGCGTTATAGGTAAAAGTAAAAGTAACGGCCTGTAACTGTGCCCACTGCTGGGCTAAGGCCTCCTCTCTCCATTTTGGAGAGAAGGATTGGAGCTAAGACCTACCACGCTGCTCCAATGCGGATTGGTAGGTTACATATATCTCTTGAATTCTCTAGAGATATGCAGGTTTCCTCCAGGAAGCTGTGATAGCCCAGTGGTGAGACCGTGCGACTCTCTAGAGACGAACATAGGTTCAAACCCGAGCAGGCACCAATGAGTTTTTCTATTAAAACTCATGTGTCTAATTCATAATTGCAATTTATCACACGCTTTTCGGTGAAGGAAAACATCGTGAGGAAACCTGCATATTACTAGAGAATTCTGGAGATATGTGTAACCTACCAATCCGCATTGGAGCAGCGTGGTAGGTCTTAGCTCCAACCCTTCTCTCCAGAAACGGAGAGAGGAGGCCTATTCCCAGCAGTGGGATATTAACAGGCTGTTACTTTATGCAGGTTTCCTCACGATGTTTTCCTTCAACGAAAAGCGTGTGATAAATTGAAATTATCAATTACACACATAAGTTTTAATAGAAAAACTCATTGGTGCCCGTCCGGGGTTTGAACCCATGTCGTCTCTAGAGAGTAACACGGTCTCAGCGCTAGGCTATCACAGCTTTAGGTTTAGTTTTTTAGCTATAGGTTTAGCGTTACAGGTAAAATATTAGAAATAGAAGCTAACAAAAGATGGAGGAAGGCAACACTCAGACAGTCGAAGCTATTCCTCAAATCTTTTGATACAAAGAAGCTAATGTCTCATAGCAGGGGAAATGTGGCAATTATAACAGATATTACTACTGGGCACTGCGTGTTAAACAAACCTGTCGATAATGAGAATAAAGGAAGATTCAGCGTGCCCAGAGTGTGGAGAGGAAGAAACGAGTCTTCACCTTATAGTTGATGAACAAATAGATAACTAATAGGACTTCAATCCCGATAGGGTCTTCATAATATGTGTGTGTACTTTTTTTACATACATAACTGTTACGATTTACTTCATAAGCTTGTTCGTAATTTGTATATACAATTCATAAAATGCTTCCGATACCAAAATTTTATGATGGGTAAGTGGTAATTCGACTTTATGTGAATTTAATGAAATTCATGTCTTTTTATGAGGAAATCATCTTCAGCTAGGCATGTTTGACTTACAAATAAACTTCAGTAATTAACAAAGAGCATAAAATCATATATATATTGAGTGTGATAATCCAAAGATTTCATAAACGGAACTGGTTAATTAAGCATAGAAATTTCAAAAGTGCAGTGCACTTTATTAATGAAGTGATCTAAAATTCTTTATATATCAATAGTATAACTCGATTGTAATGACAATGACAATGTAATTTTTGTACATAAAAATATAAAGAATTATAAAACGATAGGTGATGTATATAATAGACAAAGTAGGAACCGACATAAGCTTGCGACTCCTGCTTTGCGCCAAGCAAAAGTACGTAAATCGTTTGTGGGTATGGGTATAAGATTCTATAATAAAATTCCGAAATCAATTTTGGCCATGCCATTACAGCAGTTTAAAACCACTGTGAAAAAGAGGCTGATATACTGCCTACTATACTGTTGCCTACTATACTGTTGCCTACTATACTGTTGAAGATTACTTAGATGATAAGGATGTGTGGATAAAGGTGCGCTTCTACTTTGTACAAGACAGTAATAAATAAATGTAACTAGTTCTAAGATTTATATTTTAAAAAGAGCAACCGCCGAGTTTCTTGCTGGCTCTTCTCGGTAGGAACAGCTTTCCGAACCAGCAGTAAAGTTGACGATTCAAAAGCACTTGTTTACAAGTTTACTTGAATAAAGAATATTTTGAATTTGAAAAAATTTGATTTGTTTTTTTTATAGGTACAATACATCACAAATGCATCGGCTAGTCCCCTGGTTACATAGGGAACTTCAATACTTACTGAACGAAAATGTCGGACATATAGCATATGTCGTTGCGAGAATATTGGAATTGCTACCCCAGGAGAGCATCAATTCACTGGAATTCAGAGATGCCATGACACGCTTTTTCGGACAGCACACCGAACACTTTCTCCATGAACTTTATTGTTTCGCTTCAACGCCTTACGACATAAGCGGGTACGATCGTAACGTGCAGTACACCACCGACAGTGCGATATCAACGATAGTGAACGAAGTCCTGTCTAGTTCGGACTCGGAAGCGAGCCTCGATTCTGATATAGTGATGATATCTAGTTCGGAGCCGGCGGACCCGCCGCCGGGTCCGTCTCGCGCGCCCGTCCCATCTTGCGCGCCTGCCCCGTTGCACGTGTCGGTCCCGTCTCGCGCGCTGCCCGCAAATCGCGCGCTGGCCCCGTCTCGCGCGCCGGCCCCGTCCCGTGCGCCTACGACGTCCCGTGAGCTCACCACATACACGCCTTGCGCTCCATGCGCGTTACGTTTGCCTCCCCCTCCGCCGCCCCCGCCCCCAGCCCCCCGCGTTCCCTCCACGTCTCGCGTGTCATCCTCATCTCGCGTGCCATCCATGTCACGTGACCACTACGGGTACTATTCTATGTACTCGGCTCGCAAAGCCCCGCCATACCCACCTAACCCTAACCCTAACCCTGAACCTTCACGTCCAAATCGACCCGTTAATAACGTCATACCCATCGAAACTATCTCTCAGTCGGACTCGGACGACGACTCCTCCGAAGTAATGGTCGTGGGCTACATTAAACCACCGCAAGACAGAACACCAGAAGTTGTAGACCTCTTGGGCTCAGACAGTGATGTAGTTATACAGGACAATTCACCGCCGGACCCGCCCGAAGGAAACGAGTCATCAGAGAACCGCCCGACGCCTCTAGTGAAGCTCACGCTGACGAGACACAATGTACCGACTCACGATTCAGACAGCGATGGAAACGATTTCCTCGCTTCGATCGCCCTGCCACCGTATTCCCCGCGTTACAACTCCGACGGTACCGGTACTACTGTAGACACTACTCAGACGACTCCTTCGCACAAAGGCACCTTATCGGATTCGCTGTACCCGTCCCCGAGCCCGCCGACCACCTCCGATTCCTGTAACACCGATTCCACGAACGAATCCTGCTATATGGGTTACCCTAGCAGGTTAAGCGGACGGAGAAGAAAACTCAACAGTGCTGAGAAAATGAAGAGGAAAGCTAAACGACGTCAGCTACGAGCACTAGGTGAAAAACACAAACTTGCGATGCTCGCAAAAGAGAATCAGAACAAACAAAAATCTAATTCCGGGGTAGGTGTTAAGTCATCGAAGAAGCCCAGCGAAGATACCGCGCCTGCCGAGGAAGAGCGAGCGGACCAAGCCAACCAACCATCAGATCAACCCGGACCAAGTGGGATATCTACTAACAGGAAACGCAAACCGGAGAAGAGTACACGGCCCCACAAGCCGAGCCGCCAGAGTAAGAGACTGAAAAGCGTAGTAAAAGTTGTAAGTAACCAAAAAAAAGAGGTTGGTAATAAATCCAAGGGCAAAGACAAAGCCAGGAAGGGAAAAGATCGCGGGACCTCGAGCCGCGCCCCACAAAGCAGTGACGACACTGACTCCGAAGACAACCTGCCGCTGAACCTTACGTTGATGAAGGGATCGCGTTCCAGTAAACATGACATGAAGTGAATTGTGATAATTTTATATATAATTTATACGTATTTATTTTAAAATTTGAGCCGGATCTCAGAGCATTCGAAATGAAAGACATATTTCGAATTAAATTTACATGATTTATAGAAGCAGGCGTTACTTTGCGGAATTCCATATTACAAGCAATATAACAGAACTAACTGCTTTGCTATAATCCGCACGGGTTAAGTGAATGCATGCAAAGCCAATGTGTATGAAGCAGGCAAAATCTACGCACCTTATACATGCAGGAGAAGCCACCATTTGCACTCAAGGCGCAATTCACCAGCAACAACGCACACAAAAGCAGCACACACACCCACCACCACAATCTCGACGATCGTTTCGCCCCGAAACCGAAGCATCATCAGGAGGATAGGAGTCGTAGTAGGATAGTTTTTGTCGTGGAGCCTTTCCTCCTGATGATGCTTCGGTTTCGGGGCGAAACGATCGTCGAGATTGTGGTGGTGGGTGTGTGTGCTGCTTTTGTGTGCGTTGTTGCTGGTGAATTGCGCCTTGGGGTGCATGTGGTGGCTGGTCCTGCATGTATAAGGTGCGTAGATTTTGCCTGCTTCATACACATTGGCTTTGCATGCATTCGCTTAACCCGTGCGGATTATAGCAAAGTAGTTAGTTCTGTTATATTGCTTGAAATATTTACATGTAAATTGCTATTTTCGTTTGGATACTTGTGCTTTATATTCTCTCCAGTATATGTCAGTGATGTAAATGTTTCTTTCAAATGGACATGTATAACGTTTCTCGTACGGCGTGAACGGATAGACGATAACAATTAATTAAATTTGAGAATAAAACTGAAGCCATTTTGTAAATAATATTAATTATAAGTTCTATGACAGTTACTTTCGTGATAAAAACAATATAAAATTTAATGTTCGGACCCACAATCAGAATGTATGGTGAAATTCCAAAATAGAATTCTTTCTTTGTATACCGAAAAACGAATTATTCTTTTTCACCTAAATGTGAGTTTATATAAGATTTGCCTGAATTGTTTCAAATATGTAATAGAGTAAGGTACAAATATACAATATGGGACATTTCTAATCGCATTTTAAACTTTAAGATCTTAGATTTTGTGTGAAATACGGGTATTTCCATTCACAATTAAATATTCTAACTAATAATCTTTGTGTAATTGTAATAGAATGTGGCGATAGGTCAAAGATACTTACTTTATATTACGTTTAAAGAACGTGCGACGAATCAACTTAGACACCGTTAGCACGTTTGATGGTGGTCTCTGGTTGTAAATTAATGATTCAAGTAATTTCTAATTAGCATATAAATGTAAGATTGATTGATGATTCTACCAACATCAGCAATGGTATAAAAATTGGAATTAGATTAAACTTAATTGATCTGACATATTTTATTTAACCAACCCTACTTGGATCGTACATAAGCAGTTAAAACACTTTTTTAGAAAGATAATTTCGATATGTATCCTTGAATACACTGTGAATACAGGATTAATATAATATAATATAATATAAATATATGGGACATTTACACACACGGTCGTCCATCCCCAAAGTAAGTAACTTAATACTTGTGATATGGGTGACGAACAACTGGTAAATATATACATATATAGTTTTAAATATATACTTAAATACATATATACACCCAGACTCAAAGAACCAACAAATTCTAAATAGAAAATGTTGGTTCTCGGCGGGAATCGAACCCGCGACCCACGGAGCCGAAGACAGGGTCACTGCCAACTGCGCCAACAGGTCAGTCATCAGATAGTCGACCGATAAGAGCGACTTGCCAGCAGGCGTACCATGAACTCTTATTGCGACTCAATTGAAGACCTAACCTGAATTGTTTTGCTTTTTTATACCATGACATGTTAAAGACGCACAGTATATAAGTCGTTGCCGAATTAAATCCTAAACTGAATCGCAAACGTATTTCATTCGCTCTTATTTATATAATAGATGTGCGATCCAAATGCAACTCAGTTAAAAACACTTCATTATACGAAATAAAGCGATTCAGTTTAGGTTTTTTTTTATTTTAGCGACTTTGAATTGCATTGCAATTGAATCGTTTTCTAAAAGTTTATGGTAGGCCTACACATGTACAGCACGCCTACTATGAACTCTTATTGCGACTCAACTGAAGACGTTAACTAAATTGTTTTTGCTTTTTCATACCATGACGTCTTAAAGACGCACACTTTAAGTCGTTGCCGAATGAGCGTTCGGAATGCGTCCTAAAAACATTTGAGTAAAAGAGACAAAGTTATCTATAGTTCATATAACGTTGTCCTTTTCAAACACACTTCATGGTACGAAAAGAAAGCGGTTCGGTTTAGGTACTGACTTTGAATTGAATCGTTTTGTCAAAGTTCATGGTAGGCCTACAGGTCAAGGATTCAAGCGCCGCGGTAGCTTCCATACGTTTTCTACAAAAACTTGTGTCTCAAATATTGTGAGGAAACCTGCAATTTCTAGAAAACTCAGCGTGATGGATTTAGTTCCAACCTTTCTTTCAAAGGGAATGGGGGTCCATTTCCGATCAAGGGGCTTGAAAGGCGAATCATATCTACGAATATAAGCCTGAAATTTTGGTGTTATTTAGAGTTCCAGCTCTAGCCAAGAATATAACTGTTTGGCAGCATACAGGAAAATAATATATTTTTTATGATCAGTCTTCAAATAGCGCATTGATAGTAAATATAGGCCCTGCAATTGTTCATTTCTCAGAAAACTGAAGCTCTTTCAATACAATCCTTGAATATCCATTTAATGAAGAAATTGAAATAAAGTGGATTATGCAAGTATGCCTCTAACGTCACAGCTTATACTTACCGAGTTCATTCAAAAAAGTCAAATCAATACGCAATATTAAGAGTAGGTATAGTACCTGGCATTAAATAATGCACATCGATGTTTACAACGAAACAGCCGGTCAGTTCGATTTTTAAAGCGCTATCACTGTCACACACGGGTTCGTCAGTCTGTGCGACAGAGACGATGCTCTCTGAAACAGAATCTAGCCGATTTCTCTCTAAGCCTCGATGTGCATTATTTATTGCCGGCATTATATACTTATATTATGCCTTTAGAAATTTTATGAAATCAAAACATATAACACGTTTTTTAAATTTAAACTATCGTGAGTAGTATTCATAGTTAATATATAGACTTAACATCGGCTATACTGCTCACGTCTAATTTTATCGGGTTAGCCCGACTAGTTTCGAGCCCATCCGGGGTACTAATTCATGAGCTCTTTACACGACGTTATCGCGGCAGGAACTCAAAATATTAATTAAAAATTACAACTAATTAACGTGTCTAGAATAAAAAGTCAAATTCCTCGATAAACCTGACTAGCCTTATACAAGTTCAAAATCACTTTTTAAACACATTTTTCGACAAAGTTTAATTATAAATTCAAAATTATATAAATGATATTTAAGGCTTGGATTCGAGATTGCCATTTATGCTGTCTACTAGACGTAATTCCCAATGTACTCCAGGCGTATGTATATATAGGCGTACCAGCCTATATAAAAAATTGGGAGGTTCACGATTGGTAATGTAATTTTTTGTAGAGTTTTAGGAATATGGTACAAATGAAGCTGCGGTGCGTCGTCCGGAACCTGCTAAGTTATGAAAGTGCTATGAGAAAAAAGTTTGGAAACCTCTGCACTATATAAATTATAGGTAAAATCATTTTTGAAAATCAAAAGGTTTCTGTCGAATTTCTTAAAGCTCATGGTAATGACACTTATCGGAAAAAAATTTGCTATTACGATAAGTATAAATTGGTTATTGTATTCCTATAAACAGTTAAAAATAAAATCATGGTTATTTAATGTAAACTTATATTCACTCAAAGTCAGAACAACAATACGTTATACAAACAAGATAAGATCTTGTTTTTATTCTTAAATTTATTTTTATTTGCAAAGGTAACGTTAAATAATATTTATGGCTATTCACTATTCAATCTACAATAAATTATACCTTTTGAGCGAAATACACATAAGTATAAAATATCTTATTTCTAACATATATGGGCAAAGTATTCAAATATATAATTTTGCTACATACTTTGCCCTTGCCTTAACTAAATCGTTTGTGCGTTTTGGTATTATCTTCTAATATATAAAAATGGATGTTTGCCTGTGTGTCCTGCATAGTCTCCGAAACGGCAAGATTTTAATAAAATTTTCGGACAATCTTTAGAATGACCCAGCGTATAATCCTGTAAAGTTTCAATTGCGAACGAAGCATTTTTGCCGAAATTGCTGATTTTTTTTCGAGGGGAATTTGAAACCATATGAGCCACAGCAACGCGTAGTATAATACAATTAAAGTCCATGGTAAATTTTTGCTTAGCTATCAGTTTAGTTTTAAATATCTATCAAAACGGTATTTATACAGAAAGCCTTATATTGTGTTAGATTAGATCATTAGATGTATGAAAAAACCATTTAAAAATGTGTGGTTTCAATATACTGAGCTCGCACAAGATGGCAATTTAAAAACATATATGTAAGTACGGTAATTATTTTTTGTTATATATATACTCACTTGCTTACGGTAAGAAATTTTTGAGAAATAAATAGAAACAAAAAATCTTGGGAGGAATAATGTTAACCACAATACTTGGTGTTTTGTATAAATTGGCGCGCGACGCGGCGCGAACGGCCGGATCAACGACCTTTGGGCATTCGTTCGCCGCCGGTCACGTCTGCCGGTTAGTAATATTTCGGATACTATAAAGACAAGACGCGTACGCTTGTATACGACTTTATTGTATAACGCACACGCGTAATTGTGCGTTTTGGGTGTGGTTTTTGGTTTACTGACGCGTTCAATTAGTGAAGCGTTTTGAGAAGACGCGACCGTCCGCGGTTTTAGTGCGCGTTCGGGTTAATGTTCCCCGATATGGGACGATTCAATAACGTGTGACCTTACAAAGGTTGTGTGCACACCGCGTGTTATTTGTGTTATATAACCGCGTTGGTGAAGTGTATACTACGGGAGAAACAGACATTACGTGTTCGTGGAAGACTGCTGAGGCGAGCCAACGGGTTCGGGAATCGGCCAAGTACATACAAGCGTACACACACACGTACACATATACACGCAGTTATTTATGAGGCCGGACCGCATACAGCTGACGGCCGCAAGGTAGGTTGAGACGCCGAGACGACGGGCCCAGATCTCGGAGGTTGTTTCATCCGCCCGCACGTTTGTGCGGAACACTTGGACAGCTGCATGGTAGCCATTGTCTTACACTGATACTAAAACTAGGCCAATATCATAAATAAGATAATAAATATTAAGATACTTGAATTCACCAGGAATAGGCGCGAGACCGCGCGACTCGTGGGAAACACAAGTTCAAACCCTGGCAGGCACCAATGAGTTTTTAATAATTGATAATTGCAATTTATCACACGCTTTTCGGTGAAGGAAAACATCGTGAGGAAACCTGCATATCTCTAGAGAATTTTGGAGATATGTGTAACCTACCAATCCGCATTGGAGCAGCGTGGTAGGTCTTGGCTCCAACCCTTCTCCCCAGAAACGGAGAGAGGACGCCTATTCCCAGCAGTGCGATTGCAACAGGCCGCTACTTTAAATAAATAAATACAAATATTGGACGTACAATTACGAAGTCAATAATAAATTTTACGTAGGTTCATACAAATTTTGATAAAGTCGCTCAAAAAGTACAATATATTTATCCATAAAAGTACAAGCAATTAAAAATAATCGTTAATACGAAACAAACGCTGAGCAAAGTGTCAAATGGCGATGGACGGTGTTTTCATAATGGTTTACGAGGCGTCTCCAAGTCACAGATGGATAGATTTCTAACATAAATATATACTGCTAAAGTCTTCTAATGAATTCACTAATACCGTACATACTTGTGAACTGGGTAAAGTCATTACAGGCACTATAACAGAACTACCTTGCTACAATCCGCACGGGTTAAGCGAATGCATGCAAAGCTAATGTGTATGAAGCAGGCAAAATCTACGCACCTTACACATACAGAACAAGGCGCCTCCACCAGCAACAATGCACACAAACATCACACACAACCACCACCTCAATCTCGACAATCGTTTCGCTCCGAAACCGAAGCATCATCAGGACAAAATTGCAATGCCAATGCATTGCAATTTTGTCGCGGAGACTCCTCCTGATGATGCTTCGGTAAAAGAGGGTAATATTGATAGGAGGATAGGCTCCACGACAAAATTGCAATGCATTGGCATAATTGCAATGCATTGCAATTATGTCCTGATGATGCTTCGGTTTCGGAGCGAAACGATTGTCGAGATTGTGGTGGTGGTTGTGTGTGATGTTTGTGTGCATTGTTGCTGGTGGAGGCGCCTTGGGGTGAGTGTGGTGACTTGTTCTGTATGTGTAAGGTGCGTAGATTTTGCCTGCTTCATACACATTAGCTTTGCATGCATTCGCTTAACCGTGCGGACTATAGCAAGGTAGTTGTTATAGTGCCTGTAATATGGAATTTCGCAAAGTAACGCCTGCTACTATAAATCATTTGGGTAAAGTCACATTACATTTATAGGACTTTAGTTGTTTAAAAGCGGAAATGGTCTCATAATGATGGTTGTTTAAAGTAACAGTTGTATGAAAGGAAGCAAATCCCCTTCTGAATGTAGATTCAATACGACTGTTAGATGCATTGGGTTTAGGTAGTGTAAAAAGTTGTTTGCTGATTTAGGCAACAAGGTGCATTTTGGTCTTAGCCATGGTTTAACGATATCGTAGCGTAGACTTATAACATCAGATATACTGGTGTCTTTATTGTATAAAACTATAAAATTTCTTACCAGTTTGTCTCAGTTGATTGATCCGGAGTTGTGTTACAATCGTTCTACCAATTTCATTTTTTTTATTACAGCTCAATTGCTACACTCAGTTCAATATTAATTAAATCAGGGTACTGTTATTTAGATACAGAGATGGGATTATATTTTTTATTCTTACAGATAATTAATCAGAAAATGTACGGATGTTTCATTAATTTTTCAATTTTCCTATGAGATGATAAAATCGTGATAAGATTAAGTTATTAGATTTTTAAACTGTATATTAGTTCACATATTTATGTGAACTATTCGTTTTTTATATATGATATAATTTTTGTTTAAATAAGTATGTTTGTTTATCTGTAATATTCACATATCGTTAACAAAATGTTACTTTAAGCAACATTTATCTACACTTTAAGGTCTTAAGCCTGCCTATAACGTAAAACAGAGGTAAGATGTTTTTTATATAAATTTATTTTATGAATTCAATCTACTAATGCAAAATTTTGGCAAACAATAATTTGCTGATAAATAGGAAATTACAATATTGACGACAGATATTAAATATCTTACCCCTTAACCATTTAGGGCAAAGTTAGACCATTTTAAATGTAAAACTAAATCTATATTTTTAAACTATACTTAGTGAAAACTTTTCAATATAAGCAAGTCAAAGCAACTAAGATTTTCACATATAACTTGATTGATTAATTCAGGCCATTTATTACATTATATTCAAAATGTATATAAAACTTACATCGTTTAGAGAAACTACATTAACAGTGTTATGTTTACGTGAGACCGTTTCATTTAGTATTGATAAGTATTAATGTTGAGAGACCGGCTATACTCACGTCTTATTTTATCGGATGAGCCCGACTAGTTTCAAGCCCATACGGGGCTCTTATTCATGAGCTCTTTACGCGGCGTTATCGCGGCGGGAACAGTCAGTTCCCGCCGCCGCATAGTATAGCCGGTCTCTCAACATTAATAATGAATACCACTCACGATAGTTTAAATTCAAAAATATTGATAAGTAGTGTAAAGTTTAAACTTTGGAACATTTTAGAAAAAAAAACATACCACAGATATTCTGAAAATTTAAACGCTCATAAAAATAACGTCCAAAAAACTTTTCCATATTCCAACATCAATCTTATCTTTAAAACAGATAGTATATATATATAGTAGATGCGCTTGAAACTCTATGATTCTCACTGAAAGTAAAAGTATATACCATAGATAATTATATAGTAGATGCTCTTGAACTCTATAATCCTCGCTGCAATTAAAATGATGTACCATAGATAATTTTCGAGCATGTACCATAGATAATTTTCGAGTTTTTAACTATTAGAAAACTACTCTACACCTATAGCTTCCTGTTACAGTAAATAAAACGTATCTTTATAATTATATAAAATAATATACTGACCGAAATAACAAAATCATAACGTATTTAAATATACGTATAAAACTTGACTCTTAGAACTTTTAAGCCCGATAATTTATAACGCTATGGCGTTGTAATTATATAAAAATATTGCCTTTGAAATGTCTTAAATTACCACAATAGTCGTTGCAATTAATTACGAAGGGTTGACTTCGATGACAGTATTCATGTGCTGAGGATGAGGCTTGAATTCAACTACTTCTTGCCAAACTAGCTCTGAAATAGAAAAAAATACAGTTAAGTAATTTAATTATTGTTTTTTTTATAACTGTTACAATCCCACTGCTGCCAGGATTTGCTCCAGACGAGGAGCTCCTCAACGTTTATCAGTAGGGACATTTAAAAACGTTTTTAAAAGCTTTTTTAACTTAATATGTTTTATTATTACTTATGTATTGTGTTGCAAAGTAACGCCTTCTTCTATAAATTACTTTGTGATTTTCTTTGCGAAGGTCTTTCCTTAAAGACCTTGTAAAATAACTTATTACTAATCGCGGATTACAGTTTATTCGTTTATTTGAAATTTATACCTAACAATTCAACATCATTTTGTGAGGGTGGCATTGCAGTAGTATAAACTGTGTTGCATATGTCATCCCCATAGTTATAAAAATAAAGACAATTAAATAAAAATACTATTAAAAATTACGTACTTAGATATGAAAAAAAAATCTGTTGGTAGTAAAGTAGCGGCCTGTTACAATCCCACTGCTGGGAATATGTCTCCTCTCTCCGTTTCTGGGGAGAAGGGTTGCAGCTAAGACCTACCACGCTGCTCCAATGCGGATTGGTAGGTTACACATATCTCCAGAATTCTCTAGATATGTGCAGGTTTCCTCACGATGTTTTCCTTCACCGAAAAGCGTGTGATAAATTGCAACTATCAATTAGACACATGAGTTTTAATAGAAAAACTCATTGGTGCCTGCCCGGGTTTGAACTCGTGTTCCCCTCGAAGAATCGCACGGTCTCACCGCTGGGCTATCACAGTCCTTTTGTCTATACCAAGAAGAAATTACAAACGTCGCTGTTAAATTAAACCTGCATATTTGCAAAATTCGAGGTTTAATAGAGTTATTGGTGTCAAAAAATTTGTTTTTCCTTCTCTTTTTGTTAAATCGGTATATATCTTAGTTGGATAAGGTAGGCATACATAAAATGACGTTTGATGATTATTTCTTACAGAGGTCTCGTAAAAGGCGAATAAGGTAAGTTTACCCACCGTGTGGTATCCGGTTGAGTAGAATAGACCACCCTCTTTCTTACCGAGATAGCTGTGATAGCCTAGCGGTGAGACCGTGCGACTCTTTAGAGACGACATAGGTTCAAACCCCGGGGAGGCACCAATGAGTTTGTCTATTAAAACTTATGTGTCTAATTGATAATTGCAATTTATCACACGCTTTTCGGTGAAGGAAAACACCGTGAGGAAACCTGCGTATCTCTAGAGAATTCTAGGGATATGTGTAACCTACCAATGCGCATTGGAGCAGCGTGGTAGGTCTTAGCTCCAATCATTCTCTCCAAAAACGGAGAGAGGAGGCTTTAGCCCAGTAGTGGGCATAGTAACAGGTTGTTACTTTTACTTTTTTCTTACCGAGGGTTTGTAAAATACGAGGTAAGGTAAGTTGACGTCAGGCAGTCGTTAAATACGTAGCTAAATCATGTGACAACATGTTGTAAAACCTTGTACCGATCACTCAGAGATAAGGGCAGTAGGATGATGATGGATGATGATTTTTAGTTAAATAACACCTTTTAGTTTTTTTCTAGCTGGACTACTTCTGGTGTCCAACAGTGTCGTATATATCGGCCGCTAACAGTACAGAGTGGACGTTACCAAAAGGAAAATACAAATTCCATTTCGACAACAGCGTGGGACTCGGTTACGTAATACAAGAGTTTTGGGACTGCATTGGCAAAAGTAATATTTGTTACAGCGTATTATATTCCCGCCGTGTGGTATCCGGCCGAGTAGAATAGACCACTCTCATTTCTTACCGTGGTGTCGTAAAAGGCGACTAATGTAAGTTGACGTCAGGCAGGCGGCCGGTAGTAAAATACATAGCCAAATCATTTGACAACATGTTAACATGTTGTGCTGACCCCACTTAGAGTGGGATAAGGGCAGGAGGATTTGGTATTATATTCATAGAGTTATTATCCTAGGGAAGCCAGCCTTAAATGTATCCTCAGATACGTAAATACGACTAGGGTAAGTTGACGTCAGGCAGTCGTAAAATACGTAGCCAAATCGTGTGCCAGCATGTAACATGTTGTGCCGACCCCAGTTAGATTGGGATAAGGTCAGGAGGATGATGAATTACCTTTCCACTTGTCAACGGGCAGTTCCATATCTTCGAAGCTCTGGTCGTAAGGCGCGGAAACGGGCTCGTCTGTGGGGTCTGCGTACTGAGAGAGGTATTCGTGCGCCAGCGCCTGTTCCGCTGTTATACGCCTGGAAATATCAAAATTTCATCCAAATGTAATCCAAAAATATTTATAATATATTTTGCTGTATAATAAATAAATAAATAAATAAATAAATATATGGGACATTTACACACACGGTCGTCCGTCCCCAAAGAAAGTAACTTAATACTTGTGTTATGGGCGACGGAAAACTGATAGATATACTACATATATAAGTTTTAAATACATACTTAAATACAAATATACACCCAGGCTCGAAGAACCAACAATTTGTTTATAGAAAATGTTGGCTCTCGGCGGGAATCGAACCCGCGACCCGCGGAGCTCAAGGCAGGGTCACTACCCACAGCGCCAACGGGCCAGTCAATCTTATACAATCTTGTTTTAGATAAGATAATTTTAAATCCTTTCAAGATTTATCATTTTAGCTTGATTAGTATCAGTTTAAATACCCTACAATACCAATAGCGGTGAGACCGTGCGACTCTTTCGAGAGAAGCACGAGTTCAAAACCGGGCAGGCACCAATGAGGTGTTCTATTAAAACTCATGTGTCTAATTGATAATTGCAATTAATCACACGCTTTTCGGAGAATGAAAACATCGTGAGGAAGCCTGCATATCTCTAGAGAATTCTGCGGATATGTGTAACCTACCAATCCGCATTGGAGCAGCGTGGTAGGTCTTAGCTCCAACCCTTCTCTCCAGAAACGGAGAGAGGAGGCCTATTCCCAGTAGTGGGATTGTAACAGGCCGCTACTTTACTACCAACAGATTTTTTTTCATATTTAAGTACGTAATTTTTAATAGTATTATTATTTAATTGTCTTTGTTTTTATAACTATGGGGATGACAAGTTAAACTTTTAAGTTAAGATTCAAAATTTCAATTTGATAATAATTATGTGACACACGAACTTCCACGCAGGCGAAGGCGAAACACGCTGACGCCTAGTTTTTACAGTTATAACATATGTAGCTTCTAAGTACAATGAGATCTTCTAAAATTTCACATATATGTTAGTTTAAGCATATAAAACTTACTTGTCAGAGTCTAGTTCCAGCATAAGTTCGAGCAAGTTAATAGCAAGTACATTTGCACCGCGGAACACTTCGCGGAAGTCACGCCTTTTTAGCGTAGGCAACGATTGGATGTAGTTACGGGCCTGAAAAACAAATATCACTGATCAATTCTGCATCCCCTAAAATTTTTTAATTTTTCGTATATTCTTTAACAAAAAATATAAAATGAAATGAAATAAAAATTTTTTATTCTGCAATTAAAAATTTAAAGAAAGGGCACACAGCTTAACATTGCCGCATGTCATTGCTAGGGCTAATAACACACAGCGCTAGTTTTCAGCTGCTGCCCGAGTGACATAACAGAAACCAGAATAAACAGAAATAACCATAAAACGAAGTGTAAACTAGAGGTATCAAATGTAACAGATAAAATTATAACAATAACAAAAATAATTAAAGAAAAATAAATAAATCAAAATAAATTAAAACAGTTGCATTGTCAAGTTTAAGTTATGAAATATGAATAAAATAGTTATAAATCAAAAATACATAAGTTTGAAAGGCTAACATGAAATAACAGTTTAGGCAGTTTTTTTGAAGGATCAATAAGTGTAATTTAAATAAACGATATACAAGTGGTATCAACGATTCGACCTTAATTAAATGAATCCACTGATCATTTGTACGTAATAGATAACTTTGGCATTATTCAATCTTCTTAAATATAGTTTAAAGAAAATGTGTTTTCGGAGAAAATAAATATAATTTAATTGGGATCTGGCTTTGTCAATAATGGTTGACAGACCTGGAGCGGCACACTTGTACAAAAAAACGGGAGAAAACAATAACTTTCTTTTCTCTCCTTCGCACCAGACTATTTAGTTTTGGGTCAAGGTTATTTTTAGTTTGGTGTGTACGGTAGTTGATCTTTATTAATCATGTTTATATTTACGTAATAACGTAAAATCATTTCTAAAATTGGATGAAATACTTAGCTGAATTAACTGATTCTATATAGGGTTCTGAGGTGTGTATGTAAGTAAAATTTAAATTAATGTCGTACGATCGGTACCGCCCTGTATAAGAGACAATTAAAAAATATGAATAAAATCTTAAAACGTCAAACTTCATATAACAAATCACAATTAAAAAACAAACACACATAAAGATGATATCAGCAATGGCATGATTTTGTAAATTTTAATAAAAATGCGTCATTTTAGCACCTTTACTTTTCGCGCACAGCTGAGCAAATATTTTTTAATATTAATAGCCATGTTATTGAAATGATATATATTACCAGAGTAATATTTTATTATTTACTAGCGGCCCGCCCCTGCTTCGCACGGGTATAAAATATATAAGTATAGGCTGTCACTCAGTGAAAAAAATGAATAAAATAGATCCAGTAGTTTTGATTTATTCATTACTGCCCGCGGCCCGCACGCGTTTAATTTGGAGTAAAACAATTCCCCTTTCCCTACACCATGAAGATTTCCTGCTATCTTTGGAATATCTTAATTCATATAATACATTTAACCTAGTTCCTTTTTACATTTTTCTCTATGTATTTTATTGTTACAATTAATCCAATCGCTGCTAAATTATAAGTGCTATAGGGCGAAGCGCGGCCTCCGATGCGTTATTTATAGGCAAGCGCCGCATATTAAATCTGTAATATCTTCGAAAATATTCATTTAAATTACATGCTGTAAACGGCCATATTGATCTATATTAAATCAACAATGTATTTAAGGTACTTAATTGGATAAGGATTGATGCTGTATTGCTTAAAATTGCTTCGAAAAGAGGGCGCTATTTTTCGTAAATAGTAAATGACAAAAAAATGCTATTGTGGGTTATCCATATACCCTCTATAGACATATACCCTCGCGGAGTTTTCTGTAGACCTTTTAAGGTGTACTAATTTTTAATACATTATTTTGATAAATCTTGTAGTGTTCAGCCTGCGTTTATTGCAAACGCAAAAAAATGTAATAAGCGGAAAAAAATGTAATTATTTACGACATCACGTTAGAAACCTCAAAAATTACAGTATTTCTCTACTCCATATTGACTGTTATTGTACATATAAACCTTCCTCTTGAATCACTCTATCTATTAAAAAAACCGCATCAAAATCTGTTGCGTAGTTTTAAAGATTGAAGCATACATAGGGAAATAGGGACATAGGGACAGACACAGAAAGCGACTTTGTTTTATACTATGTAGTGATGAAGCATTAAGTATTAATTTTTATAAGTACGAGTAAAGTATAAAGTTAATAATTTTGTAAGCTACAACTAAAATTACTAATTATTTATTTATTATTAGATTTGGTATTAAAAAAGTGAAAAGAAAGATCTCCGCCCCTTATTCAGTAAGCCATTAGCTTGAATTGAAGCCTATATACCTGACATTCATGCTAACAAAGAAGAATGATGAAATATATTTTCTTTTGAGAATAGAAAAACACACGATTGAGGGCATTGTGTCATTTAAGTTGCCGCAAACGAGTCACAGCTTATCTTATATGAAGATTAAACTACCCTTAACGCCTCGTATGCACGGGCGTAATAAATACGTCCCGTTAAAACTCCGCAATAGAAGTGATAAGAAGTTTCGTATGGTAAATTCGGCTTAACGCCCTACGACTAACGCCTAAAATGGAACACTGCTCGATAAAAATACGTCGCGTTTTAAAAGCGCTGTCGTGTTAACAGATATCTGGATAGAGATCTTTAATTCTAAAAGTGCACGCCCCTCCACCAAATTACATTATTTTAATGTGTGAGAGAAAATATTGACTGTACTATTTTATATGTGTGCGCGCAGCAATTTCAACCAATCCGGTTACACGGGTTACTTGTAACGTTTGCATAAAAATAAAATGAATATTATATAATATTTATAATCAAATTTATGTTGGAGGGGCGTGCACTTTTAGAATGAAAGATCTCTACCCATTTGTTTCATTTCGACGCATTTTTAACGCACGGTAAAAAACCTCTCGTGCGTGCAAGGGGTAAATGAGGATGCTTCTTATCAATTACTCTATAAACTTACCTCTTCGCTTAAAATTTTGTCAATAGTTTCCTGTTCTGGTTTTCCACATAGAAATAATATTCTTGTGAGATGATCAATATCTGAACGCGTAAATGTTAAGGCAAGCACCAAACGTACACAAGCATAGTTATGTAGTGTTGACAGGACAAACGGTTTTAAAGCAAAGTTTAATAATATTAATATAAAGCTATAGATTCGCCCGAAGCAGATAACAAATAACCGAAGAATTATTATTATTAGCGATATTTAAAATTGCATTCAATAAACGGATGAAATAATATTCTGATTAATAAAATAATATATTCTCCATTAATCGTGCACAGTTCAAGCGATTACAAAGCATTTTTTTTTAATTTTTAAGAGAACGAATACACATTCCCATCCTTTAAGAAAGAGTTAAAAAATTGACAATGACAAGAAAACAAGAATATTTTTTAAGATACATCTGCATGGCTTACATACTGCAAAAATTCGCATCTGCTTAGGGCTTCGATTATCGGTATATACATTTAACATTACAGTAGGTTGCCATAACCCCCATTGTTATTTATTTGTACTTACAGATTCGGAAGATATTTTCTGCATAAATTCCTGAGCAGGTGTACCAAGAATTTCCATAATCAAGTTTAACTGATGGATATCTGTTTCGTCAATTAAGGTTGAAAAGCATAGGATTGTAAAAATAAGCTAACAAAGTTAACACAAAGGGTATCTTATGTATCATTTTATCGTCCCCTTAATTCTGTTGTAAAAACCTCTTATAACGATTCTTATACGGTCTTCTGCCAAATAATTTATAGAATATAATTTATAGCTTTTGCGATTTTGTCGTGGAGTCTACCTCCTGATGGTTCGGTTGCGGGGCGAAACGATTGTTGAGTTTGTGATAGTGAACGTGTGTAGTGCTTGTGTATTGTGGTGGCAGTAGTGGAGGTTTGTGCATGTGTTTTTACGAATCCTGCATGTAACGCGGATTATAGCAAAATAATGTTATTATTACTTTTGGTCTTTTGCCATTTAAATCCAACGGCTTAACACGACTTATACAAGATTTAGAGAAATATTGCCGGAAATATTAATAACTGCATTGTCCCTAAGAGACTATAATAACTAATATACGTATATTAGCTAGTTATTGAAGTCTTACAATACTGTATAAATCGTCTGTAGTCTCGTCGATCTATCAGGGGTTAAGTTTGAATAGTCGTGCACACTTTTGGTGTACTGATATGTACATAACTTATTACTTGGATCGTGAGAAAATTAATGGATCAATGTCTAAGATATCTTAATGACTGCTGTCAATGCTGACATGGTGAATAAATCCGCATACGTGCTTTTAGTATACTACGTGAGATTTACGCATTAATAAGTGATCATATCACTTATTAATCATTAAAAAATCCATAAATTTAACAATTTAATTTAACTTGTTATTTCATAGATCTTATTTCGGATTATATTATATAGAAATAATTTCGAGCGTAGGTATTTCCAACAGCTGCTAAGCATTCAAATGAGGGTAGAAATAAACGCTTTACAAGACCTATCTTCAATTTGTCTTTAAATCGAAAGATTTTTCGCGGCCAGATCTTAAATAGTTGTATAAGAACAACCTGTGAACGCACTCTAGAGGAATAATTCGTTTACGATAGTAAGACTTTCTAACTATTCAATATATCCCGTGTATAAAAATTCGTCCATAGTTTCGAAGTTCTAAACGATGACTAGATAAAGTAGATATGAGCACCAGACAGTCTCTCTAATGTTTTTGTTAATGCATATTTGAATTGTTTAAATGTAAGGTACTTTTCTCTCTGCTATGTCCATACAGTCGACAAATCGAAGTAGAGAGATATACTCACACAAAATATTGATACTATTCAATCGTTCGATTGTCAATAGGAGAGCCCAATTATCAGTTATATTGAGATAACTTTAGTTAAAACTTTTTCGGACACGAGCATTTATTTAAGTGCAATTTTAATTTTAGCTTACTCAACAATTAATAAAATTACTCAATGTGAATATCTTACCTTTTTCAATTGATTACTGCATACTCACATACTACCCACATTACAAAAAAAAACTTACAACACTACTTACAACACTACTTACTATATTACAAAAAAAAAAACTTTTAAGTACAAAACTTTGTCAAAATTCTACATATATGCAAAGAAATTAAGGAACGAAAAGGATACGATCTGTACCAGGGAAAAGAGTTCGCCCAGTCAGTAGTTCTGCCATAATACACCCAACAGACCAGATATCAACAGTTTGATTATAATGCATCCAGTTAAGCATGATCTCAGGTGCCCTGTACCATCTAGAAATAAATTTAACTTTATGACATCAATTTATTTATTCTATTCCAGTAAAATAAATTAGTATCAACACTTTGAGCGCCACATATGGCTTTCCAGATGTTTGTTGTATGGCACTACAGTTTCTAATACAAAATAAATTACAATTACAGGCTAATTATTTGACTCAGACTTCGCCTGCAGTCCCCATTCTCTTGAACCCGCAGGCTAAGACTGAGTTAAACGGTAAGCCTATAAAAAATTCACTTCTATATAGCTATAACGATTTTGATTTAATTAACCTAGAACCTACCTTGTAGCGACATATCCCGTCATTTCAGTTTCAGTAGGCCTTGCTAGTCCAAAATCTAGAATCTTCAACTCACAATCCTCATTGACAGCAATGTTTGAAGGCTTTAAATCCTAAAATAAATAGAACAGAATTAAGTAAATATTAACAATACACAAGTAAAAAAAAGTATTCATTCCTATCACTAAAGTATAACATAATCATGAAAACTAAGTTAAATGTAAATTATAGCATATAATAAAATTTTCATAAATCCATAATATAAAATTAATGATCATAAATATATAAAATATAAATATATATGTGGACCAATTACACTCACAGTCATCTATCCCGAAAGTAAGTAACTTAATACTTGTGTTATGGGTGACAGGCAACAGGTAAATGTGTACATATATTATTTTAAATATATATACACCCAGAATCAAAGAACCGACAAATTGCACTTAGAAAAAGTTGGCCCTTGGCAGGAATCGAACCCACAAATCGCAGAGCTGAAGATCACAACAAGCCAGTATATAATATTAACAATACTTATGTATTATGGAAATATTTGAAGTAAGACCAGAATCTTTAATAAGACAGTAACCCTTCTACAAACTGAGAAGTTGGTAATTTATGCTGCACTGTTACTATTTCAAAGAAGATAGCATTAAATGCTTAATTTTATCACCAAGGATGTTTCTTGGTTTAGTTAAAAAGGATTAGTGTGATAACATACCCTATGAATAATACCAGCTGAATGAATGTACTTTAAGCCTCTAAGGATCTGATAGACCAAAAACTGCACATGGTCATCTGATAACTTTTGAGTGCGAACTATATTATTCAGGTCTGCACCCATCAAATGTGTCACCAAATATACTTGTTGGAACTCTTCAAGGCTCCTTTCTGGTGTAAATACATCCAATAGGCCTAAAAGTACGTTTTTTTAGCATTTTTTTCACTTAAAATACTTATAAGTCACAATTGTTAGAATTCTTTTATATTGTAATATTTAACATTAACCCTTTCACTACGAGCGTCAATCCGCGCGACGTCTTGTGTTTATATTTTTATTGATCTTTATCAAAATCTTCAGATACGTTTATGTATAAAACTTAAGGAAACATATTTAAGAGAATGAGGCTGCTCTGGCTCACATAAGGGCGATGGACATATTTTTTAGCACAGTGATCCGTTAGTGCCACTTCTCTGGCTGCCAGTAGAGCGATGTCACTCGGATGGAGTACACTACTGTAGCAAAAGGGTTAAATTGACACCAGCAGCATTCATAAAAAATTTGCAGACCCAGCCACTTGTTGTTATAGCTTAATTTCCTGTTATTGACTTTCTTATTAGAAACATTTTAGACCACATTAGTTATAATCCAGCAAAAACTTATAAATAATTCATTTATATTATATAGTGAGCATGATAATATTGTTAAATATGACAATTTTTACAAAGTCACATTGGTCTACATAAATAATTGTTACTTTTTAAGAGTCAAGAGTGATTGTAACAGTATATAAAGAGTTTTTGTTGAAATTTGTTTGTATTTTGTATATATAAATTCATTAACTACCCTTGATTCAAATGGTTGACCCCTTGTAAGTATCACACTATGTTATGTGATGCTATTATAAAATTACTGCTAACTATAAAAAAGTAGAATTTAAGGGTTATCAAAGTGAAAAAGAATATAATGACAAAAGTCATTTACCAATAACATTTTCATGATTCATGTGCTTCAACATTCTCAACTCCCTGTAAGTCCTTTTAGCATGGACAGCTGACTGAAATGGTCTTGCTAGTTTTTTTATTGCCACCTTCATATTATGCAAGGTGTCAATTGCTGAGCTGCAATAAATAATTACACTTTTTAATTCACCGAATTATAACATATCATCCAATAGAGAAAGAGGTTATGGGGGCAATATATCATAAATATAATCTATTAGCAAAATTTCACATAATTAACAGTTATGTTTATGTTTAAGAACCCCCATCATATTAGGTCTAATCGACAAATAATTGAGATGATATTAGATTAGAACGTTAGACAACACGAAACCTGTTACACCCACTCAGGCTATAAAAGTAAATTCCCTAAATGTCCTTGTTCATAAAAGATCCTATATGTTATAATTTAAAGTGTTAAAAAATAAATCAATTTATAAATAAATACTGGCACTCTGCCTTCACATTATAAATAAATACATACCAAACTTGTCCGTAAGCGCCAGAACCTACTGGTGTAAGCATTTGATACCTTTCAGGTACAATCCATTCTGTTTTATTTATTTCAACTGTATGAAATCGTGGCATAATGTTTGTAAAGAGGTTAAACTTATGCTGTCTAAATTAATATTATCATATATAAATTTTGTACGAAAAATATTTTATCACTGTCACTCATATGCGACACGCCATCGACAAATCACAAAATACAATTCATTAGAGGTGGGCGTTGAACGGACGAACCGTTTATGAAAACTGTTTTTTATCCATCGACTACTAAACTAGTTTACGTTCCTCTGAGAAACACGTTTATGCAAGAACGACATTTGCATAGATTATACACTTATAGTAGAGATAGATACGCATCTCGCTGTTCAAAATGAATAGTTTTATTCCTCAGACTAAAGATGGCGCTGTTTTTATGTTTCACAGGGAGCTCATAGATGGCGCTGTTACCACTTATTATTCCAGGATTATTTTAAATCGATTTTATTTTGCATGAAGTTCTTTTGTCTGATTGTAATACATATTACAATCAGACAAAAGATAATTAAAAGTTATAACTGAATGAATGATAAACAATAAAAACCATTTGTTTGTTTGTTTTATCTCTTTATTGCACTCAAATTTTGAAAACATAAAATAAAGTAAACTTAAATTAAGAAACAAAAATTAAATTAAAAGTAATACGAAATAATAAAATTATATTAAAGTATATATAGTAAATATAATAATATATGTAAATAAATATATGTAATAAAATAATTTATTTCCGATTCTTTTTACAATAATCAAATGCTTGCTTTTTAACATGGTCATTCTTATCAAATTTCGTAATCTTTCCGGATAGTAATCGATTCACCCCTAAACACCAATTATTTACAATCAGCTTTATAGATAAATTACAAATAAAATTAATCAAATCAGCTTTATGAATACTACAACTTATAATACTAAAATCACATGCACAATCAATGAAAAACTTTATTTCATCATGTAAAAATTTACTATGTGGTTTATGCTTAAGCCATACAATAATCATATAATAAATTTCATTGATTAATTTTAGAAAATCGTCACTTGGATGAAATAATGATTTTTTTGTGTAATCAATTTCATAATTAAAAGACTGTAAATCAACTGTGTTTCTACGTAAATCACTCAAGCAGATTTCACAGCTGTGGAATATTTTTGTTTTAGATTTTTTAATCACATACCCAGATATATATTTTTTTGATTCAGCATGCAATAAAGAATCATTGTTTTTTACCTCACCCAAAGCATTCAACAAACAACCAATGTCACATGCATAATCAACAACTGGAGAGTCATAACAATACATAAACATATCTGATAATGATTGCATAGCTTTATTAAAATCTTGTTCACAATTAGCCCCTGCTGAATGTGGTGAATTAAAGTTATTAATAATCAACGTTTTAAATGCATTAATAAATTGATAGCAACTGGGATTAATATTCCTTGCACCGTTACTTCTAATACTACTGAAAAAATTTTCTAGCGGATCTTGATTAAAATTTCTAGCTACTAAATTAACAATTTCATTTTTAGATGATAAATATTCCCACATTTCTATGAAGGTTTGAATATTATGAACCCAATTTTTGATTGAAGGAATTGATTTATATATTATATGATCAACACCATTTCTCCTTACTACCGATTTAAATTTAATTGTTTCCAAAATTGGAATCAAATCAGCCCATAACTTAAAGTGAGGTGAATCTTTTTTTATACAACCTTTGTAAATTTTCGAGTTGCCTTGATAAGAATGACCATTGAATGAATCAAATAATTGATCGAATAATAGCAAAAAATCAGCTGTGTCTGCACATTCATGAGGTAAAATTCCATGTCCTGAAAATAAAAAATCAATATTAATTCGGTATTTAGCGAACAACACGTTCTTGATAGTCTTCTATTGGTATGAAATGGTTACAAGTAGATACAAAAAAAAATTTTTAGTCATTTTTACTTACACTAATATTATTATTTTTTACCATATTTATGAGGCAGGCGGACCGCTTGATATGATTACTGATACCTTTGGTAATGAACAACACTAAGGGGTCCATAACTAACTAAAATTATTATTCATGTGAATGAATAACAAGTTACACTTACTTGCAGAAAATCGAAGAGCTGATGATACCCTTTGACTAAACACCTGGGCGGCCAATTTCACCTTCATTTTTTTTATTTTGTCTTTTATGACATGATTTTCCGTCAGTTTATTGACCAACCGAGTTTCATCGTCACCAACATCAATGTCCAGTAACATTTTTAAGTGTTCCCATTTGGCCCATTTTTCTCTTCCATTTTGCACAAACTGTGCATCTTTATTTAATAAATTATTTCTTATACCTTTTAATAAATGAGGTGTATCAAATAATGGGAACACTTTAATATTATCAATCTCAAAATACTTGATGTTCATTACATGTAACCCTCTGTCAATGTGGTTCTGAACAGTTTCTTTTAGTAACTCTTTAATTACTGAAACATTTGTTGGTGACTGATCACATACAGTGGCAACAACTTTTAGGCCTATTTGGTTAAGTTTTTTTATTATATCAACAATCAAACTTTTTAAGCTATTTCTTTTAACTCCACTCTTCGAGAAAGTAAAAGACAAAGGCTGTTTTGTCTTGCTTTTAATGCTTTTAATCATGAACACAAGGGCATGATCTGCAATTACGTTTGTTTTTTCCGAGCCATCATCTTCAAAGCCTATAATTTCATTAAGTCTAGGATTATATACTAGACCAGGTGCCAGACATATCTCGTCGAATAATAAATTAACCAACTTTTTTTCTTCTGGCATTCTTTGGACTGCTGTTCTTAAACTGTCAAATATATTTAAGTTATTATTGCCTGGTCTAAGTATAAATGTACTCAAAATGTTTTGCAATGATCTTTTAGATGGCAAAACAAACATTCTCTTTAATAAATTATAGGCTTTTGGGCTTTGCTTTAAAATGGTTAAAGCCATAATTTTTTCTTTATCGGTGAAGCGTCTCCCTTTTGGTTTCTTCTTAGATTTTAGTTGCAATTTTATAAAAACTTGTGCAGCATCAGATAATTTTTCAATGGTTGATAGAAATGATTTTGACATTGCAATCTTTTTTGCAATAATCACCTCTTTTTTTACTGTTTTATACTTCTTCCGCAGTCTATTAATTTGATTTTTTATTATTAATATGTCCTTCGGAGGTGTTGGTTTGTTTCTCGTTAAACAGCGGAATTTGGTGGGACCTGAAATTATGAATTTGTAGCTAACTTAAAGTTAAGCATAAACTGATAATTGCAATTTATCACACGGTTTTTGGTGAAGGAAAACATCGTGCGGGAACCTGCATATCTCTGGAGAATTCTAGGGATATGTGTAACCTACCAATCCGCATTAGAGCAGCGTGGTAGATCTTAGCTCCAATCCTTCTCTCCAAAAATGGAGAGAGGAGGCCTATGCCCAGCAGTGGGATAGTAACAGGCCGCTACTTTACTTTACTATAGTTAAGCTAAGTTAAGAATGTTGTCACAATTTATAATAGCATAATTTTAGCATCATACTATGTGGCTTAAAGATGTTAATTTGAAATTATAGTCTTCTATTTATACTGATTTTTTATGAGTTTACTGAGTTTGTCCACTGTTTGAAGGACATATAAACAATCTTTTCTTGATAGTTACTAAATGATGATTTGCTACTTCTCTTCAACAATACAGTCTTACAGTGACAAAGGTTTATCCCGTTAGCAATCTTATTAAAACTATTTACCTGTAGAACCAATTTGAAGCTGTTGCTGGTTATTGTGAAAAGTTGAATGAACTGGATCTAATGATGCACTAGATGTAGATGGCATCACAACTTCAAGATGTTGCTGCACATCTGTAATACATTTGACAAAAAGTCCTTGATGTCAGTACCCATGCAAGTAATAGTAGTCAGAAACTTTTTTATTGATGTAGCTGACAATCAGTCAGATAAGATACAGTGAGTCCCAAAATATTCGGACACCAAAGTGTGGAATATATTACTCAGTACAGCGAACACCTATGGAGGGATCGTATTGGGTTTTTTCCTAGTAATAAGATATAAGTAATAAGAGATTTATCCAAATCAATAATAACACATATATTTCAAAATAAGTCCATATCTGTTCATTGTAAGAAAAAATAAAGGAAATGAAAGTAAATTTTTATGTTATAAAGTATTCGGACACTATACATCGTTTTTTCTCTGAAAAGGAAATTCTTTCAAAAATTTCAATTAAATGTTTAAAAAACACAGCTATAGCTTCTCAAAATGGGCTATGCACTTGATTATACTATACTGTTCTTCAGTATTATGTGTGGAATTCGCGAAAATGGGTTGCAAGAGAAATACATCGTTCGATTCATGCTAATTAGTGATTCTCCGTCGCGAGAAAGGAAAACCTTAGCGCGAAATTGGTTTTTTACTTAATATTAATAAGAGTACTCTCGCGTTCATTATCCGGAGGTTTAGAAATGAAGATCGTATCGACTTTATCTCTTAAACTAATGGAACAGCCACTGTGACTGCGAGAGACAAAAGAAAAATTAAGGAAATCCTCGGTCGACTGCTCTGAAATTAACGGTGGAATATGAAGAAGAAACTGAAAACTCCATAGGTGTTCGCTGTACTGAGTAATTTATTCCAACACATCTTGGTGTCCGAATATTTTTGTGACTCACTGGAAAATTCTGGTTACTGGTCAATATCACCCATGGTTGTCACTGTAATTTATTTCATAGTTTGTATAGATGTAAGAAACTTACTAGTATTTAGTGTGGGTACAGCATTTAAAGTCAAACGTCGACTAGGAAGTCTATATTTTACGTCAAAATGCCTGTAGCATATTCGTACTGAGTTATATATGTAATTATTGCCTTTTTCCTGTGTTTCAGGCGTAAGTATAGATTTCCACTGATTAAATCTTTCAGTATGAGGATACTCCCACAGTGGAAATCGGTGAAGAGGACCTGAAAATGATATTTTATTTACATTATAATAAACTAGCGGATCCGGCCCCGCGCTGCTGGGGCTCAATCTAAAGTTCCATCTCCTATTATTTCCGCGCGCGTTAATTTTTATTATGGCGATAACTTTTAAGATATTCATTAAAATTATATAGTGTAATAGATCAAATCAATCATTTCATAAGCAAGAAATGCTTAAAGTAACTAAGGTATTTAATTTGATAAGAATTAATACTGTATCCCTCTAAATAGCTTTCCAATGTCAGTGACCATTTTTTTAGAAGTTACAATGGGTATAGTAAGCTATCGTTAAAAGCTAGATACATGCTGTCACGGACTTTTTTTTAGAACTTTTAAAGAGGAACAATTTCGACATAGATAATTTTTGTACATAGATAACTTTCACTGTTTACGCAGCGCAAGCAAGGAAAGCTCTCTCGAACGAAAATATTTTCCCGTTTTTGCCACATTTTTTATTGCTGCTCCACTCTTATCAGTTATGGCGCAATGTTATATAGCCTACAGCCTTCCGGGATAAATGGACTATTCAACACAAAATGAATTTTTCAATTCAAATCAGTAGTTTCTGAGATTAGCATGTTCCACCTAACAAACTCTTCACCTTTATTATTAGTATTAGATTATGCAAGCACAAATATATTTGAAAAATTAATATGAAAATTGCTATAAAGTCATTATTGTGAACATTATAAGTAACTTATAAAATATGTATCCATAATGCCTGTAGATGTATGTATACAATCCACAGCTCATATTTATAATATGATTATACATTATGTACAATCATATTCTTCTTATTGTTTAATGGCACTTTTACTGCTCTTGATGTTAGCAGTACACAAATATATGTTAGATATTAGTTTGTGAGTAGATGTAAAACAACAAACAGAACAACATTTGTGTGATTTATAACAGTTAAAAATATATAAAGTAGCCATAGACTAACATATTTGACTTCACAAAAGTACCATATGATACCAGTATATATAATATCAGACCAGACATAAAAACAATGAAATTCGATTATAGTGTAAATAAGACTCCACAATAATAATATTAACTTTTTTACATATTTACACTTTATAGAGCTGTGATAGCCCAGCAGTGAGACAGTGCGAATCATTCGAGAGGGTCACGGGTTCGAATCCAGGTAGACAGCAATGAGTTTTTGTTAAAACTTATGTGTGTAATCGATAATTGCAATTTATCACACGCTTTTCGGTGAAGGGAAGCATTGTGAGGAAACCCGCATATCTCTGGTGAATTTCTAGGGATATGTGTAACCTGCCAATCCACATTGGAGCAGCATGGTAGGTCTTTAAAACTTAAAAACTACAAATAATTTGAAATAAATTCATCAAGACCCTAGTCCAATTACTGGACTGAAGAATTATAAATTATAACAAAATTATTTATTATTTCAAAACTAGTTGTAAATATACATTAAATATATTTTTAATCATAATACTATCACACAAGACATCACATTCAAATATGTATAACACTAATTGGCAGGACTTTTAAATACAATATACACAAAATTTGCTTATGGTATCCAAGAACAAATAATTATGGTAAAACCATACTATTTGAAGGAGCACATTTGTACAATAATTTGCCAAATAGGTTTATAGAAAAAATAAATAAAAAATAATAAAGTAATATATTTGGAATAAAAATATCTAAAGTCTATGATATCATTCTCATCTGTATTTATGTTTTAAGTTAGTTCTTCTTTTATAATAAATTAACTAAATTTAATTAATATTGGTAAATATTATATTGGTAAATATTATAATATTAATTATATTATATTGGTAAATAATGTTTAAAGTTTTGAGTATGGTTTGTGGTGCATGCTTCCAAGCAATGAAATATTTAATTTTAACGCTTATTTAAGAGCACAAGATAAAAATTGTTGTTTAACTTGAAATGTAATAATCTTTGTTATTCCTCAGGTAAACATCTGATTAAACTAAACGATACTAAACTAAACTAAACTAATGATAAACTAACTGCCTTTTTTTATAGTTATATAGTCTTACTTTTATTGACCTAGTTATAATTATTTCGGGTTATATTGGTAACGTTGACACAACGTGGCTCATTTATCTTAGGATTAACTAGGATTCAGTATAATCGCTGGCCCTTGAAACTAAGATAAGTAGTAATAAGAGTAAATAAAATGAATTAATTTATGTTACTTACCATCAAGGTCACATCCAAAATAGCATTTTAAGCTAGATGCTTTCGGCATTGTATATTACCAATTCGCATCAGAAGTCCGTGAGAAGTAAAGCCAGGTAATCAGGTAAGAAGTATCGGGTACAAAAAACCCGCCAATGGTCAGTATGATAAATGATGAATAACAATATGATAAACAAAAATCCGTAGTCAAGCCAAGTCGTGAAAAAATAATGAAAACAAATAAAACGCAAGCGAAAGCACTGAACTCCAAACAGAAACAAAATTTGAAAATGGACAACGGACGGAGATTACCACAGATTGTACATCACAGAGTACTTCTACACTTTAGGCCTTACACAGATTATACAATTATGTTTTACCCTAAATCTGCTTTAGCATTGCCATCTAGTGTAAGTTAATATCAAACAGTTGCCAGAATTAGCCTTCCTCAAACTATAGGTGGCATTAGTTTCTAACAAAAAATTTCAATTGGGGATTTGTAGGCGAGTTACATCCCCCTGGACATTTGTTTCATGATTCGTCGTCCGTCAACGAGCCGACGATGAACGAAGCCGCTTTATCGGGCGCCCTCGTGCGCTTGCTGATATTGCTATCCCTTTTAATGTTTTGTTCAACAGATGATGGTTATCAAATAAAAAAGGACATTATTGCAATCAGCATAGGAATCTGCAATTTATTAATGAGTATAAGAGTAAAAATAGACATTATTACAATAGGCATACGAACCTGTAACTTTAATGAATATTAGATGTTTTAGTTACATATCTTACAACTTATATATCACTAGCAAAGCCCCGCGGTTTCACCCGCGTCCATACAGATCTCGTGGTAGTGGAAAGTCTACGAAGTCGGACTATAGATTTATTTTGTAGATTAATTTATTATAAAAAAATGGTTATCATTAGTATTCTTGGAATAAGAGCTAACTCACCAAATGCAGGCACTGCTATAACGGTCGCTACAATAAATTAGTTATGGCGTTATTTGCTTTCGATATACATTCTTAAAATCGTACTATCTTTTGATTGGGATGGCGGATTTTAATAATTTAAATAGTATTTTACTGGTATTGAAACAGTTATTAATAAAATATCATTTAATGGGATAAGGATTAATACAGAGATATGAATAAAATGGTTTGATTATTGTCGGCACTTTTACCAACTTTTACAATGTAAAAAAGTAGTTATATTGGCATAACTATACTAGTTAGACATATGGTATTGCGGACTTTTTTATGGATATTGATACGTTCTATAATACTGTAGAACATTTTTTTGTTCTATCATCAATAGTTTCCGCAGCGCACGCGATGAAAGATGCTTACGACTAAATTTTTCCCAACTTATTACAATTTTATTGGGGATCCCTATTATTTTTGAAAATGACATATAGCCTATGTTGCTCAGTGAAGAAGCAGCTTTCCAATGGTGAAAGAATTTTTGAAATCGGTCCAGTAGTTTTTGCGTGAAAACGTAACAAACATACATACAAACATACAAACAAACAAGCAAACAAACAAACAAACAAACAAACAAACAAACCAACATACAAATCTTTCCTCTTTATAATATTATATATATAATATCATATATCTTACATAGTTACATCTTAGTTCTGATTAAATTGCAATTTGCAATACGTGTTGCAAATATGGCGATTTATCCACAACTACTAATACTTTCACCTTTCTCCGTTTTTGAATTTTTATATTGCATGTGATATATAGTTAGTTATTTTTGTGTAAAATAATAAGTCTAAATACATTACTCGTTAGTGTAAGTTATTAAGAAATAGTTGTGTACATTTATATTCTCGTGTTAAATATAAATATTTTTTCCTTAGCGTAAATTATTAAACAATAATTGTGTACATTTCTATTTTTGTGTTAAGTATAAATATTTAGTTCCTTAGTATAAATTATTAAATAATAATTGCGTACATATCTACGCACATTGTTACATTGAAAGTCAAAAAAATACTAAGTAGATCGTTAATTAGTAAACACGTTCACGACAAAATCAATGCAAACGTTCATACTTCAAAGCAGTTCGTTGAATAATAAGTTCATAAACACGTTGACGCTATCGACTACTTCAAATCCCGTTTCGTTGACGAACGAACGACATACGCGAACGCTTTTGTAAAGTAGTTTATTGTAAAGTAGTCGAAAAAAGGACTGCTTTGTCAACTAGTTTATTACGTTCGACAAATGGTCTCGTTTCGTTTACGGATATGACGTCGACGACCCACCTCTACAATTCATAGAATAGTTCAAAACCAAACTCAACCAGCGTTACCAACTCATAGAGTACCTACTTATGTTCATTGTTCATTATAGACGCTATGAAAATTGCACCATGAACTTAACAACTTTACATAAGTACCGAATTATAAAGAATCAGATACTTCGTTGGTGTTCCTCTAAAATATATTATTTCTTGTTATCCTTATGCTAAGCAGAGTTCTCAACCAAAGCAAAGTTTTATGATATTTGCATTTGGCAATGAATGTTGTTGTGCGACTTCCTACTGTCATACGTATCATATATCATATCATCTATTTAATGTCCAAATAGAGCAATAACTCGACACTAGTCAAACACAATTTAAATTTAAAGCTGTTATAAACAAATTAACATCTGATGAAACTATATTGCTTTGTTGTTTGCTTTTCTGAACAAAGCGTACATATTGTTTCTGAACATAAAAAAAGTTGACTGGTTGACTGTGTATGTCAATAATCTGTCATATTATCAAGAAAAACAAACCTGAAAAGGTTTCACCTAATAAACATTATTATAATACAGTTAATACAAGAACATGGCTCAAACGGCAGGGGTAAAGCCTATGACCATCGCTGGTCGTGTGGCATCCGAGAGAGAAAGATGTATCGGCATGACTGATGCCGAAAGAGCATGGCGCAAGCAGTGGCTAAAAGACCAAATTTTAGCTTCAAATGAACCCGTACATGTTGAGGAGTATTGGAGAGAACGTATTAATCCCATACGCCGTTTCTATCGTAAACCTTTGGATGTTATATTTAATGCACTAGTTCCAGTGTTGGTAAGATTACATAACTGGTATAATTACTTTCATTTCTTATCATTAGTGCAGCCGCTACTGCCAAAGTTTTAATATTTTAGGCAATCTGATTTAAACTCCCGTTATTTACTTAAAAGCAAATCTTACAAGAATCTATTCTTCCATACATAATTAATATATCTATCACAGTAGGAGGATAGAAGCCAACAAGTTTTGCAGCTGGGCATTTGATATTTAAATATTAAATATTATAATATTAATTGCATGATATATATTATTTCATACAATTTTTAAATATCAAATCTATTATAATTGTAGATCCAATGGTAGAGTCATGACTGAGACATTTATTTGTATTATTCCATTATTATCCCAATGTTGGGTAAAAGTTTTTACCCAATTTTGGATGTGACTTTTCTTTTGTAGACAACCTTCTAATGTAGACAGGTAGGTAACACATATCCGAAGAATACTCTAGAAATATATAGGATTTATCTCCAAGTTTCCTATGTTTTACATTGGAGTTCAAGATTGTAAATTACAATTAAGCAAATAAGTTTTATGGTCAAATTATAGGTATCTGCACAGTTATTACTGAACCAATGACCATCATTGTATTTTACGTGAAAAATTTGTTATAACCTTTATTTACTATTATTATATATTACAAGCTTGACCAATTTGATAAATGTGAATTACTGTATATCTTGTATATACTAAACATCATGCGTAATTATATAAATAGATTTTTTTTTAATTGTAGGGTCAGGAACGTGCAGGCAACTACAGATTTATCACTGGAAAAATTGGCTTTATGGGTGTTGCTGTTTTGGCTATTCATTACTACTTTAAATATCAAGGAAACGTAAGTTGATATTTCGGAATAGTCTATATAAATAATAATGAATAACTCAATTTATTACTAAGTGTTAAACTCAAGGATAGCTGGACTACACATGTGACATGGTGACATTTTTTAAATTTTCATTTTAAATCCAACAAATTTAAGTAGAAAAACAAAGATTAAATCAACTTTAACAATTGGTCTGATTGTTAATTCCAAAATAATTATATAGCCATGAATGACTACTCGAATTGACATGGAGCTGTTATTTGTAAATGGAAAACATTATATTGTCAACATGATTACAGAAAAAGTTATTTTATCTGTAAATTATAATTAAATAACTAGGGCAATGGTTTTATTACAAAAACAATATGCATCATTACTTATGGAATTTTCAGACAAGACTCAAATTTTATTTTTAAATTTTAGTATTAATGAATACAAGAATATATTTATCTTTTCTTCTATATCTTTTTTATAATTTCTTATTTGTAGGACTGGACTAAAAAGGGTGGTTGGAGAGTGACACATACTAAACCAACAGTACTGCCTGGGCAACCTGGATTTCCATTTAAATCTGAGCGTTGCAAGGATTCTGATTATGCTGACAGAGGTTTCAGCAAATCAATCCTATACGGTGCAAAGTAGATAATGTGTTAGAATAGATAATTTCAATCATGTAATGATTTGGAAAAATAGAAAATAAATTTAATTTATTAAGCAAAGTGTATTCCTTCTGAATTGAATGCATGTAACAATTTCATAAAGTCATCAACATCCATTGTTCTTGCTCTTAACTGGTCTGCCTCTGCTTCTTTTAAAATTTGCTGTACTTTTTGTTTAATGTCAAAATCTTCTGGAATTTCCTAAAAATAAAAAATAATTTATGATAAATTTAATAAACATTATTATGCAAAATAAACATGTAAAGTAAATCCTGTTTATACTTTTCCAATATTTTGTATTTTACATATAGCATGTACACATTTTTATAATTTTAAATTAAAATAAATGTAATAAGTTACCTTATTATTTAGAGAGCAATGGACTCTGTAATTTTTATCAAGAACGGCCATGGTAGTGTTCTGTTTAAAGGAAGCAGATAAAGTTTTATTTTTGCGTACAAATGCTATCCTTGTGAGACCATCCCATTCTATAAAATTGATTGGTGGTGGTGGATTGCGAGGCTCTATCCTTACGACACTGGATTCAACTTTTGGAGGAGGTCTAAAATTATTTTTTCCTACCTGTGTAGAAACAAATTTGTGATTAAGAGGATTTTTTAAATATTTCAATCAGCTTAAGTTAGCTTAAATTTATTTAGAAAGGCAGAATGTAAAAAATGTAAATCTATAACCATATTTATTATATATGAAAAAATAATTCTATTAATGTTAAGATTATGTAACCTTTAATAGAAATGTTTGTCCAAACTTTACCTTCATTAACATATCAACCCTGGCCAGCAACTGTGTATTTATTGAAAGTCTGCAATATAATTTGTCTCCTGGCTTTGCAACCAATCTCTGTGCAAACTCCTGTTGGAACATTAAGATTGCACATCTGAAGAACGGTCTATGCAGAAGCAATTTAAAAACTAAAGGAGAACTAATCTGATAGGGTATATTGGCAACACAAATGTCAAAAAATGGCAGCTCTGTCTTTAGAACATCACCAACTAGTATTTGAAGTTTTGCTTGATATGGGGTACCTTGAACACGTTTTTGCAATTCAGCAACAAGTCTAAAAATAGAGAAATACTGTTTTATACTTCCAAGAAAATCCAAAATCAAATTTCCTATTATTGTACAAAATATTTGTATTGTAAAAATATTATGTAAACAGATAAGAACAAGAAATTGTTATATTACAACCAACAATAATATACCTTGTATCGATTTCACAGGCAATAACTTTTTTAACTCTATCTAGCATTTTTATGGTCATATTACCAGTACCAGGTCCAATCTCAAGTGCAACATCAGTAGGCCTTAATCCAGCCTTATCTAACATTGATGTTATGATGAGAGGATTCTTCAATATATGTTGGCCAAAGTCTTTATTGAATTGAATGCCTGAAATAAAAACAAAGATATCTCAAGCAACACATCTAGCTTTTGCTTATAACTTTTCCCTGTCCCCTGTTTTCACAATTTATTTTACTACTATATACTACTAAAAAATCACAAATTTTTGCATACCGACACGTTAAAAGCCAAATGTTCCATCGATTCGTGGAAACATTGTCAAGGATTGTCGGTGTATGTATGAATCTCATAGACTAAATGTTTTCAAAACCTTTAGATATAATTATATTAAACACTTTGAGTAAACACTCAGTATTTCTCGATGCCTGTGGCAATTTTTTTAAATAGATGAGTTCAAGTAGTAGACCTACCAAAAAATTGAAAACACCTTTCTAACCTTAAATTTTAATTGTTTTTACCTTGCTTAGCTACTTCATTGTGTATTCTGGTTTTTTTCTCAGCCTTGATTTTAGGCATTTTTGTGTTAAACCAATTATTTATAATCCTATATAAACCAAAAAAGGCAGCTATAAAGTTACCAAATATATAACCATGGTATGTTCTCTTAGAAGTTAGAACCATAGACTACTAACTAAAAGTTAGAACTAAACTTCTAAAATCTAAAGTAAAGTTCCAGACACGGTTATAGCGACATCTAGGTCGGAGCCGTAATATAACTATGTAAGAGTGTTTATATATTTTTTTTTATATTTTCTTTCCATTAAATTAAATTGAATAAAATAACAAAAATGAATGATATTTTAAATAATTTTAAAAGAAATGGTGTACCAGATAAAAATATATCTGGCACAAATCTGTTTTCTTTTTTAATTCTTCTGACATTTAGAGACATTTCCATTAAAAATTTCTAAGATTTTCTCGTTAAACTATTTAAAACCTTTTAAAACCTCTGCTTTTGAGTTTGTTGCAGATATTTTGATAAGTCTTTGTGAACAAAAAAGTTATGCGCATTAGCATTTAGCAGTTCCATCACTTTGACTGGTAAGGAAAACACACGTAAAATCAATTTGCTATGACTATTAGTTTTTTTCGTTTCTTCTATAATATTAATTTATTGTGCCAAGTCTGAATTTATTATTTATATGATTATTTTATTTACCTACAATGAATGTAGCGAAAAAATTACTTATCAAACAGTAATTTCACTAAAACTATTCAACTCATATAAATATAAATATATCTAAATTTTATAAAATCGAAGTCCAAGATAGATCCGGGCAGGGGTTATGGTATTTAAAATTTGTCATGCACTTTGCTATAAAGGAATATCTTTTGAGGAAACCTGCATACTCTTTGAAATATATGTTACCTGACAGTGTTTATCAATATCGTGCAAAAGCTTTAACTTTACAGAGGAGGCCTTTTAATAGCAATGGGATAGGAATTACTTTATATATATATCAATTCAAAAGTATAAAATTTATATAAAATTGAACAGTTAATGAAAAATTGATGTCCAATATTCATAAATAATATACTCAGTCAGAATTATTTATGATTTTATTCATGATGTATTGGATTGGTGGTTATAAGCTGAGTATCATTCTCTTTAAACAGATAGACATAGTGTTATAATGTGATACTGGAGATATTTGTTAATATACAATTATTTCTTTCTTTTTTAGCTAAAAAGAAGTTGATCTCAAGAAAAGAAAAAACTGTTTACTGTATTAGCGATACTATGATTTCTCTTATTTATAATTTATTTCTTATACGAAAATAGATGAGGTGTAAATAGTTGGGTCTTTTATTTTGTTTGTATTTATATTTCGACATAGTAATTCTAACATAAGGTAATTGATTTAGCATAAAATTAAAATCAATTAAATTTCGATTTTATTTTATACTTGTGTTATAGGTGACGGACAACTGGTAAATATATACATATATAATTTTAAGTTCATACTTAAATACAAATAGAAAAAAATATAAATTTTATAGAAAATGTTGGCTCCCGGCGGGAATCGAACCCGCGATCCGCGAAGCTTAAGGCATGACCAAAACCCACTGCGCCAACGGGCGTCAATTTAGTACCATAGCCGTCTCCTAGAAGGCGTTTTTACAAATCTCCAATAATGACTTCGAGTTACCAGTCTATTTCAATATGTACACTGTAGTCTTTGTATCTAACTAGTAACCATAGACTAGTAGAGATCTTTCATTCTAAAAGTGCACGCCCCTCCAATGTCTTTACTCACACACAGAAAACTTATGTACAGACGAAATACACGCAAACTTGTTATTCTAATTGGTTACTCAGTTGCTGGACAGACACGAAAGTAGGAGCACACATCGATTATTGCCAAAAGTACAGTTAGCATGTCATAAAAAAAGAGGATAAATATTTTTTATTTTTTATTTTAAATAATAATTAGATAATTTTTTTCTTGCTAACTATGTGGCGAAAAAAAACAGGCATAACTTAACATCTATTATTATTTCATCATTAAAGCCATTGCTTTAATTAAGGAACGAATTGACATGATTGATAGAAATATGTGGGAAAATACGTGTCGAAATGTGAATGATATTGAGATAGAATATATGAAAAATTTTGAATTTATAGTTAATGATGAGTCTGAATCTGAAGATAGCGACGTGAGTGAATAGCGTTAAAATAGTAAATATTTATTGCGGTTTAATTTTTTCTTTTTTTACTAATAAAATAAATGAACAGACTTCTGTACATTACGTTTTATTTATCATTCTAATAGTTGCGTAATGAATATATGATATGATCTTTATTAAATTAAGTTGGCAAGCTAGCTCTTGATTGCGAATTCACTTGGTGGATGCCGATGTAGTTTAAGTTTCTTGAAAGGGTTTGGAGATTAAACGTGTAACCATTTGGGTTTTTACACGACATCGTACCTGAATGCTAAACCGCTTGGTGGTACGTCTTTGTTAGAAGGGTACGTCGGAAGTATCTATCTAATCAAGACCAGGGATAAATTTTAGAAATATACTAATATGTTTTTTCTAGGATTCGAATGCGGAACTTCCCGTTTACAATCCACAGCGCTTACTATTACTCCAGGGAAACGTTAAAAACTTACTTTTTATTCTAAAGAATTTTCAACATAAATTTGATTATAAATATTATATAATATTAATTTTATTTTTATGCAAACGTTACTTGTAACCCGTGTAACCGGATTGGTTGGTCAGCCAGTGCACAAATGATAGGAACGCGTGACTAGACGTGTCGTCTCATACAAAGCGTGCATTCTCCGCCATATAAATGTTTGACTTATACCAGTCGAGCAATTAGTTGACCTTTAAGTGCGTGAATGAGTCGAGTCAACTTTGAAATTGCTGCGCGCACACATATAGAATAGTACAGTCAATATTTTCTTTCACACATTAAAATAATGTAATTTGGTGGAGGGGCCTGCACTTTTAGAATGAAAGATCTCTAACTAGTCTATGTTAGTAACTACAGATAACAATTAACAGATGCTATTTCAAAAAATTGTATAGTATAGACTGTCTATTATATTTTTTTATATACCTAATGGTTTTATTTTGAAAACTTATATTTCAGGATCCATATCCTGAAGGTAGGAAACCCATACCTAGTTTTTAACCGATATTCAGAAAGTCTGCTATCTCATGCTCTAAAGACTACAAAACTGTTTCTAGACACTAGAAACTTCTGCTTCTTCACCTTCAACGAGGCTTCTGCACCTTCAGCTCAAAATTTTGGGTTTTAGTTGTTCTTTATAGTCGATATTTGTTTCAACGTAACTATGTACCCTACCGCTGAAATATTTGTACTTTCTGTTACAGATCAATTATTAGCCATTGCTTCGGCACATTATGCAAAATATAATTCATAAAGTCTGGCAGCACATATTTTGGTCTAGCCTTGTTTTATTCACTTTTTTTAATCTGGTAACTTAAGTCGTCAAATTTTGGCATGGTTGATCTCTACAAAACCGAATAAAATAAAACCGTTTTCGTATAATTATTATGAAAATGGAGTGGAAACCTGAACAAGAAGGATTAAGACAAATACTAACACTTCTTAAGGAATCACAATCTCCAAACACTGCTACTCAAAGAGCAGTTCAACAAGTATCCTTTTTACGATTTTCGAGATTATTAGCATATCGGCGTGGATGTTTTTTGTGTGATAAACGCTTGGTGCTTATTTTGTTTGTTATTGCTTTGATTAGTTACACAATTCTACATTGTTTTTTATATATATCTCCAGTTACGTGCTAGATATAAAATCTCCACGCTCGTAATAAAATCGATTTTTCCGACATGACAGTCATTGACAGCTTTCGATTTCCATAACAATGTAATCTCAGAAATTGGAAGAATTGAACAAGTATCCAGATTTTAATAATTACTTAATTTTTGTCTTGACAAAATTGGTATCTGAAGAGGAACCCACAAGATCCTTGAGCGGATTGATTTTGAAGAACAATGTCAAGGCGCGTTATAACAGTTTCTTACCTGAAGTGGCTGAATTTATCAAGCGAGAATGTTTATCCGCTGTTGGTGACCCTTCCCCATTGATCCGAGCAACTGTTGGTATCATTATTACAACTATTGCTAGTAAAGGTGAACTTACTTCATGGCCAGAACTATTGCCAGCATTATGTTCAATGCTTGACTCTCAAGATTATAATGTGTGTGAGGTAAACAAGTCAATTTATGTGATGGATGATTATTTATTTACCATATATTTTTATCATTTATTATATGTATTAAATACAATATATTTATGTGCAGTTATAGCTAAATACATTTATTTCATAATATAAAGTAGCCTCATTATATATTTTAAGGGAGCATTTGGAGCACTACAAAAAATTTGTGAAGATACAGCAGAGTTATTGGACAGTGATGCACTCAATAGGCCCTTGAATGTGTTGATACCTAAATTTCTACAATTCTTCCGTCATTCATCACCTAAGATAAGATGCCATGCAATCGCTTGTGTCAACTACTTCATTATGGGTAGAACTCAAGCCCTGATGTTACACATTGATTCTTTTATTGAGGTATAATTTTTTTTTTAAATTAATTTTGGAAGAAAATCTGGATTTATATAGAATTTTTTTATTTTATTTGTAGAACTTGTTTCACTTGGCTGCAGATGAGGATCCAGATGTCAGAAAGAATGTGTGCCATGCATTGGTATTGTTATTAGAAGTTCGCCTGGATCGTCTCATGCCTTACATAACTAACATCATTGAGGTATTTACAATAATTGGATAAATTATTGTTCTTTCTTTTTCTTCATTTCACTTAAATTTGATAGTGATAAAATGAAGTTCGTTGACTTAAAATATTATTTTTATTTTACATACATTTTTAAGTTTAATTTAAAATGTAAGCTTTTTTGAAGGCCTTATATTAGTGTTTTTTTTATATGTACTTGAAATAAAATAAAAATATTTAGAGTATCAAGTTTAAAACTATTTTCTAATCTATTTTCAATCTTCTAATATATTAATTATTGATTTCTTTTATTGTAGTATATGTTAATGCGCACACAAGACTCTGAAGAAGGTGTTGCGTTAGAGGCTTGTGAGTTCTGGTTATCACTTGCAGAACAAAATGTTTGCAGAGAGGTGAGTGTATACAAAATAAAATAACTAATTCTGAAAAAATGTTGCTAGGTTGAATTTTAATTTTGATCTTATTATACTTGCCATTCCTATTACTGTAAACTATTTTTTTTTTAAAGACTTTCCTAGGTTGCCATATATGTATATCAGACATATATACCAGTGTGTGAAGATAAGTCTTTTTTTTAACCCTTTTGTGATGATTGTATATATAGTTCATGCATATAAAAATCCAATCAACACATTTACTCATACGTATAATACAAATAACATAGTAGTAAGTGTAACTTGACAGAAATGCATAGTACAAAAGGACAAATAAAATATTTTTTCTGTAATCCTAGGCAAAAACCTTAATTTGAATTCTATCTTTTAATAATATGTCAGTTGTTTGTAAGGCTATCCAGCCTTACAAACAACTGACATATTATATTTGAAATATTTGACATATTTGAAAGTTATGTATTGTATCCATGGAGATTGTGATATGTAATAATTGTATATGTATAAAAGCTGGATAGTGAATAACTTCACATTTAACACTAATTAAATTGCATTTTTAAAACAGATTATAGTATAAGAATATTCTTATTCCTCTAGTTCTATGATTTAAAAAAAATTATATTTATTTATTAAAATTTTACTATATATAAGAGCAATATGATATAAATTTATATGCACTGTATTCATCTAACAGTGGATTTTGGTATCACATTGTTCAAAACAAATATGAATTGATTAAGTTATTAAACCATATTCCAATTCAATAATTTTAGGTGAAATGACAATGTGATTATTCAAAAGATTGAGAACACACCTAAGTTTAGGAAACATCTAATTAGCATGTACAGTCTAAACTTTACCGCCTTTTTCATCATACAATTTTTTTATATCATTTCGGCGGACTCGTGTTGGTATTGGCGAACTTTTAATTTTACAAGGGAGTGTATAACCTTGCTCGAAGAAGCTAATGAGCTATTATATATGTACTTAACATCAAATTAATTTTGGAAAAAGGTTGATGCTGACAACGAAACAATAATAAAACCTTTTTTAAATTCTGAAGTTTAATATTTAAAAAAATTGCATTACAATAGTAGTCGTCTTCTTAATGTTTACAGACTATTACTATATTTTTGCTCGGGATAGACCTTCACTCCTTTGGTGAAGATCTATCCCATCTATCACAATGTTGCTCCAATGTGGATTGGCAGCTTCTATATACCATAGAAATTGAGAAGGAATATGAAAGTGAAATTTCCGTTTCACCATGCAGGTCTTCAAGGCCCAGTATCACTTTGACGTCCTATACGTATCTACGTATAGGATTAAAAACCTCTTCTTTCGGAAATAGGAAAAATTAATATATTACATTATTAAGTCGTTGCCAACGAAGTCGCAGGTGCCACTAGCTTAGAATGCACTGCTTATAATATATAGTGCAATAACGGCATCTTGCTATGTCTTGCATTCAACAGTATTTCTAACGAGCATAATATCTTTTTTGTATCACTGTTGCATCTGTACGTCGATTTCTAAGTACTGATTTTTCCGTCACACAAGAATTTGATATTTTTAGTTAGTATTTTTAGTTTTAGACAAAATATATTTGTGATAACTTGTAAATGGCTTATTGTATTTCCTATTGTTCTGTATATATTTAGTGTCGCTGTGAGTTTTCCTGTCAAACTAAAATTAAAAATTGAACGTGTATAAAAATAATTTGGTGTTTTGTTAAGGTGTTGGGTCCGAGGCTACCAGCGTTGTTGCCAGTGTTAGTCCGTGGTATGCGGTACTCAGAGATGGACGTGATCCTTCTACGTGGCGATCGTGACGATGATGCCGACGACGCAGAGCCTGATCGAGAATCCGACATCCGCCCGCGCTTCCACAAGCCGCGCTCACATACCATCAAACATAACGGTGAGGAATTTAAAACGGGTGCTGAGTCCATAAAATTAAGCGGCAGTTAAGTTAGAGCAAAGCGGCTGATATAGTTAAGATAGTCATATAGTTAAGTCTCATAGTGATTGTTTTGTATAAATTCACGCGCGCCAAGCGGCGCGCGCCTGGCCAGCGGAGCTTATCGGCAAACTCGCGTCGAGGCTGACTTGACTGTCAATTCGAGTGCTGTGTGGTGTACGCTCGCCGCTCGCGTTTATTACGTAGTGTTTTTAGTAACGTTTTGTATTACGATAAGAGAGGACGCGCGCGCGCACCTGTATACGATCTTATTGTAGACGCACATGCGTAATTACGCGTTTTGGGTGTGGTTTTAGATAGTACCACGACTGTATTGACTTTTGATATTGATATAAGTATTTAGTGACGCGTTTTAACCAGTGAAACGTGTGAGTAGACGCGACCGTATGCGGTTTTAGTACGCGTTGGGATTAATGTTCGCCGATATGGGACGATTCAATAACGTGTGACCTTACGAAGGTTGTGTGCACACCGGGTGTTATTTAACCGCGTTGGTGAAGTGTATACTCCGGGAGAAATAGACAGTACGTGTCCGTGGAAGACTGCAGAGGCGAGCCAACGGGTTCGGGAATCGGCCAAGTACATACAAGCGCACACACACACGTACACATATACACGCAGTTATTCATGAGGCCGGACCGCATACAGCTGACGGCCGCATAAGGTAGGTTGAGACGCCGAAGCGACGGGCCCAGGTCTCGGAGGTTGTTTCATCCGCCCGCACGTTTGTGCGGAACAGTGATATAGTTAAGTCTCCCGTAATCGCTGTTAGTAGTTAAACACAAAGTATGTAATAAATAAAACATATTCAATTAATTCTTGTCTTATTCAATATAAAACATATTCAATTAATTTTTGTCTTAGAACAAACATGCAAGCAACCAGATATACAAGGGCTGGCAGTGGTGCGAAATTGACTTCAAAGGATGCCTTTATAAACAAAGTCGTTGATTCCTAAATAATGCACTCGATTTCAAAATTAAATAATCAGTTTAAGAGCTCTTGAACATTACATTAAACTTTGAGTCTTGTGCTTGTGATTTTGTCGGTATAACTCTTCGTTATATTTTCATAATCCATTTATAATAGATTCTACTAGGAACTTTACAAAAGAGCTTCATTTAGAATGTAATTTCATTTTATCAAATCAAATTCTATTACATTGTTTAACCCATTAAAAATTTGACTTGGACGTCAGTGTAATATTATATCTACCTTCTGAATTAATATTATCTTCCCGCAATTTGAAACCCCGTCTTCCTCTAAGGTTGATAATATAAGAGCCATATGGGCTATCTATAATATGAAACAACATGAGTCCCTTCGCGAAAATTTCAAAGAAATAGGCATACTTACTGTAGCTTCACAATATATATATATAGTAATATTCTATTTTTGCGAAAAAATATCGGTATGTATAAAACAAAATTCGATGTATATCGTAGACATACAAGAGGTCACAAAAAGCAAATCATTTGTTAGTCTCGCTATTCCCTTCTATAATAAAATTCCTCAATCCATTTTATACCAGTCTACAGAAAGATTCAAACTAAGTGTAAACAATATGCTTATACGCAAAGCATATTACAAAATTATTTGCATGATAAGAATGCCTGGATTTGAAAATCCTTTCAGCTTCATATAAGACAGCGGTTTAATAATGTATAATTGAAAATATTTAAAAGATTGACCGCCAATTTTCTTGCTGGTTCTTCTCGGTAAGAGCAACATTCTGAACCAGTTGCAGCTTCGTTAATCATATTGATAGGTGATTCAAAAGTGCCTGAAATGGTTTATTTGAATAAAGATTATTTGATTTATTATACTTGAGGGGCCAACAGCTTAGAAATCAGCCTATACTTATAATAGTGCTGGTCAACTCTATCGTCCAAATTAGGACTGTATGTTCAACCACAAGGTTTGATTTACCAACCACATCCAAGCTCAACTAAGAAATGACTAGGGTCGCTAGTCAGATAAGACGAAGAGCTAAATAAATAAATATATGGGAAACTTACACAAACAGTTGTTACATTCCCTACTTATAACTTAACTACGTAACTTAATAGTTGTGTTATGGGTGACGGACAACTGGTAGATATACTACATATATAATTTTAAATACAAACTTAAATACAAATATATACCCAGGCTGGAAGAACCAACAATTTTTTTTATAGAAAATGTTGGCCCTCGGCGGAAATCGAACCCGCAATCCGCGGAACTGAAGGCAGTGTCACTACCCACTGCGCCGACGGGTCAGCCAATATACACACTATATGTGTCTATGGCTCCCATATTCTATGTATAACTCGGCTAAGTCTCTTGCTGTTCTCCAACCAGTGACAATGCAACTTATTTTTTACTTTCCAAGCACAGGTTTCATCATAATCTGTTTTATTGCAATTTTCTTGTTAATAGACCAAATATAGGAATGAACAGAACATCTGCACAATTAGTTTTGTATTAAGCTGTTAGTAGGTATTTTTAATTGGTGGAATTGAAATAAGTGATGGTTTTCAATTATACATAAGAAACGATAAACTATGTATAGCAAAACTAAAATAACTAACAATAAAATAACATAATACAACACAATGCATAACATAACACAATACAATAACACAAAAACAAAAAAATAAATAACAATTATACTAAAATTTATTATATTTACATTTGTTGTGTAATTCATAAATATAACTTTTATGTTATATTCATGTCATAAAAATGCGAATTCCAATTACAGTATTAAGTGAACAATTTTTTTATTTTCCTGATTCAGAAATTATTTTTTTTTCTAAGTTGTCCCATAGTTTTTTTCTTCAGACTCATGGTCATGGTGGCCATAGTGTTTTGTCGTACGTACGATTAGTAATCCTGCATGTATAAGGTATGAAAACGAAACGTGCTAAGTACACTTAGATTTTCGTAATAAACGCGGATTATACCAAAATTGTATCATAACTTTTGTACTATAGCATTGACCATAGTAGCATTACTTCTAGAAATTATATAAATCGATACTGTCGTCAACGCAGACGAAGTCACGTGTTGAATATTCACAATATGTGCGTTCTAATATTATTTATCAAACTCATTAACCCTTTTTATGAAACTGACCTTTATGAGAACGTGACTTGTATTGAGAGATAATAAATCAATAATAATTGCGCCTGTGTGGCTCCAATAAAATTTTTTTTTTAAAAGTTGATTCTGCTTAAAATATGTAATACTTGAGGTGATGATTTAAAGGATACAGCGCGCGAGCTAAAGAGCGCTAGTTACAATCCCAAAATCGTATTTCTAACAGCTTAACCAATTCTCTGCATATGCTCAAAAATTGATATATACTCGTATGTATTTTCCTAAAAACGTAGTGTATCCAAACTAAAGCTTCACGTCTCTCTGTACAGAGAGACAGGTATTCCTTTTTGTACATATGAATATAAATATTTATAAAAGGATTGGCGATGTATATAATAGACAAAGTAGGAACCGACATAAGCTTGCGGTTCCTGCTTTGCGCCTTGCAAAAGTTCGTAATTCGTTTGTTGGTTTGGGTATAAAATTCCACAATCGACTTTAAATGTATCATTACAGCAGTTTAAAAATACTATTAAAAAAGGCTAATTCAGAAAGCCTATTATACTATTGAAGATTACCTAGACGATAAGAATGCGTGAATATAGCTTCTCTTCAACCCTGTACAAGACATTAATAACTATATGTAACTAGTGATAAGAATTATTGTTTGAAAAGAGCAACCGCCGAGTTTCTTGCTGGTTCTTCTCGGTAGGGACAGCTTTCCGAACCAGCAGTAGATGTTGGCGATTCAAAAGCACTTGTTTACAAGTTTACTTGAATAAAGTATATTTGGAATTTGAATTTGAATTTAGGTTTTGCTAAGCAGTCGACAAGCACAAGGTATGTTGCTTTGGTTTTGCCAATACTTACCGATAATATGTAAAGACGAGCTCCGAGCTCTGGAATCTATGCTAATTTTACAATAGTAAGAAAAGAATTTCTTATGAGCCATATAAAATTCCTTGCAATATAATCGGGTTAATGTTATTTCTTATTTATTATGAGTTATCCTCTATATAAACATTTAAAATTTAAATTTCTTTTCTTTATATATAATAATTTGGAGCAATGTTTACAGTCTTGTTAAATACCTAACAATTGATACAAATGTATTTCAAGGTCTTATATTTTTAAATTAGGATTTTGGCGGTTGAAAATTATGTGTATTGAAAATAAACCGACTAAAATTAAAACTACACATTATTTGCCGTAGTGTAGTTTGGGTTGAAGTAGTCTTTCAAAGAATATTTAAATATAAATCATATTCTTTATAGTTTTTCTGTGTTATTTGTTATTTTTACAAGTCTAGTTTAATTAATCTCTTTTTTTTTACACACTTATTAACATTGACTTGGTAATCATATTATTATATACAAAAAAGCAACTGTTTGAATAATAAGAAAAAAAAAGAGTAAAATTATCTACTAAATTATCGGCTACTATCTATTTTTCATACTTTTAAGTGATAACGATTGTCCGCCCCTAATATTTTTACAATTTTTTTTTATAATGTACACTAAAAATTACCTAGAAATAATTTATAAGGCAAAACAACGTTTATCCGGTCAACTAGTTCTATATATTAATCTGTTATATATATTTATATTTATTGTCTATCGGTGTATTTATTATATATATGTATTTATGTATATATTTATTTTATATGTATTTAATTCATAGCTTTTATACTTGTTCTTGTTGATGCACCTATCCTATTTTATGTAACAATTTCTTCTTTCTCCAAAGGTTGTCTGATAGAAATTTCTTTTAATCATTCTTATGATCGGTCTTTTCACGACGTATGTTTCTGTAGTTAAGTTTCTTTCTTTATGTACTTTGTGTAATTTAATCATCATCATTCTCCTGCCCTTATCCCACGCTAAGTGGGGTCGGCACAACATGTTACAAACATGTTGTCAAATGATTTGGCATAGGTATTTTACGAGCCGCCGCCTGCCTGACGTCAACTTACCTTAGTCGCCTTTTACGACACCTCGGTAAGAAAGAGGGTGGTCTATTCTACTCAGTCGGATACCACACAGCGGACTTTGTGTAATTTAATGTGCGTGCATAAATAATTTCTATCTATCTAGTTGATCTATACTTATTATAAAACAAAAAAAGCTGTTTGTATGTAATCGATTTTCTCAAAATCTACTGAACGGATCTTTGTACGGTTTTCACCAAAAGATTGCAATACTTCCGGATGGTTTAGGTAAATAGTACATATCGGTATTATATAAATTGTGTTGAAGAGATCGAGCAGTTGTTAAAAAACTTGCATGCTTGCTTGAGTCGCGTGCGCTGCGTAAACCAGCAGAGATACGCTAAAGTAATTTACTAGAGAATTGTAGATCTATAAAAATACTACAAAAAAGTCCGGCATGTCTCTATCTCTCACGGTTAACTCACAATAACTACTTATATGTTCAAAATCTCGAAAATTGTGTAAAACTTTCGTAAATCACTGAATTCCACGCGGGCGAAGCCGTTGTTGGCACAGCTAGTTTTATATAAATCAATTATTTGGTGATCGATTTTGTTCCATTTCAAGTCACATCCTTTACTCAAACTAGGGGTTGTTTAAGTTTATATATTGTGTGTTAGCGGGCGCGGGCGATAGCAACATGTCGGGCGGCGGCGATTCGGACGACGAAGAGGAGGGCGGCGGTGATGACGATGGCTCGTTGTCCGACTGGAACTTGCGCAAGTGCAGCGCGGCCGCTCTGGACGTGCTCGCCAACGTGTTCGGCGCTGATCTATTGCCCGTCCTGTTCCCCATACTGAAGGAGACTCTCTTCCACGACGATTGGGTCATTAAGGTAAGTTAGATAACCGATAGACGGCCACTGGACATAATTCCTTTCAAGGGATCCACACACATCACACTTCACATCTTAGGCCGCTTGCAGCGAACTTATCACGTAGCGCGGCCGCCCACGTGATCGCTAGGGTGATGTGACATGATAACATGACGTGGAACATACTTTTTATAGCAAACTGTTCTTCAGTGGTAAGAGTAACTCGGCCTCACTGTTCAAACTTGTAACATAACGTACTCGTAACACATGCATTTTCCTCACCGAAATAACAGATGGCGCCACCAGTACTTTACTCCGCGCTATAGTGGTGCTTTTGTTGTTACGTAAGAAGTCTCCATACAAAATGTTCGCTGATCGACATCGCCTATTAATTCTTTGGATTTAAGTGAGTCCTGTTGGAACACTAAACATTTTCCGGTACATCCATACTTGGAATGTTGGGAAGAACCCGTCTGTGTCATTCTCTGTATAATAAAATTACTATACTGTTATTTGTACGTATATTTTCCCCGTCCGTACTTACTCCGGGTTACAACACTTAATTTAAAATAAATAAAACGAAAAAGTAATATATAGTAAAACAAGGCGGCCGGCCTTATAAATTATACTAAGACCGCGATATTTTTGTACTTCTCCGTTTCCAGATACAGAGATTAATTCAGGGATATCATTTTCAGGTTTCCTCACGATGTTTTCCTTCACTGAAAAGCGTGTGATAAATTGCAATTATCAAATAGACACATGAGTTTTAATAGAAAAACTCATTGGTGCCTGCCCGGGTTTGAACTCGTGTTCCCTTTGGCCGTTGGGCTATCACAGCTCTCTAGAGCAATACCGGTATCCTCTAAGAATTCCAGAATCTTCGGCAGCGAAGTTTTTAATCTCCGTCGGACGTAAGATATGCGATCCTAGGAGAGAATGCCGATAATGAATCAGCGTAGGGCAGTCACAGAGGATATGCATGGGTGTGTCCTCCGCCTCTAGGCAGAGTCTGCATGATCCGGTGTCGGACAGCTTCAGTTTTAACATGTGTCTGTTTAGTCCACAGTGCCCTGTAAGCACCCTCGCTAGTTTGCATATGTTTTTACTTAGCGTTAAGATAGAAAATTTTAGATAGCGTTAAGAAAGAGCGTTAGCTCTTTGCTCAAATTCAAATTCAAAATATTCTTTATTCAAATAAACTTGTAAACAAGTGCTTTTGAATCGTCGACTCTATTGCTGGTTCGGAAAGCCGTCCTACCGAGAAGAGCCAGCAAGAAACTCGGTGGAGCTCTTTTAAAAAAGAAGATTCTTAATACTAATTACATTTTGTCATAGCTATCCTACACAAGGTCAAAGAGCAGCTATATCCACGCATTCTTATCATCAATGTAAGCCTCCACGGTATAATAGGCTTTCTGTATCAGCCTCTTTTTAACAGTATTTTTAAATTGCTGTAATGGCAAAGTTAAAATTGATTGTGGGATTTTGTTATAGAATCTTATACCCAAACCCACAAACGACTTACGTACTCTTACAAGGCGCAAAGCAGGAGCCGCAAGCTTATGTCGGTTCCTACTTTGCCTATTATATACATCGCCAATCTTTTTATAATTATGTATATTTTTATGCACAAAAATCAAATTGCTAAAAATATACTGTGAAGCTAACGTGAGAATACCTGTTTCCTTAAACTTCTCTCGTTCCTTTACTAATATTAAATTGCAATGTTACAGGAGTCTGGTATTTTGGCGTTGGGTGCGGTGGCTGACGGCTGCATGGGGGGCATGGTGCCTCACCTGCCTGACCTCGTGCCGTACCTGGTGTGCTGTCTCGGCGAGCGCAAGGCACTCGTGCGTGCCATCACTTGCTGGACGCTATCCCGATACTCCCACTGGATCGTCTCACAGTCACATGACCTATATCTGCGACCCGTCATGGCTGAGGTTACTGCATATTGTTACGTACAAGTGATTTATAGAAGCAGGCGTTACTTTGCGGAATTCCATATTACAAGCAATAAAAGTAAAGTAAAGTAACAGCCTGTTACTATGCCCACTGCTGGGCTAAGGCCTCCTCTCTCCGTTTTTGGAGAGAAGGATTGGAGCTAAGACCTACCACGCTGCTCCAATGTGAATTGGTAGGTTACACATATCCCTAGATTCTGTAGAGATATGCAGGTTTCCTCACGATGTTTTCCTTCACCGAAAAGCGTGTGATAAATTGCAATTATCAATTAGACACATAAATTTTAATAGAAAAACTCATTGGTGCCTGCCCGGGGTTTGAACCTATGTCGTCTCAAGAGAGTCGCACGGTCTCACCGCTAGGCTATCACAGCTCTACAATACAATACTTACAAGCAATATAACAGAACTAACTACTTTGCTATAATCCGCACGGGTTAAGTGAATGCATGCAAAGCCAATGTGTATGAAGCAGGCAAAATCTACGTACCTTATACATGCAGGAGAAGCCACCACATGCACCCCAAGGCGCAATTCACCAGCAATAACGCACACAAAAGCAGCACACACACCCACCACCACAATCTCGACGATCGTTTCGCCCCGAAACCGAATCATCAGGAGGATAGGCTCCACGACAAAAAACGTAATGTTACGTACAAGGGCTTGTGGATTTGGATGGAAATACCATTGAAAATACCTACTCTTTAACAACATTTTATTCAACTTTTCACTACAAACTTAGTACTTACAGTCTATATGCAGTTCGTTGTCTGATAAGAAAACCTAGGTCACTATTATTTCACTTTTATTTTCTCTTCGTATTTCACTCTTCTATTCGCAAACTGAACGTTGAGGCGCACAATACGTTTGCTTATATATATACCGAACCGATGACGTCAATGTTTCCGAAAGTTCGGAAGTCCTTGGGGAGATCGTAAACAACCTGTATGTTCCAGGTACAAGACATTCAAATTCAAATTCAAATTCAAAATATTCTTTATTCAAGTAAACGTGTAAACAAGTGCTTTTGAATCGTCAACTTTACTGCTGGTTCGGAAAGCTGTTCCTACCGAGAAAAGCCAGCAAGACACTCGATGGTTGCACTTTTTAAAATATAAATCTTAGAACTAGTTACATTTATTTATTACTGTCTTGTACAGGGTAGAAGTGCATCTATATCCACACATCCTTATCATCTAAGTAATCTGCAACAGTATAGTAGGCTTTCTGTATCAGCCTCTTTTTAACAGTGGTTTTAAACTGCTGTAATTATTTAATAACTAACTAACATTAATAACTATATGTATCTAGTAACAAGAATATTGTTTTAAAAGAGCAACCGACGAGTTTCTTGCTGGTTTATGAACCACCATTAAAGTTAACCATTCAAAAGCACTTGTTTACAAGTTTACTTGAATAAAGATTAATTTAAATGATTTATAGAAGCAGGCGTTACTTTGCGGACTTCTATATTACAGGAACTATAACAGAACTACTTTGCTATAATCCGCGCGGGTTAAGCGAATGCATGCAAAGCTAATGTGCATGAAGCAGGCAAAATTCACGTACCTTACACATGCAGGACAAGTCACCACATGCATCCCGAGACGCCTTCATGACAATCGTAATGCATTACGATTTTGTCATGAAGCGTATCCTCCTGATGATGCTTCGGTTTCGGGGAGAAACGATCGTCGAGATTTTGGTAGTGGTTTTGTGTGTAGTGCTTGTCTGCATTGTTGCTGGGCTTGGGATGCATGTGGTGACTTGTCCTGCATGTGTAAGGTACGTGAACTTGGCCTTCTTCATGCACATTAGCTTTGCATGCATTCGCTTAACCCGCGCGGATTATAGCAAAGTAGTTCTGTTATAGTTCCTATAATATAGAAGTCCGCAAAGTAACGCCTGCTTCTATAAATCATTTAAATTAATCTTTATTCAAGTAAACTTGTAAACAAGTGCTTTTGAATGGTTAACTTTAATGCTGGTTCATAAACCAGCAAGAAACTCGTCGGTTGCTCTTTTAAAACAATAATTCTTGTTACTAGTTGCACATAGTTATTAATTTTAGTTAGTTATTAAATAATTACAGCAGTTTAAAACCACTGTTAAAAAGAGGCTGATACAGAAAGCCTACTATACTGTTGCAGATTAATTAGAGGTCTTTCTTTCATGATTATGGCGCTGTGGGTAGTGACCCTGTATGCAGCTCCGCGGGTCGCGGGTTCGATTCCCGCCGAGGGCCAACATTTTCTATATATAAACAAATTGTTGGTTCTTCGAGCTTGGGTGTGTATTTGTATTTAAGTATGTATTTAAACTTATATATGTAGTATATCTACCAGTTGTCCGTCACCCATAACACAAGTATTAAGTTACTTACTTTGGGGACGGACGACCGTGTGTGTAAATGTCCCATATATTTATTATTTATTATTTATTTATATACCCCAACTGAACAAAACACTAAGTAAATAACTCAAGTGTCTAATTCCTTTTATTACAGCTGCTTAAACGAGTTCTGGACAACAACAAGCGAGTCCAAGAAGCCGCTTGTTCCGCATTCGCTACTCTCGAAGAGGAGGCGTGTACGGAACTGGTGCCGTACTTGGGCCACATCCTCCAGACTCTGGTGTCAGCCTTCAGCAGATACCAGCACAAGAATCTACTCATACTGTACGACGCTATCGGCACACTGGCAGACTCAGTGGGACACCATTTGAACAAGGAAGAATATATCAACTTGTTAATGCCGCCTCTTATAACCAAGTGGAACGTGTTGAAGGATGAAGATAAAGATCTTTTCCCATTGTTAGAGGTATTTAATAAATGTATTTATAAAAGTTATGATAATTATCATATGCTATAATCCGCACGTGTTAAGAATTTTTTTTTTTTCTTTTTTTTTTCCAACTGACTGTATGCTGTTAGCATCGTTAGTTTCTCGAAGTAAGATTTCGAAAAACGTTTAAAGAGGTGAGTAATGGTAGGGAGATCAAGGTCTCTATGGAGGTCAACGTTCGCATGAACCACGGACAACCAGTGGCTGTCCGCATAAATCGGTTCTGTAGTCAAAGTGTATTAACCAAACTGTTCTCACATCTTATACATGCAGGATCATCTAAATCAAGTCAGTAATGACTACATGTAAATAGTAATAAGAATTATTCTTTGACAAGAGCAACCACCGAGTTTCTTGCTGGCTCTTCTCTGTAGGAACAGCTTTCCGAACCAGCAGCAGAGTTTATTTATTTATTTATTTATACACTTTATTGTACACCACAATGAGAAAAGGAAAATGGACAGAATAAAACAGCAACAAAAAACAAATTACATAATAAAATGAAAACATAATAAAAGGAGGTCTTATCGCTTTGTAGATCTCTTTCAGACGACCTTAGGGTTAAGGAGAACTGTAGCGACTATGTGGGTGGTGCACTAATCTATACTTAAATACGTACAAATAATACACACAAATACAGAAGCAAAATATTTACACGTCATAAAAATATTTAAAAAGAATATATATGAGATCTATAAAGTAATAAATATTATATAATAAATACATAACAGTTAATTTAAAAGCTATGATAGCCCAGCGGTGAGACCGTGCGACTCTTACGAGGGGAACACGAGTTCAAACCCGGGCAGGCACCAATGAGTTTTTCTATTAAAACTCATGTGTCTAATTGATAATTGCATTTTATCACACGCTTTTGGTGAAGGGAAACATCGTGAGGAAACCTGGATTCTCTAGAGAATTCTGGAGATATGTGTAACCTCAATCCGCATTGGAGCAGCGTGGTAGGTCTTAGCTCCAACCCTTCTCTCCAGATACGGAGAGAAGAGGCCTATTCCCAGCAGTGGGATTGTAACAGGCTGGTACTTTACTTTACTTACTACTTTAGTTAATTTAAAAAGAGTTGACGATTCAAAAGCACCTGTTAACAAGTTTATTTGAATAAAAACTATTTTGAATTTATACTTTTATCTTTTTTATGCACTTAAAAGTTTGCAGCCGATTGGCGTGAACAAAGATGTACTATATTTATATTTTATATTTATATTTATTTATTATTATATTATATAATGGCCATGCCATTACAGCAGCTTTAAACCAATGTTAAAAAGAGGCTGATACAGAAAGCTGACTGTACTTTTGAAGATTACTTAGATGATAAGGATGTGTGGATATAGGTGCGCTTCTACTCTGTACAAGACAGTAATAAATAAATGTAACTAGTTCTAAGATTTATATTTTAAAAAGAGCAACCGCCGAGTTTCTTGCTGGCTCTTCTCGGTAGGAACAGCTTTCCGAACCAGCAGTAAAGTTGACGATTCAAAAGCACTTGTTTACAAGTTTACTTGAATAAAGAATATTTTGAATTTGAATTTGAATTTGAACTATATATTTATTTCCAGTGTTTATCGTCGGTCGCCACAGCCTTGCAGTCGGGTTTCCTTCCATACTGTGAACCTGTATTCAGAAGATGCGTATCGCTTATCGAACAAACGCTTAATCAAAACATTGTGAGTAATAACTTATCTATATATTTCGATAAACACTAATCTTATAATAAATAGGTGTACAATTAAGTGATTTGAAGGAGTTTTTTATGAATCAATTCTAGCAATACTAACTCTAGTACTAATTTTATCTATTGATTAGATTAAATAACTGGCATAAGCAAGCATCGCATGCTAATTAAAAATACTATAAAATAAAATAATTTTATAGGAGAATAATTCCATTATTACATACTTATGCTAATTTATAGAATACTTTTGCGCAAAAGAGCTGTGATAGCCCAGCTTTGAGACCGTGGGACTCTTTCTAGGGGAACACGAGTTCAAACCCGGGCAGGCACCAATGAGTTTTTCTATTAAAACTCATGTGTCTAATTGATAATTGCAATTTATCACACGCTTTTCGGTGAAGGAAAACATCCTGAAAATCCTGCATATCTCTAGAGAATTCTGGAGATATATGAAACCTACCAATCCGCATTGGAGCAGCGTGGTAGATCTTAGCTCCAACCCTTCTCTCCAGAAACGGAGAGAGGAGGCCCATTCCCACCAGTGGGATTGTAACAGGCCGGTACTTTCCTTTTTTTTTGCCCAAATAACTTAAAAGGGACTCAACATTTACTTTCGCCATTGCTCAAACAGTTAAATAAAATAGTTACAATTTTTTTTTTAAATCTACATTCTGTTTATACGAAATTGGGATTATGCAGAGCAAAACACAATAAAATAAAACACACATTTAAATTATACAGTCGAAGAATTAAAAGTATATTCAAAATAAATCTTACCATAGACGGTTATGTGTTCTTTCTCCTAGCACAGCGGTGAGCGAAGTAAGAGGACTAAACGTGGCGCACGCTTCTTTTATAAGCTTAATTTTAGTGTGGCCGTCAATAGAAAAATAAATGCATTACTTTTTGTACAGATAATAAACTAAAATACCAACACTGTTATAACATAATTGTGTCTATTTATTATATACTAGTTCATGCCAGCGGCTTCGCTCGCTAGGAATTTTGTCTACCACAGTATCTAATTAAATTAAATTTATGATTTATAATTTTGGTCATAGTAGCTTCCACATAAAAGATAGATATATGCTGTCGCAGACTTTTATTTAGAACTATTAAAGACAAAAATACTACAGTACATCATCTTTGTTTAACTCTAATGATGTAGGCAGCGTACGCCGAGATAGCTCTCAGAGGCCGGATTTTTTCCGACTTTATTGATATGTATCGTTATATAACATAAAATGATTATAAGTTGTAGCCTATATGTTATTCCGATGTATAATCTATGTGACTGTAAAGTTTCATCCAAATCCGTCTGATAGTTTTTTTGTGAAAGAGTAACAAACATCCATCCATACTCGCAAACTTTCGTATTTATAATATTAGTAGGATTTTTCATAAATTATTTCAACATGAACTTTTCTGAACATTGTTTTAGGCCAACACTCAAAGTCCAGAGCAGTTTGAGGCACCTGACAAGGATTTCATGATAGTCGCTCTGGACTTGTTAAGCGGACTCGCCGAAGGCCTGGACGGACACATAAACCACTTAGTGCTGAACTCCAATCTCATGCAACTCCTGTTCCAGTGCATGCAGGACCCTATGCCTGAGGTATATTTGTGTTTAGTTTATAATCACTACGGTACTACTAGTGAATATACAGGGTGTCCCATAAGGAGTGGACGAAAGATATTTCTTTGATACCAGGGGGTTATTACACATAAGGAATATAACATTATCATTGGTCCATATGTTGTTTTTGGGTTTGAACTCGTGCTCCCCCCGTGCGACTCTTTCGAGGGGAGCACGTGTTCAAACCCAGGCAGGCACCAAGTTTAACTATTAAAATTATAAATTAGACATAATTTTTTAACAGAAAAACTCATTAGTGACTGCCCGGGGTTTGAACCCGTGATGCTACGAAAGCGTCGCACGGGCTGGGCTATCACAACTGCCGATTGTATAGTAGTTGATTGAAATTGCCTTCAACTGTAGTTTTAAGATATTTTCTTAAAGGCAACTCTAGATATTGAGGAATGTTGTTATAAAAACATAGTCACGGCTCGGTATTGCGACACTGTAGATACTGGAAAATAGCTGAAAATAATTTTTACTTATCTGAAAATAGTTTTTACTAGTCTGAAAATATTTTTTACTTAATTGAATCCTATTGCGGAATTTACTCCTGTAGTAGAGTTTTCAGTTGCTTGCGTATGAATTAGACATGGATAGAATCATCAATCACCTAGTGATCATGATATGAAACACTCAACATATAGCACCATCTGCTATTGGCTTTTAATAATAACCACTACTGACAAAGTTATAACAACTTAAATATAGTGCGTACGAAATGTTGATAATAAAAATATACAAAATTATGGATAATTTATAGAATTAGGTGTTACTTTGCGGAGATCCATAATAGAAAAGTAATAATGAAATTATTTTTCTATAATTCGCTATACAGTAAATAGTAAATATATATAATGCTAAATGTATAGTGGACTATCCGTTTTTTCATATCCGTTACATGCAGGATTCGTAAAACCACATGCACAAACCTCCACCACTGCCACCACAATACACAAGCACTACACACATTCACTATCACAAACTCTACGATCGTTTCGCCCCGCAACCGAAGCATCATCAGGAGATAGACTCCACGACAAAATCGCAAAGCGAAGCGTTATCCAGACAAGCGTTGTTAAATAGTACTTGGTTCATCCCCACCCTTTATTTTACCTCGGAACACGTGCAACAAGCTTGAACTATAGACATTTATCTGCTCGTTAATGAGGGTGCCATTGTTATGCTTAATGATTTCTAATTCTACGCATGCATACGATAAGGCCTACATTTCTTTGTATACATTGTTATTGTGTAACAGAAGCGCTAGCAGGTATGATCACCGTTATCACAATTGATCATATCATTGAACGTATAAGAATCCTAAATAGCGATCATAGTCAATCTTAGTCGGAATAATAGTAATAAATACTGTATCGCAGGTACGTCAGTCATCGTTTGCCTTGCTGGGTGACTTGACCAAGGCGTGCTTCCAGCACGTTCTGCCCTACATCCCGGAGTTCCTCCCAATCTTGGGCTTGAACCTTAACCCCGAGCTGATCTCTGTTTGCAATAACGCTACATGGGCTATTGGCGAAATAAGCATCAAATTAGGTGAGATTGCTGTATTCTTCATTAATTTTACATCTTATATCAGTTATGATGAACTTTATTCATTAATGTGCCATTTTCTCTAAACAAATGTTTAATCAAAAAGTTTCACTGTGATTATTGTTCATTATTCTATTTGTATTGGAAGTAACTCTGTTCATTTTGGAAATTATTCAATGTCGCCATTGCCGTTCAATTAATTCAATCCAATATGACGGTCAAAAACGTCGACTATAGCGCCATTCGATAGACGTGGAACTAAAAGTGTCATTTGCATTATTGTTTTATATTTATAAAATATAATTATTTTCTGTAAAAGTTTTGCTAAAATGCAAAAAAATTATACAATAAATTTAGCAAAATAAGTTTTTGCTAATTTTAGGACCTGAAACATCGAAATATATACCACTTGTGCTGAGCCATCTAGTAGACATCATCAATAGGCCGAGTACACCGAAAACCTTATTAGAGAACACAGGTAAGTGACCTTTGTAACTTAACTTATATTTAATTATTTTTTAAATGTTAGCTTTATGTTTTAAAATAATATATTTTTTGCTAGAACATTCTCAAAAGATATGTTTTGGTGGCAGTCATATTTCTTAATATATTTTTCCCTTCACAGCTTTACATTGTTTTTATATGTTTTTATTATCTATGTTTGTAACAGAGTTTTACAAGTAACGTATTAACGATATATATTTACAATTTAGTACTATTAACTTAACACTATAAATTATTAACAAATTATAATCACAATATAGTATATTTGTTGTGAGTTTTACGTAGTTATTTACAGCTTTATTGTATAATAAAGCTGTCATCCAGATAATATATAGCGAAAGCGAAATAACCAATTGAATCATTGCATCTTATGTTCATTTTTTAGTTTCTGGGGTGTTGTAAATATGTTCTCCACGGAGTATTTATTTTATTTATTTATTTATTTCTTTATTTGCGGAATATGAGTACAAAGTTCTTAATAGTTAAATCATGGTATCTTACATATTCTGCCTTGCAGGTGTGCAAATATTATATTATTAAAGAATTAATTAATACATTATAAATTTTAGTCAAATTAAGGGAAAAATAATGTCAAATGTGTAAATGTTATATCTAAATGTCATAAATTACAATCTGCTAAAAATTTATTAATGTTATAATAAAGTTTATCCAGTAGATAATTAAACAGCATTTTCTTATAATTGTATTGTAAATTTCTTTAGTGGCCGTAGATCTTGTGAGCGCCTAAGTTTCTAGAGCGTCTAAAGTTTAATTTAATAGTTAGTTTTAAATGTTTTTTCACATTATTTATCTTTGTAACACTGATTGGTTGCTGTCGAGTTATATACGATATTACAAGCAATATAACAGAACTAACTACTTTGCTATAATCCGCACGGGTTAAGTGAATGCATGCAAAGCCAATGTGTATGAAGCAGGCAAAATCTACGCACCTTATACATGCAGGACAAGCCACCACATGCACCCCAAGGCGCAATTCATCAGCAACAACGCACACAAAAGCAGCACACACACCCACCACCACAATCTCGACGATCGTTTCGCCCCGAAATTCGTAATGATCGGCATTACGATTTTTGTCTTGGAGCCTATTCTCCTGATGATGCTTCGGTTCGAGATTGTGGTGGTGGGTGTGTGTGCTGCTTTTGTGTGCGTTGTTGCTGGTGAATTGCGCCTTGGGGTGCATGTGGTGGCTTCTCCTGCATGTATAAGGTGCGTAGATTTTGCCTGCTTCATACACGTTGGCTTTGCATGCATTCACTTAACCCGTGCGGATTATAGCAAAGTAGTTAGTTCTGTTATATTGCTTGTAATATGGAATTCCGCAAAGTAACGCCTGCTATATAAATCATTTATATACGATATGTTTTTTAATGGTTTGTTGATTTGTTTTCTTGGTTTTGTTCTCGGTTGTCGCGTTGTGGCGTAGCGATTACTATCGGTCGGCTAGGTTATGTGTGCCCCCACGACGTCGCACCCGTTTTACATCAATTTGTACGCCAGTGGTCTGTAGTCAATTTTTTTTATTATTACTTTATATTTACTATTACGTTTTAATATCGAATAAGTTGTTCGTTATTATTTCGATTGTGGATGGTGTTTGTCCGTTTATTGTTAATGTTTATATTTGTTTTTATTCGATTGGTTGTTTGATTTCTGTTGACGCGGGCGCGTGTCGGGCCACACTTTGAGTATCACTGATGGGGTGGTTTTAGTTCGATCATCTTGTTTTCAGTGCTGTATTATGTGTGTTGAACACCATCCGCTTTCTAAATATATGTAGGACGCTAATTTTACATTGATTATTATTTTGTCTGAACTTTGAACCAAATTACTTTTTCGAAGATTTGAATTGTTTTTTACGGTATAAATTTGTATTTGTTTCCGGTTCGGACTGTATTTTATATTCAATGTATATATAATTAATATAATTTTGTTTTTACACCCAATAACTATATTTTACAATAACTATATATAAACACTTTATTATATATATCTTGATTCAATATTTTATATACTTAGGTCTGAATTGCTTTTTTACTTAAATTATTTTTAAACATTCTTGGATTTCATCATTAATAATTATAATCTTTTTCGATTTTCGCGTAGTAGCATTTTTTTATTTGCTTTCTGTAATCAAATTATTCTTTGCCCCCACTTCTGATGTTTTCTTAGACTGCATTTGTCTCAGGGTTAATTTCGGCATATACAGCGGTATTTTTTTACTATCTCTAATTAATTAAACTATGATCTATGAAGGAAAAGTAGTCTTTAGTGTAACAATACGTTATTGCAAACTTAGATTTGAAACTTGAAGGGAAAATATTTGAAAGATTTATTGAATGGATAAGTATGAAACTATATAACTGATCTTCTTCATTCATAGATTATTATTACATTGTTTAAAAAAAACGCCGTTTATTTTGAGAAGTCCAAGCTGCAAAATTTAACCGAAATTCACGCATATTTGACATTAAAAACTGTCGAGTTGAAATTTTTTCATTATAATTGCTAATTATCAGGAAGGAAGTTATTAAATTGCCGTATCTACATTTTAAGTACAAGACAGTAACATTTCTATAAACTCCTATCATTCAAGCCATATAGGAAAATGTTCTCAGTCACTTAAAAAATAATGAATAAAGTAAAGAAATTTTTTATATATTTATTTTTATTTAAACTAAAAAAAAGGATTTTTTTTGTTTGAGACTTTCATAGACGTTAAGCTCGTTAAGCATTTATTAATCAAACATATTCTTATTTCTTGAGTTTTTGGCCGCCCAATACATTTTAAACAAATTAATTGTAATGAAAATATTTCACAACTGGCTGAATGTAGAGTTGATTAAAACATAAACGAAACTGAGATATTTTTATTATAAATTTTAGGTGCAAATATTTAAGAAAGAAATCAATTTAAAAACATAGTGAATATCATGCCTCGTACACAGAATTCAAAAACTGTCCTCTCCTATATGCAGTTACAAAATAAACTATACAATAAATTAAAAACTCTACGTCTACTATAAAATTACGGCAACGAAATTATTTTTCCTAATAATAAAGATTATTTTGTTTCATAAAATAATCCGGCTTGTTAGCACAAGCACGAACAAAATAAATATTTTGCCGATTATTTTAAAAATCCCTCAATTGTAATATATAGTGTTAGTATTTTACGAAAGAAGATAGTCACATTACTCTTTTTCCTTTGTCTCTAGTATTTACTTAACAGCATGCAATGGTTTGTATAAATGCTAATACACATTTTTGGTATTGGTTAAACACTATCTCATATTTTTAGTGTCAGATATCATTTTGTTGTCCGCGAGATCTATTTTTTTAAACATGTATGAGTTCTACAAATTATTTGAAATTGTTTAAGCAAAATTACCTTAAACGTTTCCATATTTTTGTATACATAGACGTCACTATCATTTTTAATAGAACAGAGTTGAATTTTTATACCATACCTTTTGTTACCAAATTTATATTTTCAAATTTTTACACATTCTTGGAGAAGATATTTTTTGGTTTCTGACTATTTTATTTTGTTATATCGCACTATAAAGAGTGAAAGTGTGCTGAGCCAAAATGACGACAACAATCGCTAATTAGATGTCGCTAAAACGTCATTAAAAATACATGTCGGAATTCACCCTTAACTAAAATCTAATTTAGTTGGCACAGTGCCGAATTACATTATTTAGACGATGACATTTTGGCATGTATTTAATAGCAAAAAATTGCAGATATGTATTTCGTAGTGGCTTTTTTGTTTTTTTTTATTGAGCGTAATAAAAAAACGGGTGAGAATACATTTAAAGTAAAATAAATAACAATGAATTTAGTAAATTTAAAAATTTGGAATTAGGGCATTTTCGTTCTGTAGATGCGATATATCATATACGAGTTAACATATACGAGGTTACGGATACGTCCGACTCGTGCTAAATTTTTGCGGACCAATAGGTGCACGTCGCTGCGGAACATTCGAGATAACGACGAGAAGGATTCCGCGTTCCGGGGCATCTGCCAGATGATCCAGGTCAATCCGGGCGGCGTTGTGCCGGATTTCATGTACTTCTGCGACGCGGTAGCCTCATGGTCTCACCCCAAAGAGGACCTCAAGGAGATGTTCACGAAGATCCTTCACGGGTTCAAGGCACAAGTCGGGGACGAAAACTGGCGCCGGTTCACCGATCAGTTCCCTGTGCAACTGAGCGCGCGCCTCTCCGCCATGTGCGGAATATAGGACGTCGATAGTGGATTATTATGGTGAGCATACGACATAAGTATCATAAGTAACAGCCTGTTGCAATCCCACTGCTGGGAATAGATCTCCTCTCTCCATTTCTGGAGAGAAGGGTTGGAGCTAAGACCTACCACGCTGCTCCAATGTGGATTGGTAGGTTACACATATCTCCAGAATTCTCTAGAGATATGCAGGTATCCTCACGATGTTTTCCTTCACCGAAAAGCGTGTGATAAATTGCAATTATCAATTAGGCACATAAGTTTTAATAGAAAAACTCATTGGTGAACGTATGTTCGTCTCTAGAGAGTCGCACGGTCTCACTGGGCTATCACAGCTTTTTAAGTATCATAGCGACACAATTTGGTGCTTGTATAAGTAGCGGCCCGCTACTGTTTCATTGCTGGGCAAAGGCTTCTTTGAAAACCTACCACGGTGATCCAATACGGATTGGTAGGTTACAGATATCCCAGGAACTCTCCTGAGATATACAGGTTTCGTCACGATGATTTTTTTTACCGAAAAGCATATCGACTGTGAACCGGCAATATGCCCTATCTTTTATTTTAAGCCAAAACCACCTTATAACGGCATTAGGTGCTACTGCCCATCATTTACTATATCGACATGTATTATCTGCTAAAAAAATTGTTAATAAATAAACATTTTTATAGACTACTGGTTTTTTTATTTCATAAAAATTATTGCGAATGTATTAATAATCACGTTTTTTCTCCTTCCTGAAATGTTATCAAAAATAAGATAGGACAATTTGCCAGTTCATAGTCGATATTATAAATTGCAATTATCAATTGGACTCGTAACTTTATACTAGTATAGCTTATTGGTACCTACTCGGAATTTATACCCTTGTACCCTTGTAGAGAGTCATACGTTCTCGCGATTACGTCTTTATTTTCAATGATTCTTTGGTTTGATGGCATTTATCTGACATTGTTGGCCTAATCGCAGCTCAGCCTAAGTGAGGTTGGTGAACAAATTCGCCACTTAAATGTGAAATTGTTAGTTTAGTCCTTATTCGCCAACTAGTTACAGGGTTATTAGGTATTCAAATGAATGATATCGATAGGCAATAATGATAATGTTATTTGATAAAAGGCATACAATCTAAATGCTCGATAATTTTAGTATACGGAATATAAGTAATCTATTACTTTACTTTGTAAGGATGAAATTGAAGAAGAAGACCTAACAAATATCCCCTTCAGGGATATTATAAGGTTTGTAAGAGCAACTGGTAGGTTAGAGCAGGTGACACTGTCGGGATAACAGTGAAACCCTTGTCCCAACATGAGGGGAAATGGGTGGAATAGTCCAGAATTGGAGCTGACCACCCGCCCTGTACCGACAGGCGTCCCCGACCCTAGATTAGATTAGATTATATTACAATAACAACTGTATTTTATTATTCGATTACCAAATCGTTTGATGATAAAATTAGCTGTCATTTAAAAAAAATCGTAATATACATTTCGTTAAATTTTTTATACAAATTTTTATAAGATATCAGTCTATGTTTTATTTTATATTAGTGTAGTGGTGTCTATAGGCTAACCGTTTAACTCATACTTCGCTTGCGGGGTACAAAGGAGCGGTAACGAGATATACAGGAGATAACAGCCCGCACCTAATTCAGTTCTCATCGTCCTAACTCCGCGCCCTTGTACCCCGCAGGCGAGGTATGAGTTAAACGGTTAGCCTATAGTAGAGTATGAGAGTATTTTGTATCGATTGAAAAAATCTTCAACCTTATCGCAGGGGAACCAATGTCAGCACGGGTCGGGAAGACATTGACAGCGACTGCTCTCGTGCCAACACACCACCTGACTTACTCCTGGGCTGCTCACTTAATACATTCAATCAATATTGCGTGTACATCGACAACACTCACGTATCGCTTGTTGGCTGATCACAAGGGGTAGGGGGTAGCTCAGCAGGGGTAGGGAATCGGGTACGGGGTCTCTGAGTACGTAGAGCATCGCTAGAGGGCGCTAGGCTTATAGTGAACGTCAGCAGTAAATGTACGTTGCATGCTTGCGTGCCATTTGTCGGACATTTTGCAGTTAATCCGTAATTCGCAACAAATTGCGCGGCAAACAATGCATCTTAAATCATTAGCCACATTATATCGACTGTGAATTGGAAAATTATTCCTATGTTATTTTTGACAATTTTTCAGAAAGAAGAAAAAACGTGATCATTAATACATTCGCAATAATATTTATGAAATAAAAAAAACACTTGACTTTAAATACGTTTATTTATTTACAAATTTTGGCAAACAATGCATCTTAAATCATTAAACACATCATATCGACTGTGAACTGGAAAATTACTCCTATGTTATTTTTGACAATTTTTCAGAAAGAAGAAAAAACGTGATTATTAATACATTCGCAATAGTTTTTATGAAATAAAAAAAACACTTGACTTTAAATACGTTTATTTGTTTACAAATTTTATTTATTTATTTATTTATTTATTTATTTATTTATTTATTATGACAAGCCAATAGTATTTTACACATACTTATTAATACACATTTTCATACGGTAAGTTCTAGGTAAAACACTTTTTAAGGCGAGTACAGCGTTATCGTAGGTACAAAAGTTATTTATATAACTAAAAGGAGTCAAATTAAGTTATAATTTAAGGAAAATTTTGATAAAAACTATTACTAAAACTTAACAAGCAGGCAAGCAAGTTTATTTTTATATTTCAATAGTGGGTCGTGGAAGATGTCTATATCATGGGAATTAAGTGCGTTATAAGTGTTCATAAGCCGGTTAAATGGACTATTTTAATTTTCTAGAAGATACATGCTGATACGGTAAATGATGGGCAGTAGTGCGTAATGCCGTTATAAAGTGATTTGACTTCAATTAGAGACAGGACATATTGCCGGTTCACAGTCGATATTCATGTGTTCAATACAAGAAACGCACTTGCCTATATTATTTGCACCCTAATAAAAAACGATAGAGAGAATCTACACCAAACTATAAAACAAACAAGACATCAACAAATAAGGTGGTAATAAGATATGAAAAAGAAGGAATTGAAGTTGTTATTCGATATGAATTTCTGACCTGAATTCTATCGTATTCAGTATTGTATTATACTAAATTTATTGTTTAAGACAATTTTTGGGTTTAGAATTATTCCCGGAAAATTGGACACTGTTGTCGCGCAATTTGGACACGATAACGGCTCGCGCAAATTTACTTGGACTATAAAAACATGTATAGCGTTAAGTAATTGTTTGCAGTATTTTACTCTCAACGGGCTATAATACGCGATAACTGTATGAATATTTTCATTTTCGCTTTAAGTTACATAAATAAGGTCCTTCTAAATATGCGCGGGAATTATAACGTAAATCTTAGAATAGCTGTAGTTTGTACTCGGAATTGAGTATCTTAATATTATTTTTCGAATTGGTTTTTAACAGTCGTCTTATATATGTTCGGAAATATCTTAAGTCGTTCGTCGCAGAATTCGTATTAAAAATATTTTGAGGTATTATCTTTCGTGTCTATTTGTAATTTAGAAATTGCAGTCGCACATCTGATTTGGACTTTGACGTCTTATTTCGTATCGCACATAACGCAATGTACTGTCCATTTATTTGGTCTGGTTGTCATTTGCTACTTAAAATTCCGGTGATGCTCATGTTTTGCCTTTATATTTCGGCTAATTTTCGTTATTTACAGTTAGTCCGCTTTTGTTTACGCTTTTCGCGTAATGATTAACATTTGTACCGAGTATATCCTTTTAGAAGTAACATATAAAGTTTATAATAGTTTTGGAAAATGTATACCGATAAATTATTGTTATAAATGTAAAAAAAACCTAAACTTATACATACTTTGTCAGAAAGCATTTATTCACTTTACCGCTACCCTCTTTTTTTCTTTATTCAGATATATTTCAAAGTTATCTATAAAAAATTGATGTGTTAACTACTCTTTTAAATATAAATTACAAGACTTTATAAAAATGGAGAATTTATATAAACTGTGATTTGCGACTGGTTTATTTTGACTAATATATTATTATGTGTACGATTGTATGTCTGGGTCGGTGTAGATATACTGCTTTGATAGATTTTATGTGGACTAGATTTCTGCTATATTATATTATACCAAATAGTATTTTTACGTTTTATTTTGTTTTAATTGATTTATATGTTGAAGTTATTCATCGTGGAACGATTCTTGCAACATCGACTCGTTTAAAAATTTTACATGATTAAAATATATTATCCGACAACTTTATATCTTACGTATATGCGTTATTTCGAATATAAAAGGATTAAATTAATGAAAGAGGTTACTAGTTTTTAAGATACTATGTCTGCGATCTTTCTCTTATTCATTCATTCAATAAGAGACAGTACTTAGAATTTAGTTATTTTAACTTAAATTTTAACAGTTAAATGTTTGTTTGGGTTTGAAAGATTGATTTTTTCAAAATCACAAATGCCTAGTTGCCTTTTGGTGTTTCGTAGGTCACTTTTTTACCCAATTATCCGTCTAAAAGGGGTTTAGGATTTGGATCTTACAAGCAAAGATAAGTAAATTGTTTAAACCCCATAATGTCCATCTGGAATAAATAAAAAAAACACAAATCAAGTGAACTGTAATAACAGTCAATTATGTCTTATTAACGCGAGAAAAACTGTACTTTTTTTTATTCTATATCATCATCCCCCTGCCCTTATCCCGCTCTAAGTGAGGTCCTTACAACATGTTACAATGATACATGATTTAGTTTCGTATTGTACGTCCGGTCGCCTGCCCGACGTCAACTTATCTTGTTATATTTAACGACCCCTCGGTAAGAAAGAGGGTGGTCTATTTCTACTTAGCCAGATACAACAAGGTGGGTCAACTTACCTTAGTCGCCTTTTACGACACCCCGGTATGAAATGAGGATGGTCTATTCTACTCAGCCGGATACCATACGGCGGGTCGACTTAACTTAGTCACCTTTTACGACTTTTGTTTATTCGAAGTGTTAGCTCAATATATGAGCTTCAATTAAACGAAATTTCATTAACATTACTTTGGCGGATTAGACTTGAAAATATAGCAGACAATTAAAAAAAGACAAGCCTTTATTGAGGTTCTTCGTCTCAAGAAATTTAATTTAACAGTTATTTCTAATACCACACAGTTTAATGAGTTTAAAATAACAGAAATAATGGACTTTAATACATTATCAGTTGATGTTACAATAATCGTTGTATGATGAAAACTTGCATGATTGATATAAAGTATTATTTGTGTATATTTAATGATAGCAATATTATGTATATGTAAATACATATTGAGTTGTATATTATTATATTACTGTATACTAATGAAATTGTTACTTTTTTTGTTTTATAAAGCTAAAAAGTCTGACTTTAACCACTTGTTATATGTCATTTATTTTCTATTTCAGATTCAGAACGGGCTCCGTTCTAAATTTCTAATTACTATAAAATAAAGTATTTGTCCGTGATTATTTATAAATCGAATTAAAAATAAATAGAAAAATAATTTTCAAACATATTCTAAATATACATTTCTTTTGATATGTTAAATTTGTATTATAAATCAGGTTTTTATTAGTTTAGATTGGAGCCTGCGTTATGTGGGGATCTGAAAATTAGTAGTTCAAATGAACATTAGTTTATTTTGCAAACGTAGGGTTAAGCGTGCAGTGGAATATTGTAGGGTTTTTCGGGGATACAGTAAAATTTACATTCCTTGGGAGTACATTATTTGCCCGTGTTACATCTTAAATTGTGTTTTCAAAGAATTTCGGGAGCTTATATATATTAATTGTTATATACAACTGAATTGTGTGTAATATTTTATATATTATGTTAGCCACATCCCACAATTACGTCCTCGGCCCCTGAAATCCTAGTCATTTCCTACATCCAGGATCCTGTCTAGTCCCATTCCTTGTCAAGTGCCAACGAAGCCAAGAGTGCAGATGAGCGCTCGTTATGCGTTTCAATTTTTAATATAAAGACAGGCGCGCATGTTTGGTTACTTAATTGGTGGAATTTTATTGATTGCCAAGGAGTTAATATTTACAACATATGGAATTTAACCAGTGAATTGAAATGTTAAAAAATATTCTTTCACAATTGTAGACCCGGCTAACAGAATTAGGCTGAAACTATCTTTACATACAATTCTCTCTCAATCGTGACATAATGACAATTTTTAAATGAAAAAATAGAGTCCCTTAAATCTATACTAAATGGACACTACTTTTTTATAAGTAAAACACTGTTGTACAAACGAATTACCGGAACGACCTAATAGTAAATTCACAAGCCCTACGATTTTAGAACTGTGGATTTAGAATCACAAATGTAAAGATGTCCATTAACAACATTGACTAAAATATAAATGAGTTTTTTGAATTATCCATTTTGCTCTATTTTTGTGTGATATTTTTGTTATAAGTTGTATACCAACTACTGAACTATGCCCTGGAAGTTGCAGGCATAAGCCAGTCCATTTCGTTACTTACCGTTAATATCCGATGTTTATACTTGTTAGTTGTTGGTGTTTACTCTTGAGTTGATTCTTAAAGAATAATGCGACTGTATTAATTGGATAATCGTGTATTTCGTACGCTTAGTATGAAACTAACTGAATACAAAATTAGCCTTAATTGAAATTAGATACATTGTAATCCTTATTCCAATGCTATCTATGACATCACGCTACGAACAATTAAAAAAGCTAGTGTTTTCTTGGTCTTGCTAGTTATAAGTCTTTAACACTCACTAGTTTAGAAGATGCTACATTGCGCTTTATTGCAATTTGTCACAGAACTACTTTTTTAAATTCTGACACTTTACTAGTAAGGAGGCATTTTAATTTCTCATTATATTAAATTAATCGATCATGCGCGCCTAATCTTATACAAACGCGAAGGGTGAGTAATTTTGGTAGCTTTTATCTCAAATATATTGTTTACAAAAAAATTGAAACGTTATATTATAAGTGAAACATTTGAACATACGGGTGTCCTCGTAATTTATTTATAAGGCTAGATTTTGTCAACATTATTAAATATAGTATTGTTTTCCTAAAAACCGTGATAATAGCTGTTTAAGTGATCGTGTGACTGTGTGAGTGGGCGAGGCGGCGTTCGTGAGGCACGATTCCTATCCTCGAGGCATAGTTATTATGTATTTTAGTTGTATCATGTGTTTGTAGTCAGTTTATTGTGAAGCACAATAGGTCTTTTAGGATGTGCTGTGTTCGCTATCGCTGTGGGTAGCGAGTTATATTAATAACACTAACCCTCTTGGATGATCTGGTACATTTTTCAATTATACCATTACCAGGTTTGCAAAATCCATAATATATGTATATAAAAGTAATAAAATTTCGACAAAAGCTTACATACTTTGTTTATTTATAGAAAGTTTTAATAGAAAGATTTATAGAAAGTTTATATAATAGTAACCATTGAAACGGAAACCATACCCACCAAATGGTGGGTATACATAAAGAGCTTAATAAAAATTTATTAAGCTCTTTATGTATACAAGATATATAAAAATATCATTTCATTTAATAAAACCATCAAAATTTACTAAACAGATATCAATCTTTCTCTATTACATCTTAGTTTACATCTGAGTCATCTAACCTTACACCCAATAAAGAAAAAGCTTCTTTAGGTCAGAGAAACCGCCTGATCAAAGTGACCTTGGTCTGGATGGATGCGCTTCCGATTGTTCAACGGAATATCGATCGGGTTGACTGACTTTTACAGGGTCCATTATGACATCAACCCGACCAATATTTATCCCGACCGTGGAAGACGTTTTAGATGAGTAAGGCCTAAAATTACTGGAAGTCCTTGCTAGATATCTGAAATGGTTTTTCAAATTGGTTTAATACAAAAATACATCAGAAAAATGATTTCTTATTAGCGACTGATATGTGATAACTAAGTTCAGAACCGTGACGAAAGCTCATCCGTGTCCAAAAATTTAAAATAATTTTTGATATTTTATTTTATTTTAAAGTTGCGATCCACAGCGATAGTAAACAGAGCGTATATCTGAGTAGAATTTTATTTAGGTATTATAGTATTTGTGTTGTGAATCATATATTAATTAAATTTTTTCGTGGTTAGGATATCGATGACTTTAAGACCATTAATTTATTTTATTTTATTTGGAGACTTCGAATATCGCGGTGCCACAGTATTATATTGAGTAGAAATTTTAATTGTTTAACAATCGGAATAAATTAATATGAAGTAAGATACTGCTCCGCAGTTTGCCGCTTGTGACCGTTGAATATGTCAAAGTAGCAAAAAAACCTAGGGCATCATGTATGAAAAAGTACAGTAAAATAAAGGAAAAAATCTTTAATTTAAAAAAACAAAAATAAAATCCAAATATTTACTTAGCCATTTAGTTGTCAGTTGTTGAAACTGATTTGATAGAATTTCCCTATTTTCTTTCGGAAAACACATTGCAAATAAAAATAATAACCAAAGTATGCTTTCTATTTAAACCCATATAAGACATGATAATTATTTTTACGCGAAGACATTAACCCGTTATGGATAAATTATTATGTAGTCAGAATATTTCGCCCCATCCGAAGAATAAATGTTGTGTGCACAACATATTCTATGTTTATATTATAACTTAGATGTAACTTTATTCTTAGGATGGGGCGATTTGTAACTTAAGTTACAACTTATTTTATTATAGATATGGGAATTTCAATTAAAGCTTTTGAAATTAAAATTCAATATTTAAATTCAAATTCAAATTCAAATTCAAAATATTCTTTATTCAAGTAAACTTGTAAACAAGTGCTTTTGAATCGTCAACTTTACTGCTGGTTCGGAAAGCCGTCCTACCGAGAAGAGCCAGCAAGAAACTCGGTGGAGCTCTTTTAAAAAAGAAGATTCTTAATACTAATTACATTTTGTCATAGCTATCCTGCACAAGGTCGAAGAGCAGCTATATCCATGCATTCTTATCATCAATGTAAGCCTCCACGGTATAATAGGCTTTCTGTATCAGCCTCTTTTTAACAGTATTTTTAAATTGCTGTAATGGCAAAGTTAAAATTGATTGTGGAATTTTATTATAGAATCTTATACCCAAACCCACAAACGACTTACGTACTCTTACAAGGCGCAAAGCAGGAGCCGCAAGCTTATGTCGGTTCCTACTTTGTCTATTATATACATCGCCAATCTTTTTATAATTATGTATATTTTTATGCACAAAAATCAAATTGCTAAAAATATACTGTGAAGCTAACGTAAGAATACCTGTTTCCTTAAACTTCTCTCGCAGGGACTCACGCGAATTCAAATTATAAATGCCACGTATGGCTCTTTTTTGCAATACAAAAATTTTCTCAATATCAGCACATTTACCCCATAACATTATTCCATAAGACATAATGCTATGGAAGTAAGCAAAATAAACTAGTTTTGCTGTTTCGACGTCTGTAAACTGTCTTATCTTTCGAATAGCATAGGCTGCTGAACTGAGTTTCCCTGCGAGAGCTGTTATGTGTGTGCTCCATTGGAGTTTTGTATCCAACGTCATTCCCAAAAATACAGTTGTATTTTCTGTTTTTAGTGGTACATTGTCTATTAAGAGCTCATTTGCTTTTTTAGCTGTATTAGGTAATGCAAATTCTAAACATTTCGTTTTATTTGAGTTTAGTACCAAATTATTTAGTCTGAACCATTGAGCTACCTGCGACAATCCACTGTTTACTTCGTCAATATTATTAGCGTTATTCCTATTTACTTTAAATATTAAAGATGTGTCATCAGCAAACAGTACAATGTCGCAAATATTATGAATGAAATATGGTAGATCATTTATATATACTAAAAACAGAAAGGGACCAAGGATTGATCCTTGAGGCACACCCATAACTAAGGCCGATCCGGATGACTGCACACCATTAATGCACACTCTTTGAATTCGGCTATCGAGATAAGATGCAACGAGACGAAGTGCATGATCCTTAATACCATAATGACCAAGCTTTAGTAATAAAGTTTCGTGTTGAACGCAATCAAATGCCTTGGACAAATCACAAAATACCCCTATGGCATTTTGTGAGTTCTCCCACGCATCAAAGATATGCTTCAACAATCTTACGCCCGCATCCGATGTAGACCGACCCTTGGTAAACCCATACTGCTCAGGGTGAAGTAAATTATTAAAATTAAAATGCTTGAGCAGTTGATTTAGAATAACTTTCTCAAAGACCTTGCTAAGAGTTGGCAAGATCGAGATGGGTCTATAGTTGTTAGGGTCGCTCTTATCACCAGATTTGAAAACAGGGATCAATTTACTGTACTTCATTAAATTTGGAAATGTCCCTGTGTCTACAGACTTGTTAAAGATCTTGGCCATAATAGGTGCAATAATTTCAATAACATTATTTATTAACTTTACAGACATTCCCCATAAATCAGTTGTTTTTTTAATATTTAAACTTTTAAAAGTTTTAACAATATCGTGCGGAGAAATGTGTCTAAATTTAAAATTTACATTGCACTTTATGACGCTGGCCTTTAAAACATTAAGAGCTTCAATTGGGGATGAGTTTATTGAGCTAGTGGTAGAAATGGGTATATTCTGAAAAAAATGTTCAAATACACTCGCCACTTCTGCGTCGGAATTAAAGTAATAAACACAAATATATCTAGAAATATTTACAATAAATACGAGGTCAAAAGCATACATGTTTATTTTATAAGGGTTTAACAGAGCTCGGACTTCATTACTCGTTCTTAGGCGCAATAGTTGTAAAAAAAATTATAAAGATTATTTACACGCACTGTGGAACGAAGTCGCCAAATAATTTATTATTGCATTGCATGATATAAATAAATATCGAAGTATTGTTATTTTGCATAAAATTGGAATGTACAAATGTATTAAAAATTACCATATGTAGTAATAATAAATAGATAAAATTGCACGGTTTAACATAATTGATTTTTATTTTATTTAGTTATACTATGAAGAATTTTACTGATATACTTTACGATACGTATATGTATTATATTGCCATTAAAAAACCAAATGATATGAATTGTACTTACCTATATCTATTTTGATATTTGTGTTATTTTTTCTCTATTAATTATTTATTATCATTTTACCAGTTTAGAAGATTAGTCACTATCATTCAGTTGATAAAAATTATATAAATTTTTTTTTCTGTGAAAGCTATGAAAGTATTTTTTTATAAAAAAAAAATAAGGGGCTAATTACGAGATACTTGGACGTGAGATTATTTAATAATTCTTAAATTGTTTATTTGTTTATATGTATGATGTATTTAGGCGGAAATAGAATTCATCTTTTTCGAAAATTTGTTGGACGTTTCATATAATTCAACAGTTTTGTGAGTACAGTTTGTTGAAATATCTTGAATAATCAACGCTACCTCTAAATCAAGGCCTAGCCATAGGCATAGACGCGTCCACGAGAAAAATTGACGTAATTTTATAAACATATTGTTTTGAACTTAACTCTGTATTCTTTTTTTCTCTTAACTGTGCTGTAATATTGTTTCACTTGTACAGTTAGCAGCAACTGCGAAATTGTTTTGTGTAACTTATTTTATAAGTTCTGGTTGTAATACAATAACCTCACCATAGACATTCTTTTACCATACATTTCGTTAATAAAGCACTCATTGTTCGAACACAGCCTTTAATTTATAATATACCTTCAATATTCCATATTTCCTTACTGGCCCTTGGCGCAGTTGCCAGTGACCCTGTCTTTGGATCCGCGGGTCGCGGGTTTGATTCCCGCCGAGAACTAACATTTTCTGTTTAGAATTTGTTGGTTCTTCGAGTCTGGGTGTATATATGTATTTAAAACTATATATGTATATATAAAGAAAAGATGGAAGGACATGGAGGAGGCCTTAGCCCAATTATGGGTGTCCAAATTAGAAAACGTAGAAAAAAATGAATGACGAATTTATTAAACAATTGTAATAGAATTTGACATTAATTTTTTTGGAATAAAAGGTTTATTATTATTATTATTATTATATATTAACCAGTTGTCTCTCACCCATAACAAGTATTAAGTTACTTTGGGGCTGGACGACCGTGTGTGTAAATGTCCCGTATATTTATTTATTTTATTTAGCTTTCGTAATTGCCCATAGTGAGATTAGGTAATCGAAAATGTGACGTTTCTGAATGGAAAGCGATAAAAGCTCTGCGGTTGCACTCTTGAGGCAAACTTGACACTATACGATCTGTAAATCTTTTACGGTTTGGTTCCATAATAATATATTACTAATTATAAGAGTAGTACATGACATGGAATTTTCCTGTTATAAATAGATTCATTCTAAGACTTTTATTTCATGAATCAATCATTTAAAACAGAAGTTGTAGGAAAAGCAGACATATCGGTTAACGAATTGTTAACAGTTACTTGTCGATCAGGAAATGCTATTTTGTCCATAAATTATACCGTTATAGAGTTGATGTAGATACAAAAGTAATAATAACTATTAAATAATAGTAATTATTAAAACGGAAAGTCGCACAGTTAAGTACATTTAGCACTATATATATTTTCTATTTACATTATCGCGGATTATAGCAAAATAATTTTATTATTACTTTTGTATTATGGATCTCCGCAAAGTAACGCCTAGCATTCCATAAATTATTTGATGTAGATAATTATGTAATGATGTTTCGATTTTGAGTTAACGCAATCTCTACGTCAAACAAGTATTTATTTAGTTTCCATATCATTCATAGTAAAAAACTTAAATCTATCAAATATTCTGATAGGAAAATAAGATATTTATGAGAAAACTTACCATTTATTTAAATAACTAATTAAACATTAATTATACGTTGTTCTTAAATGATAGTTAAGGTTTCCATGTGTAGGTATTAAAATATATTTTTAACCATTTTGTAAAATGTATTGTGTATGTAATATTTAATGAATCATATTTTATATATAAAAGTATATATAAAATATATATTTTATATATAAAAGTAGAAAGAAGATATTATCGGTGACAAAACTTAATAAACTACCTTCATAAAATATCTAGGAAAAAGTATAGGACATCTTTAATGATGTTTAGTTAATCACCAGTTATCTATAAACCAAGATTTGTAAATAGTACCTATAATTATTGATAATTTAAAAAAAATAAAGCCTAATTGTAATGTTGACGTGTTATACTTATTTTTTTGTGTTGGGGTTTACAAGTATATTTTTTATAGTAACAACTTAGCAAGATGTAGTTTAAATCTTTTTTACCATTTCATAAACATTTGTTTAAAGAAACAAAGTATAGTAAAAAGTGAAATAAGGTGAAACAATAAGCCCATTAGCTTGTAACACAATAGCTAAGTATCACCAATGTGTGCATTTTCGAATTCTTATAGGGAAGGCGGATTTATAAAATTCCAAATTTATTCCATCCATCTTTTTTAAAATCTGAGACCTTATTATACAGACATTGATATGAATCTTACTGCACGCCTATAATTGATTCGATCGAAAAAGATATCTTCGGTCGTTGTGTCGGCGGCGGCGCATAGTTAGAGAGGAGAGCGGCAAGGAGATGTCGACAAAGTGCGGCGGGAACGGGCTCCGGCAACGGGCTGCTTATGTTTTGTTCCAGCACGGCGTCTGCGAACACTTTACGTCTGCGAATACGTTCCGTCCAAGCGGGATCATTGTCGGTTCTTATATTACCTGTAAAAGAACGTTTTATTAATCCGAATTCGACTCGTTCATAGAGGCATATGAATGATTAAAATATGTCGGAATCAGAAATAGTCGAAGTCTAGAGAAAAACGTTCTACAGACTATAACATAACTGCTTTGCTATAATCCGCGTTTGTTAAAAGAATGTATGTAATGCTAACTGTGTGAAGCAGTCAAAATTCACGTACGTTACACATGCAGGACAAGTCACCACACGTATCCCAAGATGCATCCAACAGCAACATTGCACACAAGCAATACGCACAACCACTACCAAAATATCTACGATTCAAAAGTAATAATAAAATTATTTTGCTATAATCCGCGATACAGTAAATAGAAAATATATATAATGTTAAATGTATAGTGGACTATCCGTATTTTCATACCCGATACGTGCAAATCGCAAAGGCTTTACGATTTTGTCGTGAAGTCTATCTCCTGATGATGCTTCGGTTGCGGGGCGAAACGATTGTTGAGTTTGTGTTAGTGAAATTAGTGCTTGTGTATTGTGGTGGAAGTGGTGAAGGTTTGTGCATGTATTTTTACGAATCCTGCACGTATCGGGTATGAAAATACGGATAGTCCACTATACATTTAACACTATATATATTTTCTATTTTCTGTATCGCGGATTATAGCAAAGTAATTTTATTATTACTTTTGTATTATGGATCTCCGCAAAGTAACGTCTAATTCTATAAAATATTAACGATTGTTTCGCCGCGAAACCGAAGCATCCTCATCAGGAGGATAGGCTCCAGGACCATGTCGTGGATTTTGGTTATGGTTGTGTGTATTGTTTGTGTGCATTGTTCCTGGTGGATGCATCTTGGGAGACGGGTGGTGACTTGTCCTTCATGTGTAAGGTATGTGAATTTTGCCTGCTTCATACACTTAGCATTACATACATTCTCTTAAGAAACGCGAACTATAACAAATCAGTTCTGTTATAGCTTTTATAATATGGAACTCAGCAAAGTAACGTCTGCTTCTATAAATCATTTAAAATCATTGTATTACTCCAAATTAGACGTGTGCATAGTACAAAACAAGCATATGGATGCTTAAAATATTTCAATCTCGTAAATAGTCAAAGGATGCCTGTGTTGTTGTTTAAAAGCGGGTGGGTTTGCGCTAGAGTAAAATATTGAAGCGGAAAAAGCGGAGTGTACAGTATTGAAGCCCTTCTTGTGCTGAACGCAGATTCGATTCGACTAAATGACCTGTCGTCTAGAATGTGGTTGGTGCCGATATGCGTCTTGCATAAACAAGTATGTATATATACAGTCTCTTCGGCTTTTTATTCCTACCGCATCAGTTTTGTAATGAGTCAAGTGAGATGTGTGCCGTTTTATGGATTGGTAGGCGTGGGACTTAAACTTTCATGGTCATCATTCTCCTGCCCTATTCTTACCCTAAGAGGGGTCGGCACAACCTGTTTTCTCTTTCATTCTCTCCTATCATTCGTTAACTCTGGCACTCCTACTTTTGTATGCATGTCGTGCTTCACACAATCCATCCATATCTTTTTCCCATCTGCCTCTACTCACATATCCATCCACGTTCATATTTTAGTAATAAGTATATTATAGTCTTAGTTTTGTCACATAGTTATCATTCCTCCTCATTATAATCATGGTGTTGTATGTAAATTCCGCATTTAAGTATATTTACTGAGTACCTATCGGATTGCATAAGAGCAATAAAGCAGCTCAGTAGAAGTAGCAGATTATAGTCAAAGTTACTTAGTTATTATTTCAAGGAGAAAATAGACGACCTGTGCTGAAATAATTAAAAAAATATTTGGGATAAAAAAGCTCCCAGCACACACGTGTTTTTAGATAGGGAAAATATTGAAACAAGTTTAATGAAACAAATAACCATCATCTAATAACACCCGTTGAAAAGATCTTTTTGGCACCCGCAGAGCTATCATTCACAGAGCGGAAAGACATGTTTACAGACAACAGCCCGCGTAACCTGACACTCCGACAAAGAGCCGCCTCTGAGTTTTTTCGTAAAACAATCTTCCAATTTTTTACAGCCTATAAAAATAGTCAAAAGAATATTCAGCTTTTTTTAATAGACAGTGAAATGTTGCCGAGTCTTAAATGACAGCTTTTGTTCTATAATGAGGCGGGGACATTTAGAAGCGTCGTTCAAGCTTTATTACCGCGTTGCTTCTATTTTTAATAGTTTGAAGAGTATCTTTTTACATTAAAGAATCTCACCACTTCGACATCACATACATTACGCGGTAGACGGAATTCAGTGCCGCAATAAAATTTGATTCCGTTGACTGAAGCTTTAAAGTCGCACGCCATTAAGAAAATAAATTATTTTTAAAATGTTACGAAATTGTCTTTGCTTTTGATTATCCAACGAGTTATGTCTAAGGGCATACGGGTGCGTGTTTTCAAAATATAAGATCGAATGTTCCAAACCAAATATTTATTCAGCTAATTCGCACGAGGCATTTCAGAGAGAGAAACGAAACAGACGACAGCGTCTACTCGTTTACAACAATAACAAAGCGCTGAGTGCAGTTCCGATAACCGGACATTATATTGAAAGACAGTGTCTCTCGGTTTGCTTACGTAATACATATTTGACGATCAAATGTTTCTTTTTACACGCTTTATATTAGTTTGACCTGTATGTGTATGTTACCGACTCCTTTGAATTTAATTTAACCAACTTTGAACGGACTTATTCAATCGGATTTAATTCAAACTTTGTATACTTATCAAGAACCATAGACAATACAATCAAATAAATAATTTAATGACTAATTTATTTCTTTTTCATGTGCACGCACGTGTTTTCCAAATAATTAAGAACTGGGTATTTTGTGCACCTATTATTTTTAATAATAGTTCCGTTAAAACTCATCTTACTATGCATCGAGTAACAATTTTTGCATAAGAGACTAATCATCAATAAATTGATAATTAAAAACATACCTAATTCTTACTTTTTTTTTCTTTATAAATGATCGTTTATGGATATTTAGTACCAGTAGGCGTTTTTATCGGCCTCTTCTACTGTTTATTTGTTTAGGCAACATAACTGTCCGAATAGAGTAGCATTCGAACTGTTATTTTTGTACCAATATCGATATAATTTGATGCTTATTTTAATTTTGTGTATAGGTGGTAGAATGTTTTAAAATATTATACTGTTAACCCTGTCTTACAAAAAGCGGGAATCTACTTTATTAAATCATTATATCATGGAATAACAATCTTTTAAGTGCTTCGTAAAACAATTTTGGCTTGTAATTTCTTATAATAAATAATATTCCAATTAAAGCTTGATAAGATATTTCAAATTGATAAAATGTCATAAAATGGTTAGCCCACCCCACTTAGAGTGGGATAAGGGCATGATTTCTATTACGTTTTTTACGTAAGTACAGAATTTTGACTGGGTGAGATATGTACTACAAAATTATAAGTATTTTCTATATCGAAACCCCGTTGCTCTTCAAAAAAATGAACTTGAAACATAACTCAAGAAATAGTGGAAATTAAAGAACTGTACTTGCACTTGAGTAAAGGTCCTATTCCTAGTTATGAAATATTGAAAATTGATGTGTAAAACGTTACAGAATCAGACATCAGTTAGCGGATTCATATAACGAAAAATTTTTTTGTAGTTTGTATCAGAAGAAGATCTACGTTGTTTTAAGAACGCTATGCACTTCCCGCTCTTCTACTCATATGCATGTATAATAAAAAAATGATGTTAAAAAGTATATTAAAGTACAAGGCTTCAATTATATTCTGTTATATTACCATTTAAAGCTGTGATAGCCCAGTGGTGAGACCGTGCGACTCTCTAGAGACGAACATAGGTTCAAACCCGGGCAGGCACCAATGAGTTTTTCTATTAAAACTCATGTGTCTAATTCATAATTGCAATTTATCACACGCTTTTCGGTGAAGGAAAACATCGTGAGGAAACCTGCATATCACTAGAGAATTCTGGAGATATGTGTAACCTGCCAATCCGCATTGGAGCAGCGTGGTAGGTCTTAGCTCCAACCCTTCTCTCCAGAAACGGAGAGAGGAGGCCTATTCCCAGCAGTGGGATATTAACAGGCCGCTACTTTATATTACCATTTGGCATCGGCATATAGGTAATATAAGACTAATGTGTTATTAGTAGGTCTGTATTAGCCTGCGGTATGTATTGGTCTCATTGTATTCGGCGCGAATAATTTATATAATCCTAAGGATAGTGGATTGTGTAGAGGTTACTTAAGGATTCTTGCAACTCTGCGGGCCATTGATTCAAGCATAACCAACACTTAATTTCGTTAACAGTCATTTTAGGGGTTTTCGAAAAATGAAAGATAATTTCAAATTGTGGAATTATCAAAAATTACAGAAAGCTTTTTTGCTGTAAATTCTCATCTCTATTAGTAAAAAAACAAATTATACGTCAAATTATTACAACAACTACGCCCTTAGTTCCCGCAGCCAAAATAAAGTATCAAGATTAGATCAGTAGGTCTACCATGAACTCTTATTGCGACTCAATTGAAGACGTAAACGAAATTGTTTTGCTTTTTCATACCATGAGTTGTAAAGATGCACACTTTAAGTCGTTGCAAAATGAGCGTTCGGAATGCGCCTTAAAAACATTTGAATAAAAGAGACAGACATAAAGTTGTCCTTTTCAAACACACTTCATGGTACGAAAAGAAAGCGGTTCGATTTAGGTACTGACTTTGAATTGAATCGTTTTCTAAAAGTTCATGGTAGGCCTACAGGTAGCGAGACTAGGACTTGAGGCCTCTAAAAGCCCATACCATCGACTGATTGATCCACAAAAGTTTATACACAAACATAACAACTGACCGTAAGAAGTGGAGATAACGGCTTGATTTCTCGAGTTCTGGACACTACGTAGACGTGCTCTGTAAGCCCTCTTGCGTGCTGCCAACGCTGCCGCTTCGCCGTCGCGAACCAACCCGCCTGCGCTCTGCTGCCGCCGTAATGCAACCTGTAGGGTAACTTCGTTTAGTAAAAAAAAAGAGCAAAATAACGGCCTCTTACTAAACCACCATTGAAATAATACTTTACCTCTCCTTGTCCAGAAAGATTGAGCTTTATATCTTTTAACTTCTAAACGCTATTCTAACGCACATGCTTATTTCCTACGAATTCGCCACGGAAATGCAATTTTCCTATAAGAAACTTTGTGAAAACAGTAAGGGTTGTATCTCTTATTTACCGTTCTAAGTTTCGTACTGACTCACGATAATAAATCACGACGTGAATTATCAACAGGATTTCGGGGCGCTCTCAGCGATATTTATATTCCAAGTAGCTATTAAATTGAATATAAAATATGGATAGATACCTATAAAAAGAAAACAAACGAAAACTAGGAATATTGTGAGATTCAAAAACCTGAGCGGCTGATCGCTCGTTGTCTCTCTAGTACTTATAGACATTCAGGGCGTCGGCGATCCCACGAACAGCAGTCTCTTGTGCTCCTTCAAAGACGCAGATGTATAGGGTATTGTGATCAGCAGGCCTATCATGAACTCTTATTGCGACTCAATTGAAGACGTAAACTAAATTGTTTTGCTTTTTCATACAATGACGTCTTAAAAACGCACACTTTAAGTCGTTGCCGAATGATTGTTCGTAATGCATCCTAAAAACATTTATAGAGTTATCCATAGTTGTTGTTATATATATAACGTTATCCTTTTCAAATACACTTCATGGTACGAAAAGGAATACTTTGAATTGAATCGTTTTCTAAAAGTTCATGGTAGGGCTACAGAAGTAGATACTTTTAGGTCATTTCAATATTATAAGATTCACAAACCTGAGCGGCCATCACTCGTTGTCTCTCGAGCACCAGAAGACATCCAGGACATCGGCAATCTCGCCAACGGCAGAGTCTCTTGTGTCCCTTCAAGCACGAAATGACGCCGTGATTGCGACATCGGGCGCACTTGGGCGTCCTGAGAGCCTTCTTATTACCACCGTTTTCCACTTCACTACAATTCTCACTTGGCATATTTATTCATAAATGTAGTCACACTTTCATATACTACTCGATAACAAAACCGTAATTGTCAACATAACATAACAGTTGTAGCATTTCATATAATACCTATATTTATTTATTCTTTACCGTGTTCAAATACATTACTATTTAAGAGAATTGTAAATAAAATTGCGCCGCGTGTAGTGTTCACGCTGTAATATCTTTCAGTGTTTAGATCCAGTAAATTTGCTCTCAACCTCAAACATCAGGCGCAGTAAGCGCTCCGCCCAAGCTCTGCTATTGGTCGTGTCCCTAAGGGGCGTTGGCAAAGTAGCGGGCCGGCTGACTTCTCACTTGTTTTAATTATGAAAACTGATACTTTTAGAATTATACTTGTTGTCAAATAAACACATGTAAGTATATTTCTTAAAAATGTACAAGTTTATCATGAAATAGAACATTAAGCCACCTGTTTTTGAGTGTCATAAATTTTTCGTTTTGGTATATTTGACATTAGGTATGTTATTTTTCAGACTGCGTTAATAAAAATATTATTTAAGAGGAGAAACATTAAATCATAAAATGAGAAAAATACTGTACCACTTGTCTCCATAATAAAATACGCTCATCACAAGGTCTCAGAAGTCGTTTCGAAAACGCTCATATATTATTGTGAAGTAGGTTACTATTTAGATATTTATGCCGTGTGGTATCCGGCTGAGTAGAATAGACCACCCTCATTACTTACCGAGGTGTTGTAAAAGGCGACTAAGGTAAGTTGACCCACCGTGTGGTATCCGGTTGAGTAGAATAGACCACCCTCTTTCTTACCGAGGGGTCGTAAAATACGACTAAGGTAAGTTGACGCACCGTGTGGTATCCGGCTGAGTAGAATAGACCACCTTTATTTCTTACCGAGGTGTAGTAAAAGGCGACTAAGGTAAGTTGACATCAGGCAGGCAGCCAGTTGTAAAATACGTTGCCAAATCATGTGACAACGTGTTTTTATCATGTTGTGTCTACCCCACTTAGAGTGGGATAAGGGCAGGAGGATGATGATGATGTTACTATATAGATATTCATAAATATTTTTTATGTATGAAAGTATCTAGTATGTAATTTTTTGTGCCACATCTTCCTTTATGCCACCAAGGAGAAGAAGGAATCTAGAATTGTTAAATAAATACATGACCTAGCTGCTAGAGTGCCCATAATCACCTATTCAAATATAACTAAACTAACATTACATTACATTATCTTTCGGAGAGCTAAAAGAGCAAAATGAATTGCTGGTTCCATTGATTGTAGCCGAAGTTAGTAAATCTATACTTATTATAAAACTAAGTCCCAAAATGCTGTCAGTCTGTATGTAATCAATTTTCCCAAAATCTACTGAACGGATTTTTGTACGGTTTTCACCAAAAGATACAGTAGTACAATAGTAGATGGTTTAGGTATATAGTACATATCGGTATTATGTAAATTGTGTTGAGGAGATTATGTAGTTGTTAAAAAACTTGCTTGCTGGGAGCTTTAATCGCGTGCGCTGCGTAAACCGGAGAGATACGCTAAAGTAATGTACAAAACGTAAAAAATACTACAAAAAAGTTCGCGATAGCATGTCTCTATCTCTCATGGTTAACTCACAATAACTACTTTTATGTTTAAAATTTGAATTCTACAAAAAGTTGTGACACGTTGATCTCCTCGCGGGCGAAGCCGTTGACACAACTAGTATTTTTGATAACTCGCGGAATCTAAAAAAAGCTGATCCGCTAAGAATCCGCATAATGAAGAATGAACACTATAAAATTTACTCGGCATAAATCTAACTAACCAGTTAGCTAATCAGCGTAACCATTGCTTCGAATTCAAAAACAAAAGCAATGATATTTTTCAATAATCCGCTACAAAAGAAAATATTGTAATACTAAATGTAGGATGAACGATCCGTTATCATACCTGATACATGCAATTTTTCAAAATCTGATGTAAGAACACAAACTGTTGGTTTAAGAATTGCAAAGCGATTTGGTGTAGATACTTCTTAAATTTTACTAAAATCGTCTTTTAGGTATTAGATTGAAAAATGCAAGTCCTTTTTTGTAAAAAAATTTTTCAAACAACTAATCACTTAGTTGCGTAATGCTATTCCTTAAATTCAGTTTTACATTCAGAAATAATAGAAAATTAAAGTCAATATCGTGATACTAATGCTACAAAATAAATAAAAGTTTTGTATCATCATAAAGATTGATGTAAGAGATAGCCAATCTAGGGTGAGGATTACCAATCACTGCTCCGGTTACACTGTCGACTGACCGCTGTCCAGCGTTACATTTCATTTCCAATTATTCTAGACTAGCTTTTAAACGCAGCTTCGTTCGCGTGGACTGCAGTCTTATTATTTGAGTAAAGTAGGTATTAATTATGGTTAAAGTGGTTTAACCTTAAAAGCTAGACATATGCTGTCGCAGACTTTTATTTAGAACTTTCTGAGGGGACCAATTTTGTAGTAGGTACATGATTTTTGAATAACTTTCATCGTTTACTGTGTGCATGCAAGGAATGCTTTAAAGTTTGCCGTTTTCGCATCATTTTTTATTACTGCTTCTCTACTATTCATTTTAGCGTTTTGTTATATAGCCTTCCTCGATAAATGGACTATATTACACTCAAAGAATTTTTCAATTCAGTCCGGTAGTTCCTGAAATTAGCGCGTTCAAACAAGCAAACAAATAAATCAACAAATCAGCTTTATGTAGTACAGAAGTATAGATATAGATCATCATCCTCCTGCCCTTATCCCACTCTAAGTGGGGTCGGCGCAACATGGTGCAAACATGTTGTCACATGATTTGGCTACGTATTTTACGACCGGCCGCCTGCCTGACGTCAACTTACCGTAGTCGCCTTTTACACCTCGGTAAGAAAGAGCGTGGTCTATTCTACTCAGCCGGATACCACACGGCGGAGAAGTATAGATACAGATATCGGGCATTAATGATTTCATTTCGAAATTGAGATCTTCTTACTTTACTAACAATCAAACAAATAGTTTTTTACTATGTATAATAAATTAAAAAAATATTGCAATTTTATTAGTAGTGGTAGTAATTAGTATACCTAATGAATACAAAATTGTGGGAAAATTTTTATGAACCCCTTGTAGCAACATTGATGTTATACTACTAAAAATTCAAAATATACTTATTATGATACTATTTATGTGTAAATTTATCATAGTGTGGGGATTTACTAAGCATTTTAACTTACCTTTTATTTATAATTGTTGTTCAAACCCAGAGACAAAACATAATATATCTCCCAATAGACGTAAAACTATCCTTGGTATAACGTTATTTAAAATACTTATTATATTAACAAGCAAAAAAACCTAGTTGGCCGTTGAAGAGTTCTCTCGTTTGGAACCAATCCTGGTGGCAGCAGCAGGTCATACTTATCATAAACGTGCATTGTCTTGAGGACTGGACTAGTATATAAAATTGCGGGTTAATCGGTCACTGGAAAGTGGGCCTAATTTAACTAGTAAGATTTAACCTTCATATTCATACACGGCAAACGGAATAAAAGCTTTCAATAAAAATAGCTAGACACATACACAACGTGTAAACTAGATCTTTTCAAAGATTTTCAAATGCTAATCGTGAAAATTTATAATATATTATACTTAAATCCATAATTTATGATAGTACCTAGTTATTTTTAATATGGTGTTGGATAACAGAACAAAGCTAAATAAATACGAGGAACAACGGTACTACTTGTGTGAATAATTGTTTATTCATGGTCGATAATCTATTGCATGCAGCGTGTAATGTGCGAAATCTTTCATACATCTGCATTCATTGTTTTGAAGTGCGCTTGATTCTCATTCATTTCGCGGTCGGCCGCAATTGATCTTACCATCGCTTATTCGTTTACAGATTGATTATAATTACCCACCGCTATTGAAATTATGATTATTTTTGATCGCGTTTTTGAATTAAAATTGAAAAATAAACATGCTTGTTTCGACATATCTCGCTGTATCGCAGATCACATTGTTATAAGAACACATGAACGTTGGAACTCCCAAGTTATTGAAATTGTGAACTCACTTCGGAAGATGCTGTGTTCTATATGCCCACTAGATGTGTGGCAACAAATTGCTAGCTCACAGCGGATATTGGGAGTTTGTATTTAGATAATGAATGCCAGAGTCAAAAGCACTACATAATTATGACTATTTTAAGTCATTTGCGATATAAGATTCACTTTTGAACAAACTTAAAATATTTCGTAAAACTAAATTGACTTTTTCTTGAGTTGAAGAAGAGTTTAAGCAATATTATAAAACAGGTTTATGAATTTGATAAAGTAATTGACTCAAGTCAGTAACTGGATGGTTATCAGTAAATTTGTGCATGTATTAAAACAAATTAAACTCAATTTAGAAATGAAAAGCTGATCAGAACTTTGTGCATTTGGTAATGCAAATTTTAACTCGTCAGTAATTTGAAGAGCGGTCACAACTTTTTGCATTTAGTACAATACCTTTGTACAAAGTTATTGTACTAAATGCAAAAGTTAATAAAGTAATAAGTATAATAATAAAGTGGGATTTTCAATAAAATCAGTGCTATGTATTTTTTAATTTATTATAAAATTCGGTATAAAATATAAAATAAACACTTCAGTTTTCAAAAATTATCCATTCAATAAATATTTAGTTTCAGGAATCAATGCCTTTTCTTTAAAGCATTGTTTTAACCAGTCCTCGGTTACAACTTTTGCTTTGGAATTTCCTATCCAAGTCTCTAATTCTTCGTTTTTCGTTTCTTTTGGCAAAACAACATGCGTGGCAGTGTTTAAATTATCGGTGACAATAGCGCCGTAAATTTTTGCAAATGTAACGTTTAGGAGGTTATCCATTATATGTATGCGACATCCCCGAAGAAAAGAAAATGGGTTATTTTCCCCAAATAACTGCTTGTCCAGTACCAACTTTTCTTTTGTCGTTAAATATATAGGTAGATCCTGATAAAAAAAATATTTTGCGTTATAAATCTCTATTATAAATTTAACTTAGTAGGTATGCCTTTTAAGAAACTGTTTAAAAATGTTAGTTTTTTTTATAAAGGTAAATAAATTTTGGAGCTACGACCATACATACTGCTTAACTAATAGGCAGGTTTCAAACATCCCAAAGATGCTCCAGCGATATGCAGATTTTATCACACATACATTTTGTGATGAGATAATACAATCTATGCACATTTAAATAGTATTACAAAAGAGTGCAACAATCGACTTTCATATCCGTTTTGACTTTTGTTATTATTGTTTAAATCGTATAAATTCACTCACCGCATCCATTTTGGCAAAACATTTCCTCAGAGTTACCTCGTCCAATTGTTCCTTGTAACTATCACCATGTCTATCGTAATCCATACAAAGACTTAACCGAGTATCCTTTTTTATACACAACATATCTAATGGTGATAGGGAGCACAATGTTTCAGAAGCGGGTAGGGAGCGAAGCCACGAAGTCGTAATAATATCTACGGTTTGTGCTTCGATCAACTTGCGAATCTTAAGTGTACTGTTACCAGCGATGCAACACCATGTGTCAGAACCTAGGAAAAGACTTTTCTTCGTAAAAAAACTGTATGTGGTCCAGTCTTGTCATCATCAGGCCTACTATGAACTATGCGACTCAACTGAAGACGTAAACGAAATTGTTTTGCTGTTTCATACATGACTTAAAGACGCACACTTTAAGTCGTTGCCGAATGAGCGTTCGGAATGCGTACTAAAAACATTTGAGTAAAAGAGACAGAGTTATCTATAGTTCATATAACGTTATTGTTTTCAAACATTACGACCCCAATGCAATCCACACATTGTGGTACAAAAAGAAAGCGGTTGGGTTTAGAAACTGACTTCGAATTGAATCGTTTTCTAAAAGTTCATGGTAGGCCTACTGAACCTGAAAATGGTTATTAATGTACTTTCAAATTTGTCTATTTATATTTTTTTTAAAATGTATCCCAAGAATATCAGAATAGAAGCGATAGCCCCGCGTTGCGACTCTTTTTAGAGTTTCACGAGTTCAAACCCAGCGCAGGCAACAATGAGTTTTTCTATTAAAACTTATATGTCTAATTGATAATTGCAATTTATCACACGCTTTTCAGTGAAGGAACATCGTGAGGAAACCTGCTTGTCTCTATAGAATTCTGCAGATATGTATAACCTACCAATCATTGGAGCAGCGTGGTAGGTCTTAGCTCTAACCCTTCTCCTCCGGAAACGGAGAGAGGAGGCCTGTGCCCAGCAGTAGGATAGTAATAGGCCGTTACTTTACTATCTCTAGAGTTAGGAGTTCAAGGGTAGGAGCAAACTTCCGAATTAATAAAAGCCCCTTGGAAAAAACTCTATAGATAAGTATTCTAAAGTAAAGAATGTTAAAATTTGAATTCGACAAACAGAGTAATACGTATCTTTTACACAGGTGCACTTTAGACTATTGTGGAATCTGAAACTACGATTCCTTGGTAAGGGATATAGTATAAGAAAGGTTTTACAAATTTAAGTATTTCTTTCCAGAGCAAATGATATATACCGAATGTAATGTTAATAAACTTTTATTAAATTTGATATGAATTGCAATTTAGCCCCCCGGATCGATATTTCTGATGGAGATATTTGCAAGGTTGTAGCCGTGTGTATAGAATAGACCACCCTCCTTTCTTACGGAGGTGTCGTAAAAGGCGACCAAGGTAAGTTGACGTCAAGCAGGTGACCGGTTGAAAATACGTAGCCAAATCACGTGACAACATGTTTGTAACATGTGACACTACACTTTTGGCCCTGACGTCGTTTATTAAGGTCTTTGATATAACTACAAAATCAACAACTCACCGCTATTCTCGACATGTTTTCCGCCGTGGGATTGAATGATTCGTACCAGTTCTGCCTTCTTGCAGTCTTCATCATCGGAAAGTACGCACAGCTTACGTCCTTGCAGAGCTTTTGACGTGACCTCCACATCATCGGTCAATTTTGTACGGAATCTTTCGGACACTTGCAGCACCTTTGATGCCCTTTGCATCTTTTTTCCCTGGTACTCGTTTGGGGACTGGCTAATGCGCTTTGTGCTCAATTTTATCACTGGACTCCTTGACTAGAGTACGGTGTATTCAGTTTTTAAGGTGACAATAAAATTAATATAAATACAGAAGTTATGATAAAAATTTTTTGTTATAATATATTTGTATCTAATGCTACATGCGTCAGGATTTTGTCGTAGAGTCTATTTTATGATGCTTCGGTTACAGAGTGATATCATAGTAGTTATATTATTATCTGAATCTGAATAATTTTGATATCTGAAGTTGGAATCTCTTTTTAACTTTGTCAAAAGGAAAATAGTTTAAAGAGCAAAAACATAGTGACGGAATAAAAAATTGGATATAGAAGTGAATATAAATAGCCGTGTGGTATCCGGCAGAATAGAATAGACCATCCTCATTTCTTACCGAGGTGTCGTAAGAGGTGACTATGGTATGTGCCGTGTGGTATCCGGCTGCATAGAATAGACCACCCTCATTTCTTACCGAGGTGTCGTAAGAGGCGACTAATGTAAGTTGACGTCAGGCAGGCGACCGGTCGTAAAGTACGTAGCCAAATCATACGACAACATGTTTGTAAATGTTGTGCCGACCCCACTTAGAGTGGGATAAGGGCAGGAGACTGATGAAGTGAATATAAAAAGGGAAGTAAAATAGAAACTTAATTGTCGTTTCTTTGGTTAACAGAGCAACATAATTTTTATTCGCCTCTTCAAAAAAAATTACTTTTAACTGTCTTATATATATATTTATAATACCATTCTGATTTTTACACATAGATTTTCTTAACAAACCTTGATTATAGCAAAAATAATTTTATAATAACCTCTGGTACTATGGAATTCCGCAAAGTAACGCCTGATTCTACAAAATATTTAAATACAAATACATTTTAGAGCACATGCATCATGTACGTGCTTTCGGTGTTTCTAAACCTACATAGGTATCTCGGTACCATTAAATATATAAAATCATTTAACTGTCAACTTACTGTTTGTTTTATTTACTATTCCTTTTCAAATAGTAATAAATATTACAAACAAAAGAGCCAACTTTTGCATTAAGGTATTTTTTTTTTGTATAACTTTAAATTGAATGCGACTTAAAGTAATTGTTAAAATCTTGTGAATTCAAATATTTGTTTCAAAAAGCTGTAGAATAGTGAATAAAATATTCAAATTCAAAATCTTAACTGATTAAAAATATTCGATATAAAATGGTTAGAGATCATTCTAAAAGTGCACGCCCCTCCACCATTACAATTACACAATTACATTATTTTAATGTGTGAGAGAAAATATTGACTGTACTATTGTATATGTGTGCGCGCAGCAATTTCAAAGTTGACTCGACTCATTCGCGCACTTAAAGGTCAACTAATGGCTCGACTGGTATAAGTGAGTAAAGACATTGGAGGGGCGTGCACTTTTAGAATGAAAGATCTCTACCTAGATACCACACGCTGTGGTACACTTACTTCACAAAGCTGGTTAAACTCCTGCAATGTCATAACATCGGTAAATGACTTGTCGTCACGGATGCGTTCGACGCGCGGGAAACGTAACGTGTAGTTCGCGCCATACCTCGTACTCTTGACGAGTTCAGTTGCCCGTACCTAGTCGCCAAAGAAAATATGTGATACACATCTTAAATGCGGACAGCCACGGTGGTGCCAGAGCTGTGATAGCCCAGCGGTGAGACCGTGCGACTCTTTCGAGGGAAGCACGAGTTCAAACCCAGGCAGGCACCAATGAGTTTTTCTATTAAAAACTCACGTGTCTAATTGATAATTGCAATTTATCACACGCTTTTCGGTGAAGGAAAACATCGTGAGGAAACCTGCATATCTCTAGAGAATTCTGGAGATATGTGAAACCTACCAATCCGCATTGGAGCAGCGTGGTAGGTCTTAGCTCCAACCCTTCTCTCCAGAAACGGAGAGAGGAGGCCTATGCCCAGCAGTGGGATTATAACAGGCTGCTACTTTACTTTTTTTTTTACGGTTGTCCGTGGTTCATGCGGAACGTTGACCTCCATAAAAACCTCGATCTCCCTACCGTCCGTTAATTTACCATTACCTTTTTAAACGTTTTTCGTAATCTTACTTCGAAAAATCTGAGGTACACCCTGAACCCCCTTATTTCAGTTGCTTCCACCTACATCAAATTCAAATTCAAAATATTCAAATAAACTTGTAAACAAGTGCTTTTGAATCGTCGACACTATTGCTGGTTTGGAAAGCCGTCCTACCGAGAAGAGCCAGCAAGAAACTCGGTGGAGCTCTTTTAAAAAAGAATATTCTTAATACTAATTACATTTTGTCATAGCTATCCTGCACAAGGTCAAAGAGCAGCTATATCTACGCATTCTTATCATCAATGTAAGCCTCCACGGTATAATAGGCTTTCTGTATCAGCCTCTTTTTAACAGTATTTTTAAATTGCTGTAATGGTAAAGTTAAAATTGATTGTGGAATTTTGTTATAGAATCTTATACCCAAACCCACAAACGACTTACGTACTCTTACAAGGCGCAAAGCAGGAGCCGCAAGCTTATGTCGGTTCCTTCTTTGTCTATTATATACATCGCCAATCTTTTTATAATTATGTATATTTTTATGCACAAAAATCAAATTGCTAAAAATATACTGTGAAGCTAACGTAAGAATACCTGTTTCCTTAAACTTCTCTCATCTCTTCATCCCAGTTAGGTCTGACCATCGAAAATATAGACGTCCAAAAAGCGTCCTATGTCATATAGGCCGTGGTCCGGCCTCACAGGAGGCACCCTTAGGACAACGTTCCCCGACATTAGTAGAGCTTCTGCGCTCTACTCACTGCATTTCGCAACCTCGACGATGCTTCTACGCTCGCCCGTCCCGCCCGGTGACGCTGTAAAAGCCGTTAGGGCTAACAGCATACAGTCAGTTAGAAAAAAAAAAGATTTTAAACCTTAAAGCGTTCATCGTAATATTATAAATGGAAGAGTCTATCAGTTACTCATGACTAGAAACTGGAGCATTTTTTGATTAAATTTGGAACAATTAAAGCTAAATATACCGAAGTATCGTATAGGACAGTCAGTTCGTGACCACGTATAAAGGTAATTGGATTTTGTCACGATGTAATAGCCGTTTATTTATATAATATTACTAGCTGAGTCAACAACGGCTTCGCTCGCGTGGAATTAAGTTATTTACGAAACTTTTTCCGCATTTTCGAGACTTTGATCATAAAAGTAGTTATTGTGAGTTAAGCGTGAGAGAAAGAGAGAGAGAGACATGCTATCGCGGACTTTTTTATAGTATTTTATAGATCTCCAATTCTCTAATACATTACTTTAGTGTATCTCTGCTGGTTTACGCAGTGCACGCGACTAAAGCTCCCAGCAAGCATCTTCAACACAATTTATAAAATATCGATATGTACTATTTACGTAAACCATTTGAAAGAATTGCACTATCATTTGGTGAAAACCGTACAAAAATCCGTTCAGTAAATTTTGAGAAAAACGATTACATACAGACAGATCGCTTTTTTGGGACTTTATTTTATAATAAGTATAGAAGTATGAATCGCGAAAGTTTAAAATCTACTATCGTATAGGATTAAAAAGAACCGTTTTTATTTCGGTAACTTAAAAAAAATAAAAGGATATGCAGAATAAAGGGTATCGGAATACTAAAGTTGATGCGAACATATTGTCGGATTGACTCAGTTTAAATTTAAGTACATAAAAATACTTTGCTATCTATATAAAAAATGCTCGGTGCAATCATTTTTGTGTATATCACACGCTAGTATTAATGGACCTTATTCAAAAAAGTGCATTGTGGCAAATTGCAATAAGTCGTCAAATGTAGCGTCTACAAAACTCAAGAGCAAGAAGACACTAGTTTTTTAATAGGTGTAACGTGATGGCATTGAAATAAGCATAACAATTTATCTTACTCTTATACAAAAAGCCTGCTATTGTTGAGGATTACTAAGGCGATAAGAATGCGTGGACATAGCTACTCTTCGACCCAGTAAAATACAGTAATACTAAATTTAACTAGTGATAAGAATTTATACTTTGAAAAGAGCAACCGCCGAGTTTCTTGCTGGTTCTTCTCGGTAGGAACAGCTTTCCGAACCAGCAGTAGAGTTGACGATTCAAAAGCACTTCTTTACAAGTTTACTTCAATAAAGAATATATTGAATTTGAATTACTCAATTAGGTAAGCTTAATTTTGAATTACGTTACTTTAATACTCGAGCACCTTAAACTTTTTTTCACAATAATACTAATAGTTTCCGTTATTTTTGACTTCTTAGTTCAATATGCTATAAAAGCGTGTTTTGTCAGTTTTATTAGATTATTTATTTAGATGTAATAAAGGGTGGTGATATAATTATTATGTACCTGCAAAACAATTGAATGTTCCGGCAATATCCAGAAATCGGGTTTGTTCTTGTTAAAGTGCAAACAGGGCGGCGGTGGAGCGTTCCTAGACGATCTCCAGTTCTGTTCCAATAAAGTGCACAAGCGTTCTTTGTCTTGATGCGTGACACCATTGGAAACTTGACCCACACATACCCACTGTTCATTACCATTACCTTTATAGAAAATAATTTTAGTGATTTGAGCCATACTTATGTACATATTATTTTTATTTATTCAAATTACATCTGCTGCTGCTAAGGGCTCCTCTCTCCGTTTTTTGAAGAGAAGGAGCTAAGACCTACCACGCTGCTCCAATGCGGATTAGTAGGTTACACATATCCCTAGAATCTCTAGAGATATGCAGGTTTCCTCACGATGTATTCCTTCACCGAAAAGCGTGTGATAAATTGCAATGATCAATTAGACACATGAGTTTTAATTGGTGCCTGCCCGAGGTTTGAACCCATGTCGTCTCTAGAGAGTCGCACGGTCTCACCACTAGGCTATCACAGCTTACTAGGCTATCACAGCTTAAATTACATCTAACACTTTACAATTTATTTTCTTCATATCCATAAGCCTTGCCGACTTGTCTGGATATTGCACATTCCTCTTAAGTATTACTCATCGGAATACAAGCATAAATAATTACGTTATACTTAAAACAAACAAAATCATAACAAAGTATTCTTAATATTAAGTTAGTGTGGGTATATTATTTTACAATGACAGCGAGCACAACAGACAAATAATGTTTAAGATAACGATCTCATCGAAAGATACATATTGATTCTCATATGTATTTAATAATAGATTGTCATTATGACAGGAAAAAGCTGCGATAGCTTAAAGGTGAGACCGTGTGACTGTTTCAAGGAGGTTACGGGTCAAACTCCAAGCACTGAGTTTTGTATGTTAAATTTTATCATCATCCTCATCATCCTCCTGCCCTTATCCCACTCTAAGTTGGGTCGGCACAACATGTTATAAAACATGTTGTCACATGTTTTGGCTACTCACTATATAAGTATTTTACGACCGGTCGCCTGCCTAACGTCAACTTACCTTAATCGCCTTTTATGATCCCTCGGTAAGAAAGACGGTGGTATATTCTACTCAACCGGATACCACACGGTGGGTAAATTTACCTTAGTCGCTTTTTACGACACCTTGGTAAGAAATGAGGGTGGTCTATTCTACTCAACCGGATACCACACGGTGGGTCAATTTACCTTAGTCGCTTTTTACGACACCTTGGTAAGAAATGAGGGTGGTCTACTCAGCCTGTTACCACACTGCATTGTATGTTAAATTTTATTTGCCTTATTAATTTTTGCAATTTATCACACGCTTTTCGGTGAAGGAAAATATCGTAAGGAAACCTGTATATGTCTAAAATATTCTGGGGATTCATATCCCCAGAATGTTTTAGACATATGCAGGATTCCTTAGGATAGGATAGGCTACACATATGTAGCCTTTCAATCTGCATTGGATGAGTGTGATAGGTGTAAGCTTCAACCCTTCTCTCCAACAAGAGAGAGTAGGCCTATGCTATGCTCAGCAGTGGGATAATACAATGGCTTTGCTTTTATATATTCATGGAAAAAGCTTAAATCATTCATAATGCAATTCATATGGCAATACTTAACATAAACCATATGAAACGTAAAAAATTTAACACATTAAAGTAAATTAGGTATACGCCATAAAAAAACAATTTCACTATTGCTTGTGACGTTATTTCGAAATTATGTTTGTGTTGATATATTTAAAGATAAATAGTATTAAATGAAACATTCACAAAAACGTCGGTATTCGTAAGTTATTTCTCATAAACCTTCTTAATATGAATTCAATTTTATATGATGTTTTACTCGTAAGTACGTAAACTACGCACGAGTACCTAAATGCAATACAACACAAATATCGCCTGAAATAATTAATTAATGAAAATGAATTAATTATTAATGAAATAAATAATTGAAATCACAATTCTTTTTAATTATTTATATTGAAATAACTATCTTTATTTATATCATCTTTATATTGAATCTAATCATTATTTACATTGAAATCACTATCTATTTTTATCAATTTAATTTTGGTACATAAAAATGTTTTTTTTCACATAAAATAATTGGTTATGTATATAATAGACAAAGTTGACGACATAAGCTTGTTGTCTCGCCTTTGCACCTTGCATAATATTATAATTGCATTTTGATATAAGATTATTATATAAATTTAATTTAATAATTCCACTATCACAAAAGAGGATCCTTCCTTATAATGCCAATGCCAATTTAAACATGAATTTTATACCTGAACCAACATCCGCACAGGCAATATAGAAGCTCTCAGCGCGGCCTTGTCTCTTATTCTCAGCTTCGTCAGCACCGACTATTACTAAATCCAAGTCGGTCATAGTACCTTCAGTGTACTGAAAATAACGAGCAGTACAGTCCAACGAAACACCTAAATAGAGACACCCTAACCCATTACTGAATGAAATGTGCTTATATCACAAGTCAATCAAGCTTTGAAATTGTAATCGTAAATTAATTTAAAATAAATGATTTTTTTAAAAGACTTTTTTCATCATCCATCATCTTTTTGCCCCTGATGCTAATTGTAATGAAAAGTATGTATTATCAAGCTTTAGTTAGAACCGCAAAGATTGCAGAATCAATAATATCACGCAAATCAAATCAAATCAAATCAAAATATTCTTTATTCAAGTAAATTTGTAAACAAGTGCTTTTGAATCGTCAACTTTACTGCTGGTTCGGAAAGCTGTTCCTGCCGAGAAGAGCCAGCAAGAAACTCGGCGGTTGCTCTTTTTAAAATATAAATCTTAGAACTAGTTACATTTATTTATTACTGTCTTGTACAGGGTAGAAGTGCACCTATATCCACACATCCTTATCATCTAAGTAATCTTCAACAGTATAGTAGGCTTTCTGTATCAGCCTCTTTTTAACAGGTTTTTAAACTGCTGTAATGCAATGCACTGCTGCATGACCAAAATTGATTTCGGAATTTTATTATAGAATCTTATACCCAAACCCACAAACGATTTACGTACTTTTGCTAGGCGCAAAGCAGGAGTCGCAAGCTTATGTCGGTTCCTACTTTGTCTATTCTTCTTCTTTGTCAAAGAAGATAAAGTATCAATATCGTAAAGCAGTTACGAAAAATTAAAGCATATTCTCCATTATAGTAAGTTTTCATTCAAATATAATTCAATTCAAAAGTCGTATTTTGTTACAATACGGAGTATTACTATATTATTTACCTCTGGTTTAATTTTGAACCACCCGGCATTGCGTTGGGCGGGAATGTAATACGAATTGACGTCCTTGAGTACGATACCTTCGTCTTGATTGTCTATAGCCTTATTAATAGCATCAATAACTTCCGCACTAAAATGTTAATTATTTTAAAACAGTGATAATTCGAAGAGGAAATATATTAAGTAAATTCAAGTAAAACTCTCTTAAATAAAATTATATTGAAAAATTGTATATAATCTAATACGATTTTAAGATTTGAAAATTAAAACATGGAAAAAATTTCGGGTCGAGCAAGTCCAATTAAGTCCTCCTATAAACCTCCAAAATTAGAACATTCAAATTCAAGTCACAAAATGGATGTTATAACTTTTAAGCGATACAGACAATACTTACACGTTGTTTACTATTCGACATTTACTCTGTTGTATAACTCCGGGGATATCTTTGAAGAGATTATCCAAAATTTTGAGCCTCTCGTTTAGAGGAAGGCCCCCTTTCTCACGGGGCCCAACGAGTGATTTACCATTATAATACAGAATATCGAATACGCAGTAACATGGGCGATACGAAGAATTTTCCGTTATCTTTTTTATATCATAAGACATCCCTGAAATATTGCAACTATTTTTTACGACCATAGATTGAGGGCCATGTAGAAAAAACTTTTATGCGTTCCTGAAACTTTTTTTACATCCTCATCAATTTATTTTAACAAACATTTAAAAAAAATTAATTAATAATCTCAATTATTATCGTAATATTAATCTACAACGTTGTGTTGTACAAATGTTTTTCCCTATCAATACGATATTTGCTTCTATACTTAAATTTCTCAAAACATACTAGACTTGCCCACACAGAGGTTTAAATTAAGGGTTAAATTCAAATTCAAATTCAAATTCAAAATATTCTTTATTCAAGGAAACTTGTAAACAAGTGTTTTAGAATCGTCAACTCTACTGCTGGTTCGGAAAGCTGTTCCTAACTGCTGCAGAGCCAGCAAGAAATTCGGCGGTTGCTCTTTTCGAACTATAATTCTAAAAGATTGTTTCGTGCTGATTTTTCTCGGTAAGAGAAATATTCCGAACCAGTGTTAGCTTCTTAAAATAACTTATAACTTCTTAAAAAAATTTATTTTAACAAAGATTAAAATAATTTCATTTAATTAGCAATACATCATAAAGTTTTTTTTAAATGTCTTCTATTATACCGGCCTTTATGTGCAGTCAACACGAAGGTTTAATTTTAAATAGATAATATGTGTTATAATACGAGTATATAGTAAAGATACCTTTGCATCCAAAACATTGCCATTCTTTATGCCATCCCATCATCTCACCATCAAGTATAAAACTTTGAGCGTTCGATGAAAAACAGCCCTTTAAATCTGGTGTTAGCAGGCCAGAGTCATACGTTGTGCCATATTTCTTAGAAACAAATCCCTTTCTTGTATAATACTTAAAAATATTGTTTTCCATATGCATCTAAATGACAAAAAAGAAACAAGGGTGTTCACAGTCATATATTCAATTGTAGCTCTTAAAAAAGCCTTATAAAGTCTCAATTCGCTGCGAGACGTCAGGTTACTAGCGACCGACCGCTCTTTTTTTTGGGGGGAGGGGGTCAGAAGACCTCGTCAAATCTAATCAAATCAAAAATCTTTCTCAAAATGTTAATGTGAGCTCGGTATATAAAATTCAATTTAACTAAATTTAACTATATTCTTCCAGGAAATAAGCCGCGAAAGAGTAAAGATAGACTGAAGGACAACCAGGCAGACTTTCGCATTTAAAATTTTTTCGCATTCACGGTCATCCGTCCTGAATATTAAGTAATACTTGTGTTATGGGTGACAGACAATTGGCATATATAATTTTAAATAAATACTAATATACATATATTTAAATGTGATCGGAAATATTTTTAAAAATATTTTTCGTCTTAAAAGCTTTCCTAGGATAAATAAAATACCTGAAATCTCTCTCCATCAAATTTATCTTCGACGTGGTAAGTGATTGAGGACGAGAGTTGTATGCGGGTGGCGTCCATTCGTTCGGACAGCATAGGTCTTATAGCAAAAAACATTTGCACGCCGAGTTCCAACGGCCTAGTGTCTCCGTCTTCCAACTCCTCGCAAACCTAGACAAAAAACTTTTAACTTAAACTTAAAAAAAAATTTACGAACTGGAAATCATATAATATTTATTCAAATAAGATATTCAAGAACTATTGCATTGAACAGTCGCCGAGATTCTTGCTGGTTCTTTTCGGTAGGAACAGCTTCCCGAACCAGCAGTAGATGAAGACGATTTAAAAGCACTTGTTAACAAGTTCACTAATAAAAATGAATAAAGAATATTTTGATTTTGAAATGTCAAGGATCAATATGATTAATGAAGCTACCACTGATTCAGAAATTTGCTCTTACCGAGAAGAAGGCAGTCAATCTTTTAAACAAATTATACCTATTGTTTGAAATATTTCTCTACACACTAACTAAACTTAAGTTCATCTAATTGTAACGTAAATTGTTACAATTAGATGCAGCAAATACTGGGCTCAATTTTTTTGGTAGATAAACAAAAATATATTAATATACCTTAGAGAGCTCGCTACAATTTCTGTATAATTCCGGGGCATCTGGATGAAAGATTGCCAATATCCTTTGTGAACTCATGTGCAGCTTCAAATCTTTTAATATCATTCGAAGGAACCATTTAAATTCATGGGGTGTTAACTTTGTTATTGCATAACTGAAGGTCTCGTCTAAGACCGCTAAAATAATTAGGCGTTACTTTGTGGAGATCCATAATAGAAAAGTAAATAAAATTATTTTTCCATAAATTTATCACTTACGTCCTTTATTTCCCACTTCATTTTTAGCTATTTTGTCTAAAATTTCATTAACTGCACCTACAGTTAACGTAGCTGAAGTTCGTGCTGTTCTATTGTTCAGAACGTAAAACGCAACGCCGGCGAAATCACTTTCTTGGGAATGGGAGTTAACAGAACGGAAATTTAACAATTTTTGCGCATCTTGTGATGTTTTGTTCAGCGACAATACTTTAACCAATAAAGCTCCAAGTTTCGTTTCTTTCAAATTATATGCACTTCTTTCACGTTCGCAATCTGGCAGCAATAATCTTAAAATAGGGTAGAAAGTGGCATTCTGAAATAAAACTTTCTACATATTTCAATACCATTATGAATAAACGTAACATATGCATGCACAACACACATAAGCTGCGTGTTGTGCATGTATATGTTACGTGGCCCAGCGGTGGAACCGTGTAACTCTTTCGAGGGGGTCACGGGTTCAAACCAATGAGTTTTCTGTTAAAATATGTATAATATCTATATGTGTCTAATTGATAATTGCAATTTATCACACATTTTTCGTTGAAGGAAAATATCGTAAGTTAAACCTGCATATCTCTAGAGATTATATAGATATGTGTGACCTACCAATCCACATTGGAGCAGCGTGGTAAGTCTTAGGTCCAACACTTCTCTTCAGAAACGGAGAGAGGAGACCTATGCCCAGCAGCGGGATTGTAACGGGCCGTTACTTCGTTTTTTTTTTACTCATACATCCATATTTATAATTTATAGAATTAGGCGTTACTTGGCGGAGACCCGTAATACAAAAGTAATAATAAAATTATTTTGCTATTATCCGCAATAAACTAAATATATATAATGCTAAATGCTCCACGACAAAATCGCAAAACTTTCTCTTATCTCATCTCCTGATGATGCTTTGGGTGCGGGGCGACACGATTGTTGAGTTTATGATAGTGAACGTGTGTAGTGCTTGTGTATTGTGGTGTGGGAGGTTTGTGAACGTGTTTTTACGAATCCTGCATGTATCGGGTATGAAAAACGAATAGTCCACTATACATTTATATATTATATATATTTACTTTGTCACGGATTTTAGCAAAATAATTTTATTATTAATTTTTTGAAGGTGTACTAAAAACGTTCTCAGTATTTTTTAAATTAAGAACGCACCATGAATATCTGCGCATGTGCAATTAGATAAAGATAACTAATTATACGAATCTATTATTCCCTCTAATTATTTATTGTGACACTCATAGGCCTGACTCCCCTTCTCTAGTATAATTAATCTATGTAGTCAATTCGAAAAAAAATCTCAGTGATAATTGGAGATTTACTGTCTAACTAAGACTAGTTTTTCATATTGCCTACTATTTTTTTTAACTTATGTCAAAACTTGGTGGAGATGCATACCAATCACTTTTGTTCTTACCTTTTCACCTTTTGTATTATCTGCTATCTCACGAAAAGTGTTCACAAATCTTCCTAGTATTTTATCTTGTTCCAATCTATGTTTTTTCTTCTTATACAATTGTTCTAGTATATCACAAATTTCAGAATACAATATTTCATTTGCTGGTATAGTTACCATGGTTATATGACCCTTAATAATCAAATTTCAAATAAATAGACCTAAAAAGAACGATAGATAGTGTCAAAAATGTATTATGCACGAGTAATGTATATGTATTACTTGCAATCTGAGCCGCTTCGCTGGACTCAATTTAAAGCTTTCAGTAATAAATCGGTCATTGAGAGTTAAAAAAAATGCTCCGATCGCCACCAAACTAACGGAACGGAACCAAGATAACGGAACATCCTCTGGATCATTTCAAAGATTGTCTGAAAATTTCATAAAAATCGGTCCAGCCGTTTCGGAGTCTATAAGGTACAAACAGAAAAACATTCATTTTTTATATATAAGAAGATTAAGTTACTATATGTAGACTCAAATTAAAGATGTAGCGAATGAAACTGCAAAGTGCCGTCCGTGAAATTTTATCCTACAAAAATTAACCCGATTATCTTTAAACAAACACAAAACACGCCCACATTGAAGTTTGGCATTATTAATTTTAAGAATTAAATAGGCTTTAATTTATGGGGTTTCATAATAAAAAAGAATGAACTATTTTGCTATGTATTGCGATTAGAGACAGTCTATGTAATTTAAAAGTAGGGTGTAGTTTCTGTGTTTATATCATTATTCATGCAGGATTTGTACAACGCATATATTACCACTACACTAGCATTTTACCTACACATTCGCTACAACAATCTCAACAATCGTTTCGCCCCGAAACCAAAGCATCATTTGCAGTCAGGAGATAGACTCTACAATAACTTCACTAAGGATTCTTTGAAGGATGATTACACAGATATAGATTTCTCTAATCGTGGATCATAGCTAAATATATATTTTTTTGTATTGTGAAATATTGCAAATGTATTACATCCTCACGTAAAAAAGAAGAAATTAATTTTCACATGTAAGTCATAGGTTTATCGTTATTTCGATTAAAAGTAAACAAAGTGTAAACACCCAGTGCCGGCAATAATATAACAATTTTCCCTAAAAGTGAGGAAAAATATATTTTTATTTTATGGTGTGTTAATAAAATTAAAGAAACGAAGATTCATGTAAAACCCTTAATTTAAGGTTAATTCCTGCTAAAATTATTAAAAGTAATGTGAAAGTATAAACATAAGTTGTATAAGTCGACTGAGTTCTACCAAATCACTTCAAATCATGGAATTCGCATTTCAATAGTCCGGACAATGTTGCGTAGTTACTACAAAGTAATAATAAAATTATTTAACTATAATCCGCGATAGTTACTACGTTAATAGATGTAGGTTGTACATAATTCACTTTACCATATTACAAGAAAATTTTCAAGTTACAGCAAAAAGACAAGTTTAATGAATGATATTTAAGACAGTGGATAGTGTACACTGTTAACAACCAAAAATTCATTTATTGATTGGTAAATATCAGCAACAGTTTAAATTACACTGATAGCTAATCATTAAATGATCAATGATAAAATTTTATTTACAAAAGTAGGGAAACTCTGCTACTACAAATGAAGTTGTTCTCTGATCTATTAAGTCAATATTTTCCAGATATTTGAAAAAGTTGAGATATGGGATTAAAAGCCACTAAATGATAACGTCAGAAGAATGCATTGTCTCTCTCAGTCTTTATAACGCAAGCAGAAAAAAGTGTTTTTAAAATGCAATATTATTTCACATTAAACATTTTAAAACATATATTTTTGCATAAATTTATGAAATAATAACTATATATTTTTTTAGGGGTAAAATGGCTGAGCTTGTAATATTAAGAAGTACGCACACACAATTGCGCGTAATTTAAAAACTCGATTGTTCAGCAGGACTTTTATTTATCTAAGCATGTAGATTAGAAAATAAAAAACAGGTAACATAATGTTCGTTGTACTTTAAAACTAGTGAACTAACTAGATTATGTACATATTAAAATGGCAGGTTTTTATAATCATGATTTTTTAAATAACTAAATATTTGAACATGTATCTTCTAGCAACATCAGGCGATTGCTCTTTATATAAAACATAAAGATTATATGCAGTCTCCTTTGTTAAATCTATTGTACCATGTTTTGTGCATGTTGTAATAGGTCCACAAGCCAAAGCTCTTTCATAATGTTCAATAGCCAAGTTATTAATATTCAACATCTGATAGGCCCTCCCCATGTTATAGTTCACTTCCTGTTCACATTTTCTCAACTGTTTATATGTAAGTAAATAAGAAAAACCTTGAAGTATTAAATTATGATGCTTATCCACTGTCCTTTGAGAAGCCATTGCCAATATAGTTATACCTATTAACAGGGCTGATAAAGGTTCTCTACACTGGTTATGGTATTCTAGAAAATACTTTAAAGCTACAAGATATCTGCCTGACACTAAAAAGTTATTACCCAAGAAAAGATGCTTAACAATATTGTAGTCTTTTTGAAAGTGTCTTGACAAAAATTTCCCATGTGTGTTTTCATCTAAAGAGTTGATAACATAGCTTAATAAATTATAGGTCTTTAAGCCAGGGTATTTTATGACATATTCTTTGATGAACCTAAGAGCATTTTGAAAATCATGGTTCAAGAGGCATGCTTGAAAGCAATAAAATTCTATGTCTGATCTATATGAAGATAGCCCCTTAGAAATCATTCCTAAAAATGTTATTCTTTGCATCGTAGGATACAATTTATGCTGGCAGGCAATATCAATCATCTCCTTGAAAAATTCAAATTCCTCAGAAGAATTAAACTTAAAACTTTTTTCATCATCAAACTGTATATCATCTTCATGATAAGTGCTTTCACCTCTCATTGTGCGAAAATTAAAAATAAGGTCTACAACACCCTTAACTCTACAAGCAATATTCAGTTCTTCTTGATGTCTAAATTTTGTCAGATTTCTGGACAACAACGCTTCTCCAACTTCTAAGTATTTTAGTTGCTTATTGTACTTCTTTAAAGCCTGACATTGCTCATACAACAGGCTAGCATTAACCACATATTTATAATCTTGCTGCAAAATATTTAATGCCTCCTCAATACATCCTCTGTTCTCAAGTATACAAAACAGTTTCTTTCGAGCAATAGGATGCTGCGGAACATGTTTCAAAACTTTATAATACGATTGAATTGCATCATCTACTCTTCCCAATTTATAAAGACACTCTGCATGTTTTAACCACACAGCACCTAAATCAAAATTAGTATTGCTTACTAGTGGCTCAAGTAACTTAATAGCCATTTCATAATGACCTACTGATGAGAAAGCTTCTTCTATATCCATGTATAGGTCTCCAGCTTTATTAACATCATTACTCAAAAAATCATTTAGTAATGTTTCTACAAGGCTTAAAGAACCCAGATGAATGAAGCATACTAATAATTTACTTTTTAAATCTATAGCCATTTTATTGGGTATAACACAGTTTAAATAATTAGTATGCTCTTCTATATCACCATTAGCATTCTTAACAGTTTGTATCTCAGCTTCAATTTCAACACCTATACTGGAGACAAATATTTCTATACATGCATGATATTGTTTCACACTAATTAGTAATTCTAAATAAATATTTATATCTTCAATAGTAAATAGTGATGAACATTTTTTATATGCTGCTGACATAACTTCATGTGCTCGTTCTAATTCTTCACTACTATGGTACATTGTTACAGCTAGTTTTGCATATTTCATTATTATTTCCCCTTCATTTGGTGGTAGAGAAGTGACAATCTTATGATAACATTTTACCCGTGTGACATTTAGAGTATTAACAGGATATTTCATTTCTTCTAAAGCTGTCACAAAATCTAGTCTTTTCATATGGGCATCTAAATTTTCAGGTGCCGCTTTGATTGCTTGTGTGTAACAAATCATTTCCTGTTTTGTGTCATGTCTCTGTTTACATATTGCAGCCAGCCTCCACCACTCTTCAGCATCAGATCGACTCAGATGTGCGGCTAGCAATGAAAACTGCAAGGACTTATCAGCATCATTTTCATAAATTTGTGCTAATGTTTGATAAGGTTCTGCAGCTGTAGGTAATTGCTTTATAATTTCGTGGCACATTCGCTCTGCCATTTCTACATCCCCTCTGGCAAATCGTATATTAGCTTCACCCATTAATCCAACCAAAGCTGCTGAAAGACGAGTATGTCTTCGCTTTCTCTGTATACTTTTTTCTATGACTTGCACCGCCGAGGGAGTAACCTCCTCATCATTTCTTAATTCTTCTTCATCATCAGCCCCATACCATTCACTAGAATACTCAGCAAAAGACATTTCTCCACTCAAAAATTTGTTAGTTAATTCATTGTCCACATCCATCTCGTCGTCGTCATTTGAGGCCATTGAAGAACTTACTGTAGCTATATCCATGCTTTCTTTTTATATTGATTTGACACACAATATTTTGAGTACAAGAGACGTATTTTTTATGTTTATATTAGATATCTACAAAAATAATAACCCCGAATCTAAATAATGTTCGATGTTTCGAGACAGATTTACAAGATAAATAAAATACACTTTACTGAACGGCACAAATAAATTACTTAATTTTTTGACAAAACGATTCTATTGCCAGGTTACTTTGACCGAAATACCAAATAAACGTTTGTTGATATTCATTAATAAAATAAAAGCACAGCGGCAAAACAGACTCACCGGAATGGAACACTGCCATAGATAATACCATAAATTAGACACTTTTATATTATATAACTATATACCATTAATAGTCTATGGTAAATATACCATGTATTATAAGTTATATATATATATATATATAGTCTATAACCATAATTTGAAATTAAAATTCTCAAGGACCATCTATATTCTGACATCAAAAATGTTATACGACATACAAAGATAATGTAGAGGGAAAATATTATTTGTGTAAATATTACCATATAAATTTATTATTATTATTATAAGAAAAAAGTTTTGTTATTTAAAAAGAAACATTTTACTTTACATATTGCCAGTGGCTTCGTCCTTCGTGTTTAAGTCAATTTATATAAACCAAAACGTACTATTAAACTTTCCTGAAAAATTACATTATCTTTAAGTAAAAGCTCGTCAAAAAAACCTAGATTTTGAGAAAAACTATCACATACAAGGAGACAGTTTATGGAGGGGATTTTGTTTTTATAATCTTATTTTACTTAATTTAATATAAATTTTGACAATATATAATGAAAATAATACAACATAAACAACGTCTTTCGTATTTTTAACGGAAATATACAAGTTATATCTATTCTAAACTACCTGATCCGGCAAACATTAACCTGATAAATGTGTCACTATCAATGAGAGATGCTTACTCCATTTACCAGATTCGGCCATTTCCGCAGCAGCTTTAAGTCTCAAGGCCGTTTCCATGATAAGGTCAATGTATCAATGGGTGTTGCGTCATACATTAAGGCTTGTCACCGTGCCTATGAGACCAGCGCCAAACTGTCCGATCACTTGCCACCATCCCAACTTATCTTCGAAGTCTTAAAAACAATAATGTCGATGGAGGCAAGAGGTCTTTTGATATCGTTATGAGAGTCATAACGAAAGATAATATGAAAGGCATAAGATAATATGAAAGCCCGTCTATATAAAAACTCTCTACCTAAAGTATGCATCCTTTGCATTTTACGCCATATGTTCTGTAATATCTGTTTTATACTCAACTTTGTATAATGAATAGTGATATTACCAATATAAATTATACGTCAATACAAACTATATTATAGTGTATATAATATAGTTTGATACAATATATATATGATACAAACTAATCCTTGAAATGTCATTCTATCAAGTTAACATTTTATTAATTTGTCTGTATTCAACATAGACTAATTTTCTATTATTTTAGTAATCTATATTCACTATGTTTATAATTTGTTTTTTATCTTAATAAGTGTTGTAATTTCAAATTTGTAAAGGAAATAAAACTTTCAACTTTCAAGTCATCAGGTCCATACATTTCATGTTTGGTTTATCAATAGATTATTATATTCTGTTGTTCAAAAAAATATGAGCATTAAAGTTCACTTTTTAAAATACTTTTACATGTCAAGGATATTTTTTATTAATATAACATAATTATTATCTTTCCATTGCATTAAAATGATATAATTAAAATAACTATAAAAATATCAAATTATAAATACATTATATTAAATGAACATGAGATATTCTAGTTCAAACTTCAGCACAGTATGATATCCTTGTAACAAGATCATGATTACCATAAACAGATGCTTGTAGTAGGTCATACCTACTTTAGTTTTACGTTAGTCACACAAGCTTATTTTGTAGACACTTTTGTTCTGTTTTTATTAAAGGTGACCTAGGAAACAGTACAAAATGTGTGATATATTACAATATGACAGAGAAGACACTGCAGATATAGAGAGTGGGTGCAGTAATTTACAAGAGAAGACTGATGTTTACAATGCTGCACAACCTTCTCTAGAAAATATGCCACTTGAGGTGTTAATTTGCTATACTTTATTATATATTTTTAAAAATCAGTCTTAAATTTATAAGTATGTATCATAAATAGAAAATAATCATAACAGTCCATATATAAAATATATTTCTTATTAAGAAGTTGGGTTTTAATGCATGTGGCACAGATATTATGGAGCCAAACCAAGTGTAAATTATAATTTGTTTCCAGATTATATTGAAAATTTGCTCATATTTGGATGCAGAATTTCTTAAAACTGTTCTAGGCAAAGTATGCACAAGATTTGATGATATTCTAGCTGATATCAGCCTATGGAAGCATAGAGTGAGTTGCAAAATAACTGGATCTTTTCCTCCATTATCTAGTTTGGATAATTGGAATGAAGATGTAGACTGGACAGAGGTTTGCATTGAAATGGAGGTGGATAAGAATAAATGGTGCAGTGCTGAGCAAACAATGACACATCTTGTTATAAAAGATGTACACTATGCATCTGTAGATGCAGTTATATTGGTAAATGTGAGTATAAATTTTTTATTTTAGATAGAATCAGTAACAAAGAAAAATCACTGATTAATTAAACACTATCTTTTGAAATATGTAATTGTTTTATAATTTATATATAGTTTAATCAGGTTTTTTTAGAAAGGTAAAACCTGCATATCGGGTGGAAGAGATAGATGTTTAGCTCTATGGAATGTGCTAGACATTGCAGCAGAGGAAAATGGAAAAGTTGATGCTGTATTAACAGATATAAAACCAACAAAAATAAGACATGATGCTCATTCTGGTTGGGTTTGGGATCTTGCTACTGGCAATGACATAAATTCTTATATATACTCAGCATCTTGGGATAATACTGTCAAGGCATGGGACATAAACGGTGGATTTGAGTGTGTGGAAACATTTCAGTTAGTATTCAATATGCATTTGTTTCTTTTGTTTAGTTGATTTTTCAGTTCAACTATAATTCTGGAAAAAGCTTTACATGCTTATTATATTGTGAAAATGATTTATTATTTATGAGTAATTTGAATAGATTCAGTTATTAACCTGTTAAATATGATTGTAAAAATATTGATTATTAGATAACTCTTACTTCAAAGGTAATAATAAAATTGTTTTGCTATAATCCACCATAAAGTAAGCCACCAAGTAATTATAAGTTATAATTTTCATATTATATATTTATTATACATAACATGCAGGATTCGTGAAAACACACGCAGAAACCCCCACCGCCGCCACCATAGTACACAAGCACTACACACATTCACTATCACAAACTCAACAATGGTGTCGCCCTGCAACCAAAGCGTCATCAGGAGATCCACGATAGAATCGTGAAAATCGCTTTGCGATTTTGTCGTGAATGTATCGGGTATAAAAATGGATGGAGTCCACTCTACATTTAACATTATATATATTTTCTATTTATTTCATCGCGGATTATAGAATAATAATTTTATTATTAATTTTCTTATATGGATCTCCATAAAGTAATGCTTCATTCTATAAATTATTTCACTCTTACTTATTAGATATTACAGCTATGACCTAGGTACATTTGTTATTAATATATGCAAGGATTTCTATTAAACAATATTATTTATATCTGTACTATACAACTGTTTATCATATAAAAAAATGTGTATTCCTTATACTAATTGTTATAGGTGTTGCATGTCTGCATTATCAGTAGCTGCGTTTGATTATACTGTTATGGCTGGTCTATACTCAAAGAAAATATTAACTTTCGACGTACGAACTGGATCTGATCCTATTAACGTATACACACCTCACAGAGGACCAGTCTTGGCTATAACATCACACAATAATCTGATTGCATCTGTCAGTGAAGACAAGACTTTAGCTATATTTGATAGAGTAGCTGGCAAAATATTGAAACGAGATATAAAAATACCATCAGATAAGGCGTATCCTGTCTGTATGAGTTGGAATACGTACGCGATGTACATTGGCGACTCGAAAGGATCCTTACATCTCTTCAGTCCTAGTAATCAAACATATGTCAAGTCACATGAAATCTGGCCGGAATCTTTTGTTACGGAACCATCAAATAAGATTGTGGGTTGTCACCAAGGTCAAGGGACATTGATATGTTGCTCAGATAGAGGGGAAATTAAATTTTTATACAATTCTAATCCACCTACACAATATCATAGTATTCCAACAGATACTGTTGATGTCACACAGGTAACATAAATATTATTTATTAATTTAGATAATTTTTATTATATCAATCAATATAAAACAAAAAATATACATATTCAATATATATTAATGTTGCACTATTTATTTTGTGCATTTCTTAAACACTCAAGCTGTAAGATATAATAAAATTGATATAAATGGATGATTTAAATAGGCGCAAAACTTATAAATATTTTTGATGATAAGAAAAGGTTCAGGTTTCTTAATATTTTTTTTTAATTTTCTCGTAATTGATCCACTTGCGGTGAGGCTAATTCTTAGAAGTTTCCCTGAATCCAGGCAAATCGATTATTCAATTAGTACTTTTGTAAAAACATACTTAATTTTTGTTATTTAGATTCCGACATTTTTTTAATATCATATTTTTTTTATTTTTAAAAATGTAACTAGGTGGACGTCGTGACCTCAAAAATGTCTAAGGTACCGCTTAATTCAGGTGATATAAGATAATATGAAAAATTGACTTACATTGGACGTGTATTAGTTGAAGGGAAGAAAGAATTTGAGATGAAAATTGAATAGTGCTTTTCTTTATTACACTTATGACACTACACACTTATCTTAAAAAGTTTGAAGTGAAAACTTCTTTAGCGACGTTGCGCATTTTTTGTTATTGGTAAAAAATGCCAAACAGACCACGTGACCTGATCGAAAATTCGTAAGCAAGAGAGAGAGCAGATCACTGGCGCGGCGTAGGAGAGGACATTGCACGAATGTGTCGATATGTACGATAGCGCAATAAATGAATATTATATTTTACCACAAAAATGATAATACTTTTATACTAATAATTAAAGCAATTCGGGTAAAATTATTCCGTAACTATTCCAAAATATCAAAAATGCACAACGGTCATATTCGAGTTTTCACTTCCGCCAATACCGTAGTGCAAATCGTTGATTTTTTTATTTCTTTTTTAGTTGTGCTACCAGAATGGAATCTTAGCTGTAGGCACGTGTGACGCAGCTCTTGAATTGTGGATACCAAATGAAGAATTTAATACACAAAGTCTATAAATTTTTCTGTTTCCGTTAAATAAATAACCATAACGCAGCTAAAGTAACAATGAAAAAAATTAATATATAAAAAAAATTACTAATTCCAAAATTGCGTTATAGTATATCTCCGAGTGTATGGGAACGCAGTAGCGTTTGCAATTTACTTGGTTCTAATACCTTTAGACCTACCATCAAATTTCAGAAAACGATTCAATTGTAGTGCAATTCAAAGTCGGTACCTAAACTGAATCGCTTTCTTTTCGTACTATGATGTGTTTTAACTGAGTTGCATTTAGATCGCAAACCTACATGGGCGGCTTAACCTATATTGCAGAGTGTGCAATGCACACGTGCGATGATTTCCTTTCAGAACCGATTTATGCGGACAGCCACTGGTTGTCCGTGGTTCATGCGGAACGTTGACCTCCATAGAGACCTCGATCTCCCTACCATTACTCACCTCTTTAAACGTTTTTCGAAATCTTTCTTCGAGAAATTTGAGGTACACCCGAACCCCCTTATTTCAGTTACTTTCAGCTACATCCTATTTAGATTTGACCATTAAAAATATAGGCGACCAAAAAGCGTCCTATATGACTCTGACGACGAAATAACGATCGCAAACTCAGAAACACGTAATAAACGCACACAGCGTCTTCGCCGGCGAAGATGAGGTCCCATTTTTCTGACGTCGGTCGGTCGTTGCTTCTCCACACCCTTCCGACATCGCAATGACTAATCAAAGTCATACATCAGCCCTCCACTACACGTCGCCCTAAGCCGTGGTCCGGCCTCACAGGAGGTAACCTTGATACGACGTTCCCCGACGCTAGTAGAGCTTCTGCTCTCTACTCTCCACATTCCGCAACCTCAACGATGCTTCTGCGACCGTCCGTCCCACTCGGTGACGCTGTAAAAGCCGTTAGCGCTAACAGCATACAGTCGGTTCGAAAAAAAAGCTTCCGACGACAAAGTTACGTTAAGATACGACGGCAAAGGTAATAGTTATAGCCGCGCGGGTGGTCAGGTCTAGGAGGCGCCAGGGTTTTATTGCACACGGGCGCTACACGAGCTAGAGCAGCTCCTACACACCTACTATATAAATAATAGTGAATGAAATATATTTGCGATTCACTTTAGGATTTAACTCTGCAACGACTTAAACTGTGCAATAAGAGTTCATGGTAAGCCTGCTGCGCTTCACTATCGGCGATCATTAATCGTGTGATCGCCTATAATGGGCACGATTATCGTGCAAGTATCCAAACGATCCGTAATATCATACGATCATATATATCATCGAGCGATGCCTTATGATGCATGTTCGAAAAATCGACAATTACCGGGCTAACGCGTTCGTAAGCTTTCAAAGACTTGGCGATCACAGCTGAGTATGCTCTTAACACGATTGTACGTTTAATCGTTCGTAATCGCCGTTTATAACTAGGAGCAATAATTTTGACGACTGCTCAGAATAAGTGAATGCTTATTGTAAGTTTATACTTTTATACCACTGCCTTTAGATATACAGAGTGGTACCGACGTTACGAAATTTAAATGAATCCACTAATCATTTGTAGGTAGTAGATAACTTTGGCGTAATTCAATCTTTTAAAATATCGTTTAAAAAACGTATTTTAGAAGAAAATAAAGATAATTATATATAGATAATTAGGGTTGACCTCTACAAATCGTTATAAAATAATTCCTGTGGCCAATATTTCGCTGTTACCTGATTTTTTTGCTGAGGTGTGTAGGCAACTATAATTAAAGTTAATGTCGTATGGTCGGAACCACCCTGTATAGTTAAAAAAAATACTCTGATTGTGTGATATAATCGTAATATAAATACTGTGAATGTCATAAAATTGCCTTTTATATTGTGTAATTCCTGTGTCGTTAACATATAAATTTATAGTAAATATATTCATAACTCACAAATTGTTACACTAAAATAAGAGGTGAAACTAATCAAAGAGTCGGGTCGCCATAGGCATCGTAAAACATAATGCATGTATTGACCGATCGTCATGACAAAGTCTTCGAAGATCGTTCCGAATTCGTTCGCGCCAACTTTAGCTTATAATGAACTACAGTACTACTTGAATACAAGATTAGGGCAGCCATAGACAGTCAGGGTGAATGTTGCAACAAATAATAAGAGGGGGAAATAAAACTCATATTCTTTTCTTTGTCTAATTGCACATTTAAGAGACAGGTAACTCAGTTACTTTTTCTTCTTTTTCAATAGACACTTTTGAGGCTGGCTCCCCCACTCTTATATATTAGCTTTATGGAAATAACTTATTAATACTTAAAATTATATTATATTAAATTAACTATACAATTTTTTTTAAATTGTTGAAGTTGTGATTTCTAGATTTATGAGTTATTTAACCGAGGATTTGGATTGGTATTGAAATGATACAAGGGAGTATCATCTCTACAGCTAGGCGGTTTTGATTGACTTGAGCGTCATAATCTATTTATTGATTTTAGTCGTTTGTTTTTGAATTGTAAATTTAAGATATCTTCATTCAAGTATAAATTCTAGGCCAGACAGGACATTATATTTTATTGCGTCGTTAATATTATGCAATATATCCGCTTTATCTCTAAAAAGTTATTTCCTCGTAGCGAATTCCACCTTTTGATATTAATTATGAAGGACAAATTCGATGGCGTGCTTTTGTATATTCTGTAATCTAATTTCATACATAAATCAATTTTGTTAATTGTTAAAATTTTGTTATTAAATATTAAATGAAAAAAAAATACTATCTGCATACCATAAATAGTAAGCAATACGTAAATTTATATTAATACAGATATATAAATACAGATAATATAGTAAATGGGGACCCCTTCCATAACATAATTGCCTCAGTATTAGAATCATAGAGTTATTATACTTTGAGTAGGCAAGCCAGACTAAAATGTGCCATATTACAGTAAAGAGAAATAATGAGAAAGCAAATATCTATATATATATTTATGTGCGATCAGACTAAGATGAAGTATACGAGTTTCGTCTTCCCTCTAATTATTTATTGAGATACTCTCAGGCCTGCCTATGGCTTCTCTACTCTAAGTGTAATAACTCTATGGTTAAAATACACATGGAGTATTATATTTTGCTATCGTCCCATAATCAATTTTGTAAAAATAATACTTATTCATGTTTTTGATGATTTAAATACCTTTGCTAATTATAAAGGCGATAAAGTATATAAATTAGTAAAGCTTTGTTTAAAGGAGTCTTAAACTTTTACCAGTTAATGCTGCAAAGTTATTGAAGATCAATATGTCAACTAATTTTCAAAAATTAATTCGTAACTGATTGGATCCTTTCAACGTTAAAAAGATATGTAATTTCATCGCAGTACAACTGGTACTGTATACCATATTAACGTTGTTACTTTATCAGACTTTAATTTAAAATGAAAATCAAATCTAATTAAATCTTTGCGTAATAGATTCAGATTTCACTAATATTTTTCCAATTTTTAATAAAATTAAACATTAAATGTGTTTCTTTTCTGTTGATTCGTTTTACCAAATTTATAAAAGAAATTCGATAAATATTATTTTGAATTTCTGATTGAATCCGGGCATTTCACTTCATCCAGTCTATTCTAACTTTTAAAAAAGAATCAAGTCCAATTTTTGGAAAGCTGTTAAAACGGGTACAGTATTAATCCTTGTCAACTTAGACACTTTATTTACTTAAAGCATCTCATGCTAAAAGTTTTAATCTTTATCACCATATAATTCAAAATTTAGAATTAAGAAGTTGTTTCAAAATTCAAATTAATGAGAGCCAAAAAATCGAAATACAGATTGAGCTACAGCAATGCATGGCTGGTTCCGCTAGTTAAATAAAAGACAGTCGAAAGTATGAAACCTCAAGCCAGACAGATCAAGCATTTAGTCTATCTAGCTAGCTATAATGTTTATGCCAGCTAATTTCGTTTGTGGGATTTTTGAAAAAAAAACAAAAGACTATTAGTTACATACTTTATTTATAGTAATTCAACATTACCTACGAGTGTCTTTTAATTTAGCGCGTTGAATTAAAAATGATTGCCATTATTTTAGTTAGAAATCTATGATTGCCATTATGACGCAAATATTATTAGGTTAATTTTTTTAACATATAACACATTTTATTATAGAATAGATCAGACTTTAAAGCAAGTTTACTGTAAAATTTTGTTTGCTCAACATCAAATTTTTGAAGCAATGTATGGAATTTTATTTTTGCACTTTGCGTATACCTACTTAATTATATGTAGGTACCTATGATAAGTAATTTACACAAAAGCGTTTATGAACGTAACTCTTAAACTTGAAGGACTCTCTTCCAAGGCCTCATAATCAAATAAAAAGATATCTAAAAAATGGCTGAAATGTTGTCTAACTGTCAAAATCAGTGAAATTTCTTTTATTTTCGTAATGACCTTTAATTCGTGAATTGTGATAAGTAACAAGTAAATAATGTCTGAATGATTATTTCGATGAGTTAAATTAAAATTTCACTATGAACGGGTTAAGTTTTAGTGAACTCTGTTGCCTGTTTTGTTGTCCGCCATGCCCAGGGAAAATCGCGGCTAAGCTTGCATTCCTGCCCCCCGAACCCACGTATACATTCACACCCGATGAGACTGGATCTAAATTTTCATTAACCCTTACGGAAAGAGCAGAATGGCAATATTCTGAACGAGAAAAAGAAAACATCGAGGGGTTTTACTCGAGAACGTCAAGGGGCAATAGAATAGCTTGCCTCTTTGTTCGTTGCAGCCCTAATGCTCGGTTCACGATATTGTTCTCTCATGGAAACGCTGTAGATCTGGGACAAATGAGTAGTTTTTATTTAGGTTTAGGTACTAGAATAAATTGTAACATATTCAGCTATGACTATTCTGGCTATGGTGCAAGTGGTGGAAAGCCTTCCGAGAAAAATTTGTATGCAGATATTGATGCTGCGTGGCAAGCGTTACGGACGCGTTATGGGATTAGCCCTGAGAACATTATATTGTATGGACAGAGCATTGGTACAGTGCCTACAGTGGATTTAGCAGCAAGGTATGAGGTCGGAGCAGTGGTGCTGCATTCACCTCTAATGTCTGGCATGCGTGTTGCCTTCCCCAACACAAAGAGGACATGGTTCTTTGATGCTTTTCCTAGGTAAGTCCAATTTTAGAGATAGAATTAAAATGAGTCATTATGTTTTTAATGTTATAGTTCCTTCAATATTTCATCTTTAGAAATTTTCTAAAGATGAAATATTGAAGCCTGCTAAAGGTTATAAATAGGAAATAACATATCTAATGTGTTGACATAATTTGAAAACAAAGCAAAGTATAAATTGAACTTTCTTTTTTTAACTTATTTAATAATACAATCTAGCATATTAAAAGTATTTATAATCATAAATTTAAACATTATCATGGAGAAAAATAGTGGGTCACACTTGTTATTTAGAGATGGCCTAGTTTAAAGGTACATTGGTTACTAGAGGAAATTCATCCTATTTTTCTGTTCATTAATCCCAGGCTTTGCCTTACTAATGATGACTGTTTTTAATGTCAACCCTGTCCTGCCATAATCCACTAAGCAGATGATACAACAAAACTGTAGTGACACATATCACCCTATCCTCAAAATAAATGTTATAACCATAGAACATGTAACTATTATTATGAAGAAAGTTACATTTTCTTTGTATATAATATAAAACATGTAACTTTATTCTTTGGATGGGGTGATATATTCATTTATTTAAATCAGCAAGTTTATTACAATTAATTTTGATGGTTTAAAAATACGACTAATTTTCTTAACACCCTGTAGACACTAAGAAAAGGAGCCACTAGTCTTACAAGTATTTCTAATAACTCTCATCCGTAATAGTTTAATGACCAGACCTAAGAAACTTAAACAAGTTGTGGAAGAAACTCTATTACCAACTCCATATCTTAACATTATAGTTCACAATCCAAATATGGAATGTGTTGCTTTGTGGTGCATCTAAAGTATTGTTCACAAATTAGTGTGCATTAGTGTGTGTGCATGTTTTAGTGTGTTGTATAGGTAGGTGTGTGTGTGTGTGTGTGTGTGTGTGTGTGTAAACAAAAAGAATGTAAGGCTATTTTTCTATAAAAAAATAAATTTATTTCTAAAATAGCACAGTACTGGGTCAACTATTTATTTTTGTGTGGTATTACAATTTTTTTGGACTATCACATGAGGCTACTTTCAACCACAGAGATAGAGAAAAAGTTAAATTTTTCTGCATTAAATGTATGCCATAAAGATGATATAGAATATGGAGTGAAGAAATTATTAAGCTGTTAACTGCTATGAACTGTTAGCTATAAAGAAAAGTCTTTTTAAACCTGATTATTAAAATGAATTAAAGTTGGTACTGAAAATATTTTAGATAATAAATTTGGCAAATCATATTATCAAATACCTACTTTTCTTAGAAAATGTATATAAAAACAACAGATAATGATATAAATGTCTAAGATTAATAACAATATAATTAATTATCATTCATAATCAGTAGCTGGCACTCAGAATGTATATATAAAAAAATATCTCTGTTTTTTTAATTCAGTTACAAAAATAATCATTTTGATAAAAGCTACCAGCTGTTCAGTCTTGCATCGATAAATGTTTTTACACAATACCAGCTACTTCACATGCTTTCATCTACAGTGCGAAAGGTCATGTAAAAATAAGGTGCTGAACTATTAAAAAAAAAAAAATTATAGACAAAAAACAATTTTCGGTTATCTCTGGGAACCTTTATTCCCAGGAATTATGTGTTTTCCTGGTTTAGAAATACCCTCACATCTATGATCGATATAAAGCTAAGAGTCACTCAGCGAGCGATGGAGCAGGCTATGCTTGCTGTATCTCTACGCGATCAAATCAGGAGTGAGGAGATCTGTAGAAAACTGACTAATATAGTTGGCATATATAAATGACATAGCTCATCATGTCGCGAAGCTGAAGTGGCAATGGGCGGAGCACGTAGTACGTAGAATCAATGGTCGTTGGAGTTTTAAGATGATGGAATGGCGACCTCGCACCGTAAAACGCAGCGTCTGTTGACTCCCAACGAGGTGGACTGACGACCTCAAAAAGGTCACGAGGAGATGCTGGATCCAAGCGGATCAAAATAGTGGGGTGTGGAGATTCCTTAAAGAGGTCTATATCCAGCAGTGGATATCCATCGGTTTAAAAAAAAAGAAGATCGATGTACTAGCAATATTTAAAAACAAAATTCTTATCATAGTTTCACAGTCACTATTGCTGCACTAGTAAAATTGATATTAACTATCACGGGAAGTTATTGATAAGTATAAAAGTGACACACTATGTACATCCTTTGACGAAAAAAATTCTGTTTCTATCTTAATCTAATACTTTAAAGCAAGCAGTTCTTATATATATGAAATCTGAATTTCAGAAACGGTACCAACGTTTTGTCAAAAAATTATGTATGCAGAGGTTTCGGGGGCCATAAATCGAACTATTTTTTTTTAAAGATTGTTTAAACATGTTTTTGGGCAATAAAAAAATACTCCATTAACATTTGAATGTAAAGATAAATTTCCCCACCATCTACAAGGTTGTAGAAGCTTTGGTGGGGAAATGGATTGTCACAAAAACCAGAAGTCCAAATGTCTGGAGTCCGTTTTATATTAATTTCTTTTTTCTTGCTTTTGTAAGAAAACTATCATTGGGAGGTCTTTCAGTCATTTAGTTGCTAAAAGTTTCTATGACATAGCTTTGATACAGTAAGATATTTGTGACCTGAGTCATATCTACATTAATCATTGCTATTTTATATCATAATATTTCTCCAACCGCCAACGTAGTTTATGCATGGTTAAGGTTATTGGAACACCTTTTATAATACTGTATACATTTTTTTTAGACTTGGTTTGCGATCATAGTCAATAGAAAGCATCCAGACTAAGAAAAGACTGTGCGCATTCGTTTTCCTTTAGCTTTAAAGTACTTTGAAATTCATATAGTTTGTGCCGGAAAATACGATTTCTGGAATGTTATTTCACCTCGAAAATATGAATGAAGTAAAAATACAAAGCGCTTAAATGTCGTCTTGTGTTAATAACGTAACGATATAAATTTTACCAACCAAAGTGCAGTGCCTATTACAAGCAAACCCTAGGTAAGGAAAGTTAGGACAAATATTACTACTCGAGAAAATTAAAATTAGTACCGTGATTAGTCGACATCAGTTCTATTAAACACTCTTATTAATTGTATCATAAGGAGATACGCTTCGAGAATTTATTGAGAATCATCCATTCAAAGACACGTTACATTGTGCCCTTTTATTGCTTCAACTCCTAATATCTAATACAGAAAATTTAGCCTGAGCGTGGTAATATGACAGAATAGTTTAATGCGAGAGTAGTAAAATTGTGATTCAAAATAATATATTTTATGTACATTATCTTTGGTATTTTTCGAGAAGTTTACAATCACTATTTTATAAAATTATGCTAACATACTAAAGCGTGGGGTGAGTGCACCCTCGCCCCATTCATTAGAAGAACTTGCAAATGCACCTCCAAAACGTTTCTTATATTTTCTGTATCTTTTTCCGAAACTTACAAGCCTATCGTTTTTTTTTGCAGCATGCTGTATATTTTGTTTTAAACTAAGTAATCAGTTATCATCTCAGTATGAACTACGGATAAGAAATGTAATTAAAATATTGTAAATAATTAAATAAGCAAAGTATAACTTAACTTAAGATGGTTTTAGCCATTATTATGAAGACCATATGTAGACAAGCAGAAATAAATAAGGAGTGTAATAAAATTATTCAAATTCCTTTTTTATAATGCACGCACAACGGCAAACCTCTATTATTGTTATTTTTTATATTTTTAGTAAAGTATTTTTCCTTTTTATGATTTATCAACTGCCATGTAGTTCAGATTACGTATAACATACGTTCGTATGTTCTACGTAAAATAATACTTGGGGGTTGACTTTCGTTAACCTTTTTGTGATTAGCTGATGCGGCTCCAAGAAATAATAATTAATGATATCTAATCTTTGTTAATAAAATTTTATACAACTTGGTCAATTAAATTGCTAGTATGTAAAATATAGATGAAGTTACTCGCTCCATTTATAAGAATAATTAAACTAAAATGTACGCTCTGTTTAGCTTGCTTTAAGTACGTGTGACGTCGTTTGAATAGAATAATTAATTTTAGTAAGTACTCTATGTACTTTATTATGTTCTACGTGCTAACATTTATGAGAATCAAGTAGTGAAAATGTAAAAACAGGCAAAATATAATGACGCTTGTGGTAGTGAACGTGTGTAGTGCTTTGTATTGTGGTGACGGTGGTGGAGGGTTGTGCATGTTTTTACGAATCCTGCATGTATCAGGTATGAAAACGGATGTTGTTGTCTAGTGTAATCCAATTCGGTACATATAGCCTGTGCAGCAGGCATCTGTACGTTATGAGCCGACAAGGAAAGATGTTTTTTTATATATGTCGAATATTATAGTTATAGATTTTATGTTATTGTACGAGTTTTTATTTTCGTCCCAGAATATCGATTCTTCAACATGTTGTCACATGATTTGGCTGCGTATTTTAAGACACCTCGGTAAGAAAGAGAGTGGTCTATTCCACTTAACTGGATACCACATGGTGGCTCAACTTACCTTAGTCGCCTAAAATTACTACGCAGTCGGTCTGTTCTACGCAGCCGGATACCCCACGACATCAGATTATCAATTATATAATAACCCCACGACATCAGATTATCAATTATATAATTTAATTATATGATCAAGTTCAGTTCTTTTTTTGAAAGGCCAGCACCTTGGTGAGATTTCATCTGATGGAAAGCGACTGATGCAGTCTAAAATGGACTGCATTTCGCTTGACCTATTTAATCGACTTGCAGAAGCACCTAGATAACTGTGTTGGCAGTGAATTATCACACCTGCTTTTTAGCATAGCATTAAACTTATTTCAATTTGCATCATCCCAATAATAAATAGCTTCTAAATTGATTTACCCGGCTTATGTGTCTTTGTTGTCAAATTTCTGCACTATTAACCCGAGAACTTCGAAAATCAATACCACCTAAACTCGTCCATTATTCACTAACAACGCTCAGTGTTATATTAATAATTAACTCTTGGAAATGTTCCCTTGGGTATTGCGAAATAAGTATCTATATATATAAAAATTCCGAGTTACGATCTTTCATCAGACTTATCTTTAAAGCGGCGAGATCACACGGATGCCGAACCCATAGATTATCAAAGATAGCTTTCACCCTTCATGGAAAAACTTTGCTGGTCATATAGTTTATGCAAAATATAACATTGTTATAGATGCTAAGCCGTTTGCCCCACTGAACGGAGCGGTGCTTGTAGCGATCGCTGTTTGAGCTCTTTCTATAACTTTAGAATTAATCAAGATATCACAATAATTTTATGAGGGCCAAATGAACACAGACAGAAATGAATAAGTAGTTCAATAAAATTATTCCAGTACTTTTTTTAATGCGCGCACAACAGCAAACCTCTAATATTTTATTTATATAGAAATATAGAAGATAATATCTCCTCCTACTTACTACGTTTCCATTTTCATCAATAATTTATTTCTTGTGTCATGGATAAAAACTAGTTTTTGGGCGGCTGTAAATGATTAATTCGGACTAGTTTGATTTCTCAAACCCACATCTGGAAATTCACAATAGCAAATATGCATATTTCGATTTTGGTCATATGGTGTATACAGCCTTTTATTATAAAATTTTTAAAGCCACACGTCCAGACATCGCGACGCGTGCGGCGCGAATAGTTCGTCACGTATACCTTAACTGACCCATTCTCAAGCTGAGCACAGAAAAAACTACGCATGGTATTCGTTCACAATAGTCGTATGACGCGAATGCTAGCGTGAACACACTCTTCCGCACCTTGACGAACCGATCGCAACGCACGCCTCGCGATGTCTGTACGCACCTTTACATAAAAGGCTGTATTCCCCACAGCCAGACGGTCATGAAAGTACTAATAATAAGAATATAGTTCTATTTTACCAAAATTATAAATTCGAGAAATTCATGTTCACATGGAAGAGTAAGGCAACATATCACTGCCATCAACTGTATTCATGTTACGCCCTAAAAGTGTTTAACCTCCTTGAGAGAAGTAATCAGTAAAAACATCGCAGATGTGAAAGTTCATGATGTGTAGTAGGCAGAAAAGTGCCGTTTTTTTCTCAAATAGATCGCCTATTGGCTACAATTTGGGGCATAATTGGTGATTATTTTTTAAATCATGAAAGTATTTCATCAACAATACGTTAACTAAATTATAACATCAACAATTATATTTTTGTTCAAATTCTTAGAACATATTTATTCCTTTCACAGTATTGACAAAATTCCTAAAGTGACCTCTCCAGTTCTCGTTATACATGGAACTGAAGACGAGGTGATAGATTTCTCCCACGGACTCGCTATATATGAACGATGCCCGCGCGCTGTAGAACCATTATGGGTAGAGGTAAATATCATGTGTAAATTAATTTATTTATTGTTATGCGATTGTGACCGGCAATTTTTTTATGAATATTGAGTCTGTATTCCCATTAGGATGAATAATACACACAGTCACCATAGTGCAATGAAAACGCCAGTGTGGTAAATCTGTGCGATAGATTATTATGATTTATTTTAAGGTGGTGAACTTAGTGCATGTGATTAATTTCAAATATACTTGTGTTTTGCAAATTTTCATAAATATACCTATATAGAAAACCATAAAACGCCTTAGATGTCATTAATTGGAGATTTCTCCTTTCAGGGAGCGGGACATAATGACGTCGAGCTCTTCAACCAATATTTAGAAAGACTGAAACGTTTTGTTTCGGTAGAGTTGCTCAACTGACAAAGACTGCCGGCCACGGGCCCAACGACTCAAGGTATAATATAACAATACAATTTGATTATAATTTAATTAAATTCAAAATCTCGCATAGATTATAAGTCTTAATAGAATATAGTGTATACACACAGGAAACTGTGGCGTTTTAGGAGAAGACCAAAATCCAGCATCGACACTGAGCTCCGGAACCTCGAGTTCGGCGACCGAGAGGCTCCTCTAGCTAGCGGGGGCCGGGCCTAGCCGGGCCGGCCCCGAAAAAATCTCTGTCAATCAAGATGACAATCAACAAGAGACGGACGGGGGCACTGCCAACGAAGGCGGTGGCTCCGTCGACACGAGGAGTCCGCGCTCCTTAGCACACAATATTAGCATTAACGTAACGGACGCCGATTCGCCCGTCGGCGTGCGGCGTCGGATCCATCTGCGCTCGCACAGCGACGTGACGCCCGCCGCTTGCTCTCCGGCCACACGTGCTCGTTCGCAATCGGAACGCCCGCGCCCCTCGCGTGCACCTTCACCGAACCCTACTCCCGCCGCATCACCGGCGCCCACTCCTTCTCCGCGTCGTCCGCCTGCCGGTCTCGCACCTACGCCTCTACCGCGGGTCGTCCGTAGCGAACGGTCTTCACCGGACGCCTCGTTACACGCACTCGCCGACGTGCGTGCGAGGCCCGACCTCGATCCGTGGCGCAAGATGAGCGAGATGGACTTGGGGCGCGCTTGCCGACCAACGCGTGCTACGCTCGACCCGTGGGTGCGGAAGCCGACGAGGCGAGCGGCGTCGCGCGACTCGGTGGGCGGGGAGAGCACGGTGCGTCCGCGCCGCGGTCGACTCGAGCGGGCGCCGGGCGTTTGCGATGCGTGCGGCGGGTCGCCGTGCGAGTGTTGGCGCGGCGCGTGCACTTGCTCGCCGCGCGTATCACCAGCGCGGCTCGCACTTCGCGCTCCGTTGCGTGCTCATTCACACGACGAAGGTCGCCCGCGGCGGTTGTACAAGTCGTCGTCGCAGCGTACGCTGGCAGCGCCCCGCGAGCCCCCTGCCCCCGACCCGCTACTCGAAACCACGTGTTGATCGGACCGCCGCCACTCATTATCTCGTGTCAGTTCGTGTATTGATAGTGCGAATTTTTATATCCTCTAGATTTAAGATTTCAAAATTATGATTGTACCATATTCGATCCGTATAGAGTGTTTCGGTATATAAAGGTATGATAGTATGGTTTTTTAATGATATTGTAATTATCTTAAAGTATGAGCGGTTGTGCGCAAATATATGAGTGTGCCGAATTTGTATCGGCAGTTGCATTTTAATTGTTATGATATGTATATGATAAATATTTTGAAGATACTTTGTAGCAGTAACATACTTAAAATTGTTTAATATTGAATGATATCTCGCTAGTTCCTACAAATCCCTCGATATCCCTGGCCAATGTTAAAAGTATAGACTTTTACATAATACTATTATATAAAAAGTTTTCTTTCGATATTTATCTTTGATAGAATTACATATTTAATGGTATTAATGTAAAAATGGTCACTTAATCTTAGAATAACAATGACACTAGAATTTTCTTCATATATAATAACATAAAAATTTGTTACATTTTTCTCATATTTTTTTTTTCATAATATTTAATGCAAGAGAAAATGTATGTTTAAATCGATTTATGATGAAGGGAGCACTTTTGCTTAATATTTCATTGCAGTAACTAACTTCTAAATTTGTTTATTTTACTATATTAATTTTTTTTTAAATGATCATTTATTATAAATAAATTTAAAGCACTTGTTAAAAGAAAAACCACTGTCAAATTATTTAAAAATTGTTTTAAAGCATCGTATGGCTAATTTATAGAATTAGGCGTAACTTTGCGGAGATCCATAATACAAAAGTAGTAGCAAAATTATTATGCTATGATCCGCGATAAAGTAAATAGGAAATATATATAATGCTAAATGTAGAGTGGACCATACATTTTCATACCTGGAACATGCAGCATTCGTTAAAAAACACAAGCACAACCTCCACCGCTGCAACCAAAATACACAAGCACTACACACGTTCACTATTACAACCTCAACAATCGTTTCGCCCCGCAACCGAACATCATCAGGAGTTATAGCAAAATAATTTTACTATTACTTAAAATTGCCTTCGCAAAATATACATCTACTGAACGAAAGATACCAATAATAAATTCAGAATTATAAATGACAGTAGTTTTTACAAATGAATGATTGTTTGCTTATGTTATCTAAAAATTAGGAAAAATGCTTTATTTAATGATTTAAAAGTTAGAAAGAATTTTTTGGGTCAATTTTAATTGTTAAATTGCTTGCTATATGATCTGTCGTGGAAATAAATTTAAATTGTAAAAGATTTTAAAGAAATAACATAGATCAATATTTATAACAAACTGTTAACATATAGTAAGAATATTTTTAAATTCTTTTAACTACTAAAAACGTCATGTGCAGGGGGAACGTAAGTTTTTTAAAATATAACTGCTTAAACTATACTGAAGATAAAGTCATGAAATACGCGTTAAAATTGGTCCTGTGAAATTACAACGTTATAATGCATTTTAAAATATAAATTGTATTTAAAATTATCATAAAGTTATTATACTAAGAGTAGAGAAGAAAGCGTAATAAAAAAGAGTAAAAAGTTAGTATAAGAAGATTATCTGTGTCTCTTTTTTATGTGTGATTAGACAAAGACATGAAGAATTTCAAATTAATTTTTAACGGCAATTATTTCTAGTAGACATCGATATCTAAACAACTAGAACAGCTGCATTCCCTCTGTATGCTATGACACTGAATAAGTTTACCCTAACTGGGCTTCCAATAATGAATTTTTAACGTGGCATCAATATTTATATACCCATAAGAGTTTAATTTTATTTATATTTTTCAGTGATTTATCATAAAGAAAAACTTCCCGCAGGAATCATTTTAAATATATTTTTTAACTGATGCAATTCTTTTTGTCTTGTATTGTCGCGTAATTAATTGGATCATGCATTTTCTTATTTATCCTTATCATATTAGTTTTTTATTTATAAACATGTAATGCAAAAATACCTAAAAGCATTATGATTTTATAAGATTATTAGTTATCAAAATTGAATGTAACCATAGATATATGAATTAATCGCTTTCATTTTAACAGACATATATTAAGAATGTGCGACAAATTAAAGTGGTAAAAGCATAGAGTTATTAACAGTAGAGTAGAAGAGTCATAAGCAGGCTACAGGCCTGCTTATGACAGATATGAGTGATAGAGACACAATAAATAACGTAGAATATATGAAAATCGTATACTTTATCTTTGCCTAAACACATACAAAGAGAGATACACATACATTTTAGACCAGTTACTACTCTAGTATAATAACTCTATGGTTAAAACTCACGATAGTTATCAGTTCTATAGAGAAATTAGTATGTTTGTATATCGATTCAAATTCTTTTTGTAAATGTAATTTGCTTTACACAGATATTTACTTCACCTATAGTCAATAAAATTTATTCATTTCCACACATATGTACCTTGCATTAAGTATACTTGATGTCAAGTAATGGCAATAAATTTCCTTGTAGCATTCTTAAATAGCCGGATAGGTCAAACCACTATGGTCTGAAAGGTTAAAATGCAGGGCTTTGATATTAGTATATAATGAAGGTTTGTCAATAAAATGATTTTCATTTTACTAATGCCTAAAAAGGTCTTAAATATTTGTTAAATCAAAAAACATTCCATTCTTCACAATTTGATTTATGATATGTATCCGTTAAATTAGTCTTACGCGAAACTCATATCGTAAAACACTTTATTGATGTAGTAAAAGTTTTTAAAATGCCTTTTTAAATTTATATAAAACCCACATATAAAGTTTTAAATAATTAGTCCCTAAAATGGTTTCTATTTGGGATTTATAATATATATATACGATATACGACGAAAGGCTAACTAGTTTTATATGAACATCAGAATGTGAACAAACAATATTTGCAGAAAGTTTTAATACACCCCTAAAAGTCAGTGTTACAAATGCAATAGCTAGACAATATTACCTATCGTAAATTACTTTGCCATTGAACATTGCGTTTATGTCCGATAATCGAATAAATATTCTGTATTGAATGATAAATCTGAAAATGAAATGGCAAGATTCTCGATTAAAACATGTTTATTTGTGCGGTCGCTTAAAATTGCATTTATTATTTTTTTCGTAGGCGCTTTCTATAAAGATCCTTTACTAGTCGAGTAAATGAATATATAAAGTTGCCACAATAACGAATTCTATCAAAATTTTACTCTACAACTTAAAATATATATGTATATATATATAATTGATAAAGTTAAATGTGATGATCTCTACTTTTTTATCTCGTTAAATAATTTCTTATGTTCTCATTGAATAACATAAGAATTTCTTTTATTTTCAGCTAATAATTAGAATATCCTTAAAACTTGTTTCCAATTTAATAAGAAAATATCCTTATCCTTTAACCACTGAGGCTGTAAGAGTTAATTGTATGTTATTATCATAAGGTATATATGAATAATTTCGAAAGAAGGACTAGGAAGTTATTTCACGCATTAGTATATTTCATAACAAAGGTCTGGGTTCACTTATTGCGTCACAGATTTTAATATATTTCATTCACCGCAAAAAATGTTTGTCTCAAATTGGGAAAATTACACATCACAATGCAATTGTTATTGCATCATTATAAACGTAGTCTTTTAAGTCATATACATATACGATCACCGATTTATTCTCTCTTGAAATACGAATCAATAGATTCCGAATCAATACAAAAAAATTACTGTAAAATAGTTAAGTGACTTTAAAGATATTATCAATATTGTTATAATACACCTGTAAACGAATGTATTAACTACTGAAATTTTCTAAAGAATATATCTATAATCAAACTCATCACAATAATTATATTAAAATTAACAAACATGACGAGGTGCGAAGAAATAGGGAAACTCAATAGGTACATTAAAAAAACATTTTAATTTTTTTCACCCTTTTTAATGTCATTTATGTATAATAAAATAATAAATGTATATGGAACGTCACCACAATAAAGCAAGCTGGAAATGCAGATAAATTTATATATGACATGAAAGCCTAACGTAGCTGTGGTCTGTAGGCAGAAGCTACAAAATTGCTTGGAATTAAAGTATCACTGTTTTATACATTAAAAATATTTTGTGAAATTCTACATATTGCCTTTAATTTGGAAATATATTGTCTAGCTTTTGTTTAAGATTCGAAACATTGCACAGAGAACCATGAGTTTTTTTTATTCCAAAAGTTGGATTTAATTAGGATCTTATATTATCTTTTTCTATATTTAGAAATGCATCTTGAACTTTTATTTCTTAAAATTAATTTACATATCCACAAAACTAATTTAAACATATTATGAACTATTTTTTTTATTTTATATTTAAATTTTGATTAAATTACTTCTGTGCTAATAATTTATAATTAAGTGCCATTGTTAGCAATGAGATACTCATTTATATTTATTCTCAAATAACTGGTACTTACAATATATTTTATCTTGAATCAATGACTTGTTTTATAAATACATTATATTTTAAAATAAAAATAATATAGATAAAAATACCAAAATCATTGTACCATTTGTGTTAATTGCAACTATATGTAAACATTTCATAATTTATGTAAAGGTGCTGTTTACACAAATGGTTATGTATTGTTGTTGACAATATAATAATACAATTCCAACCATGTTAAAAAAATAATATAACAATAAAATTATATGGTTTCAATAAATTTAAGTGCACATATCTAATAAAAATTTTCATTTTTATGCATTTTCTTATTCTTTCCCTTAAATAAAATGTACCCAATTTTTATTGATTAAATCTTCTACCAAACTTTTATTAAATTTTTTTCCCATATAAAAATAGATGAAGCCCTCAATTAAATTCAGTTCTATCATTGACGATACTAATGTTTTACCTTTTTTTTTAGACATTTTTTAGATGACTGGCTACATTAAGAGCTATATACATTGAGATATTTACATATTGTCCCCCTTGTATTGTTGACTTACCAACTACCTTATTTTTGTGTAAATAAAATCAGCCACCAAACTTGCTACTTTCTCTGAGGACTTTAAAACAAATGCATGTTCTATGTTATTGGCTTCAGTTAATATAAGATGTGGTTTAAATTTATGTAAATCTTCAATATATTTTATTGAAGCCCAACCATCATTATTAGTATATATAACATTTGTTAAATGCTTTATTTGGTTAATACTGTCTGTATTCAGTGACAAAACAGTATCCATTTCACTAAAGGCCAGAAATAAAATGTTTTCTAGAATATTAGGATTTAAAATTTTTAATATCGAGGAATTTAATTCAGATGGTAATGATTTAACCTGTAGATATATGTCTATTATATAGAGCAAGATATAATTGGGCAGCAAGAATAATATTTTACACAAAAATAATAAAAAATATTGAATCCTTCTCAGCACATTATTTACAAGTTTTCCATTCCTTGATTTGGCCATGTTTTGTATAGTTGGAAACAATAAATTTATAGAAGATACTCTGTCTATAAGTTGGCTGTCTTTATGTAATACTTCCAGTACCATCCATGCTCCAATTGAATGACCAATTATGTGCATTTTACTATTTCTATTGATGTGGTTTTTAATGAAATCTAGTTTATGTTCAAGTTGATCCATAAGATTAAATAGACATTTGTTATTTTTATCCAAGCTCTCCTCATGACCTGCATGACCTAGAAATTATAATTTTTAAAGTACTGTACCATGGAAGTGCTATTCATTAACATGTAATTAATGTCAGGCAACATGTATGTTTTGATAACAGCAAAATAAGTACAATCTTACTTTGATGAAGGACAGTCAATGAGTACTATCTGGGGCTACACAGGTTGAAATTGATATTATATAGAAATGTTAAGAACTTTCGTAGTGAAGTTAGGTGATTACCAAATTATTATTTTTTCACTAATTTTGGAATACTGGAACCAACTAAGAGGAACTCGCAAGGGCCAAGATCAGCCAATAATTAGATCGGGGAAGTTGCCCTAGACTTTTTTAGAATTTTTTTTTTGGGTCAGATATTTCTTTTACTTATATTTCTCTCTTCGTATTAAGCATATTTACATTGTTTTTTTTCCAATTTCGGTTAACGTTAACTATTCGTCGCAAAACAAATTTAACATACTTAAGTATGTTAATTGTGTTCTTACCAATAACACAAACAGGCATTAACAAAATATTATGTAGTTTAGATGCAAAAGCTGTATAAAACTCTGATATTCCTGGATTTCCTGTTATGCAAATTATAACGTTTTCACTATTATTGAATGGATCTCCCCACGACAGTACAGTAGTTGGTACATGATTAAGAGTTTTAAGAACTTTATTCATCTTTATCATTACCAAAATAAATTTTCTTTAGTAATTAGTATAAAATATAAAACAGTATGTGTATAGTTTATCTGTATTTTAGTTAGTAGTCTATGGTTTATCTGTATACACATAGTATACTGTATAGTGTATCATCTATGGTGTACACTGTAATCTTTGGTAGAAATAAGTATATATTGTTAATAGTCTATGGGTATATTTTTGTTAAAAGTCACTAGTAATTGTGCTAGTAATCTAAGTTTATACTTTATAGTAGTCACCGACTTGGATAAATGATTAGTATATTTCTTTGTTCACGGTCGATAGTTAATTCCCGTGATTCTTCTGTGGGAGTGATTCTTTGGAACTAGGTCGTTCGCGAACTATACAAGACTAGTAACCATAGAGAAAATCTCAGATACACTGAAATATGTAAAACCGTTTTTGCCACAGAAAAGTCCCTTAACGTTAATCTCTCTAGTCTCTATTGTCTATATTCTAATACGATACTAATTACTAACAATCAACTCATCAATTATATATAATATAATATGACAACATTGACTTGTGGCAATTATAGTCTGATAATATAGTTTTCTATTTTAGTAACCGCTAATTTTTTTTGGATTCAGAAAAGGGTCTGTTATATATAACAAATACGACAAATAAATAAATTGAAAGTGACAATTATGAATCGGTGTGGCAGTATAGAAGCATTATTGGAAAGCGATGATGAATTGCCAAGTACGTACCAACCAGATAATTTAATATAGCTTTTATGTCGCATTTTCCCTGAGATTCTGTATGTAGAAATAATTAAGTAAAAGTATTTCGACATATGATTCATAGCTCAGATGAAAAATTTAAGTCTTGACGAATAATAGAGTGAAACATTTATAAAGTTCATGCTTTGTTTCGTAGTAATAATATTCATATTCAATGCAAAAAGTAATAACCGCAAACAATTAAATTAAAAAACATTCACTTAAGTCACGTTGAAGAGTCTGCATAATATGTGCCATAAAATAATTCAATCTTTTTGTTTCTATTTGAAAGTTATACAACATTGAAATTGCTGTTTTTTATTTCAGTGGATTATTACGAGGTTCCTGCCACACCTGCATACCTAAATGATAATCGTTTTGATATGATCCAGTTTAAGTGGCTTACTAATCCTAATCTTCGTTATAATAAAATTGAATCTAACAATATGACAGAACATAAGATCCCCTGTATAAATATTTTGAGTGACCTCCAACACAATCTTATTTTAAAGAAAGGTGTATTAAGTAAAAAAGATCTATTCTGTGTCAAATCTATACAAGGCCTTACAGGTGATTCTACTTTCATTTGGTTAATAAATTTTTTATTATTTAAAGATATACAAGCAAATTATGTGTTTCTCAAAAGTTGTCTTGTAAGTAAATTGAATTAAGTAAAATATGTGTTTTTTAATATAAATACAATAGATCATAATGCTATACCTAAATAAAACAAAAGTAATAATAAAATTATTTTGCTATAATCCGCGATATAGTAAATAGAAAAAATATATAGTGCTAAATGTATAGTGGACTATACGTTTTTTCATACCCGTTACATGCAGGATTCGTAAAAACATATGCACAAACCTCCACCACTTCCACCACAATACACAAGCACTACACAGGTTCACTATCACAAACTCAACAATCGTTTCGCCCCGCAACCGAAGCATCATCAGGAGATAGACTCCACGACAAAATCGCGAAGCGTTATGCAAACAAGCATTGTTATATAGTAATCGGTTCATCCCCACCTTTACCTCTGAACACGTGCAACAAGCTTGAACTTGAAACATTTATCTGATCGTTAATGAGGGTGCCATTGTTATGCTTAATGATTTCTAATTGTTCCAAAATATTCAATTTTAAGCTTTTTTCACAGGTGTGCAGTATTTCGAAACAATGGTCATTAGGAACTTTATGACCGCTTTCTAACAAATGTTTCGCGAAATGTGAATTTAGTGGCTTATTATTCCTGAAAGCGGCCATATGTTCTTTAAAACGGGTTTCGAAATTACGACCAGTTTGACCCACATATGTATCATTGCATTCAGGACATTTTATTTTGTAAACACCACTCTTTTTCGGGCTTGTGTGGTGTTTACAAAAAAGTGGTCGTGTGTCGTGGAGTCTATCTCCTGATGATGCTTCGGTTGCGGGGCGAAACGATTGTTGAGTTTGTGATAGTGAACCTGTGTAGTGCTTGTGTATTGTGGTGGAAGTGGTGGAGGTTTGTGCATATGTTTTTACGAATCCTGCATGTAACGGGTATGAAAAAACGTATAGTCCACTATACATTTAGCACTATATATTTTTTCTATTTACTATATCGCGGATTATAGCAAAATAATTTTATTATTACTTTTGTATTATGGATCTCCGCAAAGTAACACCTAATTCTATAAATTATACCTAAATAAATTAAAATAAGAGACAATACAAATAAAAAAAGTTTTATGAACATAAGCTAAAATTTCATGTTACCTAATACCGAATAATTTCTAACTCTTGATTTTTATTTAAAAACAATGTTCGTAGTCTTCTGTTTTTCATACATTTAGATTTCTCAATTCCATAATTAATAATGTCTTCTAGAGGACATGTCAGATATCCTTTGAATTTTGAGACTACTTTGTAACATATTCTATGTAAAAAACGGCAACTAAATCCATCAGAAAAATGCATGGCTACATCTTTCCAACGAATATCAGTCCAGACTTTATATGGATAAAGCTTCAGTCTGAAATAAAAATAAAAACTAATTGAATTTATTAAATATTGCAATAGTTAAGAAACCAAACTTTAATCAATATTGTAATTTATCTAAATAGTTTATAGAATTAGGCATTACTTTGCAGAGATCTATAATACAAAAGTAATAATAGAATTATTTTGCTATAATCCACAATTTATCTAGTAAAAGACTTGATGGTTCCGAGTTATATACAAGTTATTTTTAAAGAAGAATATTTTGAATGTGATAGTATAATGCATTGTCTTGAATGTAATCTGACATTTTATTAATACTATTTTATTTATAATTAAAAGAAGTAGGAATTTAATTTATGAATCAGATTTTTAAACTGATAAAATCAAATATAAATTACTCACTTTTTAAAGACTTTTCTTCTTAAATTATTTAATTTTACATCTTTTGTAATATATAGTTGGACATGAAGTGTATCATACCAAAAGGTTTGCAAATATACATAGCGTTGGTCTATATCCTTTTCTAGTTTTATCCAAACATCCTTCTCAATTTTTTTTTGTTTTAAATTTTGCAATGATTCACCAGTATATTCTAAAAGCAAATTTAAGAATTTTGTAGCCAGAGGTAAAGTCCATTTTAATTTTTTTTTATCAGGTTTTCCTATAACAAAATAATAATTTAGTATACCTATAAAAATCATAATATTTTCCATTAAATATAAAAGCTATCAAGCTTCAAAGAATGCTTGTTTTATAGATAAGATGTTTATAAAAAAAGCAATCGCTTGTAAACTAATTTTACCATTAGACATTTGCCAGAGTCTTTTATAAATTCCTCTTGGTTCACGACTAAGAATTGCAGATAAATATGGTACTGCCTTTTGAGGACAATTATAAGTACAAACAGATATTATATTTTCTTCATATTTACTATAATTGCCCTTGTTTGGACTTCCATATCTGGCCACAACATGTTTATACACTTGATAAAGATTCCTTTCTAAACCCTGGGCTAGAAATGAAATGACAAATCTTCTTACAATTTCTTCTGGTGTTGAAGGGCTTCTGCATTTTTCTTTGTTTCTCCATCTTGCAAGGCATATAGGTTTATCTGGAACTCCATACTTCTAAAAAAGGGGGTTTAAAAATATTGTTCATCATGCTATAAAAATTTATGGGTTTGTAAAATGATACATTACCTTCTGAAACTTTTTCCAGTTTTTGTGTATTTTTTTACTTTCATCATAACATATGCTATCACTTCGAAATGTTTCCTTATTGTTATTCTGGCTGAAGGGTCTAGTAATACAGTTTGACTTTTGGTACCATGGCTGCTCCCATGTTATTACCATTTCATTTTGCTTAATCAACAGTGCCTAAAACAGTTTGTATTAAGTTTTTAAACATATACAAGGAACTTTAAGTTTATCTATATAGAATCTCACAAAACTTATGAACTACTATATACTTATTTTACCAATTTGCAGTAAACAAATATATTCAAAATCTGTGTATAACACTTTTTCAAATTATGGTATGTTATGTTTTCTGCTTATAAAATCTGTCAGAAGATTTTTTTTTTGTATAAGAATTGTAAACAAAGCTAAAATGAAATTTAATTCAAAGTATTGCATTACCAGAGGTATCAACTGGAATCTTGATAACTAATATGAGTCACTATATTTTAACTATGTTGTGTAAAACCTTACAATCAAAGCTATATGAAACCTCTCTCAGAGATGTCTGATCTAATATTAGATAAGACTTAAGCATATTTTACTTAAATTTTTGTGATGTACTTGTACATTTTAATTTTTAAACTGATCAGAAGTGTGATATTTTGACAAAATTAAGTGCTCTGTCAGTAGTATCATACTGGTTCAGATTCAACATATGTATCGTAGAGGTAAAAGCTGCAATAGTCAAGCGGTGCTGGATGGATTGAGTGGGACAAAACCACTTTGACCCTTAAATAGGGGTAATGGCAAACTTGTAAAGCAAGTTAATAAAGTTACATTACCTCCATAAATTCCTCATCTTCCCATTGAATTTCTTCCATACGTATTAAAAGATGATCCATTAATGAGGGGTCAGTAATATCTTCAACGTTCGTGAAAATTTCTTCCATGATATCAAGGTCCTATAAATTTATTACTTTTCGGTATTTTATAGGTTACGACAAAACATATGCACAAACAAGTACAGTAATACAATATTCTGTGCGGATTTTTTTAAATTCTGATTTGTAAACTTCTTCTTTTATGTTTATGGCCTCGACCTGTGCTTTGAGGGCACGATATATTCCGCCAATATCGCGTAGTATGGAGAAGACACGATGAAGATTAATGTAAAACTTACAATTCTCACTAACGGAGTATACATGTACATTAGTAAACATTGAAAATTTATTGGACGAGGAATTGTACGAGGTAGGATGTTATATAAGGAGTGGTCAAGTTTGAGGCAATTAAAAAAGATGTGATCATAGGTTCCCTCTTCCAGACCGCATTCACAGATGGAATGATCTCTAATTCGCATCTTGGCCAGGTGTACAGGAGAACAAGCATGCCCGAGGCGTAGCCGACATAGCGTTGACGTCACTTTCCTACTGAGTTTACGGTATTTAAAAAACCATGGCATTGGTGGTATAGTCGGTAGAATACCAAAATAAAATTTCCCTTTCGTCAATACTGATTTAACCCAATGTTTAGTCCATGATATGTTAAGCTGTCTTTTAGCAATATATTTTAGGTCATGCGGAAAAATTTGTCTAATTTCTATAGCAGATTGTGTTGCCACCTTAGCACATGAATCTACTGTCTCATTACCAGTAATTCCACTATGACTAGGGATCCATGCTAATGTAATATGTATGCCCCTTTTACAGCAGTTAAAGAGAGCTTCCCTAACTTTAAAATTATTGGTATTACAGAATTACCACGAAAAGGATTTTGTTTAAGAGCATATAAAACACTGCGGCAATCTGATAGTAGTAAAACCTTCGGGATATTATGAGAGGCAACATATTCGACTGCCTGAAGCAAAGCCATGGATTCGCTCGTGAAAACAGACGACTCGGATGGTATTTTGAAGTTAAGGATAATTTGAAATTTCGGTATCCAACACGCAACCCCAACATTATGATCATCAGATAGTTTAGATGCATCAGTGTAAATAGTTAAATAATCGTTCCAGTAACTAGTCAAAATGTCTTGAAAACGCATATTTGCACCCGGCGCAGCCTTGTCTATACCCAAATTAAAAACAATAGAAGGTTGGAAAGTTAGTGCATCGTAAGATATAAGATATAAAGGATTGATTGTATAAGTGTTCAATGGATTAGGAAGGCTTATAAATTTGCGAAAACTTAACAAAGTGCATGTAAGTGATTGGCTTGGTTTACAAAAATTAGAAAGCTGCTGAAGACGAGACAAAAGAGGATGGGAGGAAATTTGAAGTATTTTAGACATGAAGCGATCAGAAAGAAATTCCTAATGTAAAGTGGTGGATCCCCACCTTCTATCTGTAATGCATTAGTAGGTGAAGATTTCATAGCTCCTATTATAATACGAAGACACTTGTACTGGATCTTATTCAGCTTACTTATCGCTGCTTTTGCAAAAGGATCTAGAATCAAGCATCCATAGTCAAAATGGCTGCGTACGATGGCATTATACAAAAGTTTCTGAGTATACTGGTGCGAACCCCACCATACGCCTGATAAGCTGCGTATAATATTAATACCTTTTTCGCATTTATGTGTAACGTAGTCAATATGAGTTCTGCCATTGAGTCGAGAATCCAAGAAAAGGCCAAGAAATTTAACATACTCATTAACCTCCAGGAGTTGGTTATTAAATCTAATGTCTACAGCTGGGACCTGTTTTTTCCTTGTGAAAATTACTGCTTTGCATTTTGGTACGGATAAAAATAGACCATGACTTTCAAGCCATTGCCCTAAATAATATAAGGCAGAGTTTATTCGCGAGGTGAGAGACCTTTCCAGACCAACCTAGGAGGATAAAGAACCCCCTGGTGTCTAACTTGTATAGACCTACCCATTAAAAGATTATATATAAAATTTGTAATTCTCTTTGGTAAACTCAGCTGATCCATTTTTTTCCTGAGCAACGAGAGAATAGCATTATCATATGCTGAGCTGATGTCCAGGAAGGCACCCACAAGGTACTCGCCCTTTGCAAATGCTAACCTGATATCTGTTATAATTATAGCAAGACTATCCATTGTACCAAAACCTTTTCTGAACCCATACTGCGAGTTAGCCAAAATGCCTCTGTTCTCAACAATCCATTCTAATCTATTTTTCACGAGGTGTTCCATGACCTTGCCAATAGTTGAAGATAAAGCTATTGGACGATATGAGTTGCAATCAGCTGGATTTTAACCAGGCTTTAGCAAAGGTACAACTATTTGGCACTTCAAAGATTCAGGGATCAAACCAGTAACGAAAATTTTGTTTATTAAATTTATATAATATTGCTTGGAAATATTGCTTGGAAATATTGCTTAGATTAACCAAAAATGAGTAAGGAATGCCATCTATACCTGGTGCAGTATCTTTTAGGTCATTTAATGCACACAGGAGTTCCTCAAAAGAAAAAGGGTGGTCCATATCATCAAATGATAAGATAGACAAAGTGGTGGGGATACAGTCCCTTAATGGGGCTGTAGGGGGGGGTCAACTTGTCAATAAAATCATTAAGCCATGTTGATGAGTCATTTGTTGTAACATTATGATTATTACTAACCGAGTTTCTATATTTCCGTACTCTGTCCAAAATAAATCTAAAAGATGTACGTGGATGAAGAGATTCACAAAAGTCCGACCATCCAGACTTCTTTTTTTTAGAAAGTATGCGCTTTGTCTTTGCATTTATTTTTTTGTATATAAGGAAGTTTTCCAAAGACATGCAGGCTTTATAAATAGATTCTTTTTCTCTGCGATCACGAATGGCAGAGGTACACTCTTCATCTCACCATGGCGGTGACGTTTTGATGTAATTACCTATATGCTTTTTTTAGGTATATTATTAATTAATATATATTAATAAGTATGCATTCAACAAATCTGTCATAAAATTCTAAAATGTTTCCGTCATGTAGCTCTGAGAGCAAGGATAGTTTCCTATCCATTTCTAAAGAAAATTCAGACCACTTTGCTTTCAATCTATATTTGAACGAAGGACTTGACTTCAAAACTGGAGAAGTTTTTAAATTTATAGCTAACAGGACTGGAAAATGGTCGCTACCATAAGTTCCAGGAAGGGTTTTCCATATACACAGAGGAGCAAGAGAAGGGGAGCAAAGGGATAGATCTACTGCACTTTTTGGATTTTGGTTGGGGTTAACTCGACATGTAGGAGAACCATCATTCAATAAACATAAGTTTATATAGCTGAAGAGGTCCAATAACAATGGAGCAAAAGTATCATTGTAGTAGCAGCCCCATAATGTGTGATGGGTGTTAAAATCACCCAACACCATGACAGGGGCAAGGAGGAAATGATAGTCAATTCTGGTATTATAGAAGGGTGTGTTTGAGGAATATATATTGAAATAATAGATATATTAAGGACTCTTACAGCCACAGCATTAAAGTGTGAACTGTGAAAAGGAAGAGAAATTTGAGAGAAAATAAGTGAACGATGAAGGAGAATGGCAACACCTCCATATCCATCATCTCTGTCATCTCTCAAACAGTTAACACTCTAAAATGAGAATTAGGAATCAACCATGATTCAGAAATAGCAATAATGTTAGGGTCATATTCATTTATGAGAAAGTTTAATTTAGACTTTCTACATCTGATACTTGATATTCCATTGGAGTATCTTGGACCTGTGCATTATTGATGGTTTGGAGAATGTTTTGTAGTTTAGTTGCAGCGTTGGGCGGTATACAATCACCAAATTTTGTGATCAAGTTAAGAAGAACATTAAATAAATTATCAATGATATTATCATTATTTAAGGAGTCATTATTTTGTAATGTATCTTGTGAATTTTGAAAAGCACATCCATTCCTCAATATTGACGGAACTTCTCTTGTGATATTTCTATGTGCTTCTTTTTCATACCCCTCTACCATGGGACTTTTGGGCTGTTGTGTTTGAAAAATAGTTTTTCTGTACGACTGTACAGGTGATCGTTGTGTATGCTGTTTTTCATAAACATCAATGGGTTTTGAGAAAATTTCTTTGGTTATGTCAGCATAGGATTTTTTCACTGATGGAAATTGTGATGATGCCTCAATGTAAGAAATATTGTCCTGGGACATGACAATTTTAATTGATTTTTGTCTAGATTGTTCACCATTTCATTTTGTATCACCTGTATGGGGTTGGGCACATCTGTAACAGTGTGGCTTTGATCTACATTGTGACTGTATATGCCCAAAGCAACAACAACTTAAACACTGTATAGTTGGGAAATTACATAATTGAACTGAAAGAGCTGTGTGATAAGACAATATGCGTTCTGGAAGTATCTGTCCTCTGAAAGTAAGTACAACTGTTTGTGTAGGGATCCAATTCACATTTCCATCAGTTACTTGTTTTCTGTTTAATCTTCTAGCCTTTAGAATGTCGCCACAATTTTGGGGCAACTCCAAAGAACTATAAAAATCCTCCATGGACCACTCTACAGGTACCCCTTTTATAATTCCCATACGTGTAATGCTGTATGTTGGAATACTAGCATTGTATTTATGTGCAGTCAATATCGGATTGGTTAAGAATGTATTAGCAGCGTCAGCATTGATAAATTCTATGCGAATTTTGTTTCTACCAACACTTTTTATTCCATCCTTAACTATGTTAGGAATTTTGTTGTTATAAATTGCCCTAATTGACAAACCTGCCGCCGGGTCAGCTTCAACTCGTGACACCTGGACAACAAATGGGCCCTTATCATCATTTTTATAATTTTTGACACCATCAGAAAAAGTTGGGTTTACATACACTGTTTGGACAGACGGGTTTGATTGTGACGGATCTGTTAATATTTTTTTGCTCGAAGGATTTGAATCCGACTTTCCACCACTCATTTCATGACGCTTTCGGGAAATACTAGACATATCCGAATGCATGATACCACCGGGGTCCGGTGGTTCGATCACAATCCATTTCTCCTTTAGTAAAGGAAAAGATGGACCACGATTCTATAACATTATTTAGTAAGTTAGTTCTCTAAAGATAGTTAGTAACACTCACCAAATCCTTAATAATCCCTTAAACCCTTATATTCGGCCAATATCGAATGAAGAGTCTCACTAACACGTGTATTAACCAATGCTAGCGACGGAATCGATTTGTAAACCATACGAAATTTGAACTTTTCAACTAGGGCCAAACGCCCAAACATAACCTACAATTCTTCTAACGTTTGTTCTTGTTAGTATTTTGGTATTTTTACCATAGAGTTATGAATAAATTATTACTCTATAAATTTTACATAACACTATGTAATCTAAGTAACATTGTTTGCACGGATAATCATAGATAAGAGCATAGATTGTAAGAGTTATTAAACTTATAATCTGGATCTGAATATGTCGCCTATGTTGTCATGTATGGATAAGTAAATGAAAATGGGAAAAAAAAGATACTCAAAACACTAGAGTAGGGAACCTGTACGTGAGAGTCACAGTAACAGAGTCGCAACAAATAATCAGATAATTAGGGATGATGAAATTTATAGTTATAACTACATCTGTTTCTAATCATACTTAAATAACAGAGATAACAAATCTCATTTTGCTTTCTCTTTATTTAGCTCCCCTACTCAAGTATGATAACTCTATGACCATCTAGAGTATAGTTCATCTTTGTCTAATCACCATAAAAAACAAAGGGAGACAGATAGATCACTCTCATTTCCTTTTTCTTTATTGTAATATGGCACATTTTAGACTGGCTGCGCTCGTCTAGTATGCTACTACTCTAATAACACTGCAAATAAAAGGTTATGTAGTTGATTCCTACCATACTTTTTCATACTACGTCAGTCCGTATTACTCTCTCCAAACATAAATCACATTGAAAGTATTTTAATTTCTAAATGAAAATAACTTGGCTTTTAATACCAACTTATCACTAAATAACACTAGGTAAGTCAAATCGCAACTTTGAAGTATCAATATTTTTGTGAGTACAATACTGTTTGTTCGAAACATACTCATGAGTATAGTATTTATATTTTTTATTTAATACCTTACTATTGTTTTGGATTAACTGGCATCACATGACGAACTCTATAGTATTTCTACGTATTCTGTTGAGTTAAATCCATAGAGAAAGGCATGGTTATATTTTTCATGGTATAATCTATGGTTAATATTAACTTATTAAGTTGTCTGTTATACCTAGTTTGTATATTTGTTAATAAGCTTGCTTTTTGAAGTAAAATAAACGTATTAGCTTTTGTAGGTTTTGAGTAATAGTGTTCCGTGATGTAGTCAATAAAAATTCCACCCTATAATTTAACACTGAGTATTTTTATTGAGTTTGCTAGTGTTGATTGGTTATGTCGAAAGTGTTGTGCATCCTAAGCCAAAATAGATTTAATGAAATTTCTGTATCCGTCCACTTATTGATAATGTCACTTAAAAATTTACGAAAAGAAAACCAAATTTAGTTTAAGAATAAAATATTAAGAGAAATTTGTTGCCAATCTCGCAGGTACTTTGTTTTTACCTTTTTAATAAATATAAGTTATAATATCCTGGATCCTTATTGATTCATTCAAAATTGTAGCAATGTCTGTTGAGTAATTCTGTTTCTCTTGTTATTTTAGGATTTAAGACTAAATGGCTTAAAAAAATAGTCTATTATTTTTTATGATATGAATTCTCACAAGAAGAAATTTCAAAAGCCTAACATCCTCCGAAGAAAACCAGTACTGAATAAGTCTTCATTTGTACAAAAGACTAAATCTGAAAATTATGAATATCAAGACATGAAAACACTTCTCGCTTCATCTTTTGTGCTTGAGCCAAAAAGTAAAGAATCCAAGGAACAAAACGATAAATCTTTTAAGCCATTTGACTCTAATAAAAAATCAGTACAGAAAGTAGACAATCATTTAACACATGTTTTATGCAATATTCAATTAGAGGAAGAAAATGAAATTGCTAAAAATAATATGATGTGTGTTGATAGTACCATAAAAAAATTTAGTAAGTCTTTGTGAGTCATATCATGTTTAGATTAAGTATAATTTTGCATATAAATTCTATTGTATATTCAATTTTAACGAAAAATATGGCCTTTGCACTTTTGCAATTTTGATATGGCAGGTATATATATATATGTACAGTTTTTATAATTAAAAACAAACTAATAATAAATCCAAAAATCATAACCAGTCTAGTAAAAGTTTGCATGTTTAAATTTGAAATCCTCTTTAAGCTTGAAATACCAGTTCTTAAGTTAGATGTTGTTCATGACAGGTACTGCAATGACCTTCTTTACAAAAAGTTAAGTCACTTGAGAATATATCTTTTTAGCTAAATTCAGGTATCTCTTTTTCTCTACCATATCAGAACAAATTATAATATTGCATATTAGAAAAACCCAAAAAATTGTATATTGGCATCCTAAGAATTTGAGATGTTGATAGTAGTGAAAAAAAAATAGTGAAAAAAGGGTGAATTGAATATTTTGGAACAATTAGAAATCATTAAGCATAACAATATCTCCCTCATTAACAATCAGATAAACGTTTCAAGTTCAAGCTTGTTGCACGTGTTCAGAGGTAAAATAAAATAAATGGTGGGGTTGAACCTTTACTATATAACAATGCTTGATTGAATAATGCTTCGCTTTGCGATTTTGTCGCGGTCTATCGCCTGATGATGCTTCGGTAGCGGGGTGAAACGATTGTTCAGTTTGTGATAGTGAATGTATGTTTGTGCATGTGTTTCTAAGAATCCTGCATGTAACGGGTATGCAAAAACGGATAGTCCACTATACATTTAGCACTATATATATTTCTAAATTATTTATAGAAGCAGGCATTACTTCGCGGAATTCCATATTACAGGCACTATAACAAAACTACTTCGCTATAATCCGCACGGGTTATATTTTCTATTTACTGTATTGTTGATTATAGCAAAATAATTTTATTTTTGCTTTTGTATGTTGATAGACGTAGCATTGATATATGTAGAGGGTTGATAGATATCAAAATTTGTTCCTTTCTAGATCATAGAGAATTTAGAAGGGAGAACTGGAATATCCATCTTAGGTTAAAATCTCTTGAGAAGGCTTAATATTCATGCTTGGGGATTGGATGATTGAAAAGATTCTTGACGATTCAGTCTTTTAAGACTGAGGATTGTATGTGACAATTTATAATTATAGTCTTTTTATTTCAGATAATGAACTGAACCAGAATCAAATTATAAATGTGGACCCATTTCTAAGTGAACCTTTAAGTCAGGTACAATTAAATGATTTATAGAAGCAGGCGTTACTTTGCGGAATTCCATATTACAAGCAATACAAGAGAACTAACTACTTTGCTATAATCCGCATGGGTTAAGTGAATGCATGCAAAGCCAATGTGTATGAAGCAGGCAAAATCTACGCACCTTATACATGCAGGACCAGTCACCACATGCACCCCAAGGCGCAATTCACCAGCAACAACGCACACAAAAGCAGCACACACACCCACCACCACAATCTCGACGATCGTTTCGCCCCGAAACCGAAGCATCATCAGGAGGATAGGCTCCACGACAAAAATCGTACTGCAGTACGATCATCAGGAGGATAGGCTCCACGACAAAAATCGTACTGCAGTACGATTTTTGTCGTGGAGCCTATCCTCCTGATGATGCTTCGGTTTCGGGGCGAAACGATCGTCGAGATTGTGGTGGTGGGTGTGTGTGCTGCTTTTGTGTGCGTTGTTGCTGGCGAATTGCGCCTTGGGGTGCATGTGGTGACTGGTCCTGCATGTATAAGGTGCGTAGATTTTGCCTGCTTCATACACATTGGCTTTGCATGCATTCACTTAACCCGTGCGGATTATAGCAAAGTAGTTAGTTCTCTTGTATTGCTTGTCAGGTACAATTTTATTTTTTGATGTTGATGTCTTTTTAAATGGCCCCTTACAGATATAATATTTATAAATTTTTGCATATTGTTCCTAAGATAGTATATAAATAAAAATTTATTGTTTGCAGGATATCCCAGTCTTTGAATGTTTTACATCACAAAATAAAATAGAAAATGAAGTAAAACAAAAATGGTGTCTGGAGCTGGGCCAAGATACGCAAAAAATTATTATTGAACAAGGTATTTCTGAGATATTCACATATATGAATCAGTCCTATATCCTTTTAAAACTTCGGTAGCTTGGTTAGTTACTTACTGTTGCAAAAGATTTACACAGATAACCAAATCACATAAGCTTGGTGATTATCTGTATTAAACTTTGTAGATAACAAAATATAAAGTATATTCACATTAATTATTTTGAACAGCTAATGTTTACAGGTTGGAGGCATTCATAATTCAGAAATAAAGAAGAATTTTTTTTATACATAATTAAAATGTTAATAACTTTTTTTATAGTCTTTTTTTACATACGTTTGTGAAATCTGGCTGATTCCTATTTAAGTTTATTACGTCTGCTTTGAACACTATAAAGTTTTCCGTGGTAAAGTAAGTAAATGTAAATAATTATGATTTCTCTTATATTTCAGGAGATAATGTAGAACTAGCAGCTTTATACACTGAGCAAAAACCACCCCACTTGGATGCCATTCCACATACTGAAGACTCATCATTACAAAACCAACAGTCAAATGTATTGGAAAATACAATTTTCACTCCCATATCCAACATACAAATACAATCAATTGGACAGTTAATAACAATTTCTGCTACATTTAAGGTAAATACATATTTTTAGTGTCTCTAATATAATTTAGTTATGTATACTGTAGTAAATTATAAATAAATAATATAATAAACATATAATAAATAATAATAATAAATTGACTAAATAAATATATGGGACACATCACTGTCTGTCCCCACAGTAAATAACTTAATACATGTATTATAGGTGCCAGTTAACTAGTAAATATATACATGTAATTAAATATGTACATATAATTTTAAATACTTACATAAATATGTTAACACTCCCTCAATCTAAGAACTATCAATTGTAAATGCTGGCTTCAACTGGAATCGAACCTGCAACCCACCTGTGCCAACTGGCAAGACTATATAGTATAGTATATAGTTACTCACACACACAACAACACACACATAATGTCTTTTTCCTTCTAGAATAAAAGTGACAGTCAATATCTGGCAGTCTTTTACATAAGTTACATAGTATCTGTACAGGATGATATTTTTTTATAGTATGAAAATTTGATCATTAACTTGAATGATTTTTTTATATATTTTCAATATTATATAAATGAAATTACTGTTAACTTGTACTATAATATAATTATATAAACCAATAATTAAATATAGAGATATATAAATGTATAATTTTATAAGGTATATTAATTCTGTAACTAATCATTAGAAATGTTGTTATCCTTGGATGCAGAAGAGCTCCCCATTATCTCTGCCCTATGTATAAGAAATAATCGTGACATCGTTATTGACCTAAAATTAAATACTTCAAAATTAATTCCTGAAACTTCCAGTGTGAAGTACCTGATTGTAACAAGGAATTTATAAGTAAGCAAAAATTAAACAAGCATATGAGTATACATAATAAAGATAGTAACACAAAACTGCAAAGGCCAGTAACTGTAGAGTGTCCAGCCAAGAAAGTCCATGGTGGTGTTAACGATGTATGTGGAAGAATATTTCATGTTAGGGAAGATCTTATGAAACATTTGAATGTGGATCATACAACTGACGATGCTATTTATAGGTAAGTTGAAATTTATTTGTACTATTTAAACTTGTTTCATTAAGTGAATTTAAATAAAGCTAATTGGTTGACCCGTTTATGTCCAAATAGAAAAAAAATATTGGTTCCTGCCCGGGGTAACCCCGTGACCCTCTTGAAACAGTCGCGCCTTCTCACTGTTGTGCTATCACACTACACTACACTGTCATAAAATCACTCAGAATGTGACTCTTAATAAAAAGCTTAGCAAAAGTTTTGGGTGATGCATAGGTCAAGGTTACGAATCCTGCATGTATCGGGTACGAAAACGGATAGTCCACTCAACATTTAGCATTATTTTTATTTACTTTATCGCGGATTATAGCAAAATGTATTTTATTATTACTTTCGTAATATGGATCTGTGCAAAGTTACGCATAATTCTATAGAGGCTGACGTACATATAGTACCCGGCAATAAATATTGCACATTGATGTTTAGAACGAAACAGCCGGCCGATTCGGTTTTGTAGAGCGCTGTCACTCACGGGTTCGTCAGTCTCTGCGACAGAAACAACGCTCTATGAAGCAGAATCTAGCCGATTTCTCTCTCTAAGCCTCGATGTGCATTATTTATTGCCGCGTACTATACATGACATGTTCAAGTGACATGACAATCCTTTACAGCGCCTCGCTTTAAGCCGAGGTCAACAAATATTAGGTCCTTACATATGAAATTGGCGTTTTCTATGGGAGGAACATAAAGTCGTTTTTTTTTAATGAAATATATTTAATTAATCAAAGTATGTACCATTGCTATGTATGCACTTTTGCCATCTCATAGGTAGTTCATTGATCCCCTTACTAAAAAAACCATTCGGGCGGGAATGAATAAAATCTTTAAAGGCGGTTTGGACTGCCCCATCGGAGTTGAATTTTTTTCCTTGCAAGTAGTTATCCAAATTGCGAAAAAAATGGTAATCTGTTGGAGCAAGGTCTGGAGAGTACGGTGGATGTCTAAGACATTCTAATTGAAGCTAGTCTGATTTGGTAGCCGTCTGTTGTGCAGTGTGTGGTCTAGCGTTGTCCTTAAGCAGCAGTGGCCTAGTGCGATTGACCAGCCTCGGTTGTTTAGCAGCTAGCTTTTCCATCATGGTTTGCAGTTGCTGACAATAGATATCTGCCGTAATCGTCGGCCAGATTTAAGAAAGCTGTAGTGAACGACACCGGCACTAGTCCACCAAACACTTACAAGCAACTTTTTTTTAGTCAATTTTCCCTTAGGGCAGGATTTGGCTGATTCGCCAGGGTTCAGCCATTGCGATGAGCGCTTCCGATTATCGTAGAGGATCCACTTTTCATCACACGTAATGATTCGATTTAAAATTCCTTCATTATTGTGCCGGTTGAGTAAGGTAACGCAGCAGTCGACGCGCGTTTGTCGGTTTGCTTCACTCAATTCATGAGGTACCCACCTTTCAAGCTTTTTCACCTTCCCAATTTGCTTCAAGTGGATTAGAATAGTTTTATCACTAACACCGGAGCCTGCAGCTAACTCGGACGTGGTTTGCGATGGATCCGCTTCCACAATAGCCTTCAATTCTTCATTATCAACTTTGGTCTCCGGCCGTCCACGAGGCTCGTTCTGCAGGTCGAAATTTCCAGAACGAAAACGTTGGAACCAAAAACGCACTGTGTTTTCTTTTGCGACACTGTCACCATACACATCATTAATCCTTCGAGCCGTTTCTGCAGCACTGGTGCCACGGTGGAACTCATACTCGTAAATAACGCGATATTTCATGTTTTCCATTTTGTAAACAGAGTGACACAAAGAAAAAAACAAAAGAAGAAAAAACAAATGAATTCGGGGGTTTGAAACACAAATGCATGAGTAAATAGCTGTATGAATTTGAATTTGGAATTCCAAACCATAAAGGTAATATTCGAGATCAAAGTGGCCAGTACGACAAAACGCCAATTTCATATGTAAGGACCTAATACATTATGGGAGTAAAAAAATATAATGATTCTTTAATCTAAGTTTAAAAGTACTTGGAGAAAGGTTTAGGCTATCATAGATAATGCTGTATGGCAACGAGTTCCATAGACGTGCAGCAAGAACTGTAAAAGATTTAGCAAAAAATACAGTATTTTGTGTTGGTATCCAGCTGTACCGAGTGCAATCGTCGATTCTTCTGGGGGTCTGGTCTGCGTGCGCACGCACGGTCTCACATGATGCGTGTCGAGATCCCGTGCCCGTGGCCGGGCTGCCCGCGGGTGTTCCGCCAGCCGTGCCGGTTGCGGGAGCACTCGCGCGCGCACACCGGCGACAGGCCCTACCCTTGCTTATATCCAGTGAGTGTTATCTATCACTACATAGTATAAAACAAAGTCGCTTTCTGTGTCTGTCCCTATGTCCTTATGTCCCTATGTCCCTATGTATGCTTCAATCTTTAAAACTACGTAACAGATTTTGATGCTGTTTTTTTAAATAGATAGAGTGATTCAAGAGGAAGGTTTATATGTACAATAACATTCAATTTGGAGTAGAGAAGTACTGTAATTTTTGAGGTTTCTAACGTGATGTCGTAAATAATTACTATTTTTTCCTCTTATATTGCAAACGCAGGCTTAACCCTACGAGATTTACCAAAATAATGTACTAAGTATTCGTACATCTTAAAAAGATCTACAGAAAACTCCGCGAGGGTATATGTCTATCTCTTATGGATAACCCACATAGTATTTTTTTGTCATTTACTTTTTACGAAAAATAACGCCCTCTTTTCGAAGCAATTTTAAGCAATACAGCATCAATCCTTATCCAATTAAGTACCTTAAATACATTGTTGATTTAATATAGATCAATATGGCCGTTTACAGCATGTAATTTAAATGAATATTTTCGAAGATATTACAGATTTAAAATGCGCCGCGTGCCTATAAATAGCATGTCGGAGGTCGCGCTTCGGCCTATAGCACTTATAATTTAGCAGCGATTGGATTAATTGTAAAAATAAAATAAATAGAGAAAAATGTAAAAAGGAACTAGGTAGAATGTATTATATGAATTAAGATATTCCAAAGATAGCAGGAAATTTTCATGGTGTAGGGAAAGGGGAATTGTTTTACTCCAAATTTAACGCGTGCGGGCCGCGGGCAGTAATGAATAAATCAAAACTACTGGATCTATTTTAATCATTTTTTTCACTGAGTGACAGCCTATACTTATATATTTTATACCCGTGCGAAGCAGGGGCGGGCCGCTAGTACTATATATAACAAAGACCCAAAAAGCTGTCTGTCTGTATGTAATCGATTTTCTCAAAATCTACCGACCGGATCTTTGTACGGTTTTCACCAAAAGATTGTGCAATACTTCTGGATGGTTTAGGTGAATAGTACATATCGGTATTAAGTAAATTCTGCTGAAGAGATCGCGCAGTTGTTAAATACTTGCTTGCTGGGAGCTTTAGTGTCGTGCGCTGCGTAGTCCAGCAGAGATACGCTGAAGTAATGTACTAGAGAACTGTAGTTCTATAGAACTACTATAAAGAAGTCCGGGATAGCATGTATCTATAGATGTGGTTAACTCACATTAACTACTTTTATATTTAAAATTTGAATTCAAAGAAAAAATTTGTGACATGCAGATTTCCACGCGGGAAAAGCCGCTGTCACAGCTAGTTATTTAATATTGTTTTAATATTAAAATTCAAATTCAAAATATTTTTTATTCAAGCACACTTGTTATTATTTATTTTCGCCGTGTGATAGCCGGCTGAGTAGAATAGACCACCCTCGTGGGTGTAGCGAGGTAAGGGCAAGGGGCGGCAGCTGCCCCCCCTTACACTGAAAACTGTAACACTGGGAAACTGTCAACTCGCAACATAGTGACACTATAAAAGGCTTGGATAGTACCTATAATGTAACTTAATGTAAAGATAAGTAAATATTAGTAAAGTTTAAATTAATTAATTAAAATGAAAGGTATACCTTTCTTCTACTTTTTCTGTATACTATATATAGTATTGCCAAAAAAGTAATAATATTGAATATTGATAAATATAAAAATCTACTAAAACAACAAAGTTTAGGATTTTTTGCAAACGTCCCCTCTCGCCCCCGTTATAGAATTCTGACAATGCCCTTGACCACCCTCATTTCTTACCGAGGTGTGTCGTAAAAGGCGACTAAGGTAAGTTGACGTCAAGCAGGCGGCCGGTCGTAAAACAAAATTGTTTTGGAAAATAAATTAATAATAACAAGTCATTATCCTCCTGCCCTTATCCCACTATAAGTGAGGTCGGCACAACATGTTACAAACATGTTGTCACATGATTTGGCTGTGTATTTTACGACCGGCCGCCTCCCTAACGTCAACTTACCTTAGTCGCCTTGTACGACACCTCGGTAAGAAATGAGAGTCGTCTAATCTACTCAGCCGGATACCACACGACGGTGACAACTGGTATATACATATAGAATTTTAAATACATACTGAAATACAAATATACACCCAGATTGTTTATAGAAAATGTTGGCCCCCGGCAAGAATCGATCCCGTTACCCATTGCGCCAACGGAGTAGTCAAGTCTTTTTCTTTTTTCGAACTGACTGTATGCTGTTAGCCCTAATGGCTTTTACAGCGTCACCGGGCGGGACGGGCGAGCGCAGAAGCATCGTCGAGGTTGCGAAATGCAGAGAGTAGAAGCGCAGAAGCTCTACTTAAGTCGGGGAACGTCGTCCTAAGGGTGCCTCCTGTGAGGCCGGACCACGGCTTAGGGCGACGCATAGTGGAGGGTTCATGGTATGACTTAGATTAGTCATTGCGGCGTCGGAAGTGTGGCGAGAAGCCACGACCGACCGACGTCAGAAAACTGGGACCTCGTCTTCGCCGGCGAAGACGCTGTGTGTGTGTATTACGTGTTTCTGTGTTCGCGATCGTTATTTGATCGTCGGGGTCATACAGGACGCTTTTTGGACGCCTATATTTTCGATGGTCGGACCTAACTGGGAGTAGTCGAGTTAAGTCAGTGTTGTGTGTATTAAAGAGTTGCTTATCTTATCTCATTACCATGTAGAACTGCGGCTGGTCATTCCGTACGGCAAGCAAACTGATGCGGCACGCGCGTCGCCACACTGGTGACCGGCGGCACACGTGCTCGGCGTGCGGGCGCGCGTTCCTGCGCCGTGAGCACCTGCGCGACCACGCCACCCGACACAGCGAGCCCGGCAAGCGAGCGACGCACGCGTGTCCGCACGCAGGTGAGCACCGACCGGCACTATTTACATATTTAGGTACGTAGAGTAAGCTTGGGTATGATTTAGGGATGGACAGAATCACCAATCACTTAGTGGTCATGATATGATTCACTCATCATGTTCCGCGCAAACGTGCGGACGGATGAAACAACCTCCGAGACCTGGGCCCGTCGTCTCGGCGTCTCAACCTACCTTATGCGGCCGTCAGCTTTATGTGGTCCGGCCTCATGAATCACTGCGTGTATATGTGTAGGTGTGTGTGTGTGCTTATACCGTTGGCTCGCCTCTGCAGTCTTCCACGGACACGTAATGTCTGTTTCTCCCGGAGTATACACTTCACTATATCGGTTAAATGACACAAATAACACCCGGTGTGCACACAACCTTCGTAAGGTCACACGTTATTGAATCGTCCCTATATCGGGGAATAGTAACCCAACGCGCACTAAAACCGCGGACGGTCGCGTCTTCTCAAACGCTTCACTGATTGAACGCGTCACTAAATCTGAGAACCACACCCGAAACGCAAAATTACACGTGTGCGTTATACAATAAAGCCGTATACAGGCGCACGCGGCCTGTCCTTATCGTATTCGAAACATCACTAACTGTCGGCCGCTCGCGTCGATCGATAATTTTGGCCAACACTGGGTAATACATTCACTTGGAATATCATAAAAGTGCAACATAACCTCGATACATATGATATAATGATAACATTTCATTGTGATATTATTTTACTTTTTAAGGAATGTCCATAATTTTGTATAGCAATAGCAGTTATCTAAAATCCAATAGATGTATGTATGTTGGTCTCATAGGTTACACAAATCCCTAGAATTCTAGAGGAATGCAGTTTCCACACGATATTTTCCTTGACCGAAAATGCCATCACAATACACAAGCACTACACACGTTCACTATCACAAACTCAACAATTTCGCCCCGCAACCGAAGCATCATCAGGAGATAGACTCCACGACAAAATCTCAAAGCCTGGAATCGGTGGAGGTTTGTGCATGTGTTTTTACGAATCCTGCATGTATCGGGTATGAAAAAACAGATAGTCCACTATACATTTAGCACTAAATATATTCTCTATTTATGTATCGCGGATTATAGGAAAATAATTTTTATTATTACTTTTCTATTAGCGATCTCCGCAAAGTAAAGCCTAATTCTATAAACTATCTAAATGTAATTATTTAGCAGCATCACAGATTATAGCAAAACAATTTGATAATTACTTTTGTATGAAATATATAGATATTCATTTACAAATTTTCAGATTGCCAGCAGAGTTTTACTAATATGAGCTCACTATACATGCATATGAAGAAAGTCCACAAAAAGGAAGAAATCCAACAGCCTGTACTCAAAGAAAATGAGAAACAAGAGCAGCCTGTATCGAAAAAAGTTCAAAATATGTTTGTGGTAATGTACAACCTTTTTCCTTTGTGCAATTAATTCTACTTCAATCGAATTAAAATGTAATCCATAATTTGTCAGGTTAACCTATTAGAACCTCCTGCGTCCACTGAGGTAGAGTCCACTGAGGTAGAGTCCACCGAGTTAGAGTCCACCGAGTTAGAGTCCACTGAGTTAGAGTCCACTGAGGTAGAGTCCACTGCAATAGAAGTGGAAACAAGTGAAGAGGTATTCCAGGAAGAAACCGAAGATGAGGAAGGCCATTCAGCGCGTACTCATTGCACTTGGCCTTTAACTTCCCGCACTCTGCAGTATCAACACAACGCCTATGTACTGGGAGATGATGTGCAAGTATGTTACATTATAATCATTAAATTAAATATTAATCCTAGACCAATGCCGCCGTGTGGTATCCGGTTTAATAGAATAGACCACCCTCTTTCTTACCGAGGTGTTGTAAATGGCGACCAAGGTAAGTTGACCCACCGTGTAGTATACGGCTGACTAGAATAGACCAGCTTCTTTCTTACCGATGTGTCATAAAAGGCAACTAAGGTAAGTTGACATAAGGCAGGCGGCCGGCCGTAAAATACGTAGCCAAATCATGTGTCAACATGTTTATAACATGTTGTGCGGACCCCACTTTGAGCGAGCTAAGGGTTGGAGCAAGGGTGTAGACACAATTCTATACAGGGGGGGGGGGAGATAATCCTAGAGTAGGTATAGTTTTTTAATCATGGTATTTAAGATATCAGTAGCTCACATTAGTAATGTAGGTGAGGTACATTTTAGGCCTCATAATTTGTCAAGCCTTACAAAGTGTCATTATGTTCCCTGTTGTCAGTATCCCAGCTGCCACCCCTTTCCCCCACCTCGCTACGCTGGGTAGGTGGATGATGACGATCCTAGACCCAATAATAAGTATAGAATGCACAACATTCTTACCTCTGTTTGGATTTATACATACATCACTATATAGGAGGTCAGTAAATATACATTCAGCTTCCATACGTTATTCAGCTTCTATATGTTACCAAAACTCTGAAGAATATCTTTCGAGTTCTGTGGATTGAGTTAAAAATGTCTATATCCAATTTCCTATTGAATAAAACTCTCATTAGAATTATATATTTTTTTACATACAGTTGCATTTCTATATAACATGGGTATTTATAAAAATATTACCGATTGCCAAATAATTTCAAACAGAATAACTAATAACTTTAATGGTAAACTCTATCTTATCTCAAACTTTGTTACTATGTGATGAAAAATTCTCAAAAAAATTTAGTTCTTAATTATGTAATTTGAGGCAATAAATATAGTTTTGTTATATAATACTGGATAACACCTTTTCCTTGGAAGTTCTCTATAATGTCAGTGTTTTTGAGAAAGAAACGGAATACGGCTAAACAGTGATTATTGAAATATTATTTATTTTATTAATGTCAAGAAATAATGTTGCTGATGTAATAAGGCAATCATAAATTCGAAACAATGTTGCCAGCAACAAATTTTTAAGGTCGATTGATATTTTCTACAGGTAGAACAATCGGAGGGGTCCGAAAGCAATATTAGAAGTGATCTTTTCCTTCACGGAAATGTTCTACACAACGAAGATAGCGAGTGAGTTTTGAATCTTTTTTTAACTAGCTTCTACCCGCGACTTCATTAGCGTGGACTGTATGTAATCCCAACCCTTCAAATACCTCCATCACAAAAATCATATCGATCCGGGTTTAAATTGCAGTTCCTATTGCAATGATTCCGCTACTCAGCGTGAACATTAAATTTGGTTTCCTTCATGGTATTACTATAAATTAGGTAAGATATATACCATACACCATAAAAAATACATATATACCATAATCATATAAAACCTCTCTTAGTGAGCAGCAGCATCTTGCATTATCTGTTAATGTGGGACTCCATTGGGTCTCCTAATTTAATAAAAAAAAACATGAGCATATAAAAACAATGATTTAATTTAATATTTAATTCAAAACGTTCGTTTAATAACTTTTTAGTATATTCATTACTTCTTATATAAAATAATTCTTTTGAATCAATATCGATGAAATTTGACACAATTAATGCTTATACAACATATAGGCTATAGAAATCCTGTTAATTCAATAGGAATTAGGATGATATTACACCACCATATATTATTAACATTATAAGTATGATAAAACACCATATATTATTAACATTATAAGTATTGTTTATTCACAATGTCTCAAAGTTTATTAATATATTGACGGCCTGGAATCGAGTCCTTTAAGGCCAAGTCATATCTGTAATTAAAAGAGGTTCCATTTCCATACCATACTGGATAAATTTAACTGAGTCATTAAAATGTATAATTAATGTAAGTAATACGAAAAAGTAAATGCGACAGTCTGTCTGTCTGTTACGTTTTCACGGCAATTCAGCTAAACCAATATCGATGAAATTTGGCACAATAAATGTTTATACACCGGGGTAATATAAAGGCATAGAATGTGTAAATGTCCCATATATCTATTTATTTATTCAAAGGAAAATATTCCTCGCTTATCGGCTCGTATCTCAAAGCACTCGTATATCGAGCTATCACTGTATATTCATTTATTTGTAGGCAAATGGCTCGTTGCCCCCGTGAGTCAGAGGGCGAAGGAGAGGGTGATGTGGACGGCGCGGGGCGGGGAGGGGCGCTTTCTCTGGATGCTGATTTACTGCTAGATGCACCCTCTGTCCATCTCGATCAGGTATTTATTGGAAATTACGTAAATACCGCGTCCGTGAAGCTGCTAAAAGCATTCGCATATTACTAAAAGAACTTCTTACGGCAAGGTGGTTGACTATCGAAGGTTTATTTTTTGACTGGTTAAAACTATAGCAAGGTTATCGATAAAATATTATGGGACTTATTTGTATTTCAAATAAAATTATTTTCGCGCTTTTCGGTAACGGAATACATTCTAAGATATTTGTGTAGTCGTTCCATTCCAGTATGCCATTTCCAGAAGTGGGATAGAATATTGTATATATTATGTAATTTACTCTATGTATGAGTTTTTTTTTCAATTAGAAAAACTTTACGATCTATGTGTTTGAGTTTTATTATGCATAGAATGAGCTGTGATAGCCCAGCGGTGAGACCGTGCGACTCTTACGAGGGGAACACGAGTTCGAACCCGGGCAGGCACCAATGAGTTTTTCTATTAAAACTTATGTGTCTAATTGATAATTGCAATTTATCACACGCTTTTCGGTGAAGGAAAACATCGTGAGGAAACCTGCATATCTCTAGAGCATTCTAGGGATATGTGTAACCTACCAATCCGCATTGGAGCAGCGTGGTAGGTCTTAGCTCCAATCGTTCTCTCCAAAAAAGGAGAGAGGAGGCCTTAGCCCAACTGTGGGCATAGTAACAGGCCGTTACTTTACTTACTTTTATGCATAGAATGCAGTTCTGTGTATGATTACCACGTTTAGAACAAATTGTTACCTACAGGAGGAGCTATACACTGATGCAGTGGAGTCATCATTCCGCGTGTTTCTTCTAAGCGGAGAGGAGCTTACCTAGCCATACTTAAGACTGCTCTAAGCAAAATTTATTTTCTTACACTTTTATATCATTGCGAGTGATATTTTTAAAACGGTTATTTAAGTTGAGAGATCCTACGTTTATTATATATTTGGTTCCAAATAAAATATCGTAAATCGTGATAACACTATTCCATAACTATGCAAATATGAAAATATCAATTATATGGACTCGAAAATTATTGAACTATTTTGCTGTAATCTACGTTTAAAAGAAAACAATTTTTTTTAATCTAACAAAAGTAAACGCCTACTTCTATAAATTATCTATGGACTCAGTTTTGAAAAGCTTTACATATAGCTGTCTTTAAAGAAGTAGAAGTTTGACCAGCAGGGTAAGTAAGGCTTCTTTTTATAACGAATTTTATTATTTTATATTTTACATTTATGATTTGATTGTTCTTAATATTTATACATTGAAAGAAATTTTATTTGAAATCAGATATACCTGTGAATTCGTAAACCAAAGTTTTTGTATACTCTGTATTTATTAAGAAAAAGCGGTTGGCAGGTTTGTAGCACGTAGGCAGAGAAGAAACATCTCTATCTCTTTAAATAGTTATACATGTATTGCCTTACTAAAAAAATCTTAATTATTCATTTCCACAAAAAAAGTTAGTCAAAAAAGATGACTACAAAGTTTAGTTTTTTAATTAGTTATAAATGAAATTACAATATAATGAGATCTTAGACGAAATAAAACAATGCTCAGAGACTTTTTCATATTGTTTATCTGCCCTAAAGGATAGATAAAAGTCCATAGAGTTATCATAATTAAAGTGGGGAGCCATAATCAGAGCTGTAGCCTAGCCAAGTCAACTTTTAGAAAACGATTCAATTGCAATGCAATTTAAAGTCGGTACCTAAACTGAATCGCTTTCTTTTCGTACTGTGAATTGTTTTTAACTGCATTTGGATCGCTGGAGTGAATGGAGGATTTGCGATTCAGTTTAGGATTTAATTTGACAATGACTTAAACTGTGCGTCTTTAACACGTCATGGTATGAAAAAGCAAAACAATTCAGTTTGGGTCTTCAGTTGATTCGCAATAAGAGGTCATGTTAAACCTGCTGTAAGTGACAATAAGACAATAAATAATGAGAGGGTAGATGTAACTCATATACTTCTTTATCTAATAACACATAAAAAAGAGAGATAGTTAGATCACATCGTTGTCTTTATTTCTCTTCATTGTAATATGTCACTTTATAGAATTAGGCGTTACTTTGCGGAGATCCATAATACAAAAGTAATAATAAAATTATTTTGCTATAATCCGCGATACAGTAAATAGAAAATATATATAGTGTTTAATGTATAGTGGACTATCAGTATTTTCATACCCGATACGTGCAGGATTCGTAAAAGCACATGCACAAACCTCCACCACTTCCACCACAATACACAAGCACTACACAGTTTCACTATCACAAACTCAACAATCGTTTCGCCCCGCAACCGAAGCATCATCAGGAGATAGACTCCACGACAAAATCGCAAAGTGATTTGCGATTGTTGAGTTTGTGATAGTGAAACTGTGTAGTGCTTGTGTATTGTGGTGGAAGTGGTGGAGGTTTGTGCATGTGCTTTTACGAATCCTGCACGTATCGGGTGTGAAAATACTGATAGTCCACTATACATTAAACACTATATATATTTTCTATTTACTGTATCGCGGATTATAGCAAAATAATTTTATTATTACTTTTGTAATATGTCACATTTAAGGCTACCTTCCCTACTCTAAATATAATAATTCTATAAAAGGTCAACCTTTAAAATGATACGTCAATAATTTAGTAATCTGTGCCTCATTAAAGGTTTTTATAAAATTTATATTCACAGTTTTTAAATATTTCGTAAGCGTTTGTTATGAGTAATGCTTTGTTATAAAATACTCGGACGTTTTAACTAATTTATAGTTATAAATAAATAAATGAAATGGCCAATAAGAGAGTATTATAATTTTTTTTTGTATAATTCTAAATTGCACAATGCTAAATAATTACAGTTTTTTATATTTGTTAACTAAATTTAATACATCACATAGTATTTGTGCTCTTTTTGACTGTTAATTTAATTTTAGTTTAGCAAACTTCGGGCAATAATGAGTTAATTAAAATTCGTTTATTGATTTTACTGTTTATTGATTTGTGATCAATTCTCTCGATGGTACATCTCGGTAGGAGCAATAATTCGAATCAACATTAGACTGCATTTGAAAGAGCAATGAATTAGCTAAATTATACTTACATTTAAAAAGTACAAAGGTCTGTGCATATACGAAATTAATTATGAATTTTAGGGTGCAATAAAAAAACTGATTTTGAAAAAGTTACATTTCTATTTTTAATATTTATTATATATATATATGACACCGATGATTTACCGGGATTTTTTACAGAAGAATTAAAATTTTTATTAATGTTTAAGTAATAAAAATGAAATACAAGTTTGTGCCAGATATATTAGGTGATGTTTTTTCGTTAGCAGTAAATTTTAGCAATATCTTGGCATTATCATTAACAAAACTCGGCCTAGGGCTTACTTATTTTAGTGCGATTGACAAGAATTGCTTCAAGACAAGCGTGTATCGATAAAACAAAAAAAAATATATAATCCCTTCCTAAAAAAAAAATTCTCCTCAAATCTTACCTAAAGCATTCAATTTATATGAATTATCACTTATTAATATTAAAATAGATAAGATTATGAATAAAATATAATTAACAAAACAGCCTACATAAAACCATAGTGTGACACAAGTACTCCTATTAGATATTTTATGGAATTGAATATATTTATTTAAATATACTTTCCCTTTTTTAAACATTATAAGTATTTAACAATTTTGAATAGCCTAGAATAGTATAGACTAGAGACTACATGAATCTCAGGTTGGTTTTTAGTCCAAGTGAAGTATGAAATTGTAGCAAAACAAGTTTTAGGAAGTTTATCTAATCAAACTGGGTAATAATTGCTGTTGATTTTTCATCGCATATTTTTTGTTATTCACATTAAAAAATAGAAGAAATGTAAAACGAAATAATATACATATATTATAATTTAAAGACCATCTCATAAACGAACACGTGTAAATTGAAATTGTAAAATGTTACTTCTATCGTTGTACTGCAGTCAGATGTTGACGCATCGTCTTTGGCTGGCTCGTTGGCGCAGCGGGTAGTACTCTGCCTTGAGCTCCTTGGGTCGCGGGTTCGATTCCCGCCGAGGGCCAACATTTTCTATAAACAATTTGTTGGTTCTTCGAGCCTGGCTGTGTATTTGTATTTTAGTATGTCTTTAAATATATATATGTAGTATATCTACCAGTTGTTCGTCACCCATAACAAAGTATTAAGTTACTTACTTTGGGGTCGGACGACCGTGTGTAAGTGTCCCATATATTTATTTATTTATATTTATTTGGCAATTTATGTAACCTGGTTTATATATCGCACTCATAGTAATATTGACCTAATTCAAAATTAGCTTTAATTGAGTTAGATACATTGTAATTCTTTGCCATCTACGACATCTACGCGAACTATTAAAAGACTAGTGTTTTCAAGTTCGGTCTCACGGATTTTGTAGGCTCTACGCTTAGCTTAATTGCAATTTGTCAAAAAACAACTTTTTTGAATTATGTCAGTTTAATACTAAGAGTGCGATATATAAAAAAATTCGTGTTTTAACATGAATTTAATGTTAAAATAAAATTAGAACACTTCTTGATGATGAGATGCCAAGAAATTTTGATCTCTACGCGCCTTCTCAGTAATTAGGTACGTTTTTTTTTTGTGTGAAATAGCTTTCTGTTTTATGTGATAATTGTTTTGATATGTTTTATGTATTCAGTTATAGTTATATTTAATTAATTTCGTGTATAAGTAAGAAGGATTGTTTTGGAAAAGAATCTTTTGAAATGACATGACTAACTTTCCCTTTTTTTCGAAAGATAAGAAAAATCATTAAAAAACCAGACAGGATCTGAACCGTTTATTGATTTAAAACATATAATATTATTGCCTTTATAACTGTAATGTCAGTATTGATTGTAAGTAAAAAGTCCATTTCACATGGAATTTGTCTGGTTAATAAATAACAATATTGTTACATGTTGCAAATACAACCTCCTTTATATAGTTGGGCAATAATATAAAAAAACGACGTGAATGTCGTTGAGTTGCTGAAAGACATTAAATGGGTAGACTTTTGAGAAAATTGATTTTTAACTATTGTAGTGTATGTGGGTTGACATGTTGTATATTACCTTGTATATTTATATACAAGACACATACATGAATATCCTCACACTAACTCAGACTTATGTACAAATAAACATACACAGTCTCAAGCGCACAGACGTGTAGTACACGAGAGCCCTTTGGTGAGAGTGGACGTGTAGTTACATGTTGTTACATGTTGTTACTTGTAGTGCGTGTTTGAGCCTGTGCTATATTCATACAACATTAGTATATTAATACATCAAAGCGAACACTACAACTATTAAATAAGTGTATAGGAAAAATCGTTATAATATTTTTTAAATTACTTTATTTACTTTTTAAATTAGTCTTTTTAATTTTGTTTGCCCTTAAAGTATTAGTCAATTGCACATAATAAAAAGCTAAATTGGTGTGTCGTTGCTAAGAGATGTGTTTACCAATTCAATTTTTGTTGTGCAAACCAAAGTTGGTCATGTCCTAACTTGGAAATTCTAAGTATCGAGCAAAGCAACAGTTGGTAGGTTAAGATTTATAGTGTAGTTTAATAAGGTTAGCTTATAATTATATTGTACATAAGAAAAAATATTTTGGATATATAAACATGGAGATGCTTATTTTTTGAGACTGTTGTCCAAAATGAACTTTTTGTTAAAAATATATTATTTTCTAAAGTTGATTTATGTAAAGCTCCTTATTTGTGGATGTCACTATTAACTTTTTTAAATAAATATATTAGATTATTTGGTAGATATAACCATGTCTGCTTTATACTATGAAATTTGTATATGATTAATTGAAGAGAACGTGATGAAGTGATTTTATTTACCACTTTTTAAAAATGTTGATTGGTCTATTTATTATCATAACGAAATAAATGGAGAAAAAAAACCAAAATTAACTAATCGTTATATAAGTCGTGCTCATATGATACATAACCGTAAGGATTTTCAATATTTTACATAGCGGGTATATTTGTTTAAGGCATATGTTTTATATATTTTTTATAATACATATATTTCTTTGCTTTTATCAAGTTTAATAAAAGTTGATTGTGATCGAAAATAAATTTTACACTAAATTCTGATTTATTTCAATTTACGGACCAAAAACATTTAAATATAAAATGCAATAGTTCGTATGATAAAAAAAGATTCGCTAAATAGGGAGCTGTGAATAAAATTCTAAATTATATTTATGTAAAACTTTTATTTTGTTGCTATGTGTTTTGTTTATGTATTTTGGTTAGTGTTTATAATGCATCGCACATTAGCGTCGTGCTAAGTCAATATTAAATTAGTCACATATCATTATTTAGTTTTGTTATTATATAATTATATTTGCAATTGATTGCTTTGTGTTTTTGCAGATTTTACCATAATATAGAAATAAATGTTTTGGATAATCTATTTTATTTTATTTGATGAATTTATTATACGTTATGTAAAAGTTGTTACTTTACATGGTACCTCGAATCTATTTAATTCTTAAATTACTCGATGGTTTTAATTACATAACTTATGCATTCTGCTGCCCTTATCCCACTCTAAGTCGGCGCAACATGTTTTAGACATGTTGTTTCATGATTTGGCTAATTATTTTACGAATGGCTGCCTGCCTGATGTCAACCTACATTTACGACACGTGAGTAAGATATGAGGGTGGTCTATTCTACTCAGCCAGATACTACACGTCGGGTCGATTTACCTTAGTCGCCTTTTACCACACCTCGGTAAAAAAATGAGGGTGGTCTATTCTACTCAGCCGTATACCACACGGCAGAGATTTAACATATGTAGAAAATAAATATATTCTATTCTATTTACGATCGGCTTCCTGCCTGATGTCAACTTACGTTAGTCGCCTTTTACGACACGTCGGTAAGAAATGAGGGCTATCTATTCTACTCAGCTAGATACCACATGGCGCTTATCTTTGTCGCTTTTTATGATAAGACTGTAAGTAATTTAGTATAAAAGTGATTGGTCAATTTAATCAAAAAGTTATTTTGTGGCAAATTACAAAACTCGTGAATGTTAGAGACCCATTACTTGGAGCAGCAGCAACTAGCTTTTTTCATAGTTCATAGCGTGATTTCATAGATGGCATTGAAATAAGGATATCAATGTATATAACTAACAATCAAGTTAGGTAGTTACTTTGGGGACAGAAAACCGTGTGTGAAATTGTATAAAAAAAAACCATTGAAACTCACAAATTATCACATGATTTTAATAATAAATGGGAAATAATTTTATTATTATAAACGGGATAGATTGAGTGAAAAAAAGATACTGTATAATATTTTATTTAATGCTAAAACGGTATTATCTCTTAAACATGAAAATGAATTAACGCAAAACAAATTTGATCCCTAATCCAGAGTTCAATCAAATAAATAAAAAATAATAATTTGGTTTTATATGTATCATTAAAACATTACACTAAAAGTCTGATCTCGTTTTCAGTACTTTCTCATTTTTAATCATAAATGTCCACTACCAGAGTGGGTCACTAGAAGCAATTTTCACGCCTCAAAATATCCTGTATCCAGTATCCAAAATATCATGTAGTCGGGGCCCACCAAGTTACACCACTCGAACAACTGTCTTTTAAAAATTTCAATATTAAATAAATCAAAATTTTCGACTTCCCTACCCTAGATTGACATCAAACTATGTTAAAACTTGGCATTCATCAAAGAATATTGAAACCCTCCAAGTCTTTACCATACAAAATGTATATTATTAAATATTAGGCTTATGTTATTTAATTATTGATTAATATTTACTAATATACAAACTGATTAATATAAGGTACCTAGCTGATCCGGCAAACGTTATTTTGCCATATAAATTATTGCTAGCTAATTTCTAGTGATATTATATTTAAAAAATTGACCAACAAATAGAAAAATAATGTTAGAGGTGGACAATCCTTATCAGATAAGAGGTATGAAAAATAGTATAGTGATAGTAGCAGATTCTCAGACCGACTGAATATATAAGTTTTCATAAAAATCGGTCAAACCGTTTTGGAGGAGTATGTTAACTATCATTGAGACACGAGATATAAGGTTTTGCGTTAATTCACAATTATATATAATATGTATACATCCATTACGACACAGGGGGGAAACTTATAATGTATACTAATAATATACAGAGGTTTCGATTAAAATGTACCGTTCGTAAATTGCAATTTTCATAAAAACAAAAATTGAACGAAGGTTAGTCGTATAAAAAATTCTTCATAGGCGTGAAACGCAACAGCGTTCAGATGTGATTATAATAAAAAGTATAGTACGCGGCAATAAATAATGCACATCGAGGTTTAGCGAGAAAAATCTGCTAGATTCTGCTTAATAAAGCATTGTCTCTGTCGCACAGACTGACAAACCCGTGTGAAGCGTCACATACTGAGTGACAGCGCTCTACGAAACCGAACTGGCCGGCTGTTTCGTTCTAAACATCGATGTGCATTATTTAATGCCGGGTACTATACACTACTTTGTTAGTAATCCACTATTGGACAGACTTCTTCTTGAATAGATCGAAAGTAACATAACCAAACTAATCTAAACTAATCAAAGTCCATATTATTTACTAAATGCATTCATAAAAACATTTCATTGCTACAAAAATCAGTATCTCAACCATATTGCCACCGTCTAATATCGCTAACAATAATCCAGTAAACCTATATACTAAAATTTTGATTTAAACATACCAATGACAAGAATTAAGAACATACAAAGCACACTGATATATTTCCGACATTAAATATCCCACATATATACCACCTTATATCTTATTATAAGCATATGTAGATTATATATTACAAATTATGAAATTATTTATAGCAAGTAAATGATGATTTGAATGATTTTCTGTAATAAGAAACAAAATCATTTACTAATAAATGAATAAACAAAATATAAAATCAAATTCACAGTTAGGTTACTTTAGATCTTGCTACAAATGGGTTACATAATCTTACTTAATTATATCTTAATTTAATATCATACACAGCTCAATCTTTGGCTATTAAAAATAACCAAAGACCATCCTTAGATATACATAAAATTAAAACAAATGTGTTATACAATAATTAAGGCACTAGAATGTAGCAGAGATGTAGAGAAAGTTTCTATGAACTACGATAGATATAAATGTGGAGGAAATCAAGAGAAGTATTTATAGATTACAGCAATATAGATAGAATAGAGCAGTAATAATAAATATTTCAAAAATATAATAAAATAATAAAAGCAGTAATAATAAAATAGTGATATAGTTTTCTAGATTATATTTCTATTGAAGCAATACCCATTTTCTTATACCTATCTATAACAAAGACCACGACAGAACACTAGGTTTTAAAAGAAAACACTTCATTTATCTACTTAAAGTTAAAATACTTTTAGGACAATTCGATCGATGGTATTGTCAGACCATTCCAGGCGAATGTCGGTCTGGAGGTGTAAAAGGAAGTTCTAAACTAGTGGTTCGTATCAGACTAGTGGATAATTTGTCTCTGCAAATCGTAAAGCCCCAGAGCACAGTGTGAAGTACAAGAATACTGCCCATAGAGATAGCTACTATAGTGCCGGCGCGCGCTGGTTGCCGCCAGTCGAGAACTTCGTAGATGAAAGGATTTCCCATGCTAAAAGTTAAGAAATATAATTATGGATAATTCAACTCATGTTAAGCTGTGATAGCTCTGCGGTGGGACCGCGCGACTCTTTCGAACTTGTCACGAGTTCAAACCCCGGGCAGACATCAAGGAGTTTTTCTGTTAAAACTTGTGTCTAATTTATATTAGCACGCTTTTCGTCGAAGGAAAAATCGTGAGGAGACCTGCATATCTCTAGAGAATTCTATGTAATGCTACGTATGAATGCCAGAGTTGACGAATGATAGGAAAGACTGGAAGAGAAAAACAAGTGCCGGCCCCACTTACAGTGGGATAAGGACGGGTCAGTGGTTAATATTTTTTTTTTTATAAATACTAGGATTTTTAGAATATACCTTCATATACCTTGTACGTATCTTAGTCGCGACGATTATCTTATCAATAAGTAGTATATCATTTTGTAAACAAAGTACAGCGATATATTACATGAGGTTTGAAGAGCAAATAATAATAGCTATGTAAGACCGATCCATACTAATATTGTCAATGCGAAAATCTGTTATCTGTCTGTCTGTTACATTTTTACGGCTTATCCGATGGAACATTATGGATGGTACTTGGTACAATTAAAGCTTATTAGTACGATTAAGCTAGCTGACAAATAAATGATTTACAAAAAGTATATACTTAATTAATTTATTTTATTTATTTATTTCTTTCTTTATTGTACATACATCTTCTTCTTCTTCTTCGTCAACCGATGGACGTCCACTGCTGGACATAGGCCTCTTCATAGGATCGCCACACCACACGATCTTGCGCCGCCTGGATCCAGTAGTTCCCTTAGACCTTTTAGAGGTCGTCTGTCCACCTCGTTGGGGGTGTACCGACGCTGCGCTTTCCGTATATACATAATGTTAGAAATTTTACTTCATTTACTTTAATTTCTTATGCCTGAATTTCATTAATTGTTCTTTAACGATATAAGTTTAGATCATCATAATTAGCAAATGTTTTATAGAACTTATTATCGCCACGTAATGCGGTAAGGTTAGTGCTCATCATTCTCCTGCCCTTATCCCACTCTAAGTCTCTTGTCACATGATTTGGCTGCGTATTTTACGACCGGCCGCCTGCGTGACGTCAACTTAGTCGCCTTTTAAGACACCTCGGTAAGAAATGAGGGTGGTCTATTCTATGCAGCCGGATACCACACGGCACATACCTTAGTCGCGTCTTACGACACCTCGGTAAGAAAGGAGGGTGGTCTATTCTATGCAGCCGGATACCACACGGCACGTTTTATAGAACTTATTATCACCATATAATGCGTTAAGGTTAGTACTATATTAAAAACTTGATAAGCATTTGAAGAGTAATGTGGCTGCATTAGTACGACAAACAGCACTGGCTTTAATATTTGCACATTCAAATTATTAAAGGCCATCAGCAAAAATGTCAATATTTGAATTTTGTGAATGAACTATACAATGCTTGTCATCGAAATATTATATTATCTTGGTAATAAAAAAATATTTAATTGAATTGAAATTCATAGATTATTTAATAATTGTTATAAGCTCGTTATAAAACTTGTATGCCAATTAGTTAGTTAATTTAATTAGACCGACCGATAATAAGATCTTATTAAGTAAAATGACGCGTACTTACAATATACTTTTAATTTCCAAATTAAAAAGAATTCATTAAGCATTGTGTAATTTGTGTATTGGCGACGTAAATTTATACTTTTACTAAAATGTTATTTATAAGTAATGGGCTTTTGTATACCACAGCTGGGCAAAGCTTCTTTCCGTCTTTAGAGAAAAGTTGAAGCTAAGACTCAGCACGCTGCTCCAATGTGGTTTGCTAGATTACACACATTCCCAGAATTCTTTAGAGATATGCAAGTTTCCTAAAGATGTTTCCCTTGTCTTATTAATTGCAAATATCAATTATCAAATTCAAATTCAAAAAATTCTTTATTCAAGTAAACTTGTAAACAAGTGCTTTTGAATCGTCAACATCTACTGCTGGTTCGGAAAGCTATTCCTACCGAGAAGGGCCATCAAGAAACTCGGCGGTTGCTCTTTTCAAAGAATAATTTTTAGTACTAGTTACATATAATATTAATGTCTTGTACGAGGTCGAAGAGTAAATATATCCACGCATTCTTAACGTGTAAGTAATCCTCAATAGTATAGTAAGTAGGCTTTCTGTATTAATCTTTTTTAAATAGTGTTTTTAAACTGCTGTAATGGTAAAGTTAAGGTAGATTGCGAAATTTTATTATAGAATCTTATACCCAAACCCACAAACGACTTATGTACTTTTGCAAGGCGCAAAGCAGAAACCGCAAGCTTATGTCGGTTTCTACTTTGTCTATTATATACATCGCCAATAAGACACACCGCTGGGCTATCACGGCTGTTACCTATAAGAATTTAAATACTTACGAATCAGTACCGCCGGCTGCGTAGTATATGACGGAGAAGATGACATACCACACCCCGGCACCAAGAGGTTGATATATATGTAAGAAGTGCAGTGGTGTCCGCGACATAAAGATTTCGACGAAAGCGACGCAGGAGTTGAAGCCATGCGTTGCTAGGTTCAGCCAAAACTGGACAGCTTCTTCTTCTTGTCTTTGCTCTGGAGATACATGTTAATGATTGTTAAGTAATGAAATAACTTTCAATTACGAATTACGTTCTGAACGAATATAGGTACTGTAATTGGCAACACTGCAATAAAACTTCTCCCCTTCGTTTCTACGCCACGCGCCGAGCGCACGTCTTTTATTTTTCATGAAAATGGGGAAATACTCGAGTATTTCTCCATTTTCAACCCTTTTTTTCGCTGTTTTATTCAATGGGTCATTTTTTTTCAATTTAGATGGCACACACGTTCTTTCGTCCCCAAAGTAAGTATCGTAATACGAGTATGTCAAGGGTGACAGACAACTGCTAAATATATACACATTTAATTTCTAAATAAATACTTATATATATAAATACTTAATGAGCAATTTTTTGTTATATGGAACCTTGTGTACTTTCTAGCATCAATTTTTTTGTATCTTTCTGTATGAATCGAACTGGGTCAATCTAAACTTCTATTCTTTAAATAATGTTTCAGATCCAAGTTTGAATGTTAAATATATAGCCTGATTTGTATTTTGGTAGTCTATATATCGTTCTGATGGTCTACTATTTTTGGTCTCATATAATATTGTTCGTATTAACACCAGATATCTATTCACAGAGGTTTAATGCGTGACCGCAATGTTGAAGACAAAATAGCTGGCAAAAAGTAAGCTAGAATATGGAAAAAGCTTTCAGTCACCATCAATTTGCAGATTAAGAATTTAGTTGCTGTTAATTAAGCGAAAATATCACTTGATACAATTGTGATCGCCGTAAGATCTAGTAGCTTAATTCTTATGGCACATTCTTAGTCCTTCGTTCAGTGATGGACATAGAATATCACTTTGTCTCGCGATCTTGTGGCGTTGGAATCCATTTTGAGGTCGTCTTTACGCGATTTACCAACGCAGTGGATTCCAAAGCGAGATCGCCACTCCAACATCTTAGGAGGCTACAGCATCTTAGACATATTTTTCCCACAGGAGCTAATTATCTATTGTAAGTTAATATGTGAATGGACAAGCTTTCAAATTTAATTTCTCGGATATGTACATACCAGGATTGTAGAGCAAGACCCAGTACAGAGCGGTGATTATGATTGCAACGGAGATCCCGATGTTGTAAAACAACCAGTATATGCTCACGTACCACGGCAAAGCGATTCCATCTAAAAATATAAACGTAGACATAATTATAAGAACTTTATACTGTCGACAATATGAAATATGATTTTTCATTAAGCAGAAACATTAATTAAAGAAAATTTGTCATCCTCAATTGTTTTCTTAATTATCCTTCATCTATCTGTAGTTGAAGGATAATAATATTAAGTAAGCGATAACTAGGTGTGGTAGGTTTAATACCTTATTAACATATCACAGCAAATATACGTTCAAAATTATAATAATTTTTATAATTTTTGTGAATTGACTATATAAGCTGTTAGCCTTAACGGCTTTTACCCCTCGTAGGCACGAGAGGTTTTTACCGTGCGTTAAAAATACGTCGAAATGTAACAAATGGGTATCCAGATAACTATTCACACGACAGCGCTTTTAAAACGCGACGTATTTTTATCGAGCAGTGTTCCATTTTAGGCGTAAGCCGAATACACCATACGAAACTTCTTATTATCACAAACTCTGTGTGGTGGCAGTGGTGGAGGTTTGTGCATGTGTTTTTACGAATCCTGCATTCAACGGGTATGAAAAAACGGAAAGTCCACTATACATTTAGCACTATATATATTGTCTATTGACTGTATCGCGGATTATAGCAAAATAATTTTATTATTACTTTTATATCTTTCATATCTCAATTTTCTGTTTTTAAATGTATTTCAGTTATAAAATCCATGCTTATTGTAGTTACAATCTGTTCTTATTGAGATTCATAATATATGTTATAAAAGAATTAGTAAAAAAGACCGTAATCATAATCGTATCAATAAGGTTTTGTTAATTAAAAATCAAAGTCAAGTTACTCAAAGATTGCCAATGCAATGTCATGTCTGTAAGCCTTGCGTAGGCGGTAGTAGTACTATTATGTCATAACACATGTGGGCCAACGAGTGACGGCAATCAACGCGTGGTGCTTGCATAGTAATAGGCGAATAGAAGTTGAAAAGAACGCGAACAAAACACTGTTTACAGTACATGATACGAGTACGGTGATCACCGGCTGCGTTAGACAAAGACCTTTGCTAGCATTCAGTGAAAATACAGCTCTTAATGGTGTTTACGTGTCTATTTGATGGTACATATGGAATATGTCATGTGTAGGTAACGGTAGGTAATGTAGGTAATGTGTAGGTCAAAATCGTTGGTTAACGAGACTCAATGAAAATAATAATTAATAAGACAAATTTGAATAGTTTTCTGCTTTAAAACTTCATAAGATTTGCACGGGTCACATTGCAATAAAATCGAGTTAGAGATCTTTTATTCTAAAAGTGCACGCCCCTCCAATGTCTTTACTCACACACAGAAAACTTATGTACAGACGAAAACACGGAAACTTGTTATTCTAATTGGTTACTCAGTTGCCGGACAGACACGAAAGTAGGAGCACGCATCGATTATTGCCAAAAGTAAAGTTAGCATGTCATAAGAAAGACGATAAATATTTTTTATTTTTTATTTTAAATAATAATTAGATAAATTTTTACTTTAATACAAAAATATGGAGAATTTTATAAAACTATGTGGCGAATAAAAACGGGCAAAACTTAACCTCTGTCATTATTTCATCATTAAAGCCATTGCTTTAATTAAGGAACGAATTGACATGATTGATAGAAATATGTGGGAAAATACGTGTCGAAATGTGAATGATATTGAGATAGAATATATGAAAAATTTTGAATTTTTAATTAATGTTGAGTCTGAATCTGAAGATAGCGACGTTAGTGAATAGCGTTAAAATAGTAAATATTTATTGCGGTTTAATTTTTTTCTTTTTTACTAATAAAATAAATGAACAGACTTCTGTACATTAGTTTTATTAATCATTCTAATAGTTGCATAATGAATATATGATATGATCATTATTAAATTAAGTTGGCAAGCTAGCTCTTGATTGCGAATTCACCTGATGGATGCCGATGTAGTTTAAGTTTCTTGAAAGGATTTGGAGATTAAACGTGTAACCATTCAGGGTTTTTACACGACATCGTACCTGAATGCCAAACCGCTTGGTGGTACGTCTTTGTTAGAAGGGTACATCGGAAGTATCTATCTAGTCAAGACCAGGGATAAATTTTAGAAATATACTAATATGTTTTTTCTAGGATTCGAATGCGGAACTTCACGTTTACAATTCACAGCGCCTACTATTACTCCAGGGAAAAGTTAAAAACTTCCTTTTTATTCTAAAGAGTTTTCAACATAAATTTGATTATAAATATTATATAATATTAATTTTATTTTTATGCAAACGTTACTTGTAACCCGTCTAACCGGATTGGTTGGTCAGCCAGTGCACAAATGATAGAAACGCGTGACAGAATAGACGTGTTGTCTCATACAAAGCGTGCATTCTCCGCCATATAAATGTTTGACTTATACCAGTCGAGCAATTAGTTGACCTTTAAGTGCGTGAATGAGTCGAGTCAACTTTGAAATTGCTGCGCGCACACATATAAAATAGTACAGCCAATATTTTCTCTCACACATTAAAATAATGTAATTTGGTGGAGGGGCGTGCACTTTTAGAATGAAAGATCTCTACCTATGTGTAATATATGTGTGTATGTGGTTCGACGTTTCGGTAGATTTTCGGAAGCTATAATCCATTTTTTTATGATTACAGGTTTATGCTTGACAGTTGTCTCACAGAAACGTTCTTTCTTTCTTTTTTTTATATGATGTTAGGTAAAGATATAATTTTGAATGGAAGCACGCAACTCTAAAAGTATTAAATCCCTTGATGATATCCCTTTACAGTTTCAATACCACAACATACTGAACCCTAATTTGACGATCGCTGTACCATTGCCGGTAAATTTGGTAACGGTCACAGAGTTCACCCATCAGGGTAAACTAGACACAAAATTTGGAAAATATAAACGGCATCTTATACCGGGAAATGCACCGGGAGTTATTTACACCAGCACACCAATTCACTGCGTCATATAAAATTTCTAAATTACAAAGTTTTTAAATATTGTTTTAAGTGTATGTGAGTCATATTCGTAAAAGATTGAACTAGATCGAAGAACTTTCTTGGGTGATATATGGAATATTATATCCGTAAAGCATATTTGAAATTTTCCTCGTAAAAATCATACAAAGCTTCGAATGGATACTGCGGTAATTCCTTGCTTCATTTTACATGTATATACAACTTTATTTCTGTTTTCATTGATTCCGTATTTTCTAAATTGCCTTTTCGAAATTTATTCTCGAAGCTATGTTACTTCCAGCGTAAACCAAGTTGTTTGGATTTAATTACTTTTGTATTGGCTTCGCGGATATTGTTACACGTGAATTTAATTGCGATGTATGGATAAAGCATAGAAATAATTATTGGAAAAAAAAGGAATCTATAATCTATAATATCATTTTATTATTTTCTATGGATATTTTAACACAATTTAGAGTTTCGTCGCAATTAGAAATATTTTGTATATAATCAAAACTATGTAGCTTTGATTATATACAAAATATTTCTAATTGCGTTAACAGATGTAGCTCGTAAAGTTGAAGCAATTTGTTACCTTTACCTCAATATCATCATTTTGCTGCCGACAATAATGCGATGTTGTTAATTATTTACTTTGATTCAGATAATTAAATGTAATTAATTAATTAATTATATGAAATAACAGTATTATTAGCGTTATTATAATTGCACCAAATACAGTACGCGTTCTCACCTTTAATAACATGATAAAGTGAACACTGCAATAGCAATGCCGTGCCATTTTGAGAACGAACAAATTATAGCAAAAATCAGTGCAGAGTATGTACGGGTATGTTATTATTTTAAGGTCGTCTTGAGAGCAGTTTACGAATTAAACATGGTTCCTACGTCTTCTTTCCACCCACAAACCTCCACAACTTGATATAAGGTCTAAAGCAGTATTTATTGTCTATTTTAAAAACAATAGTTTTATAAGCAATTAAGCAAACACGCCTAATGGAACACATTGATGAAAATCTAAGGTTGTCGCGCTTGCGAAGATGTTTATTCATTCTCTCGTAATCGATGATGAGTCTTGTAAGGCGAGTTCCTACCATATCATAATTTAAACCTTGGCACAAGTAAAAAGTCCTTTTTAACATCAAAGAAGATTGAAGGTTGAAGATGATTAGGATTATATAGATCGTCTGTTTACTTTATTAAAGCTTGGATACATCGTTTTATATATCGATGACATAATAAACCTAACATATAAGAGAAGTTAACTAATCAAACTTCGTGAATAATTCAAAGTCAAATAAAATGTAGTTGTTCAACTAAATAATTATAGTTTTTGTAATGCATGTAAAATATATTGCTAGGTATTTTAGTAATTGTTGTTTCATTTTGGCTTTATTATAAAAAGGCTGTTATATCATACAACGACCAGAAATAATATTCGTGGGTGAATTAACATTATTAATATTAATCTAAAACAAGTTTATGATATATGACTACTAATATAACTACTGCTTATATCTGCCTGCGATTTCAGTTAGGCGGAAGTATCGAGGTATAAGTATAAAAAACGTGGTCTACGTCAATCTACTATCTGCACACCAAAAATAAAATTTGCAATTTAGTACGAGCATGAAAAGGACATACATACTTTCCTATCTCTCATTATACATCATAGATATTTCTAGTACTACTGTTACAGATGTACCTCGTTGTCACTTTTATATCATCGATAATATGTTTCGTATTGACTATGAACAGTTTTCTTCAAGTTATCGCGGTTAATTATATCAAGTGATTTTATTACGAATATTTAGTTAATAGTATTTACAGTACAATATCAATATTACTTCTGTATGCACTCTTAAATTATATAAAAACTAGTGTTCTTAATGCAGTACAAAAAGTCGAATTGCTTTGTTTAGAATATAATTGTATCTGTTGCAACTACAGTTAATAATAGAATTCCTGTAATTATATAAAGAAATAACTAACCGGGTAGTTTGTTGCATACTGCTAGCAAGGAAACTAAAAGTCCAGTAAGAGTTAACAATGTGATTAGTAGGAGTCCCCAATTCGTCAGGTATATGAGCCAGTAGGAGGTAGGAGAATTCGTTATGGACCAGACGAAGATGCCCACTGCGATCACCGCAAGCACCAACCGTATCACCAGCATCGGCACCGCTGAGTCCCCTCGCTGCCATGACGACAGATAAAAATCACTCAACTTTTCATGGGACGTCACCCACAAGTCTGAGAGCGAAATGCTCTTCCTAAAACATTTCATTTTTTATCACTAACAAACACTATCACTCAAACATTTTTTCTTATTCGTTATCTTTCTAGATACGTGGGTATCGACGAAATTGTAACAAACACTAGAGAAATTGATCACATCTTGCTCTCGTCAGATTTCGTTATCGATGTAATATCATGGTGTATTATCTCCAGCCAATAATGTATTCTTTGTAATCAAGCATTTCTTTCATAGAAATACAAATAACGTAAGCCATGGAACGCTGGTCCTGTGTGAAGATTGAGAAATAATCTGATAAGCTGTATAGTTCTGCATGTGTTTTGTTTAGATATCGCGATCGCGTATTTGAAAACAAAGGTGCGAATTTAAACGCGAGCGGCTGGCGGCGGGGCTGCAGTACTTGTAACTGCCCCGGCAACCGCTCTCGGCGGTGAACTTGGGTAAACTATCCTGCTTTATACAATCAGCTGTTTGCAGAACTGGTTATTTCTCAATGTCAAAGTTGTCTAAGCCAAGTAAGATTAGCTAAGTTGGAACGACGAGCTAAGGGTTTTGTGTGGTAATGAAAAATAATCAAGTGTGTTTGCTATTAACTTAGTGTTTCTACATCCGTCAACTATATTTACTTTGAAGTTAAATATTAAACGTAATAATTTGTAAACGTTTGAATAATAGATATATGGCGTAAAAAATTTACTGTGTTAAGAAAGACGTATTTTATCGTAATACGTTGGAAATAACATTTGAGTTGGAGTTGGTATTTTTTAATACTAGCTGTCCGGCCACGTGTTGCAGTAGCTCAGTCTGGTTTCGAATTCCTCTCGAACAGTTTAAGAAAATGCTGCGATCGCCACCAAACTTAACCGGAACAACCGCTGGTCAATCTGAAAATTATCTGAAAATTTCATGAAAATCGTTTTTTTTTTTTTTACTCGTAGATAACAATGTCCGAAATTATTGATAGAACGCGTAAAATGTATACTTTTTCTCAGTTTTCAGAACGTTTAGAAGTGCGGAAATTCATAAACAGTATCATAAAGATGTAAATTTCAAAAATTTATAAATATTTAGTTTATTGTATAATTTACTTTTATTTATTTAATCTATCTCATTTACTATGTCATAAATGCGACGCAGACTGGAGCTATTAACTAATAAATAACATTCATTAATCTAATATATTTTTTCTACAATTTTTACTTTCCAGAAATGACGGTAAAACGAGAAACCGAATGATAAAATATACTACATCGAGTTAAAGTATTTACAATTCAATATTTTATTGGATTTGAAAATCCTTTCAGCTCCAAACAAGACTGCAATTAAATAATGTAAATTTAAATATTTAAAATATTGACCGCCGAGTTTCTTGCTGGTTCTTCTCGGTAAGAGCAACATTCCAAACCAGTGTAGCTTATTAAATCTAATTGATCCTTGACGATTCAAAAGTGCTTGTAAAAAGCTTACTTGTATTAAGGTTTTTTTGATTTGATTTGATTTGATTATTTTTATTTCTATAGTACAATGTTGAAAATTTAAAAAACTATGGAGATTGCGCGCACATGCATACGTAATGCATACATAATAACTGAATTGTAGATATTGTCACGAGTTGCTTTATTTTATTATTACATACCAAAAAGGAATGTAGTAGCAAGGCAAGCAAACATGTTGCTAGATTAAAGAAAAGTTGCTATATAGTTTTAAAACAAATACATATTATAATATACGTATTATATGCATTATTAATATGTATTTGAGAATGGATGCAATATGTTGCATCCATGCCGGGTAAATAAAGGCGACTTTTCAAGAATAATAGAAATGTTCTTTGTGATTGAAGCATTTAACTTCATAATTAAAAATGTATTTTTCCTGTTCCTGTAAAAACCGCATATTTTTATCATATACCGCGGTGTATGTAGCTTTAAATGAAGTTGAGGCTGAGGTTGTGTTTAGGGAGCTAGAATGGATGACATTTAAATTAGTTTCAATTGGCAAAATGATTTTGAGATACGAGCATTTCGAAATACGAGCATGGTTAGGGATTAACTACAACTCGTATGACAAGGTAAAGTATTTATAATTACATATTTAATTACAAATATATTACTTGGATACATAAATGGAAACAAGGTTAATAATTATTGTTGTATATCAAAAGCCTGTTAGTGGAATTATTGCGCACTAGTTTCAATCTGTGACTTTGCTTTGACATGAATTCTCGTTTACGGATTGTTGTTTTCGCGATTAAATTTTATAAAGACATCTGCATTCATCTAGTAAGGCGAAATTCCTTAAATATAATTTGCTGTGGCGATGAACATAACAATTGTAAAAGTAAAGTAACGGCCTGTTACTATCTCACTGCTGGGCAGGTCTTCTCTCACCTTTTTGAAGAGAAGGGTTGGAGCTTAGATCCCTAGATTCTCTAGAGATATGCAAGTTTCCTCACAATGGTTGCCTTCATCGAAAAGTGTGTCTTAAATTGCAAATATTAATTAGGCATATAAGTTTTAATAGAAAAAATCATTGTTCTCTGCCGGGGTTTGAACCCATGACCTCTTGGAAAGAGTCAGACGTTCGCACCCTTTGGCTATAGTAGTTCTACATAACACTCGTACTGAGACTAAATGGCTATAAAATGTTCTCTCATATACAACAACAAAGTAATTTCTCGTAAAGTAGAGTTAAAAGTAGACGAGAGAGTTAGGCCTGGAAAGGAGATGTATTTTGAACGCCAATCAGATATCGTTATTTCTAATATATCTGATTAGTATTCAAAACGCATCTCCTCTTCTCTTCGTTTTTGTGGATACCGGGCCTTGAGTGTTGACATAATCTTTATTCAAATAAGCCTTTTCAAACACTTTTGAATCTTCAAGGATCAATTCAAATTAATGAAGTTACCAACCACTGTAAGTAGCTCATGTGCTCTTTTATTTTATACTAGCTGTGCCAACGACGGCTTCTGCCGCGTGGAATTCAGTGATTTACGAAACTATTCCCGAATTTTCTAAATTTTGAACGTAAAAGTAGTTAACCGTGAGAGATAGAGACATGCTATCGCGGACTTTTTTGTTGTATTTTTATAGATCTACAATTCTCTAGTACATTATTTTAGCGTATCTGCTGGTTTACGCAGCGCACGGTACTATAGCTCCCGACAGGTTTTTTAACAACTGCGCGATCTCTTCAACACAGTTTACATAATACCGATATTTACTAATTACGTAAATCATCCGAAAGTATTGCACTATCTCTTGGTGAAAACCGTACAAAAATCCGTTTAGTAGATTTTGCGAAAATCGATTACATACAGACAGCTTTTTGGGACTTTGTTTTATAATAAATATAGATTTCGTTTTAAGTATCTAATAAAGTTACCTAATACAAAAGTTTTGGTTCGTCTACTTATTGGTAATAAAGAATAAATATACAAACAGTCCGACAGCAGAGCAACTTTATCAATATTATGAAATGAAAGGATGAGATATACTTACGGGTATTCACTTAAGTACATTATATTTAAATTGTACTTTTATGTAGGTTAATAACGACACTTCATGCTTTACTTCTATGATTATTCAACTATGCTTAAACTTATAACATTTTTGATAAAGTTTTATTAATATAGAAACCAAATTAACACCATCATTTTTTTGTGTATTCATATATACAAATCTGTAATCTTTGATGCAAATTCTGTGTCAAATATTTGTCAAATATATTCTTAATAATATTCTTTTAGCAAATATACCATTGTAAGTTTTTTGTTGTCTTGGTGAGCTACAATAAATTATTTTGACTTCCTACAATAAATTATATTTGACTTCCTATAATCCTTGCTTTCGTTATCAACCTACTATATCAAAATTCAATAACATGTTTTCAATAACATTTATTACAGAAATAAATTTTTGATAGAATTCGACACAAAATTTATTTTATTTATTTATTTACCAACTTATCAATCGTTACATCTATCAATACAGATAGGAAACAACATTTATTATCAATATTATTCGACATATTCGACTACTAGATACGCTATACAAATTAGTGACTTATTATTTAGTCGTACTTCCTCTTTAAGGTTAAAGAACTTAATTAAGACTTGATTTGAGCTTAATTACAATTAAATAAAGTCTATAACCAGTGCCGTTTTATACGGGCTGGGAGAGTCCGTTTCATGCCCTCCGATATCATGAGGGCCCAAAAGCCCGATGTATTATATCTGAATCTTTGACATCAATTGCGACCACACCACAAACCACAAAAATCAAGAAATGAGGCTTGAAACTTAGTCTAAAAAACTGAAAATTGGTTGTTAAGTTATAATCAATTAAACAAGTTTTGAGAGTCTTTTCAAAGTTATTATTCAGCTGGGCCCAATTTTCCTGAGCATACCTAAAGCCTGTATCTAGATACCTTAAGACGGCCCTAAATATAGCATAAGCTATATTCAGGATCAATCGCTTTGCTAGATGATGTTGCCTCATGGTTCTTTACTAGTAACAGCTACTATTAGCAGATTTTTATGGTCTAGTTCTATAACTTTAAATGTTATTCATTAAGCAGCATTCCTTCGTAGACCCACATTCTCGTCCACATGTACTGTTACCGATGGCCTCATTATACGGTTGGCAATAATGTCCCTTCCTGTGGCCAAGCCTATAGTGACAAAGTGCAAGAATATGAGTAGTAGTGCTGTCAGGAAAACCACCAGGACTGTCGGACCGGGCTCACCCCAATGTACAACAGGATATATCCATGGGTCTCCTAATCTGAAAGAAAGATATATTATTAGCAACAAAAACAAAGCAAAAATCCAAATGGTAGGTGATCAGGTAGGTAAGTTTAGCAATTCGATCAGGTAAGTAAGTTTAGCACTAGGAAGTCGTTGAAAAATAGTATTATGATAAGAACTACCGTGTGGTATCCGGCAGAATAGAATAGACCACCCTCCTTTCTTACCGAGGTGACGTAAGAGGCGACTAAGGTAAATACCGTGTGGTACCTAGCTGCATAGAATAGACCACCATCATTTCTTACCGAGGTGTCGTAAAAGGCGACTAAGGTAAGTTGACGTCAGGCAGGCGACCGGTCGTAAAATAGGTAGCCAAATCATGTGACAACATGTTTGTAACATATTGTGCCGACCCCACTTAAAGTAGGATAAGGGTAGGAGAATGTATGTATGTATTATTATTTATTAAACAATCTGTGCTGTGATAGCCCAGCGGTAAGACTGTGCGACTCTTTCAAAGGGTCACGTCTACAGACCCCGGACAGACGCCAATGAGTTTTCTATTAGAACTTGTGTGTCCAATTGATAATGGACACAAGTTTTTCACTTGTCAAGCGCTTTTCGGTGAAGGAAAACTTCGGGAGGCAACGTAGAGATCTCTAGAGAATTCTCGAGATATGTGTAACCTATCTATCCTACGGCGATGGAAAGCGGCTTATGGCCAGCAGTGGGCTTGTAACAGGTTGTTACTTTTATACAATCCGTGTTAACACAAAGACCAAGGGTGAATTGCACCAAATATAATTAGTAATTAAGGTAGTTATTACATTAAAAAAAACGTTCAGGTTTTATACTCCTTGTCAAAACACAGAGTATTTTTTTAAGCTCTCTGCTTCCATTACAAAGCTGGATAAAAGCTTTCACCTCCAACTGAGAAAAGTACTTCGTTTGATAAACTCTGACTGTTCTAATAGTTATGCATACTTACGGATTAACACCGCCAGCTAGGTAATAAATGACGCTGAACACAACATATGTCAGCGCGAAGAGAAAAGGGTGTAACATGTGTAGAAATCGATTAGGATGCGAAGAACTCATGTGCAATAGAAACATGATAAGTGTGTTGATACCATGTATTGCGATGTCTAAACCACGGTCCATTTCCTCTTGGATATCAGCTGGAAAATACAAATTTCAGTTAGCGCCAGTAAGGAAAAGACCAAAAAAAATTGTTATAAAATTACATTCTTTTTTTAATTAAATATAACAGCCTGAAAAAAGGCCTTGGCTTATACTAACTTTTGAATTCTACTACGGGCTAATGATTGACACACATATGCAGGTTTCATCATAATGTTGTCTTTCACCTAAAATCGCATGATGAATTCTAAGTTAGGCGAATATGTTTTGAAGAAAAATCCGAGAAGACAAAGTATAAACCTAAAAACCCTTATTAAATTCACAAATCATCTTTATATTCCATAAGAGCCTAACTTTTATTATAATAATTTTAAAGATAGTTTTGCAACATGGTTTTAACACTAAATACAACATAACAGAGCTTTACAATTGTGCAGCAAATATCATTACAGACGTACACACAGAAGCTACGTACAAATATTATGCTATTAGTTAAGTCGTAGTAAATTTAAGTACTTGATGATGCATAAAATTAGTGAGAAGAAGGTTAAGTTAACGCACTCACTCAAAACTCCTGTGTTCTTTTACTAAAGAGCTCGTTATGAAAGCGAAAAATTGACACCTTAGTTTCTATTTTTTGATATGAATAGAATTCAATATACTTTACCACTATAAAGTAGCGCCCAGTAAAATACAGTGATCAGGAATGCGAGAGGAACGGAAACATTATGCAGCACCCAAAATGTCTTCACATACCAGGGCAAATTCAAATCAGGATCTGATAAAATTATAGCAAAAGTTTTATTTACACAATTGCATTAAATTTTTTGTAGGCGTTAACTTAACAAATTATATTTATTCTGAATTAATAAGAGATAGGAATACGCTATGTCGGACTTTTTTATAGTATTTCTTTTTGTAGATCTACGATTCTTTATCGCATTGTTCTAGTGTATCTCTGCCGGTTTATGGTATGGTACTATTTACTTAAACCTTCCGGAAGAACTGCACTACCTTTTAGTAAAAACTGTACAAAAATTGGTTAAGTATATTTTGAAAAAATCGATCATATACACAGACAGCGTTTGGAAACTTTGTTTTATAATAATTATAGATTTTTTCGTAAACTTCATAAATTTATGAACTTTCGTTGAGGTTAAAATGCAATATTACTAATAGTATTGTAAGGTATGTATTATAAAAGTCAACTTACTTATCGGTCCGTAGAAGTAAACCCGAGCGGAAGTCGCAACTCCAAAACCGGTAGACAGAATCATCAACACCAGTCCCCAATGCGTCAAATAAATGAACCAATAGCCCGTCGAAATTGGGCTTATTATGTAAAAAATAAACGAGGATAGCACTATCCCTACTGACGTTAAAAACAGTAGCGTCCTCCATATCAGAAGCGGGACTGAAGATCTAGTAGTTTGCCAAACGCTGTTATAAAAGTCTGAGGGTTTCGGGTGTTCTAATCCCAACATAAGCAACTTGCATTCCTCCTTAAAATACTGTATTATGACACTCATGATTACGACCGGCACACTAACAAAACCACCTGAAGAGGGCGTTATCAGTAACGGATATCGAATCACATCGTGTTATCTTCTGACCTGATATGGTTATCAATGCCAAAATATAATCTACGTTTTACTACGAATCTTATTTGGTGTGTATATCTTTGATTTTTTTGTAGAATTATGAGTATTCCAACAAAATTTATCAAATTAAAATTAAGTCTTAGTCATATTTTATAGGCAACAGTTTTTAAATATTTCCTAGAAATAAGAACCTGGGTATTTATTATTAAATAATAAACTATTAACTATACGCGTTCTAAAGTTCGCGGGTTCTATTCCCGCCAGGGAGCCAACATTTTCTAAATACAAAACATTGATTTTCCGACTCTAGGTGTATTTATGTATTTTTTGACTGGCCCGTTGACGCAGTTGGCAGTGACCCTGTCTTCGGCTCCGTGGGTCGCGGGTTCGATTCCCGGCGAGAACCAACATTTTCTATTTAGAATTTGTTGGTTCTTCGAGTCTGGGTGTATATATGTATGTAAGTATGTATTTAAAAACTATATATCTATATATTTACCAGTTGTCTCTCATCCATAACACAAGTATTAAGTTACTTACTTTGGGGATGGACGACCGTGTGTGTAAATGTCCCATATATTTATTATTATTTTATTATTATTATGTATATGTTTAGCAATTGTCTGTCACCCATAAAACTTGTATTAAGTTACTTACTTTGGGGACTCACGATCGTGTGTGTAAAAGTCCCATATACTTATTATAATTATTTATTAAATTCAAGCTTTGATTTCTAGATGTGTTTTCATTATTTGGCGGTACGACGAAAAACTGCAATTGTTGGAAAAGCGCCTGCCAATATTACAATAACACAAATGTCTTAGCGACCATAGCGATTTTAGACAGAACCAATACCATAACTAGATAGAAGTCAATAAGAATTATCAAGATGCATGGCATCTAATATCTGAATCTTTTAAACCAAACCAACCAATTTTAAAATAGCAACGTTATTTAATAATACAATACTCATTTGAGAACCCCATTTTCGCTATTACAATTATTAATGAAAACACCAAATTACATTTGATAATAGTCGATACGGAATTACATTTATCGATTAAGAGAACAATATGAAGAAAGTACTTCTAAAATAGCTTTTATTTATTAAACTCAGTTTGAGCTTTTGTTTGTCGGTTTGTCCTTTATAGACTCCGAAATGGCTGGACCGATTTCAATAAAAATTTCAGACAATCTTTAAAATTACCCAGCGGATGATCCTGTAAAGAGGCGATCGGAGCATTTTTTTAACTCTAGTTCTACTACGAGAAGAATTAGAAAACAGACGGACTCACAAATAGCCACAGCATCGAGTGGCTGGACAGCTGGTAGATTTATAAAAAACAAAACAAAGGTTTTTCTTAACAACAATATTTATTACTACTTACAATGTACATTTATTTACATTATATTTGTTGCTTATAAAATAAGGACTTAAATGTAACCAAGTTAACAAAGCTTAAGCCAAGCCGGCCGAGGCAGCCAAGCTAGGTAAGCCAGCTGACCGAGCGACGAAAGTTGAGCGCGATAACTGTCAGCCAGAGGCAAGCCGCCTCAGATATTCCGTACCGTTAAAATGAAACGGAAGTGACATCAGCCGTGCTGCTTTATTGTCCCTCCCTACCCCAGAGAGATGCATTCAATATAAGCTTCCGCACGCCATTGTTAGACGGCTTTTGATTAGGGATGTGACTTGGAGTGAAAAAATAAGATTGACATTTTGACCCGCCTACTGTTGATGCAGTAAACGTGTCGAAGGTTTTAAATCTGTTTGCCTTTTATTTCAGCACCGTTACATAAATATAGAAATATAAGAGACAAAATGAGACTTATAGATAGTAACGACGGTAGAGTATGTTGTCTATATAACAAGTCAAGTTAAAGAAGCATTTGAAAAAGCTTTTAATGAAATATGTCCTTTGTTAACCTTTGAGGAGTTCATGCTTATCATAAACATGCATTGTCATCGGGGTTGGACCAATATATTAAATTTCAGCTCAATTGGACCCCGGGAAGTGGGTCAAATTTAACTTGCAAGATTCCAGCTTCACATACATACGTTGAAATTCGAATAAAAGCTTTAAAAAAAGGACAAAAGCGACGATTTTTTAAATCGTACATCACTTTTGGCCAAACTGTTCTTAACTCTACTAACTAGCAACGTGTCTTTGCCTCTTTACTATAAAAACACGTAAAACTCTTAACTTATTTCTTTTAGCAGTTTGGTACTAAAAATTATGAAATAAACTTATAAGACAACTTACGGGTCAGTGCCACCAGCGAAGTAATATATCACTGAGAATAAACAGTAGAACACTGAGAATAGAAACAGTAGAAATATAAGAGACAAAATGAGATTTATAGATAGTAACGACGGTTCCATATTAGTTATTCGACTCAGTAAATTTAAATACCTTCGTACATATCATAAAACTACGTTACAAAATCTCAACGAATCAATTTTCTTGATATTATGTAAATTTTTTTTTGAACAGCGGTCCTAAAATGGAAAAGCGTGGTGGGTTTAATTTTTCTCATGCGGAAGATATTTAAGAAGATTTTAAGAAGCCTTTGCCCCGATAAACTGATAATGTATAGCCTAGCATTTCTATGAGCAGAAAGAATAATGCTCTTAGTAGCCTGCTTTCTTTAATTAATAAATGATAGTGACTTTACATCCTTTTTTTAGAATTATATAAAAAGGCGAATATCACTATCATAAATAATATGAGCAATACATAAAGCATTAAGATTCTTTTAGCATGAGTAAGTCAGATACGACTATCATTATAATCATTGCACTGATAGAGACCGTGTCTTGACAATATACAAAATAAACAAAAGATATTAAAAAAAATTCCTGAAGGAACTGAGGAATCAGAAATTATTTAAAAAAATCTTGAAGAAACTGGAGAATTAGCCATTTTTTATCCGATGCCCGGTATATAAGAGTCTATAGTACAAAAGTTCCACAGATCAACAGCTACAGTTTCAGCGGTTAATCATTAAAATTTAGCATACATATAATAGACAGTCTTTCGCATTTATACTACGAGTATAAATACGTAGTATAACTATAAGTTTGAAGTAGATTATTGATTATTATATTTTCGTCATTTTAGTTTGACAGCAAATGTGTATTTATATGAAGTGTCTAAATATTTGTTGACAAATTGCGCGCGTCTTGTAATATAGCGTCATATAATTAGTATAGCACTTAGTATAAAAATAGTTTGATATTGTGTACTGTAGCTATGTATGGTGTGTATATCATTGATGGCCTTTTAAAACAAATAAAAAGTATGAATGTATGGATATGGAAATTTTGTTACTTAACGTATTTTATGTTCATGATGTTATTAAATGCTTAAAACTTATCAGAGTTTATAAAACTTGACTCTGCTTGGAAACTTTGGAGTCAGACCTTCAAATTGGTGGTGAAACCATCTCAGTTTACTACATTTAACATAGTGTTTTATTATTCATCAAAACAAGAGACTTTTACCAAAGGATTACTCTAATGTTGAGCTGGACTAAATGTGGTCGTCTCTTTACGACACGAACGGCCCAGGGCGTCTCTGGCGATGGCAATTAGAACTATTATGAAGTGAATAATAATGACTAGAACAACTGAAAGAATTAACGTCACAACTGCCAGCACTGGATTGGACCAGTCCAATACAGGATATATGAAACGGTTGCCAAACCTGCAAAAAATAAGATGGAGATATGAACTTTATTTACTTTTTCTTATGATTATGAGGACGTTTGTATGATATTAAAAAATATCAATTGTCAAAAGATCATTAATTTTATAGAGGTGGTAAAAATAATCTGATTTAAAAAAAAAGCTATTTATTAGTGATACTTGATGACAACGTACTTTATTTAGTGAGGCATTAAATATAACTGTAAACATATTTGAATACAGTTATAACATTTTGATTATAACAAGTATGTTGTCTATATAACAAGTCAAGTTAAAGAAGCATTTGAAAAAGCTTTTAACGAAATAACATGTCCTTTGTTAACCTTTGAGGAGTTTATGCTTATCATAAACATGCATTGTCATCGGGGTTGGACCAATATATTAAATTTCAGCTCAATTGGACCCCGGGAAGTGGGTCACATTTAACTTGCAAGATTCCAGCTTCACATGCATACGTTGAAATTCGAATAAAAGCTTTAAAAAAAGGACAAAAGCGACGATTTTTTAAATCGTACATCACTTTTGGCCAAACTGTTCTTAACTCTACTAACTAGCAACGTGTCTTTGCCTCTTTACTATAAAAACACGTCAAACTCTTAACTTATTTCTTTTAGCAGTTTGGTACTAAAAATTATGAAATAAACTTATAAGACAACTTACGGGTCAGTGCCACCAGCGAAGTAATATATCACTGAGAATAAACAGTAGATTATAGCAAGGAAAATAACGAAGTAGAAGTGCAGTACGTAGGTAGGATGCCGACCAGAGACCAAAAGCAATACCATCATTACGCTGTTTATTGCATGGATGAAAATGTCCAGAGCATAGTTCACAGCAAATTCTTCATCTAAAATATACGAAACAGAATATTTAGTTTTAAACGGTCGCCTTTTAACGGTAAGGTTTATCTTACTCATCCTCATAAAAGAGTAAGTTAGTAAACACTTTTACTTAATGTTCAGTCGAAAGTCTGGCTTCCCATAGCACAGGGAATCCTACCGTATCCTATCCTATCATACCTTTTTCATACCGTTACGTCTTAAAGACCTACCCTTTAAATCGTTGCCGAATGAGCGTTCGGAATGCGTCCTAAAACATTTGAGTAAAAGAGATAGAGTTTTTTATAGGTCAAATAATGTTTTCCTTTTCAAACATTACGACTCCAATGCAATCCATACTTCATGGTACGAAAAGAGAGCGATTGAGTTAAGGTACTGACTTTGAATTGAATCGTTTTCTAAAAGTTCATGGTAGGCCTACTTCATCTTTGTGTAATCACACATAAAAAAGAGAGGCAGAAAGATCACCCTCATGTGCTTCCTATTCCTATTTATCTTGGTTTTTAGTACATGATCATGTGGTATTATCAAAATACGTACCTTTTTTTGTTCATTAATAGCCAATTTTTTTATATCCTTCAGCTGGCCAGTCTATAAAGCGTTATTTAATTGAACAGCATTCTTTTATTGTATAATTTTTTTTAACTATAAACTTTATAGACTCTGTGTATGACTCATATATTTTTATGAGCCTAATTATATTGATAACAAAAATTGCAACTAACCGGTATTTGATAGAAATATCCAATAAAACACGGTGATAAAAATTGCGAGTGGCACAGCTATATTATAAATCACCCAGTACACTTTGATATACCACGGTAGTCCCAAGGCATCCTCTGTAAAATTAATAAAGTTTATTAAATCTACAACACATCTGTTAAACCTCTCTTAAATCTACAATCAATTAAAGAACCCAATTTTTACCCATAAAATATACAAAAAGGTAGCGAATCGCTATTGAATAAATTTGATGAAGTGACGAAAGCTACTACTTCATTTAACATCCTAAATAAAAAAAGGGGAAGTGGATTCATAAAATTTCTTAAAAAGACTATCTTACTTAGAATCACATCTACATTGCCTTTCTACACTTCGATCACTATTAAGTGATCAAACTGATGATAAGCATATTGATGAGCATCAAGAATTAAAATATTTCGTAAAAACTTTTATATTTTATGAGGTCTGTCGGACCTTTCATCATATTTCCTAATATATTTCTTTATAAAAAAAACAAGGTGATAAAAAGTCAATGGAATTAAATCGTGGTAGCAACACGTGTTTATGGGAATAGCGCATATCATGTATCACATCAAGTCATATAGTATAAGGGTTTGATAAGCATTATTCAACAACTAATCTCTTTTATCTATAGGTTAATAAATTATTCGGCTTTATGTTCGCAGGTGCCAAAACGTTGGCACGATTTTTGCACGAATTCCGAATCAGCGCTAAAATGTTATCATTAGTTATCTTATATTATGTGTTACAAGTAATATTTTTTGCTTTTTTGCTTATATTTGTGACTTTGGTTCTTCTACGAATCTCTTCATTCCTGATTTGATCTCGAACAGATACTTCAAGCATATCTCGCTCCCTCGACCGCTGAGTGACTCTGAGCTTTCTTATGAGGCTTGATAATATTTCGATTATAGCAAATAAACTTTATTAATAATTTTGTATTGTGAAATTCTGCAAATACACATATAGCCTCCATAAATGAACACTATTAATTATTATAAATACAGAGAACAAATTCAGAGAAACCTCAAAGTCACTTGGGCAATGTTACGAGTTAGCTATGCTTGAGCTATAATCGCTCCGTGATCATATCTGAGTTGACAAAACAAAATTATCGTTAAAGCTTTGCGTGTTGCGAAGTTCTAGTAGTCGGGCCACGTAGTACAAAGAATGATGAGCGTTGCAATCCTAAGGTTCCCTAAGAGGTGGACAGATTGCTTCAAAAAGGTCACGGGAATATGGATTCTTTGAAAAGACCTATCTAGTCCAAATGGGGACTTCGATCGGTTAAAAAAGAAGAAGTAGATATTTGTTTCTACTGTGTTATAAGTAATTATTACATGTATATTTTCTTATTAACTACGATCACATTAACATCCGATTGTAAGTGGTAATAGCAAAGCACACACTAAGATCTTTAAGATTAATAATGTTATAAGAAATAATTTTATATAAAGAAATAGTTTTATTTAATGTTTTAATATAATTGCCACCATTCCTAAATAAATAAATAACGTTTATTTCTGTTCATACTTAAATTAATCACAGGGTATTAAGACCATTTAGTAGGCACGACAAAAGCTGTTTCGGAACTATTTCGCTCTTCTATTACAATTATAAGATTAAATTTTTTAAATTGATATTTGTGTAAAAATAATACTATTATCAAGAGGGGAAGTAATACCACGAGAAACAACAAAAATCTTCATCAGGGTGCTGACCGTACGATGGTAATGAATATATCTCAATCTCTCAGAAGTAAGTCAATATTCAAGAAACAATGATTAAATTGGACGCAAGAATCCTTAAACTCCGAGTGGGTAAATCAAGGGACTGCTTATATATTTAAGTATAGTTTATGTAAACATTCTATATTATAATATTAAACATGTGTTAATTACCGATATGTCCTTGGAAGTAGGCTTTCACTGAGATAGCAAATCCAAAACCAGATGCAGCAGTTATGAACACGAGACCCCAATGGGTTAAATAAATAGGCCAAAACGCTCCAGCATTGTATGTGACTGTTAGTATAATTGAGGCCAATATAATTCCAATACAGCCCAAGAATAATAATCCTCTAATTAACATTAATGGTAAAGGTGATGAAGATGATTGAAAACTCCCAAGGTAGAAGTCTGATATTGATTCATATTCTAAAAAAAGTCTAGTCCTTTGAAACTCTTGTTTAAAATAGTTTTTTATTGCACCCATTTCTTTATTGAGAAAATTTAATTTATGAGTATTTTACGATATATTGTTCACTATAATTAATTTATTAAGTCCTTATCGATGTACGGTTCACAATAAACTAAATTTGTTGAGATCGTGTAGACTTGTCAGTTATAAGTATACAAATTGTACAAAACTTATCTATTGCTATTACTGATAAGATTTGCGATCGATGCGGTCTCTATACAGCCTAACAATTCTTCACTACTTTGCTTACAAATATTGTTTTTTATGAATAGCGAGAATTATGACTTGTTCATTGATATCTAGTGAATTAGTCTTATTAACTAACGCTAATGAATGATCAGCGGAACAAATACCACGTTATGGTTTCTGGCACGAAAGAATTTTACATCCCTAGACTATTACAATCCAACTTTGTTACAACAGACACCATCGACAGGAGGAGCGTGTTAAATTTCTGTGATGTGAATTGTAACGTGCTTTAATTCTTTTTTATATAATTTAAAAGTTCATGATTTCTACTTCTAAAGGTTCTGAACTTCTGATATAGTAATTATTTTGACATGTACTTATTCTAAATTTATTTTGAATAAATGTAGGATTAATAGCATCTATTTATATTCGCTACAGTCTGTAGGCATCTCGATCATAAGGTATCGTTGATTGAGGAGACCTACCGCTATTTTTAAAATGGAAGTTATGCTTTGTGAAAGCTAAGATGCATTTGAATCGGCCCATTCAGGGCTACACTCTTATTACGATATTAATATTGTGCAGGAAATGTAAGCATCCAATCACGACCTATTCAACGACGTTCAAATCACGATCACCAGGGCAAATACAAATAATGGTGAAGGCCTCACTTTTTACCTAAACGGTGGTTTCCTGGATGCGATTACTCATGGTGACGTGAATAGTCACAGTATATTTCAACAATTTTGCGCTTTTCGTCGTTTTAAGCTGAAATAGGTTATACGGCCACACAATAAGTATCCTTAGGACAACTTTATTTGATGCTTTACGCTTTTTTACTCAACACACTTTACGGTGACGCTCTAATTCTATTAAACATCTTCGATAGTATCTTTTATATCGAATAACTTTAAAAATAAATGAGGTATTATCTGCGAATTGAGACAGGATTTTTTTTATATTATCGTTTTTAGCCCTAAAATAGTCTAATAATAATATAACAATCCTGTTATGTAAATTTATATGATGTATATTCTTTATGTTAATTTAATTTATACTCAAGGTTGTATATAAGATAAAAAATTAATTCGATGACCATCATAATGTTTCCTGATTGTGTTATAGATAATCCTGAATAATGAGTCATAGAATTATCAGATGTTTATCTTTGTTCTTTTACATTATCTTTAAATAAATCATGTTTATTTAGATAACACGTTTCTTGGTCATATCTGGTAAAGCCGTAGCATTTTTAATTAAAAACTAGTGAGTTAAATATAATCAGTTTTTTAAAAACTAGAAGGCGTGATTATAACACGACTTCTAACTATATGGAAAAGTTGCAAATTTTTAGTAAATTGTTCGTAGATTGAAATGAAAATGTTCGTAGATTAATGCATACTAATTGATTGTGTGGTAGTTTGATTGTGAAAAGGAAATCTGAATAGATCGGCGTAATTTTCCGGTATTTATCAAAGGCTATTTTAAATAGCAGTTCTACACAACGATGTTTTGGGAAAAAATCTTATAAAGCTACTTGCTACCATTGCATGTGCAATAATAAGTAAGTACTACTATGAAAATCGCAAATTAAGAATAAATGAACTAAATAAATATAAGTAATGTATTAAATTAAATTAATTTCATTAAAAATTTGAGCTGTGAAAGAAAGGATGAGGCTACTAAGTGTCCAAGGGAAATTGAACCCGTGATGGGTTCAATCCCCGGGCATGAATGAGTTTTTCTGATAAAACTGTTGAGCTTAATTGAAATTTGCAATTCACCACACTCTTCTTAAAAGAAAAGATCGTGAAGAAATCTGCATATCTCTAAAAATTAATTGTGGGGATATGTGAATGAACCTATGAATCTTCTAAGCGTTGTAATCGTCTGGGTTTAAATTTGAACTCCTTCTTTTCAAAAGCAGAGAGTAAGATACGAATCGATAATCCAAGAAACGATGAACAGTAAGATAGTCGCAGGCTGTTAATTAACATTTACTGTATTAAAATTAGAATTTTTATCTTTATGTCGTACTTTCTAGTTTGTAAGTATTAACCTCATTATTAGATGCGACCATAATAAATGAACATAAGTAAAAAAGGAAATCGTATACGGATAAATATTTAATGTTAGTAAAACTGTTACTATCCAACTACTAATCGAGGCTTAGGATCATAAAAATGTACATTGTTTTTTTTCCTTTAATGTGAAGAACAGTTTATTTTTCATTTTCATGATGTATCCATCTATACATATTATAAAACAAAGTCCTCAAAAGCTGTCTGTCTGCATGCCATTTTCTCAAAATCTGCAGAACGGATTTTTGTACGGTCTTTACTAAAAGTTAGTGGAATTCTTTCAGAATGTTTAGGTGAATAGTACATTACGATTTTATGTAAATTGTGTTAGAGGTCGCGCAATTGTAAAAAAACACATCTGTTGGGAGCTTCAATCGCGTGCGCCGCGTAAACCAACAGAAATACACTAAAGTAATGTGCTAAGAAATTGTAGATCTGCAAAAATTACTATAAAAAAGTCCGTGACAGCATGTCTCTATCTCTTAGTAACTTTATCTATTTCACTCACATTAACTGCTTTTATGTTCGAAATTTCAATTAAATATACTAATTATCACGCGGGCGAGGCCACAGGCGCAGCTTACGATAATTTGTTAATATCTATGAAGTACATAAATTTGCATAGAAAACACTTCATTACTAGAGTTTTCAAGATCTAACTGTTTGAAATCTCGTCTAGATAAATGAACAATCAATATAAGAAACAAACACAAAATCAACATAACAAATTTATATTAAAATACATGTTAATGTAAAAGACAAAGCTGGAAATTCGTTGTCGCTATAGCAATGATATTTTTCTGACTTCAAGGGAAAGCTACGGGGTCAAGGGATTAAGGTAAACACGTGAAATACTCCGACATAATTATGAATATGTAGTATGTTTAATTTAGAAAAAATCTTAAACTAATTAACTCAAAATAAAATATAAGTATACATAACAGTTTATTCCTTCACAGCAAACGGTAACTTAATTAAAATCTATACTAAAATCACAGTATTTTTATCAAATAAAAACCTTAATACAGAAACCCAGTCCAAGCGTAAGAAATCATTATTAATTATCGTATTATAAGAATTAAGAAATTACGTTAGGGAGTTGTAATATATTTTAAAATATATATAGTAGTAAATTTTAAAATAATTTTGACAAAATCTTGCTAAAATCGAAGAAAGAACAAACCGATTTACGTGTCCAAGATTTTGCCGCCTTACATGTAGGCCGTGATATTTTTTCTTCACTCCAAATCATATGCATTAATATTACCATCCCTTCCACGTACATATTTCTCATTCTTATCGTCTTCATATCTTGAACTATGTTATCAATTTACCTCATTTAATTTCAATATACTAGAAGACAGTCACCCGCGAACCGAAGCCCTTTGTGATATTATTTTATATTAATCTATCCACCCCTTGTCACCAAAAAATTAAAATTATTTTTAAAACTAACCAAAAATTCTGCATTTTATGCGACCATATTATGTGATTATAAATATCTTAGTAATTGACAAGTGTAAATAGTTAATTGATTCTTATTTTATTATTTGGTCTATTGCTAACAGTTAATAGGTATTTTGCTGTTCAAAATTAAATTTTGCACACACTATCACATTACACCACAATCAAATTGCGGTGTTACCTAAAATGGTGTCTACCACTATAACACAAAATTAAGGGACCATTTCCCAGTTTATGGATGAAAATCAGATATTAATTCCTTCATACATCCCTTAAAAAATTCAAACATATTTTATTTTACTTTTCTTTGATCACGATCTTACAATTATTGACGTATTTAAGTGTGTAGCAATTTCGCCATTTTACTCAAAAGTAGAATCGTATTCGATTTTTTAAATTGCTTTTGTAAATAAGTTCTTCAGTTTTTAGCTATGACGCATTAATATCTAGAAAAGTTAACTTTATCATTTCTCTTATGTTGAGGATACCTAAAATCTACGTCGCCAACGGTTTCCATGAAATTGTCATCTTACAGTAGTTTGATTTTAAATATCTTTAATTACTTCATCCTTTTCATTTGTGCAATCTGCTTAGAAAAAATATTACTTTTATCAGCGATTACAAATAAAGTGATGAATTTAAGCTTCGAAACCGTCATTGTACTCTCCGCTTTTGTCATTAAAACATTTCCCGATGATGTAGTCGCGGACTGAAGCAACAGCCACCGTAAGAATGTGCATCAAAGCCAGAAACAACGCAGTCAGAGTAACCACGACGAGGGTCTGCAGTGGCTTCGCCCAATCGATAACTGGGTATATAAATGCATTGCCCCATCTGAAACATACGACAATATTTTAATGCGACGTAAATTGCCATTATGATATGTGAATATGTATTGTAATTCGTGATTCGTTAATATTTTTGTAGAAAGTACAAATACTTTCATACCACAATTTCGGCAATATGCAATTTTCGACTTATCTTGTGATAGGAATGTGTCTGTGGCGAATGTTGTGTTCATTAGGGTTGTCAATTTTGCTTCATAATAATATGTTAAATGACTGATATATGTAATCCATATTGATAATATAAATGCGAGTCTACCTGTCAGTCTATCTGTTACGCTTTCACAGCGAATCCAATGGAGCATTGTTTATGAAAATTCGTACAATTGAAGAGTATAGACTTGGCTAACATATAGGAAGAAAAGAAAGAAGAAAAAATCCATTACTTCCTAAGGCAATAGGAAAAAAATATGCAATACATATTTGAAGGGATTTTAACACTTAAAGTGACACAAACGAAGTCGCGGGCACAAAACTAGTAAGAAGTAAATGTTAAAATTTTTAGAAAAAGCGTGTATACCTAACCATTAATGAAGTAAAATATGTTTTGGGAAAAATTTAAAAATTATACAAAGGAAGTTTTAGTGAAAATAAGAGTACGTATTACCGACAACTGATTATAGAAAGAGGTTTAAAAAATGATTAGATTGGATCTAGCCTAGAATTGCTTACGTTATTGAAAAATGTTTGCATCATTCACCACTCACCTTTTGAGCTATTGCAAATGAACGTAGACAATATTTGTATATTAATATTTTTTTATCTACAGTTACGTTTTATATATATTTCTGAATTATTTTATAGGTAAAGTTTCTCATTCTGAACCACTTAAGGCTTCTTGTTTAATTTATTTAGTGTGTGCATATTTTGTGGAATCTGTTAAATACATACATACATCCTACTGCCGTTATCCCACTCTAAGTGGGGTCGGCACAACATGTTACAACATGTTGTCACATGATTTGGCTACGTATTTTACGACCGGCCGCCTGCCTGACGTCAACTTACCTTAGTCGCCTTTTACGACACCTCGGTCAGAAATGAGGGTGGTCTATTCTATGCAGCCGGATACCATACGGCACATACCTTAGTAGCCTCTTTCAACACCTCGGTAAGAAAGGAGGGTGGCCTATTCTATTCTGCCGAATACCACATGGCATTGTGGAATCTGTTAAATATTATACAAAAATGACTTATTAAAAACAGCGATTTCAAATTTTAATTCTCTATACAAAATCAATCGAATCCTTGTTAAATTACTTTGATTTTAGACACAATAATTGGGAAAAAGGTTTTAGTCCCGTCAATTAAAAAGAAATATATTATGATTTTTTTTATTCATAAGAAACGATTGATATCGGTTACCCTACTAAAACGATTTGAATTGAGGTCAAAAACGAGACGTAGAAGTTATTAGTGTCTGTTAAATCCAATTTGTGCTGGTTTGGCAACAATATTGTGTAATTTAATTACATATGCATTATACCTATAGGTTAAGGTTACTCTTATAATCGTATGTCAATAAAAGAATGTTTATTTACATTCACAAATGAGTAAGCATCTTTTTTGCAGTACTTATACGAGTAAATTTCGAAACGAAATATGTTGATTTGTGATAATGAACTTAATTAAATTAAACGAGCTCGAGCTCAGGTTAAGCCACTAGGCTTGGCTGTCACAGATCAAAAAAGCTGCTGTGCATATATATCTTTGAAGCTTTATATTAATTTTAAATTACTTGTATTGATCGGTTGGACGATGATGGCTTTATGACGGACAACTGAATTAACGTAATTTTAAGTTTTAAATTAAAGTCAATCTTAATTTTTTTTTAAAATTCCTTTATAGAAAATATGATTTGCAAATTTTTATTTAGAGAATTGCAATAAAATAATTAAGTTTCCGTAGTTACATTGATTTTACGAAAATTTCTAATTTTTCTCTATTAGTAAGTTAAAATGTCAAAAAGCTATATTTTTAATACAAAAATTTTAAGTTATCTAAATTATTCTAACAAAACTATAAGTATTAAGCATATTTTGCATTCATGTCTGCAAATTTCGATAACATGCAACTGGGTGTAGAATGTAATTTAATTTCCAAACTATATGAAATCTTTAAAAATCTTTGTAACATTCGTCTGCATGGAAATTTAACATCCGGAGGTATAATTAATCAAAACCGTTGGATCATTTTAATTAAATTACCATTTTGAAATAGGTGAAATACTTTTTGGTGGTTTACAGTACAGTTATACACATAGCTGGATCTTTCATGTTACACAAATTGTTTATGTGAAAGGAATTAAGAAGATAAGTCGCATGCCAAATGAGGGCATATAAAAGCTTGTAGATACTTGAGTATTTTGTACGTGATCAGTCACTTTCCGTGTCCCATGATGGTGTGATGATCATAGAAACCGTGGGCATTTCTGAGTTTTCATTTGATAACTTATCTGCTGAATTGATAATCACTGCTCATATCGTAGTTTACGGCGAAGACACAGCATGAGAAACCCTTAATATTCCTGATAATTCTATTAACCCGCCTTTCCGAATAAGAGGGAAAAGGTGTCTGTTTATTTTTTTTTATTGTGCTAAATAAGGAGTTGTAGAAGACGATGAGATGACTGTAATAGTTATGTACATCTCAAATACAAAAACAGAATAATTTCTTTGGAGACCTGGAGAATGACATAGGCTAGATTAAGACTGTCCTAGGTCCTTTACACAAACGAGATCCAGGGCAAAAGATAGTTGATAATATAAATCGAAGTTAAAACTATATTCCTAGTATAGTAATGAATGCTTGTCTTGACAATCTTTCCTTTAAAAATGGTCATAGCAACTGTGTTTGCATAAGATAATACAATTTAAGATTCACTGTCACGGAATGATAATTATCGAATGGGTGTCAAACTTCTTTTATTGACCGTCCAGCTACCAGTTATATGTTTGAAGAACACAGTGTGTTTAGTATTACGTTAGTTTAAATTATTTTTATGGTTATTAAGAATGGGTATAGCGTTGCTAATTACTGTATTTTATGATTATTATGTTATAATGAAGTATTATAATTTTTTTTGGTTCACATTATATTTTCTTTCATTTTATTATAAGCGAAAGTTTCAGAATGTGTATTACCAATGCTGCATTGCGACATATGGAGTTTTTTGAATTGACCCTAGCAAAGCATATCAATATAAATATCTATACACAAAATGTTTAGATGATAGTCCTGAACCTATACGACTAAACAGTTAAATAGACTACTATACCAAAACAAAGGTGTATTTTTCTATTTATTTATTTTATTTATTTATTTGTTATTATCTTATGAGATATTACAATGTTTTTATTCTTTTTATAATAGTATATATAAGTTGAAATTAATTAAAAGGTAGGATTAATTAAAAGGAGTGCTTTGGCGTTCGTACTAGGATAACCTGTACCACGAACGCCATCGCCTTCAAAAATTTTCCATTGTAAAATGGATAGATTATTAATAGCCAAATAGTATTTTATGTTAAAGAAAATTGAAAAGCTTAAAGATTTTTTATTATTATCGTTTCTTAATTTATCATTTAAATACATTTAACATATTACATTTTATATGGAAAAATTTTTTGTTGGATTTTATAAGGACCTTTGAAACTAAAATAACGAATTTGTGAATACTAAATCCTAATTAAATGATTTAATATTCTAAAATTTAAATCATTTATTCACACATTACAAAGAATCAATATATTTTAGAAATATTGATGAGTTTTTTAAAAGTTATGAGACTGCAACTTGCGAATGTTACAACTTTTCAAAGTAGTGTGGAAATTTCTAGTCAGGGACGAACCACATTTTTGTTATCGGTAGTATTGTGAGAATTTCAAAAGTATGGCAGATTATTAGCAGTTGCAATTAAAACCTACTCACAAGATATACTTTTCCTATTCCGTAACTACAGTCTATGTTCTGTACTTATTTTAAATCGAAGTCCCCAAAAGTGATCGATTTTTTCAAAATCTACTGAACGGATTTTTGTACGGTTTTCACTAAAAATAGTGTAATAAAAATAGTGTGTAATAGTATATTACTGTTTTATGTAAATTGTGCTGAAGAGGTCGTGCGTTTGTTAAAAAAAATTCGTCTGCTAGAAACTTTACTCGCGTGCGCCGCGTAAACCAACCGAGATACATTTAAGTAATGAACTAGAGAATCGTTGATCTACAAAAAATATTACAAAAAAGTCCGGGACCGCATGTCTCTATTTCTTATCGTTAACTCACAATAACACGCTTTACACTGGCCAAGCCGCTGACACAGCTGTCACGTTGTATGTCTTATAATAAATTATAGTACCCGAAAAAAATATTGCTCATGCATGCTTAGAACGAAAAAGCCGGCCAGTTCAGTTTCGTAGAGCGCTGTCACCGTCACTCAGTTAATATGTGACGTTTCGCATGGGTTCGTCAGTCTGTGCGTCAGAGACGATGCTCTATGAAGCAGAATCTAGACGATTTCTCTCTCTAAGCCTCGATTTGCATTATTTATTGCCGCGTACTATAATTTATTATAAGACATACAACGTGACATATCATATGAACACGAGATAAATTATGTAATAAATTACACCTACCAGTATATAATTTTTTTTATTTCATAAATATATTAATTATGTAATAAATTACACATGAATAATTTTGGAATATCACACGTAGAGAAAACATTAATATAGTGAAGGATATTTTAGAACGTCATGTTGTCTATTTAATAAGAAATCCTAACCGGGAAACTAATCTTGTATTGTAAAAGAATAATATAAGTTTTACGTATTTGTAGTTTTAAGAGAATCATGGTTAAAATATTGTTGAAATGAAAAATGTAAGTATTAAAATTCGGTGTTTCAGAAATAAAATAGGTGAATGATTGAGTGAGATAAACCGCACAAACAAGAAACCGTCACAACGACCAGCATCATATAACCGTAATATACAAGTACTGCATACACTCACTATTATGATTTCAAGCGTGTCTGAACATATGTAATCAGCTTTGAAGAGTCTTTATAAAGTGGATGTAATTAAGCATTTCTTGTGCACAGAAAGCATATCTAAACTTACGGATCAAGTCCTCCGGAAATAAAATACACAACAGTAAACAGTAGATAAGCCAGCGAGAAGTAAAGTGGTTGCATGACATGAAGTAGCCGACTAGGATGAGCAGATAGCACCAATTCAACAAACATCAATCCGGAGTTCACTCCATGAAGCATTACGTCTAGTATGGGATTTGGGACGTAATTAACTTTCTTTCCTGCTGCAATTACATATAATACAGTTTGAATATACATATATATAAAATTATACAGTAAATTTAAAATTCGTTGACATCAAAGTTCTCATTAAGATATTTGAAAATATGCAATAACTGATCATTAACTGTGAATCAGTTAACAAATACATTTATGAATGTATGAATTATAGCTTATCGCTTGAGTTAAAAACGGTATTTCTAACGCTGGTTGTACACTCTCTACGAGGCACCCTGAGACATGCTGAGTGCGAGTGTAAAGGGTAATAATTCGCCCGCTCTCGCTATCGTGTTAGTTTTTGTGCTAACGAGAGTGTAAATAGTAAGAGAGCACTCGCTCGAAAGTGTACAGCCGTCGTTATTATAGCAAAATATATTATGTATAAAGATAATTATACAAATAAAAACGATATGTATGGAACCAAAAATTAAAAATGGTGATGCATTCCGTAAAGAACTGTCTATTTCTAATCATATATCGTTATGTCGTGATTTATTTACAATACTTAAATTTTGCGTATAAAATACGTACAAGCTCTTAAGACACCCCAGTAGAAGAGCGTGATGAGAAAGGCGATGGGAACTGTAATGTTGTACAACACCCAGTATATTCTGACATACCATGGCAGTCTCTTATCATCTGAAAAATAATATGTTTTTCGTTGGTTATAACAATCTGAATAGAAGAGAAAAGGAAACATTGACTTTGATAGTAGCGCTTAATTGATTTTTGTTGATGTTGTATCCATTATTCATTCTATGGTTTTTTTTCGTGGGGGACAGACGATCTCAGAAAAATCGCGGGGAACCACTGAATCCATGGTGCACAAGATCCTTTGAACCTATGTCCAACAAGGGACGTCTATTACTTGAAGAGAGAGTGTCTTTTATAAAAAGGTCAGAGTATGTCACAATGGGTTTTCGTAAGTTTATGTCGTTAGTTGATCTAAAAAATCCATCGATTTCTGTTGAAGGATATTACATATACACATATATGATGTTTCTTAACTACGAATATTAAATATTCAATATTTTTAGCTTAATATATTTATATTGGTCTTAGATTACTACTACTAGTCGCATTTCGTCCCGTCTTTGCATCGATAGTAGAACATATAATGCTTTGAGTCGGATTCGGGATAAAATTTATATTCGCCCTTTAGTTTCTGTTTATCTATATTTGTAAATATTCCTATTCGTACGGCGTAAGTAATTACAATTTTACATGTGATGCAAATATAATCGATCAATTTACATATATCTTGCATAAATTATACACTTAAATCTAAGAATCTATATATTTATCTATTGACGAAAGCAGCAAGAAAATCAGTTCAGTAGTTTGTGTTTTTATGGTGAGCAGACAGACAGAGAAAGGGGATTTTTTATTATATTTAAATTAGTGTCGAAATAAGAATGGCGCAATAGATATATAGGATTAAGAAAAAATTACAACTATTTCTTGTTTGTCAGAATACATGTATCGATGAATATTTTCATCACTCAGTACATAAATTGTACATTTTGCACTTTTTGTCTATGTGAGCTTTAACTGTGTCAAATCTTATATTCCTACATTGGGCGCAATATGCGACTAAAGTTTAAATCTCTTTTAAGGTAGAAAGTTGTTACTTCACGTATTGGTATATACTCGTCGATTAGACGAAATCATAGTTGGATATCATTGGTTCATGGTCAAACCTGTCAAAAGACCTCACATTTATCATATTGCAAATTTTATTCAAGTTCAGCTATTCGTGCGTTGTACTTCAAAAACACATTGACCCGGTTAGAAACATTTTCCATGGCCGTTCACTCTTGAAACCTTAATAACATGCTTATAATTACTTGACTTCATGTTGCAATAACGTAATGATATTCAAATTGATGTTCAGATTAAATATTTATTTCGTAGGCCCAAAACTTAACTATGTAGTTAGATACTATTCATTTCTCTCGACTTTGTTTTGGTATTTTTCTTTATATTCTAAAATACAGCAATTCTAACAAAAAAAAGGATTAGTAGTTTCAAACTTAAACAATAGGTCGCTGGTTCTATCCGGCTCCACGGACCAAATGTACGAGCTAGTACCACACAAATGACAAGGCAATTAATTTTACAATGGTGTCTATATACTCGTACTATGGTAACTATTAATGTAATGAAAATATGTTCATCGTGGGAGTAATGATATATGTATTTCAAAATAATTTAATGATATTTCGGCAAATGTATAACTATGAAATTCTCGTACGTAATTTTAAATGCACTGTGCCTGCGTAATGTTTCCATCGAAGGCTTGGCTACGTCTTTAATATACAAAAATAAATATTTTTCTTCGGACCGCAGTTGGATATGTCCCAGGCCTGTAGATATCAAATTGGGAAAGTATGGCCTACCTTTTTAAAAGCTTTTATTCAAACGTGCCGTGTATGTATGTTAAGGTTGAATCTTGCTAGTTAAATTTGACCCACTTCCCGGGGTCCGATTGAGTTGAAATTTTATATAGTGGTCCAGTACCGATGATTATGTATGTTTATGATAAGCGTGACCTGATGTTTTGTCAGGATTGGCTCCAGACGATGGAACTCCTCAAAAGTTAACAGTAGGTACATGAAATTTTGATAAAAGCTTTTAATTTGCCTTGGATCCTTTTAAGCCCATTACTAAAAAAATTCAGTTGACTACAATTTTATTTTGATATAGGTTCGAAATAAGTACGTGTTAGACCTCTTTCCGGGGCCGAATTTAGTACGAGCGTTCCATACGTAATGTGATCTCATGATCAGATGTGGTCCATTCTCATAAGATAACACACGGTCAGACAGTGACCTTGTTTCATTACCCACCGGTGAGGCTTGATGGCCGTCTTATTAAAGGCAACGCACGTACTTAAATCATAATTGATCGGATTGTCAACCATACTAATGTTATATTGTAAACGCGAAAGTCTGTTTGCCTGTTTGTTGCGCACTATTGAAGCTATAGGGTGTTACGTACAGAGGACATTAATTTTAATTTTAGGTACGTACACCTCAGCACCCTACATTAAAAATCTGTTAATTCAGTGATTTTTTTAGCTACTGGAATTCCTTTACGTTTTTTTAAAAAAAACCGTTTATAGAGATCAATGATCAACGACATGTAATAATATTTTAACCCTAAGTTAATAGTAAACACGAAGTATACACATATTTTTGGATTACTGTCTAGTCGTCAATTTATATATATGTTGGACCTTGTACTTCTCCGAAAGGACTCTGTTTTTTGTACCCCTTAAAATAAATAAATAAATTTCAAATAATAACCTAACATCATCGTTATCATCATGCTCCTACCCTTATCCCACTCTAAGTGGGGTCGGCACAACATGTTAACATGTGCTGACACATGTCACATGATTTGGCTGGCTACGTATTTTGCGACCGGCCGCCTGTCTGACGTCAACTTACCTTAGTCGTAATTTACGACCCCTCGGTAAGAAAGAGGGTGGTCTATTCTACTCTACCGGATACCACACGGTGGGTCAACTTACGTTAGTCGCCTTTTACGACACCTCGGTAAGAAATGAGGGTGGTCTATTCTACTCAGCCGGATACCACACGGCGGAATAACCTAACATTGACCTTAAAACTAAATAGTACAGGTGCAAGTGTGACAAAACAAGATTGTTTTCTCCTGGTGCGCGCCGCTCCAGGTCGTCAACCATTATAAATAAGGCAAGATTTCAATTAAGCTATGTTCATGTTCGCTCTTTCTCAAATTTCTTGCTGTGATGCCTAACTAGAATTAAGTATAACCGGCTCTTTTCTACTAAAGAATACTTTACTCTACAGCTTTGACAGATAATTGAAAAAATCTTGTAGGCACGTTACTTCTACTCAAAAATAATATAGCACAATTGACATGAGAATTTTGAGCAAATTTTGACACCAGTTTTTTACTATTATTTCATATTCTTAAAATATTTATAAATAACAATTTACATTTCCAATGTTTGCGTTGTAAAACTCATAATATTGATTGATTCGTAGTTTTTAAGTTCCACTTCCAAATTTTATACATTTTTAAATTATTATATAACATTTAACATTTTAACGAAGATTAATCAATTAATACATTGTAGAACGTTGCTTCCATGTGCCAATAGTATAACAAAATGAGCGCATCCGTTATCTATTTATAAGCTGCAACTTTGTTTCTACGACTAGCAGCTTAGTTTTCATAGTTCAATTAGGGACTACCTCAATGATAAGGATATTGATTTTATCTATACAGTTTTTTATTCTAAATTCATTATTTTATTAGCGATATATCTTACTTTATCTTATTACATCCTTCAAAAAGAAAGCTATAAGTTTAAATACCATTAATTAATATTTAGAACATACGCATTTGAAATCAAGGCTTTCATTTTATAAAATCCTTCTCTTTCAGGTCTAATTTATCTTATATTGAGTAGAAAATGGTGTAATCATGTAATTAAATTACTCTTTAAATATGCTTTCAGCTACTTAAATCTCATGTGTATGCATGTATATATAGTTTGTATATAGTTTGTAGAACTTCCAATATTCTGCTTGTATGAAAATATGTATATTTTAATATCCAGCTATAGCAGGATTTTGTTGTGACAACTCTCTCAGCCTCATAGCCTGTAATCTATGCTCATAGCCAAGGATATTACGGAGGTTTTAAATATAGAACTATTCATTATTAGACAATACAAACTCACCAGATAATTGTCCATGGTTTTTCTTAACAGTAACTACGATGCCGAAAAGCGACTCGAGGAAAATCAAAATCAGGCCCCAATGCGTCATATACAGAAGGAACATTTCTCGAGGTCCCCAAAAGAAGGCTGTGGACCAGGAAATGATAACAACGGTCCATATAAGTATAGGCACTCGCCAGAACAACGGTGATAGCCTTCCTCTGGAACATGAACTCCCGAATATATCTGGTGTTTCTTTGTCTTCCTTCAACGAGGCTGTGCAACATGAATAACAGTTTGCAGGCGCGTCCTCCTTCCAATTTTTTAATTTTACCATTTTTATAAAATTTATTGGTTTGATTTCGATTTCTCCACTTCTACAGTTTCATGTTCCTTTGAAAATCACTCTGTGGACAAATTGAGTATTTAATTTTATAGAGATAAAAACAGAAAATTGTATGATTGCAAATTTTTAAAGGATGTTATAATGTCACTATAATACCTACGCGGCCTTAACCCAAAACTTTTGATTTTGGTTGCGACCGTGAGAAATGTTAAAAATATGTTCACTCTCGGTAACTTACGAGTTGCGACGTCTAGACTGCTCAAGTTTGTTTTTTTAATTAATTTTTTTCGATATTGTCTAGACTATTTTTCCCCGCCAAGTTTTCCTATTTCGTTTTCCTATTTCCTATTTAGTATTTCTACTCACTATTTGGAAAACTTAGATTGAATCCGATAAATAAATAACTTTAATGGTAAAAAGGACTAATTTCATTACAGAAAATTAATTCAATTATAGGTTGTTAATTTTTATTTGCATAATCATATGCACAATTTGTGTAACAGTAAATATGTTAAGATTTTTTATTTTTAAATGTTAGATTTATTTATTGAATATATAAAATAAAGTCTATCTAAAATTATGAACCTGTGAACAATTAATCGCATGAATTATAACGATGAAAGGAAAAATAATAAGAAATTTCTATTTATCCCTACAGAATTTCTGTAACCGGCGGTAATCTATGAGGCACCTAATTTACTTGTTTTTAGAAACAAGTCTAATGCTAGATAGTTACTTCTGGCACGTCTTATATAATTAAAACTTACTTAAAACTTTCTACTTATAAAATAATAATAATAATAATAATAATAATAACCTTTATTTAACAAAAAATGCATACAAAATAAAATATGTATGAACAGATTTACAAGTTTCAAAGTGTTACATTATTTGTGAACCATTTTCCCAATTTTGAATTACACACTGTAATTCAAAATTAGGAGACCTGGACACATATTTTGGATTAAATTACCGATAAATATACGCAATAATTTAAAATATTAAAATATATAATTTAATATATGATGATTTTCCCCTTGATAAAAAAAACAAAGATACGAAAAAGTATTGAATTACGGCATATAAGGAAACAAGAAAGAATTTATTAATTAATAAAGAATCATAACGTAAAAAAGACTTTATTATCCAATTAAATTAATATATCATAAGAATATTCTTGGCACCAATACACGCGGACATGATTTGTATAGCTAATGTATTTTTACCGGTTTCATTTTGATGCTTGGCACGTCTCCCGTTAGAATAAATTAATACTATCCTAGGTACTCCAATGTGTTACATATATCTGAGAATTTCTCTCGGCTTATCCCATAGTGATTACCTTCGATCGATATGCGAAAGTCTGTACAGCGTAACGCTTTCTAGCATAGATCTAACTCACACAATCAAAATTTTTAGGTCAATTAAAGCTAAGATAAGGATAACATCTTTACTTATTATAAAAAAGCCCCCTTAAGCTGTATGTATTTAAGTATATTCAATAATTTATTCTTGACACACTGATTTCCACGTGTGCGAGGCCGCGGTCACAGCTAGTATAGAACAAAAAATACCGTTTTTCTTACAGGAAAAACCGATTAAAACTTGTTGCATTACGGGGGTCTTTGAACGCTGAAGTTGCCGCGAATGAAAACGCGGGTACCAATAGTTTTTAAATATAATTATTACGCTTGCTACATAGAATAACCATTCCAATGCATAATTTTAAATTGTTACTTGATTCTTCATTGTAAAGGATATCCGTTCACCAGTCGAGCGATTAAGAAAACATAATTGGCAAGATTTATTTCAAATGATGATTTTTCCCTCATTGTTCGTTGCGTGTCGACGTAAAACAAACTATGTAATTGATTCACGGTTATAGAAATCGAGGGAAATGCATAAAACGCGACTGCTACGTTCTGAAGGATGTGTTGTAAAGATTTTTTAAAATATGGAAACATAGAAACATAGTTTAATAAGAGTGAGAAGTAAGTGTAATGGTAATAAGAAAAAAATACGCCTTTTTCTTTAAGTTATATCGAAATTGTGATAAAACACCACTAATTTGCTACTTTAAATTGGCAGAGATCTCAGTCAAAGAGATAAGTTGACTTTGTACACCCTTTTTATCATAAATAATGTTTGTCTAACGTTTTTCATAATACATAGATAAAAAAAAACTAATAAATGATTACGGCCACCAGCTAATTGGGCCTCTTTAGACCTACAACGGATAAGAAGCCAACGTACTTTATCACTAAAATACTTATTCTAAGATAATTTATTAAAAAAAAACAAAAAATTATAATTAGGCACATTAACAATTATGTTACAGTGGTAATTCATAGTCAAGGTCCATTATGATCTATGTATAATTTTATAATAATTTTATATATAATTTTCGTTCTATACAACCGCGAGTGAAACCGCGCGACGCATAGTTTAAATTAATAATTAATGAATACCTAATTAACTATATATAACTATATATTAAAATATTTTATCGATTCAACTAGATTAAGAAATTAATTTAGTAATTGCCAATGGAACAATACACAATGACCAAAGAGAATTTTAACAAAAAAGGTGATTGTGTTATTTGGAGCCTGGGAAATATCAAAGTTTATAATTGTGCCTTTTTTGACATGGCTACGCAAAGGTGCATTTCAATGTAGTTGTTTATGTATTACACGTGCTACATTGTTAGCGGGGTAGGCAAAAACCATTTAGACTAGGGAAACAGAAACTGGACCATAAAAGCTAGAGAAAGGCAAAGAATAGATGCTTTCGAAATGTGGTGCTGGAGGCGAATGATGCGGATCTTGTGGACTGCAAAGCGCACTAATGCATCTATTCTTTCGCAGCTGAAAATAAAGACGCGCCTCTCCTCCATATGCTATAAACGCTTACTGGAATATTTCGGCCATATCATGCGGCGTGGAGACGATGCCTTCGAGAAATTGATACTCACCGGTAATACCGAAGGCAAAAGACCAAGAGGCCGCTCACCAACTGGGTGGTCTGACCAATTGCGACAGTCCTGCACGATGAAACACTTTTATGAGGTAGCTATGGTGGCCACGAATAGAAGCCGATCGAAAAAATGGATCAAGTCGAGAATAGAGTCTTGCCAGGACCACGATCTTCAGTCATGATGAAACGACCGGAGAGAGAGAGAGGGAAACAGAGTTGAGACCAGACCAAAATGTGCCATACTACAATAAAGATAGCATATAAGGTTTATCATCTATCTCTTTTTTGGACGTGCGTAGTGAGCAAATTTCATTTTGAAGGTGTGATATCTTCTAAAAATGTTCTAAGTATTAATTAAATTAAGAAAGTGCCATGTATATTTCTCTGCGTATGTGTGATTTAGCTCCAACCTTTCTCTCCAGAAACGGAGAGAAGCGACATAGAAGTGGGATAGTAACTTTCCTTTTTTTTACTTTTATGTATGATAAGACAAGGATAACTAAACAAATCTAATCTTCCATTATTTACTGTAACACTCTTACTTACAGGCCTGGCTATGACTCTACGCTAGTATAATAACTCTATGGGCAAAAAACAACTTGCAAACCTTTTATATTTTGAGATTATAATAATTAGAACTCACTACTCATAACCACAAATTAATTCGCGGAAAATTTTAAATACGTACTCTCAGTAACGCAATATTTGTTATTTACCCCGTTCTCGAAAAAAACACGTTATTTTTTATTTTAAAGAATATCCCGGTGTATGAACTTTAATTGTGCCCAATTTCTTCCGTATTGGATTAGCCGTGAAATCGTCACAAACAAGCAGACAGACAGACAGACTTTATCAGTAATATTAGTATGGATTGGTAGTTTCCTTGTACAATAAAAACAATCAATTATACGGTTTAAGCTCAAGGTTATATGAGTGTTATATTACTGAGAAATTGTTGGGGATAAGTCTCATCCACCAATCCACATTTTTATTCCTTGATCGGTGTAAACTTCTTCCTTTTTTCACAAGGAGAGAGCAGGCCTTAAACCGGCTATGGAATAAAAACAATACTTTACTTTTTCTATATTAAACGTGTGAAATATGTTTAATATACTTATTCATATAACAAATATGCCCAGAAGTTTTGCCAATTTATTAGTCTGTATATTTTGTTTTGGTCGAAAGAAAAATTCAATCCTTTTGCTTGCGAGTTATTTCTTAGCGTTTAACTTATCCAAACATTATTCTTAAATAATGGCTTTATGTTGTTTATTATATTGGTCGGTTGTACACTATCTTTATTTACACATCTTTCTCCTGCCCTTATCTCACTCTAAGTGGGGTTGGCAGAACATGTTACAAACATGTTGTTACATGATTTGGCTACGTATTTTACGACCGGCCGCCTGCCTGACGACAACTTACCTTAGTCGCCTTTTACGACACCTTGGTAAGAAATGAGGGCGGTCTATTCTATCCAGCCGGATACCACACGGCACATACCTTAGTCGCCTCTTACACCTCGTTAACAAAGGAAGGTGGTCTATTCTATTCAGCCGGATACTACACGGCGTTGTACACTATCGTTATTTAAATAACTGATTTATTTGGCTGGTCTATAATTTGGTACACTATATAAATAGTACAGTAGGGATGTTGATCGCATGCCAGTAACTAAAGTTATTTATAAGCAGTGAAATGTCAGCGGAAAATTTTCATTAAATTACCCCTCGACTTTTAGTAGATTTGAAGCCTCTGCACGTTACCTTTTTTTTAAGTGTGCACTTTATTTATTTATTTATCTACTTATAACTCGGTATTATATGTTACACGTTTTAAACTATTCATTGCTTTAGAGGCCTTCATCTTTGACCCAGCGATTTGTTCAGGAAACCATTGAAGTAGGAAATCGTTGAAATATAATACTTTATGTTACGATGGGGCTGTATATTATAAACGTAGCTTATACAAATATAAATAGACTAAAAACAATGAAAATATTAACGTCATTATTATACGGGTCAATCGATCTTAGTATGTTTTTAAAATAACCTATTATTGAGCACGCATTTAGAAAATATGAACTGGATAAAAGTAAAAAAATCTCAGCACTGAAGGATTTAGACAGAAATGATGATGATGAGCGGAATTAGCAAGGGCATGTTGAATCAGTAATGACGTTATATTGTAGATTGAATATTTTTAATGCCTACTAAGACGTCGAATTATTTGCATTGTTAGGTTAAAATATAATCCTAACGTAAAATTGCACTTGGCTTCTTAAACAATCTAACTTTAAATCTCAAAATAGTGTAATATACATACATCTCTCAACGTTTATTTTCTAGTAATCAGAGACCGAATCCTCGGTAAGCACTTTGTAGTGTCCATGAAAGTAAATATAACTAGTTAATCACGTATGTTGAAAGAATATATTATCATTATCATAAGATCGAAATCAACGTTTTTTTTAATGTGTTGCTGAAATCACGTAAGGTCGGTATAGTTATTAGTTGGTGCAAACCAAAACGAATGTGTTATAGCTGAACAGAAACCAGACCAAAGAGAATTGAGTGGTATAAATAAAATAAATAAATATATGGAACACTTACACGGTCGTCCGTCGCCAAAGCAAGTAGCTTAATACTTGTGTTATGAGTGACGGACAACTGGTAGATATACTATATTTACAATTTTAAATACATACTTAAAAACAAATACACACCTACGCTGGAAGAATAAACAATTTTTTAATAGAAAATTTGGCCCTCGGCGGGAATCAAAGCCGCGACCCGTGGGGTTGAAAGCAGAGTCACTATCCACTGTGCCAACGGGCCGGTTAAAGTATATTTATATTATTATATTAAATTATTATTTAATGTATTTAATATTATAATGTATATTTATTGCTTAAAGCTTAAGGCTCTTAAAGATGTCATAGAGCTGTAGAATGAAACTTTCATGGTAACAAGACCTGTAATCTTCTTAGATAGATTTGATAAGCACAGGATTTACTTGAGTATATTTCAATGATGTTAGAAAATAGGTTTGTACCTATCCAAGTCAATTAATAAAAGTAATTAAAGAAAATACAGAAATAACGAGATGAGCTAGAGCATAGGATACGAAAGAACTTAGTAGTAAAATTCGTGATGATTTTTGTTCAACAATTAATTTAAAGTGTTGTTGCACTTACGTTATGCAAAAATATATAAAGTTATTGCATATGATAAATAATTTTTCTCTTACAGAATTTACGTAAATTTTATTGTTTATGCTTAAGGCGTTAGACAATTTGTGTGTTATAGAAGAACCTTGTTCTATAGAAGAACTTTCTTTAATGAATTACAGACTCCGTAATATAAATATCAAACAAAACATTAGGACTGCATGTTATTAATATTGGGCACTTATAAGACTTTCAACACGCTCATTAAAGTAAGTGTTTAAATGCGAGATGTTTATTCTTATCCTTAGAAATTAAATAAAATGGTTAAGCTAAAGAAAATATAAATAAACTCTGTATCTACTTTGAAAAGATAGAAGCATAAAACTTATTTAATTTTGCGACAAAAGCAATAGTAAATAAAGTCATATAAAAGATCGAGTAAGAAGAGACATGCAGACTAAGACATATTAAGTCTGTGGATTTGAAATTTGTATGATAAAAATATTACGTGTATGTACATGCGTGCATAATAATTACACCAGTATACTAAACGATATTTACATATACATATACATATACATATATGACATTATATTTAATTACGAACGCTTGAGGAGATCAATTAAAAAGTATAAATCGCATATCTGATATTTACAAAACTGACCTTAAAATATTATAGTGCCTATATTGTAAATTTGTTTATAATAATAAATTCTCACCATTTTATAACACACGGAAGCAGACAGCTGTTTTGTTGTTTACAAAATCCAATTTATTTTCAATGTTATAATAAGTAAATGAATGAAGTATTTTTTATATAAATAATATATATATCGCCGGCTGCCTTAGTTTTATTTCTTATTCATTAATTATAATAATTTATTTATGAATTAGTATAATATAGCGCACGCCCGCACGATCCGCACATACAACGTGTTACTGAGGTAAGAGGTTACTACGTCTCGCGGCGTAAAATGTGTAGTGTACACTGAACCGAGGATTTAGCAGATGACGAGAGATCAGGGCTGCCACTCAGGGCCGGATATCATTACGTATTCTGATCGAATTTCAATTTAACTACTAAGCTATGTATGATTTTCCTATTATAGATGTGTAACTAAAGTAGATACTGTTAACAACATAATTCAACGCAGGTTCTACTGCATAAGGAAAATATTGGTATTAATAATATAGTACTGATGTCATATAAACCCGCACTAATATGAATTATGAAGCAAAGGTTTACGGTTCGGCTATGTAGCTGGCAATGCATAATTGAATAAAAAACTGAATGTGAAAGATAATATTCAGAAATCATAGAAAAACAGCTGTCTTATCATCATAAGATAACAGAGCATTTAAACATCTTAAATAGATTAAATAGATTAGATCCTCCATTAAATCGATCTTAAATTAAGATCGATTTAATGGAGGATCTAATTGCAGGAGAGCGCTTTACGGTTGTTTTGCTATATATATAACTAGCAAAACCCCGCGGTTTAACCCGCGTCCATACATATCTCGTGGTAGTGGAAAGTCTACGAAGTCGGACTATAGGTTTATTTTGTAGATTATTTAATTATAAAAAAGGGTATCATTAGTATTCTTGGAATAAGAGCTAACTCACCAAATGCAAGCCCTGCTATTACGGTCGCTACAATTAATTTGTTATGGCATTATTTGCTTTCGATTTACATTCTTAAATTCGTAATATCTTTTGAGTGGGATGTCGGATTTTAATAATTTAAAAACTATTATGGGATAAGGATTAATACAGAGATATGAATAAAATGGTTTGATTATTGTTGGCACTTTTACCAACTTTTAGAACGTAAAAAAGTTGTTATATTGGAATAACTATAATTGTTAGACATATGGCATCGCGGACTTTTTTGTGGAAATTGATCCGTCCTATAATACTGCACAACATTTTTTTGTTCTATCATCAATAGTTTCCGCAGCGCACGCGATGATAGATGTTTACGACATGAAATTATTGCCAAGTTATTACATTTTTATTAGGGATCCCTATTATTTTTGAAAATGACATATAGCCTATGTTGCTCAGTGAAAAAGCAGCTTTCCAATGGTGAAAGAATTTTTGAAATTGGTCCAGTAGTTTTTGCGTGAAAACGTAACAAACATACATACATAAAAACAAACAAACAAACAAACATACAAATCTTTGCTCTTTATAATATTAGTATAGACAAATTGGCAAGATAATCATTAATTCAGCCACTGTAGAAAGCTGTAAAAAGCTGTAAAACTGTAGAAAGTTTTGGAAATGTAATATTTGTATATCTTTGATAAAAAAAAAAAACATTAGTAAGTATTACTATGATTAAGTCGGTTAATGCCTAAACAAAAAGGATTTAAAACACTCTTATATAATTAGAAAAAATGGTGTTGTATAATTTTTTTACAAATTTTCCGAATTTTTGAATGAAGCGATATTTCTATAATTTTTTAGAGACTTTTAGTTCTCTTACCTCTTATTAAAATTAGTATTTGACTGGCCCGTTGGCGCAGTGGGTAGTGACCCTGCCTTCAGCTCCGCGGGTTGCGGGTTCGATTCCCGCCGGGGGCCAACATTTTCTATAAACAATCTGTTGGTTCTTCGAGACTGGGTGTATATTTGTATTTAAGTATGTATTTAAAATTATATATGTAGTATATTTACCAGTTGTCCGTCACCCACAACACAATTATTAAGTTACTTACTTTGGGGTCGGACGACCGTGTGCGTAAGTGTCCCATATATAACAGTGTAGTAAAATCACTACACTTGTCGATCTCTACGTAGATTCTTGGCTGAACTAGATTTTATGAGCACTGTTCATGTTTATATTTGGCCCTAAATTTATGAAACTAAAAAATGTTTGCAATGCGGATAGCTTTACCTTCAAACCACTATGAGCAATAGATAACCTATCAGATAAGTTTTGGGTCTAAATGAGAGTCGTCATATTTGGTATGGTATAAGTTAATATTTAAACGGTTATATTTGTTCCTTTGTATTTTAATGAAGTTCAAGACATTTGAGTCAATGCTAATTGTTGCCAACCCTGCTAAATAGTGCATGCGTGTGCGCCTACCGTGATCTCAAGGTCTGCTAGAAAATTTTGCCTTCATGCATCGCCACTCATTCCGATGCCGAATGTCAGTCCCACACTATTGAGTAATCTTGCACTCGTAGTAGTTTTGTTCTGACTATTGGCAATAAGTTTATAATTTAGATTTGCACGAGTCAATGTTATTGTCGCTATATGAGTTTGAATAACTTTACATATTTGCTAACAAGCCTTTTATGGCACGAACCCACTTAATCTAGTGATATTTGAGTGTATTAATTCCGTACCAGGCGTCAATATGTTGATAAGCCTAGTTATATACTTTAAAGTAAACCTGCAATAAAAAGTGAGCGTTTTAGACTTGTTATGTGTGAATAACATATGGCACGGAATTAATTCTTTTAGTGAAATATTCTTTTTAGATTAGAAAATTAGTCAGTCATATTAAGCCTAATAATATTATGACGTTACAATATGTTATAATCATAAGGGCTTTTACAGGGTCACCGGGTGGGCCAGGCGAGCGCACAAGCATCATCGACGCTGTGGAACACGGAGAGTAGTGTGCAGAAGCTTCAGTGAACGTCATCCTTAAGAAGCCTCCTTTAAGGCAGAATGAGGGCAAGGCTGAGGGCGACGTGTTATGGAGGGCTGGTTATATGACTGTGATTAGTCATAACGTGTGGCTAGTAATGACCGAAAGATTTTACAAAACTCGTCTTCGCCGACGAAGACCATAGATAATACACTATATAAGATAACGAAGACGCTGTGTGCGTGTATAATATGTGTGTGTCTGTGTTTACGATGTTAATACTGTTAAGTAGACAACATTTTGAAGCTGTGATAGTCCAGCGGTGAGACCGTGCGACTCTTATGAGGGGAACACGAGTTCAAACCCAATGCAGGTTGACCAATGAGTTTTTCTATTAAAACTCATGTGTCTAATTGATAATTGCAATTTATCACACGCTTTTCGGTGAAGGAAAACATCGTGAGGAAACCTGCATATCTCTAGAGAATTCCTACCACGCTACCACCTACCACGCTGCTCCAATGCATCCGCATTGGAGCAGCGTGGTAGGTCTTAGCTCTAACCCTTCTCTCCAGAAACGGAGTGAGGAGACCTATTCCCAGCAGTGGGATTGTAACAGGCCGCTACCTTACTACCTTAGACAACATTTGGATCCTTACCTGATAATCTCCCTAGTGTTTCTCGAGTCTTTTCGTATTAGTGTGTGTGTTTGAGAGTGATTGTGGTTACAATTGTATGTTAATGCCGATGTTATTATATTGATCGAACTGCAACATTTTCCGAGAACAATTAGCAGTGCTGCACATTGTGAAGGTTTCGATATATACATAAATAAAAAAATCATTAAAATGACCATGCACCGTGAGAACATCATTGTTCCATTCACGAGGCGGAGAATATTTTTAAAATGTAATAATGATTAGGTATATTAAAAAGTTGTGAAACGAAGGTTTTGAATTCTTGAGGTCATGTTATTTATTAAATTAGGAGAACCAATGAAGTCTTACAATAACAGATATACCGAAAGATGGTCACTAAGAAGGTTTTATATATTTTTTTATGGTTTTATTATAATTTTTAGTGCAAATGATATATTTCCATGCCAGGAAATCAAATTTATCGTCGACGTTGCTGAATCGTTACATGCACAATTGTTGTGCATGTAACGATGTAACGCATGTAACGTTGTGCTGTAACATGCACAATATATATTTAATTAGTTGTACCTATCGTTTAGTTAATTTTAATATTAATGCCTAACAACAAAAAAAGTTATTATACTGCATTATACTGCATTTCTATTAACACAGAAGAAACATTGAAAATCAAAACATAATATACTTCAGTTTATATGATCAATATTCTTTACCGAATTTGTGATTTATGTCACATGACAGAATTCGATTACGATGAGTGCTGTTGAATTAAAAATATGACTCCAGTTTTTAATGGGCTTAGTCAATATGTATAACTACATCAATATGTATAATTGCGTCAATATGTTTTCATCAGACTCTCGAATTGCTTACATTGTGAAACAAAGAATTAAATACAGCAAGAACAACAAATTTCGACACTAATATATTCTTGTATGTACCTTAATCCAACTAAGCCATTCTAATTCGGATTAATACTCAGAAATTGTTTGTATAGGATGTTATTCTTTACCATTAACCCACAATAATTTATTGTAATTAGTAAGCAAGTCTATATATGTCAGCCTGGAATTGGAACCGCCAAAACTTGCAAAACTTTTGCGCTATTTATACTTGTAATATTGTTTTTTTTTCTTTTCTACTTTGTAAAGATGTGTACAATAAAGTTATACAACAGCATCAGCAACAATAACTTTATTAACCACTAAATCGGAAAAACATACGTTGAACTACTGAGCTAGTCTCAGATTAGCATACTCCTATTGTTTTAATTAATTAATTTAATTAATATAAAATCCAGAATATGACGAGTATATGAAGTGATGCAAAGTTAAGTATATATGTTATTGCTCTCATATTTATGCAGGCGTTCAAAATTATTAATTTTTACTATTTGTAACTTTTTTAAGAAGTGTATATTTTTTAAAAGGTTGTCAAAAAAATACAATAAAAATAAATCCTAAATTTTGTACTAAATACATATTGACTTACCCGTTAACGCAGGTGGCAGTGACATTTCAATCCTGTGGGTAGCGGGTTCGATTCTAGCGAAGGGCCAACATTTACCAGGTACAATTTATTTATTTTATTAAAATTTAATACTCTTTATTGTACACCAAAAAGAACATATAAAATAAATTGCGTAAGAAGAATAATTACAATAGGCGGCCTTATCGCTAAACAGCGATCTGTCAATTTGTCGGTACTTCGAGTCTGGGTGTATATATATTATTTTTTTTTTATATTTGCCACTTGTCTGTCACCCATAACACAAGAACTAAAGTTATTTTGGAGTCAGACGACCATGTGTATAATTGTACTATATATGAATTCATCATTATTATTATTTATATTTTATACAGATTGATATAATAGAACTCATTACGATTACGTTGGAGAAAGTATGATTAATTATTTGAGCACATAAAACCACTTTAAAAATAAATAAAAATTAGGGACCAGAAATTTAGGATACTGAAAAAAGGACAAGGTTTTGTAATTGAATACTAAAAATAATTAACTTAAGAAAATTGTATTTATCATAACACTAATTATTATAACAATGATTTTTAAAGAAATAGTGAATAAATTTATTGAGAATTTCTGCTAATACTTTGTACCTGTTCATTGACGAACATTGCCTATTATATCATATACTTAACTTAAATTATTCGTACTTTACAAAGTCAAAATAGTACAGTACATGTTTTTACATTACTAGCATGTATGGATAAGAAATATTACAATACAAGACAATAAATTATTTATTTCATGAGGCGTATTAATATAATAATGGTGTCTAATATTAACGGCTACAATAAATGTAATAATATAATTATTTTGCTATAATCCGCGTTAAAGTAAATATGAGATATATATAGATAGATAGACAGATAGATAAATATGAGATATATATAATGCTAACTGTAGAGTGAATTATTCGTTTTTCATACCCGATGCATGCAGGATCCGTAAAAACACATGCACAAACCTTCACCACCGCCACCATAATACACAAGCACTACACACGTTCACTATCTCAAACTCACAAATCGTTTCGCCTCGCAACCGAAGCATCATCAGGACATAGATTCCACGACGGAATCCGAAAAATTTGCGATTTTGTCTTGCAATTCCATCAGTGCCATCTGTGACATCTCGCTACGAACTATTAAAAAAGCTATAGCGTCTTCTTGCCCTTTTAATTTATGGATTTTAGCACTCACGAGTTTTGTAGGCGTTATGCTAATGCATTATGCTATATGCATTTTTTTAAATTTTACACAAAACAATTTTTTTGTATTCGGCCACTTTACTATATTATATACTATATATAATATTCTGTAGACCTTTAAAAGGCTTTCGTAGCGTCATCGCCCCGGCGCCGTCAGCGGACGTAGGAATATTACGAGTTTTTTGCGGACGCTGTCACGACACGTATTTCCGTACACACATATCCTGACGTGTGCAATTTAAATGTTTTTATACAATAAAGTGGCATGACGTCATTACGAGCATTCAGAGAACAGACTTCAAGTGAGAATAAACATGCTTATGATATAACAGGAAAGCAGATTTTACATTAGCTTTCTTTCAAAGAAGCATCATGAAGCACTCAGTAACACATATGTCTATAAATAATTTATAGATGTAGGCGTTACATTGTTTATGAATTTGAATGAAATTGAATTTCATAGTACAAAAGTTTTGATAGATTTAGGAAGCACAATTGTTCTCATACCTTATGTCCGTTCTCATACCTTATATATGCATGATTAGTCACCGCAAGTATAACAGGACACCACCACAAACACTCTAAAAATCAGGGTAAATTCTTTGAGCTTCTGATAACGTTTTTCAGTATATTACACAACGCCCTATTATTCTAATTTTTAAATAAGTATGTCGTAATGGAATTCCCGCGTATGGAAATAATTTTGGGCACGCAAATGAATGACAGCTCATAATTATCAGAGTCGAAGTGTATAAATAACTTTAAATTAGGAAAAACTGTATTTTGACGTTGTAGCCGTTAAATAGTAGATAGCATTATTAATACGCCTCATGAAATAAATAATTTACCGTCTTGTATTATTATGGTTCCTATCCATAAATGCTAGTAATGTAAAAGATATTACTTAGTAACTTTAACACGTTTTAAAACGATTGTCATTGTATACGATTAAATGTATATAATGATGAAAGTTATTTCATTTTATTTATTTTATATGTGTTTGCGTTCATATAAATCCTTCTATTTGTACAGAGTAGAACAATTACCTAATGATCAAAATGCGAGAATTCTGCTTTAGGAAATATATATAATGCTAAATGTAGGGTAGCCTATTCGTTTTTATACCCAAAACATGCAAGATTCGTTGGTAATCGCAAAGTTTTGCGATTTTGTCGTGGGGTCTATCTACTGATGATGCTTCGGTTGCGGGGCGAAATGATTGTTGAGTTTGTGATAGCGAATGTGTGTAGTGCTTGTGTATTGTGGTGGCTGTCATGGAGTTTTGTGTATATGTTTTAACGAATCCTGCATGTTCCGGGTATGAAAACAAATAGTCGACTCAACATTTAGCATTATATATATTTCCTATTTACTTTATCGCGGATTAAAGCAAAATACTTTTACTATAACTTTGTATTATGGATCTCTACAAAGTAACTGCGAGCTGAGACTCTTCTGAGCAATATTTACTAACGTTTACAGAACCGTACTAATTTTAGGATTAGTAATAATACTAATTAGTTTCAGAACTCTTTTAACTAAGTTTAAACTAAGTTTTTTTTTATAATCACAACAATACTGAATAATATATTTTATTATTAATCTTAATACATAGATACAGACTTAAAACCACACTACACATGCGTTTAAATACGAATTGCGTGCAAAAAACACACATCACAGTTTTGCCCGAAATATTAACACTCAGGCTAGGAACGTTTTAACTAAATCTACAAATCACAAACAAATTACTTAAAATAACGCAATATTTATATTATGTAACATGTGACAATACATTTTTTAATGGTCTGAACTAATACACTGCTCGATTAGATAACAGAGTATATACATGGCTGGACCGATTTTATGAAAACTTTTAGGCACTCTTTAGATTGATCCAGTTTATAGTCCTGCAAAGTTTGGTGCCGGTCAGAATTTATTTTGAATTTATATTTAGCAGAGTAGGCAATACACTGACGCAACTAAATATCTAATTGAAATAGAAAAACAATTGAGAACTGATTTACGATATGTTTCTTTTTAATTTATCATTAATATATCTTTAATTAATTTAAATTAACAAATAGAGAAAGAACCGAAAAGTTTGTGATAAATTGGTGATATGTGCTAATTATGAAGTTAGTATTCCAATTAACAAAATTTTGAATGTAGTTTAAGCAGGAAACTTATTTCAAATGATCATTTAAGTTTACTACATAAATATAACATAGGTCTTGTTATTTTTTTATTGGCTTGGGTGTTTTTAATTTTTATGAAAGAAAAGAGGAACAAAATTAATATTCGGATATTTTTAACGTGGATTGAAAGAACTCAGAATATTTCGTTCAGAAACATATCGGCCACGATATCTAAGTTAAATTAGACGTTGTGTCAAATCAATTTTTTTAAATTAAACTTTTATTATTAACGCCTATGATGAAATAATTAACAGTTTATCTTACAGCTATCCCGCATTTTACGACCTTTTTGAATACCCGAAGGTATTAAAAAGAAATAAAATTATGTCAATCCAAACATTTTCACTTAACCACAAGTTTATGAGCAATATTGCTGCAATATATTGCTTATATTTTTTTGATTGGATGTATATAGTATGTTTATAATTTTTGTATCCAAGAAGTGGCAACAAGGACGCCTTAATCGCTCGAGTGTACGTCAATTAAAGGAAATGTGATACGTCATGACATCAAATGCGGTCATCTATCAAATTGAAAATGGTTATGTTTAATACCTTAACGAATTTCACAATAATAAGACAATTTTTTTTAACCAATAACAACTATTTCATTAAATTGATGATCAGACAAAATATAATTTGATGTATGCCCAAAAATTATAATCTCAGTAGTAGACTGAAAATTAAAGATAAAGTCTTACCTGTACTTAAATCACATTAAATAACATTGTACATATAGTCTTCTGATTATCAATATTTAATTAAATTTTAATCAGAGAGAAACAAACTTTCTTCTATGGGGGCTAGACGTCACAACGTTAATTATAAATTACTGTTATACAAATTATACAAAGGGCTACCCGTTGCTTAGGGTCTTTTTATGTAAAATCATGTTGGCTGGAGTCTACATATAGTCGGCTGCTATTTACTTACCTCTGATATATTATATATTTTTTGTATACCATTTAAAAATGTATGATAAGTTACCAAATATAATTATTCTCATAATAAAAACAAGTTGTTTTTGAATTTTCTGCCAAAATGGGTACTTTATATGAATCCCGATTTCTAGGTGTTATTTTGTATCTTAGGGCAAATATACCGTTTTATTTGTATATGTTACAACTTAACATATACAGGAATATTAAATGTTATTATTAATACATAAAAATTGTTATACACACACATATTTAACACAATGCTTGCTAGTTGATATTTTAATGACACGTATGAGTTTTTGGCCATTTAGCTTTTGGCATTAATTACGAGTACTTATAGTTAAAACGTAATAAAAACTAAAGACCTATACCGTAACTCTAAATAAATGCATATTTCCACCTATTCGAATTCATAACCAAATATTTAGGATTGCTAAGTCAAACATTCAAAATCCATATAATTCTAGGATACTTCGATATATTTCCACGAATTCTATATATATTTTACGTTATCGACTTATTTTGTAAACGATAAATTGCAATATTTGCATAATACAATTTTTTTACATATGGCTGAATATATCGCTAATCGGCTTTAATAGTGGCACAACTAAAAAAAACTTTAACTTTTGCCATATTTCTAGTTCAAAACACGTGTTCTTTGAGTTGTGCTACTATTGCAGAAGGTTATAGCTATAAATATCTAAATAAACAATTAATCAATCCTCAAATATGCAGTAAACCCATTCCTTCCAACTCATTCTCAAATCTATTATATTAATTCATTAGACTAAGTGATATTTATATCAGCTTTAAATAAGTTTTTCTATAAACAAGAATCATATTTTTTATATCTCCCCTTGACATTTGATTATTATCTTTACGTAAACTATTATAGCTACTATAAAATACTAAGGATATGATTTCGATTATTGCGCTTTAATGTGCAGGTTTACACTGGTCTTAATTTATCTAACTTTTAAATAACTTAGCATATATTTTTTTATCTTTACATTGACCCAGCGGAGCTTGTAATGTTCGGTGGCGAATTTTTTTTGGACTATCTTTTTTGTTTCATGGGGATTTCGAAACCAGAGCTAGCCACAGCAAAGCGTGACCGGAAAGCTTGTAAAATATACGCATATAGATACAATTTTGTAAAGTTTTTGATGCATAGACACTTCCTACTGGCCTGGATATTTGTTTAGACCCGTTTTCTTCTGGATCAATGCGTCGGTAGCGTGTAACGATCGGCGTTTGAACGGGCAGTTAGCATCCTTGTGGATATTTTGTTACGTGCGCAGGCAAGGCACGTCGCAACGCCATGAGCGAACATCATAACAGCTGCGCATAGAGCGACGAAACCAAATGCTGAGCCTGTAAAATAATAATGTTCATACTTTATTTCGTAGAAGGACCGAGGATATAGGTAGAATTAATGAAATACCCAATCTGATTGGCAAATCGGCCATCTTAATTTATGACATGATTTGTATAAACAAAAGAAGATTGCACGCCTTCAATTTTGCAGGTTTTAAGGGTGCATATTTGTGTGATTATGGTAATGAAGTTAATTTTTTATCTATTTTTTAATGAGAATTTTTTTTAGAGGTTTATGTATTGATTGTGAACTAGGTTGCATAAATAATGCCATCGCTTTCATATTTTGTAAGTGCACACATTATTAATAAATTAATAAGTATGAAAACTATTCCTATATTTTATTTTATTGTTAATTAATAATTACCTTTCAGACTAACAATCTTTTTACCTATCATTCACGAATTTGTACTGCTCATGTAGAATGTTTATTGGGAAATGTTTCAATGTATATAAGAATATACATGTAATATTGCTGTTTTTTTGATGGATAGCGATAATTTTTCATAGATTAAAAATGTCAAAACTTTATCTGACGCGCTATTGGTAAAGTTGTTTTCCCAGAAATTCGAACTACGTTCAGATACAATTAACAGAAATGTCTCATTAGTCATTCTGAAACTATTTGCTTTCTACAGCAAATTGTTGAACCTGATACAACAATTTCTTGGTATGGATTGTATGTTTTATAATTTACGATTAACGATGTACTGCCTTGATAATACAATATCTTATTGTAATGGTCAATTCGATCTCGAATACGAGACACTATTGTCTCGTACAAATTATATTCAATATCCAACCTACCTACCTACCTACCTACCTATTACTTTTGCTACTATTTACTAGTGGTCCGGCCATGCGTTGCGGTGGCTCAGTCTGGTTTCGATCTGCCCTCTAAATAAAACTATCATTGACAGTTTAAAAAAATACTCCGTTCGCTACAAAACTTTACAGGATCATCTGGTAGGTCATTGTAAAGGTAGTCTAAATATTTCATTAAAATCGATTCAGCCGTTTCGGAGTCTATAAAGAACATACAGACAAACATTTATTTTGATATATAAAAAGATTTTTCCTGGATCTGGAAAAGTCTGTCCTGTCTGTCTCGCTTTCATAATATCCGCTGAACATATATTGACGAAATTTGGCACAATTAAAGCTATAAATTAATTAATTTAGCACCACATTTCGGCTTATTAAGTGAATTGGTACATAAATGAAGTTCAAGGTCAAGATGACAACGCATCTCATAATCAGTTTAAATTTAATTCGCGAAATTTTATGACATCACCGTTTGCTTGTTAGCATAACGTATCAAATGTGGATTTTCTCTGTACTATTTCTTAATTTAAAATTTTTAACAATTATCGTCATTTGCACTTACTTTAAATAGAGCCTTAACATATTATTTACTTAACTCTTCGTCATAACTGGCTCTATCTGTTGCTGTAATACGCATCAGTCCATAGTGGTTTTCAGTATATCGGGAAGAGATAATCAAACGCGGCGAGGTATTTTTCTTTATAATATTGCAAGCTACAAACCATAGGCGACACCGTAACCTAACAGCGAATATGCGAGTTATGTTTATATCTTTGTTTCATTGATCCATAAATGGATTACGGAGTACGAACCGTAATCCGTACGACGAGATCAGTGTATGATCAATATAGTAGATATAGAATCTTATAACAGTAAATTACAAAAATAGTATCTTTCAAGACACACACACACAGAGAGAGACACACACGCATATGCGATCAAAATACATACAGCTTACTATGAAATCTAGTGAGGACGTCAGTAACTTTATTTAAAACTATAAAGCATACTACATGTATCTAAATATCTATTCTATTCCTACTCGAGTTAAAGGCTAGCATAAGATGAAATAAATAATATATTATTATCATATAACATTAATGTTTTGAAAATTGTGTCATAATACAATCTCTCAATATGCAAGGTTTCAATGAATATGCAAGGATACCTTTTACCCAACAATGTAGCGTCACATGGCATAATATGACATGAGAGCTAGAGTGACCTTACTGCTTTAACAAAAGGTTACAGTATTAAGGAAAAACAATTAGGCCTGATTAAAAATAATTGTAACTTTAGCAAATTAAAATCTTATTCATTAATTAAATAAAACTCTGCATCGAAAAACAGTCCGTAAGGCGACTCTGGCTTTCATGGCCTCATATAAGTTTACTCCGAGAATCGATAATTTGTTGATTTATATTTTTAGCTTAAGTATTGCCCTTTTCTGACTTTCTTCTTCTTATTCCTATTATATTTAATTTAATTTAAAAAAAAAGTTGTAAAAATTGTAAGGCACGTATAGCACCATAAGTATGCACGTTGTATACACCTGTAAGTAAGGATGTACTTGTAGCAGGATACAATATTGCTTATATTTAAGTTTACTCTAAGTGCATTCTTGTTGGTGTTCCAATACATAAATAAATAAATAATGTTTACAACAATAAAAATTTACCTCATGATTACGGTTATTTTAAAAGCTCACCTGGCTTGTTCCAATTAAGTGCTGGGTATATAGATGTAGAGCCGACTCGGTCAGTGCCGCCCAACGCCCAGTAGAATGCGCTAAAGACGCCGTAAGCAAGTCCTGCGCCGGCGCCGAACAGAGCGTGAGCGGCCCGCACTGGGTGCGCCGTCACCGCTAGCTCTATCAGCATCACTACAGAGTTTCCGGCGTGTACTAGTAGGTTTAGCGCGTTAATTTCATGGATTCCTGAAAAATTCAAATAGTATATTGTCTTAAATATGTTGAACAGAAAAAATATTATGAATAATAAGTCTCTTTGTATTTCGGTTTGTCAGTCTTTCACGCCTAATCCGCTGGAGCAATATTGATAAAATTTTGTACAATTGAATCTTATATAACGGGCTTTATATTTTTATCAAAATAAGTATGAATCGCGAAAGTTTAAAATTTACAAAAGTTACAAAAATTTACAAAAGTCTTAATTTGGTAATTTACACTTTTCTTAATCAATTTCTTTATACGTGTTATAACATGAGACTTTCTAAATAAGATATCATAGATATCTCTAGGGCGGTGGAGTCAAAGTGCAAAAAAATTCTTATCCCTTATAAATTTTCAGTGTATTGCCTCTTCAGGTGACTTGACGTCTGGGTATTTTTGTAGGTATAAACAATCTGCTTAGCGATTCAACGCAGAAACGCTACCAGCATTCTTGGGACCATTCCACGTGGGCATGATTTGTATAGTACTAGTAGTAGTACTAGCGTGTAAGTATCTAATTTAAGATAGATATAATTTTGCTTGTCAATAAATAACAAAATAATTATGGAATATGTTAAAAACTTACGAGGATCATGGACTAGAGTCCAATAGATAAGCGTGATGACGAAAGCCAGATCGGTGGCAATGGTATGGGTCAGCCAGTAGGCGCGACACAGTACTGGAGTACGCTGCCGACGCGGCATCGGCATTTCTTGATCTTCGTATGCTAAATAAACAAAATCTTCAATTAAAAAACTTTATATGCCCCTCAAGGGCTTTTATTTAATTTTTACAAGATGTTTTAATAATTTTCGAGTCAAACGCATAAATTGTAATTTAAACCTTTTACAACGTGTTTGAGAAGTATATTATGGCAATGTTTTTATTATAATTGTTACAAAATAAGAGATAATTATTAATATAGGCGTGATATTAAAATGAGAGCACGAGAACAGGTTCCTTTTTCGGATATGCAGAATATAAATCTTAATATTTAGTAATTAATAATGATTTTAAAGCAATTCATCATTTAAGGATGAAATCAATGAAATATTTTGAAAATATATAAAACTAGCTGTGTCCGCGACTTTGTTCGCGTGGTAACCGGTGTGTCACAAAGTTTTTCCATGTAGGTCTCGAGGTTTTTTATGGGAGTTCTAGGATAAAAATAGTCTGTATGGTGCTCTACAATCTCTTCTATGTTTAAGTGAAAGTCCCAATAAAATCGATTTAGCTGTTCCGGCGAATTTTATGTTAACCTAAACCAGAGTTTCCCAAACTTTTTTGTGTCGTAGACCCCTTGCCATGTTTTTCCGTGTTGGATAGACTCCCTACTTAGGTACCTGATATTGATTTCCTGTAAATTTCTACCTGTAGTGAAGTTTAGTGTTAAAAACTTAAAGTAAAAACACGTGTTTATTTATACATTTATTAATTGAATTTAAATTAAAACTACTCAAAATAAAATTTTGTATCTGTTGTGTAAAATATACGTAACATTAAATAAACATAAAATAAACTATAAATAAAATGTGTTGTGACCACAAAGCGAATACCAACATCCTACAACTTACACAATTTTATAAGTATATATAACAATTTTTTTACTTCATAGGTACTTTTATAAATAATGTATATGTTTTGATATTATAAGAGAGTATGATGTAAGTAAATAGGTACTATCAGTGTATGTGTTGAGATCCACTTTCATTTCATTTCATGAACCTCCAAATTTATTTTCGCTGACGTAGACTCCTTGCAGGTTGTCATAGACCCCTAGGGGTTGATATAGACCTTTCTTACCTACCCTAAACCTTTCTTAAGAATTGTATCTCTTCGTAAAACCCAAAACTCCGTGCGAAATTTTGAGAAAATCGATTACATATAGACAGACATCTTTTGGGAACTTTGTTTTACAACATATTTGGGCAAAAATAACACTAATAAAGCTAAGGACTGTTAGGTTGTAGATATATTTCAAAGAAATTTTTTTCCAAGGTTATATTCATAGTCATAACTAATTGGTAACAGTGTTACGCATACACCACAAACACATCAATAACCAATTATCCTTTGTTACAGCGCCGGTTCGAGCGTTTGTGGCAGGAATGAGGAACCAATAAGGATAATTGTTATGGGTGACGGCCCACTCGGAGTTCAATTGACGCGAAATTGTATCAATCAACTGCGATATCGCAGGGCTGTCAATATCATAGTTGATCAATTACGTAATTTCATTACTTTTTAGACAACTCTAATTTATGTCCCGTTGGCGCACTGAGTAGTGACTCTGCCTTCAGCTCCGCGGATTGTGGGTGCGCTTCCCGCCAGGGGCCACCATTTTCTATAAACAATTTATTGGTTCTTCGAGTCTGGGTGCATATTTGTTTTCAAGTATATATTGCAAACCTATATATGTATATATTTACTAGTTGTCCGTCACCCATAACACAAGTATTAAGTTACTTACTTTGGAGACGTACGACCGTGTAAGTGTCCCATATAATTATAAAAAAATAAAAATTACTTAGATTGTCAAAAGTCCATATTAATGCAGACAAAGTCTCAGCTAGACCCTAATATTCATATTTATATTATAAATGCGAAAGTCTGTTTATTTGCCTATTTGTCTGTTGTGTGTCATGGTTGTGTTACGGCTAATCCAATGGCCAATGGCACGCTTAGTATTAATGTCCTAATTCAAAAAAACTTGTTTTATGACAAATTGCAATAAAGCGTAGCTAGCGCCCACAAAAATTGTAGGTGTAAGAGAGATACATAACTTGGATGAGCAAGAAAACACTAGTACTTTAATACTTCGTAGCATCATGGATGACATTGTAATCCTTATGATTATAATGTATCTAACGCAATTAAGCCTAATTATTGATTCGGTCACTTAAACGCCAAGCGTGCGAAATTAAAGCTCACCAAAAACAATTAAAGCTCATTAATATATCGGGCGTTTTCTTTTAGAAACAGGGAAATACATATTGCATTGCGAGGGTAAACGCTTAAGTTGGTGAGAATGAAGTCACGGGTACCACTAGTTTCAATATACTTTTAAATGAGGCAACCCTAACACTTCAGTATTGTAAAGGAAATACAAACTTAACAGACAAATTCATAACTCTATAAACATTTATAATGAAGTCAGTTTATAATGAAGTTCGCGGCAGTCAGTTAGGCGCCACTTGCTCAATGACCAGTAGGCCTACCATGAACTCTTATTGCGACTCAATTGAAGACGTAAACTAAATTGTTTTGCTTTTTCATACCATGACGTCTTAAAGACGCTTTAAGAAAAAGACACTTTAAGTCGTTGCCGACTGAGCGTTCGGAACTCGTCCTAAAAACATATGAGTAAAAGAGACAGAGTTATCTATAGTTCATAATTCATATAACGTTGTCCTTTTCAAATATTACGGCTCCAATGCGATCCACACTTCATGGTAGGCCTATAGAATCGTCATATATACTGACCGGTTTTTCATTTAAAATATTGTAATTAAAACACTAACAAAATAATATAATTATTTGTTTTATAATAAATATAGATATACATACTGAATGAATAAATAATAAATATATTTGACAGTTATACACACGGCTTTGCGTCCCCAAAGTAACTTAATATTTGTGTTATGGGTGATAGAATACTGGTAAATATATACTTATAAAATTTTAAATGCGTACTTAAATATAAATACACTTGAAGAACCAATAAATAGTTTAAAAAAATGTTGCCTTTCGGCAGGAATCAAACCCACTGGGTAGTGGGTTTGATTCCTCCATGGGTACGGAGCTGAAGGCAGGTTCACTGCCAACTACGCAAACGGGACAGTCATGACTGTAAAACTGAAGTCAGCGATATATCGCTTTGTGTAGTCAATGCCAGTCATTGCAGAATAGGCTAAAGGACAAGGCTAGGCCATACGTAATAGCTAGAATGATATTCAATTATAGCCGTGACAGCGAATTAAATTAATTGTCACGCACATATATAACAATAGAGTGTATTTGTCTTGATAGTACAATACACAAAACTATTTTATCCTGATACGTTTTGTGCTGCTACATTCAAAATTTCATTACTCAAACTACATAATATAAAAATAATGGTATCCAAACGCATAGAATTCAGATGGTACGGTCTATAACACAGATAACATAAATGGCATGGTAGAGTGCACAATATATAGTGTTATTAATACTAGATTAGGGGAAACATAGGCTCGGACGCTCATATACTTATCTTTGTCTAATCACACATAAAAAAGAGAGACAAATAGAACACCCTTATTTACTTTCTCTTTATTTCCAAAAACCATAGACAAAAACACAATAAATACAAACACTATACTTTATAGGTTTTGGTACTTAACTATATATAAACATTTAAAATAAGGTTCTTTATAGTAGGCAGATTTTAACACATTACATTACCCTAAATATCATTCTTATTTCAACACATTTAAAATTTTCGATTCTGTTGTATTTGCGCCATTTTATTATGTATGGCACGATTGCTAAGTATAATAACTCTATGGCAAAATTTATGAAATTTCCGATGAAAATAATATGACTTAAAAGTAATGGTCATGTTATTTGGCTATAATCGCATGCTAAAAAGCCTTACCACTACCACAACACTACACTAATAGCATTGCACACATTCATTACCACAATCTCAACAATTGTATCGCCACTACAAAACCGTAAACTTATGAGGTTATTGAGGGATAAGAGTAGAACTTGTAAGTTAGTAATAGTATCCGAATTTACATTAACATTTATTAAATATTAAAACGGGCTTCTGAAAATGAGTACGAAAATACCACTGGGACCCGCAATTTTGTGCGTGTCGACTGCGTTCAAATACTCAATTATTTATTATGGTTTCTCAATTAACTTTTTTTTCTAATACCTAAGGAAAACCGAGAATTTTGATATCGCAAATGTTTACTCGATAAGCTTTAATTATACTAAATTTCATCAATATTGCATATCAGCCGTTATTAACGGACTTTTAAATTTATCGTATTCGTATAGATATTAGAATAGAATAGAATGGAAATATACTTTATTGTACACCATAAACCTAATATACAATGAAATAAGATGTTGGACATAAAAATATTGTCATTGATATTGTTTTTTTCTATTGGCGTAAAACAAACGAAAAGTTTATATCTACTCGATATATAAGTTTCAATTTTATCAAATTCCGAATATATTTTTCAGTAAATTATCCGTACTCTAAAATAAGCACTGTTCACTTGAATCCCAAAGAAAACTTAGTTTAAAATAAAAGTGGTTAAATTGAATCTTGACGAATTTGATTGTTGAAATATTATTAGTTAAAACACGTGACCACATTCGCCCAAGTATTTCTTACTCCTAATGACACGCGACACAATCATTCAAGTTGATTGCTCCCAATGAGCGTCATCTTTGATGTGCTAACGGACAAAATCACGCAAAGCTCTTGACATTGCTAAAATCACTGAACACTCTTTTCGAGGTTTGTAATTACGATTAAAGCGCTATACTAAGAAATGTATATTTGGCAATTTATTGCAGACGTGTTAATTAAAGATACGGTAGAATTAGATGTAATAATTGATATAACTTCTTAAGAAATACCAAGACATCTATGGCGCTCACTTGTCTTTTCGGGTGACTTCTATTGATACTGATATTGTAAATGGTATTTCTTTTTCCTGCTTTTAAATCTAACTTGCCACTGGCCACTGATCGAAATAATCTCACCAGTAATACAAATTATACATAATTATAGCCAGTATAACTTTTTAATAAATACCGAGACATATCGTCGCGTTTGTGATGACGGTTCCGAGCAAAATCTTTCTATGTTTAATTAGGCATGTATTTGTCGTCTGTAAAGATTTCAGTTCTCAACTTTCTCCTCAGTAAAAATCACATCAATCGCACTATTCACAAGTAAAAGAACGACAGATAAAAAGTTTTGCATTTATATTTATTTCTTCTTTTCTTTTACCTCGTAACTAAAGCATTCAATTTATATGATAACATTACGTTGTAAATGATTATAGGAGTTGTATTAATGAATTTACCATTAATTGTACTATTCTTCTTCTTCATTTAAAATTTTGGGGTTCAGGCGTGCCAACTGGGCACAGATTACTTAGCCAATGTCGCGTAGGATGAAGTAACACACAGGAGATTTTTTCGGTGTACTTATGATTCAAACGAAATAATTTTTACAAAATTGAATTAAATACTCATTTATAAACAGTGGGAACTTCTGAGTTAACCCTTCACCTAATCGTCCAGATTGTTCGACTGTCAAAATTCAGCCATAACTAACCATATCATAGAAGAAAAATATTTTTTGTACTTACGTATATTAAAAGTTTTCTGATTTCTGTAATGATGAACGACACACAGCGCCAAGCCAGCTTGCAATACAATCAGCATGTAGCCCCAGTTGGTGAAGTAGATGAACCATTTAAAATAGTTTAATTCAACTTTAGATTTGTCGTATAACCGCGGCAGACGTTGACAGGCGAAGCTTGAAATTCCGACGGTAAGTACAGTGACAAATAATAGCCACCTGTCAACAAAGATATTGTGATACAATGGCGAATGATGTAGGGACACTGACAAGGTGTGAAGAGATTCTTGTTACCGTTGATAAAGGTGAAAAGAATCTCCGGAGTTTGTAAGCTTGTAACCGGAAACCAGATTGACATTAGTCAAGATACCTCCGACAAATGTGTCCAATGGACAAATTGTGTCAGTATACATCACTCAATATATAATAGTAACATTACACCTTGAGTAGACTCTAGGATAGCACGATGCGAAAAATTACTATAATACCTAATGCTTAAGCTTTCTGAATGTAAAAGACAAATATTATTTTGTAAGGCAATCACAAGAAAATTGCTATTTAGTCGAATAATTCTTGTTTATATTAAGGCAATAAATACCGCCGTGTGGTATCCGGCTGAGTAGAATAGACAACCCTCTTTGTTACCGAGGTGTCGTAAAAGGCGACTAAAGTAAGGAACGACCAGCCGCAGTTCTACGACATCGTGATGAGATAAGATAAGCAACTCTTTAATACACACAACACTTGATTTGAATAGTTCGTTGGCGCAGTGAATCGCGGGTTCGAATCTCGCCGAGGGACAATATTTTCTATAAAAAAATTGTTCGTCCTTCGAGCCTGGGTGTATATTTGTATTTCAGTATGTATTTAAAATTATATATGTATATATCTACCAGTTGTCACCGCCATGTGGTATCCGGCTGAGTAGAAATGAGGGTGGTCTACCCTCATTTCTTATCGAGGTGTCGTAAAAGGCGACTAAGTTAAGTTGACGTCAGGCAGGCGGCCGGTCGTAAAATACGTAGCCAAATCATGTAACAACATGTTTGTAACATGTGCCGACCCTACTTCCGACAGGAAGATAATGATGATTAAGACAACATGTTACATGAAGACAGGATGTTATCTTACCTGTAGACGACGTAAAATGTAGCCGGTTGCGTGCCATGTTGCCACTGAGAGCATGCAAACACGTGAGAGGGCGTGTGATCCAAGTTGAGAGCTCGTCTGCTGGCGTGCCAGATCCTGCCCAGCATGGCTGGCTTGCAGGTCTTCTTCATTGCTGCAGAACATAATACTTGATACTTATTTTTGGTCCTAAACTTGTTTAGAATTTTTGTTTAAGAATCTATACTAATATTTTAAATAAGAAATTTTCTCTGTCTATCTGTCTGTTTGCTTTTACGGCAAATATCTCGAGCAATATCGCTAATGTATTTGCATTGTATACATACGAGTATAAAGCTTTTAGTAATTTTATCTGCTCCTACTAAATCCAATGCCCCGCATAAAGTGAACATGACTACTACGTATTCTGACATTAAAATATTAATATTTATATCGTTAATCTTACATAAATTTTTGTTATACATATAGCATACTTCTTATATATTTTAGTTACTTTGACCCAGTATGATCTTGAACGAAGTAGCAGCTTTTAACATGCTACCAGCTAGACTTTTTATTTTTGATTCTTTATAATGCTATCTCTTTGAAATAGCTGGTATTAATTCCTTTTATAAATTTATCCAGTTCCATATGAGGAAAAACAATGCGTTAAATTATTATTTTCTTGCTTTATGAATGCTAATCTTCATTTATAAAAATAATATTTTGTTGATTGACGTTTCAATAAATATCCTTTATTAATCATGCGTCCAAAAACTTATATTAAAACAAAAGTGAAGCTTTTGATGAGCTATTAAGAGGTTTTGTACTTAAATAGTCCAAAAATAATAATAAACAAATGTTTTGATTCAATAGAGTTAGTTATTTACTAGAGTAACAAGCCTAAATTTTCGATACTACAATAAATAGAAAGCAAATGAGAGTTATTAATACTAGAGTGGAGAAGAGGAGGCAGGCCTGTAAAGTGATAGTGTGATAATGAATGAGTCTCTTTGTCCAATCACACATAAACAAGTTAATAAAAAAATAAAACATTAAACAAAAGCTTTTAACAAAATTTAATGTCGTAGCAATATTAAATGTTATCCGTTGATAAGATCCCTCGTCTGGAGCCTATCCTGGCAGCAGTATCAGGTCACGCTTATCATAAACATACATTATCATCGGGATTGGAGCAGTATGTAAAATGTCAGCTCAATCGGACATCGGGAAGTGGGTCAAATTCAACTTGCAAGATTCCACCTTCACATACTCGTACATACAATCAAGTTAAATAAGAGCTTTTAAAAAGAAAGATAAGTGTCATTTATTTGCCACAAATAATGTCGTTAGACATATTTTAGGCTGGATCCCCTACTCATCATCATCATAATCATCATCATCCTGCCCTTATCCCACACTAAGTGGGGTCGGCACAACATTCTACAAACATACTGTTATGGCTACGTATTTTACAACCAGCCGCCTGCTTGACATCAACTTACCTTAGTCGCCTTTTACGACACCTCGGTAAGAAATGAGGTGGTGGTTCTATGCAGCCGGATACCACACGGCATTGGTTCCCCTACTCTAGTATAATAACTTTATGGACCGTGTGCACAAAAACCATTGACAAAAACACAATAAATACAAACACGATAAGGTTATACTCTTTACACATTAACATTATGTCAAAATAAAATAATGGTCCCTTATTTTTCTATATATACATTAACATGGAAAATAAGATGTTTTCAGAATGCATAAATATGCTGTATTAAAAAACACACCTTTGTATGCCATTAATATGCTAATGTTTTTTACCCAAGAGTTGCTTTAATTAGATTACATTTTAGTCACAGTTCTTTACAGATTACATATTAAATATTGAAAAAAAAGTAAATTTTGATACTTAAGTCAAATTATTGCCAAAGGACAGATTTAGATTAAGCTTAATTCCTGTTATATAAAAGATAAGTTACATACATAGTTCCACGATATTTTGAACTTAAAATGAATAATGAATAAATACTGAATTGTGAACCACTGTTTTTATGTAATAGACTGATGAAGCTTCAATCGAAACAGAAAGTGGAACAGACAGACAAGCATTAATGGATTTTCTCAGTCCTAGTCATAAAAAATTATATATGAGAAACTGTGCAGCACAATATGTAAAAATCTATAATAATTGAAATTCTTTTCCAATGAGTATTTAAGCTCTGGAGGTAAATTCTCACACACTTCAAAAACTTAGCGTTAAATTAAAATATGAAAATGTAATTTGATTAAAACAGCCCCTAAAAAACTAGATCCACATTAACAATAAATAAGAAATGATGCGAGCGCAATCAAAATTAATCGAACTCTAAGTCGTAATACGCAAATTGATTATATACTACATAAATCAGCATTCCTTTAATAGATAGTTCTTGTGAAGTAATAACGACATTTATTCAAAGCTTCGCAGTAGTAATAACGGCTGGGATTTAAAACAAACAACAGTTGCCTTCTTCGATCAGACTTTCTCAATATTATCGTTTGGAAATTATTAAAGAGTTCAACATTCTATGATAAAAGATAGTCATAAAAATTATCGTCATACAGTGCATGACTATCTGTAAAATGTAAAAAAATATGCACAAATACAGGTCTTTATTCAAAAATGCCGTGTGGTATCCGGCTGAGTAGAATAGACCACCCTCATTTCTTACCGAGGTGTCGTAAAAGGTGACTAAGGTAAGTCGACCCGCCGTGTGGTATCCAGATGAGTAAAATAGACCACCCTCATTCATTACCGAGGTGTCGTAAAAGGCGACTAAGGTAAGTTGACCCACCGTGTGGTATCCGGTTAAGTAGTATAGACCACGGTCATTCTTACGGAGGGGTCGGAAAATACGACTAAGGTAAGTTTACGTCAGGCAGGCGGTCGGTCGTAAAATATGTAGCCAAATCATGTGATAACATGTTTGCAACATGTTGTGCCGACCCCACTTAGAGTGGGATATGGGCAGGAGGATGGATTGACAGGTCTTTATTTATCGAATTTTAACATAAAACATACATAGATATCATGAAGTAAATTTGCACAAAATGATTAGACTATTACAATGCTTGTGTGAAGTGAGTACGTAAAATCCATTTAAGTTAATGTATGCGTATATCTAGTGTCATATTTATTAAATGTGACAGTCCGTCTATCTCTCTTTTACTTTTTATACGTAAAATCCACTGGAGGATTAATAATTCAATTTGCTTCAATTAATATAATACTTATCTACCAAGTTAACATGTGTGATACAATATCATGTTTTACCTTCGGAAATCAGAAAAGACATATTTTAGGGTATTTTAACAAAAAGTTGACGTGAAAGAAATCTCGGTAGCGATTAGTATTAGATATGTTTTATCTTTTATTGTCCTGCCATACAAAATTATATTATTTAACCTCTTGTTTACTCGGAATAAAATCCTTGAAAAGACTCGTCTTTAAGTTAATTATTTCTATGTCAAAAAAATTTACAATTAACATTATGTCAAAGAAGAATAGGGACCACGTATATAAATTAACATGGAAAATAAGATGTTTTCAGAATGCATAAATATGCTGTATTAAAAAACACACCTTTGTAGCCATTAATATGCTAATGTTTTTTACCCAAGAGTTGCTTTAATTAGATTGTATTTTAGCGACAGCTCTTTACAGATTACATATTAAATATTAAAAAAAAAAGTAAATTTTAATACTTAAGTCAAATTATTGCCAAAGGACAGATTTAGATTAAGCTTAATTCCTGTTATATAAAAGATAAGTTGCATACATAGTTCCACGATATTTTGAAATTAAATGAATAATGAATAAATACTGAATTATGAACCACTGTTTTTTTATGTAATAGACTGAAAAAGCTTCAATGGAAACAGAAAGTGGAACAGACAAACATTAATGGATTTTCTCAGTCCTAGTCATGAAGAATTATATATGAGAAACTGCAGCACAATATGTAAAAATCTATAATAATATTTAATTTAATTCCAAATAGTTTAACCACTTTCGCCACCATTTTTTTTATTTTATTTATGTACCTAAATTAAAATATACATGAAAATTTAGGTAAAAAGAAAACAAGTACAAAAGATTACTTATAATATAATATATAAGAGATATCTTGGTGGTTGGATAATAAATGGAAACGTAGGACATTAATAGTTAAAAGATGCTACATAAAAAACACTATAAAACAATTATAAATTAAATATGGATAAACTAACTTTTTATAATCATAAGTATATTTGTGATTAAATAAGATTGAATTGACAATGATCAAAAAATGACAAAAAATCTATTTTTTGTTTTTTAACATTAATTTTTGCATGCCTTAAACTTTAATATATTGTTACAAAATTTGTTTACCAGCATTTGCGTGTATTTTTAAATAAAATTTATTAATCGGTCTAAGTGGAGAAAAATAGAAACTAATACAATTCGATTGGTTAAAGTTAAAGGGGCAAACGTGAACACAATACTATAATCTGTATCATTGTAATGTACTATTCAATGGTTTTATAGGTTGAAGCTGAAGTGTAAATGGATGACAATGCATACAATACCAGTGTCAATCGATACGGCGTTAGTGAGAGGATGTTATAAATCGCAATAACTCTGACATTATGTGTGAATGGGTATAAATAGGTCAAAGGGAATGTTTCGAATATAAAGTTTAAATTGAAGCTCGAATACGACATAAGTAATGTCGTTATGTAAAACATTTCAAACTCGGTTGTCAATTTCATTTTCATAATTGTAAAGAAAAGTAAAAATTTTTAAATTCTGGTCGTGATTTATTGAAAAGTGGCTTGTGCTTTTATTGAACTCTACGCCTTTTTTTATTTGTTTTAGACACACGGTCGTCCATCCCCAAAGTAAGTAACCTAATACTTGTGTTGTGGGTGATGGACAACTGGTAAATATACTAGATATATAATTTTGAATACATACTTAAATACACCTAGGCCCGAAGAAACCACGAGTTGTATATATGTTTGCTTTCATATAAATCGTTCTATTAGTACAGTGTAGAACAATTACTTTATGATCAAAATGCGAGAATTCTGCTTTAGGAAATATATATAATGCTAAATGTAGGGTAGCTTATTCGTTTTTATACTCAAATCATGCAGGATTCGTTAGGTAATCTTTGCGATTTTGTTGTGGGGTCTATCTCCTGATGATGCTTCGGTTGCGGGACGAAACGATGGTTGAGTTTGTGAGAGCGAACGTCTGTAGTGCTTGTGTGTTCTGGTGGCTGTGGTGGATGTTTGTGCATGTGTTTTTACGAATCCTACACGTAACAGGTATGAAAAATGAAAAAACGGATAGTTACATATATTTTCTATTTACTGTATCGCGGATTATAGCAAAATAATTTTATTATTACTTTTGTATTATGGATCTCCGCAAAGTAACGCCTAATTGTATAAATATTCTATCCCCTTTTTATCTAATTTGACAATGGCGAATGAGCTTAAAGTTTCTTTAGTATATATCTCATACATATGCTCCATATTAAATTTAACTATTTGGAAGAGGTTTTTTTGGAATAACTATCGTAAAAGAACTTTAAATGTATCGTACTGTAAAAATATCTCAGTTTGACAATGCGTAGTCGCATGAGTACTAGTAGAGTTTCTTTCATTTGGACGCAGTTGGACTAAAAGGGTTAAAAGCAAGTCAGGTAATTGGTGGTTAGGATAGTTTTTGTTTAAGTATATAGTAAGCGTACTCTCGGTGTTTAAATAGGGGCTGCTTATTATTTTAACCAATATATGACAGCTACCCAGTTTTTATATGCAACGACTTCCGCTTACGCAAGCATGGGGTTGAATTTATTTAATGCTAGATTTAAGATTATTATACCATAAAGTAATGACCAGTGGATTATTACTAATGGTGATTTAATGGTTATTCCAGACGACTTAAAGAACTTTCCCAGGGGCTGAAAGGTAATGAAGAAATGATTATAAAATTGGACTTTGAAGATTCGATCACCAAACAAGTTGGCAACTCGGGTATCTATGGGAAGACGTAATAATTACATTATTGTTACAGGCCATAAAAGATGTAGGTTTAATTAGCAGGAGACCACGGAAAATCAGCAACAAGATTTAGGCTTTCAGTGTGAGTGGTAACACGTTTCCAACCTTACTCAAAATTAATATTGATTAACCTATTTCCGTAAATGATAATAATTTTGATCGATGACCGGCCTATCATAACATGCTGATTACCAGTCGAGACAGTTCAACTGAATGTCAATGTTTGAATTGCAATCAATTGGTAACAGTTGTTGTTGAGATGCCGATAGCTAATACAAATTGGCCACCTGCTCGGATACAGTTACCGAGTGAATAAAGGACAAAGTTTGCTATTTGAGCTGTTATATATATATTATATATTTTGTCAACGGACATATCTCGAAATTTAAATTAACGATTAGAACGGTTACTATTTTCTCAAAGAACATGTTTGAATTAATACACAAAGTTGACATCATCCAAATAAGCCTTTATTCAACCGTCAAATCTGCGCCAATTCAATAATAACGTAATAAATAAAAAACGTAATAAATAATCGGTTCTTTATACTTATTCTTTATTCGTGACATGGTGCTAAGATAAAATAAAGATCAAGGGGAATCACCGGTACGTTACCGAAGATCTTCTTCTTTTTCAAGCGATGGACGTCCACTGCTGGAAATAGGTCGTTTCACGGGATCTCTACACTACAAAATCTTGTGTTGGATCCAGTGGTTCCCTGCGATCTTTTTGAGATTATCAGTATACTTCGTTGAATGTCTACCAACGCTACGTTTTCCGGTGCAGGGTCACCATTTCAACACCATAAGAGACCAACTTCGGCTTTCCGACACACTACTACGAGAATGTCGGTGACTTTCTTCTACTGATCTCCTCATTTCTGATCACGTAGAGATATTCCGAGTATAGCTCGCTCCATAGCTGAAGATATCGGTGTAGTTTGTTGTTAATTTTCCTCAATATGCTGTTAGTCTAAGCAGCGTTTGATGAGGACAAGAGACGATATTTATATCCTAAAAATATTTATTACGCATGCAAAAGAACGTAATATCTTATCCAGACCTCAGACAGTGTAAGTGGAAACGTTTGAATTGATTCTAATTGTTAAGTCACGCGGTTGCTAATTGCAATGACTAATTGAGCACCTGCTCGTGTTATCTCCGCTGAAAGACAATAGAAAGGCTCACATATGCAGAACTAAAATGCTTAACAATTCCCATGTCCATATATGTGCCTGTGTTTGCCTAAGTCAAACGCATGAGACTGCATAATAAGCCGTGAAATCAAACGTTTAGAGAATAAGAAATCTTCATATCCCTAGATGATTAGTAATATAATAATCTTCCGATCCACATTGGAGCAGTTTCGTGTGCTTAAGCTCCAATCCTTCTCTCCGAGGTTGTAAGAGATATTGGTCAAGAGAAGGATAGTAACTAGCCGATAACTAATAAAGTAATGTATAGTAAATGATACAGACAAATATATTTTTATCGGTTCACATCAGATGTATTTAAATTTCGCGCAACGTCAAGAATTATAGAGAGTACAAACAGTGTCCATCAATATCCTGCCCTTATCTTAGTATAAGTGGGGTCGGCACAACATGGTTTTCGTTTCCATTCACTCCTATCATTTGAAACTCTGGTGCTGCTCCTTCTATATGCATGCATCACACAATTCAACCATAATTTTTTAGGCCTAGGTAAAAATAGAAATTGTTGAAAGAAAGTGTGTCAGAATAATACTCTCAATAATAATTACTTTTTAAAACAAAAATTTAAAAAAACAGAAAAATCAACAGTATATTTTATATATAGTTCCTGATTGGCCCACTTAACTCTGTAGAAGAAGGATATCAGATTTTTATACAGTTACAGAAAGAAATATGCTGAAAATAAATAACTAAATTTCTCCTAATTATCTTTAGTCTATATCATTATAATATAGCGCAAGTTACGTAAAGAAATCTAAAACGCACGTTTTGTCGACTACTCAATGAGTTTTAATTTCTATTTTTATGTTAATGTCAATCTAGTATTTAGTTTTTCGACTGGCTAGGAACCAAAATTTCAATGACCCAAATACTGAATGTAATTTTTATTCATTTGGGTAACTTTCGTATATTTAACTCGTGCAAATGTGACAAGGGCACATTATTTCCTTCTGTTTAATGATGTGCGTGGAAAATTTAATATATTTGCATTTCACCTGTAAGTAAACATATTTATGATGCTAATGACAATTCAGGTTAATTCAGTTTAAACTTCACTTTTATTGTTGTGATCATCTCAATGTTGTTTAGCAATTTTGAATAATCATATTAGGAAATGAAGAAATTACAGGTCATGCGATGTTTTATGTTGGTCGGATTGATTGCTGTGAGTGTTACTTTCACCTAGGAATACTTCCTTCTCTTCAAAGGAGGTAAGTATCTTTGAAAAATAATGGGATAATAACAAGTAACTAAGATCTAGGATACGAGGAAATGGGTGGAATAGTCCAATTAGGAGCTGAGTATCCTTCCTGTACCAACAGGCGTTCCCGTAATTAGATAGATAGATCAAAGGTCTTTCAGGATCAAAGGGTTTCTTTTTCTTTTGAGTTGGTCTGACTACCAAATGCAAATCTTCCCCGTAAGATTGGTTACAGTATACAATTATTTTTTTACGGCAAGCGATATATTCTATGTAACTGAAGATAACTATTTATATATAGCAGAAGAATATTTTAAGTTTAATTGTAAAAGAATTGATATGATTTTGGTTTTTTAGTTTTCTTCTTATTTTCCTGTTTTTTTATCTCGATTTTTAAAAAAAAACTATGTTATATCATATATACATAAAATGCATTCTTGTTATATCTTCTGATGATAGACACTGTATTTTCTGTATGATCTGTATACAAAGAATCTCCGAGATTTATACAAAAATTTGTACAGTATACTATTAGTATAACATTTACTTTGCAGAATTAAAGTAATAATAGGTTGGTGCACAGAAATAATGTGCGAATGTCCTGTAACACTCCATAAATATCAATAATATTGACATGCTCGTGGAAATCTGTATCCAACCATTGTATCCACCAACAACCAAGTAAATATTCATACAGCAAAAGGCACTCGCAGGATTAAAGCTTGTTTCAAAACAAATTTATAAAAAGAAGTCTTACCCTGTTAGTAATTCAGCACTTATGCGTTAGTCAAAAGTATGTAATGCAACACGACGTATATAGTATTACACAGATCCAATTTCGGCAATTTCATTCTATGTATTGGTACTCGGTTTTATTTTAATTTTGTCGTAACAATATTAAACTAAACAGATATTGTTCAAGATAACAAGGATTCGTGTTTCATGGCGATGTTTTTAAACTAAGAAAGCATAGGTAGGACGCGCCTGCGCGTTGCCCCTAAACCACTGCGGTCTAAGTGGAGATGTCAATATCACCAGTAGACCATGAGCTAGTAGACTTTAAGCGTACATCGTGGAAGCAAATTTAAGAACTTGCGGTGCTAGCTTTAGTAATGATGGTATTAATTTCGATTGCACCGATATTTCTTATTGACTACAACCAGAATTAATTTGATATTAATGGTTTTCGCTGGTTTGCTATATTTCATAATTAATTTTTTCAAGTTCAGTTCCATTAGTTTGTAGTAAATTTTGAATTACTATAAACTAATGGAATTGAACTTGACTTGTTATTAAATCATCTACAAAATGATCATCAATTTAGTTTTGGTAACATATGATCTTCGCAAGATTTTTCTTCTTATAAGCTAGTTGCAATGGATTACAACTATCATAACAATTCATAAAATACAATGTTATGGAATGTTGATATACGGATCTATAAATACCATTGGTTTTTTTTAGATAATAGAAACATAAGTGGTTGCTGTTTATGGTGTATTGGTGTACACCTATATTACGCATAGCTCTTTGTCTACAATAACCCCATATTGCCTTGCCAGTTCGTTAAAAATTAATTCTTCTATTATTAAATGGTCTCATGGTACTCCAATTCCGTTCAATTCCAACCAATATTTTTTACTAAGTATCGATTATAAGCATTTGCTGTAATAAAAACAAATGGCTTTCTGATTTGAATCAATTGAAGAATCTGCGAATTCGGCGCCGCTGATAACATGGTCTATTATTGTAATTTATAAAAGTTTCTACACCTTCTGTGTTTGTAGAGAAATAGAATAAAATAGACTCCTAAATCGATTCATCCATTCTTTACGTAATTTTTTTTGGTTTATCTCACTTATGTTTTATAATAATAACTTAAAAATCGAGTAAAATTAGGAACCCTCAAAACAAAAAGTTGTTTTCGAGTAATACATGTAAATATTATCAATGTTTAGTTGTATTATTTTGCAGTAAGAGCTATTATATCTTATCTGTTATTAACATATATAGTCTTATGAGATATTTTTTTTCAAATTATGATCCAAAAAACCGGTTTATTTGAAAGGTACTTTAATGATTTAGATTTAATACATCATCGTCTATATATATTCCAGCAAAATCTGGTGTGAAATTTACTGCATGTTAGCATAGTTTTATTAAGTTATATTAAGCAATGTTTTAATAAAATATTATCATCAAAATAATATGTTAAAGGTAAACCTACTATAAAAAAATCAAAAATATTTAATGCCCTTCGAAAAACCGAGTTTAAAATGTATCAAATCTAAAACTAAGGTTAAAATATTTCGTTTATTTATAATAAATATGTTCGTACTTATATTTTACTTGTGATTAAAATGATCAAACGAGTAAACATACATAAAATAAATACTAAACATCTAAATATGGGTTATACATAATGAAAAAATATTCTACTAATTGTTTGTTTTCAATATTTTTGAATTCAACGACTACAATCAATTTACGTTATATACTTAGGTACTTAAAGATTTGAATTCGTTTATAAATAAAAACCGGCAAATTTCTGTAACTATGTCTTATTAATTTATTATTATATCATTCAGATTTTGGTTACCTTAAAAAAATTTAGTAACTGATAATATTTGACTGTATTGTCGGCGATAGTAAATTGTATTTATGCGAAAAGTATACTTAGAAACATTATATTTGACACTTACCCGAATCGGACGTCTCTAGAGGAACAAGCACTAAATGTTTGCACATTGTTGAGGTAATAGCTTTGAATTTTCTATATATTTTACAATAGTTGCGCTGTTTACAAAATGTCACATTTTCCTCCCGGTAGCGGGTTGCCGGGCACGTGTGTGCAGATGCAATAGACGGTCCCGCACTGCGACCGACTACCGCCCGAGAACAATATAATAGGCCAGTGATTTCCAACCTGTGCGCTGAAATACAATAAATTGAAGCGGACAAGGCTTACCAATAGAAGCGATCGCTCTTCTCTTATCATTGGCGAAGAGTTGTGGTCGATCATTAGAGTAAGTGAAATAAGAATACGAATTAAGAATATATATTAAGTTTAATATCCACAGTGAAATTGATTTGATAACAAAAAGTAAGATACTCAAATAAAAAAAATTCTTATATATTTTATTCTAATGAAATTTTTATAAGCGCTTTTAAATGATTTATAGAAGCAGGCGTTACTTTGCGGAATTCCATATTACAAGCAATATAACAGAACTAACTACTTTGCTATAATCCGCACGGTTTAAGTGAATGCATGCAAAGCCAATGTGTATGAAGCAGGCAAAATCTACGCACCTTATATATGCAGGACCAGCCACCACATGCACCCCAAGGCGCAATTCACCAGCAACAACGCACACAAAAGCAGCACAAACACCCACCACCACAATCTCGACGATCGTTTCGCCCCGAAACCGAAGCATCATCAGGAGGATAGGCTCCACGACAAAAATCGTATCGGCTTTGCATGCATTCACTTAACCCGTGCGGATTATAGCAAAGTAGTTAGTTCTGTTATATTGCTCGCTTTTAAATGTTTACTTTACGATAACAGCTTAACTGTGAGTCAATGTTTTCTCAATTTCTAATATCTTTCAAGAGATTGTGTATTAGTACTAGTACAATCTTCTAAATCTGTGATCCGTGAATAAAGAGATTTAAAACTTTTTTGAAGAGTTTGCAATTTAAAGGTGTTTTATTATTATCTTCATCTGTATGTTAAAGACTCCGAAAGGGCTTGACCGTTCTTAATGATATCTTTGTTTATCAGCGGAAGATTCTATAAAGTATAGTTGCGATCGGAGCATTTTTTAAACCGTTGAGTTGTATTTCGAGGGTAATTCGAGACAAGACAGTGCCTCAGCAACGCATGGCTGGACAGCTTGTTAGTTATAAACATGACAGAGCAATAAACGAAGTTTTTGATCTGAATATGCAGTACGTTATTATTTCGCTACAGCTTAAAAGTACTTATATTTCATAAACCTACTAAACTAAGCTAAGCTGTTTACTTGCGTACAGTTTATAATTCTTTAAATTAGCTGTCAGCACCTATAACTTTGTTTAAATTACGATGGCTGCTCAATTCATGTTTAATATTGCGCCTAGATGGCACTAAAAGTGAAAAGGCAAAATTTTAACTATTATAAATTGTTTTATTATTAAACAAATTGTACGATATAAATAACGTATAAATATCGCCGTAACGAAAAAGAACATGTAATTAGTGTTAGTTCAAATAATTACTTCGACGTTGTTACAAATAGACAAATATATTTTTAGGGTTTTAGGTTGAGTTATTTTTAACATTGAATGTTAGGTTATATTTCGACAATGTAGTTTCTATAATAATAAATAATTGTAGAATAAACTTGATGCTGCTGATTAAATCAGAAAAAAGACGCTAGCAAATCCTTCTCGGCCTTGCTCGGATAGTGGAATATATACCCTGAATATATAGTGGAGACAAACCATTGACTAATTTTTGCGCTTTTTTAAACTGTCTTCTCTCAAACTTCGAAAATCGTTAAGGCGATTTTGGACTTTTGGTAGTGCACCTCGGAATATCGAACGAGTACTTTTGCCGAACCACTGGCGTAGATTTTTTAACAATGATGATGATGAGGACGACGTTCGTTCTGCATTTATTCTTAAATTATTAGTTTAAATTATATGGTGGAAGGGATCATTATCTTAAGCATGTCAATCAATAAGGCTAAGTTAAGGCATAGTTACCTCCAAGCTATCGCAAAGTTTTTTGTGCGATTTTGTTGTGGACCCTTTCTCCTGACGATGCTTCGGTTACTAGGCGAAACGATTGTTGAGAATGTCGTAGTGAACGTGTGTAGTGCTTGTGTAGTATGTTATTGGTGGCGGCGTTTTGTGGTACGTGTGGTAGCTAATCCTGCATAAGATATGTGAACGGTTTTGCTTCCTAAACTTTATATAAATTTTCTCAATAAACGCAGATTATAGCAAAATAATTCTATCATAACTTTTGTGCGATTTAAAATCGTGCGTTCCGTATTCGTCGTGTTCAAATTCGACGTACTTCAAATTTGTCTTAATACAACCGACTCCATAATAAAATGAAAAACTAAATACCTAATTTAACTTATTAACTGACTTCTAAAAAGGTTTAGCAGTTCGATCATAATTTTTTTCAAATATAATAAAAGTATATAAGAAAAGTTTGTGAATCTCTGCTTTATAATAGAACACATCTCCCCACAATACGGTAAACACTTTATTATTCATACACGGCATCCTTTTCACTCGCAATAATCAGCAAATCGTTGTGGTCTTTGAAGAGGGATGTACTTTTTTCTTCATTTACATACGGAGTAGGAGTGGTATTTTAAATGATTATAAGAGCTTTTAAATAACATTCAATAAATACCTCGTATAAGGTAGAACGTCACTTAAAAAACTAAGTGCGTGCGATAAAAGATAAAAATTTAGAAGTCACCATTTTTATGTAATACATTAGATAAATAATATTATAAAATGCTAAAGTTATATCGATAACGTTTTCATAAATAATCCGCTGAACCAATATTGATGAAATACGCCATAATTAAATTTATACACCAAAAATTCCAGTTCTTCTTTCGAGAACAGGGAAAAATACAGTATTATTGGCGGTACTTACGTTTTAATTCGCGAACAAAGCCGCGGTTACCACATAGAATGATATAAATGGGTTCAGAAGTTAAAGTTTGTAGGTTTGTAACTAATTATTTTATGTGCAAATATTATTTTAATATTCATTTTAAAACAAAAAAATATATAATTTGAATTAAAATTAACTAAACAACGAATTTCGTATTAAAAAAACCCTTACTAACGTACTTTTATCTTTTGGAGAACAGTCTCCAAGGAATAGCGGGATTTTTTCTGTCCTATATAATAGATAGATTCATATTTGTATGAATAAATAAGCTTTGACTGGCCCGTTGGCGCTGTGGGTAGTGACCCTACCTTCAGCGCCGCGGGTTCAATTCCCGCCGAGGACCGACATTTTCTATAAACAAATTGTTGGTTCTACGAGCCTGGATGTGTATTTGTATTTAAGTATGTATTTAAACTTATATATGTAGTATATCCAGTTGTCCGTCACCCATAACACAAGTATTAAGTTACTTACTTTGGGGACGGACGGCCGTGTGTGTAAATGTCCCATATATTTATTTATTCATTGAATGAAGATTTTTTTCTATTTACAACAAAAATGTACAAATTACACCTAGCTTATATTACACTTATATAGTTACACGCTAGTACTATACAAATCATGCCCACGTGGAATGGTCACAGGAATGCTGGCAGCGTTTCCGCATCATTGCTGTTTGCATCGCATAAGCTGATTTCTGATAAGGATCTAGTCCTCTTGTCACCTGAACAGGCACCTTAACCGAGGTGTTAAAACGGATAATTTTCTTTGCACTTTGACTTCATGGCCCTAGGGTCTCAAATGCAAACGGCACAAATATATAACTCTCGATAAGAGATGCATACTTTCGCCGCTTTTCAGATTCGGCCATTTTCACTGCAGCTCCAGGTCTTGACGCCGTTTCCTTGATATGAGACGAGCTTCATTTATATATTCAAATTCAAAATATTATTTCTTCAAGTAATCTTGTAAACAAGTGCTTTGAATCGTCAACTCTACTGCTGGTTCGGAAAGCTGCAACAAACATACATAAGCTTTTATTGTATCAAATATTGTCAATATTTAGCAGCGGACTAGCTTTGAAAGCGTAACAGACAGTCAGACAGTTGCATTTATAATATAAGTACAATGGATGTATTGATTTGAAGTAGTTGAGTAAGACTATAACTTCTTAACCAAGGTCAATTTGTTTCAAAGTTACTTTTTAAGACATATTATTTTAAATCGAATATTAAGTAGGTACATTGAAGCGACACCAAAGTAAGGGTAAAACATAAATATTTAGATGAGCAAGAAGGGGAGCCAGGTGTAAACCCCTCACCCCCGAATCACGCCACCCGGTACCTGCATATAGGGCAACCATTTTTCCCAACATTAAAGGATGAATATTACAAACTACTTTTACCTGCAGCTTAAATCGCGTCAGCTAGACGTTTAAGCACCTTCAAAAATGCTATATGTGTTTTTTTCCCTATCGCCGAAAGAAAAACAGGATTTATTATTATGTAACTTACGAGCCACATCGCGACAATGGAGTTACCTTTGTATAAAGTTCGACGTTTCGGCAGAGTTGCATCCACGGTGGTCACGAGCTGACTGAGCCAGTTATCCCTGCATGTTTAAATAATAATAAGTATGAATCGTGGAAGTTTAATATCTACCAAATACAGGTTTTATTCAATCCTATATGTTACCCCAGTGTTTAAGCTTTAATAGAGCCAAATTTCATTAATATCGGTCTAGCGTAGTAGCCGTGAAAGAGTAATAATAGACAGACTTTCGCATTTATAACATTAGTATGAATTAATTAAATGCATGGACGAAAGAAAGAAATAATATAGATAAGTAAATAGTGAATATAGCTACTCTACCCTGTACAAGACAGTAATGACTACATGTATCTAGTTATAAGAATTACATTTTAAAAAAAGTAACCGCCGAGTTTCTTGCTGGCTCTTCTCAGTAGGGACAGCTTTCCGAACCAGCAGTGGATTTTGAAAATTCAAAAGCATTTGTTTAAAAGTTTACTTGAATAAAGAATATTTTGAATTTGAATTTGAAATACTCGGAGGTAGTTATGAAAATTGTATATTTTAATATAATTAATAAAATCACTTAACTGTTTCTTTAACGTAGCAGTTTATTGATTCTTTTTTGTAAGATATCACTTTTAGAGATTAAATTGCCCTTCAAGTTTTGTATGTCATTATTTTTTATTTTGTTGATTGCTTAATTCGTGTGCAATACTTATTATTATTATTCGGGTACTTTTGTTTTAATATATAGGCAGTCAATATTATGTTGGTAAAATACAATAGTTATGTTTTCATTTAGTATAAAAACATTAAAACTCATAATAGCAAAGTATATATTTTTTATAATAGGTACGTTTACCGATGTAAATGTTAAATTAAGTTTCGATTCAACATTTTAGACAGATAATAAAGTGATACCTTTATTAGTATAATTTTTAAACTGACTCTTCTGTAGAATTATAATGAAATAAAATGTCTTAAAAACCTTAAGTTTCCTCTGCCTCTATATAATAGGATATATCTGGATATATCCTATATACCCAGTAACATCCAGCGACATAGTCACTACAAAGACCCCGGGGACCCGACGTCTGGTAACATCGTACGATGCTTAATTCATTAATTCAAAGGAAGTTGGCGTGCATAATTTACCTTCATGCGCTTCGCTACTGAGAAGTAATTGTGTCAATACATCCGTAATAATATTATAAACGCGAAAGTCTGTTTGTTACTATCATAATAATAATGAAATTTGGCAAATTTAGAGCTTTAAATTTTTTATATCCTTTGTGATACCCCGGTTTTCTAACCGCAATCTCCGTCTTTCTTTTGGGATCAGCAAGAAAGCATATATCGCACTATTGAGGCTAAATAAGCACTTAAGTTGGCGCGAACGAAGTTGCGGGTAGCACTCGCTTCATTCTCCGGCGCTTATCCCACTCTAAGTGGGGTCGGCACAACATGTTACAAACATGTTGTCACATGATTTGGCTACGTATTTTACGATTGGCCGCCTGCCTGACGTCAACTTAACTTAGTCGCCTTTTACGACACCTCGGTAAGAAATTTGGGTGGTCTATGCTATTCTGCCGGATACCACACGGCGTGCGGGTACCACTCGCTATTATATTATATCTTTGAATTGGCGTAACGCATCGTATGAAGTCATTATGAAACTTTACTATTTAGCTAACTTTAAATGTAACAAAAAATAATAACGCATTTACGCTAATTATGTATACGTGATTTTTTCTGTTTGTATACTTTATTTCTTGTAAAAAAAGTTGCTAACCTTAACTATGGACTCATTATTGCATAACACGATTCGAGGTATATTCAGCACATATATCAGTTAGGGTGAACAACCTATAAGGACCCACCCACCTCCCTTTCTAGCCACTTCTTGCCACAGACATCTCATACTGAATTGACTCCTCTCTTGAACTCCGGGCTTAGAAGAAAATATTTCTTGATATATTACTCGTATGTTAGTTTTTTCATATTTACTCATGTTCATCTTGATACTGCGTAACAAAAATGTTATACGAGTAACAGTTAAGTGCGTATGAACAACATTATTAATTTTTAATTTGGTTTATATGGAATAAAATGTTTCTTGATAAACAATCTTTGATCGCATTATGAAACGTGTTCCTATATAAATGCCAATAAGAATTGAAAATGGGAAATAATTCTTATTTTAAACCTACTCATCATCATTCATCATTATCCCACTCTAAGTGAGGTCGGCACAACATGTTATAAACATGTTGTCACATGATTCGGCTACGTATTTTACGACCAGCCGCCTGCCTGACGTCAAATTACTTTAGTCGTATTTTACAACACCTCGGTAAAAAAAGAGGGTGGACTATTCTACTCAGGGCAATACCACACGGCGGGTCGACTTACCTTAGTCGCCTTCACCGCGACGGCCTCGGTATGAAATGTGATTGATCTATTCTACCACACGGAATTTATTTTAGTTTTTTTAACCTATTCAACGATATTTATTTTATGTTAACTTTATGTTTACGCGAATGATCAATGAAATGCCAATACTTGCAAAAATTTACTTTGATGTTTGGATTGAAAAAGGACCACTGTTAAAGCTGTTAGTGCTAACGTTAAATTTTCAGTTCGAAACAAAAAAAAATGTAATAAATGAAAACAAGGATATGTTTTAATTTCTCACATGTCCTCACAATAACGAAACTGTAGATCAGGGGTGGCAAACTCAAAAGCTAACTGGGGCCAAATAAACAATGCTTAAATTTAGGTGGGCCGTAAAAAATTCTATGTGTTTAGAAACAATTTATTTTATTTTACAAGCAATACAACAGAACTAACTACTTTGCTATAATCCGCACGGGTTAAGTGAATGCATGCAAAGCCAATGTGTATGAAGCAGGCAAAATCTACGCACCTTATACATGCAGGACCAGTCACCACATGCACCCCAAGGCGCAATTCACCAGCAACAACGCACACAAAAGCAGCACACACACCCACCACCACAATCTCGACGATCGTTTCGCCCCGAAACCGAAGCATCATCAGGAGGATAGGCTCCACGACAAAAATCGTACTGCCAATAATATGGAATTCCGCAATGTAACGCCTGCTTCTATAAATTATTTTATTTTATTTAGTACATTGTGATAAATATAAACTTAAGTTATTGAATGATAGTTTATAAATACTATAATTTTATATATTAAAATTATTATATATTCAACAAAAGCATTTTTAATTTCTCCCTATATTATATCGTCTGTTCTTAATATTAATTATGCATTGTCAACTTTAGTGCTCATCACCATTTGTAATTGACGATACATTTATCTAAAAACCGATTTTATTAATTATGTTTTGTTTGAATACAGAAATAAAGAATAAAGAAAGACTACTGGGGATTACTTAGACGTTAAGAATGCATGGATATAGCTACCTTCGACCCTGTACAAGACATTAATAACTATTTGTAACTAGTAATAAGAATTATTCTCTTTAACGGACAACCGCCGAGTTTCTTGCTGGTTCTTCTAGGTAGGAATAGCTTTCCGAACCAGCAATAGATGTTGATATTCAAAACAATTGTTTACAAGTTTACTTGAATAAAGAATTGAATTTGAATTTTGAATATGATGTATTTTTCGTTAATGCTGTATCTAAAATAAATAAACTGGTTTCGTTTCTATTTATTTTATTTTATTTATTTATTTATCCTACTAATATTATAAATGCGAAAGTTTGTGAGTATGGATGGATGTTTGTTACTCTTTCAAGAAAAAACTATCAGACGGATTTGGATGAAACTTTACAGTTATACATCGGAATAACATATAGGCTACAATTTATAATAATTTTATGTTATGTAACGATACATGTTAATAAAGTCGGAAAAAATCTGGCTTCTGAGAGCTATCTTGGCGTACGCTGCTTAAACCATTAGAGTTAAACAAAGATAATGTACCGTAGTATTGTTTGTCTTGAATAGTTCTAAATAAAAGTCCGCGACAGCATATGTGGAAGCCACTATGACCAAAATTTTGAATCATAAATTTAATTAAATTAGATACTGTGGCAAACAAATTTCCTAGCGAGCGAAGCCGCGGGCAAAAACTAGTGTACCATAAAGGCACACTGCCACAGGCAATTCTTCGTTTGAAAAGAAGCCACATACTAGACGGCTGACACATGGAGTTCTTCCCATTGGGGTTGTTATCTCCGAATGTTAATACCAACTGACACCACATCTGCTCATGCTCTATCATGCTGCATGATAACCACAGAAAAAAAATGTACCATAAAGAAAAAAAATACATAAGAAAAACATTATCAATTAATAAAACACAGTACAACGGTCAACTTTGACAGAGATCTCTACCAGCTAACCTAATTTAATTTTAATTCTAATTCACAGTTCTATTTTATTTTACCTTTGTGTTGACACTCCTGCTGTAGACAGACATTGGTGGGTTGTTTTGGTGTGCAGCGGCCTGCTGTAAACAATGTCAATAACGTTAACCAAATAAATGGACGTGGAGGTGTTCGGGAATTATCGGCAGTACAGAGACAGAGAGCTTTGCACCGTAGTTATTTGAAATTTATAACGTTTCTGTATTGTAATATTTTATATATTATTAGGCGTTACTTTGCAGTCAAATTTATTTGTGTCAATGTTTCATCTAAGACAGCAGACGTCTCGTGCAAAATTTCGTTCTTCGTATATCGCATATAATAAATAATAAATAAATATATGGGACACGGTCGCCATCCCCAAAGTAAGTAACTTAATACTTGTGTTACTTGACGGACAGCTGGTAAATATACTACATATATATTTTTAAATACATACTTATATACAAATATTTACCCAGGCTCGAAGAACCAGCAAATTGTTTATAGAAAATGTGGGCCTTCGGTGGGAATCGGGCCCGCGACCCGCGGAGCTGAAGGCAGGGTCACTGGCCACTGCGCCAATGGGGCAATCAAATATGCTTAGAGCACGCGTATTCTGGCTAAGCCGGAAATAATTTATTGAATTATTAAAGAAAATCTATTTACAAGTAGGGTGTACTATCCGTGTATTATGGTAGGTAATCCAAAGTATTGATATCAAAAATTAGACCGAACCATGGCGATGATTGGTCGGGTTGGGCTAGTTGTACACGTAAGTGCACACGTAGTACACGTTTTCATTTCATCATAGTAATAGCATTAATTTTGATAATATTATACTTACTTAACAGAGTGTTTATTTATTTTATCTATTTTCAGTTGCTTCGAAAAAAAGAGAGAGAGAATCTGTAATTTCCCATTAATAAGAATAAGTGTAAAACTATATACAGTAAGTTGATATGTATTGATTATTACTATGTATTGATTTACTCGTTGATAAAAATAAGGATCTATGAGAAGTAGTAGAGATAAGATAATGAAATTAAAGATTAAGTAACAAAACAGTTTATGAAGTTATAGTGAATGAAATGTTAAAAAAAATGATATTTTTTTTAAATCCACTATTCACTTCATAAATTGTTTTGTTACCTCATCTTTAATTTCATTACAATTGTAAAATTAAATATAATGTTCATTGTATCAGGACTTCACTAACATAATTTACGCATAAACCTTTACGATTTAGACCTATTTTGCTAAGCCAGAGACGACGAGAGATGTTTTCAATTTATTTTTTGTTTCTTCATGTTATATCAGCAAATGTTTATTTATTTGTCTGAAATGAGGAATCTCTAATGTATAGATAAATTCAAATAATTAATAGAATCGCTAATGAAAAGGTCCCGGATTAGTAGCTATTATTAACGAGGGATGGGAAATTGCGTATCACGGCACAGCGGGCGGCTTTTCATTAAGATAATTGATGAGCCCGAAAATAATAATCAAAATATCAATTTTCATGAACTTTTCACGTACTTTTATTTACTAATATATTTATTACTAAACTCAAAAGCTAATTACCGAATTTTCAAGCGCTTTCTTCATTAGATGGTTTTATAAGGATGGTTTAGATTTTCAAAATGTCAAGCTTCATGAAAGCTTTCGAAAAATCTCTGCCTAGTCTGCAAACAATATATGGTGGTATTATTCCTCTTTTTCAGGTCTACAGAAAACACCACGAATATATCGCTCATGGGCTGCAATAGTGGCACAACTCACAAAACACTGGTTTTGGTCTAAGAACAGGTGTAAATCTTAAAATATACATTATTTTCAGCATTAATACCAACAGAACTCATAATTCTATATTAGGTCGTTCATTTAAGCATTTTTCGTACATTTTCCTTAGCAATACAAACTTTAAAGCCATTTATCGAAAAACATGATTTGCAGCCCATGAGCGATATGTCTTTTTTAATGATAGTTTAATACCATAATAACTTCGAATCATAATCATAACATCATATACGAATCATAATTCATCGTCATAATCATAAAATAATGTCATACATAAATCATAATATACCTAACTTTTCTTCTAAGTTCTAACTTAAATCACGTACAACACGTTAAATTGATATCTACTGAGTTGGAGTCCTTAACTTAAATACTTTAGTTACCCTAAGCATTTCATGTTTAACATTATGATACTTTATAGTTTATATCATTTAATTTAAATCAATATTATAGTAAACCCATCCATTAATATATTAATAACAGCAAATATAAATGTCAATACAATATAAAAACAAAAGAATAACTACACCTAAAAAATTGCGGTGTTATGCTTCCGTACCTGAAAATTGGTAGATTTTAAATGCATCTATCATCGACTCAAAGTCGACCTAATTCACGATCTGACGTGAAAAAAAAGGATCGTGACCACGATGGATACAACTTTGCCGCAACATCGAACCATATACAAAGGGAACTCAAATGTATCGCGATGTGACCCGTATGTTTACATAATAATACCTGGAAATTGTATAGAAATCATAAACTTCGTTCAAGTTAGCGCGACTTTATTGACAAATCAATTGAAAGTATGGATTGGTATTTACTTATATTCTACTAGCAATACGTGCGGCTTCGCCCGCGTGAAATTCAGTGCTTAGCGTGTTATAGTCGCTGGAGTTACATAAAACCGTTGTGTACTATTAACCTAAACTTCCGGAGAAATTGCACTAATTTTTAGTAAAAACCATACTAAAATCCGTTTAGTCGACTTTGAGAAAATCGATTACATACAGACGGACAGCTTTGTAAAGTAATGTTAGTACCATACCTGTTACTATGCCCACTGCTGGGCTAAGGCCTCCTCTCTCCGTTTTTGGAGAGAAGGATTGGAGCTAAAGACCTACCATGCTGCTTCAATACGGATTGGTAGGTTACACATATCCCTAGAATTCTCGAGAGATATGCAGGTTTCCTCACGATGTTTTCCTTCACCGAAAAGCGTTTGATAAATTGCAATTATCAATTAGACACATAAGTTTTAATAGAAAAACTCATTGGTGCCTGCCTGGGTTTGAACCCATGATCGTCTCTAGCGACTCGCACGGTATTACCCCTAGGCTATCACAGCTTTTAAACAGCTTTGGGGACTTTATTTTATAATAAGTATAGAGTATATAGATTCTACAGAATCTACAGGGGTCTTTTATGAATGTGTACTGAGTTGACTTCGGAATTGACCTAGTTTTCAGTTCTCCTCGTATATAAAACATTAACTGTGAAGTATATCGCAAAAGCGGAATTGAAGAAATTATGTATATACTACGAAATAGTGTGCCCATAGTTTGGGGCTTCTGTATTTTTAAAATACTATTAATATGACACTGCAGCTTGTGAGATGATCAGTTCATGCACATATTTGTATGTGGTACATCAGACATATCTAATTTAGTAAAACGTTTCTTACTTTTGTTTTGATTCACTTGTGTTTTATATGTATACTAAGGGGCATAGGAAGGGCATAGTAAACGTTGTTTTGCCATATATTTTTTTAGGGAATTTCTAGTGTACATCAAAATATGTTAGGGGTCGACCACCCTTATCACTTAGGGGTATGCAAAATAGACAGTGGCCGAATCTCAAACTTACTGAATATGCATATAAAATTTCTTAAAAATCGGTCAAGCCGTTTCGGAGGAGTATGGTAATAACATTGTGACACGGGAATTTTATACACATAAAAAGTACTTTGAAAAGATCGATATGATTTAACTAAAGACCGTTTGATTGTTAGAATCAACGCCATAATATGTCATCATGTTTCAGTACTGTTTATATAGATAAGAAAATAAAAAAATACTATCACGTCAGGTAAAAAAATTGTGATCGTCTTGATTTACCAATTATTTTGAAAAACTTGTTTTTGTCTAGAATCGGTTATTCAAAAAAGCTATGATCGTTTTATTACGAGGAATAATATTAAGGTGTAAGTGATTCCAAAGCTTTATGAGCAAGATTTAATATTCGAGAATAATCAAGAATTTTCCGCACCATAAAGAGGGTGACCCGACACCGTGGCGCCTCCACCCACGCCATGTCATGACCCACCACCATCTTGTCCTTGTACTGGATAAGGGAGGAACACCATAATCAGCTATGCGATATATCTTGGGCTTTATCTGACAATCAGTGCAACCTCTTAATATCGACATTCCAATACTGAGGTGAAGCCCATTTAAAACTGTGTACAATTAACTATAAGTTACCATAATATAGATTATAATTTAGCTTAGTTTTCAGATGTCTACACAAGATATGTCTTGACACGATATTATGTATCGTTTTATCCTTATAGAGTTATTATACCAGAGTAAGGGAGTCGTACGAAAGGCCTGTAAGTGATAGTATCATAATAAATAATGACTCATTATTTATTGTTTGGAGTGCTTATTTATTTTATCTATATTCAGTTGCTTCAAAAATTGTTAAGGTATCCTGAGTAGAGATAAAAAGATTGAGAGTTTGAGATTGCCCATAAGAAAAGAGTAAACCACAAGAGAGGGAAGATGAAATGCATATACTTATCTTTGTCTAATCACACACACACTCAGATACAGTCTCATTTGCTATCTCCATATTGATATATATGATCACTATATAACAATATAGAGATAGCAATGATATATTTTAGGCTGGCTTCCCTACTCTAGTATAATAAACTCTTATATTTATCTAACATCGTTCTAAATATCTTTATACTAGTAGACTCTTCAGGAATTCGACTTATAAATGTATCGTTCTCATATAAAAAATGTTACCAGAAATGCGTCAACTAAAGATAAACGTACAGTTATAAGATATGGAACACGCCAAACAAGCAGATTAAGTTGTTAATAATTTGAAATTATTAAGCCACGAGGATTCTGTCACCAGTTCGAATTCTGCCATCGACTGAGAAAAACTGTCAAGAAACTCAATGGTTGCTCTTATCATGAATATTAATTATTTGAGGTTAGATTCTGACAATTAGAAATACGCAGTATAGGTAGACGCGGATCTAACCAAACCAACATAAAGACGTGACAGCGGTTAAAGATAGTTGGATTAGTAACAACTCAACTAGTATTAACCGTCTTATAGACTCAATATTTTATTTACTCGACACTTTATTTTAAAACGTATGACTTATTGTGTAGGCTTTGCGATTTTGTCGTGGAGTCCATCTCCTGATGATGCTTCGGTTGCGGGGCGAAGCGATTGTTGTGTTTGTGATAGTGAACGTGTGCAGTGCTTGTGTATTGTGGTGGCAGTGGTGGAGGTTTGTGCATGTGTTTTACCGAATCCTGCATGTAACGGGTATGAAAAAACGGATAGTCCACTATACATTTAGCACGATATATATTTTCTATTTACTGTATCGCGGATTAAAGTAAAATAATTTTATTATTACTTTTGTGTTTCTCCACAAAGTAACGCCTAATTCTATAAATTATTGTGTAGACTAGTTTAACATAAAATATTAATTAGCTTAATTAAGAAGCGCTTGGTTTCTGTTCATTCCTAAGAGGCTATTTCATTTCACATGTCACCTTGCTGTATAGCTTTTAATGGTAAATAGTCTTTATACCATATTAAGAATGTAATATAGCATGATTTGTTTGAGTGCCTAGTTGACGTGAAAATCTATACATATTAAGAAGAAAAGAGCGTTGATTCTACGCTTATTTCCTGCTATAAATTAAATCCCGCCTTAGAAAAGTCTTAGATTTTTAATACACAAAAGAATTTATTACTTTAAATTAAATAATAATAATAACTTATGTAATTTAATCATAATATATATTGATAAAACCTCCGGAAATATATGTTTTATATGTAAAATAATAATAACGCATTTCGTAGTACGACGAATGACATCCATTTACTTACTAAACGTCAGTGAATTTTACTTGGCTAGACAAATTCGTTTCAGGTTTTATTCCTTTGCTCGTGTAAGACTAGCAGATATTTACCGGCTCATAAAGTAACTCAGTTACTTTGTACGGCTAATGAGTGTCTCACTATATAAAAGAACACAAGAAACCTCTACACGATAGACAATGATAAATGACTATCCGTCTATTCCATTTCCTAAGTATCTACTTTCTTAGGGCATAATGTTGTAATCATTCTCGATTAGACAATATACTTTTTCAAAATCCTTAGCCGTAATGGCTTTTACCTAATGGCTTTTGTGTCACCGGCGTCTATATCCCTGAAAGGCAGATATTTAGACATTTCACCAAAAGTTTATTAACTTTAACTACCTTTTTTACAATTCTGTATGTCTGTTACGCTTTAATGACTAATCCGCTGGACCAATAGTTAAAAATTTGGCACAATTAAAACTAATACACCGGGGTAGTTTACAATATGTGATGATGGATAAAAAATGCTATTTTTCTTTTGGGTACAGGGAAAAAACACATATCGCCTTATTGAGTCTACTGAAACGTTAATGTTGATGCGAATGAAATAAACCGCAGCCTCTAGTTATTTACAAAAAGAATCGCATACGATACTGCTCTTTGAAATTCAAAGTGAAATTTGCAACAAGATGGCCTTGTTTACTAACGACATATTAAAACGCCTTTATCTATAAATTTACAGATATTTGATTGAAAACATATATTTGTATTTATTTTAAGCGATCACTGATACATCTAAGACACAATTTATAATAAATAATTGTAAATAAACATTGGGACAATTACACACACCTTCGCCTATAGTAAATAATACTTGTGTTATGGGTGACATGCAACTGCTAAATATATACAACCAGACTTGAAGAACCAACAACATATAAATACACGGTGATCTGAAATATCATGAGGTACCATAAAGAAGCTTTAAGCAAACGGAAGCGACCTATGCATGGGTGTTCTACGTAAGAAAAATCCAGAACAAATAGAACATATAAAAAAACAAAATTACTGACATTTCTGATCACCTTCTTATGCTCAAGTGACAAGATAGAAATAAATAGCTTGAAGAATGGATGAGGACAAAAGCAGCTGTCAAATTGTTGAAATCAAAAAGTTTTGCTTTTGCGGGGCGACGTTGGAAACCCCATAAATAATCTATCTAGAATAATCTAGAATAATGGCAGTCACCTTTTGATAAAAAATCACTTTCAGACCTATAAAAGATAAAGTACTCTTTTAAACTTTTGAACTATTAAACAAACTTTTAAAGCTTTAGACCAAATGTTTTACTTTATTAAGGTACTCAACCTACACTTTTACTTTATAGACCTTTAATATATAACGGAACAGCGAGTAGAAGTTCGTCAATTTATTATCCTCGTTTCTTTTGTACGTGGTCTCCGTCTTACCACTTATTTGATGCGATTTATTCGATTCGGAGATACTTTTATGCTTCTTCTTAATGAAGACTATTCACCAAAAGTATTACTTGAGTAAAAATTTATTGATAGGAAATGGCGAAATGTTTTCTGATTCACTGTAAGTTTTTGATTTCATAAATGTTTTGAATAAGCAGAGTTCTATAGTAAGAAAGACTAAGATCTGTCATTGGACTTGTTCTTAGAAATAAGTTAACATATAAGCTTAGGTTAAAAGTAAGTTGCTTATTAGCCTTAAGGCTAGATTGTGACTACAATAAAGTACTTCCATTGTGATGTACTTTATAATAGGGAAAAAAATGTTTTGAAAATTGCAAACTATTTATTCAACTGTAACAAATAAAATAAGAAAATATTATTATATTATATTATGAAATTAATTTAAGATATGTTTTAATTTTAACATTATTTTTTTAATTACGTTTTTTATGGTTAATGAAATTAGTATAAATGAATAGTACTAGTAATTTTCTTTTTTATACGATAGTGATTTGTTCCTATGCCACTGCTGGACAAAAGCTTGCTCTATAAAAGGAAAGAATTTCGTACCATTCACCATTTTTTATTCATAGAACCATATACCAAAAACTCTAAACTAATTTTATTCAGGTTTACAATATGTCTATTATATACATCCCCAATATGGGGATGTATAACTAGTAATTTATATTTCTAATTTTGAGATCAGAAATCCTAACACTGCGCCAGAAATGTTTCTTGAGTCCTTATTTACGAAAAATCTCTTAGACATCTTTGGGTTAATGTAAGCGGAAAATTAAGGGGCTTTTGGGCTTTGTTACGCACGATTTATTGGGTATAATATGGTTTTTCAGTTAAATGGTTTCGAAACGGGATTAGATGTATTATATGAACAAATAAGCAACGTTTATATTATACTAGCTGTGCCAGCGGCTTCGCCCGCATGAAAATCAGCGTGTCACAAGATTTACCCAGAATTGAAATTTTGAACATAAAAGTATTTATTGTGAGTTAACCGTAAAAGATAGAGAAATGCTATAACAATTTACGTAATACCGATATGTACTATTTACCTAAACCATCTGGAAGTATTTCGCTATCTTTTGGTGAAAACCGGAAAAAATCCGTTCAGTAGATTTTGAGAAAATTGATTACATACAGACAGACAGCTTTTTGGGACTTTGTTTTATAATAAGTACTAGCTGTGCCAGCGGCTTCGCCCGCATGGAAATCAACATGTCACAATTCTTTTCTAAAATGCCAATTTTAAACATAAAAGTAGTTATTGTCAGTTAATCATAAGAGATAGAGATATGCTATTGCGGACTTTTTTGTAGTATTTGTATACATCTACGATTTTTTAGCACATTACTTTAGCGTATCTCTGCTGGTTTACGCAGCGCACGCGAGTAAAGCTCCCAGCAAGCAAGTTTTTTAACAACTGCGCGATCTCTTCATCACAATTTAATACCGATATGTACTATTTACCTAAACTATCCAGAAGTATTTCGCTATCTTTTGGTGAAAACCGTATAAAATCCCGTTCAGTAGATTTAGAGAAAATCGATTACATACAGACAAACAGCTTTTTGGGACTTTTTTAATTAGTGTAGATAGATAGATAGATGACGGTAATGTATATAATACAAGTATAAAAAACTAGCTTATATTATGTTTAACTTAAATATAAATGTTATCTACATTTCTGTTCAAAAGACTATCGTCTTCTGAAAAATATTATTATATTATTATATTATATTAAAACAATATTATATTTTTAAACGTTTAGTGTATAAAATTATAATTAAAAATTTACAGTTTACAGTGTGTACTGTCAAACTGTAGATCGATCGCTCTACGGGAAATTATTGCGATCAAGCTAAACAAAACCTTTTAGAAAGGCGATCACCTAAGTATTCATAAAGTTCTTAGTGATTTTTGCACAATTTATTTATTTATTTTTCATTTGCTATTTTGTATCTTCGAAGTCGTAGAGATTGATTAATATTTAAGGTACAAGGGTAAATTGTGCGCTTACGTATAAAATTAAAAAGTTATAATGAATGTCGAATATTTGAAGTTCAAACAGATAAACACAGAAGGCGCGGCAGCGTGACACAGCCCATGATCCAAGCCTATATTTATGTATTAAACGTGTTTCTCTGAAAACAAATAGGTTCTCAATACTCACGACTATTATACAGATCTAGATATAGAGCTACTTTCTATACAATAACTATGAATACAATTAACAATAGTTTAAATTAAAACATATATTGATGGAATTTAGTACGGATGAAGCCTTAATACCGGGCTAATATATAGGATAATAGAATCCCATTTATCATTCGGGAACAGGCAAAAATCATATAAAAGAAAAGTAAACACAGCCCCTTACCATCCCGTAGCTTCGCATAGGCTTCCTCTCTCCGTGTTTTTGGATAGAAGGGTTGGAGCTAACACAGCGTGGTAGACGCTGCTCCAATGCGGATTAGTAGGTTACACATATCCTCAGGATTCTTTAGAGCTATGCAGGTTTCCTTTTCAAGGAAAACATTGTGAGGTACGAAAGGAATTCCAAACGAAAATCGTGTGATGAATTTCAATTATTAAGTAGACACATAAGTTGTAGCAGAAAGACTCAATTGGTGCCTGCCCGGCCTGTCTTAACTCGTAACACCCTCGAAAGAGACGCACGGTTTTACCGCGGGTCTAATAAAAACATAAAAAAACATTAAGGGTAATGCTACTTTATATTTTTTGAACGAAGCCACGGGTACAACTATTTTTATACGTGTATTATGGAGTATTGTAACAATAAAATAAGCAAACTTCATTTAAATTCATTGTAGTATACAAAATTCAGAAAACGAGTATGTCCTCACAGTTTGTACCTAAGGGATTATGCCCCTTATTAAATCTGTGCGACAAATTCGACTCACTTTTACTACTAAAATATTATATTAATTTTGTTGCATAGATTCAGTTCGCAACTAAACTATATAGTAAACATATAAATTTTATTTTCCTTATAAAATCTAAGCGTCCACGTCGTAAACATTGGGACCTCCAACAATAATACGTATAGTTCGTATTATTCCTGGTTTAGATATACGTGTATGTCGTATAAATAGCTAAATAGCAAAACGTCATTGAAGCATCAAGGCGGTTAGTACACGCTTTTATAATATACTGGCTGTGCCAGCGGGTTGCCTGCGTGGAAATCAGCGTGTCGCAAATTTGTTCTAGAATTCAAATTTGAAACATAAAAGTAGTTATTGTGGTATCATACATGGTATCGCGGACTTTTTTGTAGGATTTTTATAGATCTACAATTCTCTACTACATTACTTTAGTGTATCTGTGCTGGTTTACGCAGCGCACGCGACTAAAACTCCTATCCAGCCAGTTTTTTAACAAATGCGCGATCTCTTCAACACAATTTACATAATACCAATATGTACTATTTATCTAAATCATCCGAAAGTATTGCACAATCTTTTGGTGAAAACCGTACTAAAATCCCTTAAGTAGATAATGAGAAAATCGATTACATACAGACAGACAGCTTTTTGGGACTTTGTTTTATAGTAAGTATAGAAGTATGGAAGCTGTGATAGCCTAGCGGTGAGACCGTGCGACTCTCTAGAGACGACATAGGTTCAAACCCGGGCAGGCACCAATGGGTTTTTCTATTAAAACTTATGTGTCTAATTGATAATTGCAATTTATCACACGCTTTTCGGTGAAGGAAAACATCGTGAGGAAATCTGCATATCTCTAGAGAATTCTAGGGATATGTGTAACCTACCAATCCGCGGTAGGTCTTAGCTCCAATCCTTCTCTCCAAAAACGGCGAGAGGAGGCCTTAGCCCAGCCCTTATGACCAGTGGACATAGTAACAGGCTGTTACATTACTTTTTATAGAAGTATGATCCATGAATCATACAAATGTAAAAATATTATTACATTTAATGTTAGCTAAGTTATATGTTTGTAGTGTGTAATTGTTGTGGTGGCCGTGTGTAAACGTGGAGTGTGAGCGACCTACTTCACGCCCGCTCGATGCGCAGCGCTGCCCGCCCGCCCAGAATAGACGCAGCACGTGCGTCCGCCGCGACCGACGTCGCTCGCGGCCGCGTCCACTAGCGCTCCGGCGGCGCCGAGCCGGGCTACGTGCTGCGAATTACTAGCCCGCGCTATCTGACCCCAACAAAACTTTACGTAAACCGCGTTGTGATAAGTTCACTAGTGAAATTTAACGCACAAACAACTTCTAAACTTCCGTCTGCAAATCTCACGTCAGTTTTGTCCTTAAAATAAACAAATTATTTATAACCTAATCGTGTTAGAAAGTAAACATTTATATCTCCTTTCCTATCGTAGTGGCCTTGCTTGTTATCTCGCACCGGTGAAAGCTTATTGTCACCTTTTCGGATAGTTGTGATCGTTCTATTTCTGTAAGAGTTTAAATTTTTTAGTATTGTTAAATGTGTAGAGTTCAAACTAAGACGAATATACGCAACGGTGTGCCTTACTCAGTAATAATGTCGTTTGTTATTCATCGGCCTTGAAATTGTAACTCATCTGTAAGAAAGTTTACGCGCGTCTGAGTCACCGCCTGAAGATGCAGTGTTACAAGGTCGTTATTTTCTTGACTCTTCTTCTCTTGCCTGAACCGACGCTAACATGGAGATCTGATACGTAAGAGAACATTATGAATTTTAATATTATATATAATATTTATTCCTTAAAATATTTAAAATTAAATTACTGAGAATAAGATAAGGTATTACCATTTAAAACATTATTTATAACAATATTGAAAAAATAAGTTTCTTTGTGGGTTTTTTTTTACGAAAGCTTTAGTAAAGAAAATACGAATGAGATTGTCTATAAGAACGAGTATTGTCGACAATATAAAAATAATATTTCATTAAAGTTTTTGACATGTTTGCGCGCTGATATAAAAATAATATGAAATTAATCGGTGTGATACGGCAAGTTATCGCAGATTATACATATTAGCCAAAACCAATTTATTAACGTTATTATGCTGACAAGTTCGTGGCACAGAAATTGTTTACGGGGTACTAAAATTATCGGTAAAATTTCAGTCAGAATTAGAATTATTATGCCAAAAAATGCCTGTTTAAAGTATATATAAACCAATATTCAAACAAAAAGTTTGTTTAGTTTAAACCTAATTTTAAATATGATAATTGCTCATTTCACCGAATTATAAGTTATGTTAATCGACGATTGAAAAGCAGTAAACTTTTATGTTTATAATTTAGCTGACTGGCCACGTGTTGCTTTCGCGTGGTTTCGACTTTCCCTCGAAACAGAGTTTAACAGTTAAAAAAAGACCTCTGATCGCCACCAAACCTTACAGAACATCCGCTGGGTCATTCTAAAGATTGTTTGTAGGTTTTAATAAAATCGTTCAAGCCGTTTATTTTAATATAAGACTCACCAACGACATGAACACAGCTACAATTATATAATTACATATTTAGTGTATAAATTATCGTTCTGGGTGAACACGTCACTTAAAGGCTTGCACAGCATTCAATATTAATGATTACAGTATAAAAATATTATAGTGCGAAATGTATAATATTACTTAAAATAACCAAAATATACAATTAAATAAACCCAAATTACAATTTTACATCAATTACATGACAAAGAAATAAAAATAATGTGTAATGTATAATGTCGAAAATAGTTATATAATAAATAATAATTTAGATTAAATTTTAATTAATCTAAATTATTTGAAGCCGTTTCATAATCTAAAAAAAATATACAGACCAACATTCATTTCTACATATATAGAAGTTAGAAATAATTGTAATTTTGAAATATGTAGAAATAGGAAAGAAATATACTATAGAATATGCTTTTGATTATAAATAGGGTTAAAGAATGGGCAAGAACTTTGGGCGAGGAGTTATGGCGTCTAAGCGAGTCATTAACAAAGTCAGATCAAATAAGGATAGTGAGTATAATATTTTTTATATAAACTAATCTATATATGTTGAACAATAGGGAAAGCGCAGACGCATTTCGGTTGAGTTGTACTTAATTTTAAATAGAAATGCCAATTTCTTTATATCACAATTTCGCAATGCGATCATCCACTGATAAAAAACTTTTAAGAAACTATGTGTTTGCTCTATCCGACAGATAACTGGTAATATACATATATAAATTTAAACACACTGAAATACAAATTTACACCCAGACTTAAAAGTCAATCATCATTCTCCTGCCCTTATCCCACTCTAAATGGGGTCGGCACAAGTAACAAACATGTTGTCGGCTACGTATTTTACGACCGGCCGCCTGCCTGACGTCAACTAACTTTAGTCGTATTTTAAGGTACCTCGGAAAGAAAGAGGGTGGTCTATTCTACTCAACCGGATACCACACGGCGGAAAAGTCCATGTAAAAGTAAATTTAAAAACGTATTGTGTGTTTTGTTCAGTCACCATCACTTTGTTTTCTGATTTATTTAAGTTGACATGTAATAATATACATAAACAATTATAACTATTTCTTTCGTTTTAAATAGGCCCATACAAATTATCTTCTCAATAGATTTTAGCAATGGCGGTAAGATTATTATCAACTGTAGAAAGTTCGACGAATAGAATAGCTTTCAAAGTTATAAGCGTATTTTAATTGTTTAGATCTCATGTTTTATCATAAAAATATTTCCAATCATATTTTTAACTTATTTTAATCTTATTCGCTTTTGCGTTTTTACCGATAGGTTACTTTTATCAAGGATATTAATTAGGTAAAAAAGTTGACGGAGAATATTAGTTATATTATCATATATTATAATATCCACTAAGCACGCGAGTCAATGATTGCAGTTTCAAACAGTACCTATTTGTGTCAGCTGGGGAGTATGTATATATCGTTTAGTATAGTTATCGGCACATCGAGATAGGCATCAATTAAGGAAACAAAGTGTATCGAGCTTCCCATATATCTATCTAGTAACGTAAATATAAGATGTAAATGATTACAAAATACACACACAATTTACAGAAATATAAACAAATGAATGCGAGTGTTAAAAAGAAGGATGGCAAGCAAATATTAGACTCTTCCCTGCGTTCCGTCAGTACTATGCTGACGAGGAAAATAAATGCCGTTAAGGTAACTCAAACTTGAATACGTCGTTTTGTTAAATAGTTTCTAAAAGTAATTACTTTCAATTATCATATTTCAGTGTATTCATGCAACGGCTGAGCGTCTTGCGGCAGAATTCGATTTCAATAATAAAACTGAAAACTTTACCTATTGCTCGGCAAAGTATTCACAATTTTACGACGAACGTGGAGAAGAGTTGCCTAGAGGCGACGATATACCGAAATTTGCTTTAAACAATTCGCACTACAAAGACGTGTCATTGGAAAGGGATTCCCATTTTTATGACATTAACGTCAACACGAGTACTAGTTGTATCCATGTACCAACAAATATATATTACCAAGGTATTTTCGTAGTATCCAGTTAGTACGACAAAATTCATTCTTTGTAAGAAGTAACGTATTGTGGGACGGCAGCTTTTGAGAAAGTTATTTAAATTTACGGTAAAGCAAGGGGCAGGCACTAATGAGTTTTTCTGTTAAAACTTATGTGTCAATTGATTAGAGGCAATTAATCACACACTTTCGGTAAAGGAACATCGTAATGAAACCTATATATCTCTAGAGAATTCAGGGGAACAATGCTACCAATCCGAATTGGCGCAGCGTGGTTTTGGCTCCAACCCTTTTCACCAAAAAGGTAGAGAGGAGGCAAATAACCAGCAGTGGGACAGTAATAAGCCGTACAATTTCTTAAAATTAGAAATAGATTGCTAGCGTGAGAAAGAAAATTTATTCGTTATTTAGCCACACAACTTTTTCCTTAAATGAACATACTAGTCACCCGAAATCTTGTTTTTCCAGAGGCTGCGGCTCTAAATGCAATATTATGGTCCAAAAAGCTGGATCAAGTGTTCATAGATAATTACAAATCTGACCCTTCCTTGGTCTGGCAGTACTTTGGAAGTGCACACGGGGTGTTACGATTTTACCCAGGCATGCCATGGAACAAGATAGGCGTTGATACGTATGACTGTAGAGTCAAGTCGTGGTATATAGAGGCTGCTACTTGTTCTAAGGATGTTATCATTCTATTCGACGTTTCTGGTTCAATGACGGGCTTTAAGAACTATGTGGCGAGGAAGACTCTAGGTTCACTGTTAGCTACTCTATCTAACAACGATTACGTTAATGTGTTTAAGTTTAATGCAACCACCTTGGAAGTGGTGACATGTTTTAAGGGTCTGGTTCAAGCAACGCCGGAAAACTTGGGTACGATAACTGATGCACTTGAACCGACTGATAATGGTAAGAAACCAAAAGTTGTGCTTCAAGGAAACGCTAATTTAACCACGGCTTATATAAAAGCATTTACGACTCTCAAAGAGGTAAGTTGCGAATATATAAAACTAAAGGGTTAATAAAATAAAGTAGTTTATAGAAACAGTCCGGAAAGATATAATTATTTTGCCATAATCCACGATAATAAGTATCTGTTGAATGCTAAACTCACTATCTGCTTTTCAATTTGTGAATTCAAAACTAGTTAGTAATATATATGACCATTCGGTTAAATAAAGTTAGTTAAAGCTTTTATTCTATTGCAGCTGTGAATTCTAGTGTGAATTATGGAATCGTAAATGAGCTAGATTTAACCCAAAAAATATTGACGCACATGCGGAATTCTTTACACGTTTTTATTGTATGTAACATACATAAATAAGAAAAAGCAATCTATATAGATTGCTTATTAATATACATCTCAATGTTTAATATAAGGTCAATAGCGATTTTACTATGGAGTCATAGACTCGAACCAATGGCAAAAAGTAATTTTTTTTTTAAATTTAAAATATACATTGAAATGAAAGTAATTTTAAGGTATATTTTAAATATATATAAAATATACATATATATTTATATATATATATATATATATATATATATATATATATATAAATAATTGAATTATCTCAAAATAACTATAGATTGCCAATGGAACAGCAATCCTTAAACTGAAATGCATGATTTAAAATCAAGTATTGTTAAATAATTGTTTAACTATATCTCATTAATTATTCTAGTTAGTCTATTGTTTTTACTTTTATGCGGAACACAGAATATAAACGGATCTACATTTTAATTAGTGGCCCCGCCATTAACAAGGTGACAGCCTCTAAAGACTTGACTGCTCGGGCTATTAATTACCGTACTCAATCAAGATTTTATTTAGTTGTATTGCGATAGAAACAAAGTCTTAAGTTACCTACTAAATCACACTTTTCTTATGAGATAGCGTACAGTAGGTTACTTTAGACTAAATTTTTGACAAGAGTAACCGCCGAATTTTTGGTTCTTCTCGGTAAGAGACCAAACCAGTGGCAGCTTCATTAAAATATGACGATTCGATAAAAAGCCAACGTTAAAACAGAATAATTTGAATCTACTTGAAATTCCCGTGGGGAAAAATTAGAGTTAGAATCTACGTGAAATTCCCATGACAAAATTTTAATAGTCATTTCAGCCATTGAGTTCCAAAGTAAAAACCATATCCAGTAAAAACCATATCCATCTGCATATCTCTAGAGATATGCAGATCTCTAGAAATCTCTAGAGATTTCTAGGGATATGTGTAATCTACCAAACCACATTGGAGCACCGTGGTAGGTTTTAGTTCCAACCCTTCTCTTCAAAAAATAGAGAGAGGATACGCCTCCTCTCTCTGCTTTTTGCCCAGCAGTGGTATAGTAACAGGACGTTACTTAACTACTTTAAGAAACACAGCAAATACAAAAAGTATAATTTTTTTAGAGAAGAGCGCATTGTAATGTTAGTAGTACTCAAGGCTGTAATCAGCTAGTAATGTTGATAACGGATTACGTGCCTGGAAATCTTACGGAGGTGTTCGAAAAACATAACAGAGAAACAGTCGGTGACAAGACGTATATACCAGTGAGAGTATTCACTTACCTGATTGGGAAAGAAGTGACCAATGTCCAAGAAATTCAGTGGATGGCATGTCTTAATCGAGGTAAGTGTGGGAATTTCCAGATGAAACCATTTTAGTGGTTTCTAAGTAGCAATGATATTTTTTTATAAGGATTTCTCTTTGCGTAGGTTACTTCGTCCATATCCACTCAGTTGAAGAGGTACAACAGCAGGTGCTTAAGTATATCAACGTGATCGCTCGCCCAATGATTCTAGAAGGCTCTGTTCCGCCTCCAACCTGGACTCACGCTAATATCGACTATACCGTAAGTTGTTATCTATAATTATTCAGAAATAAGTTAAAAAGAATGAGGTCTATCCATACTAAAATTGCAAATGTAAAGGTCTGTCTGTGTTTATAAATAATGTTAGGCGCCATTGATTTTTCGATAATTATGCATCCAGGTATACTAAGCTGTTTGTTTGTTTCACTGCATTCCCCTGATATGCACTATTGATTGAATTTTTCGATAATTATGCATCCAGATATACTAAGCTGTTTGTTTGTTTCACTGCATTCCCCTCAAATACCCTCAAGTATGTAAAATTTATCTTTTTACTGTCCCCCAAGAAAAAACAGTTTTTTTTATTGTTATCTGTTTTTCTGGATAAGTCAACGAAATAAAACAAAAGAAAAATAAATAAAGTAAAACAACTATTACGAGAAACAAAAAATAGAAAGTAATTTAAGAGCTTAACCTATAAACATAGTGCGGGTGTAACGCTCACTGAATTGCAAGCAACATTCCATGATTGTATTTAGTGGTCTGTAAATACATTTCAGAAAGAAAACTTATTATTAAAAGTTTATTTAAAGCTGTTAGTGTTCTTGGTATACGGTTTTGCATAAAACACGTAGGAGAAAATTGAAAAGAAAATAAGATAACGCCGTCGACTATTATTGAATACTGATGTAGTGAAACATGTAACATTTAGAAGTAATCTATAAATAATTCTAACTTGGTGTTTCCACACCAAGATAGGTTTACGTCCTATGAATCTTAGCGGCTGACTTGAATTTAGACCAAGCAATATTCAACACTGCGTTTTGTCTCTGATAAATTATAACTCTAAATGGGATGTCATGAAAAAACTCAAAGTCAACGGGAGATTAAGCAATCAATCTCTAAATCAATATCTTTCTAAGTTAATATCTCTATAAGTCTAATCTATCTAATCTCTATAAGCCAAGCAATGTGTGCACCAATAAGCTGCGGTAGCCCAGTGGTGACACATCTTTTGAGGGAGTCACGGATTCGAATTCCGGGCAGGTATTAATGAGTTTTTTGTTAAAACTTTTGTGTCTTGCTGACATTTGCAATTTAACATACGCTCTTCGGTGATGGAAACAATCGTGATGATATCTGCATAACTCTAGAGAATTATTGGGACATGTGTTACCAGTGCAGATGGAGACATCTGCACTGGAGTTATTTAACTTCATCCCTTTTCTCCAAAAAAGTGAGTCCTATGCCCAGCAGAGGTCGTTACGTTACATAGGTAATTTCATGCATTAAACGGATATCTATAGAGATATTACTGCATAATTTTAAATTAATTTTATGAGTCTCCCGGCCGTTCCATTATTCCATATATTCTAGAGAGAACGATCTTCTTTAGGATAAATAATAAATTCCTGTCTGCAAATATAGTTCTAGTACGCGTGTGCGTGCATGAATGAATAAATAAATAAGGACCTCGTATTCGTAAATATTTGAAATGTTCCCTTAGCTCGAGCGTGTAATGTTTGCTTACTTTTGTTACGAGTATATCTCTTGAAATATAAACATAAAAAGAAAAATATTTTAGTGATGAAATAAAATATCAAATGAATGTTAAAATCATTTTGCTGGGTTATAATGTTAAAATCAATTTATATATTCCCTAAATTAGGTACTTACAATTAATTATTATATTAACTTCTGCACCATAATATACTGAAAATTGACGCGTACTTATATAAAGTGCTTAAAATGTAAAATAATACTAATATATTTTCTAAAAAGCGTGCTTTGCACGCATTGGTTCGAATGCCATTCTCAAAGACCAACACAACGTTTGTAAGCGACTGAAGTAGCAACCGTTGCCTGTCGCGCGTGTCGCATTATTTGTCATTATAAAAGACATACACAGAAAGACAGACAGACAGACAATCACATCTTCTTATGTATAAAAATTAATGTTTGCCTGTAAGTCCCTTATAGACTCCAAAAAGGCTGGACCTATAAAGAAATTTTTTGATAATCTTTAGATGAACCTAAAATCCTGTAAATTTTTGTGGCGGTCGGAAATTTTTTAAACTGTTGAGTTCTGTTTCAAAAGTAAATCGAAACCAGACTAAGCCACAGCAACGCGTGGCCGGAGATCTAGTTTTAATATTAGTATGTATATTTATCACGCATAATCACGCGTTCAGTCGTAGATGGTATAATCATCGATACTAGTATAAATGTTGACAAATGAAATTAACATTTTTCGCCTTTTCAAATACATTTATCTTATCTGATGCACCTAGACTAAAAAGTTTACGCACATCGATCGGAAAAATTCAATAGGTAGCTGTACGAAAATACCTGAATGGAGATTCTATTTATATTTAGAGGCGTGTTTATATCAGGTAACTGAATGAACATTTTCATATTTATTTATGTAAAATTAACATACCTCAATGGAGATTCTATTTATATTCAGACATGTGGTTTTATCGGCTAACTGAATGAACACTGCGAGGATATTTAAAGCCCAAAGAATTTTATTTATCTCACATTTTCTTACTCTTATCCCGCTCAAAGTGGGATCGGCAAAATATGTCTTCATCCTCCATACTCGTCTATCATTTGTCAACTCTGTTGCCACTCCTTTTATCATGTCATTCTTCACAGAATCCCTCCATCTTTTTCTCAGCCTCCCTCTAGTCATATATCCATCCACATTCATATTTAAAACTCTTTTGGTCGCAAGGATATTTATGACTGTGAAACTTGCGGAAAAATTCATCTTCTCGCCTTGGAGAGAAAGATTTGAGCTTAGAGCTACCACGCTGCTGCATATATATTAGCAGATTACAAATAAGTATTTCAGAAAGTCTTCAGACAGGGTTTCATCACAACGTTTTTCTTTGTAGTAAAGCACATCGGAATCGGAAATAGTCGATGTTAAATATGGTTAAGTATGCGGCCGGTCGTAAAATACGTAGCCAAATGTGACAACATGTTTGTAACATGTAATGCCGACCCCACTTAGAGTGGGATAAGGGCAGGAGAATGATGATGAATACAACATCAAAGCTTGCATTAGTAGATAAGGCTGCCATATTTAATTTAGTCTATTTCCACACGTAGACTCATGCGACTATTAGATGTCCTATCATATAAGTGGTGTTAAGTGTTGAAATAAATCTTTTTTTACATCCGATACATGTCTTATTTGTTTTTTATTGATCTTAGGAGTCATGTGTCGTTAGTCACGGTTTAGATATCTGTATTCTAATATGTATTGATTTGTGTGACCCGTGCCTACACACATTAAATAACCTGTATCACTTTTTCTACCTTTCTATTAAGCGGATATGTTTTAATATACAAGTTATTGGTGTATAGGTTACTACACCATTATAATAGTAATTATTAATGTGCCTGAAGTTCGACAAACTTAAGAAGTATAATTTTAAAAGCTTCTATCTAGCTTGACTTGTATGTAAGTTTTTATGTGAAGGTGGAATCTTGCAAGTTAAATTTAACCCACTTCACGGTGTCCGATTGACCTGAAATTTAACGTACTGATCCAGTCCCGATGGCAATGCATGTTTATAACATACTAAATGAGGGAACTCTAAATGGTTAACAGTAGGGTCATAAAATTTTATTAAAACCTTTTTTAATTGTTTCATATCCTTTGCTTTACTATGTTCACATTGTTACGAACCGGGTACATACGAAAGTTAAAGTCAAGGTTGCCGAAACATAAAGCAATAACACGAATCGTGAGCGGCAGGTACCATGTACTACTTGTATTACGAATGGATCAATACTTACTATGGAACTTGCTTTACTATGGAACTAGTGATAAACCGCTGTGGAGAAGTAATAACGTTTCGGGTACTATAAACTATACATATCATGATAGGTCCTTAAAAGATATCACATATCAGAATAGACCACCCTCATTTCTTACCGAGGTGTCGTAAAAGGCGACTAAGGTATGTGCCGTGTGGTATCCGGCTGCATAAAATAGACCACCCTCATTTCTTACCGAGGTGTCGTAAAAGGCGACTAAGGTAAGTCGACCCGCCATGTGGTATTCGACTGAGTAGAATACACCACCCTCATTTCTTACCGAGGTGTCGTAAAAGTCGACAAAGGTAAGTTGACCCACCGTGTGGTATCCGGTTGAGAAGAAGTAAGAGGGTGGTCTATTGACCACCCTCTTTCTTACCGAGGGGAAGTAAAATACGACTAAGGTAAGTTGACGACAGGCAGGCGGCCGGTCGTAAAATACGTAGCCAAATCATGATACAACATATTTGTAACATGTTGTGCCGACCCCACTTAGAGTGCGAAAAAGGCAGGAGGATGATGATGATCAAACAATAATTCTCATAATCCTCATCATGATAGTAAAGTTAAGACATAACAAACAAATTTTAATATATCTGGACGCGTGGGTGTGTAATAGTCGTTTGAGTCTACGTTCAGAACGACACTGACTACAATAAAGTAACTTCTTTGAAAGAACCTATCTTATTCAGATATGAACTTTGTTTATTATATACCTTTCACTATTTCCGATTCTGCATTTGCAAACGTTTATGAAAAGTCGAACAACGGACAATCTTTGCCAAATTATTTACGAGTACATAGCCAGTAGCAATAATGATAAATAACCCGATACAGACAGACTTTCGCTTTTGTAATATTAGTAAGGATACCGCCTGTTTCTACAAATAAAAGATTTTGATATGATTTGTTTCTTACATTGCGTGTTTTAATTTTGTATATCTTGAACATATTCATTTAATGTATTTTTTATATTAGCCTAACAACTACTACTGTCTATTTAAACAAAACTAATCGATTCCACGTAAGTTAATAGTCTTATCTTACTAACAACGTCAGCGGCGGAATTAAGTTAACCCCGAGAGACGATATATTTTATGCGCTTAGTAAGTTTATAACAGCACTTATAGTTAGTATTAACGATACCTACAGTTTAATCGAAATGTAATGATCCCTATAAGAGGTTAAAGCACATTATCATGTAGGTATGTACAGGAGAAAGTTCATGTGTAAAAGCTATTACATTTAGTTTGTACGCTCACCGTGTGGTATCCGGCTGAGTAGAATAGATCACCCTCATTTCTTACCGAGGAGTGGTAAAATCGTTTATGAAAAAAAATACTAAAATTTTAATTTCAGAGTCCTAATAGTTCATGCTTAATGTTTTTTTTTATGTTTATATTATTCTCTAGTATTTATTTTTAGGTTTATAATTGTAACATTGTAACTAAGAATAGTGTGTACTTGGTACTACATATTTAATTTATAACTATATCCCATATATATATTATGGATATATGTTGGATGATTTATCGTGCAATGCTGTTAAAGATCCGAATAAATATATAAATAAAAAAGGCGACTAAAATAAGTTGATATCAGGCAGGCGACCAGTCGTATAATAACTAGCCAAATCATGTAACAACATGTTATCAACATGTTTTACCGACCCCACTTACAGTGGGATAAGAATGCCAGGAGAATCATCATTCTCCTGGCATTCTTATCTCACTAAGGGTAAGTGGGGTGGGGGGTACATCATCATGTATAACAGATTGTATGCAATGTAAATTTTCAATAGCTAAAGCTTAAGGGCAAGGGATGTCATATTCCGTTTCTCAACCCAAGGCTTAAAAGGTAAAACTAAAAATAGTAAATATAAAAAAAACACTCGGGAATGCAGGAAAAACAATGCATTATTTAATATATATGTTGACGCGAAATAAGTCGCGGATACGGCTTGTTTGTAATAAACGGATAATATTAGGTGATATTGGAATTTATTTTAGTCGGCAACATTAACCACTCTTCACCCCACAACCTAGATATGAAGTACTTAATAGTTACTCGAGTACTCAACACAAAAGTAATAATGCTCTGAGAGCCTACAGCGCTATTTATGCCTATTAACTGCAAACTACAGCAGTTCTTTGCTATAATTCTGTACCTTCATTTATCCCGTTTGTACCCTTTTTAACAATTCCTTGTTAAATAAATATATTTCTATTTAGACCAATAACCTATCATCATTCTCCTGTCCTTATCCCATCTATCTAAGTGAGGTTGGCACAACATGTTACAAACATGTTGTCACATGATTTGGCTACGTATTTTACGACCGGCCGCCTGCCTGACGTCAACTTACCTTAGTCGCCTTTTATGACACCGCGGTAAGAAATGAGGGTGGTCTATTCTATGCAGCCGGATACCACACGGCATTTACCTTAGTCACCTCTTACGACACCTCGGTAAGGAAGGAGGGTGGTCTATTCTATTCTGCCGGATACCACACGGCTACCGATAACCTAGTAGTTTTCAAATACTTTGATAGTATCGATTCTGTTAAAATAGATTTAATTTTATTTTTAATGAAACTGAAATTATTCCTGGCAATTTAACGTATGTTTCTTTACTTGATCATATCGAAAGTTTAGTTGTATTTTGGAACTCGGTGATTTACGAATCCGACGTATGCTGGAAGTAATCAAAGTCGTGCCTTGTTTTGTAACTTTTCGTGAACTTTAACGGATGTGAAATCGCTGTGTATAGGCGAGTCTTTCTTGAATGGTTGTAATAATCAAAATCAGTTTCTTATGCTAGTATATTTAAGGTTGTTACAAAACAATATTTATAAAAAAAGTTAGTTTTATACCAATGCTATAATAAAAGTGCACACTAATGGCTCTAAATTTATACATTAATAAATCAAAATAAATGGCTTTCACAAGTTTTATGCCTTTAATATAATCACCCTTGAGGCTTTTATTTTACGACTAGCCGCAGTCGACTAACCTTAGTCGCCTTTTACGACACCTCGTAATAAGGGTGGTCTAGTCAGCCGGACACAGTCAGTTGTCAGTAAAAGAATGTTAAGTTAAGTACCATATTATCCTTAATCTATTTTTCTCATATGTTTTAAATATCTTTTCAACAGAGGACTAAAGAGTGGGATGTGAGCAAGGATGTTAAGAAGGTATGTACAAGTTTTATTTCACATAGTATAAGAGTTAAATTTTCTAATAATAATCGAAAAACAAAGTATAACAAAAAAATTAAGCATTTAATATTTTCATTGTTAAATTACTTACTAAATATGACATGAAGCTATAAGTGTTAAGCTGTCTTTAAATATTAATGAAGAGACGAGACGCTTTTACAATATAATGCAATGTTTCCGCATATCAATTGTTCGTATATACAAAATTTCATAATATTTTATATTGACATATATTCATTAAATGCAACAATTATTACAATGAATATAATTTGAGCCATATCAATATCACTGTAAATGTGATGTAGAAACATAGATCAATTATTGTTATCCGTGTTACGTTGTAACCATCAATTTCAATTACTTTATAAACGACTAGAGTTCTCAGCTTTTATGGGAAAACTTTAAGTGAAAGCGGGAGGTAAGGAGACGGTTAGCACGTGTAAATTCTTTAGTTTAGTGCAACGACATAATAATAACGTAGTATATTGGCGAAGAGTAAGGGTGGAGTAGAGTAAAAATTCGCGATTTCAACTATACATGAGTGTTTATAGTTTGATCCAACCATAAAATAGTTAAAGTTTGATTATTATTTTGACCAAGGATTAGAAATATGTTACAAGAGAGACAACATTTCTGTAGGTGACGGAATTAAAATGCATAATAACTAGGTTTGCAATAAATAATATTTTACTGATTTTGTAAATAAATTAAATTTGTACATGGTATAAAGGACCGTGCGTCGTGTGGCGTTCGCGGAACGGATAATATTCAAATTTGATATACGGCAATCTCTCATATGCGCATTTATGTTTGAAAAAGCCCTCTTATTTCTTTTATCGTTAAAGTCTTGTATGACACATAAGTCATTCTATATTTCATATCTATTTTAAAACCCTCACTTGTTTTATTTGTGTTGAGGTCCGTATCAGTTTCATTGTAATTACGTACATATTAGCTTTTGGAAATATTCTATAAAAGCTCTAATCTTTACCTATAAAAAGACATACTATATAAAGTTGAACAGAATAAAACATAATGCAGAAATATTTTATTAATTAAGGTTTAAGATAGATAATGCAGTAAAGGTGTTATTATTTATAGCCCGACGAAGACAAGCTGGTGACGTCAGTAGCGATACCTGCGTTTGACTACAAGTCCAACAAATTTCCAAACAAAGCTCTACTATTGGGTGTGGCGGGTACTGATGTTCCAATCGACAGCATCGCGAAGCTAGCGCAACCGCATCAAGTAAGGAATACTATATATATCTTATAAATAATTTATAGAATTAGGCGTTACTTTGCGGAGATCCATAATACAAAAGTAATAATAAAATTATTTTGCTATAATCCGCGATACAGTAAATAGAAAATATATATAGTGTTTAATGTATAGTGGATTATCAGTATTTTCATACCCGATACGTGCAGGATTCGTAAAAGCACATGCACAAACCTCCACCACTTCCACCAAAATACACAAGCACTACACAGTTTCACTATCACAAACTCAACAATCGTTTCGCCCCGCAACCGAGGCATCATCAGGAGATAGACTCCACGACAAAATCGCAAAGCTTTGCGATTTTGTCGTGCTTGCTTTTACGAATCCTGCACGTATCGGGTATGAAAATACTGATAATCCACTATACATTAAACACTATATATATTTTCTATTTACTGTATCGCGGATTATAGCAAAATAATTTTATTATTACTTTTGTATATATATCTTATTTTTTACTATCCTGAAGTTGTATCATATATGTACGTATATATCATTAATGTAAATTCATAGCAGAGGAAAATTATAGGTGTTTTAAGGGAACAAAACGAAGCATCAATATTCCACCCGCATAGGTTTTTTTTCTAATTAGACTTTTGCATTATATTTTGTGCAATAAAAAAGAAAAAGAAAGAATTAATATTTATAAGAAAGAAGGAATATCTTATTTCAAAATATTTCATGCAAACACCACAGAACGTGTGTTATAAAGGAAATATGTAAAAGCACCCCCATTTGAAATTATTGACGTCTCAATGAGGAAAGCGTCTGCGAGCGACATCCAAAAGACGTCGGTACACATGCCGTAGCGTTGTCTTTTTGGAATGTCTTGATTATTTTTTTAATATGTACATATATAAATATAAATAAATAAGAACAATTAAAAAATGGTTATTAAATAACTGATAGTTCTCACGAATCGCTGACCTAGAGCACCTTTGAATTTTTTATAAAAAATATAGGTGCTTATCTTGTGCAATAGATTTCGTAGTAGACATCTGTGCTACAAAATGAATTTGAATGAATACAGTAACAGGCTCTTTTCGGTCATCCACTTGACACCGAATTGTGCCTCAAACTTAGAATTTTACTGATTAAGACTAATTATAATCATAATGCTGTTATAAATATTTTTTTTATTAATTGCGCTTAGTAGTATGTAATTTTTTCAGCTCGGCGTCAATGGATACTCGTTTAATGTGAGCAATAAGAGCTGTAATAGCCTAGCGGTGAGCCGTGCGACTCTCTCCAGGGCGTTACGGTTTAAAACCCCAGGCAGGCACACCAATGAGTTTTTCTATTTAAAAACTTATGTGTCTAATTGATCTTACCAATTTATCACAGCTTTTCGGTGAAAGAAACTACGCGAAGAAGCCTGCGTTTATCTAGGTAATTCGGGGATATGTGTAACCTACTTATCCGCATAGGAGCAGCGTGGTAGGTTTTAGCTCCAATCCAAATCCAAAATCCGTATCCAAAATAACGGTGGGATAATACGAGGTTGTTACTTATTTTACTTTAAAAGTAAAGTAGCGGCCGGTTACAATCCCACTGCTGGGATTAGGCCTCCTCTCTCCGTTTCTGGAGAGAAGGGTTGGAGCTAAGACCTAACACGCTGCTCCAATGCGGATTGGTAGGTTACAGATATCTCTAGAATTCTCTAGAGATATGCAGGTTTCCTCACGATGTTTTCCTTCACCGAATGCGTGTGATAAATTGCAATGATCAATTAGACACATGAGTCTTAATAGAAAAACTCATTGGTGCGTGCCCGGGTTTGAACTCGTGTTCCCCTCGAAAGAGTCGCACGGTCTCACCGCTTGGCTATCACAGCTCTTTATTTATTAATATTATTTTACTTTACTAGAATGTTATTTTTTCAGCTTGGTGTCAATGGATATTCGTTTATTGTGAGCAATAATGGCTATCTACTACTCCATCCATTGCTGATAACTACGGTGAGAACATATATTTTAATTAGTTGGTTTATAGATTTATGATACAATGCCATTAGTTTGTTATCTGAGTCAACATTGTTCATCGTTGTTGTAATGGTCGAAATAGAGTTATATTCGATCGGATAATCCAACGTCTATACCCCGTAATGCGTATACCGTGACACCTTTTCTTGTGCAATATTCAAAGACAATTTTTCTAGTTGCCTGAATTGCATCGTTTAATATTCAGTATATTTAGTTTATTTTTTTTTACTTCTAGTAAAAAAAAATAACATCATCATCCTCCTGCCCTTATCCCATTCTATGAGATCGGCAGAAATCATGTTGCCACATGATGCTACGTATGTTACGACAGGCCACCTACCTGACGGCAACTTACCTTGGTCGTATTTTTGGGCCCCTCGGTAAGTAAGAGGGTGGTTAATTCTACTCAACCTAATACCACACGGCGGGTCGACTTACCTTAGTCGCCTTTTACGACACCAAGGTAAGAAATGAGGGTGGTCTTTTCTACTCAGCTGGATACCACACGGCATTAGAAACAAATGATAACCTAATTCTTAAATCATTAACCGATTGAGGCCCAGTTGGGCATAACTAGTTTCAAGGGGTTTCCACACCGTACGATATAATTATTAATTTCCTCAAATTGGACAAGAAAAGATTGTTTATTTTAACGACTATAATTATATCTTTTCAGATAAACAATGAATTGCAAAAGAACTACAATAGCGTTGATTTCGTCGAAGTAGAACAAGTTGATGATGGGAAAGGACCTCGGGAGCTTGGAGATAAAATCAAAAAGCTCAGGGAAAGCTTAGTTAACGGAGACGATGGCAGTATGACTGAAGTAGAGGTTCTTTTCCATTATGATAATATGAGGTAAATTGTAAACTACGTCATCTCTAATTCTACAAAGAAAGTGTTTAGCCAATTCTTAATTTAACGTGTAAACTACATACTATATAGCAGGAAAGCTTTATAGTGGGAAAGTCTACAATACCTTGCAATTAAAGATTATATGAATGGTTATAATGCTTGTATTTTATAATCCTTTCAGTTTCACACAGGACTGTATTTAGAAAGAAAGAAAGAAAAACTTTATTTGTGACGTACACCCATGAGATAATACAAAATATATATCTTTTTTTTAAAGGTTTGGTGTGACGTCACAGAATGGTAAACCACTCGGCTTTGGTTCGAAAACTCGAACACCGATTTTCAGTGGCCGCCATTTTGTGACTCACGGACGTCAGTAACAGATAAAAGTAGTAAAGTAAAGTAGCGGCCTGTTACAATCCCACTGCTGGGAATAGGCCTCCTCTCTCCGTTTCTGGAGAGAAGGGTTGGAGCTAAGACCTACCACGCTGCTCCAATGCGGATTGGTAGGTTACACATATCTCCAGAATTCTCTAGAGATATGCAGGTTTCCTCACGATGTTTTCCTTCACCGAAAAGCGTGTGATAAATTGCAATTATCAATTAGACACATGAGTTTTAACAGAAAAACTCATTGGTGTCTGCCCGGATTTGAACTCGTGTTCCCCTCGAAAGAGTCGCACGGTCTCACCACTGGGCTATCACAGCTTACAGTAACAGATAACATAACTTAATATAGTAAAAACAAAAGAAAAAAACAACAACAACATTTATTTATGTAAATTAGGTTTAAAAGATCGACAGCCACGTTTTTTGCCAGTTCTTCTCCGTAAGAGCAATCCTAACCAGTGGTAGCTTTATGAAATCTAATTGATCTTTGACGATTCAAAAGTGCTTGCAAAAGCTTACTTGAATATATATTTCATTACAGCTAGTAAGTAATGGGAAATACATACGTGAAGCGAACCTTTTTTACATTAGAGTTTCTTGTTATCTAAGATTATTAAGACTTTTAAGACTGCGCGGCAACGTTAGTTTAAGTATATATTACAAATTGGAAATTTGATTCCTTTGTGTTAATTCAAGAATTCTATACCTCTGTATGGACACCGTTTACCTTTTGGAACTTTAGTTACGTTAACTGATCTTCTCTTTAATATCAACTGTTTCTTTAATACAAAAGTATTTAACGAACGATGCTATAATATTTGAAATGACGGCACTACGTTCATATATAAATTACATCTATCAACCATAGTAATAGTTACTGGACTTAAAATGAAATCCGTTTTAATTTTTTCAACTTATCTTTGTTAAATGGCATAATGTAATAGATATTTTGTTAAGGTAGGTTGTATTTAATATAGTTCATAATTTATATAATTAGGCGTTACTTTGCGGAGATCCATAATACAAAAGTAATAATAAAATTCTTTTTTTTTATATTACTTTTGTAATAACAATTCGTAATAATAAATCTTTTTAATTTTATTATTGCTTTTGTAATATAGTTCAGTTTAATATAGCTCAAACTATCAGAATAACATCAGAAATCTGTGTTCTTATTGTGGGTATTTCACATGACAATAACGATGTATACTAGACTGAAAACTGAAATTATTATCGCACTGTACATGTTCTAGATAAGTTTGTTGTGAGTTCTACGTACTTTTGTGGTGTAATAAACAATTAATTATTCGTATGTATTAGTATAAAAAATTTATTTGTGTCAAAATCATAATACTTATACATAGTTTACCGAGTTCAATAAAAACACATGTCCAGTATAAATTGAATAATACTTTAATGTTTTGTTGACCTTTTACCTAGTTTATTGCTTTTATTTCTATTCAATTTGAGTTACTATTCACACTATGTTTCAACGTTCGCGTTCCCAGGAGGATAGCTCGGGTAAAACACGACTATTTCTTCAACAAATTGGTCGGCACTCCGTTTTCAATGGGCATATCGTTGCCAATGGGATACGGTGATACAGAACTCATGCTGAAAGACAATCCCCTAGAGGCCAAACAAGGCCAAGATGTCATTGGTATTAACGTAACCACATACTTCGATTTTGCTTACAGAGTACATCCTGATTGGTGAGTTAATCTTAATAGGATAACTGTTCGTTAAAATTTGACTGTAGCAAGTAACTTTTTTTTAAATTAATTCGAGGCCGTGGTGTTCTGCCAGCGTGGCCGAGTGGGCCGGGGAATCTAATAAAAGATACTAATAACTACTATTATTAATAACTCCCTTTAGTAAGTCTAGTAGCTACATATTATTCGACTTTATACAGATACTTCTTAATGACCTGAGTAGTGATACTATTAAAATGCACGCACTATGAGACATCTGTAGTAATGACATAAATGTGAAATTCTGTCTGTCTGCCCATGTTTTCACGGCTTATTAGTCTAGAGTAATATTAATAAAATTTGGTAAAATTTTTATTTTTATTTATTGCGATGTCATTTTTAATGATTTTATTAGTAACAATATTTGGGTTTGATATCCAGTATAATGTTTCCGAATAAAGTTATAAAAGTTGGAGATTATATTGTTTAGGTAAAATGCATTAAACTTTGTTTTGGTGCCAGGGTGTACTGCAAATATCATTATTTAGAAGGACACGAGTCGCAAAATGCTGAAATTGAAATATTCAAATTCTTAGTAAATATATCAAGGAACGAGATAAATATAAACAAAAAGCAATACGGGGAAGAAGCAGAAAGTCTTGATTTTAATGTTGACGGTATGTATAACGAGAAAAAGCGCTAGACAAATAAAAATTAATGCTTGTGGTTTTCACAGATAGCCAACCACGCTGCCTCGATGTGGATTGGCGGGTAACAAATTCCCAGAATCTTTCAATGTTTTCCTTTAACGAAAAGCGTGATTCAAATTACCATATATACATATAACTTTCAGCAAAAATTAATTTGTGCTTGCTATCACATCAGCATATATTCATTAACAAATTATCCAAGGTTTTTTAAAGATTGCATCGCATAGAACGTTAATAGATTGAGACCACTTCAAAATTTAACATTTATATTTATAAATACGTAATAGCACAACTAGAAAAGAAATACAAATATAAAGAATCTTAAAACTTATGAATAGTGCATAGGCGGAATTATCACTAATAGTGATCTCGTATAGGCAACCTTATTTAAGAGAACATGTTGTCACATGATTTGGCTACGTATTCTACGACCGGCCGCCTGCCTGACGTCAACTTACCTCAGTCGCCTTTTACGACACCTCGGTAAGAAATGAGGGTGGTCTATTCTATGCAGCCGGATACCACACAGCACATACCTTAGTCGCCTTTTACGACACCTCGATAAGAAAGGAGGGTGGTCTATACTTCTTCTTCTTCTTCTTTCTCAACCGATAGGCGTCCACTGCTGGACATAGGTCTCTTCATGGGCTTTCCAAAACACACGATCTTGTGCCGCTTGTATCCAGCGGCTCCCCGCGACCTTTTTGAGGTCGTCCGTCCATCGCGTAGGGGGTCTGCCAACACTGCGTTTACCGGTGCGGGGTCGCCATTCCAACACCTTGAGACCCCAACGCCCATCGGTTCTCCGCACTATGTGCCCCGCCCATCGCCACTTCAGCTTCGCAACGCGCTGAGCTATATCGGTAACTCTGGTTCTTCTACGGATCTCCTCATTCTCATTGGTCTATACAGAAAGTATTTATTAATAAACTTAAAAACATTTGAATAATTACATACTAATACATACTAGAATAATTATACATTAATTCATACGTTAAATTATACAAATTATTGTAAATAATTATAAATCATATATAGATACATATATAATACATTACTTAAATTCATAAGCAATATTTACTTACACATTATATATATTTTATAATTACAGATCATTGCGGCACTACTCCATTAGGCAAAGATGAATACTATTGCAATGAAGATTTAGTGAAACAGTTAGTGTTTGATGCGAAGCTGTCAAGTCCATACTTCAGAATATGGGATGCCAGCGAGGAAGAAAAGCAGTTAGCTGAAAAATACAACGTGAGCGTGCGTTTTATAGCAACTTCTAGTGGTATGACACGGTGGCATTACATTTTTGACGACACCAAAAACGAAAAGGTTGACAAAGAAGGGAATAGGATGAAGGAATATCCTGGAGAGTGCGTATTTTTTTAATATTTCTTCACATAAAGTAACCATCAAGTGTTAATTTTTATTTACCAATAACTTATTATAAAAAAAGTGACAGTTACTGTCGTACTGCTGGGTATGAGCTGCCTCTCTCCTATTTGGAGAGAACGATTGGAGCTAAGACGCACCACGCTGCTCCAATGCGGAATGGTAGTTACATATATCCTCAGAATTCTCTAGAGATACGCAGGTTTTCAAGGGGCTGTGATAGCCCAGCGGTGAGACCGTGCGACTCTTTCGAGGGGAACACGAGTTCAGGCACCAATGAGTTTTTCTATTTAAACTCATGTGTCTAATTGATAATTGCAATTTATAACACGCTTTTCGGTGAAAGAAAACATCGTGAGGAAACCTGCATATCTCTAGAGAATTCTGGAGATTTGTGTAACCTACCAATCCGCATTGGAGCAGCGTGGTAAGTCTTAGCTCCAACACTTAACTCCAGAAACGGAGAGAGGAGGCCTATTCTCATCAGTGGGATTGTAACAGGCCGCTACTTTACTTTTTTTATGCAGATTTTCTCACGATGTTTTACTTCGCCGACAAGAGCGTGACACATAAGTTTTAAGAGAAAAACTCATTAGTGCCTGCCCGGGATTTCAACCCATGCACCCTTCGAAGGGGTCGCGCGGTCTCACCGTTAAGCTATCATAGTTTAAAACTTATTATATGAATGGAGATTTCATACATTCCATTTATACCTTACCCTACTATGTACTACGTTGTTTTTTTTCTATTTCTAAGGGGAAAAACGTTTTTTTTTCAGTTAGTATGGTATATAAGCTTGAAGTATACCAAATTTCATCGATTTTGATCCAGCGGACTTACTATGGAACTGTGACAGACTTGTCCCATAGTGACCCATCCCAACTTCTCCCTCCCAGAATGCCGTGTATCCGGCACCGTTGTCCTACCGGGCAAAGTAGGCCTAAATAATTCCCGAGGAGGGTTGACGTCAGGCAGGCGGCCGGTCATAAAAACTGTAGCCAAATCTTACTTACAACATGTTGAGGAGTAAAAAAGATAGTGAAAATGCTAGGGCGTTCCCCGGAGGCGACGCGCAGGCACAGCACCCGGCGCCTGTGGGAAATGGACAAGGGTTGTCGCATCAGGGACGGGTGCGACGTAAGACGCGAGTCCATAGAGATGTACGAATGAGAATGGCTAGTTGGAATGTAGGTACGATGAATGGAAGAGGAAGAGAGTTAGCTGATATATTAGAAAGGAGACGAATAAATGTTGCGTGTTTGCAAGAGACGAAGTGGAAGGGAACGAAAGCAAGGGAAATTGGCGCGGGATATAAATTTTATTATAGTGGAAGTGATGGCAAGAAAAATGGAGTGGGTGTAGTGTTGGATAAAGAGTTGAAAAAATGTGTGATGGATGTTAAGAGAGTAAATGATCGAATAATAGTGGTTAAAATAATGAAAGGTGACTTAATGATAAATATAATCAGTGCATATGCGCCGCAGGCTGGTTGTGATGATGTAGTGAAAGAGAAGTTTTGGCAGGATTTTGATTTGATTATGATGGCTATCACTCAGAGTGAGGAGGTTTTTGTTGGAGGTGATTTCAATGGGCATGTAGGTAGACTAAATGGAGGGTATGAGAGAGTGCATGGGGGTTGGGGGTTTGGTACACGTAACCTTGAGGGAGAAACACTAATGGAAGCCGCTTGTGCTTTTGATCTGGCAATAGTCAATACATTTTTTCAAAAAAATGACCAACACCTTGTAACCTACAAAAGCGGCAGTCACAGCACCCAGATTGATTACTTCCTTCTGAGGAGGAGTAATTTGTTGGGGGCTAAGGACTGTAAAGTCATTCCTGGTGAACCATTAGTGACCCAACACAGGTTACTTTTACTGGAGGTTAAACTTTCAGTAAAAGTAGAAAAATATAAGCCAAAGCCTCCACCCAGGATTAAGTGGTATATGCTTGAGAAAGAGGAATATGGAAGAGAATTTAAAAGCAGAGTTGTAGACAAAATAATAGATATGAAGGATAAAATGCATGAAAAGTCCATAGACGAATGTTGGAATGAAATAGCTTTATGTTTGAAGAGTACCGCAAAAGACGTCCTTGGTGAGACTAAAGGGAAAGGTAAGATAGATAGAGATGCGTGGTGGTGGAATGACGATGTAAAACAGGCTTTGAAAGAAAAGAAGGATGCATTTAGAGATTGGACTAGTGTAGATGTAAATGATAATGAATTGAGAGAGGTTAAGAGAAAGGTGTATGTTGAGAAAAAGAAGATAGGAAAGAAAGCAGTCGCTATCGCGAAAGGCAAAGTACAGAGTAAATTATATAGTACTCTGGAAACCCCTCAAGGACAAAAAGCCCTATATCGAATAGTGAACATGAGAAAGAGGAATGAAAAGGATATTATGCATGTAAAGTGTATAAAAGATGACCAAGGAAAGATTTTGACAAATGATGAAAATATAAAAGGACGTTGGAGGGATTATTTTAAAAAATTAATGAATGAAGAGAATGATTGGAGCAGAAAGTTAGAAAGTTTACCTATTAATTTAGGTATAGTGAGAGAAGTGAATGAAGATGAAGTTAGAATAGCAGTGCAGGGTATGAAAAGTGGGAGAGCGATTGGGCCGGATGGCATACCGGCTGAGGCGTGGAAGTGCTTGAAAGTGGATGGATGGAAGTGGCTGACTTTATTCTTTAACAAGTTGTTACATGAAGAAGCAATCCCAGAAGAGTGGTCAACCAGTACGCTGGTACCCATTTTCAAGAATAAGGGGGATGTGCAACAATGTAACAACTACCGAGGGATAAAGCTCATGTCACACAGTATGAAAATTTGGGAAAAAGTGATAGAGCGAAGAATGAGAGAAGAGTGTACGATAACGCAGAACCAGTTTGGTTTTATGCCAGGGCGGAGCACGACGGACGCTATTTTCGCCTTTCGCCAGCTATGTGAGAAATATCGACATGCGCGTAAGGACCTGCACATGGTTTTTATTGACCTAGAAAAAGCGTACGATCGTGTTCCCCGTGAAGTTCTGTGGTGGATTTTGAAAGAAAAGAGCCTGCCTGGGAAGTATGTACGGATTGTATATTCCATGTATGCCAGAGCTAGTACTCATGTCCGGTCTGAAGCCGGAGTAACTGACAATTTCGATGTGTCTGTAGGCTTACACCAGGGATCGGCTTTAAGTCCCTTTTTATTCCTCTTATTGATGGATGCACTTACTGCTGATATTCAAGAAGAGACTCCTTGGTGTATGCTATTTGCCGACGATATCGTGATTGTCGGTGAAAATGCAGCTGAGGTCCAGAGCAGATTTATAAAATGGCAAGAGAAATTGGAGAGGTTTGGTTTAAAGATCAACCTGACCAAAACTGAACACATGCAGTGTGATTTCAGTGGTCCCTCCAATTTTTCTCCAATAACCTTAAATGGTGTTGTTTTGCCAGTCTGCTCCGACTTCCGGTACCTTGCTTCGCTTTTCCAAAAGAACGGTGAAATTGATCGCGATGTGAGGAATAGAATGAATGCAGGATGGATGAAGTGGCGACAGGTCTCAGGCACAATATGCGACCCCCGATTGCCCCCTAAACTTAAGGGGAAAATTTATAAATCAGTCATTAGACCTGTCGTAATGTATGGATCAGAATGTTGGGCAATGAAAAAGATGGATGAAAGAAGAGTGCATGCAAATGAGATGAGGATGTTAAGGTGGATGTGTGGTGTGACAAGACTAGATAAAATAAGAAATGAGTATATTACGGGAAGTATGAAAGTTGCGCCCATTATGGAAAAGATGAGAGCTGCAAGATTGGGATGGTATGGACATGTAATGAGGAGGGATGAAGATCATGTGACTAAGCGAGTGTTGAATATGAATGTGGATGGATATGTGACTAGAGGGAGACCTAAAAAGAGATGGTTGGAATGTGTAAAGTATGACATGCGTATAAAAGGAGTAGCGCCAGAGTTGACGAATGATAGAAGAGAATGGAAGAGGAAAACATGTTGTACCGACCCCACTTAGAGTGGGATAAGGGTAGGAGAAAGAAGAAGGACTTACTATGGAACTGTGACAGACTGACAAACAGTCATAAAGATTTTTAAGTTCATAGTACATATTTGTATGGAGTTATGTATTCGTACTTTTAACAAAGTAAAGTACACAGCTTATAAATTTAGTACACAGTCCTTTAAGGAGGGTTTTCTTAGGAAACGTCTCGAATAAAATGTTATCTTAAAAAATATTAATATTCAGTTTTATACTTTTTAGAGTGTTTGGAGATTTTTACTATAATGCGATTGAGGAAACGTGGTACAAAGCTGCGGTTTTGCAGCACATGATAGATACGGAGTCCTTAGTGATAGCAACAAAACTCCCTGTCCTAGATAAAATGATTAAATTCCGACCGCCGGTTGCCAACGAAAACGGTGATATCATTGTCACAGCCAGTTACGCCATTTTCTACAAGGACGGAGATTTTCAAACTCCGGCGGCAGTTGTGGGCTTTCAGTTCATATTTTCCAACTTTAAAGATATATTTTTTAAAATGACCGAAAGAGGCGAGGTAAGACAATTTAAAAGTATACTATATAAGAATAGTTATTCATGCATACGATCTTCATTTGATCATTTTAATTGTTTTTTTTACTCATTTTAAATAAGTTTTTTACTTTCTTTGTACATTTTTTGTCACCCTCAATTACTTATTACGTGAATTTCGAAATATTGTTTCTTAATGGCTTACTAGTAAGGAAGTAACTTGGGAGTGGAAAAATCTGTTAGTAAATAATCGATTTTTCTCCCTTCAAAATAAATGGATTTTAAAAAAATTATCTCGAATTATTATCTCGATTAACTCGAATTGAAAAAATTGAATATTCGATAGATTAATATAAAATTTATTATTTTTTTTACATCCATACTTACTAGGTACGTCATAAAAGGAAGTTCCCTTTACTGTACACATTTCAATTTTATATCTTCAGTAGTTCTGGTGTACGTAAACAGTCAAGGTTCTATTTTATATATAAAACAAGTCAAGTTAAAAGCTTTTAAAAAAAGGTTTTTCCAAAATGTCATGCTTATCATAAACGCGCATTGTCATCAGGGCAGGACCCGTATATAAAGTTTGCGGTCAATCGGACTCCGGGAAGTGATTCCAAATTTAAATTTAATTCTACCTTCACATACATACAATGCAAGTTAAATAAAGTAGTATGTGAAGTGAAGTAGCGACCTGTTACAATCCCCCTGCTGGTAATGGGCCTCCTCTCTCCGTTTCTGGAGAGAAGGGTTGGAGCTAAGACCTACCACGCTGCTCCAATGCGGATTGGTAGGTTAAACATATCTCCAGAATTCCCTAAAGTTATGCAGGTTTCCTCACGATGTTTTCCTTCACCGAAAAGCGTGTCATAAATTGCAATTATCAATTAGACACATGAGTTTTAATAGAAAAACTCATTGTTGCCTGCCCGGGTTCGAACTCGTGTTCCCCTCGAAGGAGTCGCACGGTCTCATCGCTGGGCTATCACAGCTCTAAATAGCAAGTTAAATAAAAGCTTTTAATTATATAATTTTCAGGGGGAAATGAAATGTGACGAATACAGCAAATACGACTGTTACGTCATTGACAGTTCTGGCTACGTCGTTATGAGTAGAGAGAGTTCAGATGTCGGCCAATTTTTTGGATCAGTCGGTCCAGGAAAACATACGCAACAAGTCATGCAATCCTTCATTGAGAAGAGAGTGTTTGAATACACTGAGGTTTTCAACTACCAAGCCTTATGCCCCGATAGCATACGTCAACAGTTAAACTGCGCGTATTTTATTGATACAGTAAGTAATATCTTAAAGATTTTTAAGCGCATATTACTTTTAATTCCTACACAGAGGCTTAAATTAAGTGTGAGGAATATTCTTATACGCAAAGCAAATTATACAATCGAAGATTGTGTAAAAGAAAAAAATGCTTGGACTTAAAATCCTTCCAGATTCGTACAAGGTTGCAGCCTAATTATGTAAATTATAAATGTTCAAAAGTTGCCGCGAGTTTCACCAACCAGTGTTAGCTTCGTTAATCATATTAATCCTTGACCATTCAAATGTGCTTAAAAAAACATATTTGAATAAAGATTATTTTGATTTGATTCTATAATATGTCTTACTTACGAGTATTTTCTATATTACTTTTATCTATTACACTCTATTACTATATAAATCATCATTGCATTGACATTGAAATTATTTGTGCGAAAAGCGAAAAAGCCTTATTTTTAGCTTAATAAGTGTCGATAATGAAATAACAATAATAGGTGATGTTAGAGTGGCTGAAAACGCTAGTTTTTAGCGCTATGATTCCTTGGCCTTGGGAGACTCTAAACTTCAAACTATAGAAGTATGTGATTTCCAATAAGAGATGCATTCTAAAAAATATGTACTAATACATATCTTTTATAAACCCACACGTCTATGAACTACTTTGCAATATGTTATGCTTTTCAAAAAAAAGGTCTGGTTTGAGAAACTTAGACACTGAATATGACCCCTACCAAAAAGGCTTGTTTTGATGCAATGCCGCCTCAAGAGGTACATAAATACCATAAAGTAAAGTAAAGTAACGTCCTGTTACTATGCCCACTGCTGGGCTTAGGCCTCCTCTCTCCGTTTTTGTAGAGAAGGATTGGAGCTAAGACCTACCACGCTGCTCCAATGCGTATTGGTAGGTTACACATATCCTTAGAATTCTCTAGAGATATGGAGGTTTCCTCACGATCTTTCCCTTCACCGAAAAGGGTGTGATAAATTGCAATTATCAATTAGACACATAAGTTTTAATAGAAAAACTCATTGGTCGGGGTTTGAACCTATGTCGTATCTAGAGAGTCGCACGGTCTCACCACTAGGCTAACCCAGCTTTTTTATACATATTATGGCATTTTATAATCATCTATCGATCAGAATGAGTTTAATCCTAAAAGTCTAACTAAAGTTAACTAAGTTGTTCCTATAAAGGCTTTGTTACATAACTGTTTTGGATAATGTGTTTATTATTTCAGCCTTTTAGTCTTATATCGAATTTCTTCAAATGGTTGTTAGCTGAGGCCTTTTTAGTAATATTTAATATTTTTAATTGGACTGAATATACGTATGCGGCCAATTTTGAGGAACTGTACGACTATGGTAAGTATCTTAATAAATGTTAGTTATTGTTATGCTTTTATATCCAAATTACAAAATTCCAAATGCAAAAAGCAATGGTATTTAAATGCGTCTACTATAATAAAACTACGATGAATTAAGTTAATAAATTACTATTGACCCGATTTTGCCGTAACTTCGTTCGTATCGGACTCAAAAATACGTATATAACTTTCAGTCAATTTGTCATCATACTCTTTATAATAATACAAAATCTATTTATCCATTATTATTTTATATTACTCGTTCCCAAATAGAATCAGTGTACCTAATTAAAATTGAAATTTGAAACATTAGAAATTATAAAATATTATAAATTAGAAACAAAAATTAGAATTAGAATAGGAACGGTGTATCTGCGTTTAAGATGCCTTAGTTTTATTATAGTAATAGAAGTAACAAATTCTTAAAAAAATATATTTTCTTCAGTGTCAGATGACTCTGAGCTTCAAACAGATCAATACGAAAGTACTACCACCAACGCACCACCTATCGTAAACGAAACTGTTAAGCCCAAGGACAACGAAGAGGAAAAAGTTTTCTCATGCGATCACAGCATCACATTGTACATATTAAACCAATCGTACTTCTTACATTCAATGGGAATGTATCCAGTAGTATCTGAAGAGGAAGCGAGAGACTGCAATCCACCGTATTGGGCTTCTCTGGTTGCGAAAACAAATTTATTGCTGGTGGTGGTGGAAAAGGGACCTTGGAGTTATAGAGGGTGCAAAGGGCCGCCAAAAATCGAGCCTATACCAACAGTGGAATCTCAAATGAGTCATGAACCTTGCCATAAGTTGGACTTGGGACGGTTACCCCGAAGACGTCTCGAAGGCTGTTATACTTATCATGATAAGGTACTTCATCACGGTCTTGTATTCAAACAAAGCGACAGTGTAAACTATTTAAAGGTTTTGAAGACGCAACTCCGACTTTAAATTCTTACCCTACCTTTGGATTCCACCGTCAAAATCCTCTACATCTGTACTTGCTTACAGTGTCCTGATGCTCCCAGATCTCTAATGTCCCGAAATGGTACCTCCTTATTCACAAGTGATCTAACTTCTTAATTTAAAACACTCGTAGTGTTATTTATGCATTTTAAGGTTCAAACTTCGTATCGGATTTTGTATGATTCGAAATAAATAAATAATATAAATAATAGATTAATACATGGGACACTTACACACACGGTCGTCCATACCCAAAGTAAGTAACTTAATACTTGTGTTATGGGTGACGGACAACTGATATAATACATATATAATTTTAAATACATATATACTCCGTTCTTACCGAGGTGTCGTAAAAGGCGACTAAGGTAAGTTGACGTCAGGCAGGCGGCCGGTCGTAAAATACGTAGCCAAATCATGTGACAACATGTTTGTAACATGTTGTGCCGACCGCACTTAGAGTGGGATAAGGGCAGGAGAATGATGATGTTTTTACTACAGTAACATCCCGTTAACATTTACTCAGATCAACCTCTTATTCATACATATATTTTTGATTGCAGGAAAAAAATATAACGGACTGCGGTATAGGAAGCCTTACACGAGCTAATATGTTAACATTTATAAGTATGATCCTATTAGTGTTACTAGTATCAAATTTATATTCATGATAAATATAGAAAATATTTATTTATTGTAACAAATGATATATTTCGTCCCTTAGATTTGTACCTTTCTTACTTTCAGAATAAAAAATATTTATCCTTCTGTGCCTTTTTATTGAACGCTGAATCAAAGCTGTTTAGAGACCTTTAATAAGGTGTAGTGTACAAAAAGTAATTAATTAGAGAAATGGATGAAATTCTTCATGATAATCATCCATCTGGGTCCAACAGGCATCCTCCATACATACGAGTATGTATGTAGCGTTATATAAATAAATAAGTATGGGACACTTACAAACACGGTCGTCCACCCCCGAAGTAAGTAACATACTTGTGTTATGGATGACAGACAACTGGTAGATATACTACATAAAAAAGTAAGTAGTAAAGTAACGGCCTGTTACTATGTCCACTGCTGGGCTAAGACCGCCTCTCTCCGTTTTCGGAGAGAAGGATTGGAGCTAAGACCTACCACGCTGCTCCAATGCGGATTGGTAGGTTACACATATTCCTAGAATTCTCTAGAGATATGCAGGTTTCCTCACAATGTTTTCCTTCACCGAAAAGCGTGAGATAAATTGCAATTATCAATTAGACACATAAGTTTGAATAGAAAAACTCGTTGGTGCCTGCCCCCAATTTGAATCCATGTCATCTCTAGAGAGTCGCACGGACTCACCGCTAGGCCTATAGGTGATAGCCTATATACTACATATATAATTTTAAATACATACTTAAATACAAATACACTCCCGAAGAACCAACAAATTGTTTATAGAAAATGTTGGCCTCGGCAGGAATCGAACTCACGACCCGTGGAGCTGAAGGTAGGGCCACTACCCACTGCGCCAACGGGCCAGTCGATAAATATGGTGTCTTTCAAAACAATTGAATGAAACATTTTTAAGTACTTAATTTTAAATGTGTGCGTTACTTATAATTTAAGGGATAACGAGCTTAATAATTTCCAAATTAGGTTAGTAACATCCCGTTAACATCCGTAAAGGTAAAGCCGGTCAAGTGTTTATCAGAACTAAGCCAAAAAATACTTCAATTTTTAGTTCCCTGCGCTCCATCTTACATTTTATTTCAAACTATGTAAATAATAAATAAAAACGCCGTGTGGTATCCAGCAGAATAGAATAGACCACCCTCCATTCTTACCGAAGTGTCGTAAGACTCGACTAAGGTATGTGCCGTGTGGTATCCGGCCGTATAGAATAGACCACCTTCATTTCTTACCGAGGTGTCGTAAGAGGCGACTAAGGTAAATTGACGTCAGGCAGGCGGCCGGTCGTAAAATACGTAGCCAAAACATGTGACAACATGTTGTGCCGACCCCACTTAGAGTGGGATAAGGGCAGTAGAATGATGATGTTAATAATAAATAAAAACTTCAGTAATCTTTTTTCATCTTACTATCCAAAAACAAGGCCGTGCCATCATTGACATAAGGTTTCATATCAGTTAAGTACGGATCAATTCATCCAACATCGACTCCCTTTCGACACGGTGACCCAGTAAATTAATGTGCCAATCCGTTCTGCAATTGAACTATACGAATTGTGCACCCAACTTGTGTTCATAACTAGGGTTGCCATCTTAGCCGATATTATTGTAAATAATAAAATAATAATTTTAATATGTTATAATTACTCACAGGGTCCGTTCCCAAAGTTAATACTTGTACTGTGGGTGACAGATAAAGGGTAAATAGTTAAGTACATACATCGTTTTAAATACACACTTAAATACACCCAGATTCCAAGAATCAACAAATTGTAATTGTAAGAACATTTAAGAAACAACATTGATCAGAACAGTGACTTTAATTGATGATAAACAACTTTAGAAGATACTAATTATTCGAATACACTAACTTCTCGTCTAAGTAAACAAATATTAACACTAATCACGAACTTAACTATAGGTAATCTAATAATCGGTAGAGTCAGCGTTCAAGGCAAGAGCCGCTATATGAGGTACATAGCTTTTTTACAAGAACATAAACGTCTTTTCAACATTTTCGATTAGAACATTAATTACTAGAAATACTAAATTTTGTTTTAAATGAAAAAAAAACATTTTTTTATTTAGTTTTTAAAATAAAATAACTAAAATTATAACAGAAAATACAAACTAAAATCAAAGATAATACTTTCTCTATGTCTATGAAATGTAGTAACTTAGTGCGACTATAACTTATTGACTGAGTTTCATCTGACTGATGCCAAATTAGACCAGCTTGGCACAACTGGCTTCCCTCGAGACCGAGGACCCCCACTATAACTTATTAAAATTGCGTACTTGTAGATCCATAGCACCCCAAGCTAATTAAATAATTTATTAAACAATTAGCTACTTTTAATAATATTTTTATACTATTATATTGGGCAAGAGGCATTTTTATTTATTTATTTATTTTTAAATGACAAGCCAACAACATTTATGCATAAAAAACACAAATAAAAAAAAAAAAAAAAAAAAAAGTAACAGCCTGTTAATATCCCACTGCTGGGAATAGGCCTCCTCTCTCCGTTTCTGGAGAGAAGGGTTGGAGCTAAGACCTACCACGCTGCTCCAATGCGGATTGGTAGGTTACACATATCTCCAGAATTCTCTAGAGATATGCAGGTTTCCTCACGATGTTTTCCTTCACCGAAAAGCGTGTGATAAATTGCAATTATGAATTAGACACATGAGTTTTAATAGAAAAACTCATTGGTGCCTGCCCGGGTTTGAACCTATGTTCGTCTCTAGAGAGTCGCACGGTCTCACCACTGGGCTATCACAGCTTTTAAAAACACAAATACAAGAAACAAAATAAGACACATAGCATAAATATCACAAGAGGCGTGTACAATTGATTTTCATCATTTATGACAAATAATGTGGGGGTTAAACATAAAACAAACAAACCAAAAGAAAAAAAAAATAAAACTATTTAAAATTTAAGTTTTAAAAATAAAAACAATAAATGGAAAAAAGAAAAAAATACATTGTTCATATAAATAAAAGATAATCTATAAGTCTATATATAGCTGCTGTAGCTGTAACTGTTATTATTTTTGTGTTTTGAAATCTTTACGTAAAAACTCCAGAGTGTCACGACGAAAGCAGTTTATTCTGGAATTAAATATGTTAATTTTACGGTTTTTATTATGTAGGGAGTTATATTGACGACAAATGCGATGGAGACATGAGTAATGGGTCAAGTCAAGAAATTATTGAACAACCATCTTTTTAACTTTTTCAATAAGAATATTTATACTTGTAATACAATATATTGGTTTAGATGAAAAAAATTAAAGAAATAAATTTCATGCATTCCATTCCAAACCGTCCTGACGAGAGCCTAATGGTTACCCTACGCATAACATAACAGAAGTTACAGAAGTATTCACATTTCACTCACAAGTTCCGCGCAAACTGAACACAGCGCATGCCCGTAGTTTCTCCATTGCGACTGCGCGATCTACGCCGTTATCAATGTCGACCGCTTACAAGAACAACTGTTCTATATTCACGTGATAATATCCCCAAAAATAGTTCATTAATTCTTACCTACAGAGATAATACCAACATGAAAGCGGACTGAAAGAAACAAGTGCAGAGGGTGGCGAAATTGAATTAAGTGTTTCTAATGTGCAACCGTATTTGCATTTCTGCGTTGTTCCTGCTCCTCTTGTCCCTGGACTCCAGGGACTGCTCTGCCAGTATACAGTATGACGTACCTACTAAAATTTCCTTCAACGCGTAAGTACCGTTAATGAGCAATGAAAACATGACAATTATAATTGATTAGACTTTATACGTGTTATCTACTAGCAAGGTTATATAAAAATCCAATTGTTGATATTATCGTTCATGCCAAAATGTTAATTGATGTATATGTAAAATATATAAATATTAATAAGTTATTTTTTCATAAATATAAATAAAACGTTTTACAAATTAACTAATACAGTAAAAATATATCAAAAGTCTGATAATACAGAAAGCGTCAGATAATATTGGATTATATTTACTTACAGAACAAATAAGTCTAAAACAAATTCTATTGATCTCTATTACTTCAAAATTTGTAAAAAATTTAGTAGTGCGTCAAAATTTATTTAGCATTGGAAAAGAGCATAATAGTTGTTATTACAATCTTTAATACATTACAATAGGATACAAAAGGTATATAAGACGAGATCGTGGTTTATCAATTAATAATAAACAAAGAAATATTATAAAAAATTTATAATAACAGTATTGCAAAGTTTATATTCTAAAATATAATATCACAAATAAAATATTAAAATACCCTCAATTATATACTTATTTCTTCTGATCTCGTTGAAATAACTATCTTATTATATTATACAATATATAAATAAATAAATAATTAAATAAATGAATTACTTTAATTGTCATTTTAATAATTGTCACTAAGTATTTTAGTATCAAATATAGTGTGTATAATTTAAAATTGACCTAATTATGATATTATTGCATAGCGTACAGGCATGGGCCGTTAAACTTGGAACTGAACTTTATCACTTCGGAGAATTTATCACGCGAAAAAAAGAAGTACAAGATGTAAGAATCCTATTATTTGTTGTAATATTTGTAGTTGATTTTGAGATGTAGGTCACAACAGATTTGTTTTTAGAGTTTCAAGTCCGCACAAATTGAATCGAGAGATGGCGAGAAATTGGTTCAAAGTATGGCAGACGATATACAAGCGATGATGGAACTAAAAATAAGTGCTGTTAAAAGAATAGTGGAGGCCGCTGAAAACATGGCCTTTGACAAGCAAAACGAAATAGTTCCTGAAGATTTTCAATTTTTTGCTAGCAAAGAAATGGAAGATCTGTACGATGATATGTCTTTGACGACAACACCGGAACCCGATTTCAGTATGGAAAACTGGATAACACGGCCGCTTTCGAAAAACATGCATTTGCAACAGAATCCTCACTTTTCTCATATACCTGTTAATACTAATTTTAGCAGCGTTCACGTTCCGACTAATGTTTACGCTTGGGGTGAGTAATGCTGATAAATTATTTTTTTACGAGACATTCGCAGTCAATATTTACCAATTAAACATTGTTTTAGCCCCTGACGTCATCAAAGGTATCCATTGGTCTGAGGGCTTAGATACACATTTTATTAATAATTACCAAAGCGATCCCACATTATCGTGGCAGTATTTTGGAAGTTCGACTGGATTCATGAGACACTATCCCGGTAAATTGGTTTACTTTCACGTAATAATATTTTAGTAATATCCACTCTAAACGTTCTTAAATCTTAGTCCAAATGAATATAAATTGAATTAAATCATAAATACAGCCTTATACCTCCGGTAGAATATACGAGTATATTTTGAAATAATATGTTTTTTTTTAGATCAAAGCATTGTAAAATACGCGGATGTAAATATCAGTTTATTTTACAATGCTTTGATGTAGTACGATCGAGTGAAAATAAAACCAAAATAACATTTGATTTATTACAAAGTTTATATGAATCATATCATAATGTAATGGAATGTTCTACGACCCTACTCATACGAACATACTCGATGCTCGCATTAAAATTGTTAATATAAGTTTTGGATTTTTGAGTCTTCTTTATTCCTTAGGTTTAGAAAATAATTTTAAAAATTACACATCACGTACTCTCGAGCGATAACTACGAAAGAGAATACACGAACATTTCGCAGATCAAGCAAATATACAGATTATATATAGTGCAATATTTATAATAAAACTGTCTTTGTTTTTATCGTACGATCAAAATTACGCAGCATACAGATCTTATTACCAGAATGGGTTCGAAATTGGTCGGGATATCTTTTTTTCGTAGGGAGGAAAAATCCCTTACGGACGCTTACCAGCCCGAACTAACGGACTAAACGTCCTCCCCTGCTCGCCTAGATCAACATGACGCTGCTTCAGTATTACTTAATGCAGATCCGTCTTTTTCTAGTTCTTCTCTCTTCTCCCTTTATAACATTATGAACTCTATTATAGTTTCACACTTTAGCCACTACAACTCGCTGGATAACATGCGGCTTACCAAGTACCTTGTCTTTCCTATTATGTGCGAATTTGCTGAACTCGATTGCAGACTGAGTCTGGATATCAAAAACTATTTACATGTTTTTAGTTGTGAACGTAAACATGAAATATGAATTTTTATAAATGTATATAAAATAAAAATACACGAAAACGTGTTTAAGAAATCTCGATTATTTTGGGACCACAATCTTTGGAACTATATGTTTAATTGGCTATTTAAATTAACTGTTTTTTGGAGTATGCTGGAAGTTTAAAACATCAATAATTGTATACACACAGCAATGAAATGGCGGGCAGATCCCGTAGACATATACGATTGTCGAACAAGAGCCTGGTATATGGAAGCAGCCGCCAGTCCCAAGGATGTCGTTATTTTGGTCGATCGAAGTGGTTCCATGACTGGGCAAAGAAGAGATATAGCTAAACACGTAGTGACCAATATTTTAGACACGCTTGGAAATAACGATTTCGTTAGTGTTATGACTTTCGCTGATACTGTCGAAGAAATAGTACCTTGTTTTGAAGATTCCCTTGTTCAAGTGCGTATTATTAGTATTGTTTTGAAATATTAATCCAGTTCCAAAATTAACGTTTAGTTAACTTTAGGCGACGCTGGCTAATCTTCGGGAGTTAAAGCTAGCGTTAGACAATTTTGAAACAATGGAAATAGCAAATTTCTCAGCGGCACTAACTAAAGCATTTGAACTTCTAGAAATTTATAGAAATAACAGTGGAGCAGCTAACTGTAATCAGGTATATAAGTTTTTATTTATATAATAGTTACGAAAAGTCGCTTTTAACGATACTGTTGGACCGACCCAAGAGTCATGAAAGTTTGCATTTAGCGATACTATTTTGGGATCTAATTTGTATTTGAAAATTGAACTCGCGTCAATTATATAGAATATGCAAAAATACAAAATAAGGTTGTAAGCAGGGTCTCATAAGCTAGCTTGGGCCAAATAAACAATAATTAAATTTAAGTGGGTCGCAAAAATATTAATGTTCATAAAAACAAATATTTTTATTTTGACTAGTAAATTGTTATAAACATATATAAATTACATTATACATAAAGTTATAATGTTATATGCTGGTTTCCTTTCTAATTCTATTTTTTTTTACTTTGAATACTACGTCGGATATATTGGATTTGATAGCACTGGATTAAAGTGTTTATTTTGTTGTTATAAGGCTATTATGCTGGTTACTGACGGAGTTCCATACAACTACAAAGAACTGTTCGAGAAGTACAACTGGAAATATGATACCCCGGTGCGGGTATTCACGTACCTGATAGGTCGCGAGGTAAAGGTAGTACCACTCCAGGTATTACTGTGTGTTGTAGTCATTGTGCGACCTGCATAATGCCTTCCTTATCGTACCTCTTACCAGTACACCTTGAATGTGGTACTCTTCTTACTTCTATTTCTACCTGTCTAGCATGTCCGTACAAATCATGTCTATTTTGTCCAAAAACCATTTCCATTTTGTGTTGTGTCGCTTTTCTTAGAGCTTCTATTGTTATTCTAGATTTTATATAGTTGACAGTAGTTATGTTATTTATTTAGTCAGCACCTATATTTAATTGTTTGTTTGATTCAACTGCTTGGTTTTTCTATGATTTGCGTGTGTTTATTCATTCTAATTTAATTTAAATAATTTTTTTTTCTTTATCAATTGTCTTTAAAGATAAGCTATTGCCAAAACTTATAACTCTAAACATCAATGATTTTAATAATCCATTCTGTTATTCCATTCTATTACTAATTGATATTTGACTTTCGTCATTTTTTAATTTATTGATTGTTCAAATATTAATTCTTACTAAAAGAAATGTTTCACTTTAATGTATTTAATATGCATAAAACATAATAGCCCTAAAATCGGTAACTCGTTTTTATAGACAATTTCGAAAATCAACTATATATAATATGCCGTAGTCGTAAGTGATAAAACAGTTCCTACAATAATGAAAAGTAGACAAAATTTGACATAATTTCCTAGCATTAGATCAATTTGTTTAGCTTATACATAGATCTTAATTTTTTTTTTAGTTAAAGGTTCTTATGAATAATTTAATTTACGGCTTCTAGACACTAGAAATATAGCAACGAGAAAAGCTGTAGCCTTTTATTTGACGCTTTTCCACAAGGCTGCATCGGACATCATATCACTCGTATATAGAGACGAGCACAGTGACAATAGGGTTTTGGATATTGTAATATCTGATGAGGTTGCACCAGGTGGCGGATGTGAGGGAAGTAAAGTGGATGGCGTGCGCCAACAGAGGGTTCTATGTGCATCTGAGTACGCTGGCGGAAGTACGGGAAAGAGTGCTGGAACATGTCAACGTCCTCGCGAGGCCTTTGGTACTGCAGCGGGAAAAACACCCAGTAGTGTGGACTCCTGTTTACGCTAATGTTACGGTAATAATTTCACTTACGTGCTCTTGTCACAAATTTCAGTAGTAGTTTATAAACGAATGGTTATAATATTATAGTAAAAGTAAGCACATTCATTCAGTTAAAGGACCTTGACCTATCAAATGGTGATTATTGTCTGGTTTTCAGTATTTCGTATAATAATAACCAAATTTGATACAAATTTGATTTTATTTTGCTTTTGAGTGTGCAGATAGCTTTGCCAATTACTTAAAGAAAAGCAACTTTTTTTAAAAAACCTCTGCTCATAACTTTATGCTGATTCTGGATAAGTCGGAATGTCGGAATTGCTGTATGTTTCTGAGAAATGTATAACATAAGCACGTAGAACAACTAAATGATTATTTTCATAGGATCCGAAAGTGGCAGATTATTTATGGGAACAACGGGAAAGGGCAGAGCAGAAAGAAAGATTTATGAGCCAACGCCGAGATAAAGTACTCTTCAATTCGGAGCAAGAGCAAAATAGAAGGTGGAAAATCACACAGGTAAATAGCAACTGAAATTAAATAATATCTGAACAATACAATGAGTAATTTGCATTAGCTATGCATTCATTCCTTACTTAAAAACATTTCTGACTTAAAACTCTATTCCTGTGAATACTGTAGGTAAATAAGTTAATAAATAAATAAATAAATATGAGACACACACCGTCCGGCCCCAAAGTAATTAATATTTGTGTTATGGGTGATTGTCAACTGGTAAATATACTACATATATAATTTTAAATAAACAACAAATTCTTTATAAAAAATGTTGCCCTCGGCGAGTATCGATCACTCGACCCGCGTAGCTAGAGGCAGGGTCGCTACCCACTGCGCCAGCGGGCCAATCAAACAATAAAGCTTTTACATATGTACAAGAATCGCTCGTAAGTTGGAAACAGCAGTTTCTTAATGACGGACATATTTCTGTAATATATAATCGAATAGGACATTTTAAATAATATACCGAATATTGAAGCCGAATTTTATGCAAAATACATCTTAATTTTGAAGTTGTTGATGAAAAATTTAACTACATCTCTACTTTTTATTTAGAATTACGTTGAACATTCCAGATGAAACAGGGTCAGTATAGTGAGCTTGGGAATTCGCAGTACCAACTAATGACGTCTGTTTCAATGCCTGTTTACGATTTGCGTCACAACGAGGTATGTTCGCGTGAATAATTTATATTTACAACTTAATTTGAATTTAATTGTCCCCCTACTGCCTAATTTTGAAAATGAGATCTATCCTTTGAACAATTAAACAATGTTACTGATAACAATTGATCTCTTTTTCATTTAACTTTTTAAAATTTCAAATTCTTTTCTGCATGATCAAGAAAAACAAATAATAATGGAGATTTTTACAGATAAGTTACGTTTCCTTATAATTGGACGTAAGCTTTTGTTGTTGTAAACTGATCTTCTATTCCCCTTGCATTTCTTCTTCACGATTTTTATGTTTCATAATAAATTAATAATGGTTAATACTGTTTTGTTTGATGGTTTCCCCTCAGAACATCACAGAGAATGTACTGATAAATGAAGCTTACTGGGTATCAGTTACAAAAGAGGTACTACACTTAGAAAGTTTTGACGATTTTAATGTAAAGTTTTTGCAAGATACAAGACAGTTTTTATGATTTAGTTTTTTTGGATTTCAGTAACGGTAAATTCTTATTTGGCCCCGTTAGCGATGCATCTGTCCTCGATAGATGTGGCCGCGCCGCGGTCTCGGTCGCTACTGACCGAATAATGTGTTGTTTAACCCTTTTGGCTTACTGTAGTATAGTAGTTTTCTACTAGAAAGTAGGCGTAGACCAATAGGGTGTTATGAATTAACTTTTCTATCAGTTATCAAGGTTACTACTTTTGTGCAAGAATTATCATCTATATTACGCACACTATCTAATCGATGAGATGTATTTTTGCCTGATTTTAGTGATGTCTTCGTAGAGACATTTTTAAAGATTTGTAACGAGAGTAAATGTAAATATTTTTCATTAAAAACTTTATGCAGCCCGCCATGACAGACGAATGGGGCTTTTGTTACTTGAGTATTTATTATCTTAACTAAATTAGTAAAAAGTACCGTTTCTAAGAATGACAAAACTTTAATATACTAAATAACTAGTGTAAATAAAAGTTTTATCATTGATAGAGGAGATATATTAATTAGTGCAGGTTGTTACAATGCATTTACCTATATGTTGTTAATTTTATTGCATTCGTACGACTACAACCAATCGCAGTCCGTAGAGGAGAACGGCCAAAAGGAGGTAGGCACACGCTCTTATAGACTTGCTTGATTGGCGATGGATGAGAGGTAATGAGAGGTTTCTACATTAATAAGAATGTACAAACTCAACTTTATCCAACTAACCGAACGTCCTTATATTTTGTTATACTTTATAGACATGTTTTTCAAAGAACTTAATAATGCGATGAGAATCTATTATATGTTTATCGTAATATTAAAATTAGTTCATACATTTTTTATATGATTAATAATTTACAATGTTAACAGCTCTTTACAATGGACCGGAAAGGTTACCAACTACCAGCCCATCTAGAACGTAGTGGGTTTTAGTTTAAAGTGTAGTTATTTCATGAAATATAATACAGTAATTTTTTTCATTGATTGATAATGTAGAATGCTAGAACCTGTAATGAGGAATAATATACTAGAAATATTCAAATAAAGTAGTTTATGCGTATTTTACCTAACGGGGCGTAGATGCTAGACGAATAACATTTGCTAGATGAGCAAACTTTTAAAAGTTTTCGATTATTTAGTAGAAATTAATGATTAAAATACCTAAATTGGTTGAGTAGATAACATTATTTATTCACTAAAGAACATTCTTTAATACTTAATAACCATTTAATAACTAATCATTTTGAATGTGTAGCGATTTTTATAAGATTATTTAAATCTTTTAATTAACGTTCATGTAAAATGTAATGATTGTTGTACAAAGCAGTTGATAAACGGTTACAGATGCGTATCGCTAGATTACTCGGTGTCGCTGGGACAGATGTACCTCTGTCAGAGATTCAAGCATTGATGACACCATACAAGGTAACTTTGGTCGAATTATGTATACTTTCAGATCAACAAAATAGAGAGATGGAATCTTGCCGAATACTGTATTTTTAAATACTTTTAAATGCTTGGCGTCATAGTGATTGATAATAAGCTTCATTTAAATCTAAGACAAAAATGAACAATACGCCCAAATGTTTATGATGGCGTCGGCTCAGTTATTTAATTCCGTTATGAGAGAAAACCGGTTTTATATGTGTCGAATAGTAAACTGAAAAAAGTGTTTAATTTTTCATTCCGTATCTTTCACTCTATTCATTCGATTCTTTTTGGGCCTGACAAATACCTACTTTAGATTTTCTAAAATTTCGTAAGCTTGGTCCTGCTGTTTAATAAGTAAAATGAAATTGCCTGCCTTCTTATTGAATTGACTCCTTCTTTGCCTTAGTTTCATACTTTTGTGGGGTTACATTGTTAAAAATTAGTATGAGTATTGAGTGTCTTAGGTAAACCAACATATGATGTTTTGTTTAGGAATTATATAGTTTTGAGATCGCTTTTGTGCAAAATAGTACACTTATAAACTGGAATATAATATTTTATTTCTCTTTTTTTGGTTCCTGTACAGGTTGGAGTAAATGGTTACGCATTCATGGTAACGAATAACGGATATATTTTAATACACCCGGATCTGAGGCCTGTGGTAAGCTTTCCTTAATGTAATGAATTTTTAATGTAATTGTACTCAATGTTACTATTCTAATGGTAATTTTCATTTACAGTTTCAGCAAATATTGAAACCGAGTTACAACAGCGTGGATATGATTGAAGTAGAGCTGTTCGATGATGATCGCAGTCCCAGAAACTTCAGTAAAGAATTGACAGCGGTAAAACAGTGTCCCATAGACAATATATTATATTTAACAGTTATATCACATGACGCATTCATCGTCTAGGACTCGGCAACCGAATTTGCATAATTTAAATTTGCCAGATTTGGTCAGGATCATTTAGGATTATTCTTATCGAGAACCAGTAAGAAATTCGGCGGTCAATCTCTTAAACATTTTCAATTTTCTTGACTGGCCCCTTGGCGCATTGGGTAGTGACCCTGCCTTCAGCTCCGCGGGTGGCGGGTTTTTTTCCTGTTTTAAGTGGTACTCTGTGTAATGTTTTTGTGCCACTGCCGAGAAACGCCCAACTTGTGGCCTAACTCTTCATAGGGCAGTGGTGACGGCTTCCGCTATTGGATACGTCCACCGCCACCCCGCCTATTGGAATAAAGAACACTGGTAAATATATTAAAATTAACAATTTACAAAATTAAATTCACTTCGCGGGTCGCAGGTTCGATTCCGTATATCTACCAGTGGTCCGTCACCCATAACACAAGTATTAAGTTACTTACTTACGGACGACCGTATGTGTAAGTGTCCCATATATTTATTTATTAATTTACACAATAAGAAACCGCTTTAATATATGTTTCAGCTCAGAAAAGAAATAATTGATCAGAAAACTGGAAATAAAATTATGAATATAAAATATCATATGGATGATATGGTAAGTTAGATATTTTTAAAATAAATTAAAAATAATAATGACAGAAGGATACGCATGAAGTAGCAAAGAAGGTAGGTATAATATTATGCAGTTGACCGGTTTTGCCATCAATCTTTTTAAACATAAGAGGTTTTGCTAGAAGCTACTAAATCACTGATAAAATTGAAGCGATACAAAAGAAAATTAGATGAAAAATTTGTCTTAAAAAGTTTATAGTTTTACTTTTCCTATTTTCCAGAAAAGGGTATCTCGAGGGAAGAGGCACTACTTTTGGACTGGAATCAGTGATTCACCATTCACTTTAGTTGTTTCCATTCCTGAGAATTACGGCCGTCATCGGATCACACCACCCCCTGCCGATGATATCCACCGATTGTCCTTGACCTCTATTAATATTTCTGCTAGACAGTATTTTTCCGATAAGTGGAGTGTCCATCCTGACTGGTAAGAAAGTATTTAATCATCAGGTAAGGTACAACCAAAGTGGCTGTAAAAAAGATGTTTTGCTTTCTAAAAACTCTTTATTCAAGCAAATTTATAAACAAGTGCTTTTGGGTCTTTAAAGATCTCTTTATTGAGCTTCGAGAAGCCGTGTTCTTAATATTCTTGTTTTAATCGTGTTTGAGAATTAGAAGAAAGAGGAACGCAGGAATGTAAGAAGATACATAAGAATGAAAGAAGACATATATGTAGATAAATTCTTTTGGCACAATTGCAATAATTAAAATGTAAGTTAGGCCTTATCGTAATGAATTAAATAACTTCTACCATTCATGCTTTTATATCTTATATTATCTTTATCAAAGACACGCCGTGTGGTATCCGGCAGAATAGAATAGACCACCCTCCTTTCTTACCGAGGTGTCGTAAGAGGCGACTAAGGTACGTGCCGTGTGGTATCCGGCTGCATAGAATAGACCACCCTCATTTCTTACCGAAGTGTCGTAAAAGGCGACTAAGGTAAATTGACGTCAGGCAGACGGCCGGTCGTAAAATACGTAGCCAAATCATGTGACAACATTTTTGTAACATGTTGTGCCGATCCCACTTAGAGTGGGATAAGGGCAGGAGAATGATGATATCTTTATCAAAGACCTTTACATCTGATTCCATATTAGAGTTACATCATGTACTTTTATATATTTTCCCTCTCGTCTTTGCCAAAAATAAACTGCACTGCAGTTGAAACAATTGTTAAATTTATTGTTATTAATAGGCGAAACATATAAAGTAAAATAGTTATCTACCTAATAGAAACCTAGTTGTAGACGAAAAACTAAAATTAATCGACTAATTATCGAATAATTCATAAAATAAAAGGCCTATTAACTCTGGTCGGTTGAGGTTTAAATTATCTACGCATAATTACGTTCAAATCCGTTTAATCCATAGCTAAAACAATACAAACAAATAGACACAAAAACTTTTGCTTTTAAAATATAAGTAGGATATATTCTGATTCCGGGATAAAATGTTTCGATATTCAACAATACAGCATATCTCTCAATTCTACTCAACACTGGCTCGCGAGTTTACAATCATTTCTAGGCTGTATTGCCGTCACTACGAGCGGACTTTTTCGTCTCCTGAAGAAGAGCTTTCGTATTTCCTGGAAAGGGTCGCAAAGCCCGGTTGGCGATGGCCGGCCAAACCACGTCCGCCTGAACACCATAAGAACAAGGGACACGAAAAACACAACGAAGGTAGCTTTTGTAGCCTCCTGAAGGTTGTTAAAACGTTAAAACTGTTATATATTTTATACTTCTCATATTTGTCCAATTGATATAAATTTTGTTAAAGACTTTTCTAATATTTTAACTCCCGCGATTTATTTCAATTTAGTGTTGATATGAAACTTGGTCTATTTACTTTTTTATCATAGTGACTCCAATTTATGTGTGAAGTGAAGTAGCGGCCTGTTACAATCCCACTGCTGGGAATAGGCCTCCTCTCTCCGTTTCTGGAGAGAAGGGTTGGAGCTAGGACCTACCACGCTGCTTCAATACGTATTGGTAGGTTACACATGTCTCCAGAATTCTCTAGAGATATGCAGGTTTCCTCACGATGTTTTCCTTCACCGAAATGCGTGTGATAAATTGCAATTATCAATTAGACACATGAATTTTAATAGAAAAACTCATTGGTGCCTGCACGGGTTTGAACTCGTGTTCCCCTCGAAAGAGTCGCACGGTCTCACCGCTGGGCTATCACAGCTCAATTTATGTGAGTACACAAAAGTGAAATTATTACTTAATTTAACAAATTAGCTTGAGTGAATAGACTGTACGACTCAGAAAGAAGTCCAATCTTAAAGCCTTTGAGATTTGTTTTGAGTTGTATGTGAAAAAATCGTGGGGCGTTATTATAGTAAAATAGGGGAGCCAGCCTAATATATCTCCAACGACAATGAAGAGAAAGCAGGTGAAACTAGTATTATCTGTCTCTCTTTTTTATGTGTGATAAGACAGAGATAGATATATGAGTTCCATCTTTCCTCTCATGATTTGTTGCGCACCCACAATGCCTCACCTGCCTATGACTCCAGTATAGCTATGTTTGTGCTACAAGTATCTTTTTCTTAGATATATCGATCACTCTAGGTTTTCTCACAATAATATTATACAAATATTATTTTATTCTTTTAGTTAGGTGTTTTTTTTAAATATAATATTTTTCCTTTCTTTCTTTTTATTTTTAGGTTCAGAAGTAAGGGAGAGGAATAAAGCGCCGAATACAATACCACGCAATGAATATTATTGTAAGTGTATGTAATGAAACTTCTATGACAAAAAAATATTTTATTTATTAATCATTGTGCTTATGTTAAATAAACCCATCCAGTCCAGTGCATACTGAAAAACTTGTTGTTAATTTAATGCATTCAAATTTCAACATGTATATTTTTAACAGTTTAGGGTGTCCTGTGTCAAGCATTTACTTAGTATTCTAAAAATTCTAAATGGCGCAATTTTGTTTATTTCATTTTACCAATATAAAAATAGTACTTTCTACTTCGCTAGGCGACCACGGATTAATGCAGGCCCTGGTGTATGATGCAAGAAACACAGCATGGTTCAACAAGAGCATTTCGGAGTCTGCATCCGACGATAAAGCGTGAGTATCTTTTTTACATTTAAGAGGATAATTACGCTCGACATTTATACCGTACCCATGATAATTTGTAGACTTAGAAGATGGTGCGTTGATCTACTAGGGAGTAAATATACAGACCAGGGTTGGCGAATTCATAAAACGCCACCATTAGCACGCGATAAATAAATATAAATATATAGGACACTTACACACAAGGTCGTCCGTCCCCAAAGTAACTAACTTAATACTTGTGTTATGGGTGACGGACAACTGGTAGATATACTACATATATAATTTTAAATACATACTTAAATACAAATATGCACTCAGGCTTGAAGAACCAACTGTTTGTAGAAAATGTTGGCCCTCCGCGGAGCTGAAGGTAGGGTTGCTACCCCATGCGCCAACAGGCCGGTCATACCATATTTTGGGTAAATCAACGATCATGAAATTCATAAAGCCAACATTTTTGATAGTACGCCTATGACCTCATTAAACATTTCATTACAAAAATAGGGCGTTGATGTATAAACGTTCACCTATCCTGCAGGCCTACCATGAACTCTTATTGCGACTCAATTTAAGACGTAAACGACGACTGCAAATCGCTTTTTTTTCGTACCATGAAGTGTTAATTGCATTGGGGTCGTAATGTTTAAAAAAGATAACGTTATATGAACTATAGATAACTCTGTCTCTTTTACTCACATGTTCTTAGGAGGAATTCCGAACGCTCATTCGGCAACGACTTAAAGTGTGCGTCTTTAAGACGTTTTGGTATGAAAAAGCAAAACAATTTCGTTTACGTCTTCAATTGAGTCGCAATAAGAGTTCATAGTAGGGCTGCTGATATAGAAAGAACAAAGCGCCAATCTTAAAAATTGGGAGAAGGCTTCTTCACACAGATTGTAAAAAGTCTATGAAGGGAACCAGTTTTTGGTTAAAATTCGGTACTGATTAAATTGTTAATAATTTTAAGCTTTATTGTATAACCTTATTGCAATTCCATCTTTGTTAATTAAATAAATTTGTTTTGATTTAAAAAAGACATTTCTCGTAATCAAAACATAACCATCATATATTTAATGTGTACAATTTATTAGATATCAATATATATTTTTAAACCCTATGTTGTAGTTACGTAGTCACATATTAATTTTCTTTATTGTAATAATTTAAAGTAGTCTGCAAATTCCGAATATTTTATTCCCTTAAGGCTATTAATATTTGTATATTGTTTATGTTACCATACGCCTGGATAGCCCCTTGACAAAAGTAATTGGATTATTGCCGAGGTAAAGTATAACGGATAAATAAATATATTTATGATAACCAATTAAAACGATAACAACTAAAGAGAAAAAAGCATTTGAAAGCTTACAAAATTTGTTTTACTAAATAAAATCGAATATTTTTTTAACCTAGTTACTAAGAAATTTGTTTTTAATTTATAGCCGCCTATAACTTGATCCGTTTAGAATTTTTTGATTATGTTTTTCTTCATAGTCCCATCTATTTAAAAATCAATCAAAATCGATGTATATAAATAAAATCTACTTTGATATTTGTGTGGGATAAACTTGAAAAAAAAATCAGCAAGTTCCAAGTGTCGATAACATATCGAAGGCAAATTTGGACAAGTCGGCAGAATATGCGAGGACTTTGCTCATAAGACATCGTAATTAGTTCAGATAACAAAAATAATAAGCCAACTAGATGATAAGTAATATATTTGAATTTTGTGTCGTATCCCTTGTACGCTTCCAAGGAATGTAAGTTATTGGGTTTTTTGTAATTATTATGTAATGCAGCAATGGACTGTTGTAAGTTTATGGTTTAATTTAAGTTGTATCTATGAAACGTACATATGTATATATCCTAATATAACCCAGAAGCCCGACGTTAGTAACGGAAAACCATTTGAATTTCTCAAACCGAATGTAAGAATAAGAATATCTTTATTTATATAATTGCACTACTATTATAACTATGCACTTATACAAAGACAAAAGTTCAAAAATACGGATAATAGCAGTGCAATGGTATAAAATGCTGTAAAATGATAATGGTAAAAAACAATCGCTGAGTGTAGCTACTCAGCGATTGTTGAGCTGGGAAGCCCAACACTGATTTTCAGTAGCAGCCGAAACCTAAAACTAATACGTCCCAACGTCAGTAACAACATAAGAAATAATAAAATAAATTAACAATATATATATATAATCAAAGAATATAAAAAAATGAAGAGAACACCTCTACCTGTGACTAAAAAATATTACAAGTAAGCGTGGCACAACTATAAGGAAAATATGTGTAATGCAGCTTATAATCATAATAATACTTGATAATAATATATATAAATAATATATTGTATATACATATTAAAAATAATTACGATAAGTATTTTAAGTAAGTTATATAGTATGTATTTACACTCCCTTCTGTTTATCTAGCAAAAACATCTTATATTTTACACGGAAAGAGTGTATTGACTGTTAATTACGTATTGGCGGAGGAAGGTTATTCCAGCATTTACTTGTTGAATATTTAAAACTGCCTCTAAAAGCGGCTTTTCTGTGATGCGGCGTACGAATCATATAGGCACATGCTCTGGTTGCATGAGTAGTATTAAAATCCCTAGCCCACATTTACAGGTAGCTATACGTCTGGAGTACAATCCTGGCAGCAGCATCAGATCATGCTTATAATAGACTTGCATTCTCATCGAGGCTGGAGCAGTATGTAAAATCTCCGCTCAATTGGACACCGGGAAGTTGGTCAAATTTAACTCGCAAGATTTCTCCTTCACATATATACATTGCAAGTTAAATAAAAGCTTTTAAAAAGCAATGGGAATTTAATAAAGATTAAAGTTTGAAGGTATTCGCAAACATCGTTGTTTCAAAACTAGGGTTCTTTTTATGGAATAGGATGGCAAACGAGCATGCAGTTCACCTAAAGTAATCACCGCCGCCCACGACCTCTCGCAGAGCGAGTGTGTTGCCGTCCTTTTAAATGGTGGAATTCACGCCTTTTGAAGGTACTTATGTCGTACCGATCCGGAAACGCTGCCATAGGGAGATCGTTCCATAAACTGATAGTGCGCGAAATGAAATTATTTGAAAACTGCACTGTAGTGGATCGCCACGCATCCAGATGATGTGGATGATATTTTAACCTACAGTGCGGTTATGGAATTTGACAGCAGGAATAAGGTCATAAAGTTCAATGGAACAATCTCCGTGGAAAATGCGGTAGAACACGCACAGTGATGATACGTTTCTACCCATTGCCAAAGAGTCCAGCCGTTTGCTGATCAACTGGTCTCCAATAATACGAGCTGCTCTGCGCCGTATGCGATCAAATGGCTTGAGTTCGTACTGGGGTGCACCAGCCCAGAAATAAGAACAGTACTCCATGTGAGGCCGGACTTGTGCTTTATATTTTTCTACTTGTCTCACTTCTAACTCCTCGAGTAACATTATTTAAGCTCCGCCATTTATATTCAGGACGTGTAGGGCGGTTGTATATATTAAGGTTACAACTAACCTTAAGTGGCTAGATCAGTTAAATTAATAAGTTGTCTGTATTTCGGCATGTTCCACTTGACTTCTGCCCAGGGTTTGTCTATGCCTTAATATGTTTGTTTGGTCGTAGGGCGGAGTTCATTCAACGTTTTGGATATATCACGGCGTTTCTTGCAACGCACAGCGGTCTTACAAGATGGCAAACGCATCCTCCCAAGGAGCATGATGACAAGTAAGCTGTTTTTTAATTAGGCGCTAAGTATTGGAGCATAGATTTAAGTTTGTCTTAAATTGACCAGGTTCTTATGGAATAAATGCTACAATATTTATAGTAGTTATAGTAATTATAATGCAATATATAATTTATCAATATATTAAATCACTGACGACGATTATCAATTTATAGGATTAATTAATTTAAGCGAATTTCAATAATTTTAAACGTTAATTAGAAGCTTGGATGCAGCTTCCTTTAAAAATTTAAGTCCCAAAAGCTGATCGATCGAATGTCTCAAAAAGTACTGAACGTATTTTTTTCGGTTTTTACTAAGATTTTTAAAAGATTGCACCATCTTTTATTCTTTTGGAAGGTTGTGGTGAATAGTGCATTTCGCTTAAATTCCCGCGGGGTCAGGATTTGTGTGAGAAAAACTGCGTGACACTGATTACCACGCAGGCGAAGTCAGCGCGGTTTGCTAGTTAATATATAAATATATTGTATAATATCAATTTTTCGCAAAATATAATTTTTATTTTTGTAGTTTTCGGATTTCAGTGAAATCACTTTTAACTAAAAAATGTAATCATCATTCTCCTGCCCTTATACCACTTTAAGTGGGGTCGGCCCAACATGTTACAAACATGTTGTCACATGATTTGGCTACGTATTTTACGACCGGCCGCCTGCCTGACGTCAACTTACCTTAGTCGCCTTTTACGATACCTCGGTAAGAAATGAGGGTGGTCTATTCTATGCAGCCGGATACCACACGGCGCTTAACTAAAAATGTAAATAAATAATTATTCTTATTTTGATGTCACCAGCAATGAGATAACTGCGCTAACAAAGAAGCCTATCGTGAGTTTTGTAATAGTGCTGGTAATATATTATAGTAAAAAGTAATATTAGTTACGTTTCGTTGTGTTTGCCCTCATTAACATCGCAATTTACGAAATTCACGTTACAATAAACTAGTTTAGCAACAGCAATTTTTTATTATCAAATTCAAATTCAAAATATTTTTTATTCAAATAAACTTGTAAACAAGTGTGCTTTTGAATCGTCAACATGCACTGCTGGTTCAGAAAGCTGTTCCTACCGAGAAGAATCAGCAAGAAACTCGGCGTTTGCTCTTTTCAAACAATAGTTCTTATCACTAGTTACATATAGTTATTAATGTAAAAGTAATAATAAAATTATTCTGCTATAATCCGCGATACAATACGCGATGTATCGCGGATTATAGCAAAATAATTTTATTATTACTTTTGTATTATGGATCTCCGCAAAGTAACGCCTAATTCTATTAATTAGTTATTAATGTCTTGTTGTGCCGTGTGGTATCCGGCTGCATAGAATAGACCACCCTCACATCTTACTAAGGTGTCGTAAAGGCGACTAAGGTAAGTTGACGTCAGGCAGGCGGCCGGTCGTAAAATAGGTAGCCAAATCATGTGACAACATGTTTGTAACATGTTGTGCCGACCCGACTTAGAGTGGGATCAGGGCAGGTGAATGATGTTGAGTTATTAATGTCTTGTACAGGGTTGAAGAGCAGCTATATCCACGCATTCTTATTGTCTAGCTAATCTTCAATAGTATAATAAGCTATCTGAATTAGCCTTTTTATAATAGTATTTTTAAACTGCTGTAACGGTAAAGTTAAAGTAGATTGTGGAATTTTATTATAGAATCTTATACCCAAACCCACAAACGAATTATGAACTTTTGCAAGGCGCAAAGCAGGAACCGCAAGCTTATGTCGGTTCCTACTTTGTCTATTATATACATCACCAATCCTTTTATCTTGTTATTCCAGGGTTGAATTTGGAAAGCAATGGCCCCGTGCAATTGATGAGGTTTGGTATCGTCGTGCCGTCGAGCAGCACTATGTAGACCCGCTAAGTTTTGTCTACAGTGTGGACTTGAGTACTGAAAAGGTCCCACTAAACGTCAGCTCCGCTATGGTCACGGCGGCGCACGCTGTATTTCATGGAGACGGACATCGAAAAGCACCAGCGGCTGTTGTTGGATTCCAGTTCAAACATGAACGCCTAGCCGAATGGTTTCATAATATAACTTCATCAGTTAGTATAATTTTGTTATCTTTGCATCTAATCAGTTTTATCAATCGAGACGTCTGTGTACTAAAGCCTTTATATCGTTACAAGAATTGCTTGGTAATTACTCACAATTGAAGCTTCCTATTAGGACCAAGCTGTGATAGCTGTGATAGCCTAGCGGTGAGAACGTGTGACTCTCTAGAGACGATCATGGGTTCGAACCCCGGGCAGGCACCAATGAGTTTTTCTATTAAAACTTATGTGTCTAATTGATAAATACAATTTATCACACGCTTTTCGGTGAAGGAAAACATCGTTAGGAAACCAGGATTCTAGGAATATGGTGTAACCTACCAATCCGCATTGGAACAGCGTGGTAGCTCCAATCCTTCTCTCCACAACGGAGATAGGACACCTTAGCCCAGCAGTGGGCATAATAACAGGCTGTTAATTTTTTAAGACCAAGCTTGAGCATTTTTAACACAACACTCACATACTGATTGTGAAAAGGTGAACCTTGATCTTTTGCATCATGAGACGGGCCAAAACTACAATGCATCCCAATTTACTATTCCGTCAAATTTTTTTAATATAGATTTGTCATGTTTTTCCTAAATTTTCATTATCAATAAATGTGTAAATTTTTTTTGTATTATTTATATTTTTTACATAATATTGTCTTTTTGAGTGAATTTTTATATACCTACAAAAAAGTATATAAAATAACATTAAATATTTCATGTTAATTTGGAGATAATGCCAACGCTACATTAATGACTTAACGATAGTTTGTGTCTACAAAGTTACTTAATAGTTATTTGATATTTTCCAGTGCGAGCACAACAAAGAGTGTGTAACTTGTAATGTTTCGGACAATTGGGACTGTTATTTAATCGATAGTAACGGATGGGTGATTGTAAGCGAAGATAGCAGTCAAACAGGACAATTCTTTGGAAAAGTAAGTAGTCATCCAACTTGAGCAAGGCAATGTAGACTAAAGTTAATACTAAATATTTGAACATTTGGCTTAAATACTCAGTTTAAAATATTTGTCCTTTGTAGATACGACCAGATATTATGATGAAGTTAGTGGAAGAAGAAGTTTTTAAAACAGTCCATATTATAGATTATCAAGCAGTCTGCTTTAGAGAGAAGAAGATAACTAATCCTGCATCTGCGATTTTAACGGTACTTCAACAACAAACATTTCTCATGCGATTGTTATAATTGGATTCTGATACAGTCTTATATTTTCAGCCAATTGAGAATTTGCGGCTGGTAATTGCATGGTTTCTCGCAACCACTGTGTGGTTCTACAATTCCATAGCTCTTTGCTTAGCCCAAGCGTCAAGTTACTCATTTGACTATGGTATGTTAAAATATTTCAATAGCACAATCAATGTTATACAATAAATATTATGTTTTTACGTTTTGTCCGTCGTATTTTATTACAATCAAATGAAGGGGAGAATCAGACTTAGTAATTTTATTTAGAATTATTTGCATACTCGATGTTGCTCTTGCGCGTTGTCAGCATGGTCTATACAATTTGCATGACAACGAATGTTAAAACAATCAATCAGAACGTTATATGTATGTGTTTTCCACGCTGTGCTAATTCTGTTCTTGCGGAGTTGTTCAAACCATTTCAAATGCGATTCTTTAATTATAATAAGAATATATTCCTTCTGTTCTCATATTGGTGATAAGGAAAAAGAAAAAAAAACATTTTAGTAAAATAAGCTCAAGAAAACTATTTCGATTGATGCAACTCTTAAATTTTTGAGACTTTTCTGTGTTCTAACTTCTTACTTCTCACGATAATCTCAGTCACTGTTGCACAATTAGGATCGAGCTGCATGCGAGTGATCTATAATTAACTCAGGATTACGTTAGTTTATAGTCACATCAAAATTATTCTCTTGGAGTCATCAATTGGATGTAGCCAATATTTTATGACAGTAGTAACGACTCCATCTTATTTTCAGACTTTGTTTCAACCACTGGTGAGTTAATAGATCGAGCACAGTAGATCGTTGCTCTCTGGCACAGATGGATATCCAAATATTGTTTGTTATGTTTATTTGAACGTTGATCCGTAGCTACAGATTTGGAATGTGCATGTTTCTTACATTAACCTACTCCATTTCATTAAGAACATATTCAACGTTTGTCCACGAAACATTTTAGATTTGACGAAGAAATTTACGAGTTATATGCTGATCCTGAGCTTGTTTTGAGCAAACATCTGATACGCTTATGCCAAATTTAGCATCCATATTTTAAAAATTATAACCACGGTTGAAGCGTAATGCGGTCAGCTACACTTTTTATTTATTTAAATTAATTTAAATTATAACAGCATGGGTGGTTGCGGAGATTTCCTTATTTATTTTGCTACATAACATACTAATTTGCAAGAAGCTTATTCCTTTTTCTATATAAAGTTTTTGATGAATATATTTTCTGTATATATTATAGTAGGTACAACATTTTTGATATATTTTTATTTTCTTGTTTTTATATTTATCTATATTTCGAGGCAATCAATCTATGTAGAAATGTTCTGAGTTGCATTGTTGCAATCCAAATGAAATCCTTAAGAACAATTGACTATAAAACTCATTCGCATGTAAGTATGACGCAAATATTATTGTTATGTTAATGGCATATTTTTTAACACGCAGGGTCTTACCAATATGAAAATGACGAAACTGATGATCCGACAATGATCAAACCAGCAACGACAAGGATGCTTGAAAGAGATTTCGAGAAACTGGTTTTGATTAATAGAACCAGACCGACTCCGTGCGATAGGGAAATGTATTTGTATCAGTTGGATTACAAGAATTTGGATGAAAAATTGAACAAGCCCGTTAAAGAGTGCGACAGACCGTTCTACGCACAATTAGTGAATTATACCAACATGCTGTTGGTTGTTGTTGATGCAATGTGCGCCAAACAAGACGTTCCTATATATCCCATAGATGCTACCGAAGTCCAGTATAATGAATCTTTACCATGTTTGAAGCATATGCACCCGTTATATAGACAACAACCTAGCTCTTGCATCAGAAATCATACAGAGGTAGTATTGAATTTCGTCTACAACGATTAATCACTATAAAAGCTGTGATAGTCCAGCGGTGAGACCGTGCGACTGTCTTGAGGGTCACAGGTTCAAACCCCGGGCACAAATGAATTTTCTGTTAAAACTTAAGTGTCTAATTGATACTTGCAATTTAACACACGCTTTTCGGCGAAGAAACACTTCGTTAGGAAACCTGCATATCTCTAAATATTTCTGGGGATAAGTGTAACCTATCAATCCGCATTGGAATAGCATGGTGGGTCTTAGGTCCAATCCTTCTTTTAATAACGGAGAGGGAGACCTAATCCCAGCAGTAAGATTGTAACAGGCCCTTTCATAACTTTAGGTTTAAGTTAGGATAAATCGTAATCGTCAGTTATCAAAATTTTTCAATAAGGTGTCTTGCTTATAGTAGAATGTGCAAGAAAATATTATTATTATCATAAGTATAGAATTTATGTAGAATTTCGACAATATTTCGAATATTTAGTTAATATTAAAAAGATAAAATTAAATAAAAATACAAAAGTTATAAAAAAAAAAATTGAAAAAGTAATTAAATCCAAATTAGGTAATATTATTGCTATTATATGACTTAAATTTAATATAATATAACTAATTAATAATGATTGTGTCAATTATTGTTTTATGACATCGCCTAACATTGACATTATTACATTGTACGGTAGCTTTAATTATTTTGACGAATGACGAGATAACCTATAATTAATAGAACATTTATAAATGAATTCAGAATAACTAATTTTAAGTAAATATTTAAATGTAACTATTGTTAGTTGTCAATTGAATAAATAAATAACAATATGGACTAGTAAGTGCCTAAACAGATATTACTATAAACTTTCCCCATAAAACTTTCAGGAAAGCAACATCGATATGTGTGGACGAGGCAGTCTACTCTACAGAAACTTGCTTTGGATACCCCTGTGCGTAGTTTTATTAATTCAATACTTTTAAAATTGAGCCAAAGTATCTATCTATTGTGCCCAAAAAATATTGTTTTTGTTACGGTTAATTGTGCAATAGTTTATTCAAAGTTAACAATGTCAAAAATAACATGTCATTTCACATATCAATATTGTTATAGGAATGAAAATTATCGTACTAAGCTGCAGATAAATATACTTGTTGAATAGGTTTGTTCAGAGACCTGCATGAGTAGGTTTGCTAACTTATTAAATGTAGTCCAATAAACTAAAACGAGGACTTATGATTCAGTATTATCATTTTTTAATAAAATACTCCACTACTTTGGTAAGAACTAAATATAGAAATTCGTGCAACATTAAATGCAGATTGCATGTAGCTTCTACAACGCCAGAATTAAAGGCATAAAGCATATCAGTTAAATGTAATGTTCAGTATTTCAACTTTTATATATTAAATAGGATTCTTTACATGTTCTCAGTAAGATTTTTAAATTTGTCAACTGCGTGTAAAAATTTTAAACCAATGAAACTATTAAGCTGAATATATGATTAATGAGCCTATTGGTAATATAAGGAATCTTGGAATTTTAACAATATTTAAATCTATAGTGTTTTAAAAATGCAAAATTGTGTATCAAATAGTTAAATAAAATTAGAATTATTAATTTTATTCTAACACTACTATATTTTTTTTCGAATTGACGCCGTCCTGGAAAGTTAATTTTAAACGGGTCAAAATGTTTCTATATTCGTTAAATTTGAACTAATTATTCTTTCTGTGTCTAGTGTTTTTTAAATCTCTAAATTTAGGTGTAAAATATTAAATGTTGTAAAGAAAGTAATATATTATGTATAAATAGTTTAAATGTGATTTCCCTTCCCTAAGATTTGTGATTTGTTTGGTACAAAATAAATGTTTATTATATTTTATGAATATTTTATTTTAAATTCAATATTCTACTTATAGAAGTTTTATTACATCAGACAGATTTATTATTCAACAAATAATCTATTGTTTTACTTTTTGGTACAAAGTAGTAAACAATATTAAATCCTACTTTTAATCTATTGTTAACTATGGATAAACACATCTAGATATGAAATTCGGTAAATGACTTATAATTGTTTTTGGAAATTATATAAAACATTATCTATGAATGGTAGAATTTCTATTGCAAAGGATGGTATGATAGAGTAATTAAGTCCTGAGTACAAATTAACTTATATTGTCACCAATGAATTAAAAGAACAAAAACAGACACAGATTGAATAAAATAATTGTGGAGGTTAAGAATAAATATAAATATATATGGGACACTTAACATGGTCCCCAAAGTAACTAACTTAATACTTGTGTTATGGGTGACGGACAACTAATAAATACACTACATATTTCATTTTTAATACAAACTTCAATACAAATATACACCCAGAACCAACAAATTGTTTATAGAATATGTTGGCCCTCGGCGGGAATCGAACCCACTACCCATGGAGCTGAAGGCAGGGTCACCACCCACTGCAGTAATAGGCGAACTAGTTAAAATTAAAGACTAAAGATAACTAATATACTTTTATTTTAAATAATGCATCCAAATCACTCAGCTATTAGCTCTTCCCGCCAGTCTCAGCTTTATATCTAGCCATAAAGTCATGTATCTCTGCCATGAGGGCTTGGTATCTCTGATGCCTGAGTAATGACTCCTGGAGCTGCTCAAGAGGTTCACCTCCTTGCATGAAGACTTTTAAACTGTGTGTAGTACCACCACCTTCTCTATGCTCCGTTATTCTGTCTTGCGGATAGTTATATGTTCTTATCTTCTCATTTCTATTGCTCTGCCCAATCTAAAAAGGCATTAAAATTTTTATTTATTTTCTTAATGGTAATATTTATTCTTTGATTTAAAAAAAAGGCAGCATTGATTCTGACGCTGGCAACACGAGTTTTAAGGCTACTATAGTGAAGAGGCGATGGGGGAAAAACTGATGACAGATATTAATCTCTGGACTTTTCTAGCATAGACAAGTTGCTGTGCCAGAACCAGGAAACTGATTACTATTTGAATTTTAAATACATATTTAAATTTTTTAGAATTTGTTACTTTATTTTCAGCTACTAAATATTGTTCAAGTGTGTTTTATTGCACTTCAGACTATTTAATTGTATTTATGCTCAATAAATTGTCTGGAGTTGGAAAATTTTAATATATGTTTATTCACCTTATTTCTATAAATGAAATTTAAATATATAATTTACAACTGAAGAAAGGCTAATTAAGAATTATCTTGATTTCAAATAATTTTTTATCAACAAACTTATATTATTTACCTGTGATTTCCTTTCACTATTAATTTTACTTGATTGTTCATCCTGCTGTTTTTGTAACAACAAAGTACGTAACTTCTGCAGAGCAATTTGCTTATTTTTTATTTGCGATCTACCTTCTTGACATTCCACTGTTGTTCCTGTAGGAATATGGACGATCCGAACAGCACTATCTGTTGTGTTTACATGTTGACCTCCAGCACCACTTGCTCTTTTAGTTTCTATATTCAAATCCCTCTCGGGTATATCTAGTTCTATTTCAGTGGGCTGAGGTAATACAGCAACAGAAACTGTACTTGTGTGTATACGGCCACCTTTCTCAGTAACTGGAATCCTCTGGACCCGATGTACACCAGCTTCCATTTTCATTAACTCTGGTACACCTGAATATTAAAGTTATTTCATCAAATTGCATAATAATAATGAAAGAGAAAATAATTAGTTTATTATAATTAAATCATTTAGTTAACAAAAAAAACCATAAACATTACATTTAATAGAAAATAAGCTACATTGTTGGACTCTCAACTGAAAAGTCATGTGTCAGTAGACTAGGTAAACAGAAGACTTTAAAAATCTACGGAGCTACTGGACCCAAATGGCACATGATTGAGTCGCGAGCATATCCATTTGAAGAACAAAGTCACATTTCCTATGCTTATATAGAGTAGCTCTGACTTTTCATGAGATAGGGCAATATTTCCAAAAGAAGCTTATGTCATACAATAACTCTGTGAAGATGATGCAGGAATACTTGGGAATAGATTAAGTTAACAACATAAATTACATAACAAGAGTTATATTCAGATTAAATATATTTTACATAAAATATTTTGAACCTTACCTAACCCCTGTATCAATAAAGAAGCCTTTCTTATACCACCAATATCAGATCTTTCAAAAGATGCAACATCAATCTGCCATTCTTTATATACAGAATATGACTTATACAAATCGAAAAGCTCTTTTGCAAAGAGCATAGCCTCTTGTCCGCCTGCACCAGCTGCAACTTCTACTAAGACACCCCCTTGGGTGAGAAATGGCTCTAAAAGTATTGAATGTAGATCACCATCAACTTCTTTGATGCGCTTCAAATATATCTGCGCCTCTTCTTTAATCATTTTCTTTATTTCTTCGTCATGCCCATCACGTTTGTTCAACTCTTTTAGTGAATCGATGCTGTCGAAAAGAGCTATTCTTTGCTCTAGTACACTTACTACGGGTTTTATTTCTTGAAGGCGCTTAACTTCTTCAACACTTCGTCGTGGTTTGTTTTGTAGGTTATCATGTTCAACAATCAAATGTTTTAAATAAGTCTGTACAACAGGTTCAGATAAGTTTAATGTTTTCTGGGTTGAATATGAGCGGAGAATTATGTTTTCTAACTTATACAGCGAACGTATTAGAGTTAACCTCAGCAAAGGCATATTTCATATGATGAAAAGACACAGTGACAGATTATTAATCCCAACAAAAGTAGTTAAATTACTGATTTTATACAGAAATGTTCATTAACGAAAATTTTAAGGAATTCATTTCAAAAACGTCTAATTGACATTGTCAATATTAAATTTATGTAATTGACATTTCGTTCAACGTTGATGACATATTCGCAGTTATAGAGTCGTTTAAAATAATAAAAATAAACTGTTTTTAAATTTTCACTTTTGAACTTTGGACTTATTACTAAAATAATTAACATTTATTTAAATAATCGTTAAACAAGTTAGCGTCTGTTCCGTATTAAAGCTTAAAACGACATCTAGTTACATTGTTGTGAGCAATGCGTTTGCTCTTAATATTTTTATTCCTCACTCAACAGATGGCCTAAAATCATTAATATATAATTGTAATTTATGTAGGTAATTTATCTCATATTTAAATGTTCTTTCTTTTTTTTATTAGTTTATAAATTAATAATATAGTATCAAATAATATAATACTTTGTATTAGAAAGAATTTATAAGAACCTGAATTCTAAATTGAACATGACTGATAAATACAAAACAACAATTCAATATACCTACCTACCTATATGACGGCTTTCTACAATTATGTTTTAAATCGTCGATATTGTTGAAATGTAGGACAAAGTCAAGTCACCTTAATGCTTTCATGAAAACATTTACCTAATACCTTTGAGATTTCAAATAAAATAAATGGTAGGTTTATTCTTCTTTCATAGGTCTACAGATAGGTCCAGATATCTTCTAACAAAAAAAATGGTCACGTACATTGCAATAATAGAAACGCTATTATGACATATACAATATTAATGCTTATAACTTTAATACGTTAGTTGCTTGAAGCATATAACATTTGATACTTTACACCGTATAATTTATAATATATAATTTATATATAATAAATATCAAATTAGTTATTGCTCAATAAAGACCTAACGCGCGCGTCATTTAATCAATGGTTAATCTCACTCATGGCTTTTATTATAGTACCTATGTCATTTGTAATAAAAAAGGTCTTTAATCCAATTAACAATAAATTGTTGACATTTTCGTCACTCCCTTGGCAATAAAATTCTATACTTCCTGCTTATCCTTAAAATTTTTATTCGAGGCTTAAATTAGAAATAGATTAGCATCCGTTTATTTCTTAATATTTCCTATCATATGAATTATAATAAAAATGAGTCTGCTCTCTATCTGAGCAATATGATATTTGCTACAATTGATGCATAAACATCGATCCAACATATAAAAAATCCCATTTTTCTTTCAGGAATAGAATAATAACAATATAGTGCGAAATTCAGGCTATATTAACATCGCGGGTAGCTAGTATCATCATCCTCCTGCCCTTATCGCACTCTTAGTGGGGTCGGCATTTACAAACATGTTGTCAAATGATTTGGCTACGTATTTTACGACCGGCCGCCTGCCTGACGTCAACTTATCTTAGTCGTATTTTACGACCCCTCGGTAAGAAAGAAGGTGGTCTATTCTACTCAACCGGATACCACACGGTGGGTCGACTTACCTAAGTCGCCTTTTACGACACCTCGGTAAGAAATGAGGGTGGTCTATTCTACTCAGCCGGATATCACACGGCGGGTCGACTTACCTTGGTCGCCTTTTACGACACATCGGTAAGAAATGAGGGTGGTTTATTCTACTCAGCCGGATACCACACGGCATTCGCGGATATCTAGTATATAATAATTTAATCTATTGACCTGTCCGTTGCATGCAGCTAATAACAGGTCAATTCTGTGTTAAATGTAACAAGAAAGTGAATTATAATAGTAGGTATTCCATTTTAGCGTTTCTCTTGACGTTTACCACATCGACCACAATAGACTAGGAGCTATTGACTACTGACAAAAGAACATCATGCATCTTTCAGATATTTACTGATGTGGTCGAAATGTTTTAATTTTAGTAATGAATATTAAAAATTGAAGTGTTTTATTTTACACTTGCTAGTTATAGATAAAACACAGTCGAATTGTTTAGGATTTGGCAGTTATCTCAATAGCGGAGTCATGTTTATGAGTCACATTTTTAACGCGGAAGTATTACTTTTGGATGCTCCTTCAATAAAGGTAATAAAAGACGTGATGTTGAATTTTTATTTTAATATAATCGACCCAAATGATGACCTGTTTACGAGAAGTGCAACCATTGATTTTTGCTGGTGTTCTTCTGCCTATATTAATGTACGAAGCTCAGATGAGTAATTTCGCCTCTAGCATACTAAATTACACTACATTTGTAAATTTTTAAAGAACTGATTATATTGTTATAGTACAAATTTATATGAAAAATCCGTATAAATAATATTGATGGGTAAGTGTGTTAATTTATTTGTCGTACTTACACTTTTACAGCTGTGATAGCCCAGCGGTGAGACCGTGCGACTCTTACGAGGGGAACACGAGTTCAAACCCGGGCAGGCACCAATGAGTTTTTCTATTAAAACTCAAGTATCTAATTGATAATTGCAATCTATCACTCGCTTTTCGGTGAAGGAAAACATTGTGAGGAAACCTGCATATCTCTAGAGAATTCTGGAGATATGTGTTACCTTCCAATTCGCATTGGAGCAGCGTTATAGGTCTTAGCTCCAACCCTTCTCTCCAGAAACGGAGAGTGGAGGCCTATTCCCAGCAGTGGGATTGTAACAGGCCGCTACTTTACTTACACTTCTGAACACAGCAATCGATAAATATAATTTTTAGTTTAATTTTATAATTGCGGAAATTGAAGGACAGGCAAGAAATAGTAATCACTATCACTCAATAGTGATCACATTTCGCTACTAAACTTTATGCAGACGAAACTGCGCACAAAAAACAGTAAAACAAATTTGAATAGATCACGAATTTCTCCCGTTAACGTGCTCTTGGCCTATAAAGTTTTGTATTGATGAAATAATTAGGATGAACAAAAGTTCGAATACAAAGGTTTTCCTGACAGACCGCAAGGACATCACTCTTGCCACATTCTCGTGCTATTAGTGCTAATGACGAACGGACAAACGGACCGCTATTGTTATCGCTCATACCACATCACTTCCTTTCATTTTGCATGCAGCTTTTTGTGTAATTCGTGCTAACCGACTAATTTCAAAATTAAACCATTATATTTTGTTATACATGGTAACGGTTACTATTATAAATAAATATATGGGAAACGTATATACACTGACTTACTTACTTAATACTTGTGTTATGGGTGATAAAGAACTGGCAAGTATATACATATATAATTTTAAACACATACTTTAATACAAAAAAATACGCCCGTGCTCGATGAAGAAACAAATTGTTTTTTAAAAAATGCTCGAAATGAACTACGATACTTTAGGCAGGGTTACTGCCAACTGCGCCAACGGACTAGTCCAATTACAATTTGTATAGAAAGAGGTAAGTATAAAATCCGTCTGACGATTATCTGCCTGAGGTGGACTCTCGAGTACTTTGCTCACATAGCTCGGAAAAACGCTAGCAGTATTGAAAGGCTTGTGATCACAGGAAATGCCGACGGAAGGAGACAACGTGGACGTAGCCCAAGACGTTGGTCGCACCAGGTCATGGAAGCTCTCAACTTCCCCCCTTTATTGTGCTTTTCATACGGACGGCGGAGAATAGGGTTAAGTTAGGTTAATATAATTTTAAATAGATACTCAAATACAAATATTAGGTCCTTACATATGAAATTGGCGTTTTGTCGTACTGGCCACTTTGATCTCAAATATTACCTTTATGGTTAGGAATTCCAAATTCAAATTCATACAGCTATTTACTCATGCATTTGTGTTTCAAACCCCCTAATTCATTTGTTTTTTCTTCTTTTGTTTTTTTCTTTGTGTCACTCTGTTTACAAAATGGAAAACATGAAATATCGCGTTATTTACGAGTATGAGTTCCACCGTGGCACCAGTGCTGCAGAAACGGCTCGAAGGATTAATGATGTGTATGGTGACGGTGTCGCAAAAGAAAACACGTTGCGTTTTTGGTTCCAACGTTTTCGTTCTGGAAATTTCGACCTGCAAAACAAGCCTCGTGGACGGCTGGAAACCAAAGTTGATAATGAAGAATTGAAGGCTATTGTGGAAGCGGATTATGGAATTTTAATTAAGGAATTTTAAATCGAATCATTACCTGTGATGAAAAGTGGATCCTCTACGATAATCGGAAGCGCTCATCGCAATGGCTGAACCCTGGCGAACCAGCCAAATCCTGCCCTAAGCGAAAATTGACTAAAAAAAAGTTGCTTGTAAGTGTTTGGTGGACTAGTGCCGGTGTCGTTCACTACAGCTTTCTTAAATCTGGCCAGACGGTTACGGCAGATATCTATTGTCAGCAACTGCAAACCATGATGGAAAAGCTAGCTGCTAAGCAACCGAGGCTGGTCAATCGCTCTAGGCCACTCCTGCTTCAGGACAACGCTAGACCACACATTGCACAGCAGACGGCTACCAAATCAGAGGAGCTTCAATTAAAATGTCTTAGACATTCACCGTACTCTCCGGACCTTGCTCCAACAGATTACCATTTTTTTCGCAATTTGGATAACTACTTGCAAGGAAAAAAATTCAACTCCGATGGGGCAGTCCAAACCGCCTTCAAAGATTTTATTGTTTCCCGCCCGAATGGTTTTTTTAGTAAGGGGATCAATGAACTACCTATGAGATGGCAAAAGTGCATACATAGCAATGGTACATATTTTGATTAATTAAATATATTTCATTAAAAAAAAACGACTTTATGTTCCTCCCATAGAAAACGCCAATTTCATATGTAAGGACCTAATATACACCCAGTCTCGAAGAGAGTTCTCCAGTTAGCCCGCGGCGGGAATCGAACCCGCGATCCACGGAGCTGAAGGCTGGGTCACTACCCGGTGCGGCTACGGGCCAGTTGTTGTTATGTTATGTTTCATTATTTGCAGTTGATCTAAAGTAGGCTTAAGATAAACTAAAGTCTTAAGCTTTTGGTACAGGTGTACAAAACAACTAACCCACTGTTGGTTAAGGACTCTTTCTCTTTGAAAAGAAGTATTGGAAGGTAATTTTTTCTGTTGTTTTTACTGTATGGCTTTCCATCGCGGTGATTACATGAGACCATTATTTTATATTTTTAACAAAAACAAACCTTCTTATGCCATACTACTATAACTATCATTCATTACATCCTTAACGTTATAACTTAATACCCGAGTCTATTTATAGACAGTAACGATATCGACATATCACATCAATTACATAATATGCGCCTAGAATAGAACTGTTAGCATAGCTTGTCTGTACAACTGTTATTTACCAGTATTTCTTATTAGGTGCTCCTTGCGACTTCACCGCTTTAGAAAGGATACGTATAATACCCGTAGTTACTAATAACTGAAAGTAATGTATATTTGGTTTTCTCTGGTAACATTAATTTTATGGAAATAAAAAGTACCCTTCGTATTACTCTAAGCTTAGACCTACCTGTAAGCAAATATTGTAAAATCCGTTTAGCGGTTGAAGTCTCAACGCCGCCGTGTGGTATCCGGCTGAGAAGAATAGACCACCCTCATTTCTTACCGAGGTGTCGTAAGAGGCGAGTAAGGTAAGTTGACCCACCTTGTGATATCCGGTTGAGTAGAATAGACCACCTTCTTTCAAACCGAGAGTTCGTAAAATACGACTAAGGTAAGTTGACGTCAGACAGGCGGCCGGTCGAAAAAAAAAGTAACCAAATCATTTGACAAGATGTTTCTAACATGTTGCGCCGACCCCGCTTAGAGTGGGATAAAGGCAGTAGGATTTGTGGTTTGAGTCTCAACGCGGTACAGACACACACACACACGCCCACAGACATACATCTATTATATTTGTAGAATGTACCAAAATGAAAAGCAAAATGGTATTCAATTTCATATGGTAATAAGTACACGACATTACACGACAACTTAATCTTGACTATGCTTAATAGAATTTTTACATAGTCTTCTACTAGATGGTCGGTTTCCACGAATTTACTAATCTTTTCTGTACAAGAATGGTGGTTTATCATAGTTAAAGGTCTTTTAATAACCATAAGTCTATATAGCATATGCCGATACGCATTGGAAAATGCATTTATATGATTTATTTTTAGTTACGAGTTATATCATACAAACCTATAACATCCATATATATACCTTAAATCGATCGAAACATCGATCTTTTCCTTCATTTCATTTTCCTTCATCAAAGAAAGAAAAGCCAACGAACTAATTTTGGCTATTTTAATATGTACATACTACATATATAGTGTATGTATTATAAAATTTTACAATTACAATTGTAGAATTTTATATTCCGATCCTTTTAACAATTTTCAGTTTACTTTTGGTCATCAAGTTTACAATTCAGAAATATGTTGGAAAATAATGAAAAACGAAGTCAAAAGTCGCAGGTATAGCCTAGTTACATAATTTATGAAGTATCAAATGACACGGTAGCTTCGTTGTCTGTCTGCTCGTTTGCTCAAAAGGCATTGAATTAAATTAATAGCGTCTTATAAGCTATAATGGCGGCTAATGCAGCATAATTACAAGCGAAAGAGTAATTAAGGTGTGAGCACACGAATTTTACTTGTTGCGACAGAGCTGCATAAAACTATTTAACAAAATTTTTTATATAAAATAGTTAAAAATGATGTTGTGGTCGCGTTCACAACAATACGTTACAAAACATAATTTTTAGTTTTACTGTTACAATTATAAGTAATTACAATTTCAAAAATTAAAACAAACAGAAGAGAATAGAAAACCAAAAAAAAGAACGACATATAGCCTCAAATTAAGTCTGAAATAAGAATTTTACTACATTTTTTCATAAATGATGAAAGTCTATATTTGGATGTGGGATAACATAGGCTAAATCTTTTGGCTTATTTCTAATGTTTTCACCATTAATCTTCACCTGTTTGAAAATCTTTGTAGAAAATATTTAAAATAGAAAATATGAATAAAAAGTGCATTATAATTTTGATTTAACATTTGTCACGTAACGACGCCTAATAGCACGATAGGCGCCTGTCACGTAGGGTGGTAATATCACTTCACAATTTACGGTGGGTGACAAAATTACGGGGGTTCGGTATCCCGAAATAAAAGAAATAGTTAGAGCAGAACTTCGTATACTATGAATGACTTAAAGAACAAAACTATTACACTACAAACTTCTAAAACACTGATACTAATTAATTTTAACAACTTGCCGAAAGTTAACCGAAACGTTAAACAATTGAGACTTGTATCACCTCGTCCGCGAAGGCGTAGTCTGACTCAAATTCAAAGACACATCCACGAGGCGGGAACGAATAAACAACTAGGTACTAATCCAAATGAGCGGGGTTCCCCGAAATACGTATGCTACACATTTTATATTATAATTTACAATTATTGTATATCATTTTACTTGGGCGTGAGCAAATAATTTTCTTACTTGCACGAGTTTCATGATTTTCCATTTAACACTCATAAGCTCATTATTCCCTATCATTTCCAATTACCTCGTTTGTCCTAAGTCGCCACTGTACGACTGTCTATAAGAAATTCGTTGACGCAAATAATGGTATAAACACACCTTTACTACCAGCTAACTAACGTGTTACAGTCATGCGTCACATTAATGAGTAAATTTGTCTTGTCAGTCTAGTGAAGAACATGTAAGTCGATTAAAAATGTCTTTATATATGAAAGTCGAGCGTGTTATCGTTTTGACATGTAAGAATAGTGATTTATTTGTTTAAACTCGAACGGTTTTATACAAAAAGTTGTAGTTAGGTCGGTAGTAATACTGAATACACTTACTTGAAAGTGATGATAAGCATCACGCGGTTTTACCTTTTGTCATCACACCAGAGCAGTTTTTCAGAAAAATAACATTTATGTATAAAATAAAGGAAATGAAAATATTTCTTCCCCGAACTCCTTAATCTCGTAGAGGGTTCCGGGCCATTAACCGGGCGAAGTGGGAACATTCGTCTGAATCCCGCAAATATTGGCTCACTTAGTTTACTCGCCTACACATAAATGACCGCACAGCTTAAGTGGGATTACATATAAAAGGTGATTGACGCGAAAGCATTTCTTAAAAATCTGTGCCCCAAAAGCCTTTCAGTATATTAAGAAAATATTGTATATTGTTTACCTTTGATGGCAAAGTAACCGAAAAGAAGCTAGGCTTCTTTGTTCTGATTGGTCTTGTACCGTTATATGAAAACTATAAAGTACTCAATTTCTTTTTAACTTCTTTTATGAACATACATTACCAATTACAAGATCTAGTAGCATAGAGATTCTTCAAAGACATAAATGATCATCGATTGGTTGAAATAGAGAAACGACTGTTCCTTTCGCGAGAATCCCTAGTGCCGCAGCCTAACATAACTAAATTCAAATTCAAAATATTCTTTTGTTCAAATAAACTTGTAAATAAGTGCTTTTGAATCGTCAACTTTACTGCTGGTTCGGAAAGCTGTTCCTACCGAGAAGAACCAGCAAGAAACTCGGCGGTTGCTCTTTTTAAAATATAAATCTTAAAACTAGTTACATTTAGTTATTACTGTCTTCACGTATTAACGTCCTAAAGATCCTCGTTATAATGTTTATTAATTAATTAATAAGTATTAAAAGCAATCATAGACAATATTATAATAAGATGTTTGTATTTCAAAAGTAATAATAAAATTATTTTGCTATAATTCGCGATACATGATTCAAATAGAAAATATTTATAGTATACACGACAAAATCGCAAAGCCGCCGCACAACCACCACCAAAATATCTACGATTCAAAAGTAATAATAAAATTATTTTGCTATAATCCGCGATGCAGTAAATAGAAAAAATATATAGTGTTAAATGTATAGTTGACTATCCGTATTTTCATACCCGATACGTGGAAATAGCAAAGGCTTTGCGATTTTGTCGTGGAGTCTATCTCCTGATGATGCTTGGGTTGCGGGGCGAAACGATTGTTGAGTTTGTGATAGTGAACGTGCTAGTGCTTGTGTATTGTGGTGGAAGTGGTGGAGGTTTGTGCATGTGTTTTTACGAATCCTGCACGTATCGGGTATGAAAATACGGATAGTCCACTATACATTTAACACTATATATATGTTCTATTTACTGTATCGCTGATTATAGCAAAATAATTTTATTATTACTTTTGTATTATGGAACTCCGCAAAGTAACGCCTAATTCTATAAATTATGTTTGTATTTCTCATCTTACAATGAAAGCTCAAGACAAATTCAAGTTACTCACGCTGTTATAGCCGTCGGTACCTACGTTAGTCTTGGACCATTTCCTCAGAGTGCTCATTCGCACTCGACTCATTCCGCTTTAGTTTACCACTTAAATAAATATCGCACGTTTGCGCAATATTACCTCTAACACTACTTTACACTTTGTGAAGGAATTTATTGCTTGTAAGGGTCTTGTTGGATTTATGTATGTGCTTTAGGAAACATTGCGATGTAGAGTTACTTAGTGTAACTAAATAACTTAATTGGTAAGTATAAAAATGTATATTCATAATGCGAGCTTTGTATTCTGACTTAGATTTTTGTTATTATCATCAGGTTATATACATGGCTACACAGAAGTCGCCCCTCTTGTTCTGTAAGTTAGAAATGAACTTTATACGACGTGAGCAAGTTTTCTCACGCCATTAGGTTTTTTGGTTTCGCAGTGAGATGTTCGACGACTAATTATTGCGAATCCCAATTATTATATACATATATTGATATTATTCATAGATTCAAATGAGGAAGAATCATGTGTTTTACAACTCATATTTACGGGTTTTTTTTGTATGGAAAGAGTTTTACCATGCCTTTAATATAAAAGAGTTTATCGAGAAATAGAAAAATTATAAATAAAGCATTGATTTAATAATATCCTGATAATATAACAATAAAAAATTCTTGGTCGCGAATATTGAATACGAAATTTACAAAAAAAAGTGAAAATGGATTCGTTATCAGCGACCCCAAATACTCGAAAATATAAAATTTCGAAGCTTTCAAGACAACGTTTTGATATATTGGCCGGGTTTTTGGAATTCCGTCCCACTGTGTGGCGTTTAAAAGTAGCTGTTGATGTAGGCTGGCGCAGATCGGTAATGAGAGCATTAAACTGTATAAGATGTGACAATTTAAGAAAATTTGTATAAGTTTGACTTAAATGAATTTTGCACTAAAGGCAAAACAAAGTTTGCACAATTGTGCAAAGATAGCTAGAGACGTTAAATATAGCAAGAAGAAATATGAATGAGTCAGATACACGTACAGTGCAAATAACCTGTCCACAGTATGTTTCTTATCTGAAATTGTTTGCGTGTACGGCTAGCCCGGGCTAATAGCCCATTAGCTGGCCGAGTGATTGCCTAGATTGTTTCTGTTGTACCTGTAGAAGTGTGCAGTATTTGCATTATCTACACCGCATCGTTTGAGCATTAAACAAACGAATAAAAATCTACGAATCTAAAATCTACGAATACTTTGTATTGACATTGATAACTACCAGATCATATTTGCAGGCGATAGATTGTATTAAATATTAAATAAATTTCTTCACGCGATCAACAGAGATATCAAAATCCAAACCAAAAATCAAGAATTACCCCGGATACCTAAGCAACTACCGTTGAGACAAACTGTTCAAGGTGCTGGTCGCAGCTCAGCGTATACTATTTTTCAAATTCAAATTCAAATTCAAATTAGTTAATCAGAATAATATCTTTTATTCAAGTAAACTTGTAAACAAGTGCTTCTGAATCGTCAACTCTACTGCTGGTTCGGAATGCTGTTCCTAGCAAGAAGAACCAGTACGAAACTCGACGGTTGCTGTTTTAAAAGTATAATTCTTATAACTAGCATACCAGCATACCAGCAGAATAGAGTATGACTGTGATGTGATGATCATGGCGGTTATGCGGGAAATGTAATAATTATCAATCATCATTGTCACTGATAAATTCATCATGCCGCCAGAAGCATAATAAATAAATTAATACAAAGAAAACTTACGAGTGACTTAACGCACGCTTCAGTTTTAGGAAATCGAATGCGAAGGCAAGGTTTCTTTTACAAACAGCTTTCTTTTACGCAGTACAAAAAATATCCTTTATATCTAGTAAACCATTTTGCTTGTAAATGGACTTAAGTAATAAATTTTTAAAATTACGTTATTACTTATATTTTAACTTTGTTTGCAATCTCATAATAGTAAGAATGAATGTTGTGGTTTTACTTTACCGTTTCCCGTGAATTGCATGAATAACGAATTACTGCCTCGTGTATGCAAATAGTTTGCGTGTTTAACTGTTTTGTAATGAACAACCTATATTTATTTAGGCCACTAAAGTAGACATTTTGTTGCTAAAATCTGAAATAAATCATAAGATCCTATGTAGTAATATTAATCAAATTAAAATGCAATTCAAATAATGCATTTTTTTAATTATAACCTTTCGACTTAAGCCTTGTATCGCTTAACATCATATTCGCCAGAAAAGATGATCAACTTTTATTAGATAGGTTTAAATAATACGTCAATGACCATATAATCAATGAGAACTCGTGATCCTTGCTAAGGATTTTCGGGTACAATCTGTGGATGGATACCTACAACTTTTCTAGAAAACATTAATCCTTATTTATTTTAAATTACATAATGTCACATTACGGTGAAGAAACCTGCATATCTCAGTCAATTCAAAATAGCAGTATGAGTGAGTCGATGCCCCGGTCCTTTTTTCCAGAAAGCAACGATGCTTTTGCCGGCTATGGGATAGTCCGCCGCGTCATTTCTTATTTTACTGAAAAACATAAATCATAACTAATTAGATTTTTAAATTCACGACGCGATCTATGTCTCCAAATTCGTCATCCGGAGAGAAGTAATTCCATTTATTTATGGCTTACCAAAACATTTACCCTATTATTATTATGTTGTTACGGCTGTATTAAAGTGTCATAAAATTTATGATGCTTGCAAATTTTAGTGCAAGGGATTTCTTACTCTATCTTATGATGGTAAAGTTTGTTTTTCTTTGTTAAAACTGATACGTAGGGTAAAATGACAAACGCGGAACGTCCCCTTCGATTACGGTGTCGCAAAGAGGCGAGAAGTCTCCGTAACGCGACTCAGCATATTGTCAAGCTGGGGGCTAAAAGGGGTTCCGGTGAATAGCATTGTGGCAAATTGATTTTGATTAAATTTTCTTTTCATTCGCCGTGTGAATGGCTTAGAACCGCTTTTCACTCGTCTTTGATTATGATTGTTGTGATTTTCCGTATGTATCACAAAGAAATAGATTACTTCTATAGGGACAACGATATTGTAACTGTAATAAAGCGATTTTTGTAGATATAAAAGCTCTGAAGGTTAAAAGCCTGTAACTGAACAAAAAGTACATATTACTCAAGCTCATCTTTACGTCCATCATAATGGAAAACAAAACAATGTGTAAAAAAACAAAAGAAAAATATTACAATATTATTAATTTTAAATGTAAAGTAGCAGCCTGTTACAATCCCACTGCTGGGCATAGGCCTCCTCTCTCCGTTTCTGGAGAGAAGGGTTGGAGCTAAGACCTACCACGCTGCTCCAATGCGGATTGGTAGGTTTCACATATCTCCAGAATTCTCTAGAAATATGCAGGTTTCCTCACGATGTTTTCCTTCACCGAAAAGCGTGTGATAAATTGCAATTATCAATTAGACACGTGAGTTTTAATAGAAAAACTCATTGGTGCCTGCCCGGGTTTGAACTCGTGTTCCCCTCGAAAGAGTCGCACGGTCTCACCGCTGGGCTATCACAGCTATTAATTTTATCTGTCATAATGCTCTATTAATTAAATTTAAATAGCACACTACTAATAGATAACAAATCACTTATAAATAGAAACAATAATAATATTTAAAACCTTTATATAGTATTAAATTTATTCGTCGAAATATTTTTCTTTTTTCTACCTACCAACAGATGGCGTTAAGTGGTTAAAATTCTTGTGCATGTATTTCTGAGCATTGTTTAATATTCTTAAAAGAACAAAGTTTACGTAGGTATCATTATATATTATCGAAGTTAAGGTTTTACGAATTGTCATAACTTTAATTTCAGTGAATATCATTTATAACTATAATATAAATAGTTTATAAGAATTCTTCTGGATATGTTACACTTTCTTGTGAAGAAAAGTAAAAACCTCCTCTGGTTTATTTGATCCTAAATATATATATATAAAGTATAAATAAATCTGTAAAAACTTATGATAAGTTCTTTAGTGAAAAAAAGCGCTTTCATGGGTCCTTGAACCTTAATTTCCATGAGTCCTAATCCTTAATTTAATAGTCTTATGGGGCTGTTAAGAAATATGTTGTCGTTATAGATATTTTTAGTATCGGAAAAAAAATTAATAGGCTATTTGCCGGTAATGTTAAGTTTTAAGACCCATATCAACAGCAAATGTGCAATATTACTGTGAAAGCAAATTATATTTTTGCAATCGTTATACACAACAGACAGTAAAATAAGTAGAATTATTATTTAAGCAGAGGCTGTTAACGCTGCAATGATTTGATGATAACTACTAGGAGACGAGTTGTAAATTGCCACTTATCGTATGTAGGTAGGTGCTTTTTTGTACTAAATATAGTTTAAGCTTGATGAATGGTTGCTTAACAGTATACATTGCGCAGTTATTTATTTGTAAAAGAGTTTATTGTTATTTCTATTTATAATGCATATAAATAATGCGTAATTTATTGCGTATTGTAATGATTTCTGTCAAAAATGACATCAATCCGTTGTTCCTTTCGGACTACCGAAAGCTAATTTTATTATTAATACTCAAGTGGTAGTGGTTGTCTAGGTGTAGTTTTTTGTATCTAAATATAGAGTGGAATTTTATTTATTTAATCCTAAGCACAAATAAGCTTAGTTTTTTATGCCGTATTTGCATCTTTTCTTCGTTCTCAGCTTTGAATGAAATAAACCTTTATAGAGATCTTAAAGGATAAGATTCCATAGAGTCGATCAGGCACTAATCAGTTTTTCTTTTAAAACTTATGTGTCTAATTGATAATTGCAATTTATTTCACGCTTTTCGGTGAAGGAAAACATCGTGACAAAACCTGCATATCTGTAGATAATTCTAGCGATATGTGTAACCTACCAATCCGCATTGGAGCAGCGTGGTAGGTCTGAGCCAACTCTTCTAAAATGGAGAGAGGAGGCCTATGCCCAGCAGGCCGTTACTTTACTTTTTTCTATTCGTACAGACCTGAGAAGTTGTGTCTATTTAATTTCCTCCGACCTTGTTTAATATTGCTTGACTAAATCTGATCGTAATATCTCTCAACCTTCGTTAAAACAAAAAGGCTATTAGCGTCTAAAAATAATAACAGCCATCCTTCCCGCAACTAATCAAACAAATTTTCAAATCTCATCCATCACGTCAAGCGTAAGCGTTAATTCACAAGAAGCTCATTTGGAAGAAATAACCATCTAAAGCCCCGTTTAGGTTAATACAAGCCGCATTAATTCGTCTTTCATTGGACCGACGACGTACAGACGTATAGTTAATCTACGCTCTTTAAATTTGTACGAACGTAACGGAGGCCATATGTATTTGTAAAATAAATAGGTTTTTAATTACTCTTAATTATATTTATACTGTATTGTTTTCGAAGTTGGTGAAACAGCATTCATTTATTTCATATCCCAGTAAAGTGAACTTTTGTTGTGTTTATTGGCTGAAAAGTGTCATATGTTACCAAGTGATGGTAATTTCGATTTTTTAAATCTGTTAACCCAAAATCTACAAAAATCTTTTGCTATTCAAAATAAAACAGCAATTATATATTCCAAAATTATAAAAAACTCTTGTTTTAACTTGTTTGCAAATAAAAATATGTTAAAATGCTTTAAAAATGTAAATAATTTGCTTTTCTTGAAATTTTATATTAAAATTGTCGGCCATCCATGATACGTGTTTCTGTCTCTCTGTTTTTAACAGTGCTGTCCCGTTCTGGCTGCGCCCGCGCCGAGAGGTCTGGGAGAGCGTTGTAAACGCCCGCCTCATCAGGCTAAAACTAATTTTATTATCTTCAGTGATGATGCCGCCGATAAAAGTGTAAGATTTGGTGAAATTAAAAGCCTTTAAAACCGCATCCATTAACTGCGACTCTATATTTAAAATTATGTGTAGGGTCAGCATTTGAGGTTATGTCAAAATTTTTGTAACAAACAAAGCTTGTCTTTGGAACCTACTGAATTTAAGATCTTAATTTTTATATTATTTCTACTATAATCAGTATTTGCATTTACAGACGCTTACTTTAGCAAAATAATTCTGTAATTATTTTTATAAGTACTATGTAATTCTGCAGAGTAATTATAACTTGATCAAATATCCAATAACAAAACCACAAATTTGGTACACCTTCGAAATTAAGAAATTACTACAGTTCTTATATATAATAGGCGAAGTCGCCACTAACTACTAGTCTAGTAACTATTATAGTTGTTTGAGTTATGTAATAGAATACTGGCATAAAACTATTATTCTTGCGAATAACATTTGAAGTTACTTACTGAATCTTAGCTGGCGTTTTACGCAATTAGTCGTATAAATTGATCTTCGCTTGGGCTTAACACGAGCTCTTAGCTTGTATTTACGACGCCTTTTAAGTGAAATAAATAAATCACTACCACTAGAACGCGCTCGCAGCTTGAGTGCGAAGTGTGTAATTTTTGAAGGATTCCCCTTCAGAACAATTGATATACAGCCGGCCGCGGGCGAGACATAAGGCGGATTTCATGCCCCGTTGGTACGACGATGATCGCATCGCGTTAAGAACAATACTTAAGCATAACGTATTTAGCGAGAGTAAAGTGCTTTCTAACTCATTTTTATGCTTAAGTTTATGTATTTAATTATTTATTTACTATTATATAAGTATATATACAGGTATTTAGCAGCTGTAAAAGCTGTGTGAAAAGGTATGTTATCTACTCTGTCATATACTAGCCGGCGGTTAAGTTCTTAAGTATTTAAATTCTTGTAAGTGTTGTCTAACAGCTGTGATAGCCCAGCGGTGAGACCGCGGAACTCTTTCGTGGGGGTCTTCATCCCCTCAACTTAGGATTCTGTAAAGATTTTTATGTGTTACTGATAATTTATCACACGATTTTCGATGAAGGCAAACTTCGTGAGAAAGCCTGCATATCTTCAGCGACTATTCTCTGAAGATATGCAGGCATATCTTCAGAGAATATATTCACATATCCATATGGATATTATCCCTATGGATATGTGGAAACTATCAATTTGCATTCGCGCAGCGTTGTGGGTCTTAGCTCGAAAACTTCTAAAAAAAAGCTGAAAGGAGGTTTATGCCCAGAAAAAAATAGAGAAAGGAGGCCTATGCTCAGAAAAAAATCTAGAAACGAGGACTATGCCCAGCAACTTTTAAAAAATTATATTTATACTAGTTGTCTGTCACCCATAACAAAAGTATCATGTTACGTAGACCGTGTGTATTATCGTTTCATATAATTATTTGTTATTAAAGTAATTTACTTTTTAGTAAGCAAAATCCTATTATTAAGCATAACGTGATTAGCGTTTTTGATGCTAGTATAACGACAACAATATTTTTCCATTACACTTATTCAATAAATAAGAAACAATTTTCCAAAAGTCAACTCATTTAATCTTTTTCAACAACTAACACATAATGACAGCGACAATGTTTTTTTTTATTACTGACCAACTATATGAAGGAAGGAGGGAATTTCACCTACTCCAGAAGATTAGCCAGATAGAAAAACATGAATATTTACATGCAAGTTGAGGCATTTCTGCTGGTAATTTTAATCTTCACTTTCAATATTATTTTAAGGCATATTCGCAAACACATAAAATGTAAAGGAATATTTAACGATTTCACGCGTTCGAGTGTGATTTTTCAAATTTCCAGAGATGCTAACGTGACCCGGAGCGGGATCCATTTATGATCGGTGTACCGAAATGGCCGACAAATGGGGGCCAAATGAGAGGCTTCGTCAGCCGGTGCCGGCCGCTTTATTCAACTGACCGCCTTTTGATCGACCGTAGGTGATTACTCTACTCATGACGCAATACATTGCTGTTTATGGCTTGTTCATCTAGTTGCAATATTATGTGCGGGTTAATCTACAAAACGTCATTCCTGGAAAATTTAGCATAATTTTACAGTACAATAAGATGCGATGGTATGGATACCCATACTAATATTTTGATTGGGACAGTCCGTCTGTCCTTTACTCTTTCACGGCTAACCCCCTGACTCGATACTGATAAAGGCGACGCCCAAAATTGAGCCTAACTGTTACAGAAATCCCACATACTTTAAAAACTATTTTTTTTCTGATTAAATATCACTATAAATATAATAAAATTTCGATGAAAATATGTTAGAAAACTTATTTAATAATTATATTTACAATGGAATAAAAGTAGTTGATGCTTTACACGGGACGTGTCAACTGTCAACTTGTTACTTTTTTACCTACCTATACAGCGCTGGATTCCAGATACATTGGATCACATACAAACATTCCTTAATTGCGTTTTTATGAATATAATAATTAAAAAAAATATATTAGCTTCATTTTATTAACAATAATTACTTTCAATATATTTAAAATAAGTGTTTAGTATAAAATATTTATTTCATTGGCTGTATGGCTTACGATCCTAATCTCTGTGGGATCAAATAAAAAAATATTGTATTGTATGACACAGACTAGTAACTAAAATACTTTTTTCACTTATGAATTTGTTTTCTCGAAACGTTTCTTTTTTTGACGACAAAAAAAAACAAATTTTACTTCAATGCCAACCGCGTGATATGTTTATAATATGTACTTTGTCTATTATTACGATATTCAATATTGTTAGTTATAGATAAAAAAGTATTTATGTTTTAAACGTCTTTACGATTCGTTGATATGGTTGTTAAGCAAAGAAGCAATGGATATGTGCTTGATCGAAATAATATGTATCATGGTAGAGGTGGCCCGGGGCTCTTTTGATTATACGTTGAGAGAAGGCTGATCGCGTTCGACGGACGAACACCTCGAGATCAAACACGAGGCGCGCCGACAGATATTTTTGTTTCTATTAAACAACATCCGACGTAATAATGTTTAACAATCGTGCAGCGATAATTTGGATAGGAAAATGCAAGGAGAAGCCTTTCAAACAACTTTCTATATAACTAAGGTAATTATTAAGGTAATATGGGGAGTGAGTGTGAGAGTTGGGGGGAAAATGAGTAGTTAGGAATCTTTAAGATTCTTCTCCTTCTTTCCGTGCCTCTCCAACTAGTGAAGGTAGGCAGTCAGCTCTGCGTATGCCTTACTATTCTTGGCCAAATGAAATAGTGCGGGAACGCTCTCAATTGGCGTCCATTCCCGGTTGTTCCGTAGTCAAGACCTTCCAAGAATTCCTTCTACGACCAGATCTCCTTTTTCCATAACTTTCCCATCATTGTGAGTTGCAATAGCCCGTATCGGCTATGCATAGATACGTGGCCCAGGTATGCAACTTTACGTTGTTGAATGATTGGGAAAAGTTAACGTATATTATATATATAATAAATAATTAACGTACGTTAATTATATATAATATATAATATATAATTAACGTAAATTGTCCAACGATCGAATTTCCTCATTGATTACCCCATTCGAACTATTAAAAAGCTATTGCTTTCATGCTCTTTCTTTTAAGTAATGGTTCTCTTTAACTATCACGAGTTTTGTAGGCGCTTTTTGCAATTTGCCAAAAACAACTTCTTTGAATACGGTCGTTTGAATACCAGGTGCGATATGGTGGTTGATCCGGCGTATTTTGAATAACGTGGATATATGCCCCAATCACATAAGTCGAAATTTGGCGTTAACCAAGGTACGCCCCTCATAGTGTTATAACATGTTTACTACTAAATATTTCCACCTCAAGGGACTTCGGGAGAATAATAATAATATATTGAACATATTGCTTAAAGAATATTATTTCATTTGTAAGCAAAAAAAATTGTCATATATCGTTCGCACGCGTAGCAAAATATTAGAGGAATTTTATAAAAAGTAGCTTTTTCGACGCGTTGCTGTGGTTCAGTCTGGTATCGAATCCCCCTCGAAAGAACTCAGCAGTTAAAAAAATACTCCGATCGCCACCAAACTTCACAGCATCATCCACTGGGTTATTCTAAATTCTGAAAATTTCATTAGATCGGTCTTAAGTCTATAAAAGACATATAGAAAAACTTTTATTTTTATGTAGAAGAAGATATGTATATCTTTCAAAAACAAAATCTAAATATTTATAACTAAAAGCGACTCTACATTTTTCCCTGTGCTCGCTATCCAGATAAGTGGAGTCAGAGGATCTTGGATTGTTATTAAATATTTGTGTTGTGGTGCTATTAGCGCAACTCACCGGCTAATTTATCGACATCGATTCGGCGGTGCCACAAAACGAACGATTATTAACCGATCTAAACAATCGATTTAAAGTTATCGATTCAAAGTGGCTTTTGGCGAACGATAGCCGCTTACAGTCATCGTGATTCGCATAACGCTTTGTTGGTCATTGTTAACCCCGTCTATTGTTAAGATAACGTCAAAAACCTCTTACCATTCCAAAACCGAGCCCATCAATTTCTTTAGTAGCGTAGGGGTCACAACTTTCATAAATTAATTGAAAAAATATTTCGAGTAAGTCAAGAGCATTTTTATTCTCAATTGTTTAGTTAATGTTTACCACGTAAGTTTATTGTTTGAATTATATATTTTTAAGCATAATATGAGGAATAATCAATTAATAAGGCGACATACTTATTGAAATATACTTATATTCTATTCAAGAGCTGTGCTAGCCCAGCAGACTAGTGCGACTCTTCCGAGGGGTGACGGGAAGGCACCGATAAATTTTTCTGCTAAAATTTATGAGTCTAATTGATAATTACAATTTATGACACGCTTTTCGGTCAAGGCAAACATCGTAAGGAAATCTGCATATTTCTAGAGAATTCTGGGGATATGTGTAACCTACCAATCCGCGTTGGAGCAGCATTGTAGGTCTTAGCTCCAATCCTTATTTCCAGAAACGGAGAGCGGAGGCCCTCTGGCCTGTGCCCAGTAGTGGCATAGTACCAGGCCGTTACTTTTTTTTCTTTTTTTTATGTCTTACTAGCTGTGCCAACAACCGCTTCGCCCGCGTAGAATGCAGTGATTTACCAAACTTTTCCCGAATTTTAGATTTTTTTTGCATAAAAGCAGTGATTGTGAGTTAACTGTGAGAGATAGAGACATGCTATCGCGGACTTATTCTAGTATTTTTATGATTCTACAAGTCTCTGCTACATTACTTTAGCGTATATCTGCTGGTTCACGCAGCACACGCGACTAAAGCTCCCAGTAAGCAAGTTTTTTAACAACTGCTCGATGTCTTCAACACAATTTACATAATACCGGTATGTACTATTTACCTAAACCAACCGCAAGTATTGCAATATCTTTTGGTGCAAACCGTACAAAAATCCGATCAGTAGATTTTGAGAAAATCCAATACATACAGACAGACAGCTTTTTGGGACTTTGTTTTAAAATAAGTATAGATTCTGAAATCCAGTGGTCCCTTTTTATTGGTCTACTGGAGTATCTAGCATTGGAATTAGCAAAAGGACTTTAAACTGGTAAGATGTTACATTTATTGTTTCATATAAGACATATTGACAGTCCCATCGGCGCAGTTGGCAATGATCACGGGTTCGATTCGCGCCGAGGACCAACATTTTCTCAAAAACAATTTGTTAGTTTTTGAGTCTGGGTGTATGTATTTATAAAGTATTTATTTAAAATTATATATAAAAGTATATATATTTAGTACCAATTGTCTGTCCACAAAACAAGTATTTAATTAATTACCTTTACGCGACGGATGACCATGTGTGTAGTAATTGTCCCATATATATTTACTTATTCATTATCATTCTCCTGGCCTTATCCCAATCTAAGTGGGGTCGGCACAACATGTTACAAAAATGTTGTCATATGATTTGGTTACATATTTTACGACCGGCCGCCTGCCTGACGTCAACTTACCTTAGTCACCTTTTACGAACCTCGGTAAGAAATGAGGGTGGTCTATTCTATGCAGCCGGATACGACACGGTATCCATATATTTATTTATTATATGGTATATATATAATAACAGATAAGTCAATTAATATTAAGGTAGTATGCGTTATCGTTATCCGTAGAACTTAAATAAACTTAGATTTCTTACTTCTAATAATCGTAATAATTCGTAATAAGCGAATAATCGTAATAATTCGTAATAAGATCGGCAAAGTGTTCTAATAAAATTTGAATAATTCAGAAAAAAATTAAATCATGGAACAGTATTATATTGTTTTGCAAACCTTTTTTCGTTACATAAATAAAGCCTAAACGCGGTTCATTGTCTAATATGAATTACTTTTCTCGCGGCGCCGCACAATGCATCGGCACAACTCAAAGCAGAGATACTTATCATATTGTAGGGCTACCTTCAAATACCATAATATTGAGGATAAGTCTTTTAAAAGATATATGCCCAATGATCTAATATTTGATATATTCTATTGTAGATTACCTTTAAACTATTGTTTTTAAAGCAAAAGTAACGGCCTATTACTATCCCACGGCTGGGCATAGGTCTTCTCTCGCAGTCTTTGGAGAGAAAATTTGGAGGTAAGACGTACCACGCTGCTCCAATTCGGATTGGTAGGTAACACATATCCCCAGGATTCTCTAGAAATATGCAGGTTTCCTCACGATGTTTGCCTTCACGGAATAACGCGTGATAATTTTTAATTATCTATTAAACACGAGTTTTAACAGAAAACTTATAACTTTGATGCCAGGGTATTGAACTCGTGACGCCCCCGAAAGAGTTTCGGTTTCACCGCTGGGTAATCACAATTTTTTTTAACAATATCGAAACAAAACATTTGGTCTATGTTTCATGGACTATTCTGCTTAAATCATGCCTCATGGCTAACCTGAGTATAGGGTACATTATTACGCTATTGCGTATTAATGTACCACGCCCCCATCACGAAATACTAGATCCGTTTGTATGGCCCTATATACCGAAACCTCTTTCTTTGTTTATATGGCATTAATGTTTCAATTGTATGCATTTCACAATTCACCCTTATCCATTTTACATATATTTAATTTAGTATTAATGTATGTATTTAGAAATTATATAAGGATATATATATATTTACCTGTATTATTTAGGTTTAAATAAATAATTTATTCTCAAAAAATACCAATGGTCAGTTATATGAGAATATAAACTAATTACAAAAACTTAGGCGGTCACCAAAAGACCTGCAGGCCTACCTTTCTTTTTCATACCATGACGTCTTAAAGACGCACACTTTAAGTCGTTGCCGAATGAGCGTTCGGAATCCGTCCTAACAACATGTGAGTAAAAGAGACAGAGTTATCTGTAGTTCATATAACGTTATCCTTTTTAAACATTACGACCCCAATGATATTCACACTTCATGGTACGAAAAGAAAGCGGATCGCGGTCGTCGTTTACATCTTCAATTGAGTCGCAATAAGAGTTCATGGTAAGCCTGTTGCTCGTTCAACAGTTGTAATTGACTTTTATTTAGCGTTATTTTCTAAAAGGTGTTTCGCGAGAAGTTTTTTAAAACTGTTGAACGAGCTTACATGTGTCATATCAGATGGTAACTTATTAAATAGTTGTGCTCCTGCATACGTGATATTTTTTTGTCGTAATTTGTACGACTTTTTGGGACAACAAGTAGATTTGGCCGACAAAGGCTACGTTTGGATATTGGTTTTTTTTATAAAGGATGGTTTTATCAATTATTTTCTTTATTAAAATACTAAATTATAAATTCAAATATAATATATCAGAGGTTCTTTATCATCAATATTTGCCAAATGCAAATGTAATTTCTTTCTTATGCTGTGATATAAAGAGTTAAGTAATCAATTATTTTAATTATCTTTTGAATTATTAATCTTGATAGTAGATATAGGTATTCTGCATGTTACAGTTATCTTTTTTACTTTTAAAAGTAAACATTTCTACTTATTTTTATGAGGTGAGCTCTATGACGGTGGTATATTCTACTCAGCCGGATATCACACTAGGGTCGACTTACCTTAGCCGCCTTTTACAACACCTTAGTAAGAAAATCAGGGTGGTCTATTCTATAAAACCGGATACCACACTGTGGGTCAACTTACCTTAGACGCCTTTTACGACACCGCGGTAAGAAATGAGGGTGTTCTATTCTACTCAGCCGGATACCACACGGCATGAAACTAGTAATAGTAAAAAGTAAGTAAAGTAGCGGCCTGTTACAATCCCACTGCTGGGTATAGGCCTCTTCTCTCCGTTTCTGGAGAGAAGGGTTGGAGCTAAGACCTACCACGCTGCTCCAATGCGGATTGGTAGGTTACACATATCTCCAGAATTCTCTAGAGATATGCAGGTTTCCTCACGATGTTTTCCTTCACCAAAAAACGTGTGATAAATTGCAATTATCAATTAGACACATGAGTTTTAATAGAAAAACTTATTGGTGTCTGCCTGGGTTTGAACTCGTGTTCCCCTCGAAAGAGTCGCACGGTCACACCGCTGGGCTATCACAGCTCTAAACTAGTAATACACAGCTCAGAAACTAGTAATACTTATCTCAAAAATAAAATCTGTTAATACGGTTTTAGACAAAGAAATATTTATTGATTCAATAGGGTTTGAACTTCGAGTTTTAACTTACAAAATTATTGGACTATTTTTAAATCACGCATATGTTTTCATTTCGAACAGTCACTTGAATCTGAGAAAATGAAAGGAAGGAATAAAATAAACATATCCGTGGCAGTAATTTATACAGCTCAGTCAGATTTGTTAAAACATATTTATTACCAATCATTGAAGTTGAAGAAAAAAACTTTATTGCATAATTGGGAGCTTTAAAAAGCAACCTCAATGAGCGAAGACAACGTTCCCAGAATTTGGTACAATAAATTTGTAAACGATACCGCATAACTACTGTGTAAGACCCCAAGCGACAGTCTCAGTGACATTTATACAAAACCAATATTTACGTTATACATTACTTGGTTCAGCAAGATAAGAAACAATTTTCTTTCTACTCTACCGGCAATGAATAGAAGCATTTTCCAATGAGTCGCATTAGGAATAGTTAAACGATATATATCATCGCACCTGTGCTCTGCAGCTCAGTTTATGATTTTATAGCATTACACCTCGCTCTGGGATAGACCCCTGCTGGTAATTGCTTCATGAAAGCCTCGTAAACCGAGCGGTTTATTAGTCAAAAAACGCTCATAAAAAATTAAATGAATCCACACAATAATTATCTACTGTTTTTCCAAGCGTCGGCTTTCGAAGTATTAGTCGTATTTCATTAAAATTTAAATACATTTCACATATTAACTGTAAAGTTTAAGTGTCTGTATTTCTTAAGACCCAAAATTGATTACACAATCTCATTTACAATTGAAACTTAAAATATGTGTTTTAACTATTAAAGTATTATGATTATTAGAATATCAAGATCATAATTTTATTGATACATAAAAAAAAATTCTTGACGTTTCTCTAATGAAAGCCGTTTTAACAAAGTTCAAGTGACCAAGTGGTACTTACCTATTATGTAGTAGTATTTTTATAAAATTTCCGTTTAACAAAATTTTAAGATGGTCCCAATGCCAGTAAAGCTTCTGCGCTCTACACTCCGCATTTTGCAACGTTTCTGCGCTCGCCCGTTTCCCCCCTTGACGATGTAAAAGCTGTTAAGTTTACAGCATATAATGTTTGGAAAAAGCAGTACAATAGAGGCTTACATTTTTATACACAAATATCGCTATATCGACTTTCTTGAAACGTTTAAAAAGTAAAGAAATGTAGACGAAGAAATTAATCGAATACTAAATATATATTTAGTATTCGGTCTATTACCTAAACCCAGTCCGACTGTTCTATTATTCCAAGACGACTGCTTGATAATTACCAAGTGTTCGCGAAAATTATTTGGTTCGACTATATAGTCGAATATATTAGGTCCTTACATATGAAATTGGCGTTTTCTATGGGAGGAACATATAGTCGTTTTTTTTAATGAAATATATTTAATTAATCAAAGTATGTACCATTGCTATGTATGCACTTTTGCCATCTCATAGGTAGTTCATTGATCCCCTTACTAAAAAAAACCATTCGGGCGGGAATCAATAAAATCTTTGAAAGCGGTTTGGACTGCCCCATCGGAGTTGAATTTTTTTCCTTGCAAGTAGTTATCCAAATTGCGAAAAAAAATGGTAATCTGTTGGAGCAAGGTCCGGAGAGTACGGTGGATGTCTAAGACATTCTACTTGAAGCTCCTCTGATTTGGTAGCCGTCTGTTGTGCAGTGTGTGGTCTAGCGTTGTCCTGAAGCAGCAGTGGCCTAGAGCGATTGACCAGCCTCGGTTGTTTAGCAGCTAACTTTTTCATCATGGTTTGCAGTTGCTGACAATAGATATCTGCCGTTATCGTCTGGCCAGATTTAAGAAAGCTGTAGTGAACGACACCGGCACTAGTCCATCAAACACTTACAAGCAACTTTTTTTTAGTCAATTTTCGCTTAGGGCAGGATTTGGCTGGTTCGCCAGGGTTCAGCCATTGCGATGAGCGCTTCCGATTATCGTAGAGGATCCACTTTTCATCACAGGTAATGATTCGATTTAAAATTCCTTCATTATTGTGCCGGTTGAGTAACGTAACGCAGCAGTCGACGCGCGTTTGTCGGTTTGCTTCACTCAATTCATGAGGTACCCACCTTTCAAGCTTTTTCACCTTCCCAATTTGCTTCAAGTGGATTAGAATAGTTTTATCACTAACACCGGAGCCTGCAGCTAACTCGGACGTGGTTTGCGATGGATCCGCTTCCACGATAGCCTTCAATTCTTCATTATCAACTTTGGTCTCCGGCCGTCCACGAGGCTTGTTCTGCAGGTCGAAATTTCCAGAACGAAAACGTTGGAACCAAAAACGCACTGTGTTTTCTTTTGCGACACCGTCACCATACACATCATTAATCATTCAAGCCGTTTCTGCAGCACTGGTGCCACGGTGGAACTCATACTCGTAAATAACGCGATATTTCATGTTTTCCAGTTTGTAAACAGAGTGACTCAAAGAAATAAACAAAAGAAGAAAAAACAAATGAATTAGGGGGTTTCAGACACAAATGCATGAGTAAATAGCTGTATGAATTTGAATTTGGAATTCCTAACCATAAAGGTAATATTTGAGATCAAAGTGGCCAGTACGACAAAACGCCAATTTCATATGTAAGGATCTAATATACTATATAGTCGAACCAAATAATTTTAAATATATTCGAGAACACTTGGTAATTATCAGACAGCCACCTTGGAATAATAGAACAGTCGGACTGGGTCTAGGTAATAGATCGACCATTTAAAGAACAATATATTTTGGTTACCTCGCTGTGTGGCAAAACGAACACTAAAATCGGGTGCGTATTGTGACGCCCCGCGGCGATCGCACGCTTTGTACTGACCGCATTTGTCATGTTAACACTAAACGTGTGAAGAGAGGTTATTAATGAGGAAAAGATTATGTCGGCTCGATCAATTGTACCATTGTAGGGCCGCGCTCGACGCGCTGTTTTCCTTTATTTGCTTTCAAAACCAATATGCTTTACGTCCTTTCAAGTTATCGAAGCTTTGAATTGGTTAGAAGTGATTTATGTACCCGTGTCAATAGTAAACAGCGTAATTGTAGTTTTGTATTGAATACTGATTCCTTTTATTTTATCGTTGTTACGTATTTTAAATTGATTATAAATTTCTAAATTTTTTTTTCCTTGTAAAAGCATTATTTTTGTACAATATATTTAAAAAAAAGTTATAACTTTTTCGCCTATGAATAATGAAAGTATCCTTGAAGCTAAATGTTGTACCGGATTTATAAAATCCAATGTGCTCAAATGCTCAAAGAGTAAGCGATTTAGCACAATTAAGTTTATACATATAACCAAAAAGAGAAATAAAATCTAGAATCTTAGAGGTAAATTTAATTAAGTATATACTGGTTACATTTATTCCCTTAATGTCTATCTCGAATTAATCTGTTATTTATACCTCAACAAAATATTGACTAGTTTGAAAAAGAAAATGGAATAAAATTTCTAGAATATACTTAATAAAATAAATAAAGGAGCTTTATTCAACAACATCAATAAAGATTATTTTAAACATTTTTATGAAAAGGTCGTAGTCTCGTTTTTCAGTCCACGTCTTATGACTAAGACTGCTGCCAACACAAATTTGGTAATATAACTTTGGTAATATATATTTTTTTAATAGTTTACACAATAATAAAATTATCTGAAGTACTGCATTCCATATTATTCTAAAAAAATATGACTTTTAAATTCTAAAAAAATATTACTTTACATCTATCAAAGGTACAAAATTCTATAGATGCATGTACTATGACCATTCGATAGTTGTTAGTAATTTTAAAAATATATTATAGTGTATGTTAGTATATTATATTCAACTATAGATATAATAAAAATCAAGATTCTCGATTGTTTTTTAATCTACGGTTGAATAGGTCAATTAAATATGCAATTACATGACAATTATATCTCAATGTATTAATGTATTCAGCTGTGAGTTAAAATCGCTAGATTTAAACTATGAACATTGTACTGACGGCTTAAGTAAATATATGCTTTTAGCGTACAAATAGCTCGTTACATTGTCGTGTACCGGCCCGCCTGCCCCGACCATGCAATTACTGCGAGTAGAAAATTAAATTAACACACACGCATGTCGTAACATGGGGGTGGGTATACAGCTAGTCAATAAGACCCCTAAAATATTTAAACTAACCTTTATATGCAGTAATCAAGTATTGACTGGCTCGTTTTTAGGGTTTCATAATTTACTGGCCGAGCGGTTAGTTATAAGCAGCCATTTTGCCACAGCCGCTAATTGTTGATCTGTACTAGTGATTTAACTTAGAGTGGAAAAAATCGATTAATAATAATCGATTAACTAGAAATGAAAACATCTATCATATAATCGATTTTTTAATTTAAGATTTAAGACTGAGAATTTAAGACTGTTTAAAATTTTGCTTTTTTTATTTTCATAATTTATTAGGATAAAGACTAATTAAAGTGGACAGCCACGAATAAAAAATTACAGATGCGCCGATTATTAGAATGTGTTGTTTGACTACATTGGTTTCATCCGACATCGCATATCTTCTTATCTATCTTATCTTAAAAGACAAGAAAAAACAGAGTAAAAAAATAATAAGGATAGGGTAATTGATATGATCGATATTTTAAAAATCGCTGTTTGAATAATCGATTATCAAAAATCGATTATTGTGATAACATAATCGATTAACATAAAAAATTTCTAAAAATGGATAGGCCACTGGGCTATCAATACTAAACCACTTGACCACCAGCTAAAAGCCTAGACGAGGCAGATTGCAGGGTTAATGAAAGTTTAAAAAATATATATATTTTGACATCCCTATTCTGTAGTAATTTCATCGCCCGCGCGCAGTAGCGTCTTTTTGCTGATTACCATGTGGCTTGTACTTTTCGAATTAGCACTTCAAACGCTTCCGCTGTGGCCTATTGTTGCGGTTGATTATTGGTTGCATGTCCTCCTAGATCCGATGGTAACCTTCGGCATTGAAAGTACATGGTAATTGCGGCTGTAATTGAAATGTAACAGCTGTTTTAATAACCGCTTTTGCTGCGTAATACTTACGCATAAACCTTAACAAAGGCGGAATACTAGTTTTTTTAATTTACCTGCTAACCAAAAAATTATTGTGGAAATGAAAATGTTTCGAAGGAAATTAAAGCTAAAATGTATTCTACCTACATATACTCGTAAAATATACTATTCCACGTTAAATTGCGTTTTTTGTTAAGTATATAAACCCAATGATTTATAATAATAAATAAATATATGTGACACATACGGTCGTTCGTAACTTAATACTTGCGTTATGGGTGACAGAGAATCGAGCCCGCGATACGCGGAGCTGGCAGGATCACTGCCAACTGCACTAACAGGCCAGTCATAAAGTGTAGTGAGTTTAAAGGATAATGCGTTCGTCACTGACCGAAAAGAATCGGTTCTAATTCATCGCGATAGATATTTCGCGATGCAAGAAGAATCTGATAACTCATTAATAACACCGGGAAAATAGATCTAAGTTTCCGCCTCTCTTGTTCCTTACCTACTCTATATAAAACCTACCTGATAAGTTTTCCATATAAATATTTGTTTAAAAAAAATAAAATATTAATTGTGATGTTTTAGTACTGCCTATTCTGCAATAAAAACAATTTAAAAATGCGTGAACCACGAATATTTCATCTCTGCTAAATATTTAATACTAACACAAATAAATTGAATTTGTATGGTAATATTGTGGACTTGATTTATGAAGACGTTTTCCAATCCGTTCTGTCAAATTTAATTTATTTAAAATAATTTGTGTGTATCTTTGGTTTAAGCAATATTCATTATTTATTTTTTAATTAGACACATTATTTTTATACAATTTTCAAAATTATTATTTTAATTTTTCTTCATGAATGGTTTTATATTTATTTAAGGAGCCAATTACTTACCCAATTATATTTTATAAATAAGGTTTAAATAATGAGGACAATAAATAAAAAAAGCGTAAGTTGTAAGTAAATTAATTTATGGACCAGATATTTTTTTAATTACAATATTATCATTTATCCATAAATATTTATATAATTTAAATATACATTTATGGAATAGAATAAAGGTTGGGTTGGCGTAATACAATAATTTATGGGCGTTATTCATAGCTGTATTTTTATCTACATTGACTTTCCGTTTGTCAAAAAATAGCGTAGAAGTTGCAGCCATATTGAATATAATTCAAATATAGACTTTCTTTTATAGATATATTTTGTTTTTTATGTTTGATCAGAAAAACCTTGATGACAAAACCCACATCAACAACATGGGATCCAAAAAGTTAGATACAAAAAATCGAGCGCGGCAATCAATAAAATCCGTATTCGGCGTCGATACATTTTTTAATCGATACCATATTTGATTGGAACCAATCAAATGATGTAATTTATGGTCCATTATTGGTGCTCTGCGGTGTCCTTGACCCTCGATGAAGTTGACTGGTGTTAATCTGACGTGAACAATATCTTAGGCACGCTGTACTGATTGGTTACCTAATGGCAACCAAGACGAATGACATTAGGCTAATGGGTATCGGGGTTGGGTATGTTAAGCACCATTCCAAATTTGAACTTGGATCATAATTTTTTTTCTTGGAAATAATAATTGGAAACCAGCGTTTTTAAAACGCAAACTCTTGTTACTCTTGTTGAGAAAATTATTTTATAGAGTTATTATACTAGAGTAAGGGAGCTATAGGCCTGTAAGTGAAAGTGTCGCAACAAATAATCAGAGGGAAGATGGGAGTCGTATAGCTATCTATATATAATCACACATAAAAAAGAGAGTCACATATAAGTCTCATTTGCTTTCTCTTTATTTTCGATGGACACATTTTGAGCCGGCTCCCCTACACTAGTATAATAATACCATTGAAAATTTACGCGCTATGCATCCGTATTGGACAAACATGGGTAAGGCTAAGGCTTTATATCTGACTATAGACTAGATCTAAATAGACGGGAGTTTTTTTCTAACAATGGAATAGTAATAGCCTGATACTGAACTTATTTCTTGCTTTGTAGATAGATTTAAAACAAATATTTTAAATTTAGACTATCGCGAGTAGTATTCATAGTTAATGTATAGAAACCGGCTATACTTAGGACTCATTTTATCGGGTGAGCCCAACTAGTTTCAAACCCATACGGGGCCCCTATTCATGAGCTCAAACATTATTCATAGCTAGTCGGGCTCTCCTGATAGAACAAGACGGAACTAGTAAAGTTTCTATACATAACTATGAACAAAAGTTTGTTTAAAATTACATTTTATTTCTGTGTTCGTTATATAAATGCTTAGGATTGCTTTACGTTTAATCAGCTGTTTCGGTGTCATGGAAATACAAACCTGTGTCGGATGAGATGTGATGGAATTAATTTCTAAATTGCCGGTTTGCTACATCAAACGCGGTTATTAGCTGTTAGGGATCCGTATTACAAACCTGCAGGCCTACCATGAACTCTTATTGCGACTCAATTGAGACGTAATCGACGACCGCTAACCGCTTTCTTTCCGTACCATAAAGTGTGAATTGCATTGGGGGTCGTAATGTTTGAAAAGGATAACGTTATATGAACTATAGATAACTCTGTCTCTTTTACTCATATGTTCTTAGGAAGAATTCCGAAAGCTCATTCGGCAACGGCTTAAAGTGTTCGTCTTTAAGACGTCATGTTATGAAAAAGCAAAACAATTTCGTTTACGTCTTCAATTGAGTCGCAATAAGAGTTCATGGTAGGCCTTCTGTAGAGTATTAATATTAACAAGGCATTGTGGTTTATTGGTACCTTCACTATATATATTGTTTTATTTATACTAATAATATAAAAAGGAAAGATTTGTATGTATGTTTGGCATTGTAATATGTTAATATTTTCACACAAAATGGACCGATTTTAAAATTCTTTCACCATTAGAAAGCTACATCTTCACTAAGCAAATAAAGGGTATATTACATTTTCAGAAAAAATAAGGATCCCTAATAAAAATATAATAATGTGCGAAAAAATTGGTCATAAATATCTGACATCGCGTGCACTGTAAAAACTATTGATGATAGAACAAAGGAATGTTCTACAGTATTATAAAACGTATCAATGTCTACAAAAAAATACGCAATACCAAATGTGCACTAGTATAGTTATGCCAATATAACTTTTTTTTACAGTGTAAAAGTTGATAATAGTGCCGACAACAATCAAATCATATTACTCATATCTCCGTATTTAATCGTTATCACGTTAAATATTTTATAAAAAACCGTTTTAGTCCCTGTAAATCACTTTTTAAATTATTGAAATCGGACATTCCAATCAAAAGATGCAACGAATTTAAAAATGTCAATCTAAAGGAAATAATGCCATAATAAATTAATTGTAGTGACCATTATAACAGGGCCTGCAGCTGGTGAGTTAGCTCTGATTCAAAGGATACCAATGATTCCCACGGATATAACTATACCATTTAAAACAATTCAGTTTCCGGTTAAAATTCCTTTGCTTAACTTAACTTAACCAGGGCCAAACTTAGAATTTACAAAAATAAATCTATAGTCCGACTTTCCACAACCACGAGATCGGTATGAACCTAATCGGGTGAAACCGCGGGGCATTGCTACTATTTAATAATATAATATTATATATACCATACTCTACTATACTATACTATGGAATTCCGCAAAGTAACGCCTGCATCTATAAATAATAAGCATATTATAAAATTAATAATGTTCTGAGAGTTATCAATTTTAAATAAAAGTAGGGCTTCTTTAAACAGAATCAACGGGCATATATAACTTATGCATGCAGGATTTGTAGACCACATGCTAAGGCTTTACGATTTTTTCGTGGTGTCTGTTTCTGATGATGTTTCAATTACGGGGCAAAACGATTGTTGAGATTGTGGTAGTGAATGTGTGCAGAGTAATGTGATGGTGGTAGTTTTTAGTGCATATGGCTTACGAATCCGGCGTGCGTAAGGAATGGAAGCGTATAGTAAACTTTACTTTTAACATACATACATAGATGGCTTGCACACATTTTAATAAAGCGCGGATTATAAGCAAAATAGTTATAGTATAACTTAGAATTTTAATTACGACATAGCGTGAAAATTCGCTACAGGAGGCCCTCTAAATATTAAATAATTGAAAAATAATTATTCAATTAAATAAAATGTATTAATAACTTAAATTTGTTTCCGTTAATTCATTATTTAAAATAGAAAAACATCAATCATAAGATAAAAGAAAGGAAAGTTATGTGGCAGGTTATTATATAGCTATATCTGGCAGTGGAGCACCTGCTAGCCTTTTTAAATATTTATTGCTAACTGTACACAGTCCGGTTGCCCTGTGTTTGTAAATTCTAGTTGATTTGAAGTATTTTCATGGTCACATAATATACGTTACAGATATCCTATAAGTCGTATTTTTATAAGTACTTAACTGTATTTCAGGAGTCACTGCCCTCCCTTAATAATAGATCATTATATACTAGTGCTAGTTTAATGATATATAATATGGGTATGTGTGTGTATGTGTGTGTGTGTGTGTGCGTGCATGCATGCTTGCGTGCGTGCAAGCGTGCATGCGTGCGTGCAAGCGTGCATGCGTGTAAGTCGTTTGTGAGTTTGGGTATAAGATTCTATAATAAAATGCCGCTATAAATTTCAGCTTCGCCATTATACCAGTTTAAGAACACTGCTAAAAAGAGGCTGATACATAAAGCCTTACTGTGCTGTTATGTAATTTAGATGATAAGAATGCGCAGTTATAGCTACTCTTCGACCTTGTACAAGCAATTAATAAATATAACTAGTAATAAGAATCATGCTTTGAAAAGCGCAACCGCCACGGACTCTTCTCGGTAGGATTAACTTTCCGAACCAGTTGTAGAGTTGACGATTCAAAATCACTTCCATACAAGTTTACTTGAATAAAGAATAATTTGAATGTGTGTCTACATCGTGGATATGTATTTTGTTATTTATTCATAGCAATAATCTCATCCTTATTGTTGATTGCTGGAGTGTAGGGCGGGCACGCGAGGTTATGTTAGATCGATGGAAATTATTGACACGATATCCCTGCTATGCTAGCCGGAACTCGGCGAGTTCGGCCTAGCACGCGTCTCAATTCGAAAGGCTTACCCCAAACGAGTATACAAGTACCATGAATTAATTTAAATATACCGGACATTCAGAGGAGCTTCGTTGAACAAATCAAGTGACCTACAGAGTTCAAAATATGGTGGTAATAGTACGTGCAAAATTAAAAAATTGGTGACGCTTTATAGTTTGATAAATCTATGAACGTAGGGTTCAACTTGTTGTTATGGCAACCCCGCAATATAATATTGGTAAATTTTTCTTTATTTTATATAATCTAAAGTACCTCACAATTTTAACAAAAAATTCTTAATAAAAATGTTGCTACTTTTATATATTAGATTAGATTATAGTATTATCTTAAAATATACGTAGCTCACGCTTAAACAACTATTCAAATAATCAATTAGTAATGAATCTTTATTCAGTCGCTCTGGCAAACTTGAACACTCAAAAATAAAGATCTATCAAGATGGAGTTCAAAATAGACAGTAAAAACATAATAAAATTAAGATATTTTTATGAATCCTTATAATTGTCGTATAGGTCGTTCAAAATCAAATAATGTTTGTTACATATAAAATAAAGAATTTTTGACGTGAATGGAAAGAACTAACATAATAAAACATTATAAAATAGTTGGGTGTAGATAAACGTTTATTCTCTTCTTTGAGTTCTCTAGAACAACAGCAATTTTTTAAATTATATTTTATTACATATCAAAATAAGGCATCAGGAATAACAAAAGTTTTAAGACGATTTATAAACATCACAATACGTGGCAACTCTACTCGTAAGTATCTCGACCATCCACTATTAAATAGAACGTTTTTGTTTCAATCCGCAACGAATCGGAAATTTGAATACTGTTGTTATTCCAGATCATCTTATATTTACGGTTTTTATTGGATTCTATCATGCGACGGGAGTACGGAATGTGTTTATAGATTCACGCTTCGTCTACGAAATTCGTCGTGATTGATTTTACAGTCTCACCGAAAACGTTTATAGAATTTTTATTACGTGTTTTCGGTGGAAATTATACACACATTATAAAAAAATATTTTGAGTAATATCAAAGTTAGACGCATCAAGTGTAGGGTTTATTTTTATATATAATTATGTCACCGCCTTGTATCAAAACTGTATATTGTGCTCATAGCGATTTTAATATTAAGTAGGGTAGGCCTGTAAGTTATTGTGCACAATATGAGAGGGAAGATGGCTCTCAGATACTTCACTCTTAGTCTAATCACAGATAAAAAAGACAGTTGGATCGCTCTTTGGTTCTTAATTGTAATATGGCAAATTTTAGGCTGATATCCCTACTTAAGTATAACACTAGTACCTCTATGATTATACTTCAAAGAAGTGGAAAGAGTCACCCAGTTACATAAAGATAAATTATGATTCATTATACTTACATATTTTCCTAAAATAAAGTTCAATATCTGATTAAAATATATTTTTTTTAAACCACAATATGAACATTCTTTTCAATACCATCGAAGACATAAAAGCTTTGAAAGTTTGATGTTAATTTCTATTTAATAAAGGTCTAAAGTATGTAACGTATGTGCAAAATATACTTAAATGCGTTCGCAACTACTATGGTAAACTTGATATATGTAACCGGTTTCTGTGTATAACGTATATTTCGATTTAGAACGCTTTACTTTAGAGCCAACATTCTAACCGCATTGCACGCTGTCAACATTATAAAAGAGGAAAAAAATAATAACAATTAGTAACAAAACATTAGGCCGATCATACAGGGACATTTACCCTTCCATTATAGCGGTAAAACTTTGTGAATCTTTGTCATCATACAATAGCTTTTTCAGAAACGCCGGACTCGCTTCATGGCGCATTACAAAATCATAAAATAAAATGAAATAATGTTTGTTGTGACAGCCATTCCCGCATGACAAAATACGTACATTTATAACAGACAACAATGTTGTAAATATAGCTTTAATAGCCGTGTCATATAAGTGAAATTACTTACTCTTTAGAGTAATGAAAAAATATGAATTTCGTTTTTTTATTACGCATAGGTTCATCCTCTCTAGGAAAAAAAAATTTAGAAAGGTGATTTTTAGCTACTAGAGTTGAGTTAAGGACTAACTTAGTTAACTAAGTTAAAAATATATGATTGAAGGATTTCATAAAAATAAGCCTACATACAATTAACTATACGTCGTCATTTCATACTTTTTTATAAATCGTCTTGGTCTACTTTTAATGAAAATTTCATATGTATATATTTAGCGGTTGTCTGTCACCCATAAGTATTAACAAGTATTTACTTTGGATATGGACGGCTGTGTGTGTATAATTGTCCTATATATTTATTATTTACATCGTTGCATAAGAAGTTTTCCTTAATTTAGTTTTTAAAGCTGTTTTGAATCTCCGAAATTGTCTTAGTATCTCAATCTACATGCTGATATAGCCAAAATTCCTCTAGCACAGCAATACCATGCAATACCACGACTGTACAATATATCGGAGCATATTGACTATCGTCCGAATGAGCATTTTTTTTACATACGAATACTCTTTCAGTTTTACTGCTACAAAACTCAAAAGCGTTGTATGGTCGGTAAAGACGATAAGATGGTCTATGTATCTCCAAATGTAAAATGCTAACAATCGTCGGTGACCAAAGCATTTTATAGCTGTCTCAATAGACTTCCACTTGGGTCTGTGGTCGAATCGTAGATTTCATCGACAACTCCAAATCCTGCCCAGCGAATAGCAAAATTGAATAAAAAATCCTAGACAGTTAGTAAATCTAACGAAAATTTTTTGAATAAAGTAATATTTAAAAAAACAATTATAGTTGTAATAACGAATTATAAAAATCAATATTACTACAATTATAAAACTAATCGCGGATTGTAGAAAAATAATTCATTGTCACTACGAAACTCCGCAAAGTAATGCTTAATCCTTTAAATTATATTAGCACCTAGCTCTTTAGATTATTTAATAAACTCAATTCAGTTCGAGTTTGTGCCGTTTGCAGTTGAGACCCTAGGGCCATGGAGCCAAAGTGCAAAATTTTTTTTATCTGTTATAACACCTCGGTTGATCGCCTCTTCGGGTGACAAGAGGGCTGGCTCCGTTTTCGCACAAAGAATCAGCTTAGCGATTCAACGCGGAAACGCTGCCAGCATTCTTGCGACCATTCCACGTGGGCATGATTTGTATAGTAGTAGCGTGTAAGTAATTTAAGATAGATATAACTTGTATATATTTGTTATAAATGAAATATTAGTTCGAGCTTGACAATATCAGGAAACAGCAAAAACTGTATATTTCAAAAGATATACTGCGAACCCGCACCATACTGCATTAATAGGCTGTAACTTTACATTACGGTAAATCAACACCGCGTTGTACAAGTCGAAAGACATAATAAATCATCGCACCGGTATAATAAAGGGACACCGTAAACCATATATTGCGGTCACGACAGAAACAAATTCAAAACAAATATTTCATGTCGCAATAAACCGTACCCGCATCTAAGGCTATGGAATTTGTCACAGTGAAATACGGGAATAAAAATGTAATGGAATTGGATCGTTCCGATGCGATGGCAACTAATAAATCGCAGCGCACCGCAACATCGCGCCTCGTAACTCAAACGCAGTGTGCCGTGAAATCAATAGAGCTGTGTGCACGATTTTATATTCAATACTTATCGGGCTTAAGACACAGTACAGAAAAATAAATAAATAAATAAATAAATAAATCAAGTTTTATTGACCACTTAAGAAAAAGAGTACAAAATACACACACACACACAAACAACGTGGTCAAAGGGCAGCCACCTCAGCAATGAGTTGTAGTATATGATGTAAAAATACTGCAACGCTGATTTTCAGGTAAAATAGAGGCCTATTAAGTCAGCTGCGTAAAAGCCTCTACTGTTTTTGAAAACGAGGTAGAGTCAAGACTAACTATGCTACTTAAATGCAAACTTAAAAATTTTTCGAAAAATATGAAGGTTTTAAAACGAAGTCGTGATTTCTTTTAGCTGTCTTAATTATCAAAACAATTTTTTTTGCATAAAATTTGTTTTCAAAACAATCGTTATAGTTTTCGTGAGACATACATAGGAAATAGACTACCCTCCTTTCTTACCGAGGTGTCGTAAGAGGCGACTATGGTAACTGTAACATGTTGTGCCGACCCCGTTGTGGGATAAGGGCAGAAGAATGATGATACATAGGAAAGTATCTTCAGTTTATGAACTCATCGTCAAAAGATTTAATATGTATTACAAATTAGTCTTACAAGAATTCAAAAGGTATTGAAAAATTCATATACTGAACATTAAAGTCTGTTATGGTACAGGCGGCAAACAACGAACGTCGTGCAGTCAATACGTCGATTCATTTGAAGTGCGAATCGAATAAACTAAATTGAACTAAATGGAAACATGGCGTGCAATCAAACGGCAACGGCAAGAACAAGCATAAATTTATTAACGATCCTAAAATATCACCACATAAATCGATATCCGAGCTGTCAGTTTATCGACAATTATTCTTAATTGGATTATGAAAGCGGTGCTCTATCCTACGGCTATGATGCTAGCGGGAAGCGGATGACTTGTTAATGATATGATAAATAAAACTTGTTGTACCGTCACTGTTTGTCGTGTCGGACTAAATAGAAAATATCGTCAACACTACAATTATTCAAAAGTAATAATGAAGTTATTTACTATAATGTGCGATTAAAAAATGAAAGCTTTTTGATATTTTCGGGGAGTCTATCTCCTGATGATGCTTAGGTTGCGGGGCGAACCGATTGTTGAGTTTGTTATAGTGCTTATGTATTATTGTGGCAGTGGTGGAGGTTTGTGCATGTGTTTTTACGAATCCTGCATGTACCAAGTTTGAAAACGGATAGTCAACTCTACATTTAGCTATATATGTATTTTGTATTGACTTAATCGCGGAATTACAGCTAAATAATTTCATTATTACTTTTGTATTATTGATCTACAAGACACACCAATCATAAGTTTTAAGTCCTTAATTTAGAATATACTAGATATAAATAAATAAGTAATGTTGTTAATAATTCTGTCGTTGTCCGTCTGTTACGTTACATCAATATAGATGAAACTTGGAACGATTAAAGCTCATAGACTGGGATAGCATACAGGCTTACAAATGTCCGGTTCTTCTTTCGGGAACACGAAAAACGGCACGTAAACGCGTAAGAAACGAAGTTGTACAATTATTTTTATGACGTACTAGCTGTGCCAAACGACTTCGCCTGCCTGGAATTCAGTGATTTACTAAAAAAATTCCGAATTTTCGAAATTTTGGACTCAAAAGTAGTTATTGTGAGTTAACCGTGAGAGACAGAGACATACTATCGCTGACTTTTTTGTAGTATTTTTATAGATCTACGATCCTCTAGTACATTACTTTAGCACATCTCTGCTAGTTTCCGCAGCGCTCGCGACTATAGCTCCCTGCAAGCAAGTTTTTTGACAACTGCGCGATCTCTTCAACACAATTTACATAATACCGATATGTACTATTTAGCTAATCCATCCGGAAATGTGTGTGCAATAGGCACTAACTTTTGGTGAAAACTGTATAAAAATCTGTTTAGTAGATTTTGAGAAAATCGATTACATACAGACAGCTTTTTGGGACTTTTATAAGAAGTATAGATTTCAGAACTTTACCCGCTCCTTGCCTTTCACTTCCACCATACATTGGTCCGTTTCGCATGATCGCAGGTCTCGTGCTGATCCGCGGAGACAACTCAGTTGCATCTGATTGGCTCAGTGAAATGGGGCGGATTCATCTGCGACGCCTCTCGTAGACCGAAACCTACCATGGCACTGTACTTAACGAGTCTACCACCTAATTAATTTCCAATATTATAGCTGAACCGTCAGGTACTTGTTAGCAACAGACATCGAATATTGTACTTCCATTGCATTATCCGTAATTTGATTATGTTCTCCGATTTTAACCACTGAAAGGATTATAGTCCCTAAATTTATTAAAATTCGAGTGCTTATGAATTTTTTGGCTAATTATCTGGTTGACTTGCCCGTTGGCTCAGTGGGTTGTGATCTTGCCTTCAGCTCCGCGGGTCGCGAGTTCTATTCCCGCTGTGGGCCAACATTTTCTATAAACAATTTGTTGGTTCTTCGAGCCTGCGTGTATATTTATATTTAAGTATGTATTTAAAATTATATAATATGTAGTATATTTACCAGTTGTCTGTCACCCAAAAGACTAGTAGGTATTAATAAACTTAATTTGGGGATGGACGACCGTGTGTGTGTAAGTGTCCCATATATTTATTTAAATATTCAAGCAGAATTCTTAGAGTCATTCACGTAAGCTTCTATTATATTTTGTTAGTAAAATATAATATTATAAGTAGATGTTATATTTATCTGCTTACGCCGACCGCGCAATACTTTCTTTATAAAATTACATACCTAATTATAGATGTATTGTTAAGAAAGCTTAACAGTATCTTCAAATAATGAGCACTACTTTCCTAATTACTTACTCACTTACCGACTTGGCTCGATAGAGCAAATGTACTGTACAATATACCAGTCAATCTTCTAATATATAAAATACGTACATGTTTGTCTGTATGTCCTTAATAGACTCCGAAATGGCAGGACTGATTCGAATGAAATTTGCAGACAATATATGTAATAAAAAATAGTAAATAAATTTAAATACATATATATACTATATATGTATTTAAAATTATATAATATGTAGTATATTTACCAGTTGTCTGTCACCCAAAAGACTAGTAGGTATTAATAAACTTAATTTGGGGATGGACGACCGTGTGTGTGTAAGTGTCCCATATATTTATTTAAATATTCAAGCAGAATTCTTAGAGTCATTCACGTAAGCTTCTATTATATTTTGTTAGTAAAATATAATATTATAAGTAGATGTTATATTTATCTGCTTACGCCGACCGCGCAATACTTTCTTTATAAAATTACATACCTAATTATAGATGTATTGTTAAGAAAGCTTAACAGTATCTTCAAATAATGAGCACTACTTTCCTAATTACTTACTCACTTACCGACTTGGCTCGATAGAGCAAATGTACTGTACAATATACCAGTCAATCTTCTAATATATAAAATACGTACATGTTTGTCTGTATGTCCTTAATAGACTCCGAAATGGCAGGACTGATTCGAATGAAATTTGCAGACAATATATGTAATAAAAAATAGAATGACCCAGCGGATGATCCTTTAAAGTTTAGTAACGATCGAAGGGTATTCGAAACCACACTGAGTCACAGCAACGCATGGTCGGACAGCTAGTTATATAATATATATTTCAATATGCAATTGCAAATAAACGAACTTCACGTTTATACGAAAGTATCTCAGAAAGCATCATCATTCTCCTGCCCTTATCCCACTCTAAGTGGGGTCGGCACAACTTGTTACAAACATATTGTCACATGATTTGGCTACGTATTTTACGACCGGCCGCCTGGCTGACGCCAGTCGCTTAGTCGCCTTTTACAACACCTCGGTAAGAAATGAGGGTGGTCTGTTGACTATTGTATGCAGCCGGATACCACACGGCATTTACCTTAGTCGCCTCTTACGACACCTCGGTAAGAAAGGAGAGTGGTCTATTCTATTCTGCCGGATACCACACGGCTAAGTATCTAAGAAAGCAATACTTTTAAAGGTAAAAAAATAAATTTTAAGTAATCCCTTATTTGTGAAAAATAATGGTCATCGGCGTAATATGAAAGTTTTATTTGATATTACTTTCTTCAAGCTTGCCTAGGGATTACGCGAGCCCTTTCTAGAAAATATTTTATGTCGATATAATTTCAGTATTAATACTTGGGCTGTTCTCAATTAATAGCGACGTAATAAACCGCGCTCAAAGGTTGCCGCAGAGACATAGCATTAACCGACTAATGGGTTATGATTATGATATTTACAGCTACACCCGATGGACTTAAGCCCCGGTTCCTTCGGCGGTGATTGTTTACCTCACTTTATTTTATACTCTTCCAAATTATCTAAATTAAGTGAGAATTAGTGGGACACAATTGATTGTTAATTAAATTACAGGGCATAGCCGTGACAATATGCCATCTTAACAGCAAATAAATCGAGTGAAGTACCATAGGAATAAATATATAAATATAAATAATAGATATATGAGACATTTACTCACACGGTCGTCCGTCCCCAAAGTAAGTAACTTAATACTTGTGTTATGTGACGGACAACTGGTAGATATACTACATATATAAGTTTAAATACATACTTAAATACAAATACACACCCAGGCTCGAAGAACCAACAATTTGTTTATAGGAAATGTTGGCCCTCGGCGGGAATCGAACCCGCGACACGCGGAGCTGAAGGCAGGGTCACTACACACAGCGCCAACGGGCCAGTCAATTGTTTAGGTATGGGTAATTTCTGTAACGCACGACAAATTTGCGGCCATGGCGGCACCTATTCTATTTATAAATAAATAAATCTTTATTCTTCTACACACCTCAGCAAAACAACAGTATAATTAAAAATAGTAAAAATAAAATAAAATAACGCAACAAGAAAAACAAGGAACCCCGACATTTGTTGTATAGATACATACATATTTTTAAATTGTAGGTATACACAAATTGATAAACTTTGTGCATACACATCTGCATCTCGGTTATTGTAGCAAAGAAAAAATGTGCAGCGTTGTGACGAAGAAAGGGATAGCCACTCAGACTGACAGGTTTGGCAATGCAAAACCTACCCATTCCCCCTAAATTTATATCTTAGCATCATCCTCCTGCCCTTATCCCACACTCTAAGTGGGATCGGCACAACATGTTACAAAAATGTTGTCACATGATTTGGCTATGTATTTTACGACCGGCCGCCTGCCTGACGTCAACTTACCTCGTCGCCTTTTACGACACCTCGGTATGAAAGAGGGTGGTTTATTCTACTCAGCCGGATACCACACGGCGGTCCCCCTAAATTTATACCTATTCCACCATTAATATATATCCCCCATTTAACTACATTACACACCAGTGCTTCTACCTTCACTAAAAATTCTTATAACACTTCACTATTAGACGAATCCTTTGCGATACTTGCAATATATCATCACTTACTGAAATAGCCGCGGTCGGTTGTTAAGTGTTTACCTATTGATCTATGTTCTAATACCATGAATAAGTATTTCGAACAGAGCATACACTAATATAAGTATTTCGAACAGAGCATACACAATAAATAAGCTGTTAAGCAAGCTGTTGTGCAATAAGTAGCTGATAGCCAGTGGTGAGGCCGTGCGACTCTCTAGAGACGAACATAGGTTCAAACCCCGGGCAGGCACCAATGAGTTTTTGTATTAAAACTTACGTGTTTAATTGATATTTGCAATTTATCACACGCTTTTCGGTGAAGGAAAACATCGTGAGGAAGCCTGCATATCTCTAGAGAATTCTGGGGATATGTGTAACCTACCTTCTCTCCAAAAAAAATGGAGAGGTGAGGCCTATTCCCAGCAGTGGGATATTAACAGGCTGTTACTTTACTTTTTTTATATGTGTATAAAACGTATGTAACCATATCTTTATAATTTCTATAAAAAAGGTATCCTGAATAACCAAAATAGATAAATGTCTATTTTGGTTATATATTTGGTTATGGTTGTATATGTTTAGGATATTATGGCAGTAATGTTAAAACTAACTATAGTACCCGGCATTAAATAATGCACATCGAAGTTTAGAACGAAACAGCCGGCCAGTTCGGTTTCGTAGAGCGCTGTCACTGTCACTCAGTTAGTATGTGACGTTTCACACGGGTTCGTCAGTCTGTGCAACAGAGACAATGCTCTATGAAGCAGAATCTAGCCGATTTCTCTATCTTAGCCTCGATGTGCATTATTTATTGCCGCGTACTATAAATGCCAGAGAAGGTAATTCCGTTAAAAATTTCGTACCGTAAACCGATTTTGAGGCCTGTATTATCCTTCCATTATGCTTTTGCGTTAATATGCTTTTACGTATTATGCCATATGTTACTCTTTTAGAATATATAGATTAAATTGAAAGCACAGCGTTCTATGGAGTGGAACTGCACCTTATTCAAATGAGGCGGCTTCGGGCAAAGCGTTGCCTAAATATTAGTTTAATATTTGGGAGATTATATCGGTGCTTGAGATTAATAATGTTGTAACTTGAAACTAGTTGAGGTAAAGTTTTTTATCAAAAGATTTTTATATACGTATATCTCATGTATGTGAAATGTGAAATTTAAATTTTTCGAATATCTAGTATTGTTTGAATAGAAAGTATCGTACCCTGGTTGAATAATAGTTTTCTAATAAACAATTAATAAATTTTCAAATATCAATAATATTTTGGTACATTCTTATACAAAAAAATACTGCTCTATATAACACCAAAACAAAAATAAGCTATTAGGTTATGTAGATCAGTACAACAGCGATGTATGGTATCATGATAAGTTATAATAAAACAATTAATCCCAGAATTTCAGATGGTAGTTCCATTGTTAATGTAAAAGTAAATATTTTGTTTGTATTAAAAAAGTTTTTACATTGCTTGAATATTTTATTCATATGTTATATTGACCAACATTAAAATTACTCCAGTAATTTCCAAAGATAACAACAAATAATTCTATGTAGTCTTTGCATTTTAACTTATCAATATTTAAAAACGTATATCGACCACGAGTTGCAAGTTTAGGGCACTGAGTTGAATAAATTATGTAAATAGTACGAGGCGGGTTCTCGCTTTCTTGTAAATGATTTGGCGTTTTGCGTCTAATGGCTGGTTTGATTCACGCACGGATCTACGTATTAGTGCTCGAATTATTTAATTACTATTTATAGCTTGTGGCATGTTTGCACGCAGACACGGCCGTATACATCAGCTTTATTTCTTACAACAGACTTTGGATACGAACTTTTTAGGTCATTTTTATATATTGGAAGTAAAGATAATAGTATGTCGAGATGCTCTTAAAGTGTCGAGTAACTATTAAAATTCTAATAAATTAAATAAATTTTCTGCTGCAACACAATTCCTAGATAGTAACTGTACCATTCAGAAACTCAGTTCAGCAGCCTATGCTATTCGAAAGATAAGACAGTTTACAGACGTCGAAACAGCAAAACTAGTTTATTTTGCTTACTTCCATAACATTATGTCTTATGGAATAATGTTATGGGGTAAATGCGCTGATATTGAGAAAATTTTTGTATTGCAAAAAAGAGCCATACGTGGCAATTATAATTTGAATTCGCGTGAGTCCCTGCGAGAGAAGTTTAAGGAAACAGGTATTCTTACGTTAGCTTCACAGTATATTTTTAGCAATTTGATTTTTGTGCATAAAAATATACATAATTATAAAAAGATTGACGATGTATATAATAGACAAAGTAGGAACCGACATAAGCTTGCGGCTCCTGCTTTGCGCCTTGTAAGAGTACGTAAGTCGTTTGTGGGTTTGGGTATAAGATTCTATAACAAAATTCCACAGTCAATTTTAACTTTGCCATTACAGCAATTTAAAGAGGCTGATACAGAAAGCCTATTATACCGTGGAGGCTTACATTGATGATAAGAATGCGTGGATATAGCTGCTCTTTGACCTTGTGCAGGATAGCTATGACAAAATGTAATTAGTATTAAGAATCTTCTTTTTTAAAAGAGCTCCACCGAGTTTCTTGCTGGCTCTTCTCGGTAGGACGGCTTTCCGAACCAGCAGTAAAGTTGACGATTCAAAAGCACTTGTATACAAGTTTACTTGAATAAAGAATATTTTGAATTTGAATTTGAATTTGAATTCCTATATTAACAGTACTAACCCATACCTGTACAAACAGCCTGCTTTCTTTTACTAGTAAAAAGGGTTGGAAATCAGACCTGCCATGCAACTCTAATGGCGATTTGTTCATATCCAAAGAATTCCAATGGAGAATAATGTATACATATATTCCAATAAGTTTTCAAAAATATATAGGCTTCCTTTTTTCCTTCAATAACAAATACGTGGTAAATTGAAAATATCAATCAGAGTCATAAGTTTTATCGGATAAACTCATTAGTTGGGGTTTGAACCCCTAAACCGTTATTAAAGGACATATTTCACCTCATTCATGGGGTAAATGCGCTGACATTGAGAAAATTTTTGTATTGCAAAAAAGAGCCATACGTGGCATTTATAATTTGAGTCCGCGTGAGTCCCTGCGAGAGAAGTTTAAGGAAACAGGTATTCTTACGTTAGCTTCACAGTATATTTTTAGCAGTTTGATTTTTGTGCATAAAAATATACATAATTATAAAAAGATTGGCGATGTATATAATAGACAAAGTAGGAACAAACATAAGCTTGCGGCACCTGCTTTGCGCCTTGTAAGAGTACGTAAGTCGTTTGTGGGTTTGGGTATAAGATTCTATAACAAAATTCCACAATCAATATTAACTTTGCCATTACAGCAATTTAAAAATACTGTTAAAAAGAGGCTGATACAGAAAGCCTATTATACCGTGGAGGCTTACATTGATAATAAGAATGCGTGGATATAGCTGCTCTTTGACCTTGTACAGGATAGCTATGACAAAATGTAATTAGTATTAAGAATTTTCTTTTTTAAAAGAGCTCCACCGAGTTTCTTGCTGGCTCTTCTCGGTAGGACGGCTTTCCGAACCAGCAATAGAGTCGACGATTCAAAAGCACTTGTTTACAAGTTTATTTGAATAAAGAATATTTTGAATTTGAATTTGAATTCGACTATCACGTCTCTTCCATTCTGCAATCACAAATTTTCTAGCTTGATCACTAGGTATGTGTTTATAGCTTAAAACTCTATATTGTAGATAAAAGAATGTGTAACCTACCAATTCTATGTCAAGGAATTGCGAAAAATAATTATAAAGCAAATTTAAAACCACCATTAAGTTTGCCTTCCTTTTGCCAACCCGCAACAAAAAGGGTAAAACCTCAAGCACGCTAAAGTCAAGACGTCCCATTTCAATTGCCACTTTACGGCATACATTAGCGTTTTTGTACAAATCACCCACGCAGTAAGGTAACAACGATATTCATATTTTCTGGACTCTCTTAGGATCTAATACCCGAGGTTCGGTCTCGCAGGAGACACCCTTAAGGCGACGCTCCCAATAAGTTACGAGTGCCTAAAAACACTCGCTTCTTATCAATTTTACCCGGCGAAGCTTCTGCGCTCGCCCATCCCACCGGTGACGCTGTAAAAGCCATTAGGGCTAACAGCATTAGACACATTCGAAAAAAAAAAATAGGATCTAATATATAAAAATTGCAAAACCGCGGCATTTAGAGAACTGAATCCATGAAATGTATGTACTTGTTCGAAAGGAAAGCATTTAACTTAATTTTATATTATGTTAAATGTATAGTATCCGTCAATAAATAATGCACATCGATGTTTAGAACGAAACAGCCGGCCAGTTCGGTTTCGTAGAGCGCTGTCACCGTCACAAACGAGTTCGTCAGTCTGTGCGACAGAGTCTAAGCCTCGATGTGCAGTATTTATTGCCGGGTACTATGTTTGCGTGAATGTTGTTATTGCTTGGTTATCTTGATTACCGTAGCTGTCTGAATTTTGAGGTGACAGTATGAAGTCAAATGACATCACCCATCCGAGACCGATATTTTGATGTCGCTAGCTGTTCAAAATACAAATCTTAGAACTCAATGAAAAAGTGTATTATAAAAATTATCTATCAGGTTTCCTGATTGTTCTCTAGGCAAGAGTAACATTCTGAAAGTGACAGTTCATTCGTTAAAATCTAGCTGATTCTTGTCGATTGAAAAGTTCCTTCTTCAAGTATATTTGGTGAAAGATTATTTTAATCTTATTAAAATAATCTCCCGGCCACAAAATTTTGTATTTGGTAACACTAACCTGGACTTGCTTAATTTTGATGACGGAAAGATTGGCCATGGTCCCAAAAGCGGCACCATTAAATTCGCATTCCATCATGTCGCGAAGAAAACTGGACCGGCCCGAAGCGAGGTGCAAACTGGGCGGGCCGGCACACCAATCCGCCACCTCGTTCCGAAAGTAGTGACAAATGGTAGCGGCATCTTTCATGTCCTTAACTTTTAAAGAACCTTAAACAAAAATAAACCTTATATCAATCCATTGTACTTGATTTTTAAATAATGACAAACAGTGATTATCAAAATGATAACGCAATAATGAAATTGGGAAATAATCGCAAATAACTTTCGAAAACCCTTTACCGGACATTTACTCGTATTGAAATGTGCCAACTACAAATATGAAAATGTGAACAGTGAGGCGCACGACACTTACCAAGGGTTTTGGAAGGTTCTTCGCCATTAAGTTTTGATGAAGAAACATATTCTAATGAAACTTGCATATCCTTTGAGAAGTGCTGGGATACGTAACTTGCAAGTTCTGCATTGAAAAGAGGAGGCCTCTGCCCAGTTTTGGGAAAGTAACACAAGAAAGCGCTCAAAGAGATTGCGATAGTTGATTTTCCAGATGAACAAGGCCAACCAGTGACTTTCCCTGTGAATCTTACTTTGCGTAAATGGTAGTAGGTAGGTCTTATGCAAATTTCGTATACTGTCACTTTGTTGCGGCCATATGCCTCTTTTTGCATATCATCAAATAGCTTTACTGGCATCGGCAACGTCATTTTTAAAGCCTCATAATAGCTTGCGAAGATAGCGTTGTAAAGATTTTTCCTACGCGGACCAATATTTACCAAAATTATACATATGGTTATTTAATTATTCTCCTGCACTTATCCCACTCTAAGTGGGGTTGGCATAACATGCATTAACCATATTGTAGGCTAGACTGTGTTGATTTGGCTAGGTATTTTACGAACGGCCGCCTGAACTTACTTTAGTCGCCTTTTAGTCGTTTTCTATTATTTTACTTTATCATTCACGTTACATTCTTATTTTTATTTTACTGATTGAAATAAGAATATTTCTGTTTTCAGAGTAAAAACCAACTCTGGAATTATCATTTTATCGTTAGAAGCGACTTAAAGATGATTTGTGGGTAAATGTCATATGAAAACTTCATTTAGGTAGATCGCGGGCCGATGTTTGCACTTGCCTAGTAACGTAGGTGGAGGGCTGGTGAAATGACCTAAACATTCATGATACGATTAAATTTGGCGAGATGTATGTGACTTAAAACCTTTTATTGTTTGGAAAATTTCAATATTTAAATAACATATATAACATAAAAATAGTGTGGTATCCGGCTGAGTAGGATAGACCATATTTATCCTCATATTTTACCAAGATTCCGTTAAAGGCAACTAAGGAAAGTTTTCGTCAGGCAGGCCGGTTGTAAAATAACTATCCAAAACATGTAACGACATGTTTAAAAGATGTTGTGCTGACCCCACTTAGAATGGGATAAGGGTAGGAGAATGATGACATAACAATACCAGCGCCTTTACGTACATTTTTGCATACTTTTTGACATATTGTATAGAAACCATTTTGTGGAGACGGCAGAATATTTTAAATAGATAAATAGTAACCGATTATCATCCTATTTCAATCAATTACCTATCATCTAATCCAATCGCCAATTTATAACATGTTACCGTAACAATGTAATATTAAAATAATTGTTCTTCGTAAACGGTAATGGTTGGTAATTCTGTATAATTACAGGCAAGAATAAGGGGGAAACGGAAGTTGATGAATACACAATTCTTTGCTGTGATGGACAATTTATATTTTATAAAAACAATTGTGTAATTGTCGAGAAAATTGTGAAAAAAAGGTTATGTATTGCCTATAATCGACCTAGAAGTTCTACAATCTAAAATATAGCTTTAGGCTGCATTTTTATATTAACATTTACTTTATCGACATCTAAAAGTATATTTTATAATATTAATAAAGTATTTAACATTTTGAAAAATAAGAAAAACATAATTGCAACAGCAACGTAATTAGTTCTCGAGAATTTATAACGCGGTACTAAGAAAAACTTTATAAAAGCTCAATTAAATGTTTCAAAAAAGGTTTTGTAATAACCTTTATATAAACCGTTGGCTATTTATATAGTCAAAGTCGTTAAACTCTTGCTGATACTTATAATAAATTTGGAGTCTTAAATAATATATTTTGTAGAAAACAAAGATTTACTATATAAACAATACAAACAATATAACTTTGGAAACTTTGAAAATGTAAAAATCTCTCAATAGAGTTAGTACGTATTCAGCTTGCAATTATTAATTCAGAAAAGAATTATATACCTTCATAAAAGACACCTAACTTATATTAAATAAACGATGCTATCTTTGTTAACATTGATACTCATCAAAGCAAGAGCCAATAGGCATCTTCTGGGCAAGCGCACTCCATCTTAGACTGTATCATTGCTTACCATCAGGCATGATTACAGTCAAGCGCTCGGTTTTGAAAGGTTTTGAGGTCGAAATTTAATTACGAACCGATTCATGCAGACATCCACGGATAATGCGGTTTTGCTGTCTCCAGACCAGAACCTTCTGTCTTCGATTGATAAAACGTGCGCGAAGGTGACCCTCGCATAGGACACTTTACGAGCATGCCACAAGTGCCTTTTTGCTGCGGAATATACCTTAGAAATGTTCTTTTAATTAAATGTTTGAAAAAGTAAAGTAATTACCAATTTAAAAATAAACTTTTAAATAACGTACTGAGAAATTGTCGATAAAATTGACTTTCTGTTTCCATGCTATCGAAGTCGTAAAAAGATATCCGTAAAGTTACTTATGCGATAAATATGTAAAGTGTAATTGAAATGGAATAAAACTTCTGTGCAATATACTATTGCTGAATGTATACTGCCTTTATTCAAATTCAAAGTCAAAATATTATTTATTTAAATAAACTTGTAAACAAGTACTTTTGAATCGTCAACTCTTCTGCTGATTCGGAAAGCTGTTTCAACCCAGAACAACCAGCAAGAAACTCGGCGGTTATTTTTTTCGAAATATAATTTCAAAATTAACTAGTTACATTTAGTCATTACTATATTGTATAGGGTTGAAGAGTAGCTATATCCACATTCTTATAATCTAGATATAATTATGGTTTTTATCAACAAAGAGTGTTCTAACTCAAATAGTCATCATCAATATCAAAATAATTCACATCTTGAGGAATGTTAATTTAGGATTAGGAATCCAGTTAAAAAACTAAAATCAATTAGCCTTGCTTCGATCTCAAATAATGAAAGTCTTGTAAAACATTGCCAAATATCCAACACGTTAAATCAATTCGAATCGTTAATTGTTTTAATTTGTATTCAATTAAAATATTAATATCGCACCGTTATTGTCGGTCATGTTGTGTTTTGACCGCACTTTCGATCCATCAATCTAGTTAAAACAATAGGATCAGAACCCACGAGCGCAACAAATCGTGACCGCGTGCCGTCCGTAAAACACTTCTACATGCAATTATTCGATTACACACATAACACCGTAATAACAAGCAATCACAAGACGATCTCATGTATATATCAACCATTAAACAATATTGTCTTTGACCAATCAATATTGCTCGAAAACTTGCGCGGAACGCAGCGAAATCACGAAATCGTTCGTGCTCTGTCACTTCGTATATATTTACAAAAACATTGAAGTTGGAATTAGTGTCCCACACAAGGGTTCCGTACTCTGGGATTTTTATATGTATCGAAGTATTGGTTTATATTACAAGAGATGAATACATCTCGTAATTGATACTAACGTTACTTTGTATTGGATTGTCTCAGCATCCCATTAGGACATGCCATCAATTTGATAAGCTGTAGTTTGGTAAAAACTGGACTGAAACTGAAAGTCGATACTTACTATTTTTATGAATAGTAAATATAAGTGCATTTAATTGCAGCCAGCTTTTAAATATTGATATTAAACGGACATGTTAAATAAACAGAAATAACGTCTCTTATCCGAGCTTTAATGGCAGACATATCGTTAATGGTCTAAGAACTCAATGTGACTAGATGCCTATACAAGACAAATGTCAACACCATAAGATATTAACTACTTATGCGTAAGTGTATCTAATCGTGTAGACATTTATTTTAAAAATACCTTCATTCTATCACAATCGTACATTATTTAAAGTTCACATTTTTTTTAGGATTTATCATTTTAACTACCTTTATAAACTTTCTTCTCAATTCACTTCCGATATTCTAGTTCATTACTTAGATATGGGGTTGCCTCTTCAATACGGACTTTTATTTTCGACGTTCAATTTAGCATTTGTTCCACTCCGAACCGAGTATAAAACAGAGAGATCATTTGTTCTAAGCACGACGGTCTTATCGTTGATAAACATCACTATCATAACTAATATGAGTATGTAAATTCTTATTTTTATTGTGTAGTAGCAATTATATATTCGGGTTGTCCGTAACCGTTCATAAGCAACCCTAAATATATTATGAGCCCGTGGCACGACACCGACTCCAAAGCGATTCGGAACAGCGTAAAGAACGCTCGTTTAACGAAAGTACCACGAACAAAAGCTCTCATGCCTCGTCTTAATTAATATGATTAATGACGCGAAGCCGCGGCTCGTTTTTGAACTCGCTTCACTGTTGTAATCGAGAAATAAATTAATTTTGTTAGTAGTCCTTTCTAATAGAATACGACCGACGAGTGCCGAAAACGCTTCCAAACGTTACGTTGTTTTCTCGGATCATTCGTTTCTCTAATTTAAAAATTGGGCGTTAAAACTTACCGATTATAATTTAAATTTACGACATCGAGCGCATAAAAGGGAAATGGTGACCGTTTATGTTCTTAGGAGAGTTTCACTAACAAGATACGTACAGCTTTAGTGTGGGCGGCTTGCATCATTCAAATTTTATAATTTAAATACCAATTCATTAAGCAATTCTTTTCTCGTTTCATGCCCGCTATAGACTACTGTATTTCTGATTAAATCGCTGTATTTTAACCGCATAATTGCTATCTCATGATAATTGTAAAGCTATTACCAGAGTTCGCAGTAAAACAAATAGATTTCGCGCAGACGCGTTAGTTTAAACACATTTTCTCATGTTTCTAACTCGAGTATGGTGTCAGATTTGAAGAGTTTCAACTATGCTGGTTCGGGTTAAGGCTGTTTTTCACCGACGCAGAGAGACGCGGTTTCGCCTCGGGCCGCGATCGTGGCGGAGATAATTAGAGGCCGCGGCTCTGTGGGAGCCATAAAAACAGCAAATTGACCGGCGGGATAACCAGAAAGGCACAATGTGTTAGATAATAATTTCCAAATTACAGGTTGTGTTGGTTCGCGAGCGAGGATGGACGCGTTCTTTTTTCTCGAACGCCGACCGAGGTGCTAAGGGCAGGCTAATTATTATTTGGGTATCGAGCGAGGTTTATAATGCAGCTGCTACCTGTATAAATATTTATTATTAAAAGTTCAAACGCCAATTTTGGAGGAATCCAATTAAAGTAGTTATAAAGTTTCATCAGTGGTATAACGATCTGCTTAATATGCCTTCGTCTCATTAAATGATGGACGGACGGCTTTTAACGATAACCATCGTATCACTGTCCTATATCTATATTGAAGTTATCTACCTACCATATGAAAAGGAAAACCTCTACGTATAATATAGAAATAAACAAGTTGAAGTAGTTAAAAAATGTATAAGCTATTACATACTTTAAAATCACGTCCATGTGGATTGATCCTAAGCTGTTTCTTTGAAATACGAATCAACCAATTATTTTGTCATTGGACGAGAAATTTAAAGTAAATAATATATATAAAATAATATAAAATATAGCCTTTGTTTATTTTGTGTGTAGAAAACTTATTAGTTTATACATTTTTCATTTTTGTATTAGAGTAAGTTAATAATACTACATTTAGGGCCATGGAGTGAAGGTGCAAATTTTTTTTTTCTTTTTTACACCTCGGTTAATTGCCTCTTCAGGTGACATAAGGCAGGGCTCTTTTTTCGCCCAAAGAATCAGCTAAGCGATTCAACGCGGATACGCTGTCAGCATTCTTGAGACCATTCCAGGTGGGCATGATTTGTATAATCCCAGCGTTTATTTAAGATAATATGTACCTAAATAAAAAAATTGAAAATCTAACCTCTCTAGTGTCCCACAATTTACTATATGATTGTTGTTATAGTGAACGTTCATTAAGCTGCATATGGTACGAATAAACGAACAAAAACGTCCATCTTCGTTATTATTCTTTCTTTGACGATATTGTATAAAAATTAATGTCGTGTTTCGGAAGGTAATGAGCCCTCTCACACTCCAACAATGTACTTGTTAATTGAATTTCAATTTATAGGCAACTTAAGACAAACCATCTTTCAAATTTGCCTCATGTAGGTTCACCATACTTTTACAAATAAATGAAACTTAAATCCGACTTAGGAAAGTTTGTGCATGTTTTTAATTGCACCGTTCTGGCAAACGGCTTAATGGACTTGTGCGTAATTTTGCATACATTGAGGAATAACAGATAATGTTTTATTCCATCAAAATCCATGTTTCTGTAACAAAGTTTGATACATAATTAATTAATAATTAAAACATTAATTAAAAATATCGAACATCCAGTTTCATAATGTATAATCCTAATAATATGAATACAAATGAAAATTCTGATCAGGTCTAGTGATATATATTTCCTATAATGAAGCAATATTAGTGAATAAAGCAGTACTACATTGTCGAAAGAGCGCTATAAGTTAAAAATGAGCAAAAAATAAATTGCTGGTATAGGTATTTGATAAATTGTATTATATTGATCATTATAATATAATACAATATATAAAGTTAACGATTCAATTTAAGATCTGTTTTCTTTAAATTATTTGTTATATGATTTTAATAACGTATTTATCCTTGATAGTCTCATTAAAATTATAAACAATTTGTTGACTCTTCGGGCCTGGGTGTATATTTGTATTTAAGTATGTATTTAAAATTATATCTATAGTATATCTACCAGTTGTCCGTCACCCATAACACAAGAATTAAATTACTTACTTTGGGGTCAGACGACCGCGTGTGTAAGTGTTCCATACATTTATTTATTTATTTTATGTATTCATAAAATAAATAATGAGATAAAATAAAAATAATTGTATGTATTTGTATGCGTAATTCATTACTTAGGAAGAGCATATAGTTATCAATCTTAAATTACTTACAAGCTAGTAGACTGTATATAAAAAAATTGATAGAAACCATAGACTAATTTAATTAAAGTTGTCTACGTCTTATGTCTCACATGGCAGTGGAATCAATAACAATATTCGTGACATGGTAACCCCAGCTACAGGGGGAGCGTTCCCGTCCCGCCATTGGACGGTGTCGGAGGGCGGAGCGTCGCTCACTCCTCCTAGCCTCCTAGAGATGACATCTGCGAATGCTGAGATGCTGTTGTCACGGCTCTATGCAAATACTTTCAATAACCAATTACAATTGGTACTACTATATTCTAGTATGCGTTACTAATATACATATCCGTACCAGACTTAAATAACTTAACAAGTTCAAAACGCACAATATTTAGGGCAGCCATAAATAGGTTTACGTTGAGTATACGTTTAAGGGAGTCATCATTCTCCTGCCCTTATCCCACTCTGAGTTGGGTCGGCACAACATGTTACAAACATGTTGTCACATGATTTGGCTACGTATTTTACGACCTGCCGCCTGCCTGACGTCAACTTACCTTAGTCGCCTTTTACGACACCTCGGTAAGAAATGAGGGTGGTCTATTCTATGCAGCCGGATACCACACGACACATACCTTAGTCGCCTCTTACTTCACCTCGGTAAGAATGGAGGGTGGTCTATTTTATTGTGCCGGATACCACACGGCGTTATACGTTTAAGGGAATTTTTAAGTTACTACTTAAAAATTCCAAAGGTTGCTTATTGACTTAATTAATATTACACATTGTTTTTATAATTATGTATGTGACATCTTCTATATCTATACTTATTACAAAACAAAGTCCGCAAAAGCTGTCTATCTGTATGTGGTCGATTTTCGCAAAATCTACTAAACAGATTTTTGTACGGTTTTGTGCAATACTTCCAGATGGTTTAGGTAAATAGTACATACCGGTATCATGTAAATTGTGTTGATGAGATCGCGGAGTTGTTAAAAAACTTGCTTACTGAGAGCTTTAGTCGCGTGCGCTACGTGAACCAACAGAGATACGCTAAAGTAATGTATCAGAGACTTGTACAACCATAAACCATACTACTAGGTATTCCAATTCTTCCGAGAGGTTAAGATAATTGTACAACAGTTTTATCAGAGATATACTAAAGTAATGTACTAGGGATTTCTTGATCTACAAAAATACTACAAAAAACTTCGCGATAGCATGCCTCGATCTCTTATGGTTAACTCACAATAAGTGCTTTTAAGTTCAAAATGAAATTAAATACAGGCGGGCGAATACATGGCTAGTGTAATACATATATTTAAAAGTAACTATGGCTACGTTGAAGTCAGATATATATCCTGTATAAATGGTCACAACATATGGTCTCATTCATTCATGAGCATTAACCATTCGAGTGGTCGAACGAAAATATCTCATTGAAAAAATCAAGGGTCGTCGATTAATCCTATAGAGCGACAGGTAGTTTGATAGCAAAGCCACAAAAATCAGCTATCCAGTTTGTTTGTCGAAATTCTCGAGCCGTGTCCCAATACAATTGTGTTTGTCAATGATAAATGGTCGCGCGCGGTGCTTTTCATCTCTCACGGTCAAAGGCGCCGCATGAAAAATTTGTTGAGCGAAAATAAACTCTACTCTATGAACATTGTAGTTTATTTTTCTATGTGCTTTTATAATTACAACACAGGACTAAATGATACGGTACTAATCAAGGTAGGGAATAAATGCGGATAATGCGGTTTAATATCGTTTGAAAGGAGCCTTTCGGCGGGTAGTCGTATTCACGTATAATGAGTTTATTCAACACTTAATGGAATGAATCGTGGTAAGTAAATAGTGCTTGGGATGAGATGGGTTGGAAGAGCAGGGTTTACTTATGGTTGGAGCATCAAAACTCAGATGGTAAGCGATGATCTAATATAGATACGCTAGCATAAAAGTAAAAACAGTTAAGGGTACATCTCATTAGTATACCGGTATCAATATCAAATAGTTAGCCAAACGATGATCCACGACGGTAGTAACTAGATTTTGTGATATTTGAGGCTCCATACCTAATAAAATTTTTTTTCAACAACATGTTACGCTGAATTAAAAGGAAAAAGTTCAGTGTATATATAGTGAGTCAAAGTTGTGCTTTTAATGAAATTGTATATTTATTGATTAATAAATTAATTAATAAATATATGGGACACACGGTCGTCCATTCCCAAAATAAGTAACTTAATACTTGAGTTATGGGTGACGGTCAACTGGTAGATACTACATATATAATTTTAAGTACATACTTAAATACAAATATACACCCAGGCTCGAAGAACCAACAAATTGTTTGTAGAAAATGTTGGCCCCCGGCGGGAATCGAACCCGCGAACCGCAGAGCTGAAGGCATGGTCACTACCCACTGAGCCAACGAGCCAGTTGAATAACGAATAAGTAATGGACAATTGCATTTATTGGAACCTCTTCATAATCGGCGATTACTAAAGATTAAGCGCGATCACAATTGTGTAGAAGGCATACTCGCTTGTACTCGTCTCGTCTATGATCGCCTATGATTGCTTACAACCCGGGAATTGACGATTTTCCGGACACGTGACCAGAGGAATCACTGGGTGATACGTATAATTGTATGATAATATGGACGATCTTGTGGACACTTTCACGATGATCGTGGCCATTATAGACGATCACGCGATCAACGATCATCGCCGATAGTGCAGGCATATTATTTGTCCACGAGGGGCGATTACTGTCTTAAAAAAGACCTCGCCAAAATATTTTTGTTCACTAGACCTCGCATTTGTTAAGGAAGGCTCTGATAGACATCTTGCCTCTTCTTTATTCCCTGAGTTCTATACAGAATATACGACTTCTACGATATTAATTACAAACGATTCATTCAAGGGCATAACCAGAATGTCATACAGGGGAAGGGGCTGAAAATCCGCGACTATTCGTTTCTTATACATATATTTTTCATTTTTAAGAGACAGTGGAACCTTTGGAATGTCGATATCCCTAAATGAGGTTGGATTATAGGTCTTATGCAAGCCTTATAAAGCCTTATAAATTACGCAACCTGTATCTGTATTGTTCAAATAAATGCCGTCAAATGCGTCTCTAGTTAGTGAAGTAATTCACAGTTTTATCGCTTACTAATTGCATATTTACTCTTGACCCTAATTAATGTTCCTGTGTGGTCTGTTACTTGAGCTTAGTGTAATCATTAATAATGCATTAATGATTGTCCGTCGTTAAGTCCATTTTCTAATGACGCCTCTCTTTTGAAGACACGCCGTTATATGTTATATACAATCATATTTGAATTAAAAGTGTGTGTAAGTTTTATGGCTATTAAATTTATCATTGACAGATTTTGATGAAATTTTTCAGACATTCCTTAGAATGATTCAGTAGATGATCCTGTAAAGTTTGGTGGCGATCGGAGCGTTTTTTTTAAACTGTTGAGTCCTGTTTCGATGGAAATTCGAAACCAAACTGAACCGCAGCAACACGAGGTCTGATAGCTAGTATCCTATAGTTCAATCCCTCTCTTTTTCTCTTCAACTGAAATGCATCCGGTCGTGGAACTAGATCTCTTCAAAGAATTCCCATGCCAAACGCGTCCGGAAAAGGTACATTCTAGCATTTTAGGACTCTACTACATTCGCACTAAGTTCAGCCCAATACTGATTTATCGTTGTTCTGCCTACTTTGACTATAGCTTCGCAGGAAATAAACAATTCAAGTCAATCCTGACAGCAACATCTAGTCATGCCTATCATTAACATAAATTGTCATTGACACTGGCGCAGTATGTAAAATTTTAACTCCAACGGACACCGGGAAATGGGTCAAATTTAACTTGCAAGATTCCACCTTCACATACAAACATACATACAAGTCAAGTAACTATAATATTTTTTTAAAGAAGAAACCAAATTGTCTAGTCTATACTTACTTATAGACTACAAAATTTAGTAACATACTACGATAAGTTAATCGTAAAGTATGATAATATAAAGTAATATAATAGGTACGATAACTTGCACGATAGGCACTTGCCTTGTACGATAGGCACTTGTTTACAAGTTTATGTGAATAAAGACTATTTTGAATTTGAATTTAACCCTAACATTAGGAGTATTACGAGAATTTTAAAAAATCCACTCAAATTAAAGTCTAGCTCAGAAACTAAGTACTGAAAAAATAATTTAACTCCAAATAACATTTTCTATATTTTCTAGAACATCTATATAATAAAAATGTGCGCGTATACGTAAAGGTGAATCATACGAAGCTTCTAGCAATTACCATGCGACATTAAAATGGCGCAACCCGTTGTGCCCTCTTGGCTGATTTAAAAATGTAATAGCGATTAGCATTAGCATTAGAATGCTAATGTTCAGATCAATGCAAGTAAAGCACAATGGCTCAGGGGAGGAGATGGATTCGCCACGCTCGTTCCGGCCCGAGACGTTACCACAAAGACGTTAGATAAAAGTTTGACGTGCAGACCACCTTGTGTGCTGTTTGTTTCAGTTAACACAAATAGAAATTTACTATTTATGCTATACTGAAACAATAACACAACAGATATGGTAAGGTAGTAAATTTTAAACTTTTCCGATTCTCATATTATCTCTTTAATCTTATTAAATTATATATATATACAAATCTGAATTACGGAAAGGTCTTCAACGATTTTCATGAAACTTAGTATGTTTCGTTTATTAGATGGTTACGGGGGGGATAAATCGTTCTAGTTAGGTTACAATTAAAAAAATGATGTTGTTTCTCTATTTTCAGGCACAGAAAAACTGCTATAATATTTTTGGGAAACAAACGTTAGGTAATTACGCTGTCACTTGCAAAGCTATCACAGCTCAGTTGTAAACGGGAGGTCTTAAGTGAAAATCCACCAGCCTTTTTTTTATGCATCTTTTTTCATCTTCTAAAAAAATACCGAGCAAAGTTTGGTCAATGAGATATTTATTACTTATAGAAACATAAGGGTCACATCGTGATAAAATCGAGTTACCTTTATACTACGTTACAGATTTAGGCAGAGTAGCATCCACCGTGATAACAAATGGAGTCGCTTGATATAATAACTAGCTGTGTCCACTAGCTTCAGTCGATTTGAATAAACTGTAATATCAACCAAAACCTTCCGGGAGAATTGCACTACCTTTTAGTAAAAACTGTACAAAAATCCGTTCAGTAGATATATAGAGAAAACCGATCGCATGCAGACCAGTTTGGGGACTTTGTTTTATAATAAGATAGATAAAACTGTCGTGACCTCTTTAGTTAAGTTTTTAGGTTCCACTTAAAAATCAGCATCACAGTTTTTGGAAACTTCTGTGACACATGCTTATTGAGGTACATGATTTTGTTAAATTCAATAACAAACAGTAATAATAAAATTATTTTGTTACTACTTTTTTGTGATGGATCTCCGGAAAGTAACGAATAGTTCTATTATATAAACTATTCAATAAATGTATAAAGAAAAAATAATAAAGAACTAATTTATCAATAACTAACATGACTTTAAAAAAAATTAAAAATAACATTACTTTTAGAGTTTACTTTTTAAAATCGTTTTTCATCTAAGGCTAACGGTATGAAAATTTTATAAGGAATGGAATTAGTCAAACATAGTAAAATGTATATTGTACTTTTATGAGCAAATTCATATTTGCTTACATGCATATGAATTTACAAGGACCACGGGTTCAAAGCCCGGGAAGGCACCAATGTTCTGTGAAAACTTATGTGTCTTAATAATCACGCGCATTGCGGTGAAGGAAAACATCGTGAAGAAACTTATTTCTGGGATTCTCGGGATATGTGTAACCTACCAATCCGCATTGCAACAGCGTGGTGAGTGTACGTACCAACCCTTGACTACAAAATGGAGAGAAATGATGGCTATGTTCAGCAGTGGAATAATAACAAGCATTAATTAACTATATGGATTTACTGTAGAACCGCCGTGTGGTATCCGGCAGAATAGAATAGACCACCCTCATTTCTTACCGAGGTGTCGTAAGAGGCGACTAAGGTATGTGCCGTGTGGTATCCAGCTGCATAGAATAGACCACCCTCCTTTCTTACCGAGGTGTCGTAAAAGGCGACTAAGGTAAGTTGACGTCAGGCAGGCGGCCGGTCGTAAAATACGTAGCCAAATCATATGACGATGGATTACTGTAGAAAAATATGAAAGATATATCAGAATCATTGACAGGTATTTTATTATTATTATTATTTTATTTTTATTTTTTTCGAACTGACTGTATGCTGTTAGCCCTAATGGCTTTTACAGCGTCACCGGGCGGGACGGGCGAGCGCAGAAGCATCGCCGAAGTTGCGAAATGCAGGGAGTAGAGCGCAGAAGCTCTACTAGCGTCGGGGAACGTCGTCCTAAGGGTGCCTCCTGTGAGGCCGGACCACGGCTTAGGGCGACGCGTAGTGGAGGGTTCATGGTATGACTTAGATTAGTCATTGCGGCGTCGGAAGTGTGGCGAGAAGCCACGACCGACCGACGTCAGAAAACTGAGACCTCGTCTTCGCCGGCGAAGACGCTGTGTGTGTGTATTACGTGTTTCTGTGTTGGCGATCGTTATTTGATCGTCAGGGTCATACAGGACGCTTTTTGGACGCCTATATTTTCGATGGTCGGACCTAACTGGGATGTAGGTAGAAGCAACTGAAATGAGGGGATTCGGGTGTACCTCCGATTTCTCGAAGTAAGATTTCGAAAAACGTTTAAAGAGGTGAGTAATGGCAGGGAGATCGAGGTCTCTATGGAGGTCAACGTTCCGCATGAACCACGGACAACCAGTGGCTGTCCGCAGGTATTTTATTACAATACTATTACTTACTTACCCTACTTACCGTCATTAAGTTCGGGCTTTAAGTGATGAGTGCTGATCTTAAACTCTCAGTTATATTTTATAGGCAGTACCTATCATACCTATATAGTCTTTTCTGTATCCATTTTTTGTCTTAATTTAACGATAAGATTAAGTTTAACCGTATCTTTCAGTGGTCTTAACTTAATTTTAAAGTTATTATCACCATGCCATGTTAATGTTATGTGTGTATTTTATTGGTGATCTAAATAAATAAATAAAATAAAATACAACTATATATTTTTTAAACAAAAAATAAATTAATTACTTTTGTACAATGGAAGTCCGCAAAGTAACGCCTATTTCTAAAACAAAAGAAAATTACTCAAAACATCAAAATTAGAAAAACGACGCATAATTAAAATTTTATTAAAAACATAACACTACCGCGTAAACATGGCGTCAATAACTTTCATATTGATTACCAATCCGCAACCAAAACGAGATGATCCGATAAAGACGTAATATTATTAACATAAAAGCTCATCTCGTACGGAGATCGAGATGGATCAGTGTGAGATTTTCCAATGAATTAAACATGTTTTCATAGTAGATAGGACGTGGGGCGTGGGGTGTGGGGTGAGGTATCAGCGCGGGCGGAGGCGTCGGTACTATTAACGCGCTTAGAGATAGCATCGGCCGACAAACTCGATTAGTGGCCCGAGTGCTTTTATTTGTATGTGGTATAAGTTATAGGAGATAAGCGATTTATTCAAAGCTGTAACTGCGACATCGATCGCGTCAATTTATCCATACTAATATCATAAACTAGGAGTGCCAGCGGCTTAGCCCGTGTGGAAATCAGTGTGTTGAATTGAAATTTGGAACCTTAAAGTAGTTTTTGTTAGTTAACCATTAGAGATATTTTTCATTAGATCTACAAGTCTCTAGTACATACTTATAGTACTTTACTGTATCTTTGCTGGTTTACGCGAATTATATTATGGGGGGCGACTGTTGGGTACACAAAATTCACTATCCAAATAAATCTATTTATTTACAGTTAATTAATTATAATTATTCTTATACTATGTATGGCGTCCAATCCCACCGAAGTTAGGTAGGGAAAGGCGAGGTGGCGCGAAGTGTCTTTCCCAGGCGCGGAACACCTCAGGTGTCGTATGGATCCTAGGAAAGCGGCAAACGCTAAGTGGACGTAACACGCGGCGCACTCGAGTAAAGCTCCCAGTAGGCGAGTTTTTTACAACCGCGCGGCATCTTCAAGTCAATATACATAAAACCATAATGTGGTACTAACCTAAACCTTAAGGAAAAATTGCACTATCTTTAAGTAAAAACTCACGTTTGTAAATAAGAATTTCAGTAGATTAGAAAAAATCGATCACATACAAATAGACAGCTTTTGTTTTCTAATACGCATAGATGGAAAAGTCTCAGTTTCTTGCGCTTTCACAACTAACTCTCCACATCTACTGGACCAATTTAGATGAAATGAAACCGAACCGAAACCGAAGCATCATCAGAAGGATAGGCTCCACGATAAAATCGCAATGCGAAACGATCGTCGAAATTTTGGTGGTGGTTGTGTGTACTGCTTGTGTGCATTGTTGCTGGTGGCGGCGCCTTGGGATGCATGTGGTGACTTGTCCTGCATGTGTAAAGTAAGTGAATTTTGCCTGCTTCATACACATTAGCTTTGCATGGATTCGCTTAACCCGTGCGTATTATAGAAAGGTAGTTCTGTTATAGTGTCTTCAGTACGGAAAAATATATCATACTCCACTTGTAAGTAGATTTAGTATTAATGTACCTCGAAAACCTCCTCGCATTCCATGTCCATTCTTTAAGACCAAGTTTTCTAGAACGAAATTGGGGCAAAATACCCCAATATCACGTATCTCGCGCTTATATAATAGCTGCACAAAGGACACATTATCACCGGGTACTCGCTGCGATGGTTTATTTATAAAAAAAGGTACTAAAATTTTTATTTCAGAATTTTAATAGTTGTCTTAATGTTGTTTTTTTTGTTTTCATTATTCTCTAGTGTTTATTTTTAGGTTTATAATTGTAACTAAGAATGATGTGTTCTTCTATAATCGATACTAGATATTTTATTTTGACTTTATCCCATATGTTTGATGATTTATCGTGTAGTGCTGTTGAAAATCCGAATAAATAAATAAATAGATACGAGGTGTAGCACCAGAGTTGTCGACGAAAGAGAATGGAAGAGAAAAACATGTTGTACCGATCCTACTTAAAGTGGGATAAGAACAGGAGAACAAAAATCTGGTATATCTAAATTATGACAATGTCTTATAGCTTACACTCAACTCTTTGTTGTAACCGACTATTATCAGTATGTTATTATTAGACATGGTATATCTAAACACGAAACCTGCTCTACGACAAGCATTATATTATTTGCATATAAATACATTATTTAATTAAAATAATAAGAAATACATGTTCCGATAAGTACACGTTGAACACGCACTTATCATATTATCTATTGTTATTAGATAAAGCTGTTTATTTGTACATTTATTTATTCATAAAGCTGTATGCATAAGACATTAATTGTCTGACTAATGATTATAAATTGAACAAATGCATAAAGAAACTTTGAGATTGAAGAATATGATCCCGCTGCGGTAACGTCGCGGTAAAGAGCTCATGAATAAGGGTCCCGGAAGAGCTAGATTGTTGTCGGGTTCACGCGATAAAATAAGACGTGAGTATAGCCGGTTTCTATATCTTAAATTTGAAGAATATGTCTTTAGTTTTTTTTCTAACTTACCAATATGCTATAATATTTGACGTTATGATGTGAAAAGCGTCATAGGGCGAGATGGACTAGCTTAATTAAAAGTATCGTCAAGAATGTAAAATAGGGAGATGCAAATAGAGCACAGATGGTCTTAGTGGATATCATTTTATTTACTTATAGTAAATCTACCTATTGTCTTCCACGTAAATTTTTTTCTAATAAGCCTAAAACTATGAAAATATCTTGTAGAAAAAATAATATTCAGGTCAAGATATATCCGATTAATAGCAATTCAAATTCAAACATTCTTTATTCAAGTAAACTTTTAAACAAGTGCTTTCAAATCGTTAACTGCTGGTTTTGAAAGCTGTTCCTATCGAGACTATTCCTATAGAATCCTATATTCCTATAGAAAGTGCACAACGCCACTAAAGAAGTTTTCACTTCAAAAATAAAAAAACATCTTTAGTGTACAAGAGACATTACCTCATGCTCTTAAGTGAGTTGAGTTAATTACTTTGCCCTTTAAACATACCTTTGTCGGTAAGCTGGCCCTCTCATATTTCATGAGCGAGCAACATCCTCCAAAATATGGTAAGAGCAGACGCGTCGGCGCACGAACAGAGAGGGCGATATGTAAAAGAAAGGAAAGGGATGCTCCCTTCGGTCATAATACGAAATGTTTATAGCTGAAGCACTTCCTTTTAATTTTTTTGAGAGCACTATTTCAAATATTGTTTTAATTGATTGCCGGTAGACCATTTGGCGGCTCGAAGCGGCAGCGGGACGCGCCTAATTATAGGGAGTAATATTGTTCCATGTTTATATGAATCCCTTGATAAAGTACGTTGTTTTGGAACTGACAGATGCAATTAGAAAAAACTTAAAAGTTTTGTTTTTAATCTGTGTACAAATTTTACGTGATTTGAATAATATGATGAAAGTAAGGTTTATTAAAACTCAATTCGTCCTTTGTTATTTTTTGCAATTAATCCTTTAAGTATTTGTCCTTAAATCAAAATGAAAGTTGTTTTAATTTTAAGTTTTGACGTTTTTTTAAACGTACAAACATTATATTAGAATTTTTGGTAGAACAGTCACCGAACGCTCAAAAGCCATTTTCGACTCGAGCGATAGTTTCCAATCTTAACTTTGGCTTTGTATATAGTTTAAAAATAAAATTTCTAAATAAATGAAGAAATAAGTATCAGTTTTATTTTAAACTTGCTAGTTTTTTTAGTGTTTTCTAAAAAAAAAATTACTTTTTAGTTCACTAATAATTTAGATTTCCTATTCTTAATCTCGTTGTAACCAATGTTTATTTTTTTGAATGATATGTTACATACCTGTAGTATTTAAAATTAATTAAGACAAATTAATGCTGTTGGAATATCTTACTAAAGAGATAAATATATTGCTAAATCATCTAACAATAAATTTAAATAAATTAGAAATTGCAATGTAAATGTTGATTGCGAGAAAGTTTAGAAATGATTATGCTAATAAATGACGAATCGTTATTGTTATAACATTTGTTCTGTAACATGTATAAAGAAATCACAATACAATGTTTGCTAAGTATACTCGTACAATAGCCGCCTACGTGGTAATTGGCCGTAAAGTGACAAGCGCCCGCATCAGCCGCCCGTGGGTGACCGCAATGTACACCATTGTTCACGTGCCACTATGTTTTTTGCAATATTCTGGTTCTGTTGGCTACCAATATTATGACTGACCCTTTTGTGAAGATAGTAGTGACCCTGTCTTCAGCTCTGAGGGTTGCAAGTCCGATTTCCACCGAAGGCCAATATCATCCTTCTGTTCTTATCCCACTCTGAGTAGGGTGGGCACAATATGTTACAAAAATGTTGTCACATGATAAGGCTTCGTATTTTACAACCGTCCTTACTTACCTTAGTTGTATTTTTAAACCCCTCAGCAAGAAAGAGGATAGTCTATTATACTCAACCTGATACCACACGATGGGTAAACTTACATTAGTTGCCTTTTACGACACCTCGCTAAGAAATGAGGGAGATCTATTCTACTCAGCCAATTTCCAATATTTCAAAGTAAAATTCAAATAATTCTTTATTCAAATTGACCTTAACAAGTACTTTTGAATCGTCAAGTTAAAATAAAGCTACGACTGCTTCGAAAAAGGTCCTCTAACCGAGAAGTACCAGCAAGAAATTCGGCGGTCTCTCTTTTCAAAAATAAATATTACAATATTGTCTTTGTAATTGTTAAAAAGCTAAAATTACAGTATAATCTAGTGCATAGCTGGTCGCAATTTAATTCCAAGCTTTCTTATCATTAAGATAGTCCAAACAGTATAATAAGCTTTAAGAATAAATGTCTCTTTAATTGCTTTTTTAAACTTCTGTAAAGGAAAGTCCAAAATTCATCGAAATCTATACTTATTATAAAACAAAGTCCCAAAAAGCTGTCTCTCTGTATGTAATCGATTTTCTCAAAATCTATTGAACGGATCTTTGTACGACTTTTTTCACCAAAAGATAGTGCAATACTTCCGGATGGTTTAGGTAAACAGTACTAATCGGCATTATGTAAAATGTGTTGAAGAGATCGCGCAGTTGTTAAAAAACTTGCTTGCTGGGAGTTTTAGTCGCGTGCGCTGCGTAAACCAGCAGGGATACGCCTAAGTAATGTACTAGAGAAGTGTAGATCTATAAAATACTACAAAAAAATCTGGGATAGCATGTCCTATCTCCTATGGTTAACTCACAATAATTATCTACTTTTATGTTTAAAATTTGAATTCTAGAAAAAAATTGTGACACGCTGATTTCCACGCGGGCGAAGCCGCTGGCACAGCTAGTAATGTATAATTGAAAATATTTAAAAGATTAACCGCTTAGTTTCTTGCTGATTCTTCAACATTCCGAACCAGTTGTAGCTTTATTAATCATCAAAGATTATTTTGATTTGATTTGATTAGATTTGACGACGCTGCTCCAATGCAAATTGGATGCATTTCACCAGAATTTTTAATAGTGTTCCTCAGCATGATTTCCTTAGCTGAAAAGCATCAATTAGACACATAAGTTTTAACAGCAATAATCATACACGGAATTGAACTCGTAACCGCTGTTAAATAAAATTATTGTCTGACGTATAGGGCATAATTTTTATCGCGACACAAAATTATTTCAAAAACTGAAAAACGCAATACTAAAGTCGCCATTAATCGAAACTGGGCATCGACGTTTTGTGGGGGATTATAATACCATAACAAATTTAGCAGAAATATACAAATAATCAATCTTACTTGATTAGCGGGGGTTTAATAACAGAAATTGACCCAGATTCGCCGGAAGCTATACTTTGCCGCGATGGTACAAAGAATCCATTACTAACATAATGGCCATTGTTTTAGTATAAACGAAAAATAATCGCAGGATGCTACCATGATTTATAGTATTGCCTACTACTGTTTTATAGCTTATTAAAGCTCTGCAGGCAAATATAGTTTTATATAGCAAATACGTACGTATTTAGTTTAGCATTGCTTTTAGCATAGATATGCATTGCTGATTAATTTTATACATATGTAGGTATTTACTCGTAACTTAGGTCGCGCCAACTTAGGCTAGTCTAGCTAGTCGGAGTCTAAAGGACATACAAGCAAACATTCATATTTATTAAGTTGTTAAAATTAAAATTAAAATTCAATAATTCTTTAATCAAGTAAACTTGTAAACAAGTGCTTTTGAAGCGTAACTCTACTGCTGGTTCGGACAAACTGTTCCTACCGCGAAGAGCCAGGAAGAAACTCGGCGGTTGCTCTGTTTAAAATATATATCTTAGAACTAGTTACATTTAGTTATTATTGTCTTATACAGGTCTTGTACAGCTATATCCACACATCCTTATCATCTAAGTAATCTTCATCAGTATAGTAGACTTTCTGTATCAGCCTCTTTTTAACAGTGTTTTTTAACTGCTGTAACGGCATGGCCAAACGTATAAGTAACGCATACGAGAATATAGTAGTACCAATTGTAATTAGTTATTGAAAGTATTTCCATAGAGCCGTGGCAACAGCATCTCAACATTCGCAGATGTTATCTCTAGGAGGCTAGGAGGAGTGACCGACGCTCAACATAATTCTTATAACTAGTTACATTTCGTCATTCCTATTTTGTACACGATCGAACAGTCGCTATTGTGTAATTCATACACTTCGCATTATAACGATCACCCCTAATTATTTTTGTTATATTAAAATTCGCAGCATTATTTTCCGGTACCTTTTAATGCTCAAAAGAAAATGGATAGACGCTGTAGCTATTTATTATTCATTGTTCTCGGCGGCGGATTGAGAGCTTTTCTCGGTTCCGTGATTCGTCTCATTTTTTAAGTAACAAAGCAAGTAGCTCTTATAAGAATAACATTGGAACAAGACTCCTGAAATGAACAATAAATGGATGGAAATTAATCTTAGAATTCTTAGCACGTGCCTCTTAATGGCACGGTACACGCAACCTCATCATAATGGGCAATACTTTACATTTTACATAATAATACGCCCATTTATAACTAAGTATTAATTCCATTACAATTATATGTACTATTGATTTCATTACAATAATATTGTGATGTTTGTAAATTATTGAAATAAATTTTAGTTCAATTTGAAATTCAGAAGAATAGCTTTACTGATGCATTTTGTCTTATATTATATTAAAATACAAGAATGACTCTCATTTCTTACCGAGGTGGTGTAAAAGGCGATTAAGGTAAGTAGACCCGCTGTGTGGTATCCGTCTGTTTAATATAGACCACTCTCATTTCTTACCGAGGCGTCGTAAAAGGCGACTAGGGTAAGTTGACCCGCCACGTGGTATCCGGCTGAGTAGAATAGACCACCCTCATTTCTTACCGAGGTGTCGTAAAACGCGACTACAGTAAGTTGACCCGCCGTGTGGTATCCGGCTAAGTAGAACAGACCACCCTCATTTCTTACTGAGGTGTCGTAAAGGCGCCTACGGTAAGTTGACCCGCCATGTGGTATCCGGCTGAGTAGAATAGACCACCCTCATGATTATTGTCTAAGACATGAGGGTGGCCAGGTACCCAGCTGTCGTAAAAGGTGACTGAGGTAAGTAGACCCGCCGTGGGGTATCCGACTGATTAGTATAGTGGTCTATACCACTCTCATTTCTTACCGAGGTGTCGTATAAGGCGACTAAGATAAATAGACGTCAGGCAGGCGGCCGGTCGTAAAATACCTAGCCAAATCAACTAACAACATGTTAAAAATATGTGCCGGCTTTACTTAGAGTGGGATAAGGGAATGAATTAAATTACAAGAATGATGTGCTATGTAGTTTTATGTCATAATACGATGATCTGACTGAGTTAGTTTGTAGCCCGTTAACCTACATTGATGTCTGAACATTATCCTAGATTGTTCCATGCTCAAATCTTTCTATCAAAGTTACTGGTAATTTCGATCGGTTTAGTTAAATTGCACAATATTAATGATGTGCTGGAGAGGAAAACATTGCACAAGGCAAATCTTGAAATGTAAAAGACGAATTTTTTTACCAACGTAAATTTTTAAAATGTTAAAATTTCTAAGGTTGCGTTTTAATTACAATTAGTGTTTCTAAGAAGGCTCTTCAGTTGCTCTCAACACAAAACATCACTCGATCACATCAAAGGCTTTAATGAACCCCGCTATATTTTAATCCAAACATTGAATTCAAATCAAAATCGATCGGCCACGCTCGCGGTCTCGATCCAACAAAAAACTAATTGACAACAATCAACAGTGTTGTAACAAAAAACAATATTTTCTATCATTGTCATTAATAATGGTTAGAAAAAAAGTCATTCACACCTTTGGTGAGCGCTAACATGACAAATGCTGCGCCGGTCGGCCGCCACAAAGACGGGCGAGCCGGTGCCCCGCGGGGCGCCGCGCCGGGCCCAAATATTAATTATCTATAACACAGCGAACACCTTTTAGGAGATTATCGCACTTTTGTGAGGCATAATGCAACCATCTCGAGATCAAGATAGTGAACAGTTTATACGATTGTAATAACCGGATCCGGCCATTATTACTACTGCCCATAACTTCACTACCGTTATTTCTTTTGATTAATTTGAGGGAATTGTATGTTTGTGGTTTTCTATAAAATAAACATCATATGTGGATCAGGCACTATAACAAAACTACTTCGCTACAATCCGCATGGGTTAAGCGAATGCATGCAAAGCTAATGTGTATGAAGCTGGCAAAATCTACGAACCTTGTACATGCAGGACAAGCCACCACACGCACCCCAAGGCTCCTTTACCAGCAACAAAGCACACAAGCAGCACACATAAAATCCACGACAAAATCGTAATTACGATTAGTAGCGAAGTAGTTTTGTTATAGTGCCTGTAATATGGAATTCCGCAAAGTAACGCGGAAATCATATCATTCTATAAATCATATGTGGATCAATTTAAGGAGCCACGGGTTCATACTGAAGCCAGGCAACAATTTTTAACCGATAGCACAACTTTCGTATAAAAACTTATGCCTAATTGACAGTAAAATTCATTACTCGCTTTTCAGTTAAGTATAACATCTGGAATTACCGTAAGCTGTCATTTTGCAACTTACCGATCTGCAGCATAGTGAGTGTAAGGTTAAATCCTTTTCTGCAAAAAAGGGGAAGCTTTTGTGACGCAGTATGATAATAATAAGATATTACTTACTTGTTTTTAAATGATTTATAGAAGCAGGCGTTACTTTGCGGAATTCCATATTATAGGCACTATAACAAAACTACTTCGCTATAATCCGCACGGGTTAAGCGAATACATGCAAAGCTAATATGTATAAAGCAGGCAAAATCTACGAAACTTATACATGCAGGACAAGCCACCACACGCACCCCAAGATTCCTCCACCAGCAACAAAGCACACAAGCAGCACACACAAGCAGCACACACACCCACCACCTCAACAATCTCGACGATCGTTTCGCTCCGAAACCGAAGCATCATCAGGAGGATAGGCTTTACGACTAAATCGCAATGCATTGCGATCTTGTCTTATTGTTACTTGTTTTTCTCGTTCATTTATTCGGTGACTTTTCATTGATTTGAAACATATGCTCGAGTTATATTATTTAGGAGCCCTTTATTATTATTTAAGTAGTACGTTCACTTACGTTTCTGCGAGCCGGCGAACGCATTTGCGTTATGTTTAAACATCTACAGGTATTTTATAACGAGTCTTAGGTCACCTAATTAGAATGTTGAATTTATATTGAATAAAAATTACTATATTTATATGCCAGTCGAAAATTGGACACAGTATTATGACTACTTTGATTTAGTATGATTATGCCACTTCAGATGAGATCAATGTTTGCACAATATATTTTATCTTAATAAAATAAAAGCAAAAATATATATTGTATTAATGTGAGATACGCCTGTGTGTCTGTAAACATCTGACTAAAGTCTATTCAAAGTTTATAAGTCATAAGTCTATTCAAGCTTGATGAGCTTCTGAGTCTGGACTCTAGTAAATTCCTTTAAAATAATTTCACATAATTAGACTATGATGTATTTAGAACATTACTCATCATCATCATTCTCCTGCCCTTATCCCACTCTAAGTGGGGTCGGCACAACAGTTTAATATGTTGTCACATGATTTGGCTACGTAATTTACGACCTGCCGCCTGCCTTAAGTCAACTTACCTTAGTCGCCTTTTACGACACCTCGGTAAGAAATGAGGATGGTCTATTCTATGCAGCCGGATAACACACGGCACATACCTTAGTCGTCTCTTACGACACCTCGGTAAGAAAGGAGGGTGGTCTATTCTATTCTGCCGGATACCACACGGCTTATTTAGAACATTACTCATTATTTTAAAATTGGGCAAATATTACACATTAAAGATGGATGTTATTGGAGCCTATAAATATATAAAGTATATTATAATGTTGTTGAAACATTTGGATATCACGTTACTTTGCTAGCTTTGGCCATCTTCTTCGAAAGATTCTGTAAACTATGAGGGTCTCTTATTGGTTATTGTCTCTATTGATGGGCAAAGACTATGTAGATCTCTTCAAAGAAGTCCAACAATCTCGTGACTCGGCGACTAGTTTCACAACGTCTTTCAAAAGGGTCCATCGATCCACCAACAAGTTTTAGGGTAAGCTACCTAACCCACTCTTTGAGCCCAATGCACGTTTCATTTAAAAAAAGAAGTCAAAATAAAGAAAATAATGCCATTACAATTGTAGCGTTTTGTAACTTTGCCTTAACTATTGATAAGTCCAAACTTTAAATTTACAAACATAAGTCTAAAGTCTGACTTAGTAAACTTTCCACTACCTCGAGATCGGTATCTACGCGGGTGAAACCGCAGGGCATTGCTAGTTTATTTATAAATATATATTTAAATTGGGAATTCTAGGCATATGTGTATGGGATATATGTACCTATTCTAGGGATATATGTACCTACCAATTCGCAATGGAGCACCGTGATAGGTCTTAGCTCCAATCCTTATCTCAAGAAACGGAGAGAGGAAGTCTATGCCCAGTTGGATAGTAACAGGCCGTTATCTGTATAGAAATTGGAATACACGGAGACCTAGTTATTAGCACTTACCTACTCGGAGTTCCTAGGTATCTCGTGCCACTGATGTGGTTGTTATGATTTTCAGTGATTATACAGTCATAAGCTAAACATCTTGAAAATGCAAGGAGATCGTTGAATCCTTGAAACCATCTTTATTCATATTAGATTTACTTGTCTTATCGTAATTTATGCTATCATAAAACAACGTACGTAAAGTAATTTTCCTTACTATCTCTTATTACTGGGTAACGAGGCGAACAATCACACCACTGTGCCACAGAGGTTGTCGAAACTTTCAGGCTTAAACATTGAAGTTAATTTAATTTACTGGTGTTCACTTAAAAGCATATCGCCCGGGGCCGTGCCATGTGTTAGCCGTCAGGGCGAACAAATTGTGCATTAATATGAAAAATAACCACAATAGCTCCAGGGCAATCAAATCTACACATTGTATCGAAATTATATTCGTAACGCGTTTTTATTTCTACTAAACCATTGGGCTAATAATTAAATGATCGCGTAAATAAATTGATAATAACGCACAACTTTTTCCAATCCCACTATTATTATAAATGCGATAATTTCTGAATGTCTCATTCTTTGCGCGCGCGTGCGTGTGTGTGTGTGTGTGCATATGTTTATGTGTGTGTATTTGTACCACTTAACGATCCAACGGATAAATATATTATTCGTATTTAACCTGAAATAACACATGGACTACTTTTATCCCGTCGTCCCAGAGAAAACAACAGAAAGCCATTCCATCCTTTGTTACATGAGAAGCTGGATAACGAAGTTAGTTGTTTACTTCTATGAAAGGTAAACTTGATTGTTGGACAACAGCACTTATACTTGCGTCCTTATACATGAACCTGCGATCAAATGAGGTATTAATCATAGGATCCTGTAGGGCAATCTCCTGCTCTTAAAATAGTACAATCCTGCATTTAAAAAGACAAAATATTTTTTTGTCTCGGTCTACATATCGTAAACGAATACGTAAATAAATACGTTAGAAGATGTTGAAAGCAATAAAATCTATGCCACCGACTATCACACGGTGCCGGTCTAACGCGGTACTGTCAACTGCTCAAATAAATAATCTCCAACAACAAATATTGTAATAAAAGACTTGAGAGACAACAGGAAATTATACGACCGATACAAAATTTAACGAAAACGCAACCTTAACACCAATGTATAAAAATGAAATGCCAGCGACGTTTCATAAAATCAGATCTGAGATTCTCTTAAAGCCTTTGATAATAATGCCACGCAATACACAATATGTGTAATCAACCAATTTTCAATTTTAATAACAATTTGTAAGCATCAATTTCGCCTGTCGTGAACGGAAACGTAAAACTTTATGAGAGCATTAAAGTTAAGTGGGAAATCCGAAAGGAGTGTTAAAACTCACGAGCAGATGGCGGCGTCGATACAAATTCGATTATTTACACTAAATAAAAAGGACATTATACGAGTATTAGGAAAAAAATCGTAAATCGTGAGGCCGAGAAGCGGATGAGTATTTGTGGGTCAAGAAATTAAATAAAACTAATTTTGTGTGGATCTTTTTCCTTTTGCTTCCAGAAAGTACGTAAATCGTTTTTGGGCTTTGCTAGCTCTTAAAAGATACAGTTATTAACAATTTTTTTCGTAGCCTGATCTAGATGACTAGCTTCTACCCGTAACTTGGTCGGTGATGCGTACAGTGATGAATCACTGTACTCATCGCCGACGAAGCCGAATTGAACTTAAGTTATTAAGTGTTACTTACTAATCCTTAATCTATTATCATGAAAAAACTACTGATCTAATGCTTTGTTCGAAAAGTTCGAATCTATTATTATTATAAAATAAAGACCTCAAAAGCTGTCTATCAGTATGTGATCGATTTTGTCAAAATCTACTAAAAAGATTTTTTTTACACTTTTTTACTAATAGGTAAATGCAATTCAATTGTGCAATTCTTCCGAAAGGTTTAGGTTAACAGGACATTACGATTTTATGTGAATTGTGTTGGAGAGTTCACGCAATTGTAAATATTACCCGGCGAAGCTTCTGCGATCGCCCATCCCACCGGTGACGCTGTAAAAGCCATAAGGGCTAACAGCATAAGACACATTCGAAAAAAAGAAAAAAAAGTTGTAAATATACACGCCTGCGGGGAGCTTTATTATTAAATGAAAAACTTTTTTCAATATATCGAAGAAGCTGGCATAGGTAAAATAGTTAAAATAAAACTTGTGGAGTTAAAATATTTATCGCGGATTATAGCAAAATAATTTTATTACTACTTTTGTATTATGGATCTCCGCAAAGTAACGCCTAATTCTACAAATTAGTTGTGGAGTCGTTACAAAAAAAATGGAACTAAACAGCTAGAATACACTCTATTTCGTTCCCATAAATCTATTACGCGACCTCATCTCATACCTCAGATGAGCAAATGAGATAGATGGGGTACCGGAAAAGTCGAAAAAAACATTTATAATGGCTCCTTTTAATACTCGGCGATCATAAACCATTTAGTGCGAGCACGATTGTGTAGAGGGCATACTCGGCTGTACGCCAATCATCATCTATGATCGCCTACGATCGCCTACAACTCGAGCCGATTGCAGACGATCAAGCGATCATCGCCGATAGTGAACAGTAGGCATAAACTTGAAATGCGCGCGTGCATCATAGTCTAACAGATGAACTTTATCGATTCATAAAATGAGATCGGCTTAGTTTGCTGTATTCATATATAGAGAGCCCATTAAGTAATTATTAAATACTACGCCGAAATAGCTGTGATAGCACAGCGGCGAGACCGTGCGACTCTTTCGAGGGGAATATGAGTTCAAACACGGGCAGGCACCAATGAGTTTTGCTATTAAAATTCATGTGTCTAATTGACAATTGCAATTTATCACACGCTTTTCGGTGAAGGAAAACATCGTGAGGAAACCTGCATATCTCTAGAGAATTCTGGGGATATGTGTAACCTACTAATCCGCATTGGAGCAGCGTGGTAGGTCTTAGCTCCAACCATTCTCTCCAGAAACGGAGAGAAGAGACCTATTCCCAGCAGTGGGATTGTAACAGGCCGCTACTTTAAGCCGAAATAATACTTAATTTCAATTCTTATCCCTCCATCTGATGTAGGTTTTTATGATTTGAAAGCGATGCTAGTAGGTAGTTTAATCCACCATAGCTAATCGAGTAGCTTTACGACGTCAGTCCTTGATTCAGTCACGGCAAATATCACAAGTGGTATAAAAACACAGGTAGACGCAAATATTTGAGAACAATTTGTAGAATTCACACTTAATAACAAGGTGAAGTTGGTCTTGTGATGGCGGCGACTTCAAAGGAATCATTATTTGAGGTGCTATGATTGAGTCTATGCGAACGGTATCCTTAAAGTCAATGATATCTATTTACTGGTTATGATTTCTTTGTATAGTATAGTATAGCAGTTTTGGAGAACAAATAATAAAAAGTCATTGTGCTGGAAGTGGTAGAGGTTTGTGCGTGTGCTTTTGCATCGGGTATGAAAATACGGATAGTCCACTATACATTTAACACTTATATTCACTTTGTTTTCTATTTACTGTATCGCGGATTATAGCAAAATAATTTTTATTATTACTTTTGAGCGAAAAGTCACTTATGGAATCATCACAATTACAAATTCATTAGGAATTTGTTATGTTAAACATTGTCGATAGAAAATATGCTCGAGTAATATGATAAATATGAGTCGAGGCTCTAGTACCAAGAGAAAATATACGAATTACATAATTGACATATCTTTATGTACAAAAATCCTGAATTACGATATATGTTTACGTTAATCTTCAAAACTACTCAACCGATCCCAGTAAAATTTACTAGGTAGTTTAATATTTTGGCCAAACTTAAAGAATGAGATAGTTTTTATCTCGATTAATAATGTTAGTTTTGCGAATTTAAAGTTTTAATTCTTAAAGGCTGTACATTTCTGAGTTGTGTAAATTTTCGATAAATATATGTATTCATTCAGGTTTTTATTCACCGTGTGTTGAAATCAAGTCCGTTAGTTAAAGAAGTAGATTCTATATCACGATACGCGATACATTTAGAAGGTTCTTATGAAAGAAAAAACTTTGTAAGATAAACGGAAAGTTAAGAAAACTATCCTTGTTAAAAAGTTAAGACAGGACAACGTCTGACATCTTGTAGGTATATTATAAGATCCTGAAAAACAAATTAAGATCGCTTAAATAAGCGCACTCTATTTGAAATATTATGGAACAGTGCCTTTGTCGGCAAGATTCCAGGCTTCTAATATCGGTCAGAAGTGGCTCCAGGACAAACCCCTGACGGCATGATTGCATGTAAAGTGGTGCCACTAGCCCTCCAATATAAGATTCCATAAGTCGTTGCTACCTTTAAGGACAAATACTCAGAACTACGTTCCCTGACGCTAGTAGAGCTTTTGCGCTTTACTCTTCACGCTTATGGCGTTATAAATGTAATCGAATTAAGTCTAACAACTTTAATGGTGTCTTCGAGTATATAGTGTAGTATATGAAAAATTTTTAAAATTTGATACACTAATTTTTATTGTACATCCTTTCATTTTATTTAAAATTTAAGTATTACTGCTATATAATAACTAAAACTCATATTATTATGGAATTCATTCTACATTTCTGAACTTTTTTATCTCTCCTACATATTTACCTAATTTGACAAGAGCAGTATTAGCTAAGACCTCGAAATTGGTATATTTTGTAGTTTAATTGCTATAGGCCTATCTTGTCACATGGTGCAGGGAGAGCAACGCCAATGATGATCATATCTTGTAGTACTTACTCATAGAAAGAAGACTTCGTTTAGGCGCCCCAAATATGTTCGAATTTTATTTTTACGATTTTTATATTTTTCTTACGGCTGTATTTTATTGCTTGTAGTTTTTTTATATATATAAACATGTGTAAAAACAATACTTTCAACACCGTTTCATAATGGGGAGTGCATTTAGGGTGCCAGAACAGTTCTTGCACCCAGGCGCCTGTTGAGCTTAAAATGGGCCTGTGTTCATTCAATGAACTATAATTAATCGAATAAGGTTTCAAATACAAGGTATTCAAAATAATATATTCGTTTAAGAATCATCATCATTGTCCTCGCATTATCCCGCTATACGGGGTCTGCTTTTCCAATCAGGCGGCGCCATTTATCTCTGCAGAAGGCATCTTCTTTAGAAAGTCCCAAATTCCCCTTTGGACCCCTTTGGAAATGTCCCTTTGGACAGTCGTAAGCCAGGTGGTCAGCGGCCTTCCTCTTTATCCTGTAGGCATTGCTAGACACTTTTTTACTATGTGATCGTCGGGCCTTCTCATGACGTGACCGTACCATCTTATATTCGTTTAAGAATAAAGCAAATTAATAATGTATTTTAAAATACATTCGGTTTCACTTTGTTTCATATTTAAATCTTAAAAAGTGAGCCCTCTTTTTGCGTGTGACAAATATAATAATTGTTCGTACGCGACCGTTTTCTGCCACAATTATGTATGCATTGTGTAAATTTCGTTACGCAGACAATTTTAATGATACGCCTTTCACGGGATTTTAAACATTAAAAATATTTTTGGTTGTTTTGGCTTTTTTTTTCATGTTACCCTTATCTTCAAACGGGTGGTATTTATAACTGGGTGGTTTCTCATTAAATTTTTAATGTTTAACATCTATAAATATTATTAACAAAGTCCTCTAAAGTCGTCTGTCTGTATGTAAGCGATTTTCTTAAAATCTACTTAACGGGTTTTTATACAGTTTCTACCAAAATAAAGGGAAATTTTTGAGGAAGGTTTAAATTAATAGAACATTACGGTTAGATTTTCGCGGGTTTGAAATTTACGCGGGAAAATCTTTATGACACTGATTTCTACGCAGGTGAAGCAGCGGGCAAAGGTAGTAGTAATGCATAAAGGTTAACAAACGTGTAGTTTATTACATTACATTCTTTTCATGAATTTCATACAATTTGTACATTATTTGTGTTATACGTGACTACGCTACTTTATACTATATACTATTATTGACAAAAGAGTTACTATTCAAAAGTAATGCATAATTTCTTGAATTTAGGTAAAATCATCATTAATTAAGAAACGACTATCTCTAAAACAAGTATTAATCAAGAATATATAATTTTCAATTTCTACCTAAACATACGTGTACGTAAAAGAATATCAGAAATCAGAATGAAGAAACTGCAATCACAGAAAAAAAAATTGTTAAATTAAATTAATGATATTATATACTATCGGTTTCAAAATGTGATAAATTAGTGAAAACATTATTTTCATTCATGATATTCGAGTTATACAAAACATAGAAAATATGCTTTTATCTAAACAAGTGAGTCATATATAATTTCCTAACAGCGAAGCAATCGCATAGTCAACCTTTCAGTGATCTTATAAAATTGTATTTATTTGATATTTAAAAGTCGTTATGTCAATAAAGGAAGGGATTGTAACAAATTTGCATATGCCCAGAGATGTTTTTGTAATATTTATGATCAATGCAGCAATATTTCGTGCTGCATGACCACTATGCAAAAAATTAAAATGTTTCCATTTTCTTACTTTTACTATAGAGAATACAAATTTCGATTTCTTTAACCAATCTGGCGTTTACAAGCACTTTTGAATCTTCAAATTATATTACAATGAAGCTACCACATTCGGAAACGTTCTCCTACGGTAATCCGAATGAAAAAACGAGTATTAAGGGACGAGGGACTTAAAAGCTTAGACCTAAAATAATTCCTTTTTACTCCTTACTCCAGTTAGTTGCCAGGAGCACTCCGAGTGCAAATCAGCCATGTCAAATGAGTGGAGAGATCACTTGTTCGCGTCAAATGACGCGTGTCGCGACGCCCCGTGTTTACTAGGCTACTACATTACAGTGTATCATCTATGCTACTACGCACTGGTATTGATTAATTTGATACGTCATACATTAACTTATAGAATATCTGTTGTTTTTGGTACTTTGTCATTTTTTGTAATACTTTTAGAACTAACTTGATACTAACTTATATCATTTTCGAACGAAAGCAGTTATTAAAAATCTATAAAAAAGCTGTGAATAAATGTTTGGATATCATGATATAGTAGGTATACATTGAGCTTTTGAGATGAAGCCCTGAATGAATTACATTAAAATGATATAAAGATATTAAAGTGCTATTAATTTACTTTTGTAATATTGTAGTTTCAAAATCTTCAATCAGAGTTGGCATGATAACTTTAATAAAGATATAATCCATATTAATCTCACAAATTTCACTCTGTCTATATGCCCGTCTTTCTGTCTGTCTGTTACAGCTAATATCTGCAATATCGATGAAACTTGTTACGATTAAAGTTTAGGAACAGCGCTGTTATCATGTTACAGGTAGGCAATTACGGTATATGACATGAACTTGCTCACATTTCATTGATGCTTCTAAAATAGTCATAATATATTTATTCAATTAATTACTTAATTAATATAATTATAAATAATAATAAATAGAGGGTAATATGTGGCGACCGAAATACAGCGAATCCTAGTTCAGGCGTCAATCTCTTTCCACAGTACACAACACAAATGTGAACTGTTTAAACTTCATAACATTAGGTTTTAATATTATAAAGATCGTTTGTAAAGTTTTTTAATAGCAAATAAATAAAGCATTATTATTATTAATCTCATATTATTAAAACTCTCAAAATATGCCGTGTGGTATCCGGCTAAGTAGAATAGACCACGCTCATTTCTTTCCAAGGAGTCATAAAAGGCGGCTAAGGTAAGTCAAACCGCCGTGTGGTATCCGGCTAAGTAGAATAGACCACCCTCATTTCTTACCGAGGTGTCGTGAAAGGCGATTAAGGTAAATCGACCCGCCGTGTGGTATCCGGCTGAGTAAAATAGATCACCCTCATTTCTTACCGAGGTATCGTAAAAGGCGACTAAGGTAAGATAACCCATCGTGTGGTATCCGGTTGAGTAGAATAGACCACCCTCTTTCTTACCGCGGAGTCGTAAAATACGACTAAGGTAACTTGACGTCAGGCAGGCGGCTGGTCGTAAAATACGTAGCCAAGTCATATGACGAAATGTTGTAACATGGTGTGCCGACCCCACTTAGAGTGGGATAAGGGCAGGAGGATGATTATGATATTAAAACTCTCAAAATACAATCCTCTTAGAATTTCCACACTTCACTCCACTTTAAAACCTGGTCTCCGTTTATTATACGCCTCCAGCAATAGACAGATGCACAACCGTTACAATTTATTCATTAAAATAAATGCATTATTATTAATAAAAAAGTTTTTGATTTTAAAGCTAAACATGTTTTAATTCATTTTAATCGTATCTATCAAATTGAATATAAATTTAAGGTAGAAATTTTCAGAAATTTTGGTTTATACTTTAGTCAAACGTAAATTTATAAAAACTAAAAAGAAGTCGGTATGAAATTCGAAACTTAATTTAACAAATATAAAGTGTAAGACAATAACAAAAACTATGTATTATTCTTTCTCATTTTAGTGTAATGAATATTATTATTTAATATGTGGACTCTTTAGAAGGTTAAACGATTATAGATCGCAAATTACCAATAACTTCTAATCCAATAAATGAGCAGTAGTAATTCTATGAGAGATAATATATTGGGACTGTTTTATCGAAAGTGTGTCGCCCCAATTGCCTTAGTGTGCTTAGACGAATTAAGAAGGCTTTTTTAAAGGATAATCTGTAGAAGTTGACAACAGAATTTAAGCGAAGTCGCAGCGAAAAGGCTATCTGTAAATATAGTCATCAATTCGATAACCAACACGTGTGCTAAAGCTTTCTTGATTATTATAATTTACTCTTAAATAATGAAGAATAGTTTTTAGTAGCAAATAAAATATTAATCCATCTTCCTGTTACTATCCACTTATCTTCATCTCTAATGAAAATAGTCATATATTAGATATTAGATTTTCACAAATTTGTATCTTTCCTATATTAACCAACCATTAGCTACAAATTCGATATGAGAAAGTTTATGGGAAATTCTTTCAATTTATTTTAAGCGTTTTATAATGCTAAGAATCAATTATTAATAATGAACTAACGAGCCAGTGTGTCAACCGTTCCCACCCACTATTATGATTGCTAGTATTCCTAAACAACAACAACATTCGGCTCAACGTTAAGCTCTACCCACGCCTATTAAAAATGATCACCCAATCATCTCAGCCCCGCACAACATCAATAAGTATCCACTTCTTTAATCATTGCAATTTCGAAACAAGCTCAAGTGTCGATGTCGAATAAATTCCGTATAATGTAAACGTGATAACAATTTGAATTCTTCTGTAACGGGTCCAGAGCCGACAAAAACAACAAACAGAATGAGCGGGAAGCGATTGGCTCGAACGTCGAAGGGCGGGCCCGATCTCGCGGCACCGCCCGCCTCGCTCCGCGTTCTTGCTCGCTCGCCCAGTCCTTATCTCAAATTAACCAGTGAGAGACGTGTTGCCTGAAACATCATTACCGGCGTGACATACCGAACATTTTCAATCGGGATAGTGCCGAGCGATGCCGCGGCCGACGCGCGAATCCTACGGCGATCAGAAACCTCCTTTCTCATATATAGCTTTGACCGCAATGGCGATATGGAGCTCCCCGGAACGTATGCTTCCGCTCTCAGAAATATATCGGTTCATCACGGATCGATTCCCTTACTATCGGAGGAATACGCAGCGGTGGCAGAACTCGTTGCGCCACAATCTGTCCTTCAACGATTGCTTCGTGAAGGTACCGCGTCGTCCAGACCGTCCCGGCAAGGGAGCCTATTGGACGTTGCATCCGCAAGCTTTCGACATGTTTGAAAATGGATCACTGTTACGCCGCAGAAAGCGCTTCAAGCTGCACAAAGGTGAAAAGGATAGTCTGAACGCAGAATTGGCAGCGCTGGCGAGCTTTAACAGAGCTTTCTTAGCGCGGCAAGCGAGCAGCGCACCGAGTATATCTGGTGGTATATACGCTCCGGCTGTTTCTCTGTGCCCCAGGCTGAGTCCTGAACCGGATGCCCTGGACACTGCCGCGTTGTTGCCAACTGGTCCGAGACCACGTCGAGCTTTCACTATTGATGCGTTATTAGAGCCAGAACCACGAAGGACGCCTTCTCCTCCAGTTGTAACTCAGCAGCCTCACTGCCCGATGCCGTTGCCACCACCGTATCTCTTAGCTGCTCAACGGTACCACGCGGAACTCCTGGCGGGCTTGCAACAGTCTTGCTTACCACCGCTCTGGACGTGGAGAGATACAAGTCAATTTTCACATTATACGCTTAATTCATGAATGGTAAGTTACATATTATACTTAATTTTTTTTTATATCACATACTTATAATTTATTTGTAATCGTACAATAGTTAATATGTGCTTGTATCGTAATACAATACGAGAGGATAATCAAGGTTCGTATTGCTTTATAAATATTAAATTTAAATATTTGTTGTTTTTAAATACTTATATTTAACAAATATAGTTAGGTACTTAAACTTTCAGAACTTCAGAAATTACTTACAGACATTTCTGGAGATCTTAAAAGTTACTTCAAAAACGGCTAATTCCAAAATATGTCAACCCTTTTGAATGATAAAGTCCAATTCAAAATTTACTTTGTTTGAATAGGCCTTGCAAGTCATTTATGTTAATAAATTACGTTATGATTTAATTGTATATATGAGCTGTGACAGCACAGCAGTGAGACTGAGCAACTCTTTTAAGGGGGTCACGAGTTCCAATACAAAAATTGATAATTGCAATTCATCACGCGCTTTTCGGTGAAGGAAAAAACCATGAGGAAACCTATGCAGGTTTCCTCTATCTCTAGAGAATTCTGGATATGTGTAACCTACCAATCCGCATTGGAGCAGTGTGTTAAATCTGGCGGGTCTTAGCTGCAACCCTTCTCTCCAGAAACCGAGAGAGTGGCCTATTCCCAGCAGCGAGATTAACAGATCAACTCAGATGCTGTTTGTAAAAATTTCTCCCGGCGAAATGGGTCTGAAGTAAATTAAAAGATATTCTCTTCGGAACATCGGTCTTATCACTTTTTCTATTTCGTCATTGCTATTTTTTTCCTTCTCCAGGACTCGCGGTTAAAAAAAACTCCCGAACTAAAAGTATTTGTGTTAATCAAAGCCTATATTTAGTATCTGTACGCAAAATTTCGTACAAATTTGTTAAGTCATTAAGACGGTAAAGACACAAATATATACACACACTCACTCACAGACACACACAATCACAAAGTATATAATTGATATTATAGATATTTGAAATAACAAATGAAACTAAAACTTCATTAGCCTTTCACCTATCAGTAGTTTATTTGTATTGGATAACTAGCAAAGTTTAAAAAAAATTATCTATTTAACTGTAGATTGACAAAAGTTACCAGAAAATTTGATTCTATTATAGCAATAACAATGTATTTAATTATACAAAGATATACGGAATTAAAAGTTAGTTTGTTGGTACTATAGAATTGACCAACAATTTCTATCTCACCATTGTTTAATGACTTATTCATATATAGATATACCGAAACGGTAAGCCAGAACGTTCGTAGCACAAATTAGCCTCGGATTTTTAATATTTTATTTGAACTTATAAATAAGAGTCTGTATTATTTTTTAACTATAATTTGTAAAAAGCCATGAAACATTGCAATAATAAATAGTAGCAAATTAGTGCAAATCTTTTTTTAAACGTTTTTTTAAATTTAAAAAATATTTGCCACAAACAGCGTCTACGCCGGCGTAGATAAGGTCCCAATTTTCTGTCGTAGATGAACGCAATTCTTAGCGCATTTCCAACAATATGATAACTAAAGTTATACACATGATTTGAATTATACTGCTTCTCAGAAGGTATCTTTAGGATCACTGATCTTTACCACCTTGCACACACTAGACGATGCTTTGCGCTCGTCCTTCTCACCCGGTAACACTGTAAAAGCCGTTAGAGCTAACACCTATTTGTTGGAAAAATTAAAAAATCATATAATACAGTATACCGTTTACGCATATAGGGCAACCAAAAATTTTGATATTTTCAAAGAATAATTTTACTAGTCTATTAATTTTATCAAAAACCAACATGTCTCTTTCACTAACATTATAACTAAGAACAAAAATGAGACGTCCTTTTTATGCAATTATTGGCATACTCCTAACGCATGACTACCCTAAGATTTCATGTTTCTTGCATTTTACAAATAGTACATTTTACTATCACTATAATAAAAATATACGATACAGACCTATAGTAATAATGGAATATAATTAAATTATATTCCAAGTTAACAATTGTCATATTCATAGATGATACAGTAGTCATATTTGAATAGTATTTAACATTTCAACAAATTTGTATAAATAAGCCTCCTACATACACTGAGCGAAATCCAGAGGAATAACACTTAAACTTACATGTACTTTCAATGCAACAAGTAAAATGTACAGAATCTTGACGTCTATGTTCTAGCTATGACATTTTTTTCAAATTTTCAGTGGTTCTCAGATGTTGTATTTTTAGCCACTGACGAGAACCGCCAAACATGTGGCCAAACTCGTCGCAAGTCAAGGGTGGTGGCTTCCGCTATTGGATACGTCCACCACCACCCTGCCTGCAAGCCATATTGTGTTTCACAGTCTCTAACTATGACATGGATTGAAATATTTTTTTCTATATGATTGTGATGTTCAAAATCATGATTTTCAAAACAAACTCATAGCAAGTTTACCCGGGAGGACTAAGTCCCAGTTTTTTTTCAGTCGGATTTTTATCATTACTTTTCGAAACACAGCCAACGGCGAAAGAGTTTTCTGGCTCCTCAAAATCGGCGATTACAAATGCCTAAACTAGAGCACGATCGTGTAGAGGGCATAATCGGCTGTACTCGCCGATCATCGTCTATGATCGCCTACGATCGCCTACAACGGGTTGTAGGCGATCGTGTAGGAATTGTCAGTTTCTCACGTATCAAAGGGAATCGCTATGTGATACATATAGACATGGGCGAAATGTATCCCTGACAAGAAAAGAGTGATATATATCTTTTCGCTCTTGGGATATATATCACTCTTTTATATCTTTAACTCTTTTAGCTCAGTACGGCTTGAGAGTACAAAGCAACTAAGACTAAAAATATATCCGATATATCTTCGGCTCTTTTAGCCCGGACTTAGAACTCAGTAAGGCGGTATTGTACTTTTTTATTTATTATATAAATTATGCTACATATTTTCTTTATTTTTTATTTTTTTCTATTTATTATGTACACTATTATTTACTTTTCTGATATGTACAGGTAAGGATGACTTCTTCCCACTAAGAATGGAATGTAAATAAATAATCGTTCGCGATTTAGTGATTTTTTTTTTGGTACATTTGCATCCAATTAAGCATTTTATGTCTTTGACATAAAGCACAAAAAAGCTGAACGCCGGCGCGTGTTGTCGTTCCGAAAATCCGTAGTTTACATTTTTAATACAAATAATATAAACACTATAACTTGAGAAGCAAATAGAATTTAAAACGTATCCGTGCGGACGCAATTACGGAAGTAAAGTAATTAAAGTAACGAAACTGAGAATTGAATGTAAATAAACAAATAATTGTTTTCGAATTAGTGAGCTTTTTTTTGGTCGCATTCTTTCTTCCTATTAAGCATTTTATGTCTTTGTGATAAAGCACAAAAAACTAAGCGCCCGCGCATGTGTTGTTGTCGTTCAGAAAATTCGTAGTTTATAACTTACATTTTTAAATTTTAATACAAATAATTCAAATATGCAATAGAGTTATTCGTCTCTCTTTCTGACATGTAAATTGCTATATAAGCTCATCTCTTTCACTCTAACTCTGAAAGAGTTATTCGTCTCTCTTTCTGACATGTGAATTGCTATATAAGATCATCTCTTTCACTCTAACTCATCACGAAAATTGACTCTTAAGATTAAAGATATAGAGATATAATTGAAACACATGCGAGCTAGAGAGTGATTATATCTTCTGGAGAGATATATATCTTTCTTGTCTTTAGCTCGCGAGCTACTCAACTCTAGATACATATGATCAGATGTATCGTATTCTACGGACGATCGTGTGATCACTTGCACGATGACTGTGCCGATTATAGACGATCACACGATCAACGATTGTCGATAGTTAAGGGCATCTTTAAAACTTACTGTGCCAATCCGCATTGTTCTTATGCTGGCCTTAGGACGAATACCTTCGTTTCAAATGAGAGAAGTTAGCACAGAGTTTTATATATGTATATAGTACCCGGCATTAAATATTGCACATCGATGTTTACAACAAAACAGCCGGCCATTTCGGTTTCTTAGAGCGCTGTCACTGTCACACAGGGATTCGTCAGTCTGTGCGACAGAGACAATGCTCTATCAAGGAGAATCTAGCCGATTTCTCTCTCTAAATCTCGATACGCATTATTTATTGCCGGGTACTATACCTATACAAAAGGTGCCCGCAACTTCGTTCGCGTTGACTTTATTGTAAAATATCCTCAGTTATGTACTCTTTCGTACGTATTCTCGAATAACAGGCATTTTTATACTCTATACGTTAGCCCCATATATAAACTTCAATAGTACCAAATTTCATCAATATCGCTCCAGCGGATTAGTTTTCAAAGCGTACCGACAGATAGACAGACGACAGATATTTCATTTCTTCTTCAACCGATGGACGTCTACTGCTGAGCCTAGGTCTCTTCATGGGATCTTCACACTCCACGATTCTGTACCGATTGGATCCAGCGACTCCACGCGACCTTTTTGAGGTCATTAGTCCATCTCGTAGGGTCTACTGACACTGTGTTTTCTGGTACGGGGTCGTCATTCCAACACTTTAAGACACCAACGCCCATCGGTTCTCTGCAGTGTGTGTCCCGCCCATCGCCACTTAAGTTTCTGAACTCGCTGAGCTATGTCGGTCGGTGACTTTAGTTCTACGGATCTCCTCATTTCTGATTTGATCACGTAGATATTCTCCTAGCATAGCTCGCTCCATCGCCCGCTAAGTGATTCTGACTGAGCATTCTTATTAGGCCCGTTGTCAGTGACCCAGCAACTTGAATTTAATAAAGTTATATTTGATTATTTACAGGTACACGGGTGTCATGAAGAGAAGTGTGGATAAGCTAGTTATAAGGAACTGTAAAGGCAATTTATATTACGCCTCAATTAGACTGTGTTTAGTGGATTAGTAAATGTTAATAGATCGTGGATCGTGGGAATTCAAAGTTTTACTGGAAAATGTCGAAATCGTCCAAGAAATTATTAAATTTTCAAGGAGTTTTGAACATTTAACAGGTGAGAATGAAATATTGTATTACCAATTTAATTTTTACAGGACTGTTAATAATTTATATACCGACTCAATCATATTTAATTATCATTTAACTCATTCGTTCTTCGTGTCATAATCCTCCGACCCTTAACCACCATAAGTGGTCGGCACAACATATTACAAACATGTTGTCACATGATTCAGCTACGTATTTTACGACCGGCCGCCTCCTTAGTCGTATTTTACGACCCCTCGATAAGATAGAGGGTGATACCACACGGTGCGTCAACTTATCTTATTCGCCTTTTACGACATCATTCTTCTCATCATCATTCTTTCATCATTCTTCGTGTGTCCTTACCAAATGAATCCGACCGACACATCCGACTATATGAGTCCGAATCAATAACTCCTGCCTGATATGAATCCGACGCAAAAACTATCGGATGTTTTAGCCACCAAATGAATCCGACCGGCACATCCGACAATATGAGTCATAATCAAAACTCCTGCTTGATATGAATCCGACGCAATAACTATCCGATGTTTTAGCCACCAAATGAATCCGACCGGCACATCCGACAATATGAGTCAGAATCAAAACTCCTGCTTGATATGAATCCGACGCAATAACTATCCGATGTTTTAGCCACCAAATGAATCCGACCAGCACATCTGACAATATGAGTCAGAATCAATAACTCCTGCCTGATATGAATCAGACGCAATAAGTATCCGATGTTTTAGCAAAATTAGAACGATCATTCTTTCTCATCGAAAATGCTCGTAAGATCCCAAGGTAAGGTAGCGTAGGTCGTTTTCAGATTTACACCTAGTAATAGTTTGAGTCAATCATATCAAGTCTTCCACAATATTTTGTCTTAGGCTTTCTACACAGAAGGTACTTTCGCGTCAAGAAAGGTCTCGACGTTTCTTGACTCTTAAGAAGCTGTTAAAAAACTCTGTTTAAAAATATAGTTTAAGGTTTTAACCATCTTTCGATATCCACAATGAAAAAGTCATAACACACAAAATAAAATGTATTTAGTATTCTTTTATTTTTATATATTATGTATAATAAATTATAATAATATACAGAGTGTCATAATTATAATTTAGCACATCCTTTTACGGTGAAGAAAAACATCGTGAGGAAACCTGCATATCTCTAGAGAATTCTAGGGATATGTGTAACCTATCAATCCGTATTAGAGCGGCGTGGCAGGTTTTAGCTCCAATCCTTTTCTCCAAAAATGGAGAGAAGAGCCCTAACCGTTATGACATTAAGATTTTCTGAAAGCCTGACCATGGTTAACGACACGTTTTTTTAGCTTTCGTAGGAAGTACCCTTAAAGCAACGTTCCCGTGATTCTGAGTCTCTCCCGAAGATAGCCAATATCTCTCCCTCTACGCTGGTTCATAATATCCTGGTGTGGCTGTCTGTGTAAGCTATTCTGGGAGACATCATATTGTCAATTTCGAAAAAAGCTCAGCTTATGATAATCGGTCTTTCAAGACGCTTAACATCAATAGTATAAATATACAAATATTTAAAAATCTCCTCTAGTAACAATGAACAAATAAGAGCAAGAAGTGGACGCTGTGACTTGTAAGATTTAAATTACAACTACGGATTCAAGCATCAAAGTTACCGTCTTAAGAGTATTGTCCACCGAAACATTGTAATAAAACAACAATCACTGCTTTCAACGAATTGTCACTCAATTCGACTTTACTTTTTTTAGGTTTCCTAATCTATCTGATAAAATTAAGCTAATTTTCTGGCTTTATAAATTTTAAATATCTGGAATTAAACGACATCTTTACATCGTTTCAAAACAAATTTAATATTAGTTCTATCACATGACAAATAAACTTCATCTCTTTCTTCTTTCTTGTATATAAAAATGAATGAATTTATCTGTATGGTCTTTATAGAGTCCGAAAGGGATAGACTGATTTTAATGAAATTTTCAGACACTAGAGAATGACTCTAGAGACTGGGGTGACACTAGAGACTAGAGAGACACTAGAGAATGGGGTGTAAGGGGGAGGCTCGTCCCAATCAGTCTCCTCAATTGTCAACCTCACCTGCACGCGGTGCACCCTGCATATCAACCGACGAGGCTCTGACGACCGATAAATGGCGGTATAACCATTTCATTTTTTGCTGACCTAAATACCAGACCGACAGTGGGCAGCAGCACTGTCGGTGCAAAACGGTCAGCACTGCGATCACCAACCCGCATGCCAAGCGTGGTGATTACCGGCAAAACCTTCATGGCATCACAAATAAAACCACAGCCCCTAGTTCCCGGCAGCTCCGCTATTCCCAGCTCTGGCAGCGGTTTGGGTAACGGCGGGGCAGGGGGTGTCAAGAATCTCCGGAAGAGATTCCGCTGCCAACCCCGACGACTAGACCTGGCAACGTACAACGCACGCACTTTGAGGGAAGACGAAAAGATACTCGAGCTGGAAGAAACAGTAAGCAAGTTGCGGTGGGATGTCATAGGATTATCCGAAGTCCGAAGAGAGGGGGAGGACACGATGATTCTAAAATCCGGCAACTTGTTTTACTACCGGGAGGGCGACCAACAGTCCCAGGGTGGTATCGGGTTTCTCGTCCACAAGTCCCTTGTCAACAACATTGTTCAAGTCGAGAGTGTGTCGAGCAGGGTGGCGTTCCTTATACTCAGAATTACCAAACGGTATTCGCTGAAGGTCATACAGGTTTACGCACCGACATCGGCACATCCAGACGAAGAGGTAGAGGCCATGTATGAGGATTTATCTAGAGCCATGCATGCCTCCAAAACCTTCTACACTGTTGTGATGGGGGATTTCAACGCAAAGCTGGGCAAGCGAAGCGGTACAGAGGTGAGAGTAGGGCAATTTGGATACGGGCAACGGAACCACAGGGGCCAGATGCTGGCCGATTTCTTGGAGAGAGAGGACCTCTACATGATGAATTCTTTCTTCAAGAAACGGCCGCATCGAAAATGGACATGGATAAGTCCCGACGGTTCCACGAGAAACGAGATTGACTTCATTATGTCGACCAGGCGTCATATATTCAATGATGTCTCTGTGATCAATACTGTGAAAACCGGTAGCGATCACCGTCTGGTTAGAGGCACATTGAATATATGCGTACAGCTGGAAAGATCCGGCCTGGTGAAGTCTACGCTCCGACCAACTCGAGCTCATATCCAAAACCCCGAGAAGTTCCATCTCGAGCTGATGAATCGTTTTGATTGCCTAGCTGACTGCGCTTCTGTGGATGACGTAAACAACAGGCTGGTGGAAACTGTCCATACGGTGGGGTCCAAATTTTATAAGACACACCGTAAGAGAACTAGTAAATTCTCGACCCAGACTCTCAAGCTCATGGATGAGAGGAACGAAATGAGGCTACAGTCTTCTGTAGACGCGGCACGCTACCGTCTGATCAATAGACAGATTTCTAAGGCGCAGAAATGCGACCTGCGACGCTTCAACACCGAACACATTCGAGATACTATTGAGCGTAACAGGGGCTCAAAAGTGTTCGCAAGAGATCTGTCTATTGGGCAGAGGCAGTTAACGCGATTGAAGACCGATACTGGTAGTATCATTTCATCTCGTCCTGAGATTTTGAGAGAGGTTGAGAGGTTCTATGGGCAGTTATACACCTCAACACAACAGCCTGTTGTCAATTTGGCAAAAGACCCAAGAGCCAAGTTGACCCGACACTATACCGAAGATATCCCGGACGTCAGCTTATACGAGATTAGTATGGCTCTCAAACAACTTAAGGACAACAAGGCTCCAGGTGATGACGGAATCACTACCGAACTCCTGAAGGCGGGTGGTAAACCGGTACTTAAAGTCCTTCAGCGATTGTTCAATTCCGTCATTCACGAAGGCTCTATGCCGGAAGCATGGTACAGGGGCGTGGTGGCTCTCTTCTTCAAGAAAGGTGATAACACCTTATTGAAGAATTATAGACCCATCACGCTGCTGAATCATGTTTATAAGCTGTTCTCGAGAGTCATAACGAATCGTCTCGCTCGTAGGTTTGACGACTTCCAGCCTCCCGAACAAGCCGGTTTCCGAAAAGGGTATAGTACCATAGACCACATATTCACGCTGCGGCAGGTTATACAGAAAACCGAGGAGTATAACCAGCCACTTTGCTTGGCGTTTGTGGACTATGAGAAGGCCTTTGATTCGGTGGAAACATGGGCTGTGTTAAGGTCGCTCCAGAGATGCCGAATCGACTATCGGTACGTCCAAGTGTTGAAGTGTTTGTATGAAAACGCCACAATGTCTGTCCGTATCCAAGACAAAACTACGAGACCAATCCAAATGCGGCGAGGTGTGCGACAGGGAGATGTTATCTCCCCGAAGCTGTTTACCGCTGCATTGGAAGATGTCTTTAAGCTTTTGGATTGGAACGGATACGGCATCAACATCAACGGCGAGTACATCACTCACCTTAGATTTGCCGACGACATAGTCGTTATTGCAGGTTGTCTGGAGGACCTTAACACAATGCTCGACGACCTCAGCAGAGTATCTCAGCAGGTGGGCCTTAAAATGAACATGAGTAAGACAAAAATCATGTCCAACTCACATGTTCCGCTCCACCCGGTCATCGTTGAGAACTCTGCACTCGAAATTGTAGACGAGTACATATACCTGGGACATACGGTCCAGCTGGGTAGGTCCAATTTCGAGAAAGAGGTTAGTCGCCGAATCCAACTCGGATGGGCAGCGTTCGGGAAGCTACGCGAGATCTTTTCGTCCAAAATACCTCAGTGTCTGAAGACCAGGGTCTTCGAACAGTGCGTGTTGCCAGTGATGACCTACGGATCCGAAACGTGGTCGCTCACTATGGGCCTTATAAGAAAGCTTAGAGTCACTCAGCGGGCGATGGAGCGAGCTATGCTCGGAGTGTCTCTACGAGATCAAATCAGAAATGAGGAGATCCGTAGAAGAACTAAAGTCACCGACATAGCTCAGCGTGTCGCGAAGCTGAAGTGGCACTGGGCGGGGCACATAGTGCGGAGGACCGATGGGCGCTGGGGTCTTAAGGTGCTGGAATGGCGACCCCGCACCGGAAAGCGCAGCGTCGGTAGACCCCCTACGAGGTGGACAGACGACCTCAAAAAGGTCGCAGGGAGCCACTGGATCCGGGCGGCGCAGGATCGTGTGGTGTGGCGATCCCATGAAGAGGCCTATGTCCAGCAGTGGACGTCCATCGGCTGACGAAGAAGAAGAAGAAGAAGAGAATGACTCAGCGAATGATTAAAGTTGCAGATAATTTGCGATCAGCAGGCCTACCATGAACTCTTATTGCGACTCAATTGAAGACGTAAACGAAATTGTTTTGCTTTTTCATACCATGACGTCTTAGAGACGCACACTTTAAGTTGTTGCCGAATGAGCGTTCGGAATTCGTCCTAAGAACATGTGAGTAAAAGAGACAGAGTTATATATAGTTCATATAACGTTATTCTTTTCAAACATTACGACCCCAATGCAATTCACACTTCATGGTACGAAAAGAAAGCGGTTCGCGGTCGTCGTTTACGTCTTCAATTGAGTCGCAATAAGAGTTCATGGTAGGCCTGCTGAACATTTTTTGAATTGTTGGGTTTTAGTATTAGTAGTAGTATTTTACTCCGCACTATAGTGGTGCTTTTATAATTGAATTAGAAGTCCCCATACAAAATTTTAAAAAATATTCATCGATCCCGCCATTGGTTCTTACGGTTTTAAGTGGTTCTATTGGAACACTAACCCTTAGCGAAATTGTAAACGTGTATCTTCCAGTACATCCTTATCTGAAACGCTGTGAAGGACCCATCTACGATAATCTCTGCATAAGTGACAATAGAGTTACTTACTATCCTGTCATTTATACGTATTATTTTCTTGTCCGTATACGTCTACATACCTACTAATAAGTCTTAAAGACTATGTTCGTTATTTTTATAGTAAAAATACTATAAAAATAACGAGCATATTGTGCGTTATTTTAAAAGTATTCAATTCCATTTTACCAGTAGGGAAAAATATCTGTCTGTAATCAAATTTAACAATCTACAGAAATATTTTAAAGAAAAATCCATATTATAGTATACTGCTAGTCATAGGAAAAGACAAAACCTCAAAACTCAATGGTTTTGTAGGACACCGGGTCAAGCTTGCTTACAAATTGTCTAAAACAAAATAGCATGGTTAATTTTTCAGAAATGACACATAATCTAAGAATATGTAATTAATATCAAACTATTCGCTAATGATCTAACACTCCAATCTAACCGAGTAATGAAAATATTAATGGAGACAAATCTCCTCGAATTTCCCAAAATGTCACGGCCGATATCTTTTTCATATCATAAAAACAAATATCAGTCATTAATTTCAACCTAATGTTTTCGACCAGCAATGTTATTTGCAGTTAATAACTTAAGCTTATTTCAACCACCGTTATGAATATTATTTAACACAAAATAGCCATATCTATTGAGATATAGCTATTTTGTGCGAGTGCAACAAAGCAACACTGTTTCTAAAACTTGGTTATAATTATGTAGACATTAGGAAAGTTAGATAATTAATAAATAAATGTAGGTATGTTTCTAAACGAAGGCTAAGTGCAAGAGATGAAAGAGGTTTGAGCCAAAGGGGAGAGTTTGACAGATTGCAATAGCGGCTAAAAGTGGTGTAAGATGTGCGCGGGAAAATAAATTAAAATTAAGAAAAAAAGCTTAAAGGGTCGAGATAATTATTTGAGAGCAAATCTGATCGGTAGTCATATTATAAAATATATTATAAATATATGCTGAAGGAAAGCTCAATAGCGTACACGACCATAAACTATAAAATTATACGCTTGATCATACAGCGTAAATGCATTGCCGTTTTTGCTTTTAGTTTTTAGTTTTCAAATTTAATTGAAAAATTAAGACATTTTTTGAACAAAAGAGAAAAAAATATTTTTATGTTCATTTTAGATTTTATTGTAAATTTAATGAAATCTTAAAATGCTGTGCGTGCCTGCCTTAAGTGACAGATTAATAATGCAAAGGAATATTTTTGAATATATCTTAGAAATTATGTTAATTTCCTTGATCTATCCTGAATATATATTTTTTTAATTGGAGAGAATGAATGAAAACAATGATTAATTTTTATTTTCAGGATGACTTGATTTCAACGAAGCCAATTACGGAAAATTTTGAAGATTATTTCACCTAATATAAACTCAAAATGATTTTAAAGTATATAAAAAGTGTTTATCATATATGAGTATAATTATTTTACGCAACTGTGATATTTGTGTTAGCTGCAACTGTAAATATGTACAGATACGTAATTAGCTTAAACTATATAATAATTTATTTTAGTTGTATAGAAGAGAAATACATTATGTACGTTAAAACTGTGTTGTTATTTATTTTTCTAAAGATCCAGACAAAGAAAATCTTAGAGAGATTTTACAGCCATCTTTTAACACTGGTACCGCTTGATTAGTTATTAATCTTTGTAGATAAACTAGCTGAAGCATAGAAACCTTATCCTACCAAAGACTAACTGTCAGAAAATATTGCTTGAACTTTTAGGATATATGCATATGTCCAACAGACAAAGAATGTGAAAAGATGACGATGTAATGATACTACATGATAAATTTAAAACTATATGGGATATTTGTTGGTTGATTTAATATGCAATGCTGTTGGGGATCCGTATAAATAAATAAGTAAATAAAAGATGTAAAAAATATTTCATAAAACTTTTGTCAAGTATCGTTCTAAAATAATCCTATCCTTTCTTTCAACCTCAAACCAACCATTCTTACAAAAATCAATTAAAGCTATTAAGAACTTTTAGATATGAGAGTTAAAGTTAAAACTTAATTTATACATAATCTTTTGGATAACCATTATAATCAAAGATACGCGATCAAAGTAATATGCCTCAATTTATTGTTTATCTATATAATGGATTTGTAGGTAAAAAAAAATTCAAAAAATCTTAAAATAAACCTCCAGGATTTTGTAGTAGGTATAAGATGATAAACCAATTCACTCTATAATACTTTAGATTATCTATAGCTCTTTATAGTTGGTATGTCTTCTTACATTATATTTAACGCATATTCAAATTCAAAATACAAATTCAAATTCAAATTCAAAATATTCTTTATTTTTGTAAACAAGTGCTTTTGAATCATCAACTTTACTTCTGGTTCGGAAAGCTGTTCCTAATGAGAAGAACCAGCAAGAAACTCGGCGATTGCTCTTTTTAGAATATAAATCTTAAAACATTTAGTTATTTCTGTCTTGTACAGGGTAGAAGTGCAGCTATATCCACACATTCTTATCATCCAAGTAATCTTCAACAGTATAGTAGGCTTTCTGTATCAGTCTCTTTTTAACAGTGTTTTTAAACTGCTGTAACGGCATAGCCAAAATTGATTTCGGAATTTTATTATAAAATCTTATACCCATAAACGATTTACGTACTTTTGCTAGGCGCAAAGCAGGAGTCGCAAGCTTATGTCGGTTCCTACTTTGTCTATTATGTACATCACCTATCGTTTTATAATTCTTTATATTTTTATGTTCAAAAATTACTTTACTTAAAATATACTGTGAAGACATAACTTTAACTCTACATTACACAATAATTAGATAAATCTAAGTAACCTAATTGCCCATTGATATACCTTCTTTAGGCAATCTACCACCCCAAACAATGAAAAATGCAGAAAAATTGAAATTCACTTTTTAATTACATTACAATATTTATTAAAATCTTTTTACGAAGCGTATGATTAATCGTAAATATCAACAAAAATCAAGATTAAAAAATAAGGAACAAATTCTGAAACTACCAGAACCATAACTTTTTTTGTTGTTACATTTTCTTACACTATCCATTACCAAACAACTCAGCGCAATAAATTTAATGAATCAGAAGGTAATCACGTTCTCTAAGGTTTAACTTTTTGCATCACTAGTAACAACGATCTCAGACTTCTAAGTCAGTTATTCCAAAGGAAACTAGACTAACTCAGATCATATCAGGTCCTTTATTGACTTGAACTCCATAAGACATTTTCCTTTATCAATGAGTATACGCTTTACTCGGATGTACCTACTGCTGTAATTTGCTCTATTCTAGTTATCTCCCAGAATTCATACTACTAATGGGATTTAAATGATTTATAGAAGCAGGCGTTACATTGCGGAATTCCATATTACATGCTCTATAACAGAAATACCTTGCCATAATCCGCACGGGTTAAGCGAATGTATTCAAAGCCAATTTGTATGAAGCAGGCAAAATTTACGCGCCTTACACATGCAGGACAAGTCACCACATGCACCCCAAGGCGCCTCCACCAGCAGCAACGCACACAAGCAGAACACACAACCACCACCACAATCTCTACGATCGTTTCGCTCCGAAACTGAAGCAACATCAGGAGGATATGCTTCACGACATTGAGATTGTGGTGGTGGTTGTGTGTGTCAGTTATTCAAGACGCAAATAACATACTTACTAGTCAACTAAATAATTCTTAATTTTTTTTTGAAAATTTTAAAATGATTTTGCACTTTATTATATTTGTTGATGCATAAAAAATCGAATTACAAATTGTTTTTGTTCCTTTTTGTTTACCTACTTAAATAAACCTCATTTCCCAGTTTCTGCATAGTTGAAATTTTTATATTATTGAATGCATTTTCGAATTCATTTTACATTATTATTAAATTCAGAAGAAATTTACATATATTTTTCTTTTTGTGAGATTTTTAAACGAGATCAGGAACAGGAACAGGAAGGAGATGAGGAGGAAATACTATTATAGGCAATAATTATAATGTCATAATAGAACGATCAAATTTTAAAATAGAAAAATCCACAGCACAAACCTCTCGTAACTACAAAATATGTTACTCTGTTAAATATAATGAATATTATATTCAGGCAATTATATAATTATTAATTTTAGCATAATATATGTTCTGTTACTAATAGATATTCATAGAATTGTCTTATATCTCAATGAATGACCTATGACCAAATGTTTCAGCAATACGAGATTTTCATAGATCGATTGCAACCTAACCTCTGACCGACACCTAATTAACTATCCTGTAATAATGATCGTTATCATCAGATGCCAATGATAATGTAGTACTAATTATCATCTACGCAAGCAGTTTAAGATAATGATCATCCAAAAAGTTATATGAAGGGTCAATAAAAGAAGAGAGAAATCTTATACCTACATATAAATATAAAATTGTACCCTTAGTATTAAAGTAACCTCAACAATAAATTTATAGAATTGGATTGTGGAAAATTGCAATAAAGCGTAGTGTAGCGCTTATAAAACTCATGTGCTAAATACCATAATCCATAACTTGGAAAGCAAGAAAACACTTTCAGAAAGAAAATCTATGTATGTCATTAGAATATGTGTGTTAGTATACACTAATTAACAATTAACACGCATAAGATTCTGCATTTTACGAATACCTTTTAATGTGGTTGATATTCTATTCTCTTAAAGTGAATTCAAGAAAGAGAAATTTCGTGAGTAAAAAGTAAAAAGATATATGAAAGTAATAAAAAAATATATATAGGCATTGATTTTGATTCTATTAAAACGAAAACATAGTAAAATGTTCGTATTATCGGAAAATGCCATAGCCACCGTGAAAAAATAATTAAAAGGGAATCAAATATGTGAAAAATAAATTTATTATTTTTTAAATTTATGTAATATTAGACTTTGAGTTAATAATAACTTAAACGAATTCTGAAATATAGATATAATATAAGCGCATTTGGTTTTTGCTTATTTGTTTTATATTCATAAAAGCTTACCAACTAGAAATCATATACCTTTCTTATATGTTTCTAAATTATAGGTATACGCACAACATTTGCTTAACACTTCAAACAATAATCGATACAAATTAGCCCAAAAATAATAACTTTAACAATTATTTTAGAAAGATCAGGATCTTCCTATCCATGTAAAAATGAAATATGTATCTGAAAATTACAAAACTATATAAACTACATGATGATCAAACAACAAGGCAGATAGCTACATCGTCATATGTACAATCAGAATCCTGCATACGAAGCGTGGTTCATCATCATTCTCCTGTCCTTATCCCACTCTAAGTGGGGTCGGCACAACATGTTACAAACATGTTGTCATATGATTTGGCTACGTATTTTACGACCGGCTGCTTGCCTGACATCAACTTACCTTAGTCGCTTTTTACGACACTTCGGTAAGAAATGAGGGTGGGTGGTCTATTCTATGCAGCCGGATACCACACGGCATTTATCTTAGTCGCCTCTTACGACACCTCGGTATGAAAGAAGGGTAGTCTATTCTATTCTGCCAGATACCACACGGCTAGCATATGAAGCGTGGTTATTATTAGGATTAAACTTGCATGACTTATGTCACCGACTTTATTTTACAGTGTCGTAATACTGAACACTGAATGCGAAAACGGACCGTTTGCAACATAACGAACGCATAAAGTAACAGCCTGTTAATATCCCACTGCTGGGAATAGGCCTCCTCTCTCCGTTTCTGGAGAGAAGGGTTGGAGCTAAGACCTACCACGCTGCTCCAATGCGGATTGGTAGGTTACACATATCTCCAGAATTCTCTAGTATTTTTTTTTACTTTTATGCAGGTTTCCTCACGATGTTTTCCTTCACCGAAAAGCGTGTGATAAATTGCAATTATGAATTAGACACATGAGTTTTAATAGAAAAACTCATTGGTGCCTGCCCGGGTTTGAACCTATGTTCGTCTCTAGAGAGTCGCACGGTCTCACCACTGGGCTATCACAGCTTTTTTTGAACGAGCAACGAACGCATGATAATTCAAAATACATCCACACACATGCGGCGGCATATTAGCCGCATCTTATGTAACTGTACGAAGCTCAGCAATAAAAGGCGGCGTCCACAAACGATATGTCACGGCACGTAGCACAATGCAAACAGCGGCGTCTCTGTCGGCGCTAGTGTCGCACTGTCGTCTGTCACAACACGCGACACATGCGACCGGCGCCGCGACTAATGCGACACAATGCAGATGAAGTTGAAAGCGGTGGCGACAATAGCTTTGTGCGCGGGCGGGCGGCTCGGCTCGGCGCGGCCTGAATGCTCCGAAACTTACACATTACGCTATTATAGATCGCACTTACTAAATGAAAGTTGTATTCAACTCAAAATCGTCTTTTCTGACAAGTGACAACCTCCCTGACCCTAATGTAAAAAAGAGAGATCGATTTATAGAAGCAGGCGTTACTTTGCGGAATTCCATATTACAAGCAATATAAAAGAACTAACTACTTTGCTACAATCCGCACGGGTTAAGTGAATGCATGCAAAGCCAATGTGTACGAAGCAGGCAAAATCTACGCAACGGTACATATGTAGGTCAGACTGGCCGAAGTTTTGCGGTTCGATTCCGGGAACATATGGCTGCGTTTAGGAATAATAAACCACAAAATTCTAATTTTGCAAAACATTTGCTAGAAAGCGGTCATAAAGTGCCTAATGACCATTCATTTCATATTCTCCACACTTGTGATAAGGGACTCCGACTCAATACGTTAGAGCAACTTGAGATAATAAAAAATAACAATGGTCACTTAATTAACGAGCAAGTAAATGTATCTAATTCCGTTTTGCTACATGTGTTCGGTGGGGAGGGTATTGGTGGGAGTTGAACTATTTAAGACTGCTTGTATGGGTAGCGCGGCGCAGTACGATTTTTGTCGTGAAGCCTATCCTCCTGATGATGCTTCGGTTTCGGGGCGAAACGATCGTCGAGATTGTGGTGGTGGGTGTGTGTGCTGCTTTTGTGTGCGTTGTTGCTGGTGAATTGCGCCTTGGGGTGCATGTGGTGGCTGGTCCTGCATGTATAAGGTGCGTAGATTTTGCCTGCTTCGTACACATTGGCTTTGCATGCATTCACTTAACCCGTGCGGATTGTAGCAAAGTAGTTAGTTCTGTTATAAAGAGAGATCGTTTTACAAGCAATGGAGTAAAACATTTTTAAATACTTAATTTTAAATATGTACGTGCATCGAAGTGATTCCGACAAAGCCTCCTAGAAAACCACTTCCAAAAGTATTCTTTGTACCAAATGTAGTTAATGTCTGCAAAAACTCACCAATATCCAGAATGTGTTCTGAATCGGTATTCAGAACACATTCTGGATTGCTTGAGCTCAATTTCATCAGAAATTGTAATAGTCTAGCAAAGTTTAAAAATACCATATATAAACACTTACCTTAGCACTTTAATATATGTATATAATCCAATTCAATTTCATTTTTTGTCTGTCCTGACAATGCTGTATTCATCTATAATTGGTGCATGTATCATACGTTTTCTTATTTTTGTATGTAGCCTAATCAATTTTTGCTGTTGATGTGTGTGCTGTTTAATAAATATATAAAAATTAGATAAAAGTGATAAGGATAAAAAAAGGCCTGTTACCATCTCTCATAAGAATAAACCTATTCATTATGGTCTTAAAAGAAGGGTTAGAGCTCAAACTCATCATGTTCCAATAGGGATTGCTCTAGGTTACACATTTCTCAGGAACTCTTCAGATACATGTAGGTTTATCATAATGTATTCCTTTATTGAAAACCGCGTATATCAATTGAAGGGTAGCCCTAAAGGATCTAAGTTTCAATTTTACACAGGTACTTAGATTTATTTAAATTTTATTAGTTTTTAATTTTGTTAAGATTTATTACTATTGTAATAATTTATGACAAAATGAATCATCTATTATTTTTTTGTTTTTGAAGTATTAGATTCGTACACGTGTCTTGTGGAATTCGTAGGAAAAATGGGCAAATCTCTATGCTTACATACAGACTCATAAACTTGAGCCTCTATAACGTTGCTAGTACATATATGTATCCAATACATCTTTATAAAATCACTCAAAAAAAAAATCATTCAACAAAACCATCCTTATTATTAACTTAAACGATGTGTGTGTGTGTAAAGCTTATGCCTAAAATTTTATTATTCCATTCTTGAATTTCATTTGAGATTCATAGTTAAAACGTTGTAATATGCAATTGTTGCTTATATCATTTACAGAAGCACCGAGCTTTAAGTTTCATATATCAAACTTTATGCACACTATACTAATCGATTTTAATATAGAGATCGGTATCTAACACCGTAACACGAGTAGTATCAGGGTCGGACATCTTGTATGAGGTACGTTCGCAAATGGAACTTAATCAAACCTCAGCTTTTTATTATTGTTCATTAGACACTCCCGTCTGATCTGTCCGCTTTCAATTGAAACAATATTTAATGCTTTGCCGGCTGGAAATAAAATAAAACGGTAGAACCATAAACATTCCACATTTATATTCGACCTCAGACGGTCGAGTGCAGCCTCCTTTTCCGTCCCGTGTATTTTGTCCCTTTTCTCCCTCGACCGCGCCGACCCGTCTGCGCTGACCGGACTCTACAGATGGGAAGATAAAACTGTACGGCTCATAACGTTTTAACAATCTCACCATTTGAGCGCATCCAGCCGATGCCCAATTTGATCTTTCTTCCCGCGTCAATAATTACCCCGATTCGTTCTATGCGAGCGGTGAATATGTAGAAGTCGCCTGCAGTGGTGCTTTCTTAATCGATTCCATTTAATTGATTTATTTATTATCTACACTGCATCTGGATTGTTTACAAGATGTATGCAGAATTGCGCGTATCAATAGTTGATAGAAAGTGTTTTGTCAGCAATACCAGAATTATTTGGTGTTGTTTGTCGAAAGTAAATCTTAATATAGGAGTCACGAGCTCTCAAATGTGATGAAATCATATTTTATTAGTACAAATGTTGTGTTGCGAGCCACAGAAGCTGTGAAACCAGCCCAGCGGTGAAACCGTATGACACTTTCGAGGGGTTCAAGAGTCCGAGCCTCTTTCAGGCACCCATGAGTTTCTGCTTAAACTTATGTGTCTAATTGATCATTGCAAATTATCACACGGTTTTCAGTAAAGAAAAACATCGTTAGGAAACCTGCATATCTCTAGAGAATTCTGTGAATATATGTGTAACCTACCAATCCGTAGGGTGGTAGGTCTTAGTTCTAACCCTTCTCTCCAAAACGGGGAGAGAAGGCTTATGCCCCGCAGCGGAATAGTAAAAGGCCGTTACTTTACTTTTAGTACAGATATCTGTTTCATTTTAAATAAAGTTAAATCACTTAACCTTTGTCGATTGCTTCCTTTCGTTCATGTTTCGATTTCAAACGACCAGACGGTCTGACGCGTGTTTTTTGGAAACGGGGGGCGGATCCCATTACGCACTAAATGCGTTTACACGTTAACCTAGTCTCGTATCAGTTAAATCAGCGAAATAACTGGAACCGACAACTAGTACAAATGTAAACCTATGTGTAGGCCAAATATAAACCTATATACGGTGACGCGAAATATTAAATAATTGTAATTTATCTTTAATTTGATTATTTATTCATTAATTTAATCAATTTATAAAATGATTTACAGTTAAAAGGAACATGTGTCGCGTAGTAGTAGTGAGTGACGTAAAAAGTAATTGAAATTTTGACAAGTGAGCTCTTACGCGGAACGTACCCGTCGCAAAATCATCTTTCAACGACGCACTCTCCGTAACCAGTTTTAAACTTAACGATGGTTTTTTTCGTAACTCCGTGTTTGCGAAATAAAACTTAGCTAAGTAAGTCCTCTTATTCACATACGTGTTTTACGGTAAGAAATTACGTTTCATTCGCCATAGTTTTTTAAGATTCGTAGTCGTTATGGGCGAAAACCAAAAACTACAAATTAAATGGAGAGGAGAAAGTTATCCAATATAATATTTGTAAGTACAGTTACTTTAAAATTATTATTATTAAAATAGAAACAATACATTCATTGTACTGCTGGAGTAGAGTAAAGCAAATTTTGCAACGTTATTATCTCACATAGTAAAATTGGTCACAGTCTTACACAATGGCCTCGCATGCCGCCAGCCACCTACACCATAGAGAATGTCCGTCGGCATCACAAAGCTCCTCAACATATACAAATAAATAACGTCGGAACAACAAATATTTTAATAAGCACCTCTAAAGAATTGTTCAGGGCATATAACACGCGTGACGCACTGGGACGACGTTTGCCGCAAGACACCTGCTTAAACGGCAAAAGCTGATGATTGTAGTGCACGGCAAAGCTAACCCTATTTCGTATTGATAAGACTTAAAATGCTTTACAGAATAAAAAAACATCTCTGACGCATTTACGTCTTAGACGGCATGACCAATGACAGAGTATGGACAACGCCGGCGAATCTTTTAGTGTACGACTTTTATGACAAACCGGGATAGAGCCTATGGAAAATTGGAAAAGGTAAGCGTGAATGCAGCAGATGTAACATAAAATGGACAGTTGCGTCCGGCACATAATAGGTACAAGTTAAATAAACAACGACAGCTTAGCGCATTACCTTGCATACTTTATGCGTAAGTAATAAAAAAGAGGTTTCAAGTAAGTGCACAACGTTGGCAAATAAAAAAAAAGACTGACTCGCCTCATACTCCTTCAAATTGATTAGTCATGCCTTAAAATTAAGACACTGACTTCTATATCTCGCCTCATATTTGATAACCTGTTAAGTAATTTATAGAATTAGGCGTTATTTTGCGGAGATCCATAATACAAAAGTAATAATAAATTTATTTCGCTATAATTCGCGATAAAGTAGGTACATAGGAAATATATATAACGCTAAATATAGAGTGGATTATAGGTCTTTTTAATACCCGATACATGCAGGATTCATAAAACACATGCACAAACCGCCACCACAATACACAAGCACTACACACGTTCACTATCACAAACTCAACCATCATTTCGCCCTCAACCGAAGCATCATCAGATAAATTTACGAAGACCAATACGCGTATTATGCTTGAGTCATCATCATCATTCTCCTGCCCTTATCCCACTCTAAGTGGGGTCGGCACAACATGTTACAAACATGTTGTCACATGATTTGGCTACGTATTTTACGACCGGCCGCCTGCCTGACGTCAACTTACCTTAGTCGCATATTACCTCGGTAAGAATCATTTCTTAGGGTGAGCTTGAGGGTGGTCTATTCTATGCAGTCGGATACCACACGGCACATACCTTAGTCGCCTCTTACGACACCTCGGTAAGAACGGAGGATGATCTATTCTATTCTGCCAGATACCATACAGAGTATTATGCTAGAGTATGGGAGCAATAGACAAGTCTATAAGTGAAAGCGTCACGACAAATAATAAGAGAGTAAAGATGAAACGCATATACTTATACTTATAAAAAAGAGAAACACATAAGTCTCATTGGCTTTGGCTTTATGGTCGATGGACCTATTTTAGGATGTCTCTTCTACTCTAGTATAATAACTCTATGACTACTTTATATATTGGTTACCTATTCTATCAAAACTCTCTCAGTTTTAACGAGGAACGAAAACATGGTAAGGAAACTTTAATAATACAAAAGAATTTTCAAAATATATAACACGCTAACCCTAACTGAAACAGCACAATTTGCAACTCAACATTCTACTTTACGCTTTTTAATTTAATTAAGTACAACCAAAAACTATTGTACCATATATCTTAAAAGCTGGCATGCCCTATTCATTATAATAAAATATTAGTTGCTTCATTTAAGGTCAGAAATGTAGATAGGAATAATTAAAGGTTGGCGAAACTCAATAATTTCTATAGTCAAGTATTGAGTATATCTGTGACGTTGTTACAAAATTAATTATATCCAATTCAATGGGGATATTACATATTATTAACAATATCCGAAAATAAAATGAAACCAAAATATATAGGTCATTTATCTGGCCTATAAGCTCAAGTATCGCTTTTATAATATAAACAAAGAAATAACTTTCTTCTTAGTTAGATTTAATTTATTACATATTACCTACCATATTAAAATATCTTTATAGGTACTAATTAACAAGGCACATTCAATTAAATTAAAATTGGCATTCACTAAGCTGGGCTTAAACAATTTTATAGCTTTGCTGTCCCCGTCATGAATCCGAAATCGTAGGCGTTCATCAAAAAATAATCCGAAATTTATAGATAAGGACATTGTCATATCCGCGACAAGACAGTCTTTGTAATTTCATTTTAATATTATGATATACATTATTTATCTTACTTAGATGATAAGGATGTGTGGATATAGGTGCACTTCTACCCTGTACAAGACAGTAATAAATAAATGTAACTAGTTCTAAGATTTATATTTTAAAAAGAGCAACCGCCGAGTTTCTTGCTGGCTCTTCTCGGTAGGAACAGCTTTCCGAACCAGCAGTAAAGTTGACGATTCAAAAGCACTTGTTTACAAGTTTACTAGAATAAAGAATATTTTGAATTTGAATTTGAATTTATAAAATTATAATCTTGTGGACGAAGGCGTGCCATAAATATTTTTTTTATTTACCATATTTTTTTGCGTGCTCATTGCATCTCATGATGGTATATGTAACGATAATTTAGTAAGTAATAAATGAAAACCGAAAAATAAAAATCTATTTTGAGGCCCACATTTAAAAAATAAACTATGCACAACTCTTTTTGAGCGCACCTAATGACGATCTAACTGGATCAACTAAATAACCACAATAATAATATAATATATTTATATCATCGCGTAAATTTTCCCATAGAAGAATCGTTGGTTTCAATTTAACATTTATGTATTGTATCTTGTGTACTATTTCTTCTTGTAATTATAAATAATTATTTTATTTTTAGTTATAAATCAGAAAAAGGGTTAATTTAAATAGTATATTGTACAAAGTTATTATTCATTTTGCATTAAGACGACAATTTTAGTAACAATCATTCATTAACATTAGTACATTGTAAGGGCTACTTATGACACTCAATAGTGTTTAAAATGAAAGTAAATAATATTATAATTATTTATAGAATTATGCGTTACTTTTTCGTAATGAAAAAAATAATAATCAATGCCACTCGTCTTTTAATTTACAGCATACTTTTGCAACTATTTGTACTATGATCTGCAGGCCTACCATGAACTCTTATTACGGCTCAATTGAAGAGATAAACTAAATTGTTTTGCTTTTTCATACCATGACGTCTTAAAGACGCACACTTTAAGTCGTTGCCTAATGAGCGTTCGGAATGCGTCCTAAAAACATTTGACTAAAAGAGACAGAGTTTTCTATATTTCATTTAACGTGGTCCTTTTCAAACACACTTCATGGAACGAAAAGAAAGTGGTTGGGTTTAGGTACTGACCTTGAATTGAATCGTTTTCTAAAAGTTGGTAGGCCTACAGATGCCCTTAAATCCATGGCAGTATTGCGTAAGTGTAGGTCGCACGCATAACAGGAAATCCGTCAATTTAGCAACTGCTTGTATTTGTAATCAATTTGTAAAACATATCTAAATTCATAAGTATTGAATTAATTACATAAATTTTGTTTTTAAATTATATTTTGGCATGCCTAAATTCCTGTTATAGGTATATACAATAAGATACATTTTCTCTTAGTCGTAATAATTCTTTGTAAGATAACCGCCGATCACTTCGAAAAAATCCTTTATTTATTCTGATTTTTTTATCTAATTAACCTATAGAGGTTAACTACAAAAGAAATATAGGTTAAAATAACGATACAAAAATATGATATTGGTTAACTTTTGCAGGATACGACGATAGAAACCATTTAGTTATCCAGTGGCTTATCCATATCGGTCAAATGGAGGTATAGTACGCGGCAATAAATAATGTACATCGAAGCTTAGAGAGAGAAATCGGCTAGATTCTGCTTCATAGAGCATTGTCTCTGTTGCACAGACTGACGAACCCATGCGAAACGTCACATACTAACTGAGTGACAGTGACAGCGCTCTACGAAACCGAACTGGCCGGCTGTTTCGTTCTAAAAATCAATGTGCATGATTTAATGCCGGGTATTATATTTAGTTTTAAAAGACATCGACCCTTTATATTTATAAAAAGCAAGTTTGTTATAGGTATGTTAAATTATTTTATATCATCATCATTCTCCTGTCCTTGTCCCACTATAAGTCGCGATGGCACAACATGTCTTATACATGTTGTTTACATGTTTTGGCTAGGTATTTCACGACCGGCCGCCTTCCTGACGTCGACTTATGTTAGTTAAATTTTACGACACCTTGGCGTTTCTTACCGAGATCTATTCTACACAGCCGGATACCATATGACAGATGTAAAATTATTCTATAATTTTATTCAATTGTAATACGATTGTTAGTTAGTAAATATAGTAAAAACTTAGTCCGTAAATATTTTGCTAGAGCTTGTGGAAACATTATAATCATTACTAGCGGTTAGTGGAAAAACATGATTCTCACGGTAACTTTATTACAGTCAGTTAGTAATCTATGACAATGTAACATTATTAGTGTTTAATTAATATTTATTATCCTAAAGTATGCTTCTTATTAGCTGTACTTGTGCATACAATGTTTGTAATAGACATACACATTTTTTACAAGTTTTGTAAAAAAATGTGTTAACAAAGCTTGCGTTATCCGCATATGTGTTATCATTATATCTATAAAATGCAACTTTGGTGTGAATAGGTTTATTCGGGTAGTTTTAATTGGAGGGAACTTAAACACTTTGTAGAGAATGCTTCATACACTTAGCATTACATATCGTGCCCGGCAATAAATAATGCACATCGAGGCTTAAAGAGAGAAATCGGCTAGATTCTGCTTCATAGAGCATCGTCTCTGTCGCACAGACTGACGAACCCTTGTGTGACAGTGACAGCGCTCTACGAAACCGAACTGGCCGGCTGTTTCGTTGTAAACATCGATGTGCATTATTTAATGCCGGGTACTATACTAACTGAGTGACAGTGACAGAGCTCTACGAAACCGAACTGACCGGCTGTTTCGTTGTAAACATCGATGTGCATTATTTAATGCCGGGTACTATACATTCCTTTTAATACACGCGGATTATAGCAAAGTAGTTCTGTTATAGTTTTTGTTAAGGATTTTAAAGTATCTTCCAACAATAGTTGTTGAACCTTACGTTGACTTATAGAAATGTTATTTCTAAAATTTATCTACCACGATATTCTTATACATAATATGTTTAAGAATATCGTGGTAAGAAAATAAGTGTAAATGCTTTGCGATTTTGTCGTGGAGTCTATCTCATGATGATGCTTCGGTTGCGGGGCTAAACGATTGTTGAGTTTGTGATAGTGAACTTGTGTAGTGCTTGTGTATTGTGGTGGCAGTGGTGGAGGTTTGTGCATATGTTTTTACGAATCCTGCATGTATCGGAAAAAACGGATAGTCCACTATACATTTAGCACTATATATTTTTTCCCTTTACTGCATCGCAGATTATAGCAAAATAATTCTATTATTACTTTTGTATTATGGATCTCCGGAAAGTAACGCCTAATTTTATAAATTAATTATATGTAAAGCATATTACACCATTGAAGAGTATTTGAATGATAAAAATATTTGGATTTGAAAATCCTTTCAGCTTCAGATAAGATTGCGTTGAAATAACGAAAATTTTAAATATTTAAAAAATTGACCGCCGCGTTTCTTGCTGCTTCTCGGTAAGAGCAACAATCCGAACCAGTTTTAGCTACATTAAATCTAATTGATCCGTGACGATTCAAAAGTGTTAGTAAAAAGCTTACTTGAATAAAGATTATTTTGATTTGATGTGATTTTGATACCTTGGCTATGACATACCGTATTATTAAATTGCATTAAAGTGGCCTAATTCAAAAGAATCTTTTTTTGGAAATTGCAATATAGCGTCGCGCAGCGCCTACAAAAGTAAGTGCAAAACGTAAGTGTTACCAATAACTTTAAATACACTAGCTTTTTAGTAGTTCGTGGCGTGTTTTCATAGGTGGAATTAGAATAAGGATTACAATGTATCTAACTCAAAACCTAATTCTGAATTCGGTCACTTTAATACTAAAGTAAAAAGTAAAGTAAAGTAACAGCCTGTTACTTTGCACACTGCTGGGTTAAGGCCTCCTCTCTCCGTTTTTGGAGAGAAGGATTGGAGCAAAGACCTACCACGCTGCTCCAATGCGGATTGGTAGGTTACACATATCCCTAGATTCTCTAGAGATATGCAGGTTTCCTCACGATGTTTTCCTTCACCGAAAAGCGTGTGATAAATTTCAATTGTCAATTAGACACATGAGTTTTAATAGAAAAACTCATTGGTGCCTGCCCGGGTTTGAACTCGTGTTCCCCTCGAAAGAGTCGCACGGTCTCACCGCTGGGCTATCACAGCTTCTTAATACTAAGCGTGCGTTATATTCAAATGGTAGTATCTAAAAATAAAACGAAATACAAACCATACAAATATATGCAGTTTCCACCGTAATTAGTTTCGACATATTTATGAGTAGGAATGCTAAATATTATAAATAAGGCCGGCCGGAGGAAATCTGAATATGTAAATAATCAATATTATGATTTACAACATTATTAAGATATACTCATTAATTATACGCGCGGTATTTTATGGCGCTTACGATATTATTGCGTAAATTAAACAATCACATCCGGGTGTCAAATCAGTGCTACCATTTTTGAAAACGAGTATTTTAGGATATAAATCTTTTCATTAATAGCGTGACAGTATATTACATAGCCGGTACATTAAATAAATAAAAATATATGGGACATTTACACACATGTCCCAAAGTAACTCTAATATTGTATTATGGATGATAGACAACTGGTAAGTATAGACCTATATAACTTTAAATACATAAATACATGCAGAATCGAAGAACCAACGAAATGTATTTTTAAAAATGTTGGCCTTCGGCGGAAATGCCGTGTGGTGTGCGGCTGAGTAGAATGGATCACCCTCATTTCTTACTGAGGTGTCGTAAAAGGCGACTAAGGACGCCTAAGTTAACCTCAGGCAGACAGTTGGGCGTAAAATACCTAGCCAAATCATGTGACCCCACAAGTCACACAAGTCACCAAAAGCAACACAAGTTAGAACTTACTAAGGGCAGGGTCACTACGTCATAATTATTTAATATGAAATCAGAAATGCGGAAAGACGTAGAACAACATAGCCAAATAGATAGAGCGGACGACGATGGGCCTGCGCATAGTTCGAAAAGCCGATTTGACGTTGTGGTTTCAAAGTTATGTAGTGGCAACTCTGCATCGGACGCTACCGACTGCCGCTGCCGCGATTTCGCGGAAGAAAGCGGTAAAGCGGATCTGGTAAGTTAATTGGATTTGGTTGGATCCGATTCGGCGAAGTCGAATTGCCGAAGTCCGTCTCATGCTGCCTTAAGTGAGAATCTCCGTTCTGAACTCGGTTTATTGGACACATACTGGAGTTAGGTACCCGAGGCGGTCGATACTCTGGGTGCTGTCGATATATCGATTAGCGGAGGGAAGGGCCATTGTTTATAGGGACCCCCGAACCAGAAGTGGCGCTCTTTGAGGTACAGAGCTGCTGCTGGGATGAGGCGAATATGTGAAACGATACTCTCGCCACTAGACGTGTGGTGGAGCACTCAAGTTTTTTAATCGGTGTGAGTCCAACATACTTCGTTTTTCATATAAAAAAATTAAAAAGTACCGATTCCGGTATCTAATCAAATATTGACTTACCGAAAGTGGTGAGTTATGTTTGGTCGCCGTACGGTATCTTATCACGGGTAACATATTTTGTGAGTAACAATTTCTGTTCTATCAGTGTGTAAGCCATTATTATGTGCAAATATTATACAATAGAATTATCGAGGACAAAATATTTGTTTTTCTTAATGCATACACTCGATGGTACTAGTATTCCCCGAAAAATAGATATAGTAAGCACTCATAAATGAATTCTAATGCTCTTTTTCTAAAGCGACCCGCTTAACAATTCATTATCATAGACAATTTAAAAAAAACATTTATCTATTCTATATCCCTTATTCTCATAGGTTTATCAAAATATAAGAAAGCCTATAAACAAACGCCTTGAGCCAAGTTGAAGTAAGGGTAGCCTGGAAGTCTATGGCCATACATAAATAATATTTAAAAACGTTTCCGTTCTGAAATAAATATTTGTTAAGTGAACAGATAAGGGGAACTTACCTTTACTCTAGGTATCAGATAAACCAACGGAATATATTTGACTTATTAGTTCGTACCTTAATAACATGCAGTCATCTAATTAGCTTTTTAACCGCAAAACAACCTCGTAATAGCATCACTTATTAATACCGCTTGAAAATGGCTCGCTTTCATCTCGCCAGTTCTCCTTTTGGTCCGAAATCCATCAATTTAGGTGATGGATGAACCATTGGGGCAATCGAAACTCAAATTCGCTAAATCTTCCCACACCGCATCGATAACGGGGCAATTGTGATCACTGATAGCAATCGCTGAGTATATATTTTGTACTTATTTACACATTTATTGTATCATAATTATGTATGGTTGGAGTTGGAGATAGATATATCTTGTCTCGTCTGTTGTATTAACAAGTGGAGCAAAAATAAACTTTTTTTTTTTTTTATATATAATAAATATAATTCATTATGAAAGTCGCGTTTGTGGTGTTTGGTTAATTTATATTCCGAATCACTAGTTCACTTTATAGTACGTAAGTCACAGTCCAAGAAACGTACTGGGCTTGGGGACACTGCCCCGGGACAATGCCCCGTCTAGCTCTCCGGTAGTTACGCCTCTGACGATTATTTACATTTTTTTTTAAACTCGCATATTCTGATTAAACATTTAATTATTTACTTTTCTGTCTTATATTAATTTTTTTTTTATTATGTGACAAATAACCTAAACTGTCTCTCTATTATAAAATAGTATAGTAACAAAAAATACAGATTATATATTTTTTTAATGAAAGCAAGTATTTTGAATATGAAACTTTACTCCGATTGCGATTGGGTTTTACAATTCCACCGGATTGGATCGTTAAGTATACTCACATACTTGGGATCTTTTACTCTCACTATATTGTACCGGAGGGCAACCGTGATGTTCGGGGAAGGGTGGTGTTTGGGTCGACGCAGACTTACTGACTACAGACAGCAAATTATATGACTAAGTCATTAATGATTGTTAAATGACTCAGTCATGTTAGCCTATGGTGATCGCTATTTCGATGTTTGATCTACTAACGGTAATATCACAACACATCTGGCTAGTTGATGTTAGTAATACTACCATACACCTGCTGCATCATCATTGTCCCCTCATCCAACTCTAAGTGGGACCGGCACAACATGTTACAAACTTGTCACATAATTTGGCTTTGTATATTACGACCGGCCGCCTGCCTGACGTCAACTTACCTTAGTCGTATTTTACGACCCCTCAGTAAGAAATGAGGGTGGTCTATTCTACTCAGCCGAATACCACACGGCAGATCGACTTACCTTAGTCTCGCCCTTTAAGATACCTCGGTAAGAAATGAGGGTACCATACACCTACTGCGTCTGTCAATTATATTACGTCAGTGTAGCGTGAAATATCGAATTGTTATTTTGCTGTGACTGGAGCTCGTCAGTTTTTTATTTGTAAGTAAAATTTGGGAATATTTTGTTCTATATATTACGTCAGTATGTAAGCTTTGATTGTGCCAAATTACATCAACATTGGTCGTGAAAGTGTAACAGACGAATCAAATCTATACTTATTATAAAACAAAGTCCCCGAAAATCTGTCTGTTTGTATGTAATCGATTTTCTCAAAATCTACTGAACGGATTTTTGACCAAAAGATAGTGCAATACTTCCGGATTGTTCAGGTAAATAGAACACATCACGGTTTTCACCAAAAGATAGTGCAATATTCCGGATTGTTCATATCGGTACTATGTAAATTGTCTTGAAGATATCGCGCAGTTGTTAAAAACTTGCTTGCTGGGAGCTTTAGTTGCGTGCGCTGCGTAAACCAGCAGAGATACGCTAAAGTAATGTACCAGAGAATTGTATATCGATAAAAATATTACAAAAAAGTCCGCGATAGCATGTCTCTATCTCTCATGGTTAACTCACAATAACTACTTTTATGATCAAAATTTCGAAAATTAGGGAAATTTTCGTAAATCACTGAATTCCACGAGGGCGAAGCCGTTGTTGGCACGGCTAGTTTATAATATTTGTATACGTAAAGCCAATGTCAAGTGCGTCTGAGATCGATTAGTACGGCGAGACGAAGCATGTGTGTTTTTTCCTCTCGTGATGTTTAGGCCGGAGGCTGTGCGGGGCGGGCGGGGAGCGCTGTCGGCAGACGCACGGGCAGCACGGCGTGATTACAGGCCTGCGCGAGGCTAATCACTCGCTACACTAACCAAGTGGAGCTACCAGAAAGTAATGCACTTATTTACATCCTTTACTTATGTATGTAACTGCCCTCTGTGAACTCAGTTTTGTCCTACTGTGAACCGACAGATTAAAACAAAATTCTGTAAAAGAGTAATTAATAAATCCTAGTATAGCAAAATAATTACTTCATCTCATCATTACTTTTTTAAAACATCACTCTTGTGTTATGGAACGCAAAGTATTACTAGTATACTTCTATAAATTATTTAAGATTTAGTATAATTGTATGAAGAACAATTACAAAAAGCTGTGATAGCAATTGCGATTTTCTGGTAAAACTAGTATGTCTTATTGATAATTGAAATTTATCACACGCTTTTCGGTAAAGGAAAACATAGTGAGGAAAACTGGATGGAGAATTCTGGGGATATGTGTTACATAACATTCTGCATTGGCGCAGCGTGGTGTGTTCTAGCTCCAAGTCTTCTCACTATAAAACGGAAAAAGGAAGGCCTATGCCATTGCCAGTGGGTAACAGGTCGTTACTACAACTAAAAGAACCGGTGACGTGAACACATAAAAATTAAAAATATATATTTTTAACAATCAATCACACTAACAAGTTTAAAAATAGATATAATAAAACAAACACTTTAATAGCACGTTGAACTAAAAAGTGACGAGTAATTTTGATTTAGGTTTTTAATTTTAATTTATAAATTATTTTCAATATACTTTAGCCTTGTCTCATATTAAGAAAACACAGTGAAAACCGAGAGTTGGACGGCAAGCGGCAAAAGTATGCATCTCTCGAGATTTAGGTATTTGTGCCATTTGTAGTTGAGACCCTAGGGTATATTAATTTATTTATTATGGCCCTAGGGCCATAGAGTCTACGTGTAGAATAATTCTTATCCGTTTTAACAACTTGGTTAACGCCTCTTCAAATGACAGGAGGGCTAGCTCCTTTTTCGCACAATGAATCAGCTTAGCGATTCATTCGGAAACACATTACCAATAAATATTTTTAATTACAAAAATGACATAAAGTTTTAGAAAAATAATGAACGAAAAATCTAACCGAGAAAAATAAAAAATAACATATTATTACATCGCGCTTATTAAAATGTTGTACAGCAATACATCCAATATTTCCTTGCTACTTCACGGTACGAAAGCAGTGCGTTGTTAATAACAAACAAGACAAAAGATCCGCCGTTAACTACACGTCCCCATATCTTGCATTTACATTCTTACCAACTTAGCAATAATTCTGGAAACATGGCGTACCTTTCGCAGGATCCTATATTTAATAACGAGGTTCCAAATGTTCTTTTATCGTGAGAATAATAATACAAAAATAAATAGTTAATTTCGGAATTTATTATAGCTAAAGTTTTTAAACGAAATTGTTATTAAACAACATTTTGGTCATAAAAGGTCATATTTTTATTAGATTTGACATCATTGAAATTTATTCTAGAGATCGATTGAATTTTTGTGGCGGAGATACATATAAATTATAACGTGAAGTTAAATAACATAACTTTGTCATCATCCTAGTGATAATCCTAAGCAATTGGATATATGGCGTGGTATCACTGCAGGAACTCAGCCATTAGTTGGATACAAAAACAAATGTAATATAATTGGGTAACGAGAACATTGAACAGCAGTGTTGGAGAGTTTCAGAGGCTACTTTTTATTCCAGTACTCAGGTCCACACGGGCGAAGTCGTGTGCATCAGATAATAATTAATATAGTACATATCACAAACATATGATACGCTGAACGTTTATTGAATTTCTTATTGTTTTTTAGTTTATACCAATAGCTTCCGGCACCATTTTTTAATTCGTCTATCCATCTTGGGGTTTTCACACATTGCAGGGTCGCCATTCACAATTGAATCCCGACTTCCACCACTTCTTATGCCCTGACAATGGTCAGTTCGCTATACAATGTGCTGTCCGTCATTTTGTATCTTCTATGAATATGTCCGTTTCGGATTTAGTCACACGAAAACATTCCTAGTGTAGTTTGTTCAATCGTCTACCGAGAGACTTTATCTTAAACGTTAAATGATATTTTCATATAAAATCGTTCATTTACCTACTGAACCATAGATAGCACAGCGTTGTAATAAAACGAAATTGCGCAAAAAAAAATTCTTAGAGACATATGTAAGGCTATGGTTTGTTAATAAAGTCGAGATTTATATTTTTTCGAGCGAAGTTTCATTTCTCCTATCGGCTCAAGTGCGTTCACTGTACTTTACTTACTTAGTGCCTATAGTGGTAATTGTGATTTTACTTTAGATTAAGATCATACAGTTCCGTGAAATAGAAGAGCAACATACAATGTGATGTTCATATATTAGCCGCAGGTACTGCTATATGCTAAGCTGTGATAGCTCAGCGCTGAGACCGTGCGACTCTTTCGAGGGGAACACGAGTTCACCCGGGCAGGCACCAATGGGTTTCTCTATTAAAACTCATGTGTCTAATTGATAATTGCAATTTATCACACGCTTTTCGGTGAAGGAAAACATCGTGAGGAAACCTGCATATCTCTAGAGAATTCTGGAGATATATGTAACCTACCAATCCGCATTGGAGCAGCGTGGTAGGTCTTAGCTCCAACCCTTCTCTCCAGAAACGGAGAGAGGAGGTGTATTCCCAGCAGTGGGATTGTAACAGGCTGCTACTTTACCTTTTTTTTTTACTGCTATATTGCTATGTTAAACAGACAGTGAGAAAAAGTTAAATTTTAATACACTATGCCAGTTATAAAATTTTATATTGGTATATTTTTGTATCGACTGCACTCTACCGTACCTATTAATTACACTATACAATCTTAAATATTTTTTCTCTTTTTAATTTCGATCGCTTAAGGCTCCTGTGTCAAATGCCACGGTGACAGGTGTCAAACGTCAGCGACGCTTGTCAAACATTAACATTCAACTAACATTAAGGCAATTTTAATTCAATCACTATACATCGGCGACTCCTACTCATTACGACTTCATTTTGTTATAACAACAATAAGCCCCGCTTTTGCATTTTATTCATCCACCGAAGTTGACAGCTTTTGTATGGGAATCAATCTTGCGTATTCATAATGATGTAAAATCAGTTCCAGTGTACAGTCAACCCGAGATAAACAGCTAGATACAATGAACCTACTATTTATACCTTCACTATTAATTTCTACTTCTCTTTTTTTTGTTCGAATTTTTCTCGCCGAGGATCAAGATTATCTAAATACAATTCGCTGGTTCTTTTATTCTGGGCGTATATATGTATTTAAGTGTGTAATTTAAAATTATATATGTATATATTTACCAGTTGTCTGTCATTGTTAACTCAAGTATTAAGTTACTTACTTAGGCAATAAATAAATCGCCCTTTCCAAAGAACAAAGTCACATTTCTTATGCTTATATATGAGAGATGTGACTTTGTTCTTCGGAAAAAGCGAAATATACGCACACGGATGACCGTGAATGTAATTGTCCCAAACATTAATTTATTATTGTAATATTAACTAATATAATATAAACAATAGATGCATATTATTACAACATAATTTTTAATAACATTACTACGTACAATAAATTGGCTGTTCGAAAATATTTTTTGTAAAATAAGCATACATGTAACAATAGTGGTAAAAATTGTTTGCTTAGTTTTAATAGTTTACTTAGAGTAACTAATTGTTACTTATTTTATTTTTTTATAATTATGTGCAAGATGTGTTTGATGAAGTTGCGTGTAAGATTAAAAAAACCTGAAACCTGAAAAGTCTTAACTTTTAAACTCCTTCAATTTGAATTATTTTAAGCAGTAAGGACGCTATTACTGCAAACCAAATAAAATAAAAGACTATGCTTTCGTTCCTTATTTAGTTTTCCATTTCACATTCACTAATACAGGTATTTATAAAATGTGTACAACATAATAATTGAAGTAATCGTTTACACATTTATCTGACGTCGTCTGTACACGACAAAGCTAACGTTGAGCTTTTATTTTTTCTTTGATGTGATTTAAAATATGGTTGAAATATTAATGTGCTCTTTTGGGGTTTTATGCCTTTTGATATAAAAGTTTCGCAGGCTGTTATTAATGTCGGACATTATTCGTACACAATTCAAATGTTTTCGGACGGATGTATACAAGTTTTTAAAAATAGTCCCTTAATCTCCGACATTTTTGGTCTCAATCCTTTCCTGGTATTTACCCAATGCCTTTGTAGATATATTATATTTTATGTCTGATCGTGACCGTTAGTGTTGCCAGTTTAAGGCTGCCTAAGATAAAATGTGCAATTTTATCTTAGCATCCTTAAAGCCTAGATAAAATGTGCTAATGTACATTTTATCTTAGGCAGCACTAACGGTTTAAGGTTATTTAAATAGTATGGTAAAGAATTATCTTTACCAGTCTCATCATCCTCCTGCCCTTATCCCACTCTAAGTGGGGTCAGCACAACATGTTAATAACATGTTGTCATATGATTCGGCTACGTATTTTACGACCGGCCGCCTGCCTGACGTCAACTTACCTTACTCATATTATACGACCCCTCGGTAAGAAAGATGGTGGTCTATTCTACTCAACCGGATACCACAGGGCGGGTCAACTTACCTTAGTCGCCTTTTACGACACCTCGGTAAGAAATGAGGGTGGTCTATTCTACTCAACCGGATACCACAGGGCGGGTCAACTTACCTTAGTCGCCTTTTACGACACCTCGGTAAGAAAGAGGGTGGTCTATTCTACTCAGCCGGATACCGCACGGCGGAAAGAATTATCTTTACCATACTATTTAAATAAATTAGATTGTAGAAATGAATGTTGTTGAATAAAAAGAACTTTATTCAGCAACATACTTTTCTACAAAAACAACTAAGATTATTTTAACATCTTTATACATATGAACCTATGTTGACAAAAAGGTCATAGATTTAGTTAAGAAGATGTTTTTCAGTTCACGTCTTATGACTAAGACGCCAACACAATTTTTCTATATTTCTAACATATGCCTATAATTTTTTATTCTAAATTTATATAATATTTCATTCATTTACCATCAAGGTTAATTAATCAAAGGGAAAGCGAATAAAAATTATTCCCTGGCATTTGCTGGTGATTATCAGCTGAAAGATGTTTATGGGACTGTCTCGATGACAAATGTTCCGCTCTTCACAAATGGTACAATAATCACGTGTGTGCTTAGGAAGGGTTCTGTCGGCGCCCGATTACCTACAAATTGGCTTTGGATGATCATCTAAGCATCGTGAGTGTTAACTGTCGCCATATGACCATTAGGTTTTATTTATCCTGTCTTAATGGCTACGACTTGCCAATTCGGTTATATAAAGTCCTTCAAGCATTCGTTTCATGCCGTTATCTCACCTAATGATAAATTAAGAGAGTATCTAAGATAGATGCATTAAAATCTATAGGTAGGTAACATTGGGATAGATCCCTTCATTGAGCATAATACCGGAAAATTTGGGCAGATTAATAATAATAATAAATAATAAATATATGGGACATTTACACACACGGTCGTCCATCCCCACACTAAGTAACTTAATGCTTGTGTTTTGGGTGACGGACAACTGGTAGATATACTAAATATATAAATTTAAATATATACTTAAATACAAATACACACCCAGGCTCGAAGAACCAACAATTTGTTTATAGAAAATGTTGGCCCTCGCCGGGAATCGAACCCGCGATATATATAATCTTTATATCAACTTTATTTGGGGATATCAAACCTGGGACCTCCAGTTATAAGACGGCACACCAACTACAACGCTAGACATGTTGTCATAATTAATTGATTTATTACTTGTAGTTGGACAGTACAATAATTCGAGTTAAACGATTTTCTCTACATGCATTATTAAATTTAAACATTTAAATATAAAAATAATAACGATCACCTTACTAGTAACTGGGTTGTCGGCGTTGCTTAAAATCGATGATAAACTAGGTTCTATTACCGGTTTGCAATAACCTTCTATATAATATCCACACTCGTGACTTATTCTAAAGAAAAAGAAACCTAACCAGATCTATCTCTAAACAAGGACCTTCCTAATTCCTTACAACTCATTTTATATTTAGCACCTCCTATTGCTTAATAAGCCATCCTTTACCATAAAACGAATTAACAGATTACACATGTACCAGCAATTCTTGAATATTGCTGCCTGTAATGTAATTTCATAAAGGAAACCTTATTTTTCTTAAATATATATATGGTTCTGGGACTGACGGCCTGGACAAATCGTGGGGAGCCGCTGGATATAGACGACAAAAGATCGTGTAGCGTGGAAGTCCTTGGAAGAGACCTATATGGATAACAATGGACGTAAACTAATACATAGTTGATGGGAGAGATATGTTTCAAGTAATTTTGCACATTATTTTATTTTTATTTATTTATTTATTCGGATCTTCAACAGTATTACACGATAAATCATCCAACATATATCCCATATAGTTTTAAATTAAGTATGTAGTACCAATTATAGAAGAACACATCATTCTTAGTCACAAAGTAACAAATTATAAACCTAAAAATAAACACTAGAGAATAATGAACATAGAAAAAAAGGAGAAAACAACAACACTAAGGCTCAACTACTTTAACTATCAAATTAAATTAAATTAAATTTAAATTTAAAATATTATTATAATATTACATAATCTTATGTTTCTTGCTTACAGGACAATCCCCTACGATCTATCTAATGTCCACTAACCAACTAGTCAATCTGCCAACGCTGTACTTTCTGGTACCTAGTCGCCGTTCCAACACCCTAGGATCTCAAGACCCATTTATTCTTAAACGCCTCATCACATCAGATACATTGATTGATTACTCTTAAACACACCACAATAATAAAAAAATATAGCTTAAGATTAAATACTTCAACACACCAAAATGTATATTCGCAAATATAAACTGAAATTTAATCAAAATAAATATAAATATTAAAGTCGCGCCATAAAATTTGCTTCGGCTAAACATTAGCTGAATTTAATATTGACAATAAATAAAGGCCACTATTTAACTTTCTAAAACTGTTAACGGGATTAGAATACTGCTATAAAGAGTAATTCCCGATACTTAATCTGTTTTTTATCACTTTTGTGAAACTTGCATAATAACCGACCAATTAAATAATGGTAGTCAATTTTGTGCAAATGTATCGACTAGCCGACATTAACATTTCGCATGCAAACATTAGATAAATCTTTTATGAGTCACTAACTCGAGGTTTAACGATTTGTTTAATGGGTACCGTTTAATTCCTAACACTTCGGTAAAATGGTTTCTGTGAATAATATATTAAATTAATATTTTAAAAATAGGTTAATATTTAAAAAATAGGATATTCTATTAATATATGTTAAAATGTTTTTCATACTGGCGTTATAAAGACGACAGTAACAAGTAAGTTGTTAAAAAGGATTGAAATTGATCGTGATTCACAATAAATAGACACAAGGGCAGAACCTTTGTTTTGATTTCATTAACAAGTATAAACTTACAACTATAATGCTACAATACTAAATGGTAGGTTACACCGCCGTGTGGTACCTTTCCGGCTGGGTAGAATAGACCACCCTCATTTCTTACCGAGGTGTCGAAAAGTCAACTGAGATAAGTTGACGTAAAATTCCTAGCCAAATCGTGTAACAACATGGTTAATACATGAATCGACCCACATTACAGTGGGCAGGAAAATGAAAATGATGACTAAATGGTAGGTTAGACATCAGTTAAAAGTTTTCTTAGCGTATATATATTATACGGTACTTGCGGCTACTATTCAAATATAAAATGTACACAAATCATTATTATAAATTACAAGTATAATAATCACTAGCATAATAAACGTAATTAATAACTGTACTTTTGGTTATTGGACTTGTGTAGGGACAATAATTAATTTCTAAAAAATTTCATTAACTAATGAGTTTTTTTTAGAATTTACTTTAAAAAAATATTTTTATTACATAGGTACATATTTTAGACCTTATGGATCTAAAAATCAAATTGGAAGCAATTCTTTATCACCAACTAAATATCTTGCTGCGCCCGTATCTAATGAAAGAAGTGAAAAGCGTTATCCAAACAGAATTAGGCTTACCTCACAAATAGACTATTAGACATGTATTAACAATAGTTACCTACGTGTCAAGTCCCACACACTCGGCATTACAAACATAGTACAAAAAACGGGACGCGTCCTAAACGAAACCCACAAAAAGCGCCTCATACAAAACGGTGTCGTGGCGGCGGCTACAAAGGCGGCGGCAACACTCATTTCACACCATCATCCGACGGTGAAGCCTCGGCCTACCATACGTGACCTAATGACAAATACCACAAACTATTCCACACTATTTCTCCTAAGCCATATCATTAAATTCAATTTTATTTCCCTCAAAATAAAGTCTAAAATAGCAATTTCTTAGATATCAAATGTTACGTTTCTATTAACACAAACCGTAATGGACATTTCGGAAGGTGGTGTTTGTGCAAAAAATATTATTGGCTAATAATTGCTACTAATGGATTATGCCATAGATTCAACAAAATCGTTTTGAGTCGTAACGGTAGCTATTCATATATCACAGAAGCCTCTTCTTTAAAGAAAGGCAATCCACTCGACTTGTATTTGTCAGCCGGATGTATTTGTAACGACATAAGACGTATTTGTATATACTTATATATGTACGACCAAGTTTTCATATATTCCTTTTTTTAGAGATTATTATTTATATATTTATTATTTTTTATTTTTCATCAATAGACAGTCTAAAAGGTGAAAGATGATATCTAAATTTTAACTGATTACAAGAGAAATTTAATATTAAAAGTCTAATTCATAATAATGCACAATTTTATAACAATTTGATTTCAAGTAAAACTTAATTTGAAAAAAAACTGGTCATCATGGTATGTTCTGACATATATATTAAGACCAGTCTGGTAGGGACTATTCACTATAATGACAAGTTCAACGATTAAGTGTTCCTGTACTAACTATGAATTGTAAAAATCATAAGAATAAAGCTCGACTAGAGCTTTATTAGTGTTAGTGCGCATCCGTCGTTGACTGTATAGTTATTGTATTATTATTGTTATATGTCATAGTTAGAAGACTGAAAAGAACGAAATCCTAGAAGTGTATAGTGATAAGTGCTAGTGCTACTTAAAACGAACAAAGTGTCTTAGATATAAGTTGATTTATAAGATAGGGTAAGCGATATGTTCCTTATTAGCATTATGGATAGACTGTAACTTCAAAAGAGTACTTTCATTGTGGTTGTACGTCAAAAAAATTATCCCCATATGAAATAAATACATATTATAAAACAAAATCCTCAAAACTGTCTGTCTGTATGTGATCAATTTTCTCAAAATCGACTAAACAGATTTTTATAAAGATTGCAATTCTTGAAGAAGGTTTAGGTTAATAGTACATTCTTCGAAGCGACTCAACCGACTTTATTGAGATTTTCACTGAAGGATAAAGAAGGTTGTGGAGCAACATGTAGACTGCTTTTTATGCTAGAATTCCCACGCGGTCGGGACGGGAAAAAACTTTGTGACACTTCGCTTTACACGCGGGTGAAGCTACAACGCATAGCTATAGGCCAACCTTTTAACTCAGTCCTCGTGTGGCTCTGCCACCTCTTGTATATGACGCTACGAGCGCTCGCCCCCCGCAAATACCTCAGTCGCCTATATCCGCGACCTTGTACCCCGCATGCGAGGACTGAGTTGAACGGTTAGTCTATAGTGGCAGTATAAAGTTCACCAGTAGTGTAGTACATTAAATAATATACTATAACATATTATACTAGAGCATATTTTTATAGGTAATATAACCCCAATGTGTATTCAAAAATGATTTATAATCTTACCTGTGAATACCTATAAGTTTATTGCTCTTGAAATTAACTTTATAACACAATCTAGTTAGACACGGATGCCGCTCGTTAATTCAGAATTGTATTTGATGATTGTGCATAAAAATTTTAATCATATCATAAAATTTATCTTCAAGTAAAAACAGACAGGAAAAACTAAAACAAATCGCTATTGTTTGCGTTGCAAAAAGTTTCGTCTAAAAATGTTTACTGTGATCAATAAAACTAACAACTTTGATTGAGGAAAACTTATTAAACATCTTTATCTAGTTAACGTCCAGTCATAAAACGATCAAATATAAAGTGAATACCTTTCATCCGAAGTGATTTGATATAACAAGTTAATTTAAAATAAAACTTTTACAAAGTTTTATGTCCTTTTATGTTGAGGACTTCCTTCGTCTGTTCCTTCCTGGCAGCAGCATCAAGTCATGCTTATCATAAACACGCATTGTCATCGGGACTTAACCAATATGTACCAAAAATTCTCTTTCTGATTGGCTGAAAGCATTAAATTATGAAGATACGGAAGTCTTACTACAATATATATCTTAAACACACACATACACAGTCCACAACAACATACACTCTTCCACAACAACATACACACATCCACATACACACAACACACACACACCCTACACACACAGAGACAGAGGCACACACACAACACACCCACACACACATACGCTGTAATTTAAAAGCGATTCTATATATGTTATGTTACTTTACGCTATAAATTTAGTTACCTTTTTCATAATTATCATATACTTACCCGTGTTATGGAAGAGCGAGACCTTCTGACACAAGTATCTTCTATGCTTACTAATAGGTCTCAATCTGTATTTTTTGAAACGATTTATTGATTTGATATAAATATTTTTGTATTGTATTTTTGTATGTCAAATTTCAGCTGAATCAGGAAATTCCACACTTTTACAATTACTACTCACTAGATCACATAAATTATAAGCATGCAAATTATGTTCTAACAGAAGCTAAATAATTGAATTAGTAGCTAACTTGAATAAAAAATTAATAACACCGAATTTTGGCATATTAGAGTCACTTGATTAACGGTTTAATCAACCGTTATTTATTTCGCATATTTAGTAGTAGCATTACGAAATAATATAACTAGTTTGTTGTTTTAGTCCAACATATCCAGCGTTTTAGTCAAACATCGTAATATAACTGCACGGAAATGATTTCGAAACCTTAAAAATCGTTACTTTAAATAATTAAATAAATAAATTAAGAAATTCAAAATCCCTTTTGTATAATTTTATCAACTTCATATTATAATGAGCTGTGATAGCCCAGCGGCGAGACCGTGAGATTCTTTCGAGGGGAACACGAGTTCAAGCCCAGGCACGCACCAATGAGTTTTTCTATTAAAACTCATGTGTCTAATTGATAATTGCAATTTATCACACGCTTTTCGGTAAAGGAAAACATCGTGAGGAAATCTGCATATTTCTAGAGAATTCTGGAGATATGTGTAACCTACCAATCCGCATAGGAGCAGCGTGGTAGGTCTTAGCTCCAACCCTTCTCTCCAGAAACGGAGAGAGGAGGCCTATTCCCAGCAGTGGGATTGTAACAGGCTGCTACTACTACTACTACATATTATAATAAAGTACACCTTCTCGAAAAACAAGTAAATTACCTCTTAATGATATCATCAAAAGAGCTCTTGCCACCATCGAGGCTTCGGGGATAAGTCGAGATGATGGCAACAGATCAGACGGTTTGATGCTGGTTCTTTGGGAACGGGGACGGGCCCTAATGTGGGACGCAACATGCGTTGATACGTTAACCTCGTCCCATATCAGGAAACGGCATCAAGACTTGGAGCTGCGGCGGAAACGGCTGAATCTGGCAAGCGGCGAAAGTATGCATCACATCAAACACTTGTTTTCAAGTTTACATATTATAAAAGAATATTTTAAATTTGAATTTGTCTTTGAATGACATATTTTGCAGGTCTTAATAGAACTACGAAACTAATTTATATTATTATTAGGTCCTTACATATGAAATTGGCGTTTTGTCGTACTGGCCACTTTGATCTCAAATATTACCTTTATGGTTAGGAATTCCAAATTCAAATTCATACAGCTATTTACTCATGCATTTGTGTTTCAAACCCCCTAATTCATTTGTTTTTTCTTCTTTTGTTTTTTTCTTTGAGTCACTCTGTTTACAAAATGGAAAACATGAAATATCGCGTTATTTACGAGTATGAGTTCCACCGTGGCACCAGTGCTGCAGAAACGGCTCGAAGGATTAATGATGTGTATGGTGACGGTGTCGCAAAAGAAAACACAGTGCGTTTTTGGTTCCAACGTTTTCGTTCTGGAAATTTCGACCTGCAGAACAAGCCTCGTGGACGGCCGGAGACCAAAGTTGATAATGAAGAATTGAAGGCTATTGTGGAAGCGGATCCATCGCAAACCACGTCCGAGTTAGCTGCAGGCTCCGGTGTTAGTGATAAAACTATTCTAATCCACTTGAAGCAAATTGGGAAGGTGAAAAAGCTTGAAAGGTGGGTACCTCATGAATTGAGTGAAGCAAACCGACAAATGCGCGTCGACTGCTGCGTTACGTTACTCAACCGGCACAATAATGAAGGAATTTTAAATCGAATCATTACCTGTGATGAAAAGTGGATCCTCTACGATAACCGGAAGCTCTCATCGCAACGGCTGAACCCTGGCGAACCAGCCAAATCCTGCCCTAAGCGAAAATTGACTAAAAAAAGTTGCTTGTAAGTGTTTGGTGGACTAGTGCCGGTGTCGTTCACTTTCTTTAATCTGGCCAGACGATTACGGCAGATATCTATTGTCAGCAACTGCAAATCATGATGGAAAAGCTAGCTGCTAAACAACCGAGGCTGGTCAATCGCTCTAGGCCACTGCTGCTTCAGGACAACGCTAGACCACACACTGCACAACAGACGGCTACCAAATCAGAGGAGCTTCAATTAGAATGTCTTAGACATCCACCGTACTCTCCGGACCTTGCTCCAACAGATTACCATTTTTTTCGCAATTTGGATAACTACTTGCAAGGAAAAAAACTCAACTCCGATGGGGCAGTCCAAGCCGCCTTCAAAGATTTTATTGATTCCCGCCCGAATGGTTTTTTTAGTAAGGGGATCAATGAACTACCTATGAGATGGCAAAAGTGCATACATAGCAATGGTACATACTTTGATTAATTAAATATATTTCATTAAAAAAAAGACTTTATGTTCCTCCCATAGAAAACGCCAATTTCATATGTAAGGACCTAAAATTTAGGACCTAAGATTTATGAAAAAGTCTCATTTTGACATTGTCAGTTAACAAGTCCGAAAAAACAATCAACGTCAAAATTTTCAATTACTCTAAAGTACAATAGAAGTTTGTGTTTCTAAACGGTATAAACGTGTACTGAGCCATCAATCATCGTATTATATGTCTGATTCAACGAATTTGCCTTTCCCTAAAACATTAACATAGCCTTCAAAGAGCGGCTCAAGGCTCAATAGAATAGGGACGTCGCGGCGTCCCGCAGTGTGGTTCCGGCGATTGTTCTAATAATAAAATCGTAAACACATATCACCCCTGACCCTTAAAATCAGTGCATTAAAGTCCATATTTCTATTTAAAAGAATTAATATTATGCAGTACTGTAACGCCCCTTGGGCACATACATTAATATGTGACTTACAAATAGATGTTGCGTATTCAATAATTATTTAACGATATAAATTAATGTTTGAAATAGCCCTTCCTGTATACAAATCGATTCCAAAAATTGCGCTTTTGTACTGTAGAGTTATGCAAAAAAACACCTATTTATGTAAATTATTGTACTTACTACGCGATTCAATTAAATCGTTGATAACGAAAGTTGCAATTTTACATTTATGTAATACAAACTTTACCCGTGACTTCATACGCGTGTACTTGTATATTAAAATACTCAATTATGTATCGGTTATTATTCTGCCCCCCCCAAAAAGAAAGAGGTTTTCTTTCCTATATATTAAACCTCAAGTACATCAAATTTCGGCGATGTTCCTGTTAATGCACAGATTAAATCTGAAACAGACAGACTTTCGTATTTATAATATAAGTTTTGATAACTTGTTAAGCCTTGTAATTGTTACGTCTGGTGAACAAAAAATTTATACAAAATGTCGTTATAAATATGATCACGGTGACAATGTTATAAATAAATAATAAATAAATATCGGTCATCCCTCCCCAAAGTAAGCAACTTAATACTTGTGTTATGGGCGACGGACAACTGGTAAATATATACATATATAGTTTTAAATACATACTTAAATAAAAATACACACCCAGGCTCGAAATACCCACAAATTGTTTATAGAAAATGATGGCCCTCGGCGGGAATCGAACCCGCAACCTGCGGGCCTGAAGGTAGGGTCACTACCCACTGCGCCAACGGGCCAGTCCGTTGTATTTAAACTAAATAAAAATCAATGGGCGGGCTTATCACTTAAAGTAATCTCTTCCATGCAACCATTAATTAAGTACCTTAAAACAAAACGCTGCGGACAATGTAAGTGACATTTAAATAGATAGATATCAATACATACTCTAACAATAATATAAATAGTTGATATTTGGATACATGTTTTTTTTATTTTTACACATATACAACACATACAAAAACATCCATACATAAATATTCTAACAGTATATGTATATAAATTACATTCATAAATAATGATTGATTACACGTCTTTTAAAAATTAGCTAAGATTTTGAGTGCCGTATGATGCATTTCCACAACAAGCTTTGACTGTGAAGAAACGTAAATTTTATTTTTGTATTTTTTTTTAATATAACTGAATTCCCTACATAAAATTATAGTAAACTAATGTGTTCAGCTAGTTTCGCAGGGTTTATTTCAAAGATATACGAATTAGTAATATATAAAAAAATGCTCTGATCGCCAACAAACTTACAGGAACATCCGCTGGGTCAATCTAAGGATTATCTAAAAATTTCAATAAAATTGGTCCAGCCGTATATACATACAGATTTGTAGAAAACGTAACACTATCATTTACGTAATTTTAAAAACAACCAATGATTGTCATTCAAAACCCACATCAAACTATCACGGCGATATAATTACATAGTCCACGCTAAAAATACACTAAGAACAGACAGATAGACACAATGTGTTAGATATTAATTTCCAAATTAGAGGTTGCGCAGTCCGTCAAAGGTGTTCGTACAAAAACATCACCAGAAGTGCTAAGAGACCGATTATTATTGAAGGTTCTGTAATAATCCTCTTCAAACATCTGCCTTTATAAATATTTTGTGTTTGGTTTGCATTATGATTGGTTTATTACAAAATACATTGCCTTATATTAAAAAACGGGAGCAGACAGTTGGGTATTGTGTCGATATTTCTCTCCGATTTCTCTCCCTAAACCTCGATGTGCATTATTTATTGCCGCGTACTATAGGTAGTTACTCGTAACTTAAGTCGCGCCAATTTAGATTAGTTTTGCTAGTCGGAGTCTAAAGGACATACAGGCAAACATTCATATTTATATATTAAGATGTTATATATATTCAAATTAAAATTCAAATTACAAAATATTCTTTATTCAAGTCAACTTTAACAGTGCTTTTGTCAACTCTACTTCTGGTACGGATAGCTGTTCCTACCGAGAAGAGCCAGCAAGAATATCTGCGGTTGCTATTTTCAAAATATAATTCTTATATCTCGTTATATTTAGTCATAAACTATCTTGTATAGGGTCGAAGAGTATCTAGCTTTACCTATTAATTCGCATTCAAATCATCTGTACCTATAATCCTCAAAAGTATAAAGGCTTTCTGTATCAGCATCCATTTAAAAGTTGTTTTAAAGTGCTGTGATCCGCTGTGTGGTATCTGGGTGAGTAGAATATACCATCCTCATTTCTTGCCGAGGTGTCGTAAAAGGCGACTATGGTAAGTAGACCTGCCATGTGTTATCCGGATGGGTATAATATACCACCCTCATTTCTTACAGAGGTGTCATAAAAGGCGACTAATGTAAGTTGACCTGCCGTGTGGTATCGGACTGAGTAGAATAACTCATTTCTTACCGAGGCGTCGTAAAAGGCGACTAAGGTAAGTTGACGACAGGCAGGCGGCTGGTCGTAAAATACCAGCTAAATCTCATAACAACATGTTCAAAACATGTTGTGCCGACCCCACATAGAGTGCGTTACGGGCAGGAAAATGATAATTTTAACAGCTTTAATGCCAAAGCTAAAATTGATTGAAGAATTTTTTTATAGAATTTTATACCCAAAGCCACAAATGACTTACGTACTTTTTATTACATACGACTTTACGTATTACTTGAAGAACTAACCTAACCTACCTACTAGAGAAATCCGATTTTTTTATGTGAAAAACTATGCCGAAAATGGTACAAAAAACAATGAAAGTAGGGAAAGTACTTTCATTCTGTTTTTTTTATCTTAGAATACCTATATTATCCAAATTAGGAATCTCTCTATTCAACTTTTCATTTCAATTGTATTAGCAAACTATATAAATATATTAGTGTAGATCGTAAATCCACGTGTAAAATACCGCTAATGCCTACATGGTTTTCATTCTGTCATAAATATTCAGACAGGAAACCTAACATAAAATGTCAATAGTTAGTATCCTCACGGTGTTTAAAATAATTCCGCCATTTTTATCTAGTAATGCGACATTTATGAGTCTTTGTTTCAATCTTGTTAGCAACAAGTAAACAGGTGTTATTTATACTGCGATTGTTTTGTCTTTAGATCACTTTACACACAAAATAACCTAACGGTGATAGCGCGAGACTTTGACCACTGGTTTAAATCATCTTTGGCATCAAGCATTTTAATGGGAAGAAAAACATTATGATGAAACCAAGACTTCCAGAAAAAATTACTCGCCCGGTGACTGTGTAAAAGCCGTTAGGGTTAACGCATATAAACAGTTCGAAAAAGAAAGCATTTCAGGGATTAAACTGCGTAAGTTTAGGTACTTAATTAAAGGTAAAGATGTAAAAAAAAAGGTTCTTTTTAGTAGGCATATTACATTATGTGTATACATATTACATTGCCCTTAATATTTTTTTATTTATTTTTTTCAAAGCATTTAAATTACCGATTGTATTTGTGCCATTTTATTATGGCATAACTGCTATCAATAATTTAAAAAACTTTGAGACAGATAAATATAAATATTATTTAATGTAATGTATTGTAATTTGTCTACTTTAAGTACCCGTTTGGGTACTTAAACACAGGTATTTTCAACCTTTTTTAGAAAATGATGGAAAATATTAAATAGCCTATATTGACTTTATAAAAGATTGATATTATGTTACATCGGATAATCTTATTTAATTACTATTGCCAGAATTGCAAATTAAAATGGTTAATTTGTTCTAATCTGCGTCTGATAAATATATTTTATAAAATAAATATATCGTTAAAGAAATTATTTTGACATATGCAGTTTTATTTCAATAAAATGTTTGGCACTCCTTAGTCATATGGTTTTGTTTATTTATATTTAATTCAATAAGTAAACCTAATGGAGTATATTTACTCAACTAGCCCATCCGAACAAAAGTTATATAAAAGTTAAAGTCAATAGAATTATTATGTTATAATCCGCGTTTTTTGAGAAAAACTAATATAATAATAGATATTCTAAGTTTTATCCACTTTGTGTTTATTTTAGGTTAAATGTATGTCTTCGAAATGTAGGTAAATTGACTAAAATACACATTTTTGACACTTGATTTCCATGCGTCGAAGCTTTGGCCACAACTAGTAGAAAAAAGCCTTTTTCATTATAAAATATTTTAAGTTTATTTATAAATTTAAGGGCATAATTATACCAGCCGTAATAAGTATGGAACGGGCTTAATCAAATTGTATGCGCAGACACTTGACCACTAACCCGCGGAGTTAGTTACAGTTAGCAAATAAGCCTATGAGTTTAACGCAGCATAATAGTTACCGCGTACTACCTTACCCGCATATTTTCTAATTTACGCTGGTGAAATTACAACTGACTATAATTACACATATCCTCAATTTGCTCTGGTTTAATCTCCCACAGTCCAAGCAAGCTCAGCGATATAACGTACGAAAGGGCGAGTTAGACATAGACCTTCCATATCTTATTACATATTTTCAGGATTTTACTGCTAATCTTTTACACGATCGCATGAGTGTATACTCTATTTATATCTATCGAGTTAAACCACACCTTTTAATCGAATTTTACAAACAGCGCATCTTTGTTATTTTTTATTCATACTTATCCAATTTAATTAGTCTTTTATGGCATTAATTATATTAAAAACAACTTTTCAAATCGATTTCATATTTTTTTACACATCGTTTTTTTTCAAGAGAGGATAATCGATTATTGAGTAATCGATATTTTCATTCCAAGTCACATCCCTGTGTTACTTTTCGTTATTTGTCAAACAAAAGATAACACTAAACAACCCCACACTACAATGCACCGGATGGACTGGACTCATAGGGGCATTCAGAATATTATACTTTTTTTGTATGACAAGCTAACAACATTTATGCATAAGAGTAAAACAAAAATAATATAAAAATAAGGCACATAGCATAAACATCATAACAGCTGTGTACAATTAATTTTCAACTAATATGACAAAAAATGGGTGGTTTAATATAAAACACGAACAAACCAAAAGAAACAACTTTAAAACTCAAAGTTTTATATAGAAGAACAGAAAACAGAAAGAAAACATCGTTCATATTAATAATAATCGATAAAAGTATTAGCTGTAACTTATTATTTTTTTTATTTTAAAATCTTTACGTAAAAAATCACGACGAAAGCAGTGCGATGAAAATATTAGTAATATGCAACATTAGTGTGACTACAGTTAGTTAGTAATGGTTAGACGGCGGGTATACTGATAGTCTACTTTAAATTACGTTATATTGAATTTTATTGTAATAATTGTCTGTTTTTTTACATACTTAAGATGTTCCTATTTTGTTCTTTAATTCAGGTACTGTTTTTTTCTTATTCGTATTATTAACTAGGAATTAGGAAACCACTATTTGCATTTGTCATTGAGTAACGTCGCTCATTGATGTCGAAAAGTTGTGTAGGCCTGTCATATCGTACGGACGAGCGTAAAAAATACGTCGCGGTAAAATAACACACAGAATAACAGTAAGCGATAGAATTATGTATACGTTGGCTTTATCTTATAAAATAAAAAATAGAAAAACTTTATTATCACCTCTTGCGGTTTTAAGAAGGCTGACTGGTTTTTGACTGAAATATGTAAATAGTTTTAAGATCTTACGCTGATATATACATTCAGCCCCAAATATATAAAAAAGTAAAAATCAAGTAATGTTCTATTACTAGCCCACTGCTGGAAATAGGCCTCTTCTCTCCGTTTTAGGATAGAAGGGTTTGAGCTAAAACCCACCACGCTGCTCCAATGCACATTAGTGGGTTACGCTTATCCCCAGAATTCTCTAGAGATATACAGGTTTCCTCAATATATTTTCCTTTACCGACAAGCGTGCGATAAATTACAATTATCAATTAGACACAAGTTCTAACAGAAAAACTGATGCCTGCCTGGGTTTGAACTTGTGACTCCTTACAATGGTCTCGCGGTATCATCGCTGGGCTATTTTTAAATAATTTATATAAATTGGCATTACTTTGCGGAATTCCATAATACAAGAGTCCTACTAGTATTATAAATGCGAAAGTTTGTGCGTATGGATGTATATTTGTTACTCTTTGACGAAAAAACTATTTGACGGATTTGGGTGAACCTTTACAGTTATATAGGTTATACATCGGAATAACATAAAAGCTACAATTTGTAATGATTTTATGTAATATAACGACACATGTCAATAAAGTCGGAAAAAATATGGCTTTTGTAAGCTATCTTGGCGTACGCTGCCTAAACCATTTGAGTTACACAAAGATGATGTACCGTAGTATTGTTTGTCTTGAATAGTTCTAAATAAAAGTCCGGAACAGCATACATCTACCTTTTATGTGCAAGCCATTATGACCAGAATTGTGAATCAAAAATATAATTAGATTAGTTTTTGTTTTTACATTGCACATTTTGGTATATTTATCAAACTCTTATAAAAATCAAATATTTGCCGCTTTCAGTATTTCATGTAGATGTACTTTGTCTTTCACACTTCGTAATTTGGCCAAATAGTTTAATAGTTATCACGATATGATTGACTTGAATGGAGCGCAATAGAGTGTTTAATATGCGCGGCGCACGAAGATTGTCATCAGTTTTGAAGTTAGATATCTGAAATTTGGGGTATACGAGTAAATAAATTAATATATATTTTTTAAATTAAGTACAAAATATAATAAAATCTAAAATGACCTGTCACGAAACTTAATGTGGTCTTCCACAAATTCCACCCGAGCTAAGCCGCGGGCAAAAGCTTGTAATGTAATAAAAAAAGTAATGATAAGATAATTTTATTTAGTAAAATATACAAATTAAAGTAATGTATTGAAATATACGTCAACAATTACCCAGAAACCAACCCAGTATTCTAAAAGTTAAGAAATAAAAATCATTGGAAAAAAGCCTTTTTTTACTCATTTAGCCAGAGGACCAGCCACAGTGACTCAGCAACTGTTCAATTGGATGCAATACCACGATCTATTAGGCCACAAATGCGATCGTTACACCAAGTTAGACCGTGAAAAAGACCACCTCCGGGATCTTTTTTTTACTATTCGAGAATATGCCTTCTATCCAACGCCCCCCACGACGTACTAGCCAACACGGGAATGCCTGACAATTTAAATAAAAAAGCACGGTAACTCGATTAAGTTAAATAATGCCACCCAGAATTACGTAACTCAAATCAAATAATGGTGAGCAAATTTATAACATCCTTTAAAATAGTACATAATTTTCCTGTCAGGATTTTGGTAATTTAATCTATAATCTGTAGTGAAAAGTTTAAGATTTTGAGATTGGAAATTGGTTGAAATAGCAAAAAGTATGATTTATATATGCCTTGTTGGCAATTTCCCTTTGCTATATACCTATTATCTTACATAATATTCCTGTCAGGATTTTGGTAATTTAATCTATAATCTGCAGTGAAAAGTTTAAGATTTTGAGATTGGAAATTGGTTGAAATAGCAAAAAGTATGATTTATATATGCCTTGTTGGCAATTTCCCTTTGCTATATATTATCTTAGTATCAATAATTAAAGTAAATTCAAGAGGTTCTTACTAGAAACATTTGCTATCAGCGTTTCGAACATTATTTTATAAAATAATGTTGCAAAAAATCTCGGGTTAAAGTTTCTTATACAATTAATATAATGTATGGCTAAATATGCAGTTCTGATATGTTTAATCAAAAACCGATAAAGGAATGGCCGGGAAATGTGTTAAATTAACAAGAGTCAAAGCTGTTAAGATCAACGAAATATAGTGGTAAATATAATAGTGGTATATACTGATTATTTTAAATCTACAACCTAGTGTTCCTCATATAATAAAATTAACGAACATAATTCTATCCTTATTCATTTTGATTTAGTAGCTACTTAATGTAGACCGGAGGATGATAAATAATCTAAAACCAACTATTTATAATTGTAATTATAATAATATTGAAATAATAATAATAATAATAATAATTGTATTTTGTAATTTTAAAACAAAAAGTTTCAGTAAAGAACAGTTGTATAAAATATTTGTAAATAAATTTATTGCTGATGTTTTCTATATTTTAACTTAGAGTACTTTATGTAATAAAACAAGTATCGTAATTAGCAATATCTCATTTAATATTTAATATACCTACGGAAATTATAACAATAAAAACAATATTTACAATGTATACTAAACACGGAATAACAATAAAAGGGAAAAAATATAACAATTTTTTCGGAATGATTTACGATTATCATGTAGAATTTACAACACGCTTTACATACCGTACTATTATTTAAACATTAAAATAAAGTTTCATATTTAGAATTTAATAAATAACATTAAATACTTCTACATTGATTAACACTAACTATTTATATATCTACAAGTGAGATCACTAAAATATCTTTACATTAACAATCTGTAACTTGATAGTACGAATACGAGAAAATTTAGGCCTCGCGCCGCTGTGTTGAAGTTGCAAGTCGGTTGCTTGGCAAAAGGATATTTAATTAACGTCATACAAAGTCTTAAAGGCAAACTGAATTATATTGTGTATCAAAAGGATTGACGACTTAACAATTATTTGAATAAGGATTATTGTTAGAATCATAAAAATGTACTTACAACCTAGCATTGCACGAAATATTGGAGCAGTTCGCGAGGGACTGATGATGTCACGCGACCGGCAAAGGCGGCGGCGGAAGATAGCACGGACGTAAGGCCTGAGCTGCCGCCTGCAGCAACTCAGCCTGATACCGCTGAGCTGCCAAAACATAAGGTGAAGGCATCGTGAACTCTATCCGGGGCATAGATTGTACCGCATGCATCGTTAACAGCGAATTCGGTGGAGAAGGTGATGTCCGAGGAGGCTCAGGCTCTAATAAGGCGTCAATCGTGAACGCGCGTCTCGGCCTCTCACGTGGTAGCATCGTAACGGACGCAATTTCCGGCAATTCAGCGGGTTCCGGACTTAGCTGAGGGCATATTGGCGGAGTGTACAAGCCCGCGGTTGGTAAAGGCGGCGGCGGCGGCGCTCCCGCTTGCCGCGCTAAGAAAGCTCTGTTGAAACTTGCGAGCGCGGCCAATTCGGCATTCAAATTATCCTTTTCTCCTTTCTGCAACTTGAACCTCTTCCGGCGGCGAAGCAGCGAACCGTTCTCGAACATATCGAACGCTTGCGGATGCAAAGTCCAGTATGCGCCTTTTCCAGGCCGATCCGGGCGCCGCGGTACTTTTACGAAGCAATCATTGAAAGAGAGATTGTGCCTCAGGGAGTTCTGCCAGCGCTGGGTGTTGCGTCGGTAGTACGGAAACCGGTCCATAATAAACCGGTATATTTCCGACAGGGGCAGCATCCGTTCCGGCGAGCTCCATATCGCCATAGCTGTCAACGATATGTATGAATAGGGCGGCTTTTGATCGCCGTAAGATTCACGCGACGGTCGCGGCATTATCACTCACACCAGCGGCCGGGTACTAAAATGTCTTAGAATAATTGGGAGGAACTACACTCGGAGTCCGTTCACGTCACTACAGTATGAGGTGTGAAAAGGAACTGAGGCACGGAGAGGTCGGCAGCTATGCCTGTCGAGAGCGACCCGCCTGCCCGCTGGTTCTCCCAGAGAGGGGCTCCGGTCGCCTCGCGTACCATTGGCCCGCCCTCCGGCCAATGACGTGAGCTCAATTTCAGGTATGATGTCGGCTTTCGCTCCACTAACAAGGAATTTAAATTGATATTATGTTTATATTGCCTCCAAATATCTTTTGTGATGACACCGCTTTTTATTTAGCGTATGTAAATTACGATGATACAGAAAAAGAGATTTGAATTATACACCAATTCAAATTTGACTGTATTATATTTAAAGTCTGTCAATTGTTAATGATACTTTCATTAAAGATTACTGTGTTAAATAAAGGTGACTTGCGATAAAAAAAATAACTAAAAGTTAATTCCTTTGTGAATCGAAGATAATATTATAATATTGTTTAAAACAAAAACTATAAATCAGATTTATACAAGCTTGCTTTTAATTCAAAATTACTACACTATAATTTTTCGGCACATTGAGTATCTAGTTCAGTCTGTATTTTGGTATATACATTTTCGTTCCCTTTTATATTAATTTTTCAGTATTTATTTTTACTGATGTGAATGTGAAGTACTAAATATGTGTATATCCATGCAGTGTATATATAGTTTGTGATTTACTTGGTAAAATTTTGTGTCATTTAATATAATATATAAAAATATGTTGAATAGTTTTAGTTATTGAATACTTAGAGATCTAAGTATTCAATAACTATGAGGTAGTATTCAATAACTATAAAATAATGAGATATTGCCATGTCCATTACGTCTCAGTAGGGTCACCCTGAAAACCAGCCTTGTTTCATAAGATTCTAACTTTGCTGCAATCTTTGTGCTGAAGGCGGACCTATATTATACCATCATCTCATGTATTTCTTTTTTTTTAATGGTAAAAAAGTCTTTCTTCTTTCAATTTATAGTGTGTAAGTCAAAGTCCGTTCCGACTCGGGGCACTGCTCCGTCTAGTTCTCCGGTAGCTACCCCACTGCCCATCAGTAGGTTAGAAAAGAAAGTTACTTAAAAATTGTTTTAATTCCGGGTTTTCACAATCACAAAATAGTTAACAAAATTAACAGAAACCTCAGCTTCAATTCGAATCAAATACAAAGTTTACACCACGCTAAAAGAAACCATCGATAATTGAAAAATAGTGAAAACGATAAAAAATACACGTAAAAGTGAGGAAATATACCTTTTGTTAAAACGTTGGAAGAAATCGTAGACGACAAAATCGTTTTCGTAAGAAATTTTTCTTTGCTTTACAATTCTACGTATTTCTGGGAAAAGGTTCAGCTTGATTTATTTCAAAATAGTTGCTCGTTGTATTCTATCTAGATTGTGAAGGCGTTGAACAGATCATATTTCTCAATAAAGGTAAAAAAAACAAATTTTCTTATTGAATTGTGTATTGTATAATTCAAGCCCCGGGCAGAAGTGTATAGATTAAAAAAAAATACATGCTACATTGATATTAACAATTCATCTCGTTTTAGGATTAAAGTAAGAAAATGTGAAGCCCTTGCTTCACATTTTCTATACACACATTTTTCACATAATAACTATAAATATATAGGTACATTACACACACGATTTTCCGTTCCCAAAGTGATTAAATTAATATATGTGACAGACAAGTGTTAGATATCTATCTATACTTATTATAAAACAAAGTCCCAAAAAGCTGTCTGTCTGTATGTAATCGATGTTCTCTAAATCTACTGAAAGGATTTTTGTACGGTTTTCACGAAAAGATAGTCCAATAATTCCGAATGGTTTAGTTAAACAGTACATATGGTATTATGTAAATTGTGTTGAAGAGATCAAAAAACTTGCTTGCTGAGAGCGTTAGTCGCGTGCGCTGCGTAAACCAGCAGAGATTAGCTAAATTAATGTAGTAGAGAATTGTAGATCTATAAAAACACTACAAAAAGTCCGCGATAGTATGTCCCTATCTCTCATGGTTAACTCACAATATGTTAAAAATTTCGAAAATTCGGGAAAAGTTTCGTAAATCACTGAATTCCACGCGGGCGAAGCCGTTGTAAGCACAGCTAGTATACATATAATTGTAAAATTTTAAATGCATAAATAGACGAATTTTTTCTAGAAAATGTTGTTGTTGGACAGGAGAAAGACAGGGTCACTCCCATTTTATCATCTGAAACGTAATAAATTAACGCTTCATATTAACAATGCGTGAGAAGAGTTAGAACAAAAACATTTGTTCTTCTAAGAATAGATAGAACAAATGTTTCGGACAAAATTAAAATTATATCATCAAAGTATTCACTCGTTTGTATCATTAAGTTAACGGCTTATTTCTTTCATTACAGCGAATGTAATAATTACTTACGCAAATGAATGTGGGAAGCCATTAAAGTTTGTACATTTAATAATTAATAACAAAATGATTTAATTTCGTGTAATTACATTGATAGTACTAACTACTGTAGAATTAATTACGTTTTTGTAATTAATTATAACGTTATAACCAGAAGTAATCAATTAGGAATTGGCAGGGAATATAATGGGATGGGTTGTATTCATTTTCATTATTCTCCAGTCCTTATTCCACTGTAAGTGTGGTCGGGAAAACATTATCTCCTATCAGTAGTCAACTCTTGCGCTATACTACTTTTATATGCATACTTACACAGTCCAACCATTTCTTTTTAGGCTTTCCTCTAGTCACAAGCCGAATCAACAATCCACATTCATATTTACCAGTCATCTGCTGGCCGACCATGAACTCTTATTGCGACTCAATTGAAGACGTAAACGACGACCGCGAACCGCTTTCTTTTCGTACCATGAAGTATGAATTGCATTGGGGTCGTAATGTTTGAAAAGGATAACGTTATATGAACTATAGATAGCTCTGTCTTTTTTACTAACATGTTCTTAGGACGAATTCCGAACGCTCATTCGGCAACGACTTAAAGTGTGCGTGTTTAAGACGTCATGGAATGAAAAAGCAAAACAATTTCGTTTACGTCTTCAATAGAGTCGAAATAAGAATTTTACAGGTTACTCGTTACTCGATTCATCCCTCCTGAATATCTGTCATTCCACTCCTAATCTCGCACTTCTCGCCTTTACAACATACAGACTTAAGATGTCGGTTAGTTTCAATGTAAGATAAAAAAATACTTTCAATAGCATGGAAACGCCTGGTAGCCAGCGGTGAGACCGTACGACTCTTTGGAGCGGGTCACGGTTTCAAACCCCGGGCAGGCACCAATGAGGTTTTCTGTTAAAACTTATATGTCTAATTGATAATTTCAATTTATCACACGCTTTTTAGATGAATAAAAAATCGTAGAGAAGTAATAATATAATTATTTTGCTAAAATCCGCGATAAAGTACATAGAAAATATATAGTGGACTATCCGTTTTTTCATACCCAGTACATGAAAAATTCATAAAAACACATGCACAACCCCCACCACCGCCACCACAATACACAAGCACTACAAACCTTCGCTATCACAAACTCAACAATCATTTCACCCCGCAGCCAAAGCATCATCAGCAGGCCAACCATGAACTGTTATTGCGACTCAATTGAAGACGTAAACTAAATTGTTTTGCTTTTTCATACCATGACGTCTAAAAGACGCACACTCTAAGTCGTTGCTGAATGAGCGTTCGGAATGCGTCCTAAAAACATGTGAGTGAAAGAGACAGAGTTATCTATAGTTCATATAACGTTGTCCTTTTCAAACACACCTCATGGCACGAAAATGGTTGGGTTTAGGTACTGACTTTGAATTGAATCGTTTTCTAAGAATTCATGGTAGGCCTACAGGAGATAGACTCCACGACAAAATCGCAAATTGACAAGGTTTTTTTATTATTACTACTTTTGTATTATGGATCTCCGCAAAGTACGTATTTCTATAAATAATTTGAAAAAATCTTACTCAAACCCGCAGATCCCTAGAGAGTTCTGTGCACTTCTGTAACCTACCGATATGTCTTGGAGCAGCGTGGTGAATCTTAGCTCCAATCCTACATTGTAATAACGAGGAGGAAGTTGTTCAGCTACTATATGTATATATAGTATGATAGTATACCACTAATATATTATTATAGTATATAGCAGGGTATTAATCATCATCATCCTCCTGCCCTTAACCCAATCTAATTTGGCTATCTATTTTACGACCTGCCTGTCGTCAACTTACCTTAGTCGCCTTTTACGACACGAAAGAAATGAGGGTGGTCTATTCTACTCAGCCGGATACCACACGGCGGATAGCAGGGTATTAATATCATCTCTTATAATTAAAGAGATATAAGATATAAGCACTGGAATTTTTCATATGACTTTGCGAACATAATAAATAGTCTTCAGTGAATATAAGTTATTTAGTAACATCACTACTTGAAAGTAAAGTAGTTGTCAATATACTTACCACAGAAATCGTACTGGTTGTTAGTAAATAATTGCTATAGTATCGATATTACGCCACAGAAAATATAACTAAACCGATTTGCAGATCAAAGATAAGAAGCAATTAAGCTCGTTCGAATATACGGCATGCCCTCGTATACCTTTTGTAACTTTTCCCCCTTAATAAATATTATCTCGTATTTGCGCTCGGCCAATGATATATAACGTTTGTTAATTAGGTTATCATCCGGGCGGCATCTACAAAGGGCCTTAAGGCTCGTTGATATTAAAAATGCTTATAACTTTTATCATAAATCACCCTTAGGCCAAGTTTAGGGCGCGAAAATACACTCTACTTTGTATAAAAAAATATGCAAGTAATGACGGAGCCCTTGAGTGGTTTTTTAAGTTACCCGAGACGATGGTTAGAATTAATTATTACAATGAATCGATGTCATTCCTGCGCACTCATTCTATATTTATTCTTAACATTAAAACGTTTATTTTAGGATTGTATGTTTTTGTATTCATAACTACCAAATTACATTGATTTATTTACATAGTATAAGGAAGTAACTCTTCTAAACAGGTTTTTCAACTCTTGGTCAATCTAATCTAGTCTAAATTTATCTTACAAAATTAGCAAGAGTGGGACTCAAAGTGCCTATATTTCACAGAATATTTAAAAATAAGGTTGAGTTGTATAAAAGTATTTATTGAGATTAAGAACTTGTGCTGGCATTTAAGAAAATAAGGTATTATCAGATGGTAGGTATGCCTATATTCGACATATTTGAAAAGAGAATTGCCAATTGTAAAAGATGAACCAAGAGTTTGTTGAGGAATAAAAGCGAATTAACATGGCATGTGTTATTTTATTGTTGTTTTACTACGAATTAATGTTTCACAATATAAATCGTAAATAAAAGTTTTTTGATTCGGGAAGGTTTTTGGAATATGAGGCATCTAACCCACCCATCTATCTAACCCACAGCGGCATCTATCCCGGATTTACATAAGAACAACCAACATTCAAAATGGGAGCTAATCTTCGCTGATAGGTACTGTATTCACTATATCGTCATTCTATTGCCCTTATCCCACTCTGAATGGGTGCGGCACAACACGTTAAACATGTACTATTTACTTGTAACATGTTTTGGCTAGTTATTTTACGACCGGCTGCCTGCCTGACGTCAACTTAGCTTAGTCGCGTTTTATGACACCCCGGTAAGAAACGAGGGTGGTCTATTCTACTCAGCCGGATACCACACGGTGGACTATATGTGTTTGTAGCAATTACTATTTGATTTCGTGAGTCTTTTCAATACAAATTTTTTACAAAAATAATAATAAAATTATTTTGCTATACATCATACGATACATCGCGATACATGTATCACGGATTATAGCAAAATAATTTTATTATTACTTGTGTATTATGGATCTCGCCTAACATAACGCCTAATTCTATAAATGATACAAAATGTTGTCAATATATATAACTGTACAGTATAATTGAATTTGTCGAATCAAAGTGGCGCTGTATTCAATAAATTCAGTTTAGAAGATAAACATCAAGCTATATGAGTGCAGTGTGCTCGGATATCACACGGGCATGGTTATAAGCTTCTCCGTAATAATAAAACATCGACACGCCTTTATCGAGTGCCCGCTTGATAAGCACCCGTGACGAATTCGCGCCGCACCACGCATATACGTATCTAGGGTTACCGCTCGAATATTTAATGGTCAATGCTAAGGGCATAAGTTGTGATAGCCTAGCGCTCTAACCGTGCGACTCTCTAGAGACGACATAGGTTCAAACCCCGGGCAGGCACCAATGAGTTTTTCTATTAAAACTTATGTGTCTAATTGATAATTGCAATTTATCACACGCTGTTCGGTGAAGGAAAACATCGTGAGGAAACCTGCATATCTCTAGAGAATTCTAGGGATATGTGTAACCTACCAATCCGCATTGGAGCAGCGTGGTAGGTCTTAGCTCCAATTCTTCTCTCCAATAACGGAGAGAGGAGGCCTTAGCCCAGCAGTGGGCATAGTAACAGGCTGTTACTTTACTTTTTATGCTAAGGGACTGTTAACTTGCGGCTCTATAGAATGTTGTGACCTTCATTTTCATTCGTATGAAAAATTATAAAAATCCTTTCATTCAAAGAGCACGCAGGGAGAATGGTCCCATTTATGTAAAATACTTGTGATGCTAGAATGAAATTGTGAAGCTTTTTAAATGAAATATATTTGCATATTTTTTAAAGATTAAACAATACTTTTGAAATCTATTTATTCTCGATAAAAATTCAGACAAAAAATTCAATTACTGTGCTGGTTCTCTGGAAGAGATCGCTAATTAGCGATAAGACCGCCAGATTATACAACCTTATTTTTATATCAATATACACAGTACTATGTATTATTTTCGTGGTGTCCAATAAAAGAGTTCATTCGTTCATTCATTCAATGAAACATTCATACAGCACAATTTTCAAACTGTCTTCTAAATATTTATTTAAAGGCTCTTTAAATTGTGTTTTATTTTAGTTACTCACGGATTCAATTTTTAAGGGTTACCAACCGCTGTCCTTAACTACGTCACAATCGCGCACGTTTCAAAAGTCATACAAAAAGATTAAAACGATCTAACTGTACAGCCACTGGCAGTAATTCAAGTATAGTTGTACCTTCATAGGTTTTAAAAGAATCTCCATAATCTTGTAAGCATTTCTCGTAGTCATATTTTAAAAAGACGAGATACGCCCGAATGACATATTCCTCTGACGCAACTACTGCGCGAATTACGGCTATATGACTGCGTATGATCTTAATTAGCAATATAATAATGTTAATATAGTTTTTTTATATCCCGATAGATCACACAAATAAAAAATTACGTTCATATACTTATGTCTCTAAAATTAAAAAATGAAGAATTCGATTTGTATCATTGTATGATTGTATCATTATTTTCACTTAATATTTCCATAAAATATAAATGTGGCAACCCTGACCATGCATCGATGCTCATTTATGTATGCTCTCAAAAAACCAACCAACAAATTTAAACCCTAAGATAACGCCTTAGGGCATTCAATACTGATTCAAATCAATCTGTTAAGCTGTTTAACAATTTTCTGCTGGAAAATAGCCGGTATTGTATCGATAAAATATTATTTCCAATTAAAAATCTGTTTTCTCCGTTTTTTAAACTTTTTATCCAAAATTTTTAAGGTTTACGCGGAGCCGCCATTGTTTAATGAAATTAACGAATTTCGTTTTTATTCACGTTTATCACGTTTATTTTTTTAAACTCTCTTATTTTTTATTAAACCATTATTATAACCATAATAATATGAATATTGAATAAATCGTATAAAATATTTCTATGAAGGAAGGAATCTTCTTTAATCACTAGGTACTTATAGATAACCATGTCAGTTTAAAATAACCATCGTTTAAATGAAACCGTGGTGTGTTGCTACTCTTTCATAAACTTAACAGATGGCGTCCTGTTTTATTACCCCGGGCAGCGAGTCTTTGATACTACTATAATATAAATGCGAGTCTGTCTGTTATGCTCTCATATTGGACTAGTATTTATGAAATGTGGAGCTGTATAAACTTGTATATCCTTTACATTTGATTGCAATGTTTAACTTATGTGTCCAATTGATTTATCATACATACGCTTTTCGGTGAAGTAAAAAAAAGCTTTTTGAGGAAACCTGCATATATCAAGAGAATTTTGGGCATATGTGTAACCTACCATCCGGAGTGGAGTAGCTTGGTGGTTCTTAGCTCCAAACATTCTCTCCTAAAAACGGAGAGAGGAGGCCTAGTAGGCCGGGATAGTAACAGCCTGTTACTTTTTTATTTTATAACTCACATATATTTTATATTTTAGGACCTGTTTAGTATTATCCATTATCAAAATCTTTTATTTAACTTCCCGTTCACATACATACGTGAAGGTGGAATCTTGGAAGTTAAATTTGAACCACTTCCCGGTGTCCCAATGAGCTGAAATTTTACATACTGCTCTACTCCCGATGACCATGCATGTCAATGATGAGCACGACCTGATCCTGCTGCCAAGATTGGCTCCAAACGAGGGATATCCGCAACAGTTAACAGTAGGGAAATTTTGTTTAATTTTTTTTTATTAACTCGTTTTAATAAAGCACTTAAAATAACAATATTAATGTTGTGTATTGAGAACATTACTTATATGAAGATTTTGTGTCAACTTCAACGTTGCTTCTGTTAATAGAAGCTAACTCGCTATAATTGGTGATAAAAGATAAACATATTAAAATAAAGTTAGGGTATTTTAAGGTTTGTAGTCTCACTATCAGTTTTCCTTTTTCCCACTAACCCATAACTCAAGTCAAACTAAACCTTTAAAATCAAAACAACACAACTACGGGGCAATTTGTTTCCATAGGGCGGCCGCCCTCGCAAATTCATTACTGCAAAAGCTGGCGCTTCCGTTTCCGACAACCCTCACTCGAGCCATGTTTATATTACAACATTGTCAACACTATACCCTTATTCGTATACAATGCTGGCCGTGGTTCGAAAAGGTTGTATTTGTATTGAATGAATCCATCGATGTGTATGTACACAGAAAATAAAACGATCTTCTAAGATGGTTGTCAAATCAGTGATTGCTTCGTCCTGACGTGACTTCGTTTGCACAGCGCCTAAAAGAAAACTAACATGAACTTTGATGCACTTTGTTCACGATATTACAAGTGTTCTTTTGTATAATGGTTTTCCTTAGATTTGATTTGTATCAACTTTGTTAGCGGCCGTCTGCGACGGCTTATTGCTTTTGAAGTAACTCCAAAGTGCTTTTACGTAGTTTAAGAGTATGTCGAAACCAAAAAGATATCGAGTTTTTTTTATTTCTCTGGGACAATGGATATTCCTGTAACTGACTTACACTTGTTACTCTAGATTTACACTTACCTGTGCGTATTTTTTAAAATAAAAGAAATCATTAAAAACATGAAAGAGATTTGTCTGGCATGTAGTAACTTATTGCGAATAGGTATAATTTATCTCTATAAGTATCAATCTAACGAGAGAAAAATACGCTTTACAATTCCCATAATTCTATTTCTGACAATGATAGTGAAATAATGATGTAAAATTAATTATAAGTATGAATCTAACGAGAGAAAAATATTCTTTACAATTCCCATAATTCTATGAGTACGTTATTTAATATCTGAACATATTTAACAGCGTCGAAAGCTCTGTAAAATGTAATAATTGCAATTACGCAGGAGCGAAAAAATACTTTAATGTAACAGTTAAAAGGTTAATTTTTGGTTGTTCAGTTTCATTGAGCATGAGATGGAACTTGTAAGATAATAGGGCGGCTAGTTGAGCTTACAAATAACAAGCTGTTATGTGATTCGTCACGTCTGAGATCAATGTTTTGTACTCCTTGTGTCTTGTTATCTCGTAAATTTGCGCGTGTGTGAATTCATAAGTCGGTACGTAATGCATATTGTGCATTAATGCAAGTAGGTACGTACTGTCATATATTATAGTACCTACGTAAATAGCATTGCGGTTTAAATTACACTTGCAAACCAATTATTAAATAACCGGAACTCATTAATAGACGATAATATTTCTCAAATATCCCGCTTTTATTAACAAGCTACCGCAAGCCATCGCAAACTATTTCTTCATCTTCTAAAAATCGATAAGTGTTCAATGTTTTGTGGCACCACGGGCAGCAAGTCTTTAACTTCACCATAGAGTGTATTATGGATATAATTAACTCACTTAAACTTACTAATTACTACTTAACTCACTAATTTTTGGGATAATTAAATATGAAAATATATATCACAGAGATCACCAAAATTGTATTACAACTATGCATTAAACGATTTGGTGGATACGTTATACCCAAATTATGATTCAACAAAAATAGGTGAATTAATTAACGAAAAGTCAATAAACTTAAAGCAACACGTTCCGCTTATTACATTACACATTAGCCGTGTAGACGAGTCAAAACAAAGTAATTTGAAACATCAAAGACAAAAACCGCTTTGTAATTTGCATCATTTACTCAAGATCTTCACAGTAGCTAATAACGGTGATTAATTGCGCGAGCAACAATTAAAATGTAACCAGATTTTGGAATTATAACTGTTACTCCAATAAAGCTACTTTAAAGAACTTTAATTAACTTAACTGTTGTGCAAACAATAACAATAGATGGCGTTATCATCCAGGTATGTCATATATAGAAATATATCGTCGATTAAGTAAAGAAACGGCCTGTTAACATCCCACCAGTATGTAAAATTTCAACTCAATCAGAAACCGGGAAGTGGGTAAAATTTAACTCGCAAGATTCCATCTTCAAATACATACATGGCAAGTTAAATAAAAGATTTTAATAATGCATAGCATTAAACAGATCCTAAAATATAAAATACTAGCGCGCGGCTTCACTCGCGTACATACCGATCGCGAGGAAATGCTACTAAATCGGACTAAAGATTTATTTTTGTATATAAAACTTTGGCCCTGGAAGTTATTAATGGTTAAGGTAAAAGAGGTTTTAACCGGAAATTGAATTCTTTTAAAAGGTTCTTGTATATCATTGATATCCTTGGAATAAGAGCTAACTCACCAGTTGCAGGTCCTGTTATAATTCGCTACAATGAATTTGTTAAGACTATAGAATTATATTTGTAAATTGAAAGTTTGGTCCTGCGACTTATCAATAGTTAAGGAAAAGGAAATTTTTAACGTATTCATAGGTACACAAATACAATACGCTACGATTGTTATGACATTATTACAGTCTAATATCATTTTTAAATTCGTTACATCTTTTGATTAGAAAGTCCGATTTTAAAAATTTCAAAAGTATTTTACAGATATTGAAACAGTTTTTAATACGCACACGTGTAAGTATTTAAAAATGAACGCATTTTAAAATGACAAATATTTATAAAAAGATTGAATATATCCCAATATGATTTACAGAAGCAGGCGTTACTTTGCGGAATTCCATATTACAAGCAATATAACAGAACTAACTACTTTGCTATAATCCGCACGGGTTAAGTGAATGCATGCAAAGCCAATGTGTATGAAGCAGGCAAAATCTACGCACCTTATACATGCAGGACCAGCCACCACATGCACCCCAAGGCGCAATTCACCAGCAACAACGAACACAAAAGCAGCACACACACCCACCACCACAATCTCGACGATCGTTTCGCCCCGAAACCGAAGCATCATCAGGAGGATAGGCTTCACGACAAAAATCGTACTGAGATCGACTGAGCAGTGCGCCTTGGGGTGCATGTGGTGGCTGGTCCTGCATGTATAAGGTGCGTAGATTTTGCCTGCTTCATACACATTGGCTTTGCATGCATTCACTTAACCCGTGCGGATTATAGCAAAGTAGTTAGTTCTGTTATATTGCTTGTAATATCCCAATATTTCAGTTTCGTAGGCCAGTGCTTTCTTGCAATCCCGATTTTTATCTCAGACGGCGAGCCGTCGTTTCCATCGCCGTAATTACAGAGTTTAGAGGCTACAGTGAATTATTACACGTGCCGCGGTGTAATCAGTGTAATAATTGTTGTTCGCGGTGTTGTTTGTGGTCACTCGGTGCGACCCGAATAAATTGAATTCCGAACGGTTAGTGGCTAACGGTTGGCTTTGTTGTTTTTATCTGTACTGGCTTATGAGTCTATATTACTCCGTGCAGTTAATCCATAGATATTAAAAATTATTCAGGCCAAACCGCGATAAAAAAAAATAGCTCTACCAGAAACTGCTTTATGTGAATACATTGCTTTAAGACTTGAGGATAATAACAGTACCTACTGTTGTTGCGATAACAATTTTGCAATTGCAAGTTTGACATATCTTTTTAAGTGAAAAATTAAAACGTTTTTGATTTCAAAACAGCCTCATAAAGCAATATTATTACTTTTGCAGTACGACTTTGTCGGCAACTTGGCAACTCTCACCTCACCAGTCTGGACACAACAATTTTGAAAATATTTAAAATAGATGGATGTCAGTATCGCAATCTCAAATACTGTTATTCACGCACATATGTATCTAAATGTATCTACTATTTTATAAAATGCAATTATGACATCAACAGGAAAGGTTTGTGCCGCCTTAAATAACACGTAAGCATCTAATTAAGCAAGACTCAGTAGATAATCATCTACCCGATAGCATGACATGCTTTTATCCACTAAATTAGCACCTTCAGAATCAAAATAGAACCTATAGACAATTACTGCAAATAAGTGTGTCATTTATGATTATTTAAATTGATATATTTAGTATTTTCACGGGCCTTATTGAAAAAAAAAACATTGTAAGGAAATCTACATATCTCTGGTATCTTCCTAAGATAAGTGCAAGCTTCATTGCCCTCTCTTCTAAAAAGAATGAGAAGTCCTTTGCCCAGTGGGATAGTAAGAGGTTTACTATCAAAAAGTAATTTTTTTATATTTAAGAATATTTGTATAATCAACTTATAGGCTCATAGAAGCAAAAGTAATTTAATTTTAAAAATGGAACACAATGGTTTACAATTGTTATCTATGTTCAATCTTCACTATCTATTCAATCTATTCTTTGTTTATATACAAATATTTTCAAATTTCGAATGGATAGTTAGTTCTAAGAAGCACGAAGTTCGGCGGTTTATAAATTACAAGGCGCCTCAAACTACTAGCTTGCTCCAATTTCACGCGAGGAACCAAACATTCGAATTAGCTTGTAATAACCCCAATTGAGTCGTATTACTAGTTTTGTTTGTAACTGTAACTTTTGCTTGATAGAAATATTGTTGTGACAATAATGAAACTTATTTCAAAGTTGTAGCATAATATTTGGGTAATTGTTTTATAACTTTCGTAGTTTACAAACAATTCTTTATTATCATGTATAAATAACAAATATCAATTGGGATTAATCATCAATATGTTATATGTATGTTATGGTGTCCATTATTTTTCAAATTGATTTTTAACGACTAAGTGTATTCTTTGTTTTAATTCGTTTGTTACGTAACGTTGTTTAGTTTTTTAAACCAACAACAATAAACATATTTATAGGCTAATTTCACTAAGGGTGGTTTATTATATTCTGCCGGATACCACACGGCGTTGTATACATTGTATACATTACACACATTGTACATGTATACATTATACACACCCAAGGTATTATGCCTAGTGTTAAAGATGGAAAAGCATCCTTAATACTAATGACTAAGTAATCCCTAAATATTGAAGTCTTAGCATAATTATTGAAGTACGCTACTATATAATTCTACAAACACTTTCTAAAATTGGAAAACATTAAATAATTGACACAAAAAACCTTAAATCCGTACAGACACGCCATAAATCAATGCATAACGTTAACAAATTGCGGAAGAAGTACAAAACATTTGGGCGGTTACACGAACGTATAAAGAGTTTTATACACGATAATTCCAATACATAAAAACATTTTATTATAGGAAGCGGGCCACCATTATTCAAAGATATTTATTCATGTCGAATGATTGCCTTTCTTTTGTGAACCGACAATGGAGACTCCGCTCCGTTTTCCATTTGCGCGGCGTTTATTGAGCACGCTAGCGCATTTGTTTCGGCGCGTATGGAGCCTATTCACGCCTTCTAGCACCGTGTATTCTATACCGAAATTAAATGGAGCCAAGATTGATGAGTTTAGACATGACCTGTGACACGAACTACCGAATACCTCGTACATAGCCCGGGCCGCGCCGCCTGAGTTTGTTTGGTATGCGCTTATTTCACCCTTTATAATAAACGATAATTATTGGTAGCGCGCTCGCTTACCTTTACATTGACTACGGCCAGTTTTTGTTTCATGTTTGAGTGCGTTCAACCGCCTAATAAGATTTTTTTGTGTTCGTAGAGTTGCTACATTAAATTGAAGTTAATTCACGTTTTAGTGTTAACCGCCTGTTAAGCATCCATCAATGAGATTTGATACGCAAACTTTCAGATTTAACGCAAACAAAAAGGTATCTACAACTAATTTTATACGTAAAATATTGTTTTTATGAATTAAGATGATTTCGACTCAGGTTATTCTTTGTATTTAACCAGGATGTAATTATAAGCAAACATATTTGACACTTTGCAATTTTCCTTAACATAATGTTTTTCTTTTTATGAATTATAAAACGCCATATATTTATATATATATATATATATATATATATATATATATATATATATTTATATATATATGTGTGTGTGTGTGTGTGTGTAAGTGTCCCATATATATATGGGACACTTACACACACGGTCCATCCCTAAAGTAAGTAACTTAATACTTGTGTTATGGGTGACGGACAACTGGTAAATATATACATATATAGTTTTAAATACGTATTTAGCAAATACACATCCAGGCTCGAAAAAACCAACAAATTGTTTATAGAAAATGTTGGCCCTCGGCGGGAATCGAACCCACGACCCGCGGCGATGTAGGTAGGGGTCACTACCCACAGCACCAACGGGCCAATCAAAGCAATATTATAAAACAGTCGCCAATGTCGCCAGTTAGATCTTAACTTAATATAAGATACTTATTTAATTATTGCCAGTGCGATCGGTCTTATTGTTGTGCTGCTGCCATAGATTAATTTAATGTCATTACTGCCAGTCAGTGCATACTCTGGTTATGTGCGTCTTTGTCAAGCAATAATGTTTGTTGCCAGAGCAATCAGTCTTATAGTTATCTTTGTCCTTGCCATAGAATATTTAATTTCGCCAGCGCACTCAATATTCTGGTTATGTGCATTTTTGTCAAGCAGTAATGGTCTTACAATACAATGAGTCTTACGGTGTCTGCTATGAAGCATTCAATGAACCCGGTTAAATTTTAGAATTATGTGCGCGTCTTCACAAAACAATAATAAACATTATTTCTCACTGGTCAAATCAATAAAGAGCTTAGCCCAGCGGTGAGACCGTGCGACTCTTTCGAAGGGAACACGAGTTCAAATCTGGGCAGGCACCAATGAGTTTTTCTATTGAAACTCATGTGTCTAATTCATAATGGCTATTTATCACACGCTTTTCGGGAAGGAAAACATCGTCAGGAAACCTGCATACTGGAGATATATGGAACCTACCAATTAACCTATAAATTGGAGCAGCGTGGTAGGTCTTAGCGCCAACCCTTCTCTCCAGAAACGGAGAGAGGAGGCCTATTCCCAGCAGTGGGATTGTAAAAGGCCGCTACTTTACTTTACTTTTTTAAATCAATATTTTAAGTTTGCGGTTGTTTAGTGTTCATATTTAAAAGTTGTCAGTACCCTTTTTATACAATCCTTGAAGTGGAACAAGGTTCTATAGATACATAGATAAACATTATCATTAAAAATAGTACGAATGATTTTTGTATTTTTCCACTCAGTTTCCGCGTGTAATAGCATTAATTATAAGACGGAGTGGACGGGCCCGGCGGAACGAACCGTGGTATTCGAGGGCGGAGGGCGGTCTTCTATAAATCAATTTAATTTAATTCAATTTGAGCCGAGTTCCTCCCGATCAGACGTCTTGCAAGGTACGCAGTAAAAGGTTTTCGTTTATGTAGGGCGACGGACTGTGGTATATTTAAAGCTTGAGATATCTACAAAACCTATTCTCACAGTCATATCTATACTAATTCTAGGTGACGCGGTAAATGTTGTTTTGTCATATAAATTAATTTTAGGGAATTCAAATTCAAATTCAAAATATTCTTTATTCAAGTAAACTTGTAAACAAGTGCTTTTGAATCATTTATAGAATTAGGCGTTACTTTGCGGAGATCCATAATACATAAGTAATAATAAAATTATTTTGCTATAATCCGCGATACAGTAAATAGAAAAAATATATAGTGCTAAATGTATAGTGGACTATACGTTTTTTCATACCCGTTACATGCAGGATTCGTAAAAACATATGCACAAACCTCCACCACTTCCACCACAATACACAAGCACTACACAGGTTCACTATCACAAACTCAACAATCGTTTTGCCCCGCAACCGAAGCATCATCAGGAGATAGACTCCACGACAAAATCGCAAAGCATTTTGCAAGCAGGCTTTGCGATTTTGTCGTGGAGTCTATCTCCTGATGATGCTTCGGTTGCGGGGCGAAACGATTGTTGAGTTTGTGATAGTGAACCTGTGTAGTGCTTGTGTATTGTGGTGGAAGTGGTGGAGGTTTGTGCATATGTTTTTACGAATCCTGCATGTAACGGGTATGAAAAAACGTATAGTCCACTATACATTTAGCACTATATATTTTTTCTATTTACTGTATCGCGGATTATAGCAAAATAATTTTATTATTACTTTTGCTTTTGAATCGTCAACTTTACTGCTGGTTCGGAAAGCTGTCCTACCGAGAAGAGCCAGCAAGAAACTCGGTGGAGCTCTTTTAAAAAAGAAGATTCTTAATACTAATTACATTTTGTCATAGCTATCCTGCACAAGGTCAAAGAGCAGCTATATCCACGCATTCTTATCATCAATGTAAGCCTCCACGGTATAATAGGCTTTCTGTATCAACCTCTTTTTAACAGTATTTTTAAATTGCTGTAATGGCAAAGTAAAAATTGATTGTGGAATTTTGTTATAGAATCTTATACCCAAACCCACAAACGACTTACGTACTCTTACAAGGCGCAAACCAGGAGCCGCAAGCTTATGTCGGTTCCTACTTTGTCTATTATATACATCGCCAATCTTTTTATAATTATGTATATTTTTATGCACAAAAATCAAATTGCTAAAAATATACTGTGAAGCTAACGTAAGAATACCTGTTTCCTTACAACTTCTCTCGCAGGGACTCACGCGAATTCAAATTATAAATGCCACGTATGGCTCTTTTTTGCAATACAAAAATTTTCTCAATATCAGCGCATTTACCCCATAACATTATTCCATAAGACATAATGCTATGGAAGTAAGCAAAATAAACTAGTTTTGCTGTTTCGATGTCTGTAAACTGTCTTATCTTTCGAATAGCATAGGCTGCTGAACTGAGTTTCCCTGCGAGAGCTGTTATGTGTGTGCTCCATTGGAGTTTTGTATCCAACGTCATTCCCAAAAATACAGTTGTATTTTCTGTTTTTAGTGGTACATTGTCTATTAAGAGCTCATTTGCTGTTTTAACTGCATTAGGTAATGCAAATTCTAAACATTTCGTTTTATTTGAGTTTAGTACCAAATTATTTAGCCTGAACCATTGAGCTACCTGCGACAATCCACTGTTTACTTCGTCAATATTATTATCGTCATTCCTATTTACTTTAAATATTAAAGATGTGTCATCAGCAAACAGTACAATGTCGCAAATATTATGAATGAAATGTGGTAGATCATTTATATATACTAAAAACAGAAAGGGACCAAGGATTGATCCTTGAGGCACACCCATAACTAAGGCCGATCCGGATGACTGCACATCATTAATGCACACTCTTTGAATTCGGCTATAGAGATAAGATGCAACGAGACGAAGAATTTCTAGTGTACATACAGTATAAAAATATAAATAATTTTGTCCAAAAATTTTAGAAAACAATGTTATGGGTGGACAATCCTTATCACTTAGGGATATGAAAAATACATAGCTGATTCTCAAACGTCCTGAATATACTTATGAAATTTAATAAAAATCGATCAAGGAGTATGGTAACTAACATTGTGACGCGAGAATTTTATATATAAGATTATAGTTTTGAAAATCTGTCTGTAAAGTTTTCACGGTTAATTCGGTAGTGATGAAATTTGAAATTTAGTTCAATTGAAACTGATATAAGGGCTTAAAATTTAAAAGTAAAGTAAAGTAACGGCTTGTTACTTTCCCACTGCTGGGCATAGGCCTCTTCCCTCCGGTTTCTTGGAGAGAAGGTTTTGAGCTAAGACCTACCACGCTGCCCCAATGCGGATTGGTAGGTTACACACATCCCTGGATTTCTCTTGAGATACGCAGGTTTCCTCACGATGTGTTCCTTCACCGAAAAGTGTGTGATAAATTGCAATTATCAATTAGACACATGCGTTTAAATAGAAAAACTCAGTGGTACCTGCCCGGGGTTCGAACCCATGATCGTCTCTAGAGAGTCACACGGCCTTACCGCTGGTCTATCACAGCATTTTAACTTATATGATAACAAAATTCTCGTTCCTAAGGAAATAATGAAACCGACATAATCGAGTCTCTATATGTTTCTGATTTTAAAAATGATACTTGAGAGTAAAAAATAGACGAGAAATTTTATTTAAAGATATGTTTAGAGTGTAGTGGACAAAATCCCTAAGGAATATGTTTCTATTCCCCAATTTTCTGAGTCTGTATCTACATAAGTAGTCCGTTGGGAAATATCGTTAAATGAAGACTGAAAATCCACTTTAGTTATTAATATTATACGGTTTAGGCTGGCTCCCTACTCTAGTATAATAACTATATGTAAACTAACTGTCTTCACGCAACAAACCGGACATGTAAGCGCGCTCAAAACAAACCTACGCATTTAAGATTTCAACAAATTCACGATTCATACTCATCATATATAGAATTCTCGTGTCACAATGTTACTTACCACTCTACTTCCGAAACGGCTTGACCGATTTTCAGTAGGTCTGTGAATCGGCTACTATCTATTTTTCATACACCTCAATGGTAAGGGTTGTGCACGCGTAACATTTGTTTTTGGATAAATTTTTTTATAATATACACTACAAATTCCCCAGAAATAATTTATGTGTCAAAAAACGTTTGCCGGGTTAGCTAGTGTTTATACACATAGTTTTTTAACAGTATGGATGGATGAATGGATATGGACATCCTCTACTTTATTTCAAGTCAACAATAGGTATTGCATTTCCATTTAAATTCCTACATTCAAAATATTAAAAGAGGTTTACCGGCTAATTCAATTTCTCCGGTATAAAATGAATTTGTTCTACGATCTGTATTACATTAAACAATGTGACCGTCACTCAAAGCATTATAAGTCTTAAGTTCAGCGCTGAATGAAACAGGCAATGGCATAAAGCGGTAATAACGTTAGAGAAGCTTATTTACGTACTTTACCGTGTAACTTCGTTTCGGTAAGAGCTTTATCACACTGGCCGGTTCCGTAAGTGCGGCAATAAAAAAAATTTTTTTCTTATACATGAATGGAATAACAACATGTGACCTTAGTCTCATATACATAAAATATACTTTTTAGTAATAATACTACATTTTGCAAAATAAATCGTATGTTGTAATACTAGTACTGACTGATAGTCATGATAAAGTGTTCAAAGAACATCTAAAACTTTTTTTAAAACATATATAAACCATATAATCTGCCTCTTCTAGGCATTAAGCTGTCAAGTATTTTATGAATGCATATATGGCATACGCCTAATGCCGTATCCAATTAGGAATACCTCTCCTTAGATATTCGATAATGGCGGGGGTTATATTGAGGAGCTTTAATTCTTTTAAAAGTGCAAGTTGGCTTCATTAAATTGCCTGAAACTAAAAAGAATATACTTACTCGTTACTAGTGGTAACCCCGACTTAATTCACGCTAACTATGTATAATCTTATATATAAAATTCTCGTGTCACAAGCATTTACTAATTAATTAATTAATTAGTCACAATTACCATACTCCTCCGAAACGGCTTGGCCGATATTTATGAAATTTTATATGCATATTCAGTAGGTCTGAAAATCGGCTACTATTTTTCATACCCCTAAGTGATAAGAGTTATCCACATTATTTTTTAATTGTTTGGGCAAAAAACAAATTTTATTTTATAATGTACACTAGAAATTCCCTAGAAATAATTTTTATGGCAAGACAACGCCTGGTCAGCTAGTATTAGTATAGATTCCGCGACGGGATGTGGAATAAATAATACAGTGAGAAGGCAAGGTTAATTCTATTTTACTAAATTAGCATATTTTAGCGATGTAGCTTGTAAATTTTTCGTAATTATATTTTACCTAGAACATAAAATTATGATAAAATAATACCACCATACAATAAATATTGATTTTTTTAGTACCTGTCTGTATGTATGCGGTGGTATACGGTATGGTATCCGCCGTGCGGTATCCGGTTAAATAGAATAGACTACACTCTTTCTTACCGAGGGGTCGTAAAATACGACTAAGGTAAGTTGGCGTCGGACAGGCGGCCGGTCGTAAAATACGTAGCCAAATCATGTGACAACATGTTTTTAACATGTTGAGTGGTAAGATGACGTCTGTGTGTATGAAATATTTTAACTTCAAAAGTTTAAAGTTACAACTATGTGCAATGAGTCGATGCAGCGACCACACAGCTCGAGTTGAGTCACGTTTCCAATGAGATCGGATCGCGATGACATCCTTGAAATGTTTTTAATAGCGTGATTTATAGAGCAAATTAAACATTTGACTTGCCGTGAATTCGATGCTGAGTGGATCCGACACGCACGGCCGTTAGACCGAGCGGTACCACTAGCGTACTGTCGCGTACGTCATACAATATCGATAGCAATAATAACTATTTTTGTTTTATTTTATTTATTATGGTTTGCCAGCGATTGTTACATTAAACATAGTTAAGATACATTATTAAATTCAATGGTACAATAACAATGTAGAATCGTATTAAGGCAATCACGACTTGCACCTTATGTGAAATTAGGAAAACATAAATCTTAGTATCTAAAACTAATATATAATCTTAGTTGAAAAAAAAAAATGCTAAAAATAAAAAAATAAAAAAATAAATGAGTAGTAATCTTAACGTTGCTGCTCCTTTGATTGTTTGGCCACTAAATAGAGTTTGACTAACCGTCGGAACGTGTTATGCGAATTGAAATTTATATCTATGGAACTGTCAAGTTCGTTGTATAGTTTGGTAAGACGCGGAATAACAGAATTGGCTCCAAATACTGTTCTTCTGGGTGGTGGAACCAGGAGTGTGATTCTATAACGCGGATACTTATGGGGCGAACTATACTTTTACACTATTACAGCAGTTAAAAAACACTATTGAAAAAAGGCTAATAAAGCCTACTATACTATTGAGGATTACTTAGACGATAAGAATGCGTGGATATAGCTACTCTTCGAGCCTGTACAAGACATCAATAACTATATGTAATTAGTAATAAGAATTATTCTTTGAAAAGAGCAACCGCCGAGTTTCTTGCTGGCTCTTCTTGGTAGGAACAGCTTTCCGAACCAGCAGTAGATTTTGACGATTCAAAAGCACTTGTTTACAAGTTTACTTGAATAAAGAACATTTTGAATTTGAATTTGATATAAAAACTAGTAATAATTTAAATAACATATTTAATAATTTAGTTTTGTTTTAGATAACTATAAAAAACAATTACTGGACTTCTTAAGTGAATCCAGTAAATCCTAAAATTTGTTTGATTGTGTTATGTAGTAGATTTTTTATCTCGCTATTCTTTTGCACTGTTTAATAAGTAGAAACCAATTTGGGTATGTGGATTAGTACTAACTTACTCTATTTATCTTGAATTTGTTTCCCAAATACAAAAAAAATTTATTGCTCTTTTTAAGCAATGATATGCTGAATTAATAACCTATTGAGAAATAATCTGCAACTATAATACATATTATAAAACAAAGTTATCAAAAGCTGTCTGTATGTGATCGATATTCTCAAAAACAACTGAGCGGATTTTTTTATGGTTTTTACTAAATTAACTTGGGAAAAGTTTAAGTTCATAGTACATTCTCTGGAACGGCCTAAATGATTTTGATAGGACTTTCACTCCAGTGAATCTTCCAAGATACAAGGCAAGTAGCCTATGCATTTTTCCTTCGTAAAATTCTCGCGAGATCGGGATAAACGCGGGATAAACTTTGTGTCACACTAATTTCCACGCGCGCTCATCCGCTGGCACGGCTTGTTTATTTCATATAAATATTTTCAAATTTTGTAAAAAATACAATGGTTACATGTTGATACCTAGTTATTGATAGAAATTGACATTGTTTTGGTTCCTGTGACAGTGAATTTTCCTGAAATTAAATTTTTCTCCATGCTACAAACATAGGTTCATGTAATCCTTGAAGCGTTAATAAAAGCAATACAATAGACAGTCAAAACATTATCGCACATTCACATACCCACAGCCACACACACACATATATAAGCATAATTACGAAGGTTCTATTATCATATATAATGCACTGTGCACAGTTAACTCACAATAGAAATAAGTGTACTTTTTACATAAAAAAAGTATTTTTCATCGTCTTAATGATATCCTTAACAACTCTGTGCTCACCTGTACTCCTAGATCAGTATTCAAAGCTGGTTAATACGCGCTACCGTCTTGAGGTTGTTACTTTTTACCTCGCGGGCAACGTCGCGCGTCGCGCGTGTCCGTGAGAACCGATTTACGGGCTTTCAATACTAGAAATATATACAAAACGTGTTGTACGTGTTTCTTTGTGGGCCGAGCTGTCATTTCAACTTATTTATTGACAAGTTTTTATTATAAAATTCTAATGTAGGCATATAAATATATCACACAGAATAAAAATATGAATAACAACGCGCAAACTTTTCAACTGAGTCTAATTTTTAAAGTATAAATTGACCTATTAAACTAGTAGTATGATAGAATTCAAATAATCCATCCGTTTCTATTTTGGCTTCTTTAATATCCATTCAAACTCATAGCTCTTTTGGTCACGTGATGTTCATCCCTCCTTATCACATGTCCAAACATCTTATTTTTGTGCTTCTGGCCTTTTCGATAATAGGCACAGGTCATTTGGTATTTATCAGTGGCGTAGCTACCGAAGGGCTAGGGGCAATGCCTCGAAGTCCTCAAGCTCAGGGGGCCCCTCGGACTCTAACTTATTAACTACAAATTAAACTACTAAAATTTTCTCCCACATTCGGAATATAAATAAACCGGAATCCAGAATGCGTTTTGAATAATTCAATATATATTTTTTTTAATAGTAATGGTCCAAATTATTTTTTAAAATACCAGGAAATTAATTACAATTAGTTACGACTGATCTAGAGTACGTCGCATTCGGACAACGACGAATACTAAACAAGCGATTTTAAATAAACTTAGTAGTTACATTGGAGTCTCAGTTTATTTTTAGCCCTATGGCCTTACCTAGCTGATATTTATTCAAGTTCTGTCTTAACACTACACATCCATCTTCACATACTCATTTCCATTGTATATGTGTGCATTTTTCATTTTTTTTATTCAATACTAGCGGCCCGCCCCTGCTTCGCACGGGTATAAAATATATAAGTATAGGCTGTCACTCAGTGAAACAAATGCTTAAAATAGATCCAGTAGTTTTGATTTATTCATTACTGCCCGCGGCCCGCACGCGTTAAATTTGGAGTAAAACAATTCCCCTTTCCCTATACCATGAAGATTTCCTGCTCTTTGGAATATCTTAATTCATATAATACATTTTACCTAGTTCCTTTTTACATTTTTCTCTATGTATTTTATTTTTACAATTAATCCAATTGTTGCTAAATTATAAGTGCTATAGGGCGAAGCGCGGCCTGCGATGCGCTATTTATAGGCACGCGCCGCATATTAAGTCTGTAATATCTTCGAAAATATTCATTTAAATTACATGCTGTAAACGGCCATATTGATCTATATTAAATCAACAATGTAATTAAGGTACTTAATTGGATAAGGATTGATGCTGTATTGCTTAAAATTGCTTCGAAAAGAGGGCGTTATTTTTCGTAAAAAGTAAATGACAAAAAAATGCTATTGTGGGTTATCCATAAGAGACAGACATATACCCTCGCGGAGTTTTCTGTAGACCTTTTTAAGGTGTACAAATTTTTAATACATTATTTTGATGAATCTTGTAGTGTTCAGCCTGCGTTTGCAATGTAAGCGGAAAAAAATGTAATTACTTACGACATCACGTTAGAAACCTCAAAAATTACAGTATTTCTCTACTCCATATTGACTGTTATTGTACATATAAACCTTCCTCTTGAATCACTCTATCTATTAAAAAAAAAAACAAAATCTGTTGCGTAGTTTTAAAGATAGATGCATACATAGGGAATACATAGGGACATAGAAGACATAGGGACAGACACAGAAAGCGACTTTGTTTTATACTATGTAGTGATTACCGAAATTGGTCGCCAACATCAAGTTACTGATTACATTTTTTTAACTCGGTTTTTTAATTCCTCACGGTTTTTTTTTCAGTGAAAAGCTCTAAAATGAAAGGCTATATAAGTTTCTTTTTTTTACTTGTACTCTAATTTTATCGAAGATAAAAAACTTGCACTTAAGCAATTCTAGTCATTAACGGTCTGTTACAGATGATGGTACGAGTTGTTATTTATAAAAGTTGTATTTTTTATTCAATCATTTCAATTCAAGTTTGAAACGTAAGTTTTTTACTTTGCACATTTAACAAGATTTTATTCAATTACCTATTTCGTCTGAACCTCAAATAAAAAAACATTTTCTACTCATTTTTTGTAAAGTTCCGAAAATTTTTAATTTTTTGTAAACTATCAAAGCATTGAACACCAACCGCCAATATTCTGTTTAAATTGTATCTACTTCTTTTAGGTAACAAATAGGGTTGGCGGTACATATTCTTTCATTAATCTCTAAATTTTATTTAGTAAAAGATTACTTAAATATAACTTAACTTAACTACATACAACCCCAAAATATTCAGTATTTGTTACTTGTGTCTTTCAAGTGCTTTATAAATTTTTAGTGAAAATTTTATAAAAGCTGTATATTTAAGTTTGTTTTAAGTACAATCTTACAATTTAAGAAATTTTTGGAAATCTTATCACTTAGTTTTGGATACCGAGTATCCAAAACTAAGTATCCAAAACTAAGTGATAAACTCAATACGTCAAATTTTCTCAAGCTCAGAACTTCAAAGGCCTGTAGGTCTATTTAAATTAAGAATCTGTTTAGTTTAAGTCTATTAGATTGACAATCAATTATGTCGGCAATATAAAAATTTGTTTTTTAATTTAAGATGCTAATCAGATTAATCGTGATCGGGTTAATTCTAAACCTTAAAATATAAGATTTAGAATATCCAATTGGATAACTGATTACGGGATAAATAAAACAGTTCAAGCCTGTTCTATGCTTATTTAATTCAAAATTAGAATATATAATAATATATTCCAAATTTGAATTATCTTAATAGCAATGGGTCTATAAGTGAGAGTGTCACAATAAATATTGGGAGGGTAGATGAAACTCGGATACTTATCTTTATCTATCATCATCCTTCTGCCTTTATCCCACTCTAAGTGGGGTGGCACAACATGTTATAAACATGTTGTCGCATGATTTGGCTACGTATTTTACGACCGTCCGTCAGCCTGACGTCAACTTACCTTAATCGCCTTTTACGACACCTTGGTAAGAAATGAGGGTGGTGAGGGATCTATTCTATGCAGCCGGATACCACACGGCATATAGGTACTTATCTTTTACAAATCACACATAAAAATGAAAGACAGATAGACACACTCTCGTTTGCTTTCGTTTAATTAAGTAATAGTACACATTTTAGGCTGGCTTGCCTACTCTAAGTAAAACAATTATATGGTATTTCGTCACATTCTCCTTTCATATCTTACCTCTGACAACCCTATTAGTGGTCAGATGAGTAAATGCAAAACATAAAACCCGGAGTTTAAATAGCCCGCTTAGTACGGTTACTTCTGTGAAAGTAAATATTTCAAATTTTTTTAGACCTTAAATTTTTTTAGACCTTAATGTTAGTCGAAGCGTTAAATTTGATTACACTGGATTCACGACAACCGTTATATTAAAATATTAACGCTCCTCTGGATTATAACGAAAAAAGACGAATTGAATAGAAATCGACTCCACTTTTCAAATTTGTAGCTATTAAAAAGATTTAAAGATCATTCGTTTTAAAGATGAAATTGAGGATAGAACATTACTTCGTGGAAATAACGTTTCGTTCTCAGAAACGGAAATAACGTTACAATCCGAGAATTGGTTTTTAAGAATATAAAAAGTTCTGGCCACTGGAAACACCAGCAAACTAAAGTTTAACTAAATGAATGAATTAATAATAATTCTTTTATTGCATACCACAAACATACATAGCAGTTATCTGTCTTATCGCTATATAGCGATCTCTTCCAGGCAGCTAAACATTCCTATGGATACAAGGTAGGCGTGGTGTATGCTATCAAGAAACAATATAATACTTACACATACACAGATAAAATATAAAATATACATACATAAATAAATATATAAAATATACATACATATATAATACTTATAATCGTCATAATAGCAATAGAAGTCATTGTCACGGTGACAAAGCGATAGTGATCAAGCGGAAATGATCTTTGACACGATTTTTGAACACTTCCAACGATTACGATTTCATAATATTCATAGGTAATCAATTCCAAACCTTGATTGCCTGACCTGTAAACGATTTATTATAGAATATGCTACTGTGTCGAGGCATTTTCAAAAACAGCATATTTAACGAGCGTACGGGTCTGGTGTAATGAGACTCTAAGAAATTAAATTTCTCTTTTAACTAAATAATAAAAATTCCAGCGTAAGGAAGCTGACTTAAGATGGATTTTTTAATTCTACCAATAATCTAACCATTTCTTGAAGTGTAAAACAACCGTAACGTCAATAGAAACAAATAACTATTGTTAGCAAGTGTATTTTTAATTTTACCATCAAACACTTATATCACCTACTACTTAGTAAGTAGCTACTGTTTTGAAAGATACCGCCTGCTACATTTAAATGATTTGACAAAACATCTAGATTGAGCTAAAATCAATGTGAACTAAAATTCTATATAATTTAGTTCTATATAATTATAACAAGAAGCTTGATATTTGATACTAAAATTATATCCATTAACATAAACTCAGTGACTGTGTTAAAATCTATTTGCCTTTAGATTTCTTTTTCAAATAAAAGAAGGTAAATCAATTTTAAGAAAGTACCTATTTTTTGCCATCCCCAAAAATTTTAATTGTTCATAAAGTGTTCCATTAATTCTCAAAAATACTGCAACTAAGATCCTTGCTAGGTTTCTTGAATAGAACCAGTTTTTTAAAAGAAATAGAATCTTGATCACTACAAAATATGAAAACTCGACACTTTCAGGACTCACATTCTCAGTAAGAGGAAATGTACGTGAAATTCTTGCCTATATTACTTATACCAAAACTAAATGATGCCAACACTGCAGTTTAAAATATAATCTTTGAATTTAAACTATCGTGAGTGGTATTCATATTTAATGTGTGGCGTTTAGAGACCGGCTATGCTCACGTCTTATTGTATCGGATGAGCCCGACTAGTTTTAAGCCCATACGGGGCTCTTATTGAGGGTGTTATACGGGGTTTAGTTTTCGCCGCGATAACGCCGTAACGTAAGGAGCTCATGAATAAGAGCCCCGTATGGACTTGAAACTAGTCGGGCTCATCCGATAAAATAAAAGGTGAGTATAGCCGGTCTCCAAACATTAATTATAAATGTAATTTTCTTTAAAACTGCAATAAATTGACTTGTAATCCAATTACCATCCCTGTCTTTCGATCTCAAACAGCGGTAAATATCTATAAAAACTCTGTACAATAAGCACCAATAAGAAACTCTCATCAGCTATAATTGTTGACATCGTAGATAATTTTTCTTGAAAGGTGTTTATGCCCCGAAGGTAAGCGTTCTTAATTCAACCATATATTAATTGCTTAAAAAACCTTAAGCCGTGGAACATTAATAACAAAAAATGCCCTTTAAACGGGGAGCGGATCGTCACGGTGCACTGTTGCATTAGCATCCCCTCTATGTTGAAGCCAGTGTCTCCCAAAGTGCAAAAGTCATATGAGAACGTATCAAGCAATAGCCGAAGGTCTTAGGTTCTATATCAGAATAACATCGACGTATTCATGCTTACTTCAAATAACATATTAGGTGCCTAAGTGCCCCGAGAATTAGACTGATAACTGTCTCATATTAGAATTAATCTTAGTAATATTGGACCTTCTAGAAGTTCCAAAATTTTATAAAATTGCTAGGATCAGGTTTGCTCAGCGGTGAGGCACTTACAGGAAAATAATACTAGATGGAAATAGTAAATGTAACATAATGAAAACCAGCTATTTCAGTGAGGAAAATACGTATGTATTTTCCTCACTGATGGCGTCACTAGTATTTTACTCCGCGGTATCTTTGTGGTTACCTATAGATATAAGAAACCCCCATACGATATGTTAATCGATCGTTTTCGCTTACAAGTTTCGAAGATTTCAAGTTCATCCTGCTGGGACACTAAGCCAACGTAAACGGTGCATCTTCCGGTAAATTCATGGTTAAAATGCCGTGAACGCCTCGTGTAATCTCTGTGTAAGTGACGATAAAGCTACAGTCATTTGTACGTACATAGGCGCCGTCAAAAAGTACCATCTAGCAACGCTTATAAATATCAAATTGTAACATTTGAATACTGGCTTTATATTTTAAAACAATACTTTGCATTCCCTTGGATTCCTATAATAAATAATTGAACGTTATTATGACGCATTTCCGTCCGCTTATTAAGTTTTATATTGAATAAAATATTTAAATAGTATGATATATATTGCGTAGCAAATGAAATAGAGTTTAAATTGAAAAAGTGTCTGTATTAATAATTTACATCTGTTAATACTATTTCTATTACGAAAATGGTAATTAAATCGATTGCAAATAGCATGAATTAGAAAAGAAACCGCTGATTGCTAAATAACGATTATTATTAAGAAAATTCGGACTGTGAATAAAATTAAACTATAATTTATATTGAGTTTCTTGTGGTTTTGATTGAATTGTGCGACGAAGTTACGGACGCCGATGGTACCCGCCCAGCTACGCGCTGAGATATTCCTTCCCCCGTCCATACGTCCGTACGGGTAGACGTATTACATAGGCTAATAAATAGTTTGGGAACATCTGGCCTAACAAAGCAAAATAATTTATCACAAACATAATCGTAGATACATGCATTTACGCGGTGGTTTGTAATCAATAAAATTTTAATGTAACACCTGCTGATTCTTTAACATTAACGATGACTAAAGAAGACCGTTTATTAAATAACAAATTACGAAACAGGATTAACACGTTATAAGTAATGAAATAAACAATCGTATAAACGTTCACAAATGTTCGATTATTGTTCATTTTAGTAACTTCATACGGTTACGAATAGTGTCCAAGAACTTCTTGTCTTGTATGTGGAAGAGCAGGGATAACTAGCACAAGTAATATTCATTGTTTAAAAGGAGGTCCCCAGTAGAAGTTATGTAACATTTAGAGTTAACGGAAAGTAAAAACATTTCTTTTTATAAGTTTTGGGAATAACAAGCTAGTGGATAAAACCTTGCACAATCAAAACCTGGACACCTATGATGAAATAAATTATCATCGTCATTTCACCCAACATGTTACAAACATGTTGTCACATGATTTGGCTACGTATTTTACGACCGGCCGCCTGCCTGACGTAAACTTACCTTAGTCGTACTTTACGACCCCTCGGTAAGAAAGAGTATTCTATTCTACTCAACCAGATACCACACGGTAGGCCAAATTACCTATTTACTTTAACTTAACCTTAATTTTACCTCAATTTTTTGTGTCTCTATTAGTTGTTTGAATTGCACTCGTTACAAAAATCTATCATTAAATAATTCTCAACTTTATAAAATTGAGTGCTTAAGTTTCGATTTAAAAAATCTTATATTAGATAATATACTAGACACTAAACAAAATAAACATACTAAACGACTTAATAAAATATATTGTCCCATTCAAACTTATGTATCTAAGTACGCCTTCTTACATATAAATTTTTCAAGTCAAAAAAGAAAAGAAAGTCTGCCATAGACAGCGCGCAAACAACGTGATCTCAATGAATTAACCATAGACAACCGTGAGGCAATATTCTAAGTGCAAAACTCGAGCATTCTCTTACCCTTGCAGGCGTGGTACAATGGGTGGGATATTCTGAGACCCCGCCTCACGCACTACCCACACTCGTTGCGGCAAATAATATGATAACGAGGCCTCGACACCAACCACATCTTGTTCTGGTACATATCATTACCAATATGATTGACGCTCTTTCCTCTTGTTAATTTTATACCTAAGTGCCAGCCCCATAAATTAAAGTTAAGTAGAAATTGTTGATTGATATACAGAATTTAAAATATAAATTAGATAAAGAAAATGGCTGTTTATTTATTTCATCATCAAACATGTTAATGTATTATACGTTATCAGTTTGAAATGCAAAATATTAGATTTGTATATTATAGTATACATAGTGCCATCTAGTATCGAATAGCAATAAACAAAATTATATATTTAATATTTATGGTTTTCGTTACAATTATTCTGTATACTATGAATTCTAATAAAATGTAATTGAATTAAATGTAATGTAATTGTAATAAAATTAGATAAGTCAAGGAAAATCATATAAAGGATTAAGGATGTCGAAGCACAAACCATTCCCACTATTCACGTATAGTAACATAGGTCACGTATTTCGTGACCTGTTTTATTCTAATAATAAGCCTTTATTTTAATGCTTTGTTGTAATTAGGTTAAATAAAATTTCAATAACATGTAGGTGAACAAAAAAAATTTAAGAAAATATAGATTTACTTTTTTTTTACGTACTACGGAATGTAAGCCGTAATCAATTTACGAAACAGTGAATAACAAACAAGAGTCGGATAACAGTAAAAAAAAAACAATATTTTTTGTTATATAGTTTGAAACCGCGATATATTACTTTATAACATACAATTTTATGTTCATCAGTACATCAAGACGATCATATTACGTGGTATTGTCTAATTGACTTAATTGCACCCAATTTCATCAATATTAGTCTAGCGTTGCCGTGAAAACAGCATTCAAACAATAATTATAGACAAAAAATGATCTTTATTTACAATAACAAATACATCCCATACACGATTCCATACACAATTAACGATTTTTGGTATATGAAAATAGAATATATAAAATTTTGGAGTATAAAAGGTTATCTAAAAATTGGCCGACTGTTGATATTTAAATTATCAAAATTACAATTTAGAAGTTAGCTCTGGAACGGCTTTGAACAGATCTGCGACGAGACCTAAGTCAGATACCTGAAACAGAATGAAGTAGTCAATGGCAAAATTACTATAATGGACTGAAACCATACAGAAACATACATAGTGACGTAGCTACCGGATAGACAAGGCAATGACGGGGCGTTAAATATCATAGGAAGGGGGCCTGAGTATTACCCCTGCCCCCCCGGATTACGTCGAATATAAAACATGAAGAATACTGAACAAATTTTTGTAAATAATTTAGTTTGAGCCCTAGTTAATTTTTTTCTCTAGGGTCTTTGGTTACCTATCTAAAACTGCAGTTGATAGTTCGAACCGAAATATTTAATCAAATATTATTATATACTAAATTAGACATTATATAATAGTTCAAAAAGTGCAAAAAGTAGTGTAAAAATCAATAAAGTTTTTCTCTCGAGATCATAGAATTTACCGAAATAAAAGTGGCCTACAAGTAATATAACAGAAACAACTACTTTGCTATAATCCGCACGGGTTAAGTGAATGCATGCAAAGCCAATGTGTATGAAGCAGGCAAAATCTACGCACCTTATACATGTAGGACCAGCCACCACATGCACCCCAAGGCGCAATTCACCAGCAACAACGAACACAAAAGCAGCACACACACCCACCACCACAATCTCGACGATCGTTTCGCCCCGAAACCGAAGCATCATCAGGAGGATAGGCTTCACGACAAAAATCGTACTGCGCCGCGCTACCCACACAAGCAGTCTTAAATAGTTCAACTCCCACCAATACCCTCCCCTCCGAACACATGCAGCAAAACGGAATTAGATACATTTACTTGCTCGTTAATTAAGTGACCATTGTTATTTTTTATTATCTCAAGATGCTCTAACGTATTGAGGCGGAGTCCCTTATCACAAGTGTGGAGAATATGATATGAATGGTCATTAGGCACTTTATGACCGCTTTCTAGCAAATGTTTTGCAAAATTAGAATTTTGTGGTTTATTATTCCTAAACGCAGCCATATGTTCCCGGAATCGAACCGCAAAACTTCGGCCAGTCTGACCCACATATGTACCGTTGCACTCAGGACAATCTATTTTATAAACCCCAGATTTTTTACCCTTATCTAATGTATCTTTATTTTTACACAACAAACTACGAAGCGATTGGTTAGTTTTAAAAGAGAGTTTAGTACCCGATTTTGATTTAAATATATTTGCCACTCGATCTATTAATTTTCCAAAGTAAGTCAGACTGGCTTTATAGTTAGTTTTATTAAATTCTTTTAATAAAACTAACTATAAAGCCAGTCTGACTTACTTTGGAAAATTAACAGATCGAGTGGCAAATATATTTAAATCAAAATCGGGTACTAAACTCTCTTTTAAAACTAACCAATCGCTTCGTAGTTTGTTGTGTAAAAATAAAGATACATTAGATAAGGGTAAAAAATCTGGGGTTTATAAAATAGATTGTCCTGAGTGCAACGGTACATATGTGGGTCAGACTGGCCGAAGTTTTGCGGTTCGATTCCGGGAACATATGGCTGCGTTTAGGAATAATAAACCACAAAATTCTAATTTTGCAAAACATTTGCTAGAAAGCGGTCATAAAGTGCCTAATGACCATTCATATCATATTCTCCACACTTGTGATAAGGGACTCCGCCTCAATACGTTAGAGCATCTTGAGATAATAAAAAATAACAATGGTCACTTAATTAACGAGCAAGTAAATGTATCTAATTCCATTTTGCTGCATGTGTTCGGAGGGGAGGGTATTGGTGGGAGTTGAACTATTTAAGACTGCTTGTGTGGGTAGCGCGGCGCAGTACGATTTTTGTCGTGAAGCCTATCCTCCTGATGATGCTTCGGTTTCGGGGCGAAACGATCGTCGAGATTGTGGTGGTGGGTGTGTGTGCTGCTTTTGTGTTCGTTGTTGCTGGTGAATTGCGCCTTGGGGTGCATGTGGTGGCTGGTCCTACATGTATAAGGTGCGTAGATTTTGCCTGCTTCATACACATTGGCTTTGCATGCATTCACTTAACCCGTGCGGATTATAGCAAAGTAGTTGTTTCTGTTATATTACTTGTAATATGGAATTCCGCAAAGTAACGCCTGCTTCTATAAATCATTTAAAAGTGGCCTACGTATTTTCCACGTTAAGACCTAACATGTAGGTACAGTATCCAAAATTTCACAAGAACCCGTTTTTGACGCTGGAAATCGATACAAACATACTAGGAATAACAAATTACATCGTTAAAAAAAACCTTGATATTACGATAATAGATGGCGTTTTTTAATGTCATGCTATTACTGTTGAATTTATAGGATCTCTATGGTCTGTATGTTACCCCGGTGTAAGAATGAAATGAGCCGAATTTTACCGATATTCGTTCAGCAGATTAGCCGTGAAAACATAACAGACAGACGGGGACGGTGGATATAATGGAAATGTTTGACTGGCCCGTTGGCGCAGTGGGTAACCCTACGTACAGCTCCACGGGTCACGGGTTAAATTTCCGCCGTGGGCCAACATTTTTTATAAACAATTTGTTCGTTCTTCGAGCCTGGGTGTGCATTTGTATTTAAGTATATATTTATATATATACTGTTTATATTTTTTTATATATGTTTCGTTCTAAACATCGACATGCATTATTTAATGCCGGGTACTAGACTTGTGTTATGTGTGACTGGACAACATAAGTTGTCCAGTCACACATAACACAAGTCTAGTACCCGGCATTAAATAATGCATGTCGATGTTTAGAACGAAACAGCCGACCAGTTCGGTTTCATAGAGCGCTGTCTCTGTCACACACGGGTTCGTCAGTCTGTGCGACAGAGACAATGCTCTATGAAGCAAAATCTAGCCGATTTCTCTCTCTAAGTCTCAATGTGCATTATTTATTGCCGCTTACTATATTAAGTTACTTTGGGGGTGAACGACTGTGTGTGTAAGTGTCCCATATATTTATTTTATACCTGAAAGATTGGCGCTTCAGGGTCTTTATTGATGGCAACGATCGTCTTGGAGTCCTTCATGCCTGCAAGATGTTGAATAGCGCCACTGATACCCACAGCAATGTATAGATTCTGAAACAAAATCAATATCATAATCATAGTCAAGAAAACGAATCGAAACGAGTGTTCATTGAGCCTATTCCCAAAAGAAAAAGGGGATTTTTTTGTATCTTACATGTTATCCCAGCGTTACCTAACTTTCATTGTGCCGATTTTTTCATTATTGGCAAAATCAATTAGCCAAGATGGCATAATAGTCAGACAGAGTGACTTTCGCATTTATAATATTAATGGATAAGCAATATTTATTCTGTAATATTTGCTTACAATTGACAATTGTGAGTAGGTCTATACAAATGTACTTATGTGTGATTTATGTTGTTGTGTGTAACCCCGCCTCCAGCTCCGAGGGTCACAGGTTCGATTCGCGGCGACTTCGCCAACATGTTCTAAAAATAATACCCACCTACAACAAGTTGTGTGTCACCCATTACACAAGTCACACTTTGTGGATGGACAACCGTGTGTATATATTTGTTCTGAATATTTATTTATATAAATTTAGTAATTAAATGGCAAACATTGTTTTGCCATTTATTACTAAAGATTTTGACTTTACTTTGACACATTGTAAATAGAAAAATTTTGATAAGTCGATAATAGATGGCGCTTTTTAATGACATCCTATTGAATTAACAGGATTACATTAAAAAGATTGTAGAACTATCAGGATTTATATTCCTTATAACCCGGGCTATACAGGGATTCTATAGCCCGGGTTATAAGGAATAATTATACAAATTCCATCGATATTGTTTCAGCGGATTCGCTGTGAAAGTCTAACAATCATACATTCATACTCACAAACTTTCGCTTTTTTAATATTAGTAGAAGTAGGATAGGATTGATTTATAGAAGCAGGCGTTACTTTGCGGAATTCCATATTACAAGCAATATAACAGAACTAACTACTTTGCTATAATCCGCACGGGCTAAGCGAATGCATGCAAAACCAATGTGTATGAAGCAGGCAAAATCTACGCACCTTATATATGCAGGACAAGCCACCACATGCACCCCAAGGCGCAATTCACCATCAACAACGCACACAAAAGCAGCACACACACCCACCACCACAATCTCGACGATCGATCGAATCGTAATGATCGCATTACGATTTTTGTCGTGGAGCCTATCCTCCTGATGATGCTTCGGTTTCGGGGCGAAACGATCGTCGAGATTGTGGTGGTGGGTGTGTGTGCTGCTTTTGTGTGCGTTGTTGCTGGTGAATTGCGCCTTGGGGTGCATGCGGTGGCTTGTCCTGCATATATAAGGTGCGTAGATTTTGCCTGCTTAATACACATTGGCTTTGCATGCATTCGCTTAGCCCTTGCGGATTATAGCAAAGTAGTTAGTTCTGTTATATTGCTTGTTAGGATAGGATTATTGTCAGTTTTCTATGAGAACAACAACGTACAGGAGCCACAATCTTGCCAGTCTGCCCGATCTGCAGGTCGTTGGGCACGAAGCCGGCGTCGACCGCCGCGCGAGACGCACCCACCGCGGCGTTCAGCTTGTCGGCTAGATCGTATAGCAGCTTGAAGTTGTCACCAGACTTCAGTCCGCGGCCTGGAACAAATCAAAATTGAAAATACTCTTTTTTCAAGTAAACTTTTAAACAAGTACTTTTGAAACAGCTCTACTTCTAATTTATAGAATTAGGCGGAGATTCATAATACAAAAGTAATAATAAAATTATTTCGTTAAGTCCGCGATAAAGTTGACTGGCCCGTTGGCGCTGTGGGTAGTGAACCTGCCTTCATATTCATATCACAGTACGAATATGATTCTCAAACAAACGTAATTCTTAAATCATATTCAATACGGTCTTTATTTCTAGGTTATACTTTCAGTTAGAATAGCGTAAAAGTGCCACATCATACCGAAATATCAACCATATTGAATCAGATATAAGAATTAGAGATGATTGTGTAACAATAATTTTGGCCAACACTGGGTAATACATTCACTTGGAATATTGTAAAAATGCAACATAACCTCAATACATATGATATAACGATAACATTTCTTTGTAATATTATTTTACTTTTTTATGGAATATCCATAATTTTGTATAGCAATAGCAGTTATCTAAAATTCTATAGCAGATGATGCTATATGATGAGTGAATCATGACATCAATCATTTGACTTGCCCGTTGGAGCACTGGGTAGTGACCCTGCCTTCAGCTCCGCGGGTCGCGCGTTCGATTCCCGCCGAGGGCCAACATTTTCTATAAACAAATTGTTGGTTCTTCGAGCCTGGGTGTTTATTTGTATTTAAGTATGTATTTAAACTTATATATGTAGTATATCTACCAGTTGCCCGTCACCCTTAACACAAGTATTAAGTAACTTACTTTGGGGACGGACGACCGTGTGTAAATGTCCCATATATTTATTTATTATTTATTTTTAAAAAAGTAAACAGAAAATATGCATAACTCTTTACTTTTTCGCTTTGCGATTTTGTTGTAGAGTCTATCTCCAGCTCCTGCTTCGGTTGCGGGGCGAAACGATTGTTGAGTTTGTGATAGTGAACAGGTGTAGTGCTTGTGTATTGTGGTGGCGGTGGTGGAGGTTTGTGCATGTCTTTTTTACGAATCCTGCGTGCATCGGGTATGAAAACGAATAGTCCACTCTACATTTAGCATTATGTTATATATTTTCTATTTTATCGCGGATTGTAGCAAAATAATTCCATTATAATTCTAGTGCTGGTAAGGAAAACTGCTCCAAAAGAAAAGAGCCAGCAAGAAACAAACAATTATTAATATGTTTGCGTAGTGCGAGTTTTTTAATAAACCTAGTCGAGTTAGCGTAACGTCAATTTGTATAAGCGCCACACAAAAAAACATTAGAAAAGAACGTTAAAAAAACTCGCACTACGCAAACTGAACACGAACTAAACAAATTTTTAGACTATAATTCCGTACATATTCCAGAAAAGGGAGAAACGTTTTGACTTTATGAAAATATAAGACAATTATAATAAATACAATCTATTGTAATCACTAATTATACTGAACATAAAAAGAATTGGAGGAAAAAAAACAATTTGTTGGTTTTTCAAGCCTGGGTGTATATTTGTATTTAAGTATGTATTTTTAATTATATATGTAGTCTATCTAACAGTTGTCCGTCACCCATAACACAAGTATTAAGTTACTTACTTTGAGGACGGACGACCGGTTGTCTCAGTGTCTCATATATTTATTTATTTATTTATAAATAAAATGCATGCTTTGCACTTTATATTCATACATTTGTATGAAAATAAAGTATACATACACTAAATAAATAAAATGTATACATATACATTTTATATATGCCTAATAAAAACTGAACACAACTAAAACCTTCACAAATCACAAAAATAATTCATACATTTAGTATTTAAGTTACCAAAATTAGACCTTATTACAATGTAATCTATAACATTAAGGTACGAACGACTAAAAAACATATTCTTTTCTTGCTCTAGTCTCTTAAACAGTCTCGTTTGTAATCGCTACTCTATACTTTATTGTCAAAATCGAATCAAACTGTATTTATTACAAAACAGCATTTAAAATTCTCACTTACCACCAGAGACAATATTCTTAGCACTAGTTAGCTCTGGACGATCAGACTTTGTAAGCTCCTGTGACACCCATTCTGCCAAATCAGTCTTGTAGCTGCCATCTGGAGCCTTCTCCACCGCCGCGGATCCACCTTCTAGAGGCTCCGGTGGAAATGCAGTACCTCTAACTGTTATTACTTTTATGGGATCTTTAGCTTCTAAAGTTAGAATCGCATTACCTGTAATATAATATTGATTTGCAAAAGATTGTTTATAAAAAAATTTGCTAATTTTAAATGTAAATCGTATTTTTAAATATTTTTACTAGCTAATCTCTGAAACTCTCAACCAATCTCAATATACTAACAAGTAGTGTGTATACCAAACCAAGACAATATCAGAATGGTTTCAATGTGGATTCAATTGTATTTTACGAAAAGATGAAAAATTCCACTAACATGGGAATAAAATACACAAGTTCTCAAAATCAACCAATAAGTGAAAGATATATCTACACAGACAGATTTTAGATAGAAATCCTTGAGATATTATAATTTTTTTTTTGTATTTAGTTTTCAAGAGAATCCAATATGATTATCACAGCCATAGGATATGACATCATGATCAGATAATTTTGCCAAAAGTAAATTACTGTCTATTTATTGCTCCATATTTATATGCATTATGTGTATTTTAGCCAAAACAAATGTGTTTTACATAATATTTTAGTAAGTTTTGTTGACATAATATTAACACATGATAAGATAACTTTAGATATTGGCCTTGACAACTGATTCTTGTAAAATCTTAACACAAGTTAATTAGAGTTAAGAATTTAGAACAATTTTTGTATTGAAACTACACATTGATTTGCTAGACTGACTAACTGATAATCAGAACATGTAAAAATAGAAGCACTTTGATAGAAATAATTAAACATATCCCTTAATTATCCATAAGAATGGCAATAATAAATTAAAACTTATCTTACTTTCTCTATTTGAGTATACATATATATCAATCGTGTAAATGTTGTCATGTCCTGTTGTCATAATCATTTTCATGTGATGTCATGAAAAATTAATAAAAATTTTATGTTGCACTGTCAGACCATTAAAATAGGAGAAGAAAACACTTCAAATATAATCAACCCAATATTAGCAAAATATATTAACCTGACCATACATAGTACCCATACAGTATCAATGTATAGTACCCCACATTAAATAATGCACAATACACATATATATTAAGAATGAAACAGCACTGTCATTATCACTCAGTTACTATGTGACATTTCACACAGGTTTGTCCGTCTGTGCAACAGAGACAATGCTCTATGAAGCAGAACTAGCCGATTTTCTCTCTCTCTCTAAGCCTTGACGTGCATTGTTTATTGCCGGGTAATATATGTGCTTTTAATGTAAACTGAAGACTATTATTAAACAACTGGTATTGATTTATGCACCTATATAAAACAGACAATTTGGAGGAACCTATAAGAAAAGTGAGAGGTCAAAGGTACAAAACATTTAAATGACCAAACTTTGACTCAACAATTCATACTCTTCTTGATGAAACATAATTTCAATAAGATTTTTACCTGCATATATTGTCCTTATAAATGTATTTGCATCCTTCACACCAATTATATCAGTTATTGGTGACACATCAAGCTTGGCTGCTACTCTAGGAAGTAAAGCCTTGCCAAATGCAGTAGCAGGTGCCAAGATATGTGTAAAACTAAATTGTTTCTGAGTTGCCAAAATAAGAGGTGTTAGAGATTCAGCTGTAAAGCCTTTGAAAGCATCACTCTCAGCCACTAATACCTTGGATACACCACTTGCTTTAGAAATAGCTTCTGCAGCCTAAAATAAAAAAGAGCTTATCATTTCGATTATGTTTTGCTTACCTGTGCACAATATTATAATACCAATTTATATAAGATTATTATGATACTTCAGAAATACATGATTATAAAAAGGTGAAGAAAAAATATAAATAATATAAGTTTGCTGTGAGAGTGAAAATAACTGAAATTTCACTTACTGGGCCACATTTTGTACCAGCAACTAGAACTGAAACTTCGCCACCAATTTTCTTTGCTGCACTTAGCGCATTCTGTGTAACTGGAGTTAAAGCTTCATTATTATGTTCAGCTATTATCAATGTACTTTGCAATCGACGTAACTGGAAAATACAATTAATTATTATTTTTTATAATATTTATACTACCTATTCAAAGAACTTTATATACCTGCGAGGATAATAGTAAGTTCCTCCTGCACGGTGAAAACATTATAATTTACTCTAAAAATATTTTATTTTATTTACAGAAATTTTATAGGAAAGGTTACAAACTAAACCAAAGTCCACGAAAATCACGCTGACAAATATCCCAAAAATTCCTAAAATAAAGGCTTTTGTTCCTTATTATTTGTCTGTAATCTATCCATATATTTTTTTCAATTATAAACGAAATTTGTACCTAGGTCTACCATCAACTTTTAGAAAACGATCAATTGCAATGCAATTCAAGGGCGGTACCTAAACTGAATCGCTTTCTTTTGTACTATAAAATGTTTTTAACTGAGTTGCATTTGGATCGTACACCTACTATACCTATATAAGAGTGGATGAATACGTTTGGGAATCTGTTTAGGATTAATTCGCCAACTTAAACTGTGCGTCTTTTAACACGTCACGGTATGAAAAAACAAAACAATTCAGTTTAGTAGTCTTCAATTGAGTTGCAATAAGAGTTCATGTAAGCCTGCTGTAAATCCCTCTTTCTGGATGGAAAATTCCAGTTGTTCCCGAAAGAATTTTAACCTCTAAATTTTCTATGTGGTTTTATTACTTAGTCTCAAAAGACTCGAATCCACGGCTGTAAAAGCTGTAACAAAATACTAAAATTAAGTTATGTTTTATATTTTGTTTTTATTTTAATTAGTTATCGAATACGTTTAAACTTTAAACACATTAGTAATCTATTTCGTTGCAAGTATACATATAATTTAAACTTTCAGTGCTGGTTTCGATGATTAAATTTAAACAAAATTGGGTTTAATTTGTAATATGGCATCTTTACCAATCGTATCTATAACACGTCGAGAGACCTTCAGCTCTTGTCATAGGCTTCACAGGTATTATTTTTTTAATATTACTTACATAAATATGATTTTTATCACCGTTGTGTTTGGTTGACCTCAGTGTAGATAAAACAATTTTGTAAAGAGGTTATCAAACGTACAAAACTTCTTAAGCAATAATGAATGACTATAGACTTATGAAAATTTTATAATATTCAAGAAGTAATTTTTTGTAAAGACTATCCAATATGCATGGTATTTATTGAAAAAAAAATATAAAGAAATGGGTTTAATTATAAATTTTATGAAATTGTACTTTGTAAGACTCTATATTTATGATATTTATTTAATTAAATATAGATAGTGTTTGGATTGTTTAAAAACGTTATATCTATCGTTCTATCTTTCATAAGGGCTAGTAGAAAGGCCTTCAGATCAAACAATGTTGTATTCATTAAAATTGTTAGATATAGCTTTTGACTGTACCTTTCAGTTACTAGTATGTTAAATTGCATCATAATTTTAGTTCAGGCCGTAGTGACCGAATATGAGCCACTATAACAAAAGAGAGATATATATACTTAGACATATAGTTAGATACTTTACTTTACTTTTTTTAGATAAATAGAGTTTTATGTACTTATTTTTAGTCCGTTTCTTGGTGATGAAGAAAACAAGAAATTATATGGAAAATGTAATAATCCAAATGGACATGGACACAACTATGTTGGTGAGTAAATATTTCTATAAAAATAATGAAGATTACTACTTCAACAAGTTTTTAATGAAGTAAGATCCTTAATCATAAACCATATTACACAGTAGATGATTATATAAATAGTAAAATGCTTAGATTATTCAAATCCTTCCAGCTTTTTACAATACAATTAGTTTTTACTAGTTCTTAGTAAGAGAAACATTCCCAACCGGTATTGTTTCATTAATCTTATTGATCAATGATGATTCAAATGTGTTTTTGTGTGATAAAGTTTATTTGGTTAAAGATTATTTTGATTTGATTATAGTTCTGGTGACTGTAAAAGGGCCTGTTGATCCTCAAACAGGCATGGTTATGAATGTTCATGATCTCAAACAATGCATGCAGCAAGCTATAATGGACCATCTGGACCACAAAAATTTGGACCAGGATGTGCCTTATTTCAAAACTGTGGTAAATTCTTAATTAGGTTTAGCTACTTATCTTAATGATTCAAATTTAATCTTACTCTTTTCTGCAAATAGACATAAGATTCTTGTTTTGGAAATCTTATAATATTGTGAACAGATAGTTATATTTTAATTTATGTACCTACACTATTCATCTGAATGTGTTTGTATAAAAACATTTAAAATTATTTTATTTAAACCCTAATAGTAGTAATAACAAGAGAATAAAAAACTGAATAGGAATTTTATTAATGTTAAATTAATTTCATGGAAATAATAATAGTAATACAATTAACAAATAGATAATATACAATATACTTTTTTTAAAATTTATACATTAAAGTAAAAAGTATAGCTACTGAATATATAAAACAAAGCAATACTTAAAAAAAGGTAATTAACATACCTTATAGTTTAATGATATTTAAATTGTTTTTAAATAAGAATCAATTAATGAAGTATCTAGCATGAAAATGATAGCAAATTGTAGTCAAATCATGAAGCTTATTTTAGTTGGTATAATTTATTATTAGTTTTTTACTATAAAAATAACATAAAATTAGACACAACTTGGAAATCACATTAGTCACACAGTAAGAATAGTCCTATTTGTTACAATGTTTAATAGGCTTTATCTGTTATTTCCATGTTAGCAACAAGTAGTGGTATTATGAGAGTTTAATGTTAATTTAAAGTTTTAAGCATAAGAGTTAATAATACCATTTAAGTTAACCAACAATTGTTTATCTAGGTGAGCACTACAGAAAACTTAGCAATATTCATCTGGGATCAACTTCAAAAAGTCATGGATAAACCACAGTTGTTGCACGAAGTTAAAATATTGGAAACTGAGAAGAATCATGTTGTTTACCGTGGCGGTTCTACATATCCAAGAAAGAAATATAATCCATCCACACTTCATTCAAACCACCATGATGTTTCATCTGACTCTGACTGATTACTACAAATATTTTTCATTTTTATCCGCTGGACCTTCACTGCTTAGGTTGTGCAGTTTGGATCTAGTAGGTCCCAAGGATTTCTTTTAAGATTGTCTATCCACTTAATGTGAGGTATAACAACGCTTTGTCTTCCAGTATAAAGTTGTATTCCAACACTTAGTCTCAAAAGTCCATTACTTTTTTGAAGTATATCACATCATTAGCAAATTATCCTTTGTGGTATGAGTTCTACCACTTCACTCTTGATTTATAATTTTTTCATATATAGATAATCCAAGCAAAGCTTGCTCTATCAACACTAATGTGCTTTTGGGGATTACTAAATGAGGAAATTTTGTCATCAGCCACCATGAAACACACTGTTTGAACATTTGGTAACTTGAATTATTTATATTTTTAAAATAAATTACTATGTACTCTGGCTTGATACATTCCGCTTTTATTTTTTTAAATATTATAAGAGTAAATGGACTACATATTTGTGTAATGTTAAATAAATAAATGTTGATTATAGCAGCTGTTTTATTGTATATAAATTTATTGTTAAATGTATTGTCACAGCTTTGGAAAGCTATATTGTCTTAATAATAATGTGTTGGGGGTTAATATAAAGCCTAAAATATGGATTTAGGAGATTGAACTATATTACTGGACTATATTATCTGAGTCTTAATTCTAAACATAATTCTTATTACTAGTTACATTTACTCTTAGTTTTAATGACTCAATGTAAGTACTAATAACAATTATGTTTTGAAAAGAGCAACCGCCGAGTTTCTTCCTGGCTCTTTTCGGCAAGAACAGCTTTCCGAACTAGCAGTAGACTTGACGATTTAAAAACACTTGTTTACGAGTTTATTTGAATAAATAATAATTTGAATTTGAGCATGTGAAACTTTACTAAATTATGCTGATACAGCTATGGAAAATTAATGTCATAAAAAGATATACAAGTACAGAAAGCAAAGATTATTTAATTGCGTAATAATTGCAATTTCAAATAATTTGCAGCAAATACTAAACAACTCGCAACTCAGATGAGGAATTTGTGTTTGATTAATATGGATTCATCATCTATGTATAGTACACATTTTTTAATTTGAAGTGAAAAACATATCGCAAAACTAAAATTAGTAATTACTAAGGAAAAATTCAAACAAATTATACAATGTCGTGCCTTTTCTGGAATTTTATTTTGTTAACTTACAACTTGCAAATTTAAAATGGACTAAACCATAACTAGATGTAAACTAAAGAACGACTAATATTTAAATTAAGTACTTTCGCTACTGGTCACGATTTTTTTTAGTTTCTAATTAGTGGTTACACTAGTTAGTCATTTTTGTGACGTTGTCTATTATTAATTGGCTCACTATGGTATAACGCCATCTCTTTGAACCCACAAATATACATAAAATACACAGACTTAATTTTAAAATTTCTGATTAGTCGTTATTCTTGTTATATACAATTAATGTATTTAAGTTAATCTAACGCCATAACCCCTTAGATGGATTTTACTACGTAATACAAAATTGATCACTAAAACACAACAATCTCTTCATTCTATATATTTTATATCAGGTAAATGTCAACATCACAAATTTTAGTATATAATTGTGGCTTTACAAGCTACTTTTTAATTATAAAACCGATAATTAATACGTCATATATAATTTATAAATCTTAAAAAAGAATAAATGAATAAGTTATAAAAATGTATATTAATATGAAAAAAATAATTTTAAAGTATGTAAAGATAACATATTCCAAGCACTGACTTTACCTTCTACGACGCCTGAATATGTGATCACAATACATTATTTTGACAAAAACAAGTTAGACTTTTTTAAAACAAATTTATACATTTAATTTAATCTCAAATTTGAAAATTTTACTATGTTTACGAGTCTAGTTGTAACTTAAACGCCCTATATACCTTGGCTATGAAATAGAAATATCGCAGAATATCTCAAAAATCACTAAATGTATTTCAAAATCAAAATATTAAACTTTATATAAGATACTGGTATTTTAATTCCTGGCAACATTATAATGACAAATTAATAATGAATATTTTTCTTATATCTACTACTATAATTTATAATATGTATATACACATCAATAATTTAATACTAATCATTGCACCTCTTTCCTACGAGAAAAGTCTTAACATCACAGATTGGCACTCCTTTTCTGATCACATAAATAATAATTTAAATCATATTACCGATATCAAAATCTTAGCCCATGTCTTTTTATACAGCTCAAAAAATCGAACGAAAAACTTTAGATTATTAATAAATTTATATATCCAATTAAATCAAGTCAAACAAATGATATAATACAATAATTCCGTGGTATAATAAAAATATTGTATTGCTTACGAATATATATTATAATTTTACACACACGTTAGCTATTAAAATAACATGTCATCTATCGATAAAATCTAAACTGACTTTGTTACAATTCTTAATTGTTTTTTTAAGTCACGCTTTAGTATACGATTGTATATGTATAAATTCATGGAGTTATACTTAGAGTATGGAAGCCATAGGCCTGTCAGTGTGAGTGTCACAATAAATAATGAGAGGGAAGATAACACTATACTTCATCTTTGTCTAATTACACATAAAAAGAGAGACAAATAGATACCGCAATGTTCTGCATTTTTCTCTATTGTAATATGTCACATTTTAGACTGGCTTCCCTAATCTAAGTATAATAACTATGTATACATATATTACGTTGTTATACGACCAATAAATATGTTTTTAAAATAAAAGAAATTTAGAAAACTTTTAATCTTTGGTAGTTCTATTAAAATTATTTGAAAATGGACTCATTAGAGATAATCTTTTCATAGAGATTTTATTGAGTAGTCGAATGTTATTTCAAACATAATAAATATAAAAATATTTTATTTACAGCGATGCCGTATTCCGAATCTTCCTTTATATTTTAAAAGTATAAACACCCACCTACACTAATATCACGTGATATTATGTGCATATATTTTTAATTTCCACTTAATATACATCACAATCAATTTCTCATACAAGCAAAATTTGCAAGATGAAAAGCTATGTAGCAACTTAATATTGTAACAAAACTTTGTACATCAATGTCTTATAACTATCAGCCATATCAGTCATAAATTAACTGTTGGTTATTGCTTCCACAGTGGTCACGGTTTGACTCAGTCTGTATAGAATTTGCACTGTTCTGATATTAAAAGAATAATTTACGATATCAAAGCTATATAAATGAATGGCGCATATCTAAAATTGATTACTAAAATAATTCAGATATGCATGTTTATCAAATCTTTGACTTCACACCGGAAAGTAATAATCCAATATTCACTCCATACTCTATTTGATTGAGACACTACAAACGAATTGTTTATCTAAATAGCTAAATTTATGTCCTTTTTGCACGGATGTTTAATAGTTATGTACGGGATCCCTAACTCGAAGTCGTTTCTTGGCCAATACTTTAACTGAGGTTTCTGTTCAGGACGCTCCTCGGACACGTTGAAGTAAGCAAAAAGCACTAGTGCAGTGTAACTTGCTATGAATATAAGAACATGCCATATACCGTGCATATATGGGAAGTCTATTGATAGCCAAGTCTCGCAAAACAAGCGGTCTATTATCCATGAAAATATTGCTAGCAAACAAACCGCTACGCAACGTAAGCCAAGTCTGTAAACACGAGCGCATTTCACCCTGAAACACACAAAAGACAATATGATCATGAAATATATTTAACAAAGATATATAGAAAACGTAATGTTTGCTTTAAATTTGTTAAATAAAAAATGTAAATAAATTGTAGTCCTATACAAACTCTTTTGAATTGTTACAATTTATAAATATACAGTAAAGAGCATTGTATTTACAAAATATAATAATTATATAGACGCTGTCAGCTTTTTATATTATAAACGCACACTTTAATTGAATTAGATTCCGGTTTCTATTTTCTACTGTTATTAATACAATAAGAACAATGCCATAAAATAAAGCATGTATCAAACATTTTTCAAATCAAATCAAAATAATCTTTATTCAAGTAGGTTTTTTACAAGCTCTTTTGAATCGTTATGCATTTTTTGCATTTAATAGCATATTTGTAACAATATGATAAATACACTTACTTACCTATTTAGTTCTTTGCATAAAAACCCAATGGCTGGTAAGGCGAGTGTCATTAGAGCAAATGCATTGACCTTTGGGTGCATGACTAAGAAACCAGTCGAGACTACGGAGAAAACGCTCGAATAAAAAGCCAAAATTCTCCTAAAAATAAACATCTGATTTATCATTTATTTAGTATCTCCTTTTATTTTGCTCAAACTGAAAAGTTATGGAATATAGATTAGAACTTATCTGTCACCTATTTGGGTAAAAAAAAGAAATAAAAGTCTTAAAAAATCCACAAAAATAACGAAAAATATAAGTACAATTGCGATTTATTTATTATTTAATTATATCCTTAAAACAGAATATGTATTAATATAAGAGATTTATATCTAATAGCGAAAAGTATAAGTGTTTTCCGATACGATATATAGAGAATTTCACTCAATAAAATACAGTAACATTTATCTTGTATTCCAATAACAGAGTGTACTCAATCATATGAAGGTAACTTTAACTAAACGTAGGTGGGATAACTACAGTTACATCACTTGGTAACTGCACTGGGAAGGAAATGATACCACAGTTGCGCTTAATAAAAGTCCTTCATTGTTATCAGAGACCCAGATCAAACGATGTTATGACATTTTTGTTAAACAAGCTGATAGCTTGGTATTAAAACAATGGAAACAAAACAAAACATAAGGAATCGAAATTGGAAAACATATAGTTATTTAGATATCACTCATTTATAAAATGTGTTTTTTAGACTACGCTAACGTAAAACTATAAAGGAACGGCCTGTTATTATCCCACTGTTGTTTTTTTATTTTACTTAATATATATATTTTTTAAATATACGGGAAACACACACACCGTCGTCCGTGCCCAAAGTAACTTAATACTCGTGTTATGGAGTGACATACAACTAGTAAATATATACATATATAATTTTTCATACTTAAATAAATATACACCCAGACTTGATGCAGCAACAGATTGTTTAATGAAAATGTTGGCCCTCGGCGGGAATCGAACTCGCGACCCGCGGAGCTGAAGGCAAGGTCACTACCCACTGCGTCAACGGGCCAGTCGAATGGAAATCATTTAAATATATAGTTACTATCCGACTTCTATACTCGGTTTGATTCGAAAAGACTATAAGATTAAAAATCATCAGTTAAAAAGTGGTCCCAGGTTTCATAGAATGTTTTCTTACAGTAAATTGTAATCCTAAATCATCATCATCCTCTTGCCCTTATCCCACCCTAAGTGGGGTCGGCACAACATGCTACAAACATGTTGTCACATGATTTGGCTACGTATTTTACGACACCTCGTTAAGAAATGAGGGTGGTCTATTCTACTCAGCCGGATACCACACGGCGGGTCGACTTACCTTATACGCCTCTTACGAAACCTCGGTAAGAAATGAGTGTGGTCTATTCTACTAAGCCGGATACCACACGGTATTTAATCATAATACCTCAAAAGACTGAGATAAGGCGATCACGGTTAAAAACTAAATTTTATTATCAACCGTGTAATTAAACCGATATAATCTGTATTTTATACTAAGGTGATAAAAGAAATGACTCATATACTGATTTTAAAAATACATAAGCCTTGATTCGTATTTTTATAATCGATTCAGACAAAGAACACTAAAATAGGTACCTACTATACTTTTGGCATGTTTTTATGTAACAACGATGAAGTTTCAGAATAAGTTTTGTTAAAAATATCTTATAAATTTTCATTTGAACCAACGTCTATCCGACAAAAAAGATGTTTTTTGCTCAATTAATTAGTTAGTCGGAAGGTGGCAAGATTGAGTTTACTGGCGGTTTCTCAGCATTTTATTTAGTATATATGTAGAAAAAACATTTAGTTTTTATATGTGAGGTAAAAAACATTGGAGAGCATATTGATTGTTAGCGGCAAGAACACTAATGAAAGTATGAAGTTTAGGAATTTTTCATCGCGGTTTGATAGACTCTTATATGAGGCATGCGTATGAAAACCGATTTTTTTCTTATCTTACACTATTGGGTGTTGCAATTTTTCTTCCTAGTAGATTTCGCGAGTTATTTTTGTAAAACGTCTTATATTAAATAGAAGATACATTTTTTTTATAACTGCTGAGTCTTGAAATTTTTCAGCGTCTGTTGATCTTTTAGTAATAGTTTGCAGTTTCCATTTGGCATACACAAACCTTTACTTCTAGGCACTTCTTTTAAATAAATAGTTTCAAGTTCATTATTGTGATTTACTTAAGTTTTTTTCAGAGGTCCCTTAAAACAACAAGTAGGGTTACAAACAAAACCAAGAATACAAGTAGATAATACCGAGATTTGTGTATCTCATATGTAATTAACTAATAAGGGACTGAGGGAGCTTCTTATTTAGATATATCCTGAAGGAAGATAAAAGGAAACAGTATCTCTTCTATTCATCATTAAGCATCGTGTTGAGAAATGGTAAAGATTTAAGTTACACTCCATAGGTTTAGGTACCTAACTAAATGTAAACAAACAAAAAAATTATTTTGCTATAATCCGCGATACATCCGCGATATGCTATAATCCGCGATACGCGTTGTATCGCGGATTATAGCAAAATAATTTTATTATTACTTTTGTATTATGGATCTCCGCAAAGTAACGCCTAATTCTATAAATTATTTAAACAAACAAAACTTTATGACTCAGGTGCTAAACATTTTATTGCAATAATATATACCTACAAGTATATTTTTTTAAATAAAACTGCATATGTCAAAATAATTTCTTCAATAAAATATTTCTTATATAAAATTTAATATTTATACTTTTAGTAACAAAAGCGTAAACATTACAATTTATGATTATAATTGACGATGATTAGTACTATAATGTATTTAATATTTTCCATCGTTTTCTAAAAAAGGTTTAAAATACCTGTGTATTTGTCATGTCGCATGTCAAAAAAAGTTTCTTAAAGAAGACAGATTACAATTCATAACATTACATAATATTTATATTCATTTGTTTAGATGTATTTTAAGATTATTGATAGCAATCATGCCATAATAAAATGACACAAATATAATTGATAATTTTAAATGTTAAAAAAAAATAGGAATAATATTACGAGTAACGTAATTTGCTGTTATCTGCTTGCTTAAAAAGGACCTTTAGTTAAGTACCTAATCCTACGGAGTATAGTTAAGAAACCATTATTCTAACTAAATCCATATAAATATCATGATATGAAATTGTATCTAGCTGCCATATCACAAGCATCGTGTATTGTACTTTCAAAACTATATACTTTTCGAGCCGTATATTTTAAAAGATATTCCCAGATAAGACAAATAGCATTAGACTAAACAGGTAAAATCAATAATATCCGTTTCCGTTAATGATAACAAATCACGATAATGGATTACATCGAGCGAGGTCTTTGTGAAACAATAATAGGGACATTGGAATAAAAACAATAAAATAGATAATATTTACGTACTGTAAATACGAACCGACGGCTTCTGCGCAGCGTAAATGGTTTTGTTTTCAAAACAAAGACGTCCGCGTTTTAATTTAAATATAAGTATTGGCATAACAGCTCATTTTATATCTACACTATCTTAGCTGATTAGGGACACCAACAATAATTATTTTCAGAAATCTACTAAAGAATAATTCCGGTACAGAATTGAAATTAAGAATACATATATTGTCGTTGTTTCGTATTATAAATTATTTCTAAGGAATTTCTAATGTACATTGTAAAAAAATAAAAAAAATTGTCAAAAAAAAAATGTTAGCATTCCATAAAAGTTAATACCAACTAGTCTCGGAAATTACGATCATTGTCGTTTACGTAATTGTAAATAGCGGGATTAATTAATACCTTTATACAGCGAAGTTATAGGTAAATTTGTATTTGTAAAAAAAATGTATCGAACATTATGCGGTATCATCTTTAGGTACCTTAGGTATATCATATACCTAAAGTACCTAAAAAATTTAATATTTTTAACTTTTCTATGAAAATCAATCTGTATTATCAAATGTATTTAATGAAACGTTTGCTAAATAGTTATATGTATGCCAACTTTAAGCTGTGATAGCTCAGCGGTGAGACCGTGCGACACATGTGTAACCTACCAATTCTCGTTGGAGCAGCGTGGTGGTTTTAGCTCCAACCCTCCTCTCCAGAAACGGAGAAAAGAGGCCTATGCCCAGCAGTGGGATAGTAACAGGCCGTTACTTTTTATGTGAACCTTTGTCGCGATACTACAAAAGAAGTAAACTCAGGAACGGAAATCCGTATTATTTATATACTCCACGCTATAAAATATTACATTATTTCTTTTCAAGTATGATATTTTATTTTTCGCTGTGTTGTTCATCTTTAAAAATTCACTTTAAATAATCTTATATTGAATTAAACTGTGATTTAAGATCCGTAAAGATTATTGAGACTTCAATTTTTTTGGAAAGTTTTTTATAGACAGGCGCCTACATATTATTAATTACTACATTTTTAAGAAGCAACAGCCGCAAATATTATTATGAGTATGATATTGCCGCATCGATGATAAAATAAATAGCTTGATGTAGAAACAAAGGCGAAGTTAGCTAGCCAAGTATGCTCGCAACGCAATTACAAAACGACATATTCGTGTTAATACAGTATGAATAAGAACGTTAATTCGCCCCGGAATCATTATCACATGAAACCGTGAAGGTTAAGTGCTCTAATAAAAAAAACTGTAATTTTTCAAGCGTTACACGATAAAGTTGTTTTGGTTTTGCTTTTAGAGCTACGTAGATAGAAATATAGCTATAATTTCTTCGTGCATGTATAAAAAATGTACTGAATACTATAATAATATAATCTACACGGTCCTCTATACTTATTATAAAACAAAGTCTCAAAAGCTGTATGTGATCGATTTTGTAATCTATCTAAAAAAATACTAATCGGATTTTTGTACGGTTTTTACTTATAGGTATTGCACTTCTTCCGGAGTATTTAGGTTATAGTACATTACGGTTTAATGTAAATTTTGTTGAAGAGGTCTCGAAGTTGTAAAAGAAAAACTCACCGGCTGGGGGCTTTAGTCGCGTGCGCCGAGTAAACCAATCAAGATACACTAACGTACTCGATACACTAGCAGATCTACAAAAATAGTACAAAAAAGTCCGCGACAGCATGTTTCTATGTCTTATGGTTAACTCACAATAACTTCTATTATGTTCCAAGTTTCAATTCCAGAAATACATTGTGACCCACTGATTTTTACGCAGGCGAAGCCGCTGGCACAACTAGTTATTGATAAATTAGACGCTACTTAAAAATGTTGTAATTTTTATTTATCTCATTATTGTCTTAATGTAAAATTCAACTTCAGTATGTTAATTGAAAAAACTTTATTATATTGCTTTAAATGTTTGGCAACGTTTGTAAATTAAATGCTAGTCTATTTTGCCTTATCCGCCCCGAGTATATATATCACATAGCAGCATATTACTATACGACTTTTGTACGTCCATCCTCCTGGAGAGAACGATTCAAGCTCCGACACACCGACCAATTTTTTTCGTTAACATTTTATTAAAGTTAAAATAGGTATAATGAGCGATCCATAAAAGATAGATCATTCGCCCCATGCGTACTAAAATAATAAAGTTACATGTTCTATGTTTATACATAGAACGTGTAACTTTATTCTTAGGATGGGACGAATATGCATATGTAATGGCGGACTTTCCAACTATATTGTCACACATACCAATTTCAAAAAAATTTAAATTAGAATCAGTCTGCCTATTGGAATAAAACCGCGTGGAAATCCGTTAAGTTGCAAATTAAAAAGACAGCACATTTAGTGATTTCGTATGTTAAAAATTATTTACATTGCATTGTTCATTTAAAACACTACTTAGATCTGAGGCACTTTAAAGTGCGTTAACTTTTCGGATAAGGTCATCGTCCTTAATCAAATGATTTGATGTACGGTATATAGATACAACGTAATTGCTTGAAGCGTGAAAAATTACTTCATACTTACTGACATCGAAAATTAACTTTTAAACTCACTTGTCTCTGAACAGTTAAGGTATTATTATTATTTATATACTGTGCTATTAGGAAATGAATTGTATTATTACAAAATGAACACATGTATAAAAACTCAATTTATGATTACCAAATGTGAAAAATCACTAACGGGACCTATCCTTTTATTGCTAAATCTATAAATAAATTACACTAATTAGTCTTAAAATTATGTGTACAAAGTAAATTTTGTTGAAAAAAAATCTAATATATTTAAACTTACCGATTGCCTCCTAGAAATTTAGGAAAATGCCTCTTAGGCAGGAACATTGCAAAAGCTGCCATGAATACCCATAAAATTGCAAGCTCGTCCAATAGTTGCCCTATAATAAATTACTAATTTAATAAAAAATAATAATTTATAAAATCTTGATAATTTTCACATGGCAAAAAATTATATATTGACAAACAAAAGTTAAAATGGACATTTTATAGCAATAGAATCTCAAACTATTTAATATTAATAATACTAATAAATTGCTTAATTAATAATATTCAAAAAAAATACAGGTTACACAATAATATAACAGTGACTTATACATACCAACCAAACTTAAAGTAGCATGAAAATAAGCTGAACTTAATCCAACAACCATCAAAAGAATCCATAGAACATGTATGGCTGGATTAAAGAATTTAGCATATTCTTGAAACAAATGTATTAAAACTGGAGGTAATAAAAAAAACAAGACATTACTAATCTGAAACAATGGAATAGTAAAACAGTTACATTAATTGTTCACAGTATTTGAGCATGGCAAATATCTTGACTTAATATACTAACATAACTCTAAATAACTATGTACCATCTTAAGTTATTATAAAACAAACTCCCCAAAAGCTCTCTATCAGTATGTCTTGATTTTCTCCAAATCGACTGAACTTTTCGGTTTTTACAAAGAGGTCGTGCAGATTTTTCAGAAGGTTTATGATGGTTTAAAGAATTGATTGATAAACAAGAACGCAACAACTCACAATAACTATTTTTACGTTCAAGATTTCAATCAAATAGACTGATTTCCACGCGCGCGAAGCCATAGCTAGTAGTTAATATAATAAAAATTATAATATTATTAGAATTTATAATTTTAAGATATATTTCGATATATATGTAAAAATATTATGGTTATTTTTCACATTAAGTCTAACTAAGAAATTAACATGGCCAATTAAAATTTTTTTTGTTTAATCAAAATACTAATATAGTAGCCAGTAAAATATTTTATCAAATGTTGCGTATTTTTCCTTTTTAGTTTTTTCCATATTAACTACGACTTATAAATTAACTAAGATACTGTCGGCTAAGATAATAATGGAAAAATAAATGTTTATTACTTACAGTGTTGACGAATTCAGCTATAACCGGTGATATTGAGTAATTAGATTCACACCAATCGACTGGCGAACTGCCACGTTCTAAGTGCGACCACATTTTATTTCTCAATTTCTTTGTTTACAAGCTGCAAATAAGGTCTTTGTTTAAATGAGAAATAATTTCTCAGCTTGAATAAATTCAGAATAAGCTATAAGTCCATGGTCTTTTATAATTTCAAAATAATGCTGGTATTTTAGTCATATAATTTGTTAAAATACAATAATTTAGAAATATATTCGAACGCGATAATGTCGCTAAATGTTCCGCATCACAATAAAACAGTATATTCAACACTAAAGATGAATGAGGAATGTTTTGCTTTATGTCATAATCATTCTGATTTCTGATATAACACTGGCTGTCAATGTCATGGGGGCGAGAAATATCGATAATTCTTAAAATGTTTCTTCTGTTATAGATTAAAATTTTCAAGAAAAAATAGATTCGTATCTGTTGCATAAAATCCAAATTACATAAATAAAGAAAAAGTTAACGCATTCAGAATTGAAAATACTTATAACTGTAAATATTCTTAGTGAATATTCTGTAATATAGATTAAATACTGACATTATTGCGTATAATAACAACGATAATCTGTGACCGAATATACGCATACATAAAATATTGAATTAATTTATTAATATTAGTATTTTTATCATTTTTTGGAGTAGATTAGACATCTATTGAATAGTATCGAGACATCTTGGCGTTCAGCCCTATACGTAAGTACATCACTTATCTTACTAGTCTCTGCGTTCCAAATCATAGTAAATAATAAATAATAAGTCATTCCTATAATAGTAAATTTAACTTATTCTAGAATTAGAAGTCGGTTCTAGCTCATAATTTTAAATTTATCAAATTCTTCGAACTTTAATAAAGAGAATTCTGCTAATGACCAAAGCAAATCTTAAGTACAAATTTTAAATTATGGAATGAGTTTAACGTATCGTGAAGTAAATACAATTTCGAAGATTTTAAACTCTTTTTCGTCGATTCGACTGGAATAAATTTTCTACTGCAAACGTTTTGACTCGACAATTGGCGCAGTGGGTAATGACCCTCCCTTCAGCTAAGCGGGTCGCGGGTTCGATTCCCGCCGAGGGCCAACATTTTCTATAAACAATTTGTTGGTTCTTCAAGCCTGGGCGTATATTTGTATTCACGTATGTATTTTAAATTATATATGTAGTATATCTACTAGTTATCCGTCACCCATAGCGCACAAGTATTAAGTTATTTACTTTGGGAATGGACGGCCGTGTAAATGTCCCATATATTTATAAAAAAAACATCTAATTAATTAATAAATTAATTATCCGCGTTAATTATCCGCGTCTCACTTATCTACATATATTTATAATAAAACTGTAATCATGGTCAATTCTGTATAATTTTAAGGGATTAAATAGCTACTACCTATGGAAGCTAATTTATTTATTTATTTAATGGCTTTCTGTGCATCTGTTTTGTTAAGGTATCACGTAAAAAATGCTGAACTAATATTTATATAATTTGGTTCTATAGAAGATTGTATACGGTTTACCATATAAGATAAAAATCGAGTATCCTTCAGGAGCAGCAGGAAAAAAATTTACATTTATATTTGACATGTCCTGTTTTTCGCACGGGAGATGGGACGATAAGTTTTAAGGTAAATGTTGCATGCCTCAGAAAAACAAATTTTTATTGATACGCATTTTATTTTATTGAAGATTTTTTATTTTTTCATAGTGTTTAATGTTATCTTTATAAAATGATTGAATAATTATCACAAAAAATAGTTCATAGGGAGATATATAAGATGGATATTATTTAAAAATTTACCTGTATATAACACGCAATCCTTTTTCAGAAAAATCGTTTTCTAAGCCTACGCGATTACTAGGTACATATTTTAAACTCATTGTTTTAAGTCAATACGTAAATATAAAGTTGTAAATTTTAAAGTGATTAAAACGGTTTTTTAGGTATTTTGTGTAGAAGTTATTTTAAAATTTTCATAAACATTAGCCATGTATAACAATTCTGGTAAACATTTTCAAAATATTGCAAAAAATTAAATGACAATAATATACACCAATAAAATTAATATCGCCATACATAGAATTTAAATAGTAATATTTAAAATCTATGTATGGCTATTTTTCATCTATTCGCTCTTAAAACTCAAAGACTATTGGACGGATTTTTATGCAGTTTACACTAAAAGATAGAGTGACTGTCCAGGAAAGTTAATTTACATTAGTTTTGGTTTAGTGTTAATCAGTACAAACAATAATTGATGGATAGCAGTCTGGGAGTTGTCATCGAAAAAGCTGCGTAATTCCTTTGAGATTAGGTTATAATTTGGATGCATAAGTTAGGAGTTAAAGCGAGATATAAATTAGCGCGCGTGAAATATATTTGCGAGGGGCTCACTCAAAGCATACATCACTTACATAAATCATGCAAAAATCTGTTTCAGTAAGCAGTATCATAAATTAGTATAATCTTGACACGAAAATGCATAACTACAAACCAGAGATTGCTCGCTTGCTTTAAAAAACATGTTCGCTTGTCTTAATGTATATCATAGAACTTACATATTCTCTTTCAGAAGAACCATACTGTGCCGAAAATAGTCTAACATTGGCCTCAAGTAATGATTTAATATTTTCTCAATATTGGGTACACCCTTGCATTAATGCAGAAGTACAAAGAGGTAGGAAATTAAGGGAACACAAGTTGATATCATCTCCAGTTGTACATAAAAATGATGTCGATATTGACTTCATTAAGTCCTCGAATGTAACTAACGCATGTCGAATAACTAAAAGGTGATTTTAAAATAGACTAGAATTAAGCCATGGGTATAAAAAACCTTATAATGCAACAATCATGTGGAAAAGTCACTTATACTTTGGTTTGATAATGCAAACGCAATAAAAACTGCATACAACAATAGAACCAATCATTTTTGAATTTTTCATTAATGTGTTAAGATCTTGGATCGTGTTAACACGTACTATGACATCTAGGATCTAGTTTGTACTTGTCTTAATTCAAATTCAATATATTCTTTATTCAAGTAAACTTGTTGACAACTGCTTTTGAATCGTCAACTCTACTGCTAGTTCGGAAAGCTGTCCCTAAAGAGAAGAGCCAGCAAGAAACACGGCGGTGGCTCTTTTAAAAATATAATTCTTATAACTAGTACATTTAGTCATTACTATCTTGTGCACTGTCGAAGCATAGCTATTTAAGAATAGTACACATTCTTATCATCTATGTAATCCTCGACAGTCTTTCTGTATCAACCTCCTTTTAACATTGTTATTAAACAGCTATTATGGCGAAGCTAAAATTGATTGCGGAATTTTATTGACTTTTACACCCAAAGCCTCAAACTAATTACGTACTTTTGCAAGGCGCAAAGCAGGAGCCGCAAGGTTATGTTGGCTCCTACTTTGTCTATTATACATCGCCAACTTTTTTAGAAATATTTATATTCTTATGCACAAAAATTAAATCGTTTAAAATATACTGTGAAGCAAATGTACCTATTTTCTTAATACATTTCTAATCTCACCTGACCGCTGCGCACGCTGTTGACAAATCAGGCAAGCTCTGGCATTAAATGCCAGAACTCTATTTGTGCTGGCTAACCGAAATACCTCAGACCTTTAAAAGCGTGGTCTATGCCATAGGATTTGGCGATATTAATAAGCCTGTGAAATACTGGCAATACGCTTCATGAATAACAAGTAACCATTGAAAAGAATTCCTATTAGTTCCTAGTATCGATCGGTTGAGTAAAATAACGGTTAATCAGCAGTACAATTGATTAGAGACATTAACAAAAAAACATAAATTATTAAAATAATAATTCATTTTAATAAGTTTGCACTAAATCTTGAGCCCTAGCTAGCAGCAAGAGGAAGCTATATATATATATAAATAAATAAATATACATTTTTAATTATATAAATAGATATTAATATCTAGTTATATAAATGTGTGTACTTATATCTCTTAATATATAACTAGGTATATTTAGATCTTATAATATATAATTAGATCTTGCCAAAATTTGGATCTCATTATATCTTTTGGATTTAATTACATATGATTAGATCCCAATCATTTTTTCCCGGGCGTATTCAACCCTTTCGCGATTTTATCCACGAAAGAGTCTGACAACTGTCTAAACTTATCCTGTTTAATTTTTAGATGCAAATATTTTATTAGGAAAAGGCATGATCCAAACGCATTCTTAATATTACGATTAGAAAAACAATAAGCAAGAGAGAATTTTTCAAGCTTATTTTCGCCAACATTGTCTTAGTTCTTGGCGTCGTAATAAATATTTTAAGAACCATATAGTGTTAATTTGAAAGTAACTTTGTATGTTCGTTATATTTGAAAGCTCGAATCGCTATACAGATTTTGAGGATTTTTGGAGACCGACTGCATAAAATTTTCCATGCTATTATCGGGTTTTATTTTATTTAAAACTTTTTTTGTTGATCTTCTACAATTATGAATATAAATTGTTTTACTAACTAGTCATTCAATATCACTGAGAAAAAAGAAAAGGTGTTCGAGCCCTAAAAAGGCAACAAAGGACTCAACTAGCACACTAGCCCGACAGAGGAAGTGCTCAATGAGAATTGCCGAATTAGCAGTACCGACAAAGCGACATTGCATCGACACTTGGAGAAGTAATCAAAAAACTCTACCTAGTATCATGGTTAGCGAATGTCATCTACCTAGTCTAATACTTGTGAGCGTTAAAAATTTATTTAACAAAATTTCCTTGTTGAGAGGCGGTGGCACTGTGGTTCCACGGCACAGGGCGAATTATTATCTCCCACCTAATTTTATAATAAAGTGTTTGAGTTATTTTTGGAGTAGTCGTTATTTATTTCCACTAAATCTTTTTTTCTGAATCATTAGGTAGATCGACTACGGCAAATAATTATGGATGAAAAGCCCATAGTTAAAATACAAGATGCAATTGACTGTTTCAAGATAAAATCCGCCAAGTCAAGGTAATGCAATGTACTGTTTAAAATTGAAAAACGTATTAAAACGATATACATAAAAAAAACAATGTTTTAACAGATCATTAAAAACTCCACATCATCGCAGAAACAAACATTTGGATGAAATAAAATTACTAAGTGCATTCTTTGGATATAAAATAATACGGAAATTGCTGTTTCCTCTAAATATAAAATTAGATTTGCAGTAAGTTTACTACGCAAACTAAGTAAAACATCTCTAAAATATCAATTGAAAATTTTAGATATATACATTTTCAGTTTAACAAAAATATGTGAAATAGTAAATGATGAACTTTCATTACTTGTTTCAAAGAAACGACGATCAGTGTCAGAAAAGAACAAAGATATTCAAGCTAAAATTGCAGAGGCGGTTAGAGTATTTCATATTTTAATCATGTATTACAAAATGCTGACATAAAAAGCAAATCATAAAAAATCCTATCTATGGTTTAAGGTGACTGTCTGGATAGCAAGCGTACTTGATGATGCCTCTTACAACATGTTAATGGAAGACTTCAAAGGTATACATTGATTAAGATATTAACATGAACTAAAACTAAAGGTTAACTGAATATATTGGTACTCATAAGAAAAAACCAATTACAGAACTGGAGGAAGAAGAAGGGCTTGTGTGGGAGTTAATCGATCAGCTGATTGACAACGTTGTGGTAAATAGTAATTTGCCAAATGTAGTCTTAATGTGCGATTCGATACGTAAACAAAATATGTTTCACAGATAATTTCGGAACCGGAGAATTTAACAAATATGAATGAAACAATATCCAAGAAATCATCGAATTTAACAATACTCAGTGAAAGCGATCGTGAGCCGGACATCAATAATGAAATAATAAATCATGATTTTAGTATAAACACCACGAAGAATGTAACATCGCATACAAGAATTGTGAACTCAATAATAATGAATATTATAGAAAACATTATTGAGGATAAAAATGTGTTAGTTGACAGTGAAATAGGACTAACCAAAAATGATGTAATGGAATCAATAATCGTGAATATTATAGAAAACTTTCAGAGTGAAAATGCTTTAGCTGAAAGCGGAATGCGACCACAAGGAAACGAATTAATGCGTACTAGTAATACTAAAAATAGTAATAACAGTGAAAACATTATAGACAAAATAATACATGAAACTAAGAAAAAAGATTCTAATATGGATTTTGGAAATGATAACTCTTTTAATCAGACGTTTTTGTTAAATCAAAATAAGAAAACTTTACAAAATGAAAGTGAAGATTATAATGGAACTAAAGCAATGAAATCAAATGTTTCAACAAGTTTCGATCAGACCACAATACAGAATAGAGATAGAATTTCCTTTAAAACATCAAACGATAGTTTTCTTACTATAAGTAAAATGAGCGATGGAAGTGTACAGAGTATCAATAACAGCGTAGATATTTCGAATATTGTAGATGAACTAAAAGAATTAAGCCCGAAGTATAAAGCCATAAAGGCGAAAAATGAAGAGCAGTCGTCTATAATATTACAAAAAGATACCTATAATGGAAATAAATCAATAGATACAATCACACAAAATCAAGATAGTAGTACTGATAATATTATGCATACTATGATTGGTCATGATTATACTATGAATTCCAGCAAGGATGAAGGAAATGATGGCTTGTTTATTAATGATGACGATATACGAGACGTGGGCATCGAAGAAAATGATGGAAATATTGCCAGTACAGTGGAAGAACATGAAAACACTCCTGATGATAGCATTAAAAAAGTAAAATTTTCTAATATAAATATCGGTAATAACTTAAAATTTTAAAAAATATTTGAAAATGTTCTAATCACACTATGATTATAAATTTATAAAAATAATACAATTTAATCGAGGTAATTTTTTTATAATGAATATTTTAAAATAATCTTTGCAGGTGTCAATGCCGACGGAAAGGCATTAAATATAAATAAACCAAGGTAAAAAAAGGTATTATACAGTAGATACATGCTAGAGTAGGAAAGCCAGGCTGAAATTTGCCTTATTACAATAAAGGGGAAACGACTGCTACTTATATCTGTCTCTCTTTTTTATGTGTGATAAGACAAAGACAGAGTGATTAGAGAAATTTTCCCTCTCATTAATTGTTGTGACACTCTTACTCCCGTACTCTAGTGTAATAATTCTATGTAAAAATGTTAGGGATTTTTTTCAAATCGAATCGAAGAGCTCTTTACAAATCAATATATAATTTGCAGGCACCAGCAGTTCGATAAAGACCATAACGAAGAGTACAGTATGACAAATGATATCCATAATATATCTAAAGATATATATGTAAAATCAAATATCTATTTCGCACCACCAAATGAATATTTGCTTAGTGAGTCACTTATTATAACTGTGTAAAATTATTATATGACACAATAATATAATCCGTGATCATCGTTTGTTTTTAATAATCTATACTTATTATAAAACAAAGTCTCAAAAAGCTGTTTGTCTGTATGTAATCGATTTTCTCAAAATCTACTGTACGGATTTTTATACGGTTTTACCAAAAGATACTGCAATACTTCCGGATGGTTTAAGTAAATAGTACATATCGGTAATATGTAAATTGTGTTGAAGAGATCGCGCAATTGTTAAAAAAATTTGCTTGCTGGGAGCTTTAATCACTTGCGCTGCGTAAACCAGCAGAGATACGCTAATGTAATGTAATAAAGAAGTATAGATCTTTAAAACTACTACAAAAGACTGCGCGATACCATGTCTCTATCTCTTATGGTTAACTCACAATAACTACTTTTGTTTAAAATTTGAATGCTAGATAGAAATTGTGACACGCTGATTTCCACGCAGATGAAGCCGCTGGCACAGCTAGTACTAAATAAATTGTTACACTTTTTGCTACAGGTGATGCAGATGAATCATGGCCAATTAATTTGCCCTTACCCACAGAAAAAGTCACCCTCAGTGTCAGCAAGTCAGTATTATCATTAGGACAGATAATAGAATCAGATGAAAAATATATGACATCACCTGAAGATAGAAATTCGTTAAAAATAAGTAACAGGGAAACCATAATAACCGTTTTAGAACAAGAACTAAAAAAAATTAATAATAGTCAATCCGATGCGAGTATCGGATCCCTGCAAGTGAATGAAAATTCATCTACAGAAACCATGTCGAAATTCAAAGAAGAATATGACAAGGAACATTATGTAACTAAAGTCGAAAATATATTAACAGCAAACAAAGTTGTACGAAACTTTATTACAGAAATTAGTGTTATTAATTTACCTTTTATCGATATAAGCCCAGAGAATCATTATCATAATACCATTACTTGTGAAAAAAATATTCAAACAAATAGGACGAGTCTCAAAAATTTTCACTATCGTAAGTATAACCTGTTATAATAATAACAAAGGCAGATATGCACATAGTTTTGTATAAAAATAGGTATGTATTAAAATAAATGGCGCTCTAATTTCATAAAAGCTTAAAGGATATATTTTTGCATAATTCATATTATTTATTTATAATTTCGATTACATATATTATACACAAACTACACTACATTCTATCATACTAACCTTTACTGTAAAGAAAAAATCTTAAATTGAAAAAATCTTGAATCATTGAATAAAAAGTCGTTAAACTAACATAAGTATTAATTTGCAATATTTCGGTTTTTTAGAATCACTTCTTACCGTGAATATTCCAAGGAGACAAAGACCTAATCTCAATTTTAAGAAAGCACCGAAAATTCGTACAGGTAGGTAAAAAATTTTATTACGATTGGTGTAAAATTATAAAAATGCCGCATTAAAGTTTTTTACTTCTTACTAATCATGAAAGAATACTTTTTTACTACTTTTTTGTACTCACTTTACTCGTACACCATAAACTTATTGGAACTTCTAAATATGTTTATAAATAAATGTTCTTAAAAAATAATAGGTATTTTAAAATGAGATCATGCAGATACACGAGTTATATATGTATGTCATAAAAAAAGTCTTAAATTAAAATGATGTTCTATTTGCATATTAGCAGAACACCAAATAAATCAAACAGAAGTTCGCAAATGGTGTCAAGGATTGGAAAATGTGATTTTAAACTTGCAATTATGGTCGTCCTGGATTGAAAATACCTGTACATATATAATGTTCTTTAAACAGAACGGTATGTTTAAAACTGACGTACTATTAAAAATAGGTAGATCAATATAACAATTTAGTGTTTTGCAAACAATATTTGTAGTTCATTGTTCAAGAAACCTCCAGAAGTGGCTAAAATTTAAAAAATATATCAACTTGGATTTGATGTTATGGTTTAAAGTATCCAGTGATCTTCAAGCAGGACTGAAAAGTTACAAAACTACCTACGAAATTTTTAAGGTAGGAATAAAATAAATAAATAAATATATGGGACATTTACACACACGGTCGTTCGTCCCCAAAGTAAGTAACTTAATACTTGTGTTATGGGTGACGGACAACTGGTAGATACTACATATATAAGTTTAAATACATACTTAAATACAAATACACACCCAGGCTCGAAGAACCAACAATTTGTTTATAGAAAATGTTGGCCCTCGGCGGGAATCGAACCCGCGACCCGAAGAGCTGAAGGCAAGGTCACTACCCACAGCGCCAAAGGGCCAGTCGAACAGCAAAGATCTAGTTTTTTTTTCTTTTCCACCATAAATAAAATATTCATGATCATAGACTCCTACTTCTTAGTTGTATTCTGAATATATTGTAAATAATCATAATGAAATATTGAATAGTTGCCAGGCTTCTTTAATGCTTAGTAACCTTTACCATTATCATAATGGTAATCACTGAAAAAGGTAATCCATTCCCTTTAGCTCTGCCTACTAATTATTTTTTTCAAATTTGACTGCATTCGCACCACATGACTAAAACTCTGAGTTTTAGAAAACCGACCTTTTATGATCCGGTGTAGATACCAAGTTGGTTGAAATGGTTGGAAGCAAAAATTTTATGCACTAAAAAATTGACGTATAAGACAAAACAAAGAAAAGATGAATTTAAAACTTCGACACTGCCAAGGTTTTTCTTCTTATATTGTTATAACTTCATTTTTTTAACTAATATGCTTCACTTCTACCTACAAGTTTGAACGTTGAAACAGATTTAGTTTCTATTCCTTAATATCGTAGTATTGCGTCAATGTTCGCTTTGTATCATGTACCAACAAATGGCGTCTGTCGAATATAAATTGATAATCACTGTACTGACCCCAAAACTCAATGACTGTTTTAGCGATTGACCAACCGAAAATGTGTTTGCTAGACTTAAAATATTGTCTTTTAGTGTACTGAAGTACAATATATTTAAAATGGGCGCTTCCGGACGGTCCATTTAATCTATTGTTGTCTCGCAAATAATGTTACAAATTAGAGAACACACTAAAATGTTCCTTAGATTTCAAAAGTGCCAATAGTACAATTCTTTTTACACAATAAATGACGTTAAAAATAGTCGTAATAATAAAACTTCCAATGATACTTCGTGGTGATAAGAATTGTAATGCCTACTTATGTAGAATATTAATACGTAACCAGCAATAAAATGTATTGTAATCTTTTGTAACAGTTCGATTTTATAAGACAAGTATTCAAAAACTAATCTGTTGGTGTAGACACCGTCTAAATTCTTCCTTTAGAAATAAATAAGTGAGGTATTCAAATGTTTTATTGAATAGTCTGGATTAGAGTAAGAATAAGTAACGACATATTACTATGCCACTGCTAGGTTTAAGCCTCCTCTCTCATTTTTTTTGGAATCCGATCCAATCTGTTGCAATGCAGATTTATTACGCGGTACACATATCCCAGGAATTTTCTAGAGATATGCACGTTTCTTCCAGATATTTTCCTTCACCAAACACCTTGTGATAAAATCCTAATATCTATTGGAAGAATATTGTATCTTCTTAGTTGTTGTGAAGAGATATCTATAGGCGCTGGTAAATGATACAAAGGTAGTCTTCTTTCGCTAAGGTTTAATCGTCAGTAGTTGAGAGTATGCTGTCCGTTACAAAATAATGTCAAATTCAAAAATTGTGTCAAAATGAGGCACACAAAAAAAGGGGTGACAAATATCGATGTGGCTGCGTTCACGAGAATATTCCAATGTTTTTATAAATACATTGGTATGATAACAAGAGAATTATTATTAAAATTATTAAGATAATTTAAGAAGTTTATTTCAATAAATACTTATAGTTCACAAAAAAAATGCTATGTATATTTATTTAGCTAACATTAACCTTTAACCACCTATTTAATAAGAGACTCGATATAATATTTTTTCGTTATTTAATAACAATCTTAAGAACCCTTTTCCAACCTGGTCTTATCGTAAAAATAATTTGTTTATTTAATTTAACATTTTTTTTTAAAACAAGGCTTAATATTTTAATTGCAACATTGAGCTAAACCAAAAATTTACCGTAGACTATAAATATTTAAAAAAGTTTAACACTAGTTTCTAAGAACCCATTAAATATTTCAAAATTACACAGACACAAACAAAAAAATATTATCAAAAAGTTAAAATATTAAAAAAACTTTAAAACTTATTTTAAGCATTGTCAATAGTTTATTGATACTTGGTTAAATTAAATCCTCTTTCGAATATCACAGTATCTCCTAGTAGGGTTTATCTCTTATTTTATTAGTACTTATTATATTTTTCCTGTATATTATTAATACCGTATTATTGTATAGTATATAAATATATACATGTATTTTACCTCTATTTAATACTCTCTTATAAGTAGTAGTTATTCAAAGCAGTCATGTTTCGAGAATTATATGTTATTCTCATAGAGTTATTATATTAACGAGAAATAAAGAAAAAGCATATGAAAATGATCTATCTGTCTCTCTTTTTTATATGTGATTAGACAAAGATGAAGCATAAGAGATCCATCTCTCCTATCATTATTTATTTTGTCACTTTCTCTTACAGGCCTGCCTATGGCTTCCCCTACTATAAGTAAGAACTCTATGATATTTATTCGACCTTATAGGCTTAGCTGGATGAATCATTAGGATTAATTTTTAAATTAATTTAAAGTACAATAGGTATTATTAATGTTTTAATAAATTGTCTTCTTAAACATCTACTACATATCAACTAAACAAACAAATTAATCAAGTTAATGATATTTTATAATTATAAATAATAACAAATACATGGGATACTTACACATACGGTCGTCCAAAATATATGGGACACTTACACGTTCGTCCATCCCCAAAGTATGTAACTTAATACTTGTGTTATGGGTGACGGACAACTGGTAAATATATACATATATAATTTTAAATACAAATATGCAACCAGGCTCAAATAACCAATTGTTTATAGAAAATGTTGGCCCTCGGCGGGAATCGAACCTACGACCCGCGGAGCTGAAGGCTGGATCACTACCAACTGTCCCAACAAGTCAGCTATATATCCGAGTCGACAAGCTAAACTAATATCCTCACTTGAAACCTTTTTCCCAAATCGTACGTCTTACCACGTTGATCTTTCCCATCCTTCCCTGATCATCAAAGTGCACACTCCAGTACAAATAAGTCTGTATGATATAAGAAACTAGTTGACTATCGTAATTCAGTCACTTGAAATGTACGTTTACTTGGTTAAAATCATATTTCCTTATGTAGGAGTCGCGACAGGCAGCTAGTATCCATTTCCCATTGAAAGCGACATCCCGAATCCCGTCACAATCAGATCCGGTCAGTTGGACCCTCACAGAGGCAAATTCATCTTTCGTTGATATAACAACACAGTTTCCATCTTGCCTTCCTATCACGAACAAATTATTTGTTAGCGAAACTATGCAAAAGACCGGACTCGCTGATTCGTGAATTTCTCTAACTACAGTACCGTCTTCAAGGTTCATGAGAATGAGCTGAAAATACATATTCAAATTAAAAATCATCTTTATTCAATAACAACGTTTCCACTACTATTAAATCATTGTGGTTTTTGAAAAAAACCTACCACTGATTAGGAATTTTGCTACAACCCAGGAAAACCAGCAAAATATTCGTTAAAAAAATACATTTTTATTAATTAATTATACGTTATACAATTAAAATATGTAACTATCACTCTTCAATTGTAAGTAGTAGTAGTAAGCTTTATGTACGCATCGTTTTAAGATAATTTATAAACTATGTATAATGTAGTAAATCTGAAAGAAGTACATTTTTCCGACGATGCTTCTGCGCTGGCTAAAACCTTTGGCAGAGGCTTTAAAGGTCGGTCCGGCAACGCTCTAAAACCTTTAGGGCTAACAGCATACGATCAATCGGAAAACTACTGTAAAACCCATTCGGGCTAAAAGTATTGTGTAATTTTTTCAAAAAAAAGAAAATATAATTGCCAATTTCATTTGCCCGCATTTTCCGTATAATAAAAATGTGTCGACTAATATAAGAACAAATATGTGCTGATTATATATTATTCACTTCACTAGAGCATATTCTTCTTGATCACAATCGAGGATAGTCTTTATTCAGCAGTCGGAACTGTGACATACTATCATTTATGTGATAAACAGTTAATTGCCAAAATTAAAGAATAATATTTATGGTGTACATTCTGTGTATAATTTCTAGATTTTTTAGAATAGCTAAAGTTACCTTTCCATCATGGCAACCAGCGACAATTATCTCATCGACAATGGTACACGCGTTGCATGCTGAATCCATCTGTTTCCTAAATACTTCCGTCCGTCTACCCACATGTGAACAAATTACTGATCCGTTTTCACATCCCACTATGAGCAATTTATTACCTGTTCCTATCTGAAAATACAGACTCATATCTTAAACTATTCACAAATTACATATATATTGTATAAGAGTAGCCTAGCCTTAATTAACTTAACATTTATTCAAGTCAATAATAATATTTGACAATACTGTGAAATGAAATTTAACTGCAAGAAAGGGAGCTTTAAATTAGTGAGAGTTCACTTTATAGAGCTAGCATAGAGCTGATGCTTGATAGATTTGAAACTGGATAGATTCGAAACTAGTTTGACAAACAAATGTTGTCTGTTTCAAATTAAGCCTATTTGCCATAAAAATACCAATCCAGACTTTCACAATATTAACATTAAAAAAATAAACAACACTGCCTAAATTTAATATTTTCATTAAGAAATTAGAACAATATTTTTTCGTGTTATATGTAAAATACTAAGTAGCTTCAAACAGATGTTAATTTTACCTCTCTATCATTTTCAACTTCAACCACATCAGTTGTGGTCGCAATAGCGCAACAATTGATGGGGCCCTGTCCTTCAACAATGTTTTGTAGACACCTTGATTCACCGATATCCCATAATTTAGCGCAACCATCTCTAATAAGAACAATACAATATTATTATGTAAGATAAAATGTCTACTATAATCTTTATGAATTGTTTTTAAATTAATAAAATACTGCACAATTTTTTTTTATGTTATGCCATGTTAATATAATCCTGTTATATTAAAAATAATATGAATCTAAATATACATAGTATCATTATCTTATTATAAGAATAATCTTGTTTAATCAGTTAAGACTTTATTTTTATTTAAAATACAAAACATAAAACGGGATGGAAATATAATGAAAAATAAAATTTTTACTTGATCATTATGTTTTTGTCTCAAAAAGCTTAATCTATATAGTCAGTTTTGCATATAAACATAATTTGCTGTATCCAAAACTTGTTTTTGTATCTAGTCAGACCAAGTTTTACTTTTACATAATAATTTCAGTACTTACTTGCTAGCCGTTATGACATTTCTTCCTTTTTCAACTATGCAGATATCAGAAACAGCCATTCTGTGCCCACATAATGTTACTGGGTTTATTCCAGACTCAGCAGACCAAATCCTGCATGAACCATCAGCAGCTGCAGAAATCACGACAATACCAGAGGGAAAGAACCTGCACTTGTAAATTGGACCAGCATGCCCTTTTAGGTTCAAAAGTACTTCATCTATAAATGAAACAAACAATAATAAATGATTTGATCTATATACAGTTCACAATTTACTTCTAACATTTAAAAAAAATATGAGGTTTATATTTCTTTACACATGCATTATATTTTCCTTATAATATTTCTTGCCTCATTTTAACATAATTATCATTATATGTATGATACATTGGAACACTTACTCTACAACAGTGTTTGCCAAAATGTTTGTCCTCAGGGAGCAATTTCATTATGCAGGTGGAAGGGAATAAAAAAATTAATTTGTCACGAGATTAACAATCTTGCTCTGGGGCATTTAAAAACAAAGCTAGGTTTTGGTGCCAAATTTTACAAATAATAGCAAATTCTTCTAGCTAAAGAGTTATGTATATTACATAAGGCAATACACATGAATTTTAGAAAGGCTAAGGTGGGTCATGGCATAAAAATGGTTAGTTTAGGATACTCTACACACTAGTACAAACCAATTACATGATTATTTGTAACAATATAAAAAATCACTGATAATTTTATGGGATATCTTTTATCACTCATAATTACATGTTAATCTTACTTGTTCTTGTATCCCACACTAAGAGTTTGTCTTCTTCACATGAAGACACAGCCAATGCATTTTCAGCCAGTGCAACAGATAAAACAGCTTTTTTATGAACATTGTGTGCCTTGGTCGCTGCTACAAAAGCAACTTTCAAACCAGAGTCATTGTGCTTTAAGACAAGACATAAATTTGACTGGGAAATAAATTGGTAGCTCTCTGAGAGAATAATCTTTATTTTACCATCAGATCTATTAAAAACTGTGCAAACTTTGTCATGGACACTGTTGGTGTTCAAATATTTTGCAGATATCCAAACTTCATCATTTGGTAACCTAAAAAATTATTCAAAAATATATTCATAGGTGAAAATACTTAGTACAGTTATAAATTCATGAGAATTTATATACTATATTTTAAAATAAATTATACAAAATTTCAATTGTTTAAGTGTTAGCTGTTAGTACAATATTTGAATAGGGTTCAGAAAAAACAATTTAAAAAAAACAGATGTAATTATTAATACTTAATCAGTAAAAGGCTGCTAAACAGTTATAATTAAGTACAGTTATGATTCCATCGAATTTCAGTTAAATTTGCTAAAGTACTGAATAGGTAGGTGAAATTCAGAAAATATAGTAAAATGTTATATGCATTAAAAGGTAAATAATATACAGACATAGTAAAATGTTATTAAATCGTTGTCTACAGTTTCACTAATATAAACTAAATTATAACATTTTCATCAAAATTGTAGATGTTATTTTAGAGTATAAAAATTTTTTGTTGTCATAAAAGTTAGTTAAATTAGTATAATACATTTCATAAAAATAACTACCTTAAAATTTCATTCCAGTCACATTGAATAGTTACAACTGGCATTAAATCAGACATTGTATTTAAAATATAAATCCCAAATTGTCTTTATTTTCATCAATAAATTGCAATTAACGATAAGTCTTATTTACAGTCTGCTAGTCTGGTATCTCGCCTTTTGATACAATAAACTTTTATTGTTTCAGTACCTACTTTGACACATTATTAATATTTATGGCCTAAACACACGCATAACACATTATATATGTATTTATAATTTAATATAAGTAATTTATAGGATGGGACGTTACTTTGCGAAATTCCAGAGGTCGTATTTTAAATATAAGCCATAGTCAAAAATAATTGGGCAACAATTTGAAATAATACTGTAACAGAACAAACCCTATTTTAATAAGTAAGCTTTAACCATAAGTCATAACATTACATAAGGGAAGGTAAATTTTTTAAAGAAATCTATCATTTCTTTAATAATTTCATTGGTTTATGTTTGTGACATTTTAGTTATTTTAGTATTTTAGTTAGTAATCTATCAAGGGTTTTACCAATAATCACCACGCTTGGCATGCGGGTTGGTGATCACAGTGCCGACCGTTTCGCACCGACAATGCTGCTGCCCGCTGTCGGTCTGTTATATTAAGGTCAGCTTAGGAATGCTTATACTGCCATTAGTCGGTCGCGAGAGCCTCGTCGGTTTCTTTGCAGGGTGTACCACGTGCAGGTGAGGTTGACATTTGAAGAAACTGACTGGGACGAGTTTCCCCCTTACGCCCCTACATATACCTGGGACACACGGTCCGGTTAGAAAGGTCCAATTTTAAGAAAGAGGTTAGACGCCGAATCCAACGCGGACGGGCAGCGTTTGGGAAGCTATGCGAGATCTTTTCTTCCCAAATACTTCAGTGCCTGAAGACCAATTTCGTCGAACAGTGCGTGTTGCCAGTTATGATTTACGGAGCAGAAACGTGGTCGCTGACTATGAGCCTCATAAGAAATCTCAGGGTCACTCAGCGAGCTATGAAGTGAGCTATGTTTGGTATATCTCTACGCGAACAAATCAGCAATGAGGAGATCCGTAGAAGAACCAGAATAACCGACATAGATCATCGTATCGCGAAACTGAAGTGGTAATGGGCGGGGCACGTATTATATAGAACCGAAGGGCATTGGGGTACTATGGTGCTGGAATGGCAACCCCGCACCGCTAAACGCAGCGTCGGAAGACCCGAACGAGGTGGACCGATGAGCTCAAAAAGGTCGCGGAAGCCGCTGGATCCAAGCGGCGCAGGATCGTGTAGTGTGGAGATCTCTTAAGGAGACCTATGTCCAGCAGTGGACGTCCATCGGTTGAAGAAGAAGAAGAAGTTAGTAATCTATTTAGTAGCTTGTGGTCTACTGTGGCCTGACCACTAATGACAGAGATAACAGACATCATAGACTACTAACTAAAATACATGACTTGTAGTGTAAGTGTATTATCTATGTACATGACAGATGTAAACTAAAGTGGGCGATTTATGTTTTGCTTTTGTCTGAACTCTGAGAAAATAATGATATTTTATTAATATATTATTAGAACAATGGCAAGTCTTTAGTAAAGTTATGTCATTTCTTTTTTATTTTAATGGTGAAAATGCATTTTTCTATTCCTGATTTGCAACAGTTTCGGGATGATAATGGAATCACTTACACGGTATGTTTATTTATTTTTCTGATTAAGTATGATAATGAGATTTCATCTTGAAAGAAGTATTTATGATTAATTTAATTTGATAGTTTTATTGAATTATGTTAGATTTGGGTTCTTCCATATTATTAAAAGTTTTATGTTAAAATGTTTTTGATTCTCAAGGGCTACAACATCTACATCGATGGGTTTTTTCATTGTACGGCCAGGTACAAGCAATTGCTTAGCCTTCACGAGCAATTACAGGCACAATATCCACATTTCAAGTTGCCACAATTTCCTCCTAAGAAATTATTCTTAACTAGCTCACAGCTTGAAGAGAGAAGGATTTTACTGGAGAAATATATACAATTAGGTAATATGTATTAAAGTGTGTGCATGTTAGTACAATATTTGGCTAAATTATTATGTGCTATTGATTAATATATTTTTTTTAGTTGGTCAGAATCCAGTTTTTGCAAATTCAGGTATTCTCATAACATTCCTTTTTTCGGCTCAACAAGAAACACATTCAGTAAGAGTTCATGTAGTAGACATTGAAATATCTCTCATGAATGGATACAGAATACCCCTGACAGTTTCCTCAACTGATTCCTCTAGCACAGTTTTAGATATTGCTTGTAATTATGTGAATTTATCAAAAGACTTTATCAAATATTTCTCCTTGTACCTTTTTAACTGGAGCTGTGCAAAGGATAGCCAACCTTGTTTGAAGAAATTAGAGGATTATGAATCTCCCTATATTTCTCAGAAATATGTAAGGCCAGAAGACAAGATTGTATTGAGGAAAAGGTAAATAACTTATATAAATATATATAACTGTTAGTAAACAAATACATTCTTATACACCATCATCCACAAAAATTCATTTTTTAATTTAAAAAAATTCAACAAAATATATTTTTAATGAAATCAAATTTTGTTTTAGTGTTATATAACAAATAGTGTACAATAAAATTTATTGTGTCTAAGTTTATGGCTCATACATTGTTACCAATTTTGCTAATATTGGCTGTTTTTACTATTTTATATATTGTAAATTTTATTTGCAGCTACTGGGATCCACGTTATGATATGGATCTATTGATAGATAGGGTTTCACTAGATTTACTGTATCTTCAGCTTATTGAAGAGCTGGACCTAAGCTGGATGACAGCTGACTCAGAAAGTAAACAAATTTTGTCATCATATGAATCTAAGAAGCAAAAGAAAGAGGTGAGTTGAAATGGTTTTAAATATCAAATTGTGGTAATGCTTGTATGATATTGTATATATTTTGTGCACACCCTGAAAAAGGTAACAGCCTTTTACAATCCCACGGCTGGGCATAGGATCCTGATCTCTGTTTCTGGAGAAAATGGTTGAATCTACCATGCTACTCCAATGCAGAATGGTAGATTACACATATCCCCAGAATTCTCTAGAATACACAGGTTTTCTTACAAGGTTTTCCTTCAACAAAAAGCGTGTGATAAATTGCATTTATCAACTAGACACTTAAGTTTTAATAGACAAACTCATTTGTGTCTGCCCGGTGTTTGAACTTGTGACCCCCCTCCAACAGTCTCACAGCTGGGCCATCTCAGCTCCCGGAAAAACATGTTTTTATAATATTACACTAAATTTGGATTTTGATATGGCATATTAGTAGGAGTCACATGTGTAATGGTCATATGGCATAATAATTGATACAATATCATAATTTATCTGCGTCTGTTGTGATCAATGCTTTCAGTGACTTGTTTGTATGATTCAATAATAAATGAGGTCATTTATTGTACACACTCTTTAGCTTAGTAATCAGAACTGATTATTTGTATTAAAAAAACACAAATAGTAATTCAGGTATTTATTATGCAGAAGCGAAAATATGGCTTTAGATTAAGTTTCAGAATTTTCAAATTTTGTTTTACATTTGTGTGTAAATTCGAAAGAACATAAATAATAAATGTCTACAGATGGAGTCCTTGATACTTCATATGTATCTGCAAAAAGAATGCCTGCATGCGTACTGAACTGTGACCCATGGCATTTGCCTTTAGAATTCATTTATGATTCATGTAAATTGAATATTTTGTGTAAACTTGTCCTAGATATTTGATAGGTTTCCCTTGTAATCTTATTAGGTATATTTAATTCTTGTCTACCAATTTTACTTATATAAAGATTATAAATACCAGTACAATTTGCTTCAAACTTCTTATTACATATTGATACAGCATAATGCTTTAAATTTATTACAACGATAATGGTACAAAAGTAATTTTCAGTTAATTTTTTTTTTTGAGAACACAAATTGTAATTATGATACATGGTATAGATGGTAAAATGAAACCTATATACTTCATCTTTGTTTAATGGCATATAAAAAAGAGAGATGGATAGATACACCCTCATTTACTTTATTGTAATCTTATTGTAATATGGCACATTTTAGGCTTGTTTCAATACTAGTATAATAATTCTATGATTGTGAATCCATAACATCGATATTGCTTGTATGTCAAATGATTACATATTTACTTCTAGTATATCACGCCGTGTGGTATCGGGCAGAATAGAATAGACCACCCTTCTTTCTTACCGAGGTGTCGTAGAGGCGACTAAGTCATCTGCCGTGTGGTATCCGGCTGCATAGAATAGACATCCCTCAATTCTTACCGAGGTGTCGTAAAAGGCGACTAAGGTAAGTTGATGTCAGGAAGGCGGCCGGTCGTAAAATACGTAGTCAAATCATATAACATATTTGTAACATGTTGTGCCGACCCCACTTTGAGTGGGATAAGGGCAGGAGAATGATGATGATGATGATGATGGTAGGCCTACAGATCTATTGTTCGCTTAAATGTTATAATATGAAATTTACACTCACACACCTTGAAAACTAGATTTAAAAGAAATAAATTGTTCATACTTGGTTCGATGAGACTCTATTTTTCTGTCTGAGCTTTGATTAACAAATCACAAATGACAACATGTTTGTAACATGTAGAGAGTTAGAGTGGAATAAGGGCAGGAGAATGATGGTGATGATTTACTTCTAGTATATCGAACTAGCACGGACCCTTCCACAATATAGCTGTATTCCGGCTGGTGAGGCGCTAACGGATGCAATAAATGTTGGCGATACTAATGGCGGCATATCTCGTGTACGAGTAACCCTTGCTTCCAAAGAACTGTCTTTGGCTAGTGTAAACAATTCAAGTCACGAACAACGCTACAAGGTGACAAGGATGAGATGCTGGCGGATTACAACTTTGCACAATGTAAGAAATTCTGATATTCCTTTTGGTTCCTATTCCTAGAAGCACACGTCCGCAGGAATTTAACTTCTATTACTTCCTTTTCATGCACATGTCCCTTGGATGGAGCAAAATAAGCAATATATAATATATGTATAAGCGTTTTTCGTCATAGTTTAGTATTATATTAACGAATATATTGTTCTCCCGACATAATGCTATACGTTTAAAAAAATTCTTGTGGTATCCGGCTGAGTAGAATAGACCACCCTCATTTCTTACTTTGGTGTCGTAACAGGCGACCAAGGTAAGTTGACCCACCGTGTGGTATCGAGTTGAGTAGAATAGACTACCCTCTTTCTTACCGAGGGGTAAAGGTAACGACTAAGGTAAGTTGACGTCAAGCAGGCGACCGGTCGTAAAATACGTAGCCAGATCATGTGACAACATGTTTGTAACATATTGCAACCCCGCTTAGATTGAGATAAGGGCAGGAGGATGATAATGTCACTAATGAATAAGTATCATCCCCACTTATTAGAAATAGAGAACGCTGCTAATAATATATGAAGACAATCGAATAAATAAGTCGCATAAAATTATAATGGTAACATGAAATTTTACAAGTGGATCTAATTCTAATATCACCTGAATAACTATCGTATCTTTATACTAATGTAGTAGTAGTAATACGGACACCATTTACAATTTACTGTTGCAATTTTATGCTACTTTAAGTTGAATTTTAATCACTGGAATAAATATTAATCGTACATAATGCATCGGGATTTATTTAACTATAGTTTAGTTGCAATATTAGACGATAATTATTTTAGCTTAAGAAAATTACGTAAACCTATCAATGACTCTATCAATTGAGTATACCAGTCAATGAACTGGTTTAGGAATTATATAGGTCGTATTCGATTAGTATATCCAACTAATATTATAGATGGAAAGTCTGTTTGATGGTTCGTCTGTTACATTTTCACGACTAGTCCTCTTGAACGAAATTGATGAGAATTGGTACAATCGATGCTTATATACCGGGCTAACATATGGGATAAAAAAAATATTTTTACTTCAGTAATAGGAAAAAGCAATATATTGCATAATTGAAGATATTTTAACTTTATAACTTAACGGAGCTGAAGTTGCGGGTACTACTTGTCTTGAGATCGCGTGGCGCGGAAATCTGAATAGAATCATATTCAGCAGACGTCTATCAGTTAAAAAGTATGAACAAGATATTTAAATCCTATTTAATTATATCAAATATAAAGATGCATAAATAATAATATAATTAAAGTTTACGGTTTCAACAATTGTATCCAGTTTTATATACTAGATGCATAAAATATGATTAACTTCATTGTATTATGAAAAGAGTAACTCAAGTTTTTGCTCGCATCTCGATAATACCTACTTTTTCTTATATTATTAATGAATCAACTGCGGAATTAATTCAAAAGTCATTTTAAAGGTTAGTTGATTAATAAAGGTAATTAATAAATATATCATAATATGAGACTTCTTCTGCCTATAATTTGATCCTCAAGTTGTTGCTTTGATAATCGTTTTTAAAATAAATATTTTATGTAGTGACCTCATCTGCAATGATCAAGGAAAATACTAAAATATTTCAGAACTTATTATCAAACTGTGAATGTCATGTGTATATTGAAATATTGTATTCTCCGTTCGCAGACCGATAATAGACTTAAGACGCCAGCTTGTCATTCCCAAGTATATAGCGACTCTTTTACCGTTAAAGCTGTGAAACTGTGGAATGTACTTCCCCGACACATAAGATAGTCTAAATCTATGAGAATTTTTAAACATCGATTAAAAAATTTCTATCTGAATCAATAATACATAACTATTGTCATATAAATATATGTATGCGTTTTTATAAGTATAGTATCTGTTATTATATGTATAATATGTGTGTACTTATTTGTATTTATGTATAGCAAATTAACATATATATTTAAGTATTTATGTTATTATGCTCTATTTGTGTAACGTAGAATGTAATATTAATAAGTAAGTTTATCGATTTTATTAAGTACAGTCCATCTTGTGCACGTAGGGGTTGTCTGTAAGAGATCACTTTTGGTGATAAGACCGCCCTTGCACTTCTGCTTTCTTCTTATTTCTCTTGTGTTTGTTTTCTGTTTACTTGGTGTGCAATAAAGAATTATTATTATTATAATTATATTTAATATATATATAAATATCATGCGCTTATCCTTAGTTAGTTAAAAATTTTGTCATACTTTTATATATTTATATTACTACGGCTTCTACTTTACACATTTTACTTCGCTAACTGTATGAAACAACGGCTATGAAAAGCTTCCCATCCATATCCGAACAAAAGTAATTTAAAAAAGTATTTTGTTTAAGCGTTAGATCTATACAATAATTCAATTTTAGTATTTTTTGAAGTAAATTCAAGAATATAATGTCATATAATACTACATTATGTAAATGCAGGGGCACTTCTTGTATAGTAATTTACAGATACTATAACTAAACTACTTTGCTATAATCCACGTGTGTTAAGCGAATGTATGTAATGCTAAGTGTATGAAACAGGCAAAATTCACGTACGTTACACATGCAGGACATGTCACTACACGTATCCCATAACGCCTCCACCAGCAACAATGCACACAACCACCATCAAAATTTCGACGATTGTTTCGCCCCGAAACCAAGGCACCATCAGGAGGATAGGCTCCACGACAAAGTCGTAATCGTGGTTGTGTGTATTGCTGCTGGTGGGGGCGTCTTGGGATGCGTGTGGTGACTTTCCTTTGTCCTGCACGTGTAAGGTACGTGAATTTTGCCTGTTTCATACACTTAGCATTACATACATTCGCTTAACACACGTGGATTATAGCAAAGTAGTGCTGTTATAGTTTCTGTAATATGGAATTCCGCAAGGTAACGCCTGCTTCTATAAATCCTAATTTTTTGCTGTTCACAGGTAGACCGTTCGCAATCTAACGGTGAAGAGTCTCCCCTCGCGGAGTCCGGCAAAAACTTCGAATTGTCCTTTGAATATCTGATAACAAAAGACAATTTAGTGTGGGTGACACTCAAGACGGAACATGCTATTTTTATTAGCGTTTGTTTACAGGTATAAGATTTAAAATAATTTTCAGCGTTTCAAATTCTTCACGGCAGACAGACTATTTCCTTTGCCTTAAAGGCAATGTGAATTTTATATATAACTGCACACAAGTTTTTCACGAAATGCTGGTTCTCTGGATTACAGTACGTCTTGTTATAATTTCATGTATCTGGTATAATAACGTTTTGTGTATAATATTATCAAAAGTAGCTATTTAAATTTTATGCATACCTTATTTATACCTCGTCATGCTTTATGCCAGTGAATCGATGTAGAATTTCTCGTTCTCATACGAACTTCCGCATGCAATTTACATAATTACAAAATTTTTATATAACAATACTAGCACTTACTAGCGCTTCGCTGGACTTAATTTAAAGAAGTAGTAAAAAACTGGTCTGTGTCAGTTTAAAAAATATTACAATCGCAGCCACACTTTACAAGAACATCCGCTGGGTCATTTTAAAGATTTCCTGAAAATTTCATTTGTATCGATCCAACCGTTTCGGAGTCTATGAGAGACATACAAGCTAACACATTCATTTGTATATATATTAGCTGCGCCCGCGGAGTCACCTATGTTGAAATTTGTGTGTCACAAAGTTTTTACCGTGTAAATCCCGACCGCGGGAATTCTAATGTAATGTAATGTAATGTAATACCTATGGTACCTTAATACCTAGGTATTAAGTTTTTGAAGGTATTTATTTTTGCAATTTTTTTTAATAATAAAAACTTACAAAAATCTGTTCAGTACATTTTGAGAAAAGCGATCACATAGACAGCTTTTGGGGACTGTGTTTTATAATATGTATAGAAGAGGACAATGTGTAGTCAAAATTTAAAATTATGACAAAGACAACTTTTTGTTTTATACCTGCCAACATAAAGCAAAATAAGTTTATATAAAGACTAGCTGTGCCAACAACGGCTTCGTCCGCGTGGAATTCACTGATTTGCGAAACTTGTCCCGAATTTTCGAAATTTTAAGCATAAGTTATTGTGAGTTAACCTTGTGAGATAGAGACATGCTATCGCGCACTTTTTTGTAGTATTTTATATATCTACAATTCTCTACTACATTACTTTAGCGTATCTCTGGTGGTTTAAACAGCGCACGCGACTAAAGCTCCCAGCAGGCAAGTTTTTTAACAACTGCGCGATCTCTTCAACACAATACAATATATAGTACATATCGGTACTATGTAGTACCGATATGTACTATGTATGTACCTAAACCATCCGGAAGTATTGCACCATCTTCTGGTGAAAACCGTACCAAAATCCCTTTAGTAGATTTTGAGAATTTTGAAAAACTCCATCATATGCTTGACAAGAGTGCTAGTTTTTCGGCCATATCGCCTGGAAGGAAGGTAGCAACCTAGAGCAACTTCTTATCACCGGAAAAGTTGAGGGCAAACGCTCTAGAGGCCGTAGTCTTATCAGATGGTCAGACCAGATCGGCTCTTCCTTGAATACTCACTTACACAATGCTCTCCACGATGCCAAAGACAGATCCAGATGGCGAAACATCGTCAAAGAGAAAGTACTTCCTCAAATGGGGAATCACGACCCTCAGTAATGGGGATATCGACACGAGGAGGAGGAGATTTTGGGAAAATCGATTACATACAGACAGTTTTTTAGAACAAGCAATATAACAGAACTAACTATTTTGCTATAATCCGCACGGGTTAAGTGAATGCATGCAAAGCCAATGTGTATGAAGCAGGCAAAATCTACGTACCTTATACATGCAGGACAAGCCACCACATGCACCCCTTGGGGTGAATTGCGCCTTGGCGCAATTCACCAGCAACAACGCACACAAAAGCAGCATACACACCCACCACCACAATCTCGACGATCGTTTCGCCCCGAAACCGAAGCATCATCAGGAGGATAGGCTCTATCCTCTTGATGATGCTTCGGTTTCGGGGCGAAACGATCGTAATGCATTACGATTTTTGTCGTGGAGCCTATCCTCCTGATGATGCTTCGGTTTCGGGGCGAAACGATCGTCGAGATTGTGGTGGTGGGTGTGTGTGCTGCTTTTGTGTGCGTTGTTGCTGGTGGATGCGCCTTGGGGTGCATGTGGTGGCTGGTCCTGCATGTATAAGGTGCGTAGATTTGCCTGCTTCATACACATTGGCTTTGCATGCATTCACTTAACCCGTGCGGATTATAGCAAAGTAGTTAGTTCTCTTATATTGCTTGTAATATGGAATTGCGCAAAGTAACGCCTGCTTCTATAAATCAGTTTTTTAGAACTAAATTTTATAAGTATAGATTGAATATTCTTATTTTTCCAGTCAATAGTGGACGAACTGATGCGTCAAAAGAACGGTGACGGTCCGACATCTCCGCGGTGCAAACGCGCCAGTCTCACATACCTGCGCCGCGACGGCTCGACGCATCTCATCACTCCATCTTCCTCCAGTGACACAATCAGCTCTGCTGTGAGTATCCTCACAGAAACTAGTCATTAATTTCCTCCTCCTCGCGTCGTTTTCCTCAATTCTGAGGGTCGTGACCCCCTCTACGGATTAACTTGTTACGGACAATATTGCGCCAACGGTGTCGGTTCCTCGCAACGTGGATGGCTTCGTGCATCTGACTGTCGAGAGTGGTGCGGATTTGGTCTGCCCAGAGCATGGGACTTCTTCCTCGTGGTTTCTTCCCCTGTACCTTGCCGGTGATGACTATTTTTTCAAAATTGTCACCGTTCTTCTGGGCGATATGACCGAAATACTCAAGAATTCAAGTCATTAATTTAGAAAGTTCTTAATTCTCCTGCCCTTTACCACTCTCAGTGAAGTCGATACAACATGTTTTTCGCCTGCATTCACTTTTAACATTCGTCTATACATTGGAGTGGTATAGTAAAGTACAAAAAACATCCAGAAGGATCAATTCTTCCCACTCTTGGTGGAGTCGACACGTTTTTCGCTTCCACTCACTTCTATCTTTCGTCAATTTATCGATATAGATAAATATCAAACATCCAGAAGGACCAGTTCTCCCAGAAGGAAAAATTGTAATTTTTTCCTTTTGGAATAGGCATAATATAGTAATATATAATAAGGGTATTTTACAATTAAAGTTCGAACGAAGTGACAATTATTACTAGCGGTTTTTTATAGTTACTAAAATAATGCATATTCTTAACTTAGCTTAATCTGGGGAAAACATTAAATCCATAAAAATCTAACAAAATTAGTAACAATTCAAATAGTAAAAATGTTAACAAAATATTTTATGAAAATCTTGCTTTTAGAATGGCGATTCTTCCGGAAGTTCTAGAGAAATATTCTCAGTTCAGAAATTGACGGAGAAGTTTGCTACCGTCGCTTTTAAATCGGGAAAAGATTGCGTGGAGAACAATGCATTTGAAGCCATTGGCGATGAGGAACTGTAAGCAACTTTAGTAGTCATTCCCTTACTGGAAATGACAGTCGAAGATTTGTCTTTAACATGCTCATCAGAATATATGTAAATCCAACTTTACCCAAAGAAACAAGGTCACGGAAGAAATTGATGTCAATATTATTTACAAAATTTTTCTCTATTTAGCTATATTTTATGTACATATCATGTTTTTACACCTTTTTTACTTATAGTTATTTAAGATTAATGTATGCCCAAAATTGTATGTTTGAAACGTTCGAATTTCTTCTGGCCATAGACTTGCCATAAATCGATAGCAAAAATTTAAACTTTTTAGTGAATACAAATTGTATATTATACAGTATTGAACAATTGAAATTGTATATCAATGTAAATAATATGATTAAAAAGAAACTTAGCCAAATTAGATTAAGCAAAATTAAATATTATAAATATATCATAACAGAGATAAATATTGTAAAAACTCGAAGATTAATAATATTTAAAATATTATTAATTAAAAAAAATATTACTATGCAGGATAAATATATGTTTTATTTCTTACATATGATAGCTATCACCTTATAAGACCACTTAGAGTAATTTAGTCATATCAAGTATAGCATGTGATTGTTACTGAGAATTGAGCTGTTGAAACAACTCATTTGCAGTTCTCTGTCATTGTGTATTTTCTGTGTTAGAAAATATCACATGGCAACCCAACTTACCTAATTTTTGAGATCCGACACTCAGCAAGTGGCAAGAAAACCCATATCATTCTCTCAAAGTCGAGTTAATATTATGAAACTAAACTTCTCTTTTAAACAGTAATTAAGCCTTTAAAGTTACACTTTAGTGTCTATGTAAATAAAAATATTAATATTTACAATTTATATTGAAATTGAAGTTAGTGTAACCATTTGTTTTATTTATATTAACACATGGAAATAAAACTTTATTTCACACAAAATATTTTCAAAGAATTTTAATAAAGTAAAATTATAATGTATGTAAAAACCCATACAAATTTAACAACAATGCATGTTACTTAATATCACTGGTTACAAATGTCACTAAGCTTTGGGCTTTTAACTATGTGTTTAAAACTATAGCATCTTAAAAAAAAAATATTCAAATAATAATTTTATTTGTGCTCATTACAAATTAACTCCTGAAATAAAAAATATATCTTTTTCAAATATTGTTGGAAAAAAATGTCATTCAATGTTTTAAGATTTATTATTTAACTGCTTGCTTAAGTTTATTTTGTCACTAAAAGATAGTTTTAAATAGAAGTCTGTCTATTTGTAGAAATAATTAGAATTTTATAGTGTTATATACTATCATTTTTAAACAATTTGGAATATAACTATCCAGTAGTATTATTGTTAAAACAGTTACAGTAGATTAATATTAAATTCGAGTAGGTCTCGTGTTATTTTTCAATAATGAAATCAAGAACTATAACTTCTGTATATTAAAAGTAAAGCTGAGTTTGCAACAACAGTTAAAAAAATTTGCAATTCTGAAAGTAAAGGTATGAAATGGAAGCAATTTAAAGTGTAAATGTTTAATTTAATATTTAAAACCAAACACTTCCAGTTAACCTAGACTGCTAATTAATTTAGATATTAAAAAAAGATTTAATTGAACCTACTAATCTAAACTATTGTAAAAAGAATAATTGTAAGTCCTATAAACTATAAATATTTTTTCCATGGCAATCTATTGATTCTGATTTCGTTGGTATGAAATAACTTGTAATTATATTGTAGTAACTTTTCATTTTGTTAGCGTGTACAAAATCCATAGTTACTAAAAACATTTCTAAAATATACTACTACTATTTTGCAAACTATTAATATAGGTTTGTGTTGAAAATGATTTCTTAAGAAGTATACAATATATTCTTTGAGAATTTTAATTAAAATTTAAGGTTATAATACTTTGCCTTGGTGCTTCTGTGCTACATGTAATTTATCATAAAACAATAAATAAGTGGTTTGAAATACTACAACTAAATTTGAACTTTTAATAAAACTTGCTTAGATATTTTTCATAACAGAGATATTTATTTTAAGACTGAGAATATGAAGTTACAATTTTAAACTCAGATTTTGATATTTAAGTCTTTCCTACTTCTATAAACAAACCTGAAATATAGTTTTAATATTTGTTAATGGCTCCACCAATGAGAATATTAACATACTACATAATTGAAAAACTCAAAAACAAAAGTCACTATTTGTCCGTCAAATAGATACTACACAATTGATATTGTGTAATTAATTACACATATAAGTTTACTATAATAAAAAGTTCATATACTAATTTTTCAAGAGGTCATATCTTCAAGGACATACAATATGCTAATAAATAAGCCAATAAATACATCAAAATTTCTAAAGCCTTAAGACATAGGGAAATGTAGGAAATAAGTAATTACACATATTTGTTAAATAAAAACATTGTATTCAGCTACATAATGTAATATTCTGGCTATTATTTAAAATAATTAAAATATATCTTATTTCGTTATTTCAATTGGGACCATTTTTATATTTGCACATATTAATTAAGTTTCAAATTCTGTATGTATGTTTGGTCATAAATTTTATGAATCAAATATTTAGTTTTAAAATAAAATTATTTTTATAATTGAATGAAGTTTCAAAAATAATCCTTTATTAGCCACTAAATTTGATTAAGGTGGAGCAAAATTAGAATAAAATATTACAACTGCTAATATTCTTTCTCCCATTTTTCACGTTCTAGCCTTTCTTTCTTAACCTGTTCCACAATAGGTGTAAGGTACAGTTTATCTTCTTCATACTTTGTCCATTCTTCTTTAGGTAGAATTATTTTTTGCATTGACAGTTGCATAGCTCGTACCATACGAAAGTTACGTTCATCGACTATGTGAGCTGGAAGCCTTCGAAGTGCTTCCTGAACATCCTCAGTTTCATACAAACAGTCATCGCGATGTAGCCCTAAATACAGAAATAAGTCAATGTCAATTTATTGCTAGTTATGCTAATGTAAAAACACTCAATTCATTGTATAATAATACATACCGTACTTATTGAATCCAGATAGATTATAAGCCCATTTACTGAGACTACCTGTAAAACAGTTTAGTTATATAATAAGATTAAAAGGATATAAGAGCAACCAAAATTATAGAAATCACTTACTACGAAGAACGGCTGTAGTTCTTAAAGCCATTATGATAAAAATACAAGTTGGGGTTTTCACGCAAAGATTTTTACAAAATTCTTATGCGATTTGTAAAATTAAGAACTGTGAATCGAAATCATAGATTACTAACCATAGATTGCTAACTAAAATAATCGAATGTCATGTAGAATTATATTTATGGCGTGGAATCTAGTCCTTTCAACTCCTTACGAAGAATATCATAGTAAAACATAACAGAGAAACAGATTCGCAACCAAACAAAAAAGAAAAATTATGTTGTTCTAAAAAAGTAAGTAAATTAAATAAATAGAAAAGTAAGCTTATTATTATTAAATATTATTATTATTAGTATTATTACTAATAATATTATTATTATTATTATTATTATATTATTATTATTATTAGCTTATTAGTATTATTATTAAATAGAAATAGCTTAGCTAGATTTACTATCATTTTAAAATATCACTATGTATTATAATACATCGACCTCCGCTGACTGTCTATCTGTCTGTTTTTTTTTAACGATAACATTGAAAACGACTAAAATGGATTTAAATGTGATATTTTGTCACTATAGTAGTTATTATTAAAGTTTCAATGTACTTACTTAAGAATTTGTGTAAATTGCGTTAAATATGAGATAACTATTGAATGTATAATATATACTATGAAAAAATATCAAGCTCCCATCAGACCTTTCATCGCCAACGCTATCCAATTCCGAATCCGTTTGAGATATAACAAGAAAATATCTGTTTTATAGGGTTACAGAAAAGGCGTCGGTGGCTTGTATTACTTAGTTTAGTTTATTTATACCATTACCTTAAGAATTTCATAAAATTGAACTTAATGATGTCATATAATTTAAATATCTTATGAGTTGTCAATACAAAAGTAATGATACAATTATTTTGCTATAATCCGCGTTTGGTAATAAACTTTTGGTTTGTGGATACTTGAAAGTTACGTCTACATCTATAAATTATTTTATAAAATAGTTATCGCAATATTAAAACGAAGACGAAAATAAATTCTCGAGTCTGCCAAGAGAGTGGTCGTATCAAGCGATCAGGTTATTCAGGTGTGAAAATCGAAAACATTATTATATATGGGTGCCCATTAGTTTTAGTTTTATAATAATTTCTAAGATATTCGTGAAAATTATTATGAAACTATGGTTAAAAGATTATTAATTACCGATCGCATTATTGGTAACTAGTTTCTGCATTTCGTTTTGCATTCTTATGAGATATCAAATTATACGATTATTGAAAGCACGATAAACAGAAAATTGGGTTTTGCCTAAAAGCAAATGTCACATTTGTGAACTTTGTCCAATGCGAATGTCAATAATAAAAAAAATAATGAATACAAGGAAAATAAATAAAAGAAATATATTTCAAAGTTTAAACCAGAGAAAACGATGAAATAATCATTTGATTATAGCTAGTAGTTGTTAAAATGAAGTTTTTATTTATTAAAGAAAATATCAAGATATTGTTCAAGTTTATTTAGGACATATTGTTGTTAATTATATACAGTGGAAATCAAATTTTGAAATATTATTTTTTTGAACATACAAGTTGCACGGAGACATTCGTGATTTTAATGTTGAATGCGAGCAAAAACGAATGGTAATGCTGCGTTGCTCGTGCCCGTTTCGTGTCTCTTATCAAGTTATTTGTTTGTTAGTTTTCATGCCCTCGCTCGACCCCCTAGTTCCTTGGCCCGCTTATCACTATCAACACCAATAAAATGAGACGACGGAAGGTAATTATCTCACATTGTGTTGTACGTTCATGCACAATTGTTCATCTGAAACATTCCGTGATTAGCTATTAAAATAATTTGAGTATTCTCTTTGAGTTGTAAGTTAGTTTTAACTTGTTGTAATTTTTTGTTCATCCTGTATCCAAGAGGAGGAATGCCAAGTGACTGTCGGGACTGTTTGGGAATTCGTTTTCGAATTAATACCCTGCACCAGACCTGGAAGTGGCTGCATCAGACAATTGCTCTACATGAATATTTGATCTCCCTCTCTTCGGCAGACACTGACGCCAGCTGTTCAATAATTTAATGAGTTGAACATTTAAGTGTATTTTTATTTAAACTATAGACTGTTTATTTTAAAAATTTAGATTTAAGGAATTGCCTGTCTAAACTTCATACAAAAAAGTGTCCGTTTTTCATAACTCATTAAAAATGGCACAATCAATGATCAGAAGGTTTGCTGTGAGCAACATGTTTGTAATGATCGGCTTGACAAGAAGAGCCAGTTCTCGTGGCCTGAGTGTGGGCAAAGAACTGGCTGGAAAAAAGGCCTGTAATGAGTTACCGCCAGAGGGGGAGGTCACAAAGTCAGTGTTTATGTCACAATCAACAGACATTTATACCAACTTAGCTTTAGAAGATTGGATGTATCGAAACATGGACTTTAATTACCATCATGTTATGATGGTATGGCGTAACGAGCCATGTGTTGTAATTGGAAGACATCAAAACCCTTGGTTAGAAGCTAATGTGCCATACTTGGCTGAAAAAGAGATAGCCTTGGTTCGACGTAACAGTGGTGGTGGCACTGTATATCATGACCGTGGAAACCTTAACTTAACATTTTTCACACCTAAAGAGAGATATGACAGGAAGTACAATTTGGAGCTCATCAAAAGAGCACTCTACAGAGGTTTTGGAATAAAATCCATGATCAATGATCGTGATGATATCATAGTGAGGGACAAATACAAAGTATCCTTTTTTATAACAATATTTTCCTATTACATTATTTTATTTAATGCTTAAGTATAACTATAACTAGCTAAGGCTTAATATTTTTTAGTTTTTAAAATCATAAGAAACTCTGGCTACTCAGTTGCGTTCTAGTATCTACATTATGAGAATGACATAATTAAATATAATACAATGTTATTTCAGTAATTACTATGACTGCTGTTGATTGTTTACTTTTTCTCTCACTTTCATATTTCAATACAGTGATTTGATATCATACATATGAAAATTAACATCATTGTGTTTAACGTTTATGAGAATATTTCACACACTCATTGATATCATTGAATTAAATCTTTTACAATTATGATGGCAGTGAACCAATTCTTAGGAGTACCATACTGTAAATATAAAAAAGATCTGTATCTTTTTAATAATATTCATAAGGAAATTGATATATACACTGTCACTATGTTGTTTGTCACTGTTGTTGCCTGTATTTGATTATAACTTGCTTCCATTTGTTGTTTTTTAACCGGGCAAATTTTGTCACAATTTCCATTTTGATAGGTCCACTTAATTACATCACTATTTTAAATTTATTACATAGCTAGTTTATAATACCCATTGAGTGAATAAACCAGAGAATCTAATTATATAATTAAGTTTATTTCCAATTCATACCCTTTTTTGGTCTTAACACCTTCAATTGCTGGTCACCTTCTTTCTTTTATAACTGTTATATCACAGTGAGGGATGTTGTTAATAATTCACTTGGCACAGCACCTTACCTTATTGCTTTGACATTGCTGCACAGTGTAGACCATTGATATTTCGATCACAGTGTGATTATGTTTATCTCTATTGTCACATTATTCTGGGTCTCTGTCTGTTACATTAATTGGGTCCCTGTCTGGCCTTAGCTAGCTATCTAGCGGTCTTTCATTACATGAGCCACACTGATAGTCTGTACAGTTGTCTCATTCATGTCATCATAGCTTCAGAGGCTTCTTAACTCTCAGCTTATAAGGCCTATAGATAACGATTAAGTTTTTAGTCCATATGCCATCACGGGCAACGCGGAGTGTTGTAATCACTTTAACGCCCTTATACCATCGAGCATTGTGTGCATCGTGTAGAACTTTCGTTATAACGACATTACAACCCTTAAATGAGTTAAGGTCTTAGAAAGTTCTGCTCATTATTCTATCTGATATCGTAATTTTTATGAAGTGCCTGCCATGTTACATCCGTCAAATGTTAGAGACGAAGCAGTTGGATATGGTACATTCTTTGGCTTTTGCTGTAACTAAATCATATCATGTGAAGTCATTGTTGATGATTTTCTTAGCGACGAACATTAGATCTCTGGAACAGCTGCCAGATTAGGACGCCTGACCAGTTATCATCACTGCACACTACTAGTCAACGCCGATAAGGCAGATCTCAGCAAAGCACTGGCTAAAAGAGAGGTGAGTACTTTGTGTTTTGTGAACTAAAATACTACAGAATATAGCATGCTTTTCAAGAGTTTGTACAAAAAACATCAGAATTTTTTTCCGATATAAATCATGATTCCAAAGAAGAACCAAAATTCTAGATTTTTATATACATATATTTAACTTTCGCACCGCGTGTCGGTGCTAGTGCAACATAACACGGTTTTGATTTGCTCATATGTCATAGGTCGTCCGTGTTCAATATGACTCATTTTATTGTCTTCAGTTTTATTAAATATAAAATTGATATTGCACCAAAATGATTGTTTCTTATAAGTAAGAAACGAAAGCCTATCAATACCATATAATTATACAAATAGGTGAACTTTCTAATTATTCAAAATAGTATATTCAATGTTAACTTTACCATTTATTAGTTTCGAAACCAAACCTTAATCTGCAAAAAAAATATTAAAGCATTTCCTACATTTAATATTGAATTTGTTAAATGACTTCAAATACTTTCGTAGAAATGTTTCTACGAGCGATTCACTGTCTAGTAAAAATTAAAGAAAAGTGATAAACTGTATTTGCTTTTACCTAATTTTTTACCATAATAACTTTTAGATTATTGTATTTGAAACTGAAATATGATTCAATTGTCATTAACTATTAAAGGAGCTGTGATAGCCCAGCGGTGAGACCGTGCGACTCTTTCTAGGGGAACACGAGTTCAAACCCGGGTAGGCACCAATGAGTTTTTCTATTAAAACTCATGTGTCTAATTGATAATTGCAACTTATCACACGCTTTTCAGTGAAGGAAACCATCGTGAGGAAACCTGCATATCTCTAGAGAATTCTAGGGATATGTGTAACCTACCAATCCGCATCGGAGCAGCGTGGTAGGTCTTAGCTCCAATCCTTCTCTCCAAAAACGGAGAGAGGAGGCCTTAGTCCAGCAGTGGGCATAACAACGGGCTGTTACTTTTATTAAAGTTTTTTGGTTTGTTTTTAAACTAATTATTTTTTGCCCACTAACATTATCTGTGCCACTAACATTAACCCGACCTTTTCTCCCTATCACGTACGTTAAGGACATTTAATTTGATATAGCATGGCATACAGACAAACGCGACGCAATCGACGCCGTCCCCTGTCATCAACCTGAATGATGTGGACAATAAAGTCACCGTGGAGGCCCTTCAGAATGCTATCGGATACGAATACTTAAGAACTCCTGCGCTGCGTTTGGAAGATGGCGGGGAAAAGCAGATTTCGATGCAAAGAGGCTTTCAATTCATAAACCCCACTGATGACTGGTTCCCAGGTTTGTTACTTTATAAATTTATTCAATAACCTTTTTTTATGCTTAAATAGTAAGGCACAGATCCATCCAACTGTAGTCACAGGCAATCTAGTGGTTAAAAACACAGTACGTACTAATTTGAGTTGAGTTTGTGATAGTGAAACGTGTGTAGTGCTTGTGTATTGTGGTGGAAGTGGTGGAGGTTTGTGCTTGTGTTTTTACGAATCCTGCATGTAACGGGTATGAAAAAACCTGATAGTCCACTATACATTTAGCACTATATATTTTTTCTATTTACTGTATCGCGGATTATAGCAAAATAATTTTATTATTACTTTTGTATTATGGATCTCAAATTCAAATTCTAATTCAAAATATTCTTTATTCAAGTAAACTTGTAAACAAGTGCTTTTGAATCGTCAACTTTACTGCTGGTTCGGAAAGCTGTTCCTACCGAGAAGAGCCAGCAAGAAACTCGGCGGTTGCTCTTTTTAAAATATAAATCTTAGAACTAGTTACATTTATTTATTACTGTCTTGTACAGGGTAGAAGCGCATCTATATCCACACATCCTTGTCATCTAAGTAATCTTCAACAGTATAGTGAGCTTTCTGTATCAGCCTCTTTTTAACAGTGGTTTTAAACTGCTGTAATGGCATGGCCAAAATTGATTTCGGAATTTTATTATAGAATCTTACACCCATACCCACAAACGATTTACGTACTTTTGCTAGGCGCAAAGCAGGAGTCGCAAGCTTATGTCGGTTCCTACTTTGTCTATTATATACATCACCTATCGTTTTATAATTCTTTATATTTTTATGTACAAAAGTTACATTGTTCAAAATATACTGTGAAGCAAATGTGAGAATACCTATTTCCTTAAGAAATTTCTCCGCAAAGTAACGCCTAATTCTATAAATTGTTTATCATATTACTTTCCTACAGGCCTTTCTGAGCTGAAGAATGAGCTAGAATCATGGGAATGGGCTTACGGGCGAACTCCAGAGTTCACAGTGAGTCGATCTTTTCCGGTGCCTGTTGAACTCCTTTCACAGTCCAAAATCTATTCCGCTACTCAAGAATTGGTCATCTCAATGACAGTAGAGAAGGGCCTTATTAATGACGTCACACTGAACGTTCCTCAGGGATTAATGGAGTCAGGATTTCACGGGGAGGCGTCTGTAATCACTCATCTAAAAGGGAAAAGGTTCACATCCGAAGCACTGTCTGCTCTCGAAGATGCGATGTTGACGCGCAATTTGGGCCGCGAATTAAAACAGCTGGACGAAAAGGAACAGTTTGTTGCAAAGTGTTTCGATCAAGTCGTTAACACTATATAAATTGTTATTAACGAAATCCATTTGGTGCTATGTATATTTTTTATTGTAAATATTGTCTGCTTGTAAATTTGTGTATGCTGAATAATCCTTGACTTAAGTTATGATAACGTTTATTAGTATAATGGTCATTATTAATATTAACGGACAATTAATGGATTTTGGACAATATTTAACGTAAACGGTTTCATAATTTCATAATTTTTCTAAAAATTTCAGATTCATGGTACACATTTGAGTTACTTAATTTGATATCTACCGTCGTATTTAGCTATTTTTTTGTATAATGTGCATATGTGGCACCAATTGAGTGTTGCTACAATTTTATGTGTAATGGATTTGTGATATTATTTTGTGAATTTATTTCAATATCGAATTAACAATGGACTCGACTCTTATTTTTCGTTTATATTCTAACGGCTTACATAATTCGCTTTGTTATTATGTGTTCTTTTAGTTTAGTTTAATTTAATTTTTTTAGCGATTCGTAACTAAATATTTCTACATTTGTTCAGTAAAGAGAATTTTGTTGGAATATTTTCTTACGAGATTCTAATCTAGTATACGGGGGCAGTGCAGTGCAGCATATACATTTTTGATATTGAGCAGAAGTTAAGACCAGTTAAATCTCTGAAAGTTCTTTACTTTTTCACAAATCCGTGAGATTACTTAACTTTTACACGTTGTTGTTATTCTATTTCAATGAAAATGAATGATGACTTAGAAACGTTTTTAATGGAAAACCTTTCACTATGTTTGAGATCAAAATACGAGCAGACGATTCGATTTAAGTTTTATGATATTGAAGGGCTAGAATGTGATGAAATTTAACACACTCTAATATCCTTACTTAGCGGTGTAGTGAAGTAGAAGTAACAGCCTGTTACTATGCCCACTGCTGGGCTAAGGCCTCCTCTCTCCGTTTTTTTTTTTGGAGAGAAGGATTGGAGCTAAGACCTACCACGCTGCTCCAATGCGGATTGGTAGGTTACACATATCCCTATAATACTCTAGTGATATGCAGGTTTCCTCACGATGTTTTCCTTCACCGAAAAGTGATAAATTGAAATTATCAGTTAGACACATGAGTTTTAATAGAAAAACTCATTGGTGCCTGCCCGGATTTGAACTCGTGTTACCCTAGAAAGAGTCGCACGGTCTCACCGCTAGGCTATCACAGCGGTGTAGTACACCAATTAAAAAAAATCAAAACTTACATTTTTCTTCTACATATTATGCCGTACTGCCCTACCACCAAGTGATGTAGGCATAAAATACCCGCGAATCGCACGCATGTGCTGAACGCTACAAGAATGCATCATATCATTTGTTTTAATTTAAATTTTTAAACAGAATTAATATATCTACCCATTAATTCATCGACTTAGAGTATTGCCATTATTTAGTCATAGTCTGCTTATTAGTATTGCCCTTTTTTAACACGTAACTTGTATTCACGCGTTGATACTATCTTTTAAATGAGTTACTCGTTTTGTTAAGACATTGATTTTTATTATTACAAAGGTAATAATAAAAATTACTAAAAGTAATTTTTAAGTAAGCAAAATATTTTTTATCATTACTTTTGTATTATGGATTTCCGCAAAGTAACGCCTACTTCTATAAATTACATTGGGGTTTAAAAACTTTATTTACTAAATAATTGTATGTTGGAGTTAGTGATAAAAACTGAAACTGAAGTTTTAAAGAGCCCCTACCGCACTAAAGGAAAGTAAATGTCCAAATTTACAAATAAAATGTATAACAGTCATTCCCGTCTTAATCCATACCTTTATATTATATACCTACTTAATACTACTTATAAATCATTACGTAGTTTGTATGTCATAACGTTTTTATGTTTAGACTATTATTAACCAAGATCATTTCATCACTCATTTGCACAATTTTTTAAATCTATTAAGCGGGTCCTTTTTTGTATGAAATGGACGCATAGATTAATTAAGGCTTTACTTAAGCGATTAACATTTAAGTGATATTATTTTATACTATTGATTTGATACAAATTAAATCTGTTTAATTTTGTATTGAAATAAAGCTTTAAGTTGAATTGATATTGATATTTTCGTTACTGCACTTCAATGTCCTAATATTTACGAACTCAGAAAATTACTCGTCCTAAATTTAACAAGTTTAAGACTAAAACGGTTATTCCGTCGAGTTTCTTGCTGGTATTTTATAGTAGGAGCAACATTCTGAATTAGTAATTCATTATTAATTTTGGTGATTCGAAAATGCTTTCAAAAATATATTGGAATAATGTTATTCAAGAAATCTTTACAGCATATTTGAATGACATCTCAAGGGGAAGGTTGTACCGTGATAGACGCAGAATGTGTTGATTACGAACTATCTACTAATGATTTGAGTTATGTAGCTTCAATAAAGCAATAAGTTGGTGCGTCGTGCGCGCACTAGTACTGGATTAACGAAAATATGCGTTTGTCCTCGCACAATAAAACTTGCTTATGGCTTGCTCTTCCTCTCGCTTTCTGAAGTGGTGGTCGATGGCCGGCGCATGCGCAGCCAGTTCGCGTTCGATCTCAGTGCGCGCGCACCGTGCGCCATTTTGATTTATTGCGCGTTGTTATGACGACCGCGTAAACAGTATAATAGCGGGAGTTTTAAAATACGTTGAAGTGTTTGCTCATGTTCCTAAGGCCTAGTTACGTGAAGTAAGTATCTGGGAAATACAACAGAAAATAGAAAAAAATTAAATGTTTCGATTAAGTTTTTTTTTTTAAAACGGAACTTGCAAAAAACATATATTCTAACACTAACAGAATATAAAAAACTTCTTTTAGAATATTAAAATGACGAATTAAGAAAACATTTTTAAGTTAAATTAATATACAGATTAAAAATAAAGATGACATTCAAAGTATTAAATTAAAAAAATGAATATTAATTAATAAAATTGTGATTTATATTCAGAGGATGTTTAAATTTATGCAATGCTATTGGTCAAAGTCGGAAGTCATGTATTACATGTTCAATGTTAAATGTGCCAATAACCATTATTTTCGTCCAGGTCGTGATCTTGAACTTCGTAATATTCTGTATATTGAAATATACTATATTATATAACATGTCACGCTGATTATAATATTATACAAATAACTTTGAAATTTAATATCCACTGGATATTGAACGTTATTATTAAAATTCAAATGCTTGTTTTCGTTATAGTTGAACTTTGACTCGAATTATGTTTGTTACCTACTTTATTATTTATTGTTTATATTACTTATCTGTGACAAAATTCCACTAACCCACTTAAATTCTAATCTTACGAAACGTTATTAGGAGGAACGCGACAAACAGGCGTAGGTATGGCATTGGGAAAATCATCCGTTAATGTTTTCCACATGGAAAGCTCGGTTAGTTGATCGGACGTATAAGAAATTAGTGTTGTCAGTGAAACTCATTTACAGACAAAAGTCCTTTTGTCCTGAGTAGATTTGTGGGTATCTCTTTTACAGTCTTCTTTTGTTACTTTTGTTTCAGATAATATTATGGAGTTATCTATAGATTGTTTTATCGTCATCAAAAAGGTTTTAAATTATCCTAATATCATATTATATTAATACTCTTAAACGGTCTTTGGCATCTCAGGTTATAATTTTTATATATATTATTTTAAAATGACATTACTTCGTACTCATCCATTTTGCAATAATGCAGTGTCCTTTCGGTTACTACAGCCAAATAGTCAGAATTGTGTCATTTTGTAGGAATCATGGGAGCTGATTTATCTTCCTTTTTATAAAAAAAAAGTATAAGATTAATAATATTATTAATTACATTTTTTTTATTTGTGGAATACTCTGTGTTTTTAATTTATTTAATTAAATTATATTATTTGATTATTTTATGAGACATAACGTGTCGCATAAAATCTTATAATTAATCTTTCGTCATAAATATCAAAGAAAAATTATGTTGATATGCTATAAAAACAATATTTCAAATAAAATAATTTAGAATATTTTACCAGGAAAATATTATCTTCAATAATTCTAATGTTTTATTTTTACAAAGCATCATCAGTTATGACCTTAACCTTGTCACGAGATTTTTAATATAACCACAACTAAACGGCTATAAGTTATTTAAGGTCATAAGTTCTATTTCCGGCTTAATATTTTAATATAATAATATAAATAAGTTCATATAGGTTCAATTAAATTATCTTTTCTGTAAATTCTGAAAACGTTTCTGGCGTGGCAGTGCTTTTAATCGTTTTTTTTTCAATTAGGTGAAAATCCGTTATGCAAAGTATCACTGCATTGTCAATTTCTTGTTTAGTAGTATATCTTGCTTATGTATTAAATAAATACTTACAAGATAGGTAGATTATAAGTATCAATAACCTTTATTAATATTATTTTTATTTTATAATAGGAGAAGTAATAGTGGAGCTGTAAAAATTAGCAATGTTAAAAGACTATAAATTACTTTTTATAATTGCAAAAATTTAACGCAAAATAGATATGTAATGACGAGTGATGAAACTCATATGACCAAACGTGTTAAATATGAGTGTGGATGGATTTGTAAGTACAAGGAGCCCTAAAAAGAGTTGGTTGGATTGTTTGAAGTATGACCTGCATATAAAAGCAGTAGCGCCGTAGTTGACGAATGATAGGAGAAAATGGAAGAGAAAAACATATTGTGCCGACCCGCTTAGAGTGGCATAAAGGCAGGAGAATTATGATTAAATTTAATGCAAAACAGTACTTAAAAAAATAATATTATACAATAAATTATATTAGAATCATATTTTTAACAAAGAAGTTTTAAAACCTCAAATATCACGAGTATATCAATCCTACGAACAACGTTCACGCATATTTTGTTGTAAAAAAATATTGTGATGCTGATTACGCGTTGTTACATCTTAAAATTGCATTAAAGTAGTTGTTGAAATGTTCCGTTTTGTGTTTGTTACATCTCTATGTAGGCACTTGGGAAATTACGCAATAGTTGGATTGCGCTATGATCTTAGATGGCTTCTGTTAGAATTCTACTTTGAACTTACATGACCGGCGTGCTTCGTTATGGTTGCCAAAGTGTTATATTAAGTTACCTCTCGGTTCAGCGGTATTTCTTATTTTATATTTTTAGTATGATAAAATTAGCGTCTGGCTACGATATCGCTAGATGGAAAGCGAATGATGAAGTCCAAGGTGGACCGTGGTTGCTGATGTAATGTCGGTCTATTTGCTTTTTTCGGTCGGTTATTCGTTATCTATTTTCTAATCACAATTTATGTGATTCTTCGACTCTAGATGTATTTGATTATTTATTTAAAACCTTATATGTATACATTTACTAATTGTCACCGCCGCGCCGTGTAGTATCGGACTGAGTAGAATAGACCACCCCTTATATCTTACCGACGCGACGTGTTGTAAAAGGCGACTAAGGTAAGGTAATAATAATAAATCCTACTAATCCTACTAATATTATAAATGCGAAAGTTTGTGAGTATGGATGGATGTTTGTTACTCTTTCACAATAAAACTATCAGAGCGATTTGAATGAAACTTTACAGCTATATAGGTTATATATCGGAATAACATATAGGCTACAATTTGTAATGATTTTATGTAATATAACGATACATGTTAATAAAGTCGTTAAAAATTTGGCCTCTGAGAGCTATCTCGGCGTACGCTGCCTAAACCATTAGAGTTACACAAACATGATGTACATAAAAGTCCGCGACAGCATATATCTATCTTTTATGTGGAAACCACTATGACCAAAATTGTGAATCATAAATTTAATTAAATTAGACACTGTGGCAGATAAAATTCATAGCGAGCGAAGCCGCGGGCATCAACTAGTAATAAATATAATATATGGGACACTTACACACACGGTTTTTCTGTCTGTCCCAAAGTAAGTAACTTAATACTTCTGTTATGGGTGACGGACAACTGGTAGATATACTATATATATAATTTTAAATACATACTTAAATACAAATACACACCCAGGCTCGAAGAACCAACAATTTTTTTATAGAAAATGTGGGCCCTTGGCGGAAATCGAACCCGCGACCCGCGAAGCTGAAGGCAGGATCACTACCCACTGCGCTAACGGGCCAGTCAAGTTGATGTCAGGCAGGCGGCCGGTCTTAAAATTCCTAGCTAAATCATGTAACAACATGTTTATAACATGCTGTGCCGACTCCACTTATAGTAGAATGACACTGATGCAAGAGCAGGAGAATATATGAGGACGGACGACCGCGTGCGTTATTATTCTATATATGTATGTGTTTAATTTCAGGAGTGTTAAAATTTTACTGTGTAAACAAAAGAGGCTGAGGATTTCTGTGGCAGCCTAAACATAGATTGCGCAAATTGCCTCTCAAAACGGACCCAGTATAGTCTTAAGCGGGTCGAATCCCACGTAACTAGACTCCCTAATGGTTTTTTTTTATTAAAGATTTTGTATCTCATTTAGCATGTAGGTGCAAAAAGTATTTTAAATGCGCAGGTTATATAAATTACATTTCGTTAAAAGAATTATCCAAGCAAACTCCGTAATCCAACAGTTACTTCATCGACACTGTATTTACTCACAAACATAGAGGTTAGTAGTTATATACATATACGCATCCTTTGTATCACACGACTTGAATAAAAATAAATGTTAAATTTAAATACATACGTACGTTACATAAGCTTATCATGTTCAGTAACAAAACCTGTTTTTAGATGTCTTGCGTTTTTGTTAGAAAACCATAAAGATATAAACAGATATGTTCGTGACTAGAATATAGTCACATATTTGTCTAGTTTCTACACAAACTATGAATCTAATCGCTTAATTCATCGTTTGCTACGACCGGTTCTTTTTTCTTCCTGATGCAAATAAACAAAGAAAACTTACTTAATACATAAATTTATAAGATACAGGCCATGATTGCATTGAATGCAAATTAAAATATGTTATTTAACGTTTAACTTTTCCCTTTGAATTGCATTCCTTGAAATACTTTGATTTTTTATTCTTCCTTGTTGAAAGTTAGTTTTAGAGGTATGTTAAACTTCTATATTCACAAACAATATAGCTCCTTTATAATTTAATTTAAAGACAATATATAAGGCAAAATCTGATATTATATCTTGTAGTTTCACATATTTATGTGTGTATTATTTCTAGAAACTTCTTTCTGAGTACTTTTTTCTTATTTTGAAATATACTCTTCAGCAGAGATTCAATTGAAATTCTACCCGTCGAGTTCTGCATATTTTCACCTAATTATTTACACCACCATCATTTACCGTTAGGATCACTAAATTAACTTCAAATTTGGATGATCTCAATATTAAGAAGGTATATCTCGAAGGTATATGTGACACAAATAATGATTAGCTGGAATAAAGACATCAACCGTGATGTTATGGTCTTCTGGTCCTTGGCTCTGAGACTGCAATACTGTTGATCGGATGTGGCTTCTAAGTAGTCATAGCCTTACTCCACTCTACGTCTATATGCTGTCTTCTGTGTCCCACCAATTCATTCGTGCTCCAATACGATAGCACAAACACTATTAAGCAATATGATGAAGAACTAATCTCTTCAAGGCTACTTATTGCGTTTGTGTTTCTATGCTTTCCATCAAACGTTAGCTAATATCTTAGCAAATTAAGCTTAAAGAGTAATCTCATGACTGGCCTATTGGGAACATTAAAACGACATCGATTAATGATATACCCAAAAAAATTGGACAACAAACTGTAGACGAAAGTGACTATTGCGGTTATGAGTTATTATACTCCCACGATATCGTTGAAAAAGAACCAATATACCACATGATTTCTTAACTGATCAAACTAATTACAATGCAAAAGTAGCTGATACGCCTGCGCGAATGTTGCGTAAGGGCACCTTGTTTGCAAACTGTTATTACGAGTTAATAAGCAACTTAGAAATTTTAATTAACTACATAGTCACATTATTAACGAAGATATGTAGAAATATCCACAAACTTAACATTTTACTGAAAGGTTTGTTTTCTATGAAGGAACTAGTCATCAGAAAGGCCTACAACATAAATATTAAATTTGCTCTTAATTCATATAATTATCATAATTAGATATCGATTTAAATATTTTTTTATAATTCGGCAGTAAATAAAGAAAATATATGGAAAGAAGAAGCAGCTAAATGTCTTGACCTTGACTTTTAAACCAAAGATCTCTCAACGATCAGGTTATCTTATTTCCTAACAGTCTATTTATATAGTGGTGGCCGGTATGTGCAGGAATATTGACGGCCAATTACGTCGTAGTCATCGTCAGAAATCGATATGATGTTGGATTATGGTACACAAAATGGTAATGATAATGGTATTCGTCGTAATTTACTATACATAATGCGATAAAAGTATTCTCCCGCCGTGTGTTATCCGGCTGAGTAGAATAGACCACCCTAATTTCTTACCGAGGGGTCGTAAAACACGACTAAGGTAAGTTGACGTCAGGCAGGCGGCCGGTCGTAAAATACGCAGCCAAATCATTTGACAACATGTTTGTAACATGTTGTGCCGACCCCACATAGAGTGGGATAAGGGCAGGTAGGATGATGAATGCGATAAAAGTATTCTAATCTCCTCTCTTTTTTATTATTATATTAGTTTCTCAATACTTTATCAAATCACGCTTTCATCGACACAACATACATTTCATTTGATATTTCATGCAAGTTTACTTGTTTACTGAGTAGCCTAGCCATAAACTTCTCTACGTCTTTTTATATTTAGTGTTGTAGATATTAAAGTCATAATTTACTTCAACTTAATTTATATAATTATTATATAATAACTTATATCCAAAGTGTATATTTCTATTCTAGAAGTATTCAGACTGCTTTACTATGAATTAACTCTCTCTTTATATGTTAGCTGGCAGAGTCTCTGTCGAAGGTATAAGTGGACCTTTGTACACTTTTGTTTTTTTTATTAATAATGTATTTCTTACATTTTTTATGCCACATAAATAAATAAATAAAATAAGTAAATATTTTTTATTAATTCTGATATTTCAAAAGCTAAATGACACTTACATTGATGTAAAATTTTTTTTCTTGTGAGTGTTAACAAAGTTGCAATAAAGGAGTTCGTTAAAACATTCACAAAGTGTAAACTGCAGGGATTTGGGTTATATTATAAGGGATTATAAATATCTCAGAACTACAATGCGATAAAGAAATATATAACGCTTGCGTTGGCCATACTTTACCTGTTTAAGGGACTTAACAATACTAAAATACTTTAAATAAAATATGACAAAAAGGGTATGATTTATGGGCTTTAAAAAATAAATAAATATTACAGAACTGCAATAAGCTTCAGAAATTTACAGCGCAGCCGTCACCTGTTTTAAGATTGTGAAACACAACAATACCAAATTTATTATTGAATTGAGAAATAACCGACTCTTCTTAAGTTATAAATGTACCAAACATTGTATTGTTTGTCGCAATGAAGTGTCATTCTGATTATCTTTGTAAATTTATTGCTTTGTAGAATATATTGTGTAAGCGCTGAAGATTACAAATTACATTTTATTATTTGGGAAAAAGTAATAAAATAAAGGCATCTTATTATCCCACACCTGGGATAATAGAGCTCCTCCCTCTTGCTCTCTCGTTTTTGGAAAATTTGTTTCAGCCAAGACCAACACTGCCCCAATGGCGAATTGTAGGTTTCAAATATCCCCAGAATTCAGGATATACTAGAGATGTACAGGTTTCTCTCATCGAAAACCGTATTATTTTATCTCTCAGAAATCAGAAAAACTCATTGGGACCTGCGAGCGTTGAACCCGTGGCCCCCCTCTAAAGAGCAGTACGATTTCACTACTGTACATATATCAATATATTATTAAACCACGTTAAGCATATGTTAGAATCTAGACTGTCACTGCCTGCAGGCAATTCTTTCTAATTCATTAGGATATACTTTTTATTACAGGTTTGGGGACAGGAATCTAATAAAAATGGAAAAAGAAAAGATCGTCTTTAAGGTATGTCAAATTAATTTATGTAACTAGTATTCCTATATAAGATGTTGGTGGTGGTAAAACATATATTAACCAATATTTTCCGTCAAAGCAACAAACCGAACAACAATTTGTTTTGACACTTTTTAATACAACTCTGTGTTATGTATAAATACACCCTGTAAGGAATGAAGATAAATATCTATTGATAGATAAAGTAAATCATTGAAAAGTAGGCAGATTTATTTGGATAGAGTATTTTATAATTAAGCAAGTCTTAATATATATTATATTTTTGTGATAATTATATTAAGCGTTCAGGAAGGATTTACGAGTACCCTGCGAATGCAACTCTGCCGAAACGTCGAACCTTATACAAAGGTAACTTGAAATTTGTCACGATATGCCGTATGTTTGCATATTAATAAGAATTTACCCATTACCTACTAGACTAACATATTGATGATGGTTGAATGCTGTACAGAAAAGTGTTTTTTTACATCAATTAAGGATGTTAATCGTCTACAATGATACTCTGTTTACAGAGAATCGATTAATGGCTAATAGTCATTTATTAAGAATCTCACAAGCAAGTCTGTTGGTGTGTAGGTGTTATGAGTGTTGAGTGGAACGCAGGCGGCGCCGGCGCAGCTCGCTGGCTCACATTGAACCATTGACACGAATTCGACATTATCACACGGTCACATTTGTCATCGAAATGCTTATTGTCAATATGTGATCGATAAACTGATACTTATAGTTTAGTATGTGATAAGAAATATTAGACAGGCCTACCTTGACAGATATGGTAGTTTAAATTTATCTGATACTTTAAACAGTCTTAGTATGAACAATTTTGAGATAAATTCTTGAAAAACTTAAAGCGCGTATCAAAATTGTACTCGGAATTCTTAAAATGATTAATGTTTCTGGTACGACCTGTAACTAATAAAGTTACATTTTTATATATTCGAGTATTACCTTTAAAACTTAAAGCCAATATAACTAATTTAGGACAGAAGCTTTTAATGTTTCACTATTTTTGGAATTGTCTATTGCTAGTTGCGTTGTTCCACTTAATGCAATAGATATAAATGATTCTAAGAAGTTTTGTATGACTTTATGGTAAAAATTATGCATGTAAAGAAAGAAGGTTAGATACGGATTTGGAGAATGAAATATTTGCTTATATAGATAGCTAGCTGCGTCGTTCTAGCCGAAGTTTAATACGCAACGACATGAAAATGGCAAAATACTAGTTGTATTAAGTTCCAGAGCTTGGCAAAATCTTCTTGTTTCTTTGAGGAGGGAAGTTTACTCTTAGGAGAATTTACAATTTACACAAATCCCATAAACTCTTTGGGATACATTTATTTTTTTTAACAATTCACCATAAATCAATAAGGGTTTATGTGGCTTACAAAACGGACGTTTCTTATGAACATTAAAAGATAATTCCTCGTAATAACCACGAATTCTTCGTAGTCATCTTTTCTTAGATTAAGTATTAGGAGCAAGATATTACTTTGTAATGAGGAATGAGTAATCTTTTGAACTTTATATCAGGAGTTGGGAAACATTTCCTTATTCTAGTAGTTTTGGCTCTTTACTCTCGTTATTCGTACCATCGAGAATTTCTCTCTTATCTGGCCCACCGCCGCAGTTCGATAAGTAAGAAAGAAGACATTTGATTCAAAACGCAATCACTATTAATTAGCTCTTTTATTAGACTCGAAAATCTATTTTTCGTACTACGAGCACAGGACAAAGATTAGAGTTTCGTAAATAACAAAAAAAATATTCGTTATAATTCGTTCGATCACTACTTAATACGTTCCGGCTGTTCACTTGAATGAACTCTACTGTTTTCCGCAATTTAAGCATTAAATTAACGAATGGCTAGTCTCCTGTTCTATTCACTGAATCGCAAAATACTTTATAAATTATATTCATTGATCTAAAATAATTTCTCACAGTTAATTAAGTTTATTATTAGTAAAAACATACATGTCACATCTATACTAAATTATTCATTAAGTTAATTCAAAGAATTCCATAAATTCATATTTATTAATGCAAATGGACCATTAATAAAATCTGCCGCCTTATGTAGAACATTGGATTGAGGTCAGAAGTTTTATTTGATTTAGTAAAAATATTCAGATATGCGGTGCGTTTCAAAATAGCGCATTTTCTTAGTTTCAATTAATGATTGGCCTTCGCTAGTCAACACTGGCTTATGATAAACAAAAATCTTAATAACAATAGAATAAAGCCAATGATTAATGTAATATTAGAGTTTTTTAGATATCGAGGACGTCCATATCCGCATGTTCAGTGAAGCGTAAAGAACTTGTTTGACTGGTAAAGCAAGTCTGAAGACTGGAAATTATGCGAGTTGTAGGTTCAATGATGTGAAAAGGGATAACGCAACGTCTAAGCTCAAAGAATAAGAACTGACATAAAGGCCTCTTTTACGTTGACTCCCGCAAAGCTCTTAACATAAAAGCATATAAGAAATAAACGAGTTTAATAATAAATATGAATATTAGCTAGTTCTCTTAATTTAACCTTTGGAAATACAATTTTAATTATTATTCAGAAAGGGTCCCACAGTGTTGTTATCAAAGGAGTCGAATATTTAATTACAGCGGGGTAAAATTTGACAATCTATTGTGTAAAATTTGTAAATCTATGGTTTCATAGTAACATCTATGCAATGCTGTTAAAATTAACGAAAATAAAAGTTAATTAAAATAGTATAGTAGCGGTCTGTTGTTATCACACGGCTGTGAAAAGGCCTCCCTTGGAAAATAGGGAACAATCAGAAGACTGAGTGTAAATGTGAGGCGCTAGAAGATTATCTAATTAATTGAGGTCGCTAATTAGTATAAAATATAGCAATGAAGTAGCTCTAAAATTGGTTATCTGGTTAATCCTAACAATTCACTTTCACGATTTGCTCAAAATAGATTAAACAATATATGTGAAATTGCAGAATTATAGTGACCAAACCTAAGAATCAATATTTTTGAACATTTTCCTTTCATTGCGGCTTTTGTGACTACCGTTATTTTAACAGAGCTACGCTAATGGATTAAATGTTAAAAAAACAAAGGAGATTGCGCCAAAAGACGATACAATGGTGTAACAGTTACTGACTATATTATTATTATTTAAATCATTGTCAAGTTGGAAAGTTAAGAACTCCTTTATTGTATCCGTTTCATCGAACTTAGTTTGAACCCCAGTAGTTATCTCAAAATAAGAGAGGAGACCTTTACCTGGCAGCAAGAGAGTTGCAGGCTGTTACATTACTTATACTTCTGCTGATGTTGTTCACTGACCTGGCTAATGTCAAATTACAATTTTACCGACTAGGATTATAAATCATCATTAAAATTCCAAAATATCGTTGCTTCCATATTTCCGGTATTTATCCAAAGATTGCATATTATACTTAAGCAATATTTTCTGCAATTTATACACACCGTAACTGCCATTTGAATTGCAACCCGTTTTGCATAGACCAGTGGTACGAGGATGGAATAAATTTCATAACTTTGGTAAAACGTGAAAAGATTTCAATTTATGGAAAATAAAGGCCGTCTAGAAGTCTTAATAATTTTAACCCGTCATTATATATTGTAATATGTCACCTTTAACATATCCTTTTGTGATAAGGAATTCCGCCGGAAACTAACATTATAGCAGTTAAACACATAGTATAAATATGCATAACTTAAATTATTGTTTCTAGTTTTTATTTCATTACACTAAGGTAATGAAAATGGCGCAATAGTCATGCAAAGTTTTATAAAAAATCTGTCCTTCACAAATACCTTAAGCGGAAATCGTAATCTAGAAGATTCGCTGGCGTAATTAAATCGACTGGAAATAAATGATACAGCGGGCAGTGACGTAAAAATACATATCAAACGATGCATGTTTGTTAACCTGTCTGATAAACAGACCGTCTGATAGCTTTAAGTGCTTAGAAACGTTAAGCCATAAATTTTCTCAACATCTAGATGATAAACCATGAACATGAAGAAAAAGGTTTGCAATATTTTATTAATTTGTAAAGTAATTGAATATTGCATAAACGCGTCACGAAATTTAGTCATAATTAAATTATTTTAAAAGATAGATGTTCCACATTTGCATAAATTTGATGCAACTTCAACATCCTTTTGGTACATTACTCAAGTTTAAGTAATTAGAGAAGAATATAAAAACGAAGCATTAAATACTTGTTTTTATTTTACATACTTGAGTAACTCATTTATTACAGTCTTACAAAAGTAAAAAACTCTAAACTTAAAATTTTATTTAAGAACTGATAAAATCTAAATAGTAATCTGTAAATGGTTCTATTTAGAAATTAAAGTTTGGCAACATTATCTGAAATTCCAATGAATATCTACCGAACCATCTATCTGTATTGTGATAATATCTTCTGTATAACAGATAGACAATATCTACTTTGCCCACTAACTTCTATAATATTATTCTATTCAGTAATAAATAATAGTAATAAAATATTTCCATCATTAGTGCTGCCAATATTTCTATTGTTTTTGTTAATGTTGCTATGAAATATTATTATCTACTTCAAACAACAGTGTTTAGGTCATTTTAGATAATATTTTTGTCATTAACAAATGTCAATCATTTTGGTTGATATAGTGGGCGGCGTGTTTTATATTGCAATTGATTAAAGGCAGTACAATATACTGTGTGCAGATAAGAATTATTTGCTTGTCGTGATGTCGCGACATTCTTCACGTGCCAGCTTAATAAACATAGTAGGATTGTTATGCGGGTTGCAGACCGAAAGCTAAGCTACTCCGAAGCTAAACTAAGCCAGCTTAGCTAGGCTAAGCTAAGATAAGCTAAAGATATATGCTGTACATACCAAAAGCTAAGCGGAAGCTCTATCAGTGTTGTAAACGTTCAATTCGACGGACGAAGGTAGTGCGGGGTAAGCGGGAGGGGTTTAGCTTAGCTCGTGTAGCTTAGCTCGTATAGCTTAGTTTGCGTAGTTTACAGTCTGCACACAGGTATGAAAAACTGCGTTAGCTATGTAGAGCTTAACTAAACTAACTAGGCGTAGCTCTTGGTCTGCAACCCGCATTACACAGGTCAACACGAATTTTGAGTCTGATTTCTGCACCTCTGATTTTGATTACGTATGCCTAACTATAGAAAGAAAAAATATTTTTATCTTATAAAGTTTGCTTTTGTAGAAACCAGAACGAAATTTAAAATTTCCTAAAAAAGGCCATTTCTCAACTTCGATCATATTTAAAAGGAAAATATTGAATTATATTAAATTATATACTTATATTTTTATTAATTTTAATTATAAAATACGGCACAAATTAACATAAAAACTCAAAAAATGAATACAAAAAAAGCTTTAAAAGTGAATACATTTGGTTTTTCTTGTGTAAAATTCCGAACTTTCTCGTATGAGCCCCCAAATGTAATCACCCATCATGTTCTCATTGTATTGTCCTTGATATCGTTGTTCAAAGTTCATTATAACCTGGTGGAAGCGTTTTCCTTGCTCTTCTGAATATTTACCTAAGTTATTTTTGAATTTGTCCAAGTGCGCATGTAGCATGTGTACTTTGAGTGACATTCTGCATCCCATGACTATACACAAGAAGGTCCAAGTGTCATACTCATAATAGCTTTGTATTTTCGTCGGAACTAGACAAAAATGTAGAATTTCGAATAAGAGAGTGGTAAGTTTTTATTCAGTTTACAAGATTTTATTTAATTATCATACATACTGCTTACTAACACTGGAAGTTAACTAAAAACTTAAATAAAAACGTGATAGTCATCTTACTTAATTTCTAAGGGCCAAATAACTACTAGCAATGAAACTATTTTTAACAAATAATCGGTAGTAGTTTATATTTAAGATAACTTTCTTAAGAATTAAAAAATAAAAATTAAGCGACTCCGTTGTCTTAGAGTATCGACTCTGTTCTATCTGAGCGCGAATAGCGTAACCGTAGACGCAATCAGAAAAAAACGCTTACTCTATCTACTCTATACCGTTAGGTGGCTGAGGAAAAGAGATAGGCGTGTATGAAAACACTTTCAAAGCCGTGCTTTTTATAGGCTGAAATTAATTAAAAAACCCCCTTAAAGAGCTTTTATACACAGTAAGATAAAAAAGGGTTCAAATCCTAAATGTTGAAAAACTTACACACAATATTAAGTGTTGTTGTATATTAATAATTTATTAGCATCGACAATGCCTGTTTGTCATTGTCAACAATCGACATCGCCTCCGTGCATATTGTCGCCCTAGGACGGAACCTTCGCCTTTACTTCGTCTGTTACCTCCATAAATTCAATAATTGATTGTGTTTACTTTGAATGTCATATTAGAGATAAATCGGTTGATTGTAAAAGTTTAAAACAATTACAAATTATAAGCTGTGATAGCCTAGCGGTGAGACCGTGTGACTCTCTAGAGACGACATAGGTTCAAACCTCGGGCAGGCACCAATGAGTTTTTCTATTAAAAACTTATGTGACTAATTGATAATTGCAATTTATCACACGCTTTTCGGTGAAGGAAAACATCGTGAGGAAGCCTGCATATCTCTAGAGAATTCTAGGGATATGTGTAACCTACCAATCCGCATTAGAGCAGCGTGGTAGGTCTTTGCTCCAATCCTTCTCTCCAAAAACGGAGAGAGGAGGCCTTAGCCCAGCAGTGGGCATAGTAACAGGCTGTTACTTTACTACTTTTACTTACAAATTTTAAGAACATTTTTACTCTTAATTTAATATTACTTTTCAACTCTCTACATCAATGGTAAGATGTTATTTTTGGTGTGAAAATATATCTCTAACCGTAAATCGTAAAAAAATGATAATTACAAAAGCGAGATATAAACTCAATTCATTTCAAAAGTTCAGCTGTTAATTCCCTTAAAAATACAAATAATCGGTTCATTTAATTCAGTGGTAGTATTTTGCAATACATATTAAATATTTGCTCCATGTTTATATATATGTATCTGTTATCAAAAAAGTTAACAATAGCTTTGAAGTAAAAATATGAAATTATTCGGTTCAATATCCTCTACTACGCGCCACTCGATTAATATACATTAGGAAAGTTAATTATTATAAATTTATTATTCGATAATTATATTCACCAAAAATAATTTTTGGTATCAAGAGTGTAACACGGCGTTGTCAAAAAAATTTTTCATCATTAATTATTATTTGATAAAATGCAATTAAAATTTGATAAATTACAATAAAAATTCTGAATACATGCGATGTTGAAAGTAAAGGTGGTAAGTAATGATGGTCGACAGTAGGTTTGTACCTAAATGTTCTATTGTTATGCCAAGATATTTCCCTTCATTACATATAATACTACTAATAATATAATACTACATTACAGTACGATTTTTGTCGTGGAGCCTATCCTCCTGATGATGCTTCGGTTTCGGGGCGAAACGATCGTCGAGATTGTGGTGGTGGGTGTGTGTGCTGCTTTTGTGTGCGTTGTTGCTGGTGAATTGCGCCTTGGGGTGCATGTGGTGACTGGTCCTGCGTGTATAAGGTGCGTAGATTTTGCCTGCTTCATACACATTGGCTTTGCATGCATTCACTTAACCCGTGCGGATTATAGCAAAGTAGTTAGTTCTGTTGTATTGCTTGTAATATGGAATTCCGCAAAGTAACGCCTGCTTCTATAAATCATATAATACTGTCGTGACACCCACTTCCATATTCAATGTGGTTTGGTGGTCTGAAAGTTTTATTATTTCTATGTATTCACCTTTTAAGTATTTCAAATAATGCACTCGCGGAATGCTCAAACAAAAAAAAACACCTTGAATTCTGCGATGAGAGTCTTTCAGTGAGAGAGCCGAAGAGGTTCGAGGTCATAGCTAGGGCTACCAACTGTGCTGTCTGGCGCTAAATAAGATTTTTATTACCAGAAAAATGTAATATACCTTCGCTATAGGTTGAGAGTAACCAAAATATGTATTTTGTGTTTGGACATTCCGTATGATAAAAACACTTTTTTGTTTTAATTCTTTTCGAATTCGTATTGAATTATATAAAGCAGATTCTGAATAAGGCAATAGAAAAGTTACTTTATTGTGATTTATGTTAATGTATGTGTTATATGTTAATGCAGCAGTAAGTTGCGATTTATTTATGTATTGCAGGACAGAGGTTAATGCAATATATTTGATGTAAAAATATCATTTATTGATATTTTTATATATGATTTACATTACAAAGTATACGTGGTTAAAAGATACTAAATTTTTAAATTAGGGGTTACGATTTGTGAGATTGTTAGATCCCGTTGATATTTCAATCTGCCATACTAATGGATCATGGCAACTGCAAGAATGACTTGTTAAGAAAAATACATTTGTTAAGAAATATCTAATTGAAAGGTATAGTGCAGACTTGTATGATTTAAATTTTCGTCAATCTAAAGTAGTTCAAGCTTGTAAGTTTTTAATATCGATATCTTTGCGGGTTGTTTTAGTTGCAATCATTGAAAATGGCTTGTTTGGTATCACGTAAACATCGTACATGCATATCACACGTGGTGTGATAGACATACAAACTTTGTCCACCAAATTATCGTTATTATAAGGTGATTATTGTAAGTTACTGGTGAACATAGTAAATGCTCTAAAAATAAATTCGAGAGAATGATGATGATGATGAAGGCTAGCCTAATTAAAAAAATAAAGATTTCGATCGAAACACATACATATATAAATATAGCAACCCTATGTGCGTCTGGCGCAATGGGTCAAGGTTTTGTTAATACAAAAAACTCTCGGTTAAAATTTAACATATTCATACGTAAATAACTATCGTGGAGCCCGTTTATATAGTTACGAAACATCTAAACTAATGGATAAAACAAAAACGTTATTATTTTAAATTAGATTTCGTTTTAAGACGAACGATATAAAAATATTATGACAGTATTAGCATACGTCCGCTATTTATTAATCGAGCGAGAGATTGTATGAAAATTAGTTCTAAGATTCTTCTGATAGGATTATAACACACATTTTATTCACAGTACAACAGTTTGTAAATAATATTAATATACCTGGATAATATTATGGAAAGTAACCTTCTGTAGCCGTTTTTGTTTATTATCTGATTAAAATATTGACCAAAGTGGACTGAACTGAAACCAGGCAGTATCAAAACAATCAAATGCAAATAGTATGAACTTTCATGAACAAACTTATATAAAAAATAAATAAGCTTGTCGTATACTTCTAAAATGTCATCATATTTTAATAGCGTACGTAACGAGAGTATTCTTACTTTCGTTGACTTATAATAAAGTTCCTAAAACGGTGCAATTATCCATAAATGTTTCATCTCTGAAAGAAACATTTCTTGATAATTTATTTTATCAATAACTGCTTTGCGCGTGACAATTTACAATAGTTTATGTAGTTTAGAGAATTTGCAGTTCATGCTCAGACTATTCATTATTTATTTAGGCAACGTACATCTTTATATCTTTATTTGCATATTAACATTGTAATAATCAATTTTGTTGGTGAATTTCCGTTACGCGTCTTTTTCAAGTGTTCATATTTATTATATTATAAGGGAATTAAATTTTTTGTAATTTTATAGGACCCGATATATATATATTCACGTTCAAGTATTTCACGTATAAAGTTTGCCTAACAAGGACCAAAAAGCTTACCGTTTTATTGAGTCGTCTTCGGGTACAAAGGCGCGGAGTTATGGTGAGAAGGGGGACTAGAATATTATGCTACGAGCGCTCGTAGGGCGAGGACTCGATTAAACGGCTAGTCGATAGTTTTACAGTCATAATCTCTTTTATATTGTTTGTGCCCTGCGACCTTTCTAACAAATCGGAAGTTCCAAAATTGATCAGGTTAACACGATGTTGCGAACCGGTTTATTGTACAAGTATAGATACAGAACAAGTATTGTTACTTAAATAATATGTATTATCATACAGAAAGAAAGAAAATATTTTATTTGTGTAAATATTAAATTTTATTTAACACACTACACAAGTAACTTATAAACATAATCAAAAAACAGTTGCCGATAGCTAAAAACAAAACAAAGAATTATACGTGACAGGATAAAAGATAAAATAATAAACAGGTAATAAACAACTAGAAACAAAACAACAAAAAAATACATTCTTTAAATTCTACGAATGTAGCTTGCATAGTGTTATGGCCCAAATCGGTGTAACCACACAGCTTTGTCAGTAGTGAGTAATTCACTACCAACGCTGATTTTCAGAGGTCACCATCATCCAGCCATATCGTATTAAGATAATGAAATATAATGCAAATAAAAACCCGTCACTTATTTCATTTATACAGATGTTTTCGTTCAGGTATGTAACAAAGGTGTGGTTTATAGGTGTGTATTGTATACCTTGTACTCACAATTAAGTGTAATAATTTTGCTTTCGACAGTTTCAACCAGGTTTCAACTATGGAGTGGCATATATGCAAATGTGACGTGTTTGTTCTCAATACTAGACCGTGCATGAATTGTGACTATCCTTTTCTCTTTTCAACTATTCTAAAGCTGGTTCAATATTCCTATTTTTTAGATTAGCTGGTAACGAGAGTGTGAGAGAGAGAGAGAGAGATAGGGAGAATATTTTATAGTATTCACAGACAGAAAATAATGTATTGGGCTAAGAAAAACAAATGCAAAGCATCGGCCATAATTAACAAAAATTCATCTGACTTTGCCTGGATTGTAAGTTCTTAGTTAACTTAATGTATGATTGGAATTTTTCGATTTTCCACGTTAATTAAGTAACAAACTATTATTTGGTTTACCTATTGGTCACGACATAAAACCACAACGAACCACTCAAGCATGTCACGAGAATCATTGGCTCACGCTCAGATGTCTCAATTTAATGTTTAGTTTGTAGTATTTCCTTATGCCTATAGCTTTAAAATACAGTACTGTTAAATGGTTTTAATTACGACATTTTAAATAATTACCGGTATTGCTCTGAAATATCTTACGCACATCTTTAAAAAAAATATAATATAATATATAACCCACTTAAAAAAAATCGACCAACCCCCAAATAAAATCGAAACTTAGATTACATAAGAGTATATATACCTGGGACATACTCGTATGTTTCAGCTAGGTCGACCCAATTTCAACAAATAGGTCAAAGTCAACTCAGCGATGCACCGTTTGGAGGACGATGTAAAATTTTTCTTCCCAAAAGCAGAGACAAAAGAAAAAGAAAAGAAAAAGTAGTCCTTGAAAAGTACGCAATGAAAATGAATTTATAGCTCTGAAAATTAGTTTCAGAACTACTACTTTTTCTTTTCCTTTTCTTTTGTGAGCAACTGCTCACTATATGCCTCTCTAAAATTTAACTCTAACGGTTAAAATGATGATCTCTCATTAGAATATCTGAAGTTCGTAAATCCCCAACTCAGCAGACTGGCGATTATAAGGTTCCACGATGCCGCTGGATTGAAGCGATGTGTGAATTTTATGCTAACTACATACTTAAGTAGCGGGATGGGTCAGAACCCCTTTCTCCAACTAGGAAGAGGGTTTGTTTTGCAGTTGTATTTTGTAACAAGCTGTTATTTACATTTTTAAAGCGTATTTGCGAATTTACAAAGCATATCTTTAAAAAATAAAAGCCACCATAACTTGGTATTGGCCAATTAACAGTGAGTTACCTCTCGCTCACAGCTTTATTTTGTAAATTAATATACGACAGCACAATAGGACATAACGATTATAAATTACCGAACTAGCTTCACACGACTAAATTTTAGGGACAAACGCATACTAATTACCCTACAGGTCTATTACAACCTATTGTATTCTAATTCATTTGCCTACTCAATAACATGAAGGTTCTATCCGTCACGATTGCATCTTGGTGACATAATAAAAGCTAATATCGACTTAAGTGTAACAGTTAAGCATAGACTGACTTCAATTTAGGCCTTGACTTCAGACTTAAGTTGTGACTAATAGGGATTGTTAGTCCGTTGTATATTTCCGGGCTTATTAATATATCTGAACTTGTCTATACACTTATATCTATTTTAAATAAATTACAAATTATTACTTATAAGTCATGCACACGTGAAATGTTCAGTTTTCCCCAGATTACTTTGCGTTTCTGTTTTGAAATACTTTACTCATTGCTTGCGCCAAAACGAGTAAATTGCTTGAAGCGTCCATAGTGATTTTAAAATGAGTAGGTTAGTTTTTCACTAAAAACCAATGGCCTAAGTATCTTAATAGCAAACTGTGTAAATATGTAACTACCAGTGAGAGAAGTAATTTGTTCCGCTTGTCAGACTCGGTCATTTCCACTGCAGGTCCAGGATTTGGTCCGTTTGATAAGGGACTAGGCTAAAATCTGACTGATCAAGGCATGTTGCGTTCTACATTAGGAGCCAGTTCTCATTCCTAGCGTCAATCCGTCTGTTCTGTATTTTTTTCCACTCCGGAACTCAACTTTTTCTATTTGTTCTAGACTCTTTACACTACATTGGTGACTCTGATTGACGTAAATCTCCTTCATTTCTCATTTGATTAAGAAGTTCTTCTTCTGATAGTTCTTTCCATCAGTCTTTGAGTGATTATGACCTTAATTAGCCACCGCGTTGATGTTGTTAATATAAATAAAAGAACTACAGACATACCACACTCAGACATAGTTATTTAAATGTTTACACATTTTTAATGATGTGTTTGATGTCTGGGTTTACTTTACTCTTGAATAAATTACAGCGAGTTATTTTGATTTGACTTAAAGATAACAGTGTTGCATATTTAATAAAATATATGTGCGAATATTTTTTGTCCAGGCACTATCCGAAACTTCCGTTTCCCGTTAACAAACAGAATATAAATATTCTATTTTAGTTTCCTGTTCCCGTTATAACATTTGTTTTATGATTTCATTTAGAGCATAAAAACAATAAAGATTTAAAAATTGAAATGTTGGGAATTTCTTATTGCGAACATATGGAATTTACTCTCCCCATCCTCTCTTCCCTGCTGAGTACAATGTGGGCATCTCTAATGCAGTCTTCGCCAGAAAAGACAAGATTCTTTTTTGACGCTGGTCGGCTGTAGTTTTTCGCTATTCTACTGACTATAACTAAACACAGTCATATCACCTATCCGACACATCGCCCAAAACCTTAGCTAAGCATTATATGACGATGTTCTGCGACGATAGTAGAATTTCTAGGGTCTACTTTCTACGTTTTGGACTGTCGGGAAGCTTCTGAGCTAGGTGATGTCGCTATGACGTAGAAAAGACATTGGGGCTAAAAGCATAAACTTAGATCGGAAAAAAGGCAAGAGTGAATGCATTTTTTGCATTTTATGCCTAATGAATTGTATAGAAGCAGTTTTTATATTAAATTATATAAAAGGAGTAAGTCTAACGGGAGTAGCGGGCTAATCCCAATATGCATGTCAGAACATCAATATTCGTTTCAAATCTTTTAGTTCAATAGTCTATTCTATACAGCAATACTACTCATATGTACCTTTAAGCTACTTTCTTTGTGAAACTAAAAAAAACAAAAAAAATAATAATTAAAATCCTTAAAATTAAAGACGTTGCTGGGTTTACTTTTAAGTAACAACGTAATAGCACCAATGTCTAAGAAAGATCGTCAAGAATAAAAATAAGTTGATATCAGTGACTCTCAAATAGGACAGACAAATATAACAGGCATGTGTTATCGCACCTCGTGTAAGTTGTTAATGGATAGAAAATTATATATCTTGGATTATGAATACGAGATTGCGGAACTCAAATTTAAATATACATATTTGTCATGAGAGGTTATTGCGTTTCCTCATTTTATTTTGTTCTTTATGTATTATTTTATTTGTACATACAGTTACTTCACGAAACTTGGTATGGTGAACTTCACTCATTAGAGCATATATTGAGCGTTTATCGTTTCCAATTAATAATCGATATGCTTAATTTATCTTAAAAATTCTGATACGGCTTTGAGGTCAAAAATATGTCCGCTATTAAAATTATCAATTTGTATAAGGTTTGAGTTGGGGCTATATAATTATTGGTACTTTAAATTTTTTTAAGTTTTCTTTGGTCCTTAAAGTGTATCCGTAAAATACTTTATAATTCAGTTATTTCTTTAAAAAAGAGATACCTAACACTTTAATTATACTAGAGAAAGTCTGTGTTTGTTTAATACTATAAACTATATATGGAAGTAATAGTAACGATTAAATCGACTTTAAATATTTTAAAAGCTTATCTTATGATGACCGTGATCTACTGATGTGATGATTTGGTAGAAATTGATTGATTGGCATTAGAAATGTCAAAGCTAGTCACGTTCTGTTGTGGGACGGAAAAAAACGCAGACAGAAGTCAGAAATGTCATCTTTCAAAGTCATTTCAATTTCACAATTGAGATTACTTTAAAAGCAATTCTAGACACTCTATCACCGAGTAATTCAGCGTAGCTGAACCTTAAGCAGTCTGCTAATAGTTATTTAGTTATGGTGTTAAGTATTCGAATACTAGATTCATGAGACCCTGACATATACTCATTTTTAGAAATTACGAGTACCGCCTACCCACGGTTTCGTACACACTTATAGTACATTAAGGCTTAGAGAAATAAATTGACTAGATTCTGCTTCATAGAGAATTGTCTCTGTCGCACAGACTGACGGACCAGTGTGTGACAGTGACAGCGCTCTACGAAACCGAACTGGCCAGTTGTTTCGTTCTAAACATCGATGTGCATTATTCAATGCCGGGTACTATACTCCAGAAACTACATAGAAATCATGTGATTTTTAGTATAGACATAGATTAGGAGCTGAAGACTAAAATAAGATACTATTTAACTCTGCGTAAAGTCAACCCAAGCGAAATCTCTGTTAAAACCTAAAAATTGTGTTCATTGATTTTGTTATGAATTATTAGAATGAAAAAGAGAATGTATAACTAATATTCATTAAAACTGCAAAAGAAAAGGAGCACCTATTATTCATCTATTTGGAACAAGGATTGCTGTAATTGCAGTTAGCAAATCGCGTTAACTCTGACTTTACAACATATTATGTCACCTTGGGCTAATAATTATAGCCAAACAATGAATGCAAATTAATTACTTCGTTAATATAAAGTTGAGGTGGCTTATGAACTCCTATACTTATATTATGCTGAGAAATTTATTTGACAATGCTTTATTTTATGAACAGATAATGGAACATTTTATTGCGACATCACTTAAATAATAATAAAACTATTATAATAAAGGAAACATTTTGAGGAAATTTCCAAATACAATTCGCTAGATTATGTGTAATTAAATGACTTATCAGCACTGGAGCAGCTTGATTCTTCGAGTTATATACATGTAACACATTAAGTTTCCTTCCTTTATTTCTTTCCCAACAAAAATATACATAAGTTCTATAGAATTCTCATTGGCCCGGTGTCTGAAACCGCGATAACTTACAGAATCGTTAGCGTTAACCATTTGCCTTACATTATTTTTTAGTTGCCATCAGCGCAAATGAATTAGTATTTATTTTAAGTATTTTATTATAAACCATTTATGCTTAAAAATAAATCTTTCTCTTCCCATTTATTTCCTGTATGTATAACTAATTCAATTCAAGTTATTTCGTTTGTTTATTATATTTATTTAGTTATTACATTTTGTCGTAATTAAACCTTGAAAGACTTAAATCTATAAAAATAGATAATAGCTTCTTAAAGTTCTATAGTTGTGTATCACGTACTTGCCGCTAAAGTTTAAGAAGGATTCGTTGCGTTACTCCATCAGTGAATTAGCAATGATTCAGTTTATTATTTATTATTTGACAAAATATTGATATAAATTAAAAAATATATATATGCGCACTCGAAACTATAATTCCCCATAGATGAAAAAATACAATTTTTGTTACTAAGTAAATTGTAACTCGTGTAAATTACAGAAGCACAAAAAACTGTAGTTAGTTAATTATATGTGAACACGGAACACAATTAAGATTACCGGAGCTCTCAAAGACTTTTTTACTCTTGATATATTTATTTATTATTTAGTTTAATTTCTACATTTCCGTACTGCACTTAAGAAGAAACCGCAATAATTTTTATAGATTAGAAATGACTAATAGTTTACTGGTATCCAGTAATATCAGTTAAGATTAGATATTTGTTAAAGAAAGGGAAAGGGACATGTCCAAGTGGGTATCCATATGGTTTTTGTTGAGTTGTGGATATTAGTTTTAAGTAAATATTAGTGAAAAAAGTGGACAAGATTAGAATGGGTTAATGAGACAGCTTACTGGTATCCAGTAATATCAGTTAAGATTATATATCTGTTAAAGAAAGGGAAGGAACATGTGCAAGTGGGTATCCATATGGATTTTGTTGAGTTGTGGATATTCGTTTTAAGTAAATATTAGTGAAATAACAAAAAAAAGCTTCGCAAATAAGCCTATTTTCAGTATAAAATCATCTGATTTTATATTGAAAATCGATTGGTGACAATAGTCAATAATTTAAAACTACATAGCTCTTAATTTTTTTTAATGTAAATAATTTATAGAATTAGGCGTTACTTTGCAGAGAGTACTAAAGTCATAATAATAATATCCACAAAAAAGCAAATTTAACATTACTTATTAGTTGTCCAGCCACGGGTTGTTGCGCCTCAGTCTAGTTTCGGATTCCAGTCTAAACAGAACTTAACAGTTTAAAATGAATGCTCCGATCGCTACCAAACTTTACAGGATTATCTGCTGTGTCATTCTATATATTGTTTGAAAATTTCATTCAAAACGGTCCAGTCGTTTCGGAATCTGTAAACTACAGACAAACATTTATTTTATATAAAAGGTTTGCTTTATCGCGGGTTATAGCAAAATAATATAAATATTACTTTAATATTAGGTGAGTTTATCTTTGTAATAACAAAATTAAGTCTAATTTTACTCTAGATATTCTTAAATTATGCAATAATGAGCGTAGCTTAGTTATAAATAAAGGTTATATTACGTCATAACAGATTATAGCGGTACTTTACTAGGAAGCAGTATATTATAATTTGAGGAAGTTCATATAATATATTCGTTTTAAATTCAATTTAATTTTTTTAAATATAATTATAATACAATTATATATATGATGATATTACCTATTGGTAATGATTTCAACCTACTATTTTTAAATTTAATTATAATTAAATAGAAGTTGTTTTAGAATTTTTATTACTATTGTGTAAATGTCAGAATTTTATTTATTTGTAGATTTAATTGTAATTGTAAGTGAGTCTTGAATTCTAAAATTAACGTTACGGAATGGGATTTTTATCATATATGCTAGACCATCATATAAGCTTCAATTGAACGAAATTTCATAAATATAACGCTAGTGAAATGTAACAATGAAAGTGTAACAGACAGACAGAGTTTCGCATTAATAATAATATATGAGGATTATGGATGATGTGACTTAATCGACGAATCCATATTAGCCGAACCACCACTTAGTTACAAAAAAGGGAGAGATAAACAGTATCTGTAAACATATTTCATCCATAATGGCGGACCTAATGTCATTAGCTGATAAAATTATTTGGAAACCTCAAAACCAAATCTCAGTCGTAACTCCAAATATTTTAGCAGACTCTTCACTAATGTACAAAGGAGATATGTTGACATTATGATGTATTACAAATGTTTAATATGCTGTTTTTCTTTCACAGATTCTTTATTTAATATTAACATTATTTTAATCATATGCACCCCAAAGCCCGACTTATATACTTTTGCAAGGCGCAAAGCAGGAATCGCAAGCTTTTGTCGGGTCCTACTTTATCTATTATATACATCGCCAATATTTTTAGTTATTCGTTAGCGAAGTCGAGATTTCGTTTTCTCGTGTCCGGACAGATGACGGTCACAGCAGCAAAATCACATCTTTCAAAACCGTATTGGATGTATCCTCAGAATGACGTTCTCAGACGATGGAGAGTTTTTACGCTCTACTTATAGAATTTCAAACGCGCTCCGATTTCCTATGCTCTCCTCTGGAGTAAGCTATCGCCAAATTAAATATCCAAAAAAAAAACCCACAAATTTACGGCTTCGTTAACAACTATGTAATTCTAAATGTCACGGCCATTGAGTATTCAAAGGGAGAATGCGGTTATAAAAAGGCAAACAATATGCATCAATGATAAAATATCAAAAACGTGATGAGTTTTTGTTGATGCTGTCAGTACGTCTGAGTTGTATATATAAATTGGAATAACCTCATCATGTAATGGTACCTTAATAAATAATCAATCCATACATATAACATTATAAATGCGAAAGTCTGTCTGTCTATAACGCTTTTTTGGCAAATCTGCTGGAGCAATGAAGTTTGGCACAAATGGACCTTACTTACCGAGCTCACATATAGTATAAATAAGCACAACAAAAACACATGGAGCACAATTATGTTTATTTTAACATTAAATTGACGCAAACAATGACACGGGTACAATTGCATTTAATATTTTTGAATACTGTACCGGATTGCGGTGAAAAATTTAATTACAAGGTATACACAAAGTTATTGCCATATAACGTTTAGTTTTTATTAACACTTAAAAATTTATTAATATAAAGGTTTTGTGCGGCTAAATCCTTAGGTCTCCGTTACCTGTTGTTTGTTTTGATATTATTTTTGTCTGAGTTGTACTTTAGGCAGTCATGTCTGATATTTCAATTTGAAAATCGAAATTTGCAGAGCTAAACCTGTTAAAACAAAGTGTTCACACCGTGTAGCCCGGAGTTTTAATCATGGGCAGGAATAATGAGTTTTGCCTCATGAGTAGCGACCTCTCAATACGTTATACTTCTGGATAATGAATAATAATGGAGTCATCAAGCGAATAGTTATCACACATCCCAGGAACTCCAGATATATACAAGTAAACTTTGATCTTGTAATTTAAGGGTCAAAGCAGGAGATCATCATTCTCCTGACCATATCCCTCGTAAGTGGGGTCGGCGCAATGTAATCATGTTATTACAAAATTTGACTAGGTATCTTACGCCCGGCCACCTGCCTGACGTCAGCCGGATACCACACGGCGGGTCAACTTACCCTAGTCGCGTTTTACGACACCTTGGTAAGAAATGAGGGTGGTCTATTTTATTCAGTCGGATACCATACGGCGGAGGGACAAAAGCGCAAGATAAATTGTAAAATATTAGTAAGATCATTGCAGATAATTTATTTGTGGCTGCCCAGGGGTTAAAATATGCGTTTAGCAATTCAGCTACCATTGCTAAGAACTGTTAAACTTCATATGAAAATAATATAAGTATAGAGACTCATAAAAATTTGTACGCAATTAAAAATGTTTAATAAGCAATAATACCGATAACACACTAATTAGATCTAAAAAAAACGAACAAAATATTTTTGTTTTCGTAACCATCCAATCAGGTATTATAAATATATATTGTTTATGTTTTTTCTCTTACTATGATAAGTCATAAAATATATTTACCGCACTATCAATAGTAATCTTGAAAAATATAATTTTAGTGTTATAATTTTTTAAAGAGTATTTATTACATAATATCACTTTCAATTTCACGCATGCTAGCAAGGCTTTGCCTTTGGCATGGTCACTTTCCTGGAATTGCCATTTTCCTGTTGCGAACTTTATTTTATGTCATTCAATTATATGTCCTTAAAAACCTTAATTTCAGGAAGTATCGATGGAATTTACAATACGCTTATCTGCTTGTCTGTATGTCCTTTATAGACTTGGAAACGGCTGGACCGGTTTTAATGAAATTTTCAGATAATCTTTTTATTTACCCAGCGAATGTTCCTGTAAAGTTTGTTGGTGATCGGATTTTTTTTTATAAATGTAATTCATATAACTTAGAATTGAACTTAGGCTGGAGATACACATATTACATAAATTACGCATTACATAAATTTTCCCGGGACGCGGATAGCAAAATAATTAATTATGTTTTTTGTTATGGATTTTCGCAAAGTAACGCCTATAAATTATTCACCACTTATATTTTTCATTCCAATGTTGCAAAGCCGAAGCGGGCAAGACCCGACCTCCTCAACGGGTTATCATCTTATCATAGAGATAACAGAGATGTGACCCGTTTTGCTCCTAGTATCAAATTACGACGACGCGAAGGTACAAAGTTTACTTGTACTAACAATTCGCCAAAACATAAGCATTTTCAATCAGAGTTATTTAATATCGTTTGCGTTTTTCATGGAGGCTTTTTATTGAAGAATGCGTAGTTAATAACGTAATTGGTGGAGCATATTGTTTATATATCTAGTTTTCGATAATTTGCGAATTCCTTTACGGTGTCAACATCGTATACTCAATATAATCACTTTAATATTAATAAATACAAAGATATTTGAAATATCTTTGGAGATTCAAACCAATAAATTTATTACCATTTATTAGGTCCTTACATATGAAATTGGGGTTTTGTCGTACTGGCCACTTTGATCTCAAATATTACCTTTATGGTTAGGAATTCCAAAATCAAATTCATACAGCTATTTACTCATGCATTTGTGTTTCAAACCCCCTAATTCATTTGTTTTTTCTTCTTTTGTTTTTTTCTTTGTGTCACTCTGTTTACAAAATGGAAAACATGAAATATCGCGTTATTTACGAGTATGAGTTCCACCGTGGCACCAGTGCTGCAGAAACGGCTCGAAGGATTAATGATGTGTATAGTGACGGTGTCGCAAAAGATAACACAGTGCGTTTTTGGTTCCAACGTTTTCGTTCTGAAAATTTCGACCTGCAAAACGAGCCTCGTGGACGGCCGGAGACCAAAGTTGATAATGAAGAATTGAAGGCTATTGTGGAAGCGGATCCATCGCAGGCTCCGGTGTTAGTTATCACTAACACCGGAGCCTGCGATGCCTGCCTGCAGCTAACTAAACTATTCTAATCCACTTGAAGCAAATTAGGAAGGTGAAAAAGCTTGAAAGGTGGGTACCTCATGAATTGAGTGAAGCAAACCGACAAACGCGCGCCGACTGCTGCGTTACGTTACTCAACCGGCACAATAATGAAGGAATTTTAAATCGAATCATTACCTGTGATGAAAAGTGGATCCTCTACGATAATCGGAAGCGCTCATCGCAATGGCTGAACCCTGGCGAACCAGCCAAATCCTGCCCTAAGCGAAAATTGACTAAAAAAAGGGTTCCTTGTAAGTGTTTGGTGGACTAGTGCCGGTGTTGTTCACTACAGCTTTCTTAAATCTGGCCAAACGGTTACGGCAGATATCTATTGTCAGCAACTGCAAACCATGATGGAAAAGCTAGCTGCTAAACAACCGAGGCTGGTCAATCGCTCTAGGCCACTGTTGCTTCAGGGCAACGCTAGACCACACACTGCACAGCAGACGGCTACCAAATCAGAGGAGCTTCAATTAGAATGTCTTAGACATCCACCTTACTCTCCGGACCTTGCTCCAACAGATTACCATTTTTTTCGCAATTTGGATAACTACTTGCAAGGAAAAAAATTCAACTCCGATGGGGCAGTCCAAACCGCCTGCAAAGATTTTATTGATTCCCGCCCGAATGGTTTTTTTAGTAAGGGGATCAATGAACTACCAACCAACTCTATGCTTATTAAAGCTCGAATGACCAAATAATTTATAAAATTAGGCATTTCTTTGCGGAGATCTATAATACAAAAATAATTATTATTTTTCTATAATCTGCGATTATGTAAAATATTTATAATATAATAGAAAATATTTATAATCCTAAATGTAGAGTGTACGAATCCTGCACTTAGTGGGGATGAAAAAATGTATAGATTAAATTTAGCATTAGGTATATATATTTCCTATTTGCTGTTTCGCAGATAAAAGCAAAATAATTTTATTTTTACTTTTGCTCTTTACTTTTGATGCTATTATGTAATGTTCCCACTATTCAAGATGTTATAATTATTTTATAATATTATTTATATGGTCAGAAAGCTTAGATTTTACGACGGTAGGTCTATTTATGGAATCTTTGTCCGTGGATCGTGACGATACGGCCCCCACGCATCCGCTTCCGGAAGCGATAGCTATGAGACAAGATCATGCATTGGAATTCGAAATATCTGTTAATAGATAAATTCTTTAATAGTTTTTATTTGTTTATTTCTTAATTATTATAGTGCTATTTAGTTGTATTTAATTCTAAGATTAATATTTCTTATAAAGAACAAGGAATTGGCAGTGAATAAGTTATAAAACCCTTTAACTAAAAAGATACACAACTCGTGAATAAACTACAACTAACAAAAAGTACAAGGCTTAGTGTAATTTTAATGATTGAATAGAATAGAATTTCTTTAATTCTTTTCTTCACATTACGATAAAAATGTATATAGTAAAAATGTATATAAAATAAGTCATAAGGCCTTTTATTTTATGTTGTGTAGCGGTGTAAAGAAGAATGGGTTAACCATTGTAATTAGGGCTAAAAAGGACGATGTGCCCTATGCTGATTTTCAGCGGCCTTCCTAGGGGCAACGTTGACAAATATAATATTAATTAAGTATAAATACTCAAATAAATACTTACACAAAATTAAATATTCGATGGAGCGACTGTGGAATTAAATACCCAAAGTACCCCACATATGGGATATATAGCACGATAAAAGATATAATCGCAGATAAATTTATCTGCACATTGGTCTTCCAATCGAATTATATAATATGTGTTTAGATAATTTATATAACCACAATTTATTGTAATACTTATACCGAGCGACCATAAATAGAAAATTACTCGTTTCTTCTTCGGGAAGGTATTTTTATACTTAATTTGACGCGTAAGATGTCGCGGGTATCGATAGTTTAAGTGAAAAATAAGGTCGCAATTAAAATATTCATCTGTTTATTTTCTCAACTTGTTTAAGTAACATGCTCTACTTTACACAGACACATTGTAAATAAATCGGTGCGTGATATTATTAAAGCCGCGAATAAAATCGCTTTGCAAATACACTTTTATCTTTATTTAAAACTTACTTATATAATGAGTAATATTTAATCAATTTATGTAAACACAGTCATATTCAACATTTTTTAAATATTAGTTAACGAATTCTATGCTATATATTAATTAATCATCCAAATGTACGTTGTGCATCGATATCCTACTAATCCTACTATCCTACTAATATTATAAATGCGAAAGTTTGTGAGTATGGATGGATGTTTGTTACTATTTCACGAAAAAACTATCAGACAGATTTGGATGAAACTTTACAGTTATATAGCTTATATATCGGAATAACATATAGGCTACAATTTTTAATTATTTCATGCAATATAACGATACATGTCAATGAAGTCGGAAAAAATCTGGCCTCTGAGAGCTATCTCGGCGTACGCTGCCTAAACCGTTAGAGTTACACAAAGATGATGTACCGTAGTATTGTTTGTCTTTAATAGTTCTAAATAAAAGTCCGTGACAGTATATATCTATCTTTTATGTGGAAGTCACTATGACCAAAATTGTGAATCATAAATTTAATTAAATTAGATACTGTGACAGACCAAATTTCTCGCGAGCGAAGCCGCGGGTAAAAACTAGTATACTATAAAGGTAACCTGATTTCTATTATAAAGTCAACTTTGTTGTTGTTAAATTTAGATACGAAAAATGAAGTGGAATTAAAATTACGGCATTATATATGGACAAATGTTTCTCTCGTACGGATACAAAAACGCACTCACTTGCACGCAATACTAGTGCCTGCACTTCACTATCGCTGATGATCGTTGATCGTGCGACCGTCTATAAACGTCACGATCATCGTGCAAGTGTCCTTACGAATGTCCGTATTATTATACGATATATATACGATCATACGTATACTTTAAATTACGAATACCAACGCGATGTCCAAGAACACCATTAAATAACCTTCTATATTTTCCCCTTCGTTCTACAGTTTTGGGCACTAACTCAACAATCCCCAGAATAATAAAAACTTATAATAAAATTAATCCCCCGGATATATTCAATGTTTCTCTGCATCTTTTTAGAAAACAAATCCAGCAAAATCTTAGCTAACTTATTTATTAATTATTTGATAGTTTAGCCAATTGTAAATTACATTTAAGTAGTTTTATGTTACTTTTTCATGTGGCGTTTGCCTTTAATTAGTTTTATATTTAGACTTAGTTTTGTATTACAATAGAATATAGATTTGAAAGATGTAAATGTTAAAGCTGTTGGTGAATTTAATAAATAAGAAAAAAAATACGTATCAGCGATTCCCTTTGATGGATGATTTGTATCCGAAAAACCGATAATCCCCGAGTTGTTGGCGATCATAGACGATAATTGGCGCCAACCACCGAGTATGCCTTCCACATTGTGCTCGCACTTAATCTTTTGTAATAGCATAATTATGAAGAGAAGCTATAACATAAGCTGACTGTCAACAATAGCGAATAGAATCAGCAGGCTTACCATGAACTATTATTGCGACTCAACCGAAGACCTAAACTGAATTGTTTTGCTTTTTCATGCCATGACGTGTTAATGACGCACAGTTTAAGTCGAATTTAATCCTAAACTGAATTACAAACGTATTTCATTCACTCGTATTTACTTTTCAGATGTGCGATCCAAATGCAACTCAGTTAAAAACACTTCACAGTACGAAAAGAAAGCGATTCAGTTTGGGTACTGACTTCGAATTGCATTGCAATTGACTTGTTTTCTTATAGAAGTATAATTTCTTATATAAGTTGATGGTAGGCCTACAGATCTATTGTTCGCTTAAATGTTATAATATGAAATTTACACTCACACACCTTGAAAACTAGATTTAAAAGTAATAAAATGTTCATACTTGATTCGATGTGACTCTTTTTGCTATCTGAGCTTTGATTAACAAATAATAAAAAATATAAGTAAAACGCAACAACAATTGATGTGCGGCTGACCGCGATCACGTAACGGCGTAATGGCGTCTCTTGCGCAGTCAGACCTTCTGTAAATGTAAAGATATTTGATAAGTACAATTTAAGTGCAGTCAGTTGAAATAGTAAATAGGCTAATAAGGCTTTTTAGCGCTGTCGTCTGTAAGCAATGGATGTTGCAGCGCTTTATCCATAATTTTTTGTTCCACAGACTCGTGCACGAGGTACGGGCAAGGGGAGCAGCTGTCCCCCCCCCCCCTAAAAAGGGCTTGCATAGTACATATAATGTATGTGTAATGTAAAGTAAAAACAAGTAAATATTAAGTAAAATTAGTTAATTAATCGATATTAGAGGTATAGTAGTATATAGTAATGAAAAAAAGTCATAATATTTAATATTGATACACATCTAAGTCTACTAAAACAATATAGTCTAAGATTTTTTGCATAGAATTCTGGCTACGCCCTTGTCCACAGTAGACAAGAGAATTATGATGATCGTATGCAAGCCATTTTGCAAAGGTGGCAGTAACGCTGACTTCAGCTCTAGGAGCCGGGATTTGATTCCTGCCGATGGCCACAATATTCTAAAACCAATTTATTGATTTCTTGTCTTTTCATCAGTCTGAGTGTATTTATTTTATCTTTATTCTATTTTATAGGTTCGCTAGCCATTATTAATAGTATAGAAACAATGTATATATTTAAAATTATAAATATATTTACCAGTTCTCAACCACATTAAAGCTGTGATAGCCCAGTGATGAGACCGTGCGACTCTCTAGAGACAAACTTAGGTTCAAATCCGAGCAGGCACCAATGAGTTTTTCTATTAAAACTTATGTGTCTAGTTGATATTTGCAATTTATCACACGCTTTTCGGTGAAGAAAAACATCGTGAGGAAACCTGCATATCTCTAGAGAATTCTAATGATATGTGTAACCTACTAATCCGCATTGGAGCAGCGTGGTAGGTCTTAGCTCCTATCCTTCTCTCCAAAAAAATGGAGAGAGGAGGCCTATTCCCAGCAGTGGGATATTAACAGGCTGTTACTATTACCCACATTACATTTTTTCCATATACATATACTTATTATTTATTTAGTATGGATTTCATGTCAGCAAAATAATTAAGCCGCCATGTAATAAATAAGTTATAGTTATACCAGAATTAGACCGTTTAGTGCCAAGTCTGATCGTCGACATTATGTATAACTTTTATGGTGACAAATAGGAAACCAACTCGCTAAGACGACTAATTCATTTACGTAGTTTTATCATAATAGTTGTTAAGAAAACACCACCTATTTATATCATTATCTTGCTTTACATTAACGAGCGTCAGATGTTATTATTAGACTCGGCGTTATGCTAACTGACATTTTATATAGTACTCTTTTCGTATCTCCGTACCAAAAATTATATTCATTTATCGGTACGTTTGGACGTGAAAATAAGATCAAAAATTTAACAAAAACTTTATTTATACTTAATTAAGTATAAATAAATTTATAGTTATAAGTATAAATTAAGTAGAATTAAAAGTATGAATTATGATTGTTTATATCTTCTGGGTCAAAAGAAGAAATGAGTGTTCCTATATATCAGAAATAGTTTTCTTTTTGACCATATAGGCAATATTAAAACATTTTATTTACCCGACAGCTGGGTAAAGGCAATCTCACTCTCCATTTTTAGATAGAAGGGTTGGAGCTAAGTCCCAGCATGCTGGAAGTTTACACATATCCCAAGGATTATCTGCAAATTTCTTAATAATTTTTCTTTCAACGAAAACCGTGTTAAAAATTGCAAATATAAATTAAACACATCAATTTTAAAACTCATTGTTGCCTGACCGGAGTTAGAACCTGTAACACCCTCGAAAGAGTGGCAACGGTTTCACCGCTAGGCTTGCACAACTATTTATATAAATTAAGTTTAAAACTAATTTCAAAACTAATTATTAACTATCAAACTCAGCGTTATTGTACCACAGCATAAAAAAATCAAAGATCACGCTAAAAATAATAGAAATTGCGCTTAATATTACGACACTGTACGCAGATCATACAACTACAGACACGCGTTATCTAATTAGCGAATATCTTCAATAATTTTGCATACTATACTCGTATTGGTTGTGAATTTCCATCGCGAACGTTGATACCGCTTGACCCGTCTTTACGGAAATCGTACTGTTAATTAGCATACAATAATATATGTACATATATTTTGAGCTTATTTAAAACAATTATATGAATGACAATGACTACTTTTGCCTGTTGGTATCAAACTTACTTATTAAAAGCTTTTTTTAACTTGACTTGTATATATGTTTTATTATCCCGATGGCAATACACGTTTAAAACATGATCTGACGCATCTGCCAGGATTGCTCTCAGACGAGGGAACTCCTCAACGGTTAAGAGCAGGGACATGAAATATTGATAATTTTTGACTTGTTTTCTTTAATAATTAATAATTTTCTTAACAAAAAGTATATTTTGAATATTGCACGATACTAATACAAAATATAAATATAGAAAGAAAGAATAATTATGTGTAAGAAGACGGTGTCATCGCTAAGCAGTTTCTGACAACCTTGAGGTATAATGATATGTACAAATAATAATGAGTTGGTGCGTAAAATTACATACCTACTAATTTCCAAATAAAATATTTTGATACTAAGCAATAATAAACTAATGTGTTCATTAAATATGTATTTCAACTTATCGTACTGAGTCGAAACAGTCGTACGGTGACCTTTACTAAGAGTTCGCGGATTTAAAACGTGGACACGAATATATGAGTTTACTTTGCCATGTGATATCCGGCTGAGTAGAATAAAAGTAACAGCCTGTTACTATGCCCACTGCTGGGCTAAGGCTTCCTCTCTCCGTTTTTGGAGAGAAGGATTGGAGCTAAGACCTACCACGCTGCTCCAATGCGGATTGGTAGGTTACACATATCCCTAGATTCTCTAGAGATATGCAGGTTTCCTCACGATGTTTTCCTTCACCGAAAAGCGTGTGATAAATTGCAATTATCAATTAGACACATAAGTTTTAATAAGGTGCCTACCCGGGGTTTAAACCTATATCGTCTCTAGAGAGTCGCACGGTCTCACCACTAGGCTATCACAGCTTGAGTAGAATAGACCATCCTTATTTCTTACCGAGGCGTCGTAAAAGGCGAGTAAGGTATGATGACCCACCGTGTAGTAGTATCCGGTTGAGTAGAATAGACCACCCCCTTTCTTACCGAAGGGCCGCAAAATAGGACTATGGTAAGTTGACGTCAAGTAGACCGCCGGTTGTAAAATACGCAGCCAAATCATGTGCCAACATGTTTTTAACAAGTTGTGCTGACCCCACTTTGAGTGGGATAAGGGCAGGAGGATGACGAGGCATATATGAGTTTACTATTAAAAACTTACGTGCTATTATCTGTTGTTATATCCGTACCAGGCGTGGGTATATTGATGAGTCCACTTACGTCCTTTTATATGTTTAATCATAATAGACATTAGGATTGCCTAATTTATAAGGCGGGTATTTCAATGAAGTCGATATGTCTTTTATATCGTACATGCAAACTTGTGAATATATTAATAACTCTCTTAAACGTATAGTAAACATAAACCTATTTATGGCTGCTCTGAAAAGTTTGGAAAAAGCGATTTGGACTTGTTACGTTATTGACGCCTGCTATCCGTAGCAGGCGTCAATAACGTAACGTCAATCAATTATATCCGTATAATTTATATCTACAAGTTATCATGCTATCAACGGCGATCAATATCGGGGTTTTTTACAATATTTCAGGGATGTTAACAGTACAGAGATAAATTTATGTCACATGTCAAACAAAAATGGGTCATTGTTGTTTGTCTAAGTTTTAGCTCATTTCTCCAAGGTAATAGGAAGAGGATATTCAAATTCAAAATATTCTTTATTCAAGTAAACTTGAGTCGTCAACTTTAGTCAACTGGTTCGGGAAGCTGTTCCTACCGTGAAGAACCAGAAAGAAACTCGGCGGTTGCTTTTTTTTAAATATGAATCTTTAAACTAGTTACATTTAGTTATTACTGTCTTGTACAGGGTAGAAGTGCACCTACATCCACGTCCTTATCATCTATGTAATCTTCAACAGTATAGTAGGCTTTCGGTATCAGCCTCTTTATAAATGTGTTTTAAAACTATATAGAAGTAACAGGCTGCTTTATTTGTATGTTAATAGTACTTGCGTATATGGATAGTACATCATTCGTACAATTCGAAGTCTTTCAAGTTTTAATATCAAACGTAATTGACTGTTATTATAATTGCCGGCAATATTTTAATTTTAAATATCCTCATATACCAGTAAATAAGTGAAACTAAACAAACTAGTTTGTGTAGTTATAAAATACAGATTAACTGCTACTTTCTGATATTGGCAATTCGCGATGTATTTGTATCTAATTATGAACCAGTTCATAAAATAGTAAAAATACGTGTACTAGCAGTACGTAACTATTTTAGCCATGTTGTTCTTATGATATTCAGAATTCGAATAGGTCAACGGTAATTATCGTACGAACGGTAATTACGAGAGTGAATATTTGTCAGAATATCTAATTAGACATGCTGACAAATGTTCGTACTAGTTGGACTATTCTAGTGGGTCATGAAAGTCACATGTACATCAAGCTTTATAACTACATGCTTTAAATATCCGTTCTTATAATATAATTGCGAAAGTCTGTTTGTAGCGATTTTTCGGATAGAAACCTCTGGAACAATATTAATAACATCTGGTACAATTGAAGCTCTTATTCCTGACTAATTTATAGGATTAAAAGAATCCCGTTATTTCATGAGCAAAGTGAAAAATCAAAAGTACATAATTGTGGGTAGTTGAAGGAAAGTTGACGCGAACGGTTGGGTACATCTTTATATACTTACAGAAACAAAGTACTTTTGGAAAATACTAGAAATTTTTATGTTAGTAGTGAAACTAACAGTGTTTTTTGGACTCCCTTCATTTACTATTTCAATTTTATATGGTGATATATTTGTTATTTATAGACGATTCAAGATTATTATTTTAGATTATTTATAGAAGATTCGATTAGTTCAAAAATTTAACTGTCAGCAATAATCCAGTTAAATACTTTATACTTTTCGAACATATCTCTTGCGTTTTATTTGGTATATTGTATTGTAGCTAAATTTGTCAATACTCAATACCCTACATTGGAACTAAAGTGATAGGCATTAGTTACAACGATTTTCACCCAAAGTGAAGTGAAAAAAAAAACACTGACCTAAATGTATAGAAAATATTTCACTTTGGAACATGGAATATTTTGGAATTATCGATATATCGACGATACTCAGGAAGTATTATCATAATTTGTGAAAGTCAAGCGGTGATACCGTGCGACTCTTTCGATGGGGTTACGGGTTCAACCCCAGGAAGTCAACATTGAGTTTTCTCTTAAAATTTATTTGCCCAGTTGATATTTGCAATTTATTACAAGTTTTTCGGAAAAGGAAAACATCGTTAAGAAACGTGCACGTCTTTAGCGAATTCTGGGGATATGTGTAAACTACCAGCATGTTGGGTCTTAGCTCCAACCCTTCTCTCCAAAAAAGTAGAGAGAGGAGGCCTATGCCCAACAGTGGATTAGTAACAGGCCATTATTTTAATTTCATGCTAATGTTAGTCTTATTACTCTAGAGTGAAGTAAACTGTAGTACAAAGAAGTAAACTGCTAGCAGTTTAGCTTTAAAACATAACAAACAGATGTTCGCATCTATAATAAGTATGTATGTAACTGATAAGTATTGTGTATGCACTCGAAATAAAATAATTTATTGTTATTTCTTTTTATAGCACGAACTCATCAATGCCAATTACGAAGATTTCATCTTTAATTGTAACCAAATCATATTGATATAACCAAATTGCTCTATCAAGGATGTGCACCAAAATAGGAAATGTCTGACAAACAATGCCGGTTCGGATGTATTTATGTAATTATTTTAATTATGAATGGAGTTATTATATACAGCAAGAACCAATTTTGGTATATATTAGGATGTTTACCAATATATCGCTCATGGGCTGCAATAGTGGCACAACTCAAAAAAAACATCTTTTGAGATAAATGAGTTTAATTTATCATTGCTAAGGAAAATGCATAAAAAATACTTTAGTTTCCTTAAACTAACGACCTTATATTGAATTATGAGTTAATAAATAAAGGTAACTTAATACTTCTGTTATGGGTGACGGGCAACTGGTAGATATACTACATATATAAGTTTAAATACATACTTAAATACAAATACACACCCAGGCTCGATGAACCAACAAATCGTTTATAGAAAATATTGGCCCTCGGCGGGAATCGAACCCGCGACCCGCGGAGTTGAAGGCAGGGTCACCCCCCACAGCGCCAACGGACCAGTCATTGTGTATTTAAAAGCTTTTATTTAAGTTACCGTGTGTCTGTGAAGGTGGAATCTTGCACCCTTCCCTGTTTCAGGTTGAGCTGAAATTTTACATAATGGTACAGTTCCGATGACAATGCCGTGTGGTATCAAGCTGCATAGAATAAACCACCCTCCTTTCTTACCGAGGTGTTGTAAGAGGCGACTAAGGTATGTGCCGTGTGGTATCCGGCTGCATTGAATAGACCACCCTCATTTCTTACCGAGGTGTCGTAAAAAGCGGCTAAGGTAAGTTGACGTTAGGCAGGCGGCCGGTCGTTAAATACGTAGCCAAATCATATGACAACATGGTTGTAAAATGTTCTGCGACCCCACTTAGAGTGGGATAATGGCAGGAGATTGGAGATGCTAATTTTTGATAAAATTTTCGTGTTATTGTTTTTCGTTTTAAAAAAATTTATTAAATAAAAATTTACTTGACACAAATTATTGAAAACTTTTAACAATTGTATAAAACATACCTGTAATAAAAGCCGTTGAAAGGAACGTAACCGTGAAGTAAACAGCAGGTTCATGGCGCAAGGAAAATTCATAATTCGATGAACGTAATTTATACTAGAATATATCTTACAACAGAGTAATGAACTATTTAAGTAACGAAATTCGACGACTTGTGTAAATCTAATAAATAATTAACTGATTACGTCTAAAGGTTTTGGAGTGCAACTTAATTTTAACATTAGCGGATACTTGAATTCCATGATAACTGAATTAAGTGGAAAGCTCATTTTTATAAATTATAGGTCTTTTTTCTGTGTGGAGTAGCTTAAACAACCTTTTCAAATAAGCGAACTAAAGACAGAAAGTCTTTAGTGTTTATCTTAATACTAAGATAGCAATTTTGACAATGATGCCGTGCCCGCAGCTCTACAGGCGTGGAAATCAGTGTATACATAAATAAATCTATGGGAGACACGGTCGTCCGTCCCCAAAGTAATTTAATTCTTGTTTTGTGGGTGACGGACAACTGAAAGATATACTACATATATAATTTTAAATACATACTTAAATACAAATACACACCCTGGCTCGAGGAACCAACATATCGTTTATAGAAAATATTGGCCCTAGGCGGGAATCGAACCCGCGACCCGTGGAGCTGAAGGCAGGGTCACTACCCACTGCACCAACGGGCCAGTCACGAAGTCACATCACTGTGTCACGTAGTTGATGAAATCTTGATGCCACAGAAATTCTTAAATAAAAAGTAGCTTATATGTTAATCTACAGCTTCCCCTATCTTCCATTAAAGTCCCATCAAAGTCAGTTTACCCGTTCCGGAGAATATACTTCTTTTATTTACTTATCTTTTAGTAAATACCGTACAAAAATCTGTTCAGCTTCAAAAAATTGATTACATACAGACAAAGCTTCTGGGGATTCTGTTTTATAATATGTATAGATATAGGTTATTTATCTTGATGTTAAGTTTGATTTATTTGTGTCAAAGTCACTAAAATATATACAAGTTTGTACCAACCGTAGCAATTTCGCGTAGCAAGTATGACCTCAATTAAAGTTGTCGCGGGCGTTGATAAGATTTTAAAATAATTGATGGGGTTGTCATTTCAACGCCAACGCTCATAGTTATATGAAGTGACTACGGAATCATTAAAAGCGTGATAAAGGCGATAAAAGCTGTGTGATAGGCCGTGACACACGATTAAATTAGTCACTTTAGATTATACGTAATATTAAAGAGCCGGATTTACCAGATGTCACAAAATGCGACACTTACACGTTCAACGTAATTAATATAGCCTAACGTAACAACTTACACTTACATACATAAACTTTTATCCATTCTACAAGCTATGTCCGCGACATCGTTCAGTTTAACTAATATTTTAAAATTCCCCTTATTTTTGCTTCCGAAGATAAACACGTTTTTTATTTAAGTAAGGTAGCCGGTATGTATACTTCAATTTCTACAAAATTTTATCAATATTGACCCAGCACAATAATCATCAAAGTGTAACAGATATACTTTCGTATGAATTTGATTCGTATTCATAAAATTTCGGTACATTCAATTTTTTAAAACTGTCGAATTGTCTCGAGACAAAGTCATGGCAGAACCTCTGTTAGGTTGTCATTTTCTACCTTTTTTCTCTATAAAATCGTTGTATACGATCCTACAGTTGAAATCAAGATTCAAACAGCTTGTCACACTGACTCGGTCTTCTAACTTCTATTTTCTAATACGAGGTTGCTCTAAGTCGAGGTCTATCCTCATACGTGTTGGAGCTAGAAATACGCTTGTGGAATTTTTATGATCTTCTCTCTGCATGTCACGCATTTAGCTATGGTTCATTACTAGTCCGTCCTGTTTATTATTAGAGACAATATCATCAAGAAAAAAATTGTGTATAAAGCCTTAAATCAATATTTGTCCAGAAGTGAAGTCTTGCGATTAAATTAAGTATCTATAGAATAACAAATTTTCAAAGTAAAATATTATATTTGCAATAGGACTTGATTGCGATATTTATTTAACATTTTAATTATGATTTGACTTTTTATAGTACAGGTTTCTATACATATATAATTTCTTTATACTCTGTGGTAAAGATTGAGATTATTGTCGGGGTCAAGTAAAGTCCAGCGATGACACGTCTGGTATGTACGATTGTAAGTTTTATAAAGTTATGGCTTATGGTAATAAGCAGTCTTATAATTGAGATAAGCATTTAAAAACTCTTATTTAAAGATGAAAAATTTAAAAATCATCGAGTAAATTTCAATTCAAATTTAAAAAACAAAAAGAGCCGGCTTTAAACATTCGTAGTAAACTCTGAGCTTACTAAGTATTGACAGATACAATTCAACGTTTTTCGTTTATTTTTTAAATTAAAAAATTTGAGGCCAAGATTTAATAATATAATGCTTGAACTTTTATCAGTTTTGTTTCTAATAAGTTATCTATTTATTACACAAATTATTATCAATGCGAATAATTTATTTTAAGAAATTTGCGAAAGTTCTTTTTTATGTAGATTTGAGAACCAAGATAAAAAGGACCCTGTTTTTGTCTAAATGACTTCAATTGTGTGCTCCGCCTAAATGTACAACAGACAAAGAAAACACAATAACGGATTTATGCGCTTTCTTAGGTAATATTGTCTTATGTATCTAAGTAGTGAAAAACAGCCTTTAGTAGAACATTACCCTTAACCTTACCCAATATCAGGTTAGTAGTAATTAAAAAAACTTGTGCATCTTGAAACACTATTGAAGGGATGTTTAGCGTAACTCTACAACTACGTTTAAACAACTAGTTTGTTTTAATTATTTCTTAATCAAATTGGCTTTTACAAACAATTTTGAATCGTCCTACCAATGAATCAGAAATGTGATCTTATCCCTAAGAACCAGCAAGAAACTTGGGCAGTCACAATTTACAAAAAAAATAATGTCAACAATATATAATTATTTGACAATTCAGAAATTACAGTATAGATTATTTTATGATGAACGGACTATTTTCTGAATAAATTTCTATAATCCTATGGAATTTAATCTTAATAATACTAAACCAGTTTGACTCTGTATAAATGTTGCGTAAGTGATTATAAAAGCATAAATGGGGTCAATTTGAATGGTGTCGTGACCCACGTTGACACGGAACCCTTTGATGCCGATTTGTCATGGGGATTATGTATACTTGCATCACGATTAACAAGTTAAGGTATGTATCACTTATCTAAGCCCCGGATTAAGAATCACTCAAGCTGTAGGTGGGTTTAGACAATGCATCCAATATCTTTCTCGATTGTTCCAAACTTCTCCATCCACCCTACAACATATTTTCAACAAAAATATCTCGCAACATAAATGTTGAGTATTTTTTAACGTCCCAGTTTTTTTCTATTTTAAAAATAATGATATTTAGTAATAATTTAAAAATTCAATATTTTTGTTTTTTTTTTTTGTCGATATTTAATTAAATGTTAGTGTATCGTTAATAAATATAGTTCAGTCGTAAATTGATATAAAAGTTCGTAGTATTTTTAAATGATCAAATCCTTTAATTCATTGAACGTTTGCGAACTTTTCATTCTACGTCATATTGGCGCAATAATCTGTTCCAGCACTCATGGTCGTAATCTTTATTCCGAAAATAGCTTTCTACCTATATCGAAGGTGCTATACTTTTAGGAATATTATAATATCTTGAAGAAGAAATATTTATTTTTATTGTACGGTGCATGATCATATCGTATGAAAAACGGCATAAAACCTATGAGTTGAATTTGAATATAGAAAATTATTTGTTTTTTTTTTGGAATACGGTGGCAAACGCGCATCACTTTAAGTAATCACAGCCTGTATACGTTTCTACGCATTGCCAAAGAGTCTAGCTGTTTGCTGATCACATGGTCTCCAATAATTCGAGCTGCTCTGCGCTGTATGCGATCGAATGGCTTAAGTTGGTACTGGGATGCACCAGCCCAGAGATGCAAACAGTACTCCATGTGAGGCCGGACTTGTGCTTTATATAGCACAAGTCTCTGAGCCAGCTTGAAGTAATACCTCACATTTGCCGGTTTTAGAATATTAACAAAGCATCGTGACTTTTTGAGAAGTTCTAAGGTATGTTTAATGTGGTAATCTCAATTTTGAGCCGCGTAATCTGTATTCTCTTTAAAAAGAAAATGTATTTCTTGGCAATAGAACAGGAATAGGCTTTTATTATATAAAATTAGGCTGTGGTGAAACTTTAGCCTGTCGTAAATAGAAATCTTCTTTAAAGATTCAAAACATTTTGGCATTTCGCATAAAACAAAGACCAGTTTTTCAATCTAACTCAATATTCTCGTTCAAGAATAAATTGGGTTAATAGGTATCAATAATTTATTATAACTAGACCTATTACAGATTTAAATAGTCATAAATATATTAATATTTCGTTAGATTCCTGCACAACATGTGTATTTCGATACACGTCCTGGTCAGCTGCAACTTTGACACGACCTATGACTTGTGAACGAAATTAAAAGTTGCATTGCTTTAACTATTACGATGTAACGATTTTGTGTATAAAACAGGTATTTTTGTTGTGAAACATGTCTAGCACACACTTCATCGCAATTTAACTTATCTTCCAATCGGCGCAAATCCTAATTATCGGTACAACAGGCATATACTTTTTATATTTATATTTTTTTGATAAACTGCCGATGTAGTGTATTTTATAAAGATTATAAAGGCCAAAGTTTATGAGGATATGTATTTGTGTTTGTGTCGCTTTGATGCTTCAACAATTTGTTCAGAATTTTAGATTCAGGTCGGACTAAAATTTTTACCATTTAATTCGTATAGAATCCCACTTACATCCCTCGATTTTCGTATTTAACTTAGTACTTATTGAACAGAACCATCTTAGTTTTTAAATAACCTTTTCGCTGGTGGTGAAACTACGGGACACATTTACCTAGTCATATTGTAAGAGTATAAGCTGTGATAGCTCAGAGATGAGACCATGCGACTTTTTCTAGAGATTATGGGTTCAAACCTCGGGCAGGCATCAAGTTTTTCTGTCAACACCTTTGTGTCTAATTAATTGCAATTTATTAACGCGCTTATATAATTCATTCACGAAAGAATAGCGATGTAGCCTGCATATTTCTAGAGAATTCTAGGAATATTTTTAGCCTACAAATCCGCATTGAAGAACCTACACCGAGCTGTGGGATAATAATTTTGAAATATAAACCAAACTCGTAAATTATATGATAGAATAGTATAGCTAGCTTTAATAGCAAGTAATATGAAAATGATATATGATTCATATTGTTGACGATGCCGTTGCGTATCAGTTATATATTGACAGGCATACAAAATATTAAAATCTTTCCAAATGCCTCCTCCAAATGCAACCTCCAGCGCAAATAAATCTTATACGAAATTTCGTCGCTCTTTATCACAGGAGATTTCCTAACAATTAGTGCTATTTTACTTACAATATTGTCAAAATAGATAGTTGAGCAGCTATAGTCTTGTTAGTTTTTAGAGTTCTTACTTTTCAAACATGAGCAAAATTTGATTTTAAATAAAAATCAATATCCTAGTACAGGATTTGGATGTTTTTTATCTCATCGACATACAAATGTTTCTGTGTGCTGGTTACTAGGGATTTATGGTGCTCGTAACTTCCTTTATTAGAATAAAGTAACGAGTTTTCTATAAGAACTTTTAAGATTCATGTATAGGTTAGGGATTGAATGGCGAAAGAAAGAATAGTGAGAAAACTTGCATGTATCTGGAGAATTCATGAAATATATAATATATTGCAGCAGCTTAGTGCTAAGCTGCCATTTTTGATCCTTCTCTTGAAGGAGGTCAAAGGAATTTGGAACTATTTTACAAATTGTAAAACAATCAGCGGAAAAGCTCAGTAACTCAGATAAGTTCATGTTACAGCAATTAAAAGACATTTGTATATTGTAATGCACGGTTTTGAAGGTATAAAAACATTAACATCAGTATGATATTTAAAACATTCGGTTGCGGTGAATGTTCAACGTATCCTTGTAGATAAAATCTTGGGCATACTTAATGTCAGTCTGCAAATGATAGTCAGGTACGAAGCATCTAGTGATGTCATACAGGAGATAGCAATATTGAAGCTTAGTATTAGGACTAACTTGCGAATTAATTTGTAACGTTTTCTTAGATAATATGGGACAACTATACACACGGTTGGTTATCCGTCCCCAAAATAGGTAAATTAAAACTAGCATTATAGCGAAAGAGAAATGTTAAATATGTACATACATATATAACCTTATTCTAAATAAAAATGAACGTTTGTCTCTATGTCCTTTATAGACGCCAAAGGACCAGTCCGTTTGACCGATTTGAATAAAATTGTTACACAATCTTTAGAATGACCTAGCGAATGATCCTGTAAAGTTTGGTGGCGATCAGAGCATTTTTATAACTGTTGTGTTCTGTTTCGAGGGGAAGTCGATGCTAGACTGAGCCACAGCAATACGTGGCTGGTTTTAATTGAATACATAAATACACCGAAATTCGAAGATTCAACAAATTGTATTTAATAAATGTTGGCCCGAACCGGTTGAAATCGAACCCGCGATCCGTGGTGCTGAAGGGTCACTGCCGCATGCGCTAACGGGCAAGTCAACGTTATTATGTAAAGTTTTCTCAAGGATTCACATGAATGATTTAGATTTTTTTAACAATAAAGAAAGTTGTTTTTTTATTGGGCGAACACAACAGGTTACAATTGAACAATATAATAATTTATATACTATGCAACACTTATAATCTAATAGCTACCCTTAAGGTGTAAGCACAGCAATTAATTGGGTATTAAAACTAACAATGGAATATTGAAATTATCAAAACGTTTATGTCCATTAATAGTCGTCATTGAATTTAAGGTTTTTAATGCAACTTACAAATATAGCAAGTCGAGAATCAAAAATGTCTACGTTATACGCCTTATGTTGTAAGATTTCAAACCGCATATTTGTGTCTTAAACATACACAAAGTACACAAGCGTATTGCATACGATTTGCAATCAGCGCTATCTCATACAATAATGTAATATATTCAATATGCATAAGATATATCTTCAATATGCATAAGATGAAAGTGCAGTATTAGTAACATACAAAGAACTAATAGTGCCCAGCTACTGATTAGATAAGGATTTCTTATCGTTATGACGTATTTTTTGATTTGTAGTAATATATAATTTTGTACCAGTGTTATCAGAGTAGTGTTACGACCTAAGAATTTTCCGCTTGCACAAAGCATAATGTTAGATAGGAACTGATATCAGCGTAACATTGTTAGTTTATTACTTAACTAGACATTCACTTAGACTCTACTCGATATAAATAGATAATTCCATCAATTCAAGTTCATTTTCAATGGAGTTTTGGGTTAAATTTCCTTTTATATACACAAGTAATAATAAAATTATTTTGCTATAATCCGCGATACAGTAAATAGAAAATATATATAGTATTAAATGTATAGTGGACTATCCGTATTTTCATACCCGATACGTGCAGGATTCGTAAAAACATATGCACAAACCTCCACCACTTCCACCACAAGCCCTACACACATTCACTATCACAAACTCAACAATCGTTTCGTCCCGCAACCGAAGCATCCTCAGGAGATAGTCTCCACGACATTATCGCAAAGCGATAATAATTTTTTTATTACTTTTGTATTATGGATCTCCGCAAAGTACCACCTAATTCTATAAATTACTCCTTTTATATAATAAAATTTGTCTTTTCTTATCTCTGTGCACTCCAAACGCTTTTTAATACGTTTCAGTAAATCTTTATGATCATTGTATCAAGCTGCTCCTAAAGTATTTACGTTATTGTGAGCTCTGGGTGATTTTAATGAATATAAGCTACCTGACATTGTTTACAATGTTGCCACCGCTGTAGATCCTGGCGGGACGTGTCGCCGCAGCGGCCACAACAGAGTGCTATAGGGAGTCTATATAAGATTATAATACTGTCGACAACGGAGTGCAAAAGTCGTAAACATTTGATTACGTAATAGTAATTAGATAAATAGCTACTTTACAAGATAAATAAAACTGTTTCAGTCGGTTGTACGTACAACAAACCAGTACCTAAAATATATATCACAGTTTCTTAGTTGTGTTTTAAATAATACTTAACGATTTTAATACAATATTGTAACATACGGATAGGGTTATCATTTTTGGCTACAGGATGATCTACGTAGGATGGGATGAATAAAACACTACTTTTTTATGCACTATAACAGAACTACCTCGCTATAATCCGCACGGGTTAAGCGAATGCATGCAAAGCCAATGTGTATGAAGCAGGCAAAATTTACGCACCTTACATATGCAGGACAAGTCTACCACTTGAATCGCATTGCGATTTTGTCGTGGAGCCTGTCCTCCTGATGATGCTTCGGTTTCGGAGCGGGACGATCGTCGGGATTGTGGTGGTGGTTGTGTGTTCTGCTTGTGTGCGTTGCTGCTGGTGGAGCGCCTTGGGGTGCATGTGGTGACTTGTCCTGCATGTGTAAGGTGCGTAAATTTTTCCTGCTTCATACACATTGACTTTGCATGCATTCACTTAACCCGTGCGGATTATAGCAAGGTAGTTCTGTTATAGTGCATTTAATATGGAATCCCGCAAAATAACGCCTGCTTCTATAAATCACTTCTTTCTTTTGTTAATGTTCATTCGGCTTCCTTGCCTCTTGCATCACCTTCCAACCTCCCATCATATCTCCTCACAACATGATTCAAACTTCGTGTCCCACGCGCGCAAATTTCAAATTGTAAATTTTATTATCAATCAGGACCCGTTAAACTAAAGTCGTGATAGAGAAATCTTAGTGATAAGTAACGATCCCGATATATCAGGAAAGATGGAAGTCGGACATGGATCAAATACGACGGAAAGTGCAACTTCCTGTTATTGTAATTAATATCATAGACCAGATCTTGTGAAAATTCGCCATAAACGCTTTAATGGAAGCGCATACAGCTACTTTACTAGGCTACGCTGTGTCCATCAATATTAAGCAACAAGATTTATGTAACAGTTTCACAGTTGAATTTAAGATTTTTATTTTTTTAAACAGTTTTTTCACAAGGCTTAAGCAAGAAGTGGCATATGAAGTAGACTTGCAACAGAAAGTACGTTTTCCTGTTATTGTACTAGTATCTTAGACCAGATCTCGTGAAAGTCACCACAACAATAGTACTCAGACGTTTGGTTTGAAATGAAATACGATTCCATAGGACGGAGAATCTTGATACGCAGATAATCATTAATATATTAAGTGCGTGTGAAATTCATATTGAGCTGATTATAAGACAATATGAATATGAAACAATCTATGGAATTAATAATATATAATTCAAACACTGCTAACGCTATTGAAATAAACTAAAATTTATGTCAAAAATCAGTTCATTTTAATGGGGGTGATTAGATTCTCTTTGAATTTTTTATACAGGACGATGTTTTTGATGTGTAGTTTCCAAGATCTAGCAACCGTTTTTAAAGGCTTTTTTCAACTTACTATGTATGTTTGTTTGGAATCTTCCAAATTAAATTTTACCCTCTTCCCGGTGTCCGATAAAGCTGAAATTTTACATACTGGTCCAGTCCCGATTTTTAATTCTAACTAAGCGGTGAGACCGTGTTACTTTTTCGAAGGGTTCACGAGTTCAAACCCCGAGTTTTTCAATTTATCACACGCTTTTCGGTGAAAGAAAACATCTGAGGAAATCTCTAGAGAATTCTAGAGTTATGTGTAACCTACCAATCCGCATTGGAGGAGCGTGGTAGATCTTAGCTCCAATCTTCTCTCAAAAGACGGAGAAAGGAGGCTTAAGCCCAGCTGTGGGGTAGTAACAGGTCGTAACTTGATTTTTTTTCACAATTCTAAGTGTCAATCACTTTTATAGCACTAGTTTTCAGATGCCAAATAGATTTAAAGTGATTATAAATAATCCCTTAGAAACTTTGTTACTTTTCAGGAGCGTCGTAGGCGTTAACACGACATTCAAGCAGGAGACTTTTTAATTAATTGATTTAGCAATCTAGTCTTTATACAAGGTGTGCCAATACTATCAAATTTGTTATGTTAATGTTATTTGCAAACGGCATGTAACATAACACACTCGTGATACATGTATTTCCTCCCTAAAATAACAGATGGCGACAATAGTGTTTTACTCCGCACTAAAGTGGGGCTTTTGTAGTTATATAAGAAGTCCCCGTACAAAAGGTTTCTCGATCTATCACACCATAAGTTCCTATGGTTTAAAGTGCATCCTGTTGGAACACTATGCCTTTACAAAAAAAAAGCATACTGTATGTCAATTATAATATACAATAAGCTGCCTAAATATATAAAAGACTTATGTCTTCCTAAATTTAAATTAAAGCTACATTGGCTATTATCTCATTGTGTTTATTCGATAAATGAATATTTAAACTTACAGATTAAGTCCTTACAAAAAATAAGATCGAAAATTTAAATTTAAAAAGCTGTTACTTATGTAATTAAAAATACCAATAAAATTTTTAAATGTTAATGCTAAACTTTTAAGTTTCTCATATTTGCATGTCATTTTTTGGTATTACACTAAAACGAACAATCGTAAGACCTTTTTGTAAGTTTGTACGTGTATTATGCAAAAATAAATGAATTTGAATTTGAGTTTGAATTTGGCGAAAATGTGAACGATGCATCTTCCGGTACATCCATAAGAGGAATACTGTGAAGGATCCGTCCACGATGTTCTTTGTATAACAAAACAGTTCTTTGCATCGTTGTGACAATAAATTCACTAGCCTGAGTTGCGTTCAATTCAATGCGTCACACAGCATTAAAATTATTTTTAAATATCATTATAGAATGTAATATATTAACCAATAACTTGATACAAATTAATTTATTAATACCGTTCCATTTTTAAATTATAACAGGTTGAGCAAACAATAATGTGCGGAAATTATTTCAACGGCTCAACGCTTCGGTATTTGACCGATGCGATTGGTATCAATAATGCAATATCAATATTATGCAGTCGGAAGCCATATTTCTTGTACGAATTCTGTATCGTGATGCTGTAGTTACATAACAACTGTTATTACAGCAGAAATTAGTAATTATACGCCGTATTATAGCGTAATTATTCAGTAAGTAGATAGCTTGGCCTTATTTAGTGATGCTGCTTAACGCGTAACTCAAGTATTTAAGTGGATAGATTTAATAGTGTATCCTTAAAAACAAATTTCCGAATTGTACGTAGCCATTTAAAAAACTTGGGATAATTATTGTAAGTTATTCTTAAGATGATGTCGCGAACTTTTTGGAGCCCTGTGAAATAGGAATAGTTCCACCATACAATATTTTTATATTAGTCAAAAAAAAATTCAATCATCTTCATACTTCAACTAATTTACATAAATCCGTTCAGTAGTTTTTAAGTTTAACAGATCGATAGATCGATTGTTTTTATAATATGCAACATATTAGTGTTATTGTGGTGATTTCATTTCACGTTCACTTACTTTTGCAAGAATGTAAGTGACATTCTTGCAAAAGAGATATAATATGCCAAGCTGTGTTTATAGTACTTCTTCGTATACTAATTTTTCTCTTAGTACCTTCATATAAAATTTTCATTTCATGCGGTATATTCATCAATTATAACGACCCTTTTTTCCAGCAATATTTAATATAGCAATGTAATGAGTTTACGAATTAGTTACTAAATTTACGAAATTACTTTGCGACAAAATAAAATTTCTAGGTGATTTTAGTACTTGTACGCATGTATTTCTTTCTGATTTGATAACTAAAATAAGCAATACTCCAAACATATATTGCCCGCTTAGATACCCTGAGCTTTCTTACGAGACCCTTTAGCCATGATTCTAGATTCGGAAGTGTCAGCAACAATTAAAAACTAAAAAATAGTTCAAATCAAATCAAATCAAAATAATCTTAACTCAAATAAACTCTTTCAAGCACTTTTGAATCGTCAATGATCAATATGAATTGAATGAATAATGAAGCTACAACTCGTTCGGAATGTTAATGAATTAGGTAAGTTAGTTTTATCAAGCTGCCTGTGTCTCAGAGAGTAAATCAAATCACTAAGAGATTAAAAATTACTTAGAGCAATAAAGCTCACTAATTTCGTATTAATAGCATACCATAGAGGCGCCCTTGCAGATGTTAATGTCATGACATTTGTTGTTCCTTCATCCATTCAACGTTACCAACAATGCTTGTAACCTTATTTGAACGGTCGTGATATGTCTTAGACAAAAATTTGGCAAATCATTGTTCACAACAATTGATGTAAAGGGAAGTTCAAGTACGTGAGAAATAAAATACATTACTAACGAAAATACTGTACGAATTCATTCAAATAAAATGTCACATTCTTAGATATAATATGAATGGTGGTACAGCAATATATCACATATAATATATCTAAAAACTACAGAACTGCGGCTGATAAAGTCACAAAAAATATAATTTACATAACAAACTCATCATCGCAATATTAGGAACGCAGCCAAAGAGAATTTAAATAATTTATTACTATAAATACAAAATATGTTTACTTATTACTAATAATTGAGCGTGGTTTATCAACAATCTTGTTTAATTAATTTAAAATTATAGCATATCGTAACCATCAGTATGAATTAATTAAAAATATTTCTTTTCAGATGACGCACCGATACTCATGCGAAACATTTCGGTGTTTATAAAAAAATAATATATTATTATCTTATAAAGAAGGATTTGTTATTAGATATTCAAAAATTCCTACATTTTAGAATACTTACGAAAGTGTAGATGTTTGTCCATTTTTTTTAACAACATATACGCAGTATCGCAAATAATACTAAGTTATAAGCAGTACAAGAGACGTGGTAACTAAGACATCATCTGATAACGATAGTAATGTTTTATCTCATAAAAACAATATCACGTGAACATCACGACAGCGCTCCACTGACTTTGTTTTTACAAGATTCTGTTGAACTTGCTTTGTCCATTTGATTTTCCGGTTAAACATTTGTAATCTTTCTTTTATATTTATTTATACACTGAAACTAACTAAGCCTGTTACTCTCATAGTACTAGGCAAATATAGGTGATTTTAAATTTTTGTTTTTTCTTACTTTTCTCTCTCGTCTAAAGAAGTTGCTTATATCCACTACACTGATTCGGCATGGATAAGCAGGTTATTTATATCTCGGGAGTTCTGGAGGGATATGCAGGTTTCATTACTACAAATTCGAAGTTTTATAAAAAAATAATGTTACCTAGGTTTAAGCGTAATCGGTATTAAAAACTAAAGTCTCCAATGTCGCTGTATTCACTGAAATTAATACAAAAATATGGATTGGAAGGTTACGCATATTCCAGGAATTCTGGAAGCATATAAATTTTAATTTCTATAAATCTCATTACTTTTTTAAATTTAAAACATTTTAAAATATTTTTTTTATATTTGTCTGTATATTGAAAAGTTTGCAATGTTATTGCAACAGTGCAATACCGTTATAGCCTTAGAATGTTAACTCACTACGGAGCTGATTGCATTACGGTATTCAAAGATCAACTCGCTTTAGTTGCAATAAAACAATCCAGTGTTTTGTATCAGAATACTTAAAAATAACATAGCCCAACCCATCGTATGCAGAACTTTATAATTCTACAACAACTGGAGGGGCGCGGAAACGGAAAACGCGTTTGTGTAGTTGGCAGTGACTGCTTGCTTGCAGCTTCGCCTGTCGCGGGTTCAATACCCGTCAATGGTTAACATTTTCTATAAACTATTTGTTGTTACTAGGAGTCTCGATGTATATATGTATTTAGGTATTTAATTAAAATGATATATAAAAATGTTAAAAAATATATATATTAACCAGTTGTCTCTGACATATAAGTAGAATTAACTAAGTTTACTTAACTTAGGTAGAGAGGACCGTAAGTGTAATTATCCCATATAAATTTATTTATTTATTATAATATATTTATTTATTATTTAGTATCTATGGCTTGACTTGACACTATTTATATTATAAGCACAGGAAAAGAAAAATAATAAATTTAAACAAACATTGTACATGATCGCAATTTCAAGTCATAAGTCATTTTTATAAATTGCTTGTTAGTAATTTGCGTAAATTTGTAGACTATATCCGTATATAAATGAATGTTGAACGATTTCTTATTTTGTTAATTACTTTTTTATGAGTGTTAGCAACGGAATACTTTATACCAATCAACACTATATTTAAGTATTCGTAAATATCGTAATATTACATATGTGATTGAACTAGTATTTACATTTATTATTTTCTCTTATCGCTGTTTGTCTAATAAGTTGCGTGTGTAGTTTAACGAGTGATATTTTAATGTAGGTTGATTACTAAAACAAAAAAGAAAGCTTGTTACTTTTATGTTATGTTTATAATCACGTGACTGGTTAAATTGTATTAGCTAAAGGATACCAGAAGCATGTTTATAAAAAGATAAATACATAATAACATTACCATAGATAAATTGAAACTAAATTCACCAATACAATTACACAGTATTTTTGCGAATTGTACTTTCTAACTGGGTGTTTTTCGAATTGCCAAAGCTTTTAGTTTTTATGTAATCCTGTAACTTGTTGGCAGGCAGTTCCGACTAGGCAATAAGTATCTCAGTAAGTCAAGAGAAGATAACAATTAAATAAAGTCTTGTTTTTCTGTCTTAATGTTGCATATATCCACTTTACACATAGTTAAAAAAACTAAAGTTACGGCGAATTACTATCCCACTGCTGGGCATAGGCCTCCTCTCTCCATTTTTAGAGAGATTGGGGCGCCTATCACGCTGCTCCAATGCGGATTGTTAAGTTTATTGTTGCCCCAGAAATGTCAAGAGATATGCAGGTTGTCGAGATGTTTTCCCTCATCGAAAAGCATGTGATAAATTGCAATTATTAATTAGACATATAAGTTTAAGTAAAATTCATTGATGCCCGCCCGGGGTTTGAACCCATGAAGCCCTCGAAAAAGTCGCACGGTCTCACCGCTAGGCTATCACAGACTGGATAGTCTGTCAGTATTGCAAATTTAAGCCAAATGAAACAAAGGAACAGTGAACAGTATTAAAGTCGACAAGAATTTCTTAAGGAATTTCTTTCACAAAAAACGCGAGATATATTTGTTAATAGGTAAGTAAATGTCTAAATGGGATTTGAATTTCACAGAGAGCCTGCAATCTCAGCGCAATTAAAAGTTTTACTTCACAATGCGTTTCTCGGGATGTTGTTATTCCGCAAGAATTTCTTCATTATAACTTGTGTTGGCGGAAATGTTTAGGAGTCCATAGGTACTGACTAAAAACTATTGATGAGTTTATTAAAACTTTGTTTTATAAAGAATGATAATATTCAATAAAATTAACGATATTTCTTTAGAGGATCTTTCATTGTAAAGATGTGGTAAAGCGTAAGTTATATAATTTATAGAATTAGGCGTTACTTTGCGGAGATCCATAATACAAAAGTAATAATAAAATTATTTTGCTATAATCCGAGATACAGTAAATAGAAAATATATATAGTGTTAAATGTATAGTGGACTATCCGTATTTTCATCCCTGATACGTGCAGGATTCGTAAAACACATGCACAAACCTCCACCACTTCCACCACAACACACAAGCACTACACACGTTCACTATCACAACCTCAACAATCGTTTCGCCCCGCAACCGAAGCATCATCAGGAGATAGACTCCACGACAAAATCGCAAAGCAAGTAAGTTATAAATAGGTATCGAACGGTAATAACGATTGGCCGCCGAGTTTTTTGCTGGTTCTTCTCGGTAAGATCAACATTCCAAACCAGTTGTAACTTCATCAAATATACTTAATAGATCCTGGACGATTCAAAAGTGCTCGCATAAAAGCTTACTCGAATAAGGATTATTTGATTTGATTTGAATACAAATTTATTGTTTTTTATTCAGGTTTACATAAAAACCTACATGAAAACACATTGGTTATTTAACACGTAATTGGTGCCAAAATATAATTATTTTCCTCCTTTTTCATTTCATTTGAAAATTGTATAGAAAGTTTATACAATTATTTCAAGCTTAAACCAAATTAGGTGACCAGTATGTAAACAAGCTTTCTCAATATACTAGTACAGATCATTTAGAAGTAAAAAAATCAACATTACAAACAATATTACATCATCATCGATGTACTATTCGATTATATTGTATTTCAAGCGTAAATAAACGCATTCTTAGTACCTATATATAATGACGATGGGTAAGCTTAGATCAACTATTATTTAATATATCGCTTTGTTTATCCTATGCCTCAGGTTAAGGCCATCTACATGATGTATTTCTAAGAATCTGTGTGCATTTATACAGGTGTGTTTATTGTCTCTTAGCATGAATCCGGGAATTACACATAGTTTTTTGCACTATACACAGGTACATTGGATCATCCTTACTTATTATAAAACAAAAAGTCCCTAAAAGCTGTCTGTATGTAATCGATTATCTCAAAAACTACTGAACGGATTTTTGTACGATTTTTACTAAAAGATAGTGCAATTCTTCTGGAAGGTTTAGGTTAATAATACATTACTATTTTACGTAAATTGTGTTGTAGAGGTCGCGTGGTTGTAAAAGAACTCACCTGTTGAGAGATTAAGTCGCGTGCGCCGCGTAACCTAGCAGAGATACACTGAAGTAGTGTACTAGAGAATTGTAGATCTACAAAGATACCATAAAAAAGATCCGCGACAGCATGTCTCTATCTCTTATGGTTAAATCACAATAACTACTTTTGCGTCTTTTGTGACACACTGATTTCCACGCAGGCGAAGCCGCATGCACAGCTAGTAAGAGAATAAATTATGACAAGCGTGTAAAAGTGGTCTTACCGCTAAGGCGATCTCTCACAGACAACCTTTGGTGGGAGGAGAATACTATGAGAATACTATGAATACTAGTTGGAATACTTTAAGATGAGTATAATTCAATTCAATTCAAAGTATTCTTTATTCAAGTAAACTTGTAAACAAGTGCTTTTGAATCGTCAACTTTACTGCTGGTTCGGAAAGCTGTTCCTACCGAGAAGAACCAGCAAGAAACTCGGCGGTTGCTCTGATTAAAATATAAATCTAAAAACTTGTTACATTTATTTATTACTGTCTTGTACAGGTTATTGTAGAATTGCAGCTATCCACACATCTTTATCATCTAAGTAATCTTCAACAGTATAGTAGGCTTTCTGTATTAGCCTCTTTTTAACAGTGTTTTTAAACTGCTGTTATGGCATGGCCAAAATTGATTTCAGAATTTTATTATAGAATCTTATACCCAAACTCACAAACGATTTACGTACTTTTGCTAGGCGCAAAGCAGGAGTCGCAAGCTTATGTCGGTTCCTACTATGTCTATTATATACTTCACCTATCGTTTTATAATTCTTTATATTTTTATGTACAAAAATTACATTGTTTAAAATATACTGTGAAGCAAATGTAAGAATACCTATTTCCTTATATTTTTGTAGAGCAGTTCTGTCAGTGTTCCTAATGTATACTTGGTATAAATAAATATTGCCATTAACATCGCATAGCAATCATAAACTTTACGAGGCATTTTAGAAGTATTATGGATACTTTTACCAACATTGGATAGTATATTCATAAACCGGAAGTGCTGAGTTGAAACTGAGACTTAACTTTATAATAACAAGTAATTTGTAAATTTTGTTTACTATAAAGAGGGAATGTTGATTTATTATAGACAATATGCTTGAAACTGAAATATGTAGACGGAAAGAATTAATTTTCGTGTATTGCATAGTATGCGTCATTTAGTCAGGCTTGTGTATTTCTGTAATTTCGACATCCATTATCCGTCTACAAAAGCAGGATTCCATTAACATTCATCACTCAAACTACATTCATCGCGTGAATGTAGACTAACAAGATCGGCTAGCAAAATGTTTGCTGTTGTATTATTCTTAACATCACTATGGGCTATCTTTATAAGGCGTTATCAAATTTCCAATAGTGTCTACTTTTATTAATTCCTTGTCGAGGATATTAGGTTAATAAAATAAATACAAATATATAGTTGATTGTTAAAGATGCCTCAAATATAGTAGTTTGAAATAATAAATAATTATCTAAATTAATCGTCATTAATAGATAGTCCCGTTTTATAATGCAACGCCTCATGACCTTTTATATTTTATTTCCCCCTTTTAAGTGTTATTTAAAAAAGCCAATAAAAAGGTGAATCGTCAAGTTTTGATAAAAATTTTATCTATTTTATTACGTTATTCAAGAAATACAAGTTTTACTTTAATTAAATACCATAATATAACCTTAGTAGTATAATGTTATCTTTCAATTAAAAATATACTACTATGAATATATATGATTTAAAAGGAAAACTTGTATTTTCTATATCTATACTATCTATACTAATATTATAAAGAGGAAAGATTTGTATGTTTGTTTGTATGTATGTATGTTTCTAACGTTTTCGCGAAATACTACTGGACCGATTTCAAAAATTCTTTCACCATTGGAAAGCTGCTTTTTCACTGAGCAACATAGGCTATATGTCATTTTCAAAAAAAATAGGGATCCCTAATAAAATTGTAATAAGTAGGGAAAAATTTAGTCGTAAACATCTTTCATCGCGTGTACATCGCGTGTTCTACAGTATTAGAACGCATCAATATCCACAAAAAGTCCGCGATACCATATATCTAACTATTATAGTTATGCCAATATAACTCCTTTTTTATATCGTAAAAGTTGATAAAATTGCCGACAATAATCAAACCATTTTATTCATACCTCTGTAGTAATCCTTATCCCATTATATCTTATTAATAACTGTTTCAATACCTGTAAAATACTTTTTAAATTATTAAAATCCGACATCCCAATCAAAAGATATTACGAATTTAAGAAAGTTAATTTGAAAGAAAATAATGCCATAAATTCATTGTAGTGACCGTTATAGCAGGGCCTGCATTTGGAGAGTTAGCTCCTATTCCAAGAATAATAATGATACACATTTTTTATAATTAATATTCTACAAAATAAATCTATACTCCGACTTCGTAGACTTTCCACTACCACGTGATCTGTGTGGACCGCAAAGCCCCGCGGGTGAAACCGCGGGGCTTTGCTAGTCTTGTATAATATAAATAAAATTTTAATAGTTAGCGCTCACAGTCAACCAGGTCTCCGTATTCTATATGTTAGAAAAAATATATAGAAAATAATATTTAACACTGCCTATTGCCATCTCATTAGCTGTTAGACAAAGGCCTATTTTCTAATAGGTGAAACGATTTGAGCATCACCAGCAGCTGTAAATATGATAGGCACATAAAAATTTCTAATGATACTCTCAACCTCTTTAACCGCATCTATATCAATAAACACATCGATTCCTATTCCCATGATAAAGAAAATAAATATATAAACATGCTTTCAAATTATAATTATGGACAAAAAAACAAAAAGAACATAAAATATCCGTAAGGATGAATCATTTTACAAATCCTGCATCCTTGAGGTATCAACACGTATATAACACTCTACCTTTAGCATTAAATAGATTTTCTTTAATAATAATCTAAATAATACATTCTTTTTGTATTATATAATTTCTATAGATTAATTTTAAATTACGAATAAAAAATCAGTGTCTTTTTTTAGTAAATCACGCTCTTTGCATGTGATGTATTAGTTATCTTGGTTCAATAGAACACGACACAAGATAAAAATAATATTATACGTAAATAATATGATATTACACTTCAAATTCACGTCTTGTATAGTTTATAATAAGTAGTTTAAATTACTAACATTAGTTTTAAGTATTTTGTTGTATTATTAACCTGATTATGAGTCATGTCACTTGTACTAAATAAATATTATTTATTATACATGTAATATACGTAATATAATGATAAATCTTGATAACTTAACTATATCTATACATAATTTAATATTTATATATGTTTCATCATTTTCCTGCCCTTATCCACACTAAGTGGGGTCGGCACAACATGTTTTAGACATGTGGTTGTTTTATTTGTTTAGGTATTTTACGACCGGCTGCCTGCCTGACGTGTACTTTTTACGACATCTCGATAAGAAATGAGGATGATCTATTCTACTCAGCTGGATACCACACTGCGGGTCAACTTACCTTAGTCGCCTTTTACGACAAAAATGAGGGTGGATTTATAGATATGTAAATCTATCTGCTTTCTAAAAAGAAATTAAAACTCAGAACCACCGAGTTGGTTCTATGCAATTGTTACACATATGGCAAAATCACACCACACAAAATTTTAGGCATTTCAAACTATTTGACAATATCGTTGTTTAAAGTAAATAATGTTTTGTAATACGAATTAAACACATATATTTTCAAATAAATCATTACATATAAATTCGCAAACGGTTGATAAATGACATATTGTATTATTGGTCGGTATTCTGTCTTAGAAGTCGAGTAAGTAGTAGTAGTAATCTTTTATGTCCTTTTATTTAGTAAATACTTACATTTTTTACGTCTATCCACTTATAAAATTCAAAAAAGTTAAAAATGTGCTCCGTAAAATTATTTTAAATCAATTTGTTAATATTAATTCCTTTACTTAACTGTACAGTAGACAAAATATTCCAAGTCTGCCTGAATGGTACTTTGACCTCTATGTTTTAAGAGCAGAGGAAATTTTATGCGAAAATCGTAATGAATTTATCTATGAAGTAACGTTTTGATAGTTCAATTTTTTTATTGCCAATAAAAAATCTACAAATGGGTAGTGGAACATTGAATTTGCTAAATGGCCGTCTACTGCATACAGTCATTGAAAGTTAAACAACATAAAACAAAATAATACAAAAAATATTTTGTCTTTATTAAATACCGTCTATCGATATATCTTTCTTATGAATGTTTTATCTTTTACATAATTAAACGACAGTAGCCCAAGTACTTGAAAAAGCCTGATGTAGTCAGGCTTTTTTTTTAGCGGTCAATAATTAGACGATAAGAATGCGTGGACGTAGCTATTCTTGGATCATAATAAACAGTAATGACTAGATGTAACAATTAATAAGAAATATTCTTTGAAAAGATCAACCGCCGAGTTTCTTGCTGGCTCTTCTCGATAGGAACAGCTTTCCGAACCAGAAGTAGAACTGACGACTCAAAAGCACTTTTATACAAGTTTACTTGAATAAAAAATCTTTTGAATTCACGTATAATTCTTTGTAGAATAATCCAAAAAGAAAAATGTAACTTATTTTAATTTCGATGAAGAAATTTCTTTTATTAAACCAACACTTTCAAAAAGAATGATCAAGGGACTTAAAAGTTTCTAAATCCAGCGATACAAGATTTTTTTTTTAGAAGGTTGTTTTGAATACTAGAATAACAGTTACCTCTCCCAATGCGAATATGTTTTAATTTGCATGTATAGCAATAAATGTGCAATATACTTCATACTATTTATTAACTGTATTAAATTTGTATGTCAAGGCAAATCTTCCCATTGACTCATCTCAGTGCGTAGGCATTCAATAGTTATTGTATTATTGTGCGCTCAAATTAGCTAAGGTTTTATTATAACATTGCAAATCGAGCTTATTGATGCGAATAGTATTCAAACATTATTTTACCGTTTACTAATTATTGAATTTGTTAAATAAAAAGATTCTAAATCCACGCAACACAAAACTCCTTTGTTTGACATCCACGAGTAAGAGAAAGTGTAGCTGAAAAAAAAACGTGTTAAGCATTTTAACTGCAAAGCATGAGAAAGAATCAAAGTTTTTTTTTGAGACGCAAGTACAAGATAGAAATATAAGAACATATATCTATAGACACAATACATACAAGTAAAATACAAATATAAAAATGTATTTATGTAAATTTAAGGTATCTTTCGTATAAGAATTTTCTATATATACACTACACAAGCTGTAGCTGTGATAACCCAGTGGTAAGACCGCGCGACTCTCTAGAGACGAACAAGGGTTCAAACCTGGGTAGGCACCAATGACTTTTTCTATTTAAAACTTATGTGTCTAATTGATATTTGCAATTTATCACACGCTTTTCGGTGAAGGCAAACATTGTGAGGAAACGGTTTCCTCTAGAATTCTAGGGATATGTGTAACCTACCAATCCGCATTGGAGCAGCTCCAATCCTTCTCCTCAAAAAACGGGGAGAGAGAGGCCTATTTCCAGTAGTGGGATATTAACAGGCCGTTACTTCACTTTTTTTTACACTACAGAAAATAATAATATAAAAAAGTGTCTCGTAAAGAAAACTATACCAACGCTAATTTTTTTATTTTGTCTATTTTTTTCTATTTATTATCTAATAATTTGCGGATGATTTCATTATAAGGTTCATAATACACTACAGAGTCATAGGTATCTAAAAAGATTGTGCAATTAAGAGGAAACATCTTGCTAACCTTCACCTTTTAGACGCTAAGAAGTTATATTAATTATAAAAAACATGATTTAATAGTGTATTTTAGTGATTCTAAATTTCACACAAACATTAAAATCAATTATAATGCTTTGTGAGAAATTTATATTATTAATATATACTAATTTTCACCAACGACAACTAATTTTGGCTAATGTTGACCTATCAACAGATTACACAAAGTAACTGCTATCTCAAATCCGTCGTAATTTAGTTTAGCATTGTTATGGACATAGAATAAATTATTAAAAAATATCATTATCATGCGAAGTAACTTTGAATTTCTACTCGGAGGTTAAAGGAGAGTCGGGTGATTTTAAATAAGAAGACATATAAGAAAAGGACCACAATCTTTACTCTCTATACTTGAGTCAAGCAAGCAAGCAACGGAAACTGCGTACGCTGTGTCACGGTTGACAAGTCATACCTATACCTCTTTCTTGTCTAATGCATAAAAATAATGTATGCCATGAAGAAATGTTAAATTGTACCGTTTTTCGGTACGGAATTCTTCCATATAAAATTTTAAAATAAAATTCTAAAAAAAATATTTGCTTTAAATCGAAACAGAATAGCTACCCTGTTAACTACTATATATTACCACAAATTATATAAAATTTTCAAAGTATTTTTAAAATTAGTATTTTTTCTTTGGAAAGTTTATTTATTATTCTATATTGTAATGGTAATTTTACTATATAAAAAATGGTTATTTATATTAATAAACGTAATAATGTGTATCTGAATATATGTCCCTTTTATGCAGAATATGTTAAAATCTGAGTAAAATTAAACTAAGGGCAACAATGACTAGAAAAAACTTCTTTTTAGCTCTCTATGTTTGATGAAATAAATGTTGGCAAACTATTAAATCTCATTAAATCGCAAATATAACTTTATATAAGCTTATGTATACTAAAAATGTTAAGCTATATGAATTAATCTTAAAATAAGAAATACTACCCAACGTGGATCATTTTTCTCACTCAATTTTTTCACTCACTCAACTCACGTTTTTGGAGTAATTTTAGCAGCGCCGACTTAATTCATATTTTACGTCGTTTATTTCGTTATACGAACGACAATCTATTTGTTATATTTATTTTGATACAATCTGTTTGTTTTGTTCTACGATGCGATATCTAGATAACCTAACCTATAAACAATTATTTTTTACTTTAAAGTGTTTTAGTCACAACAGTATGGATATTTTTTTGTTATTAAATTTATGTTATTTCTTGTATTCTGTTTGCCATAATGTTAATTTTACTAAAATACTTTTGAAATTGATGGAGGTGTGGTGACCAAACTTGTAAATAATAGGAACAAACATTCTTTTGCCATATTCAGCGTGAAAGTTGATATGATTATTACATAGTCGGAAACAAAGCAACCGTGATGCAATGATGAACTGAATATACTAGCCTTCCTAATTCCATATACAGCAATATAGATTATTTTTTAAATTTATTCGTATAATTTAAAAGACGCCGTGTGGTATCCGGCAGAATAGAATAGACCACCCTCCTTTCTTACCGAGGTGTCGTAAGAGGCGACTAAGGTATGTGCCGTGTGGTATCCGGCTGCATAGAATAGATCTATCTTCCGTTCTTAATATATCGATGAATGTCGTGAAATAGCTTGAAATGCTGCACGAGTTCACGATTCGATAGTGATATATTTTATGTCAATTTCAAAATACACATAAGTACAAAAGTCGTGGAACTTACGTTATTAACGAGTCAAGATTAATACGTTTGACATGTACGTACTCGTATGTCGTATCTATATAGTTGATGGCGATTACAATTTTATTTGTATGCAAAATAGGTGTCTATAGTCAAAAGGCTATAGACGCATAAGTTGCACGCATAACAATTTATTGATACACTCAATCCATACTAGCGTTATAAGTGCTAAATTCTATCTGTTTTACTGCAACGCTTTCACGTCTTATCCGTTGACGTACGACACGAAAACTTATATGTCGGGGTAACATATATGATATAAATCCTGCTCTATTTCAAGAATTGGGAAAATTATAAAATTATGTTACATTGTTGAGGGTACATAAATGCTATACTATTATAAATATATAAACACTAATGCAAATATGTTGAAGTTGTCATTTTCATATCCTTTAATGTCTGTCATATTGAAGGGTGTTTGCACATTTGAAACATTTTAAGGAATTGGCAGATTTTTTCGTATAATTTCCGTGCTATATCAAACTTAGGTATTGAATGTACCATTTGGAAATGATTACATACCCTTTTACACCTCTTGTTTAGTGTTATAAAATGATATATATATATCTAATGAAACAAAGTCTCAGCTAACTCGTTATGTTCAAAATAAAGCAATTCTTTAAAAAAAACCATTAACATTCTTGTTTTTTATTTAATAATTTTAACAATAATAATGTGTTTTTTATTTGTTTCAGGTTTGAGTTTTATAATTATACTAGCAAAGCCCCGCGGTTTCACCCGCGTCCATACAGATCTCGTGGTAGTGGTAAGTCTACGAAATCGGACTATAGATTTATTTTGTAGATTATTTAATTATAAAAAATGGGTATCATTAGTATTCTTGGAATAAGACTTAACTCACCAAGTGCAGGCTATAACGGTAGGTTAGGTTTGTTATGGCATTACTTGATTTCGATTTACATTCTTAAATTCGTAAAATCTTTTGATTGGGATGTCGGATTTTAATAATTTAAAAAGTATTTTACAGGTATTGAAACAGTTATTCATAAAATATCATTTAATGGGAAAAGGATTAATACAGAGATATGAATAAAAGTTTACCAAGTTATTACAATTTTATTAGGGATCCCTATTTTTTTTGAAAATGACATATAGCCTATGTTGCTCAGTGAAAAAGCAGCTTTCCAATGGTGAAAGAATTTTTGAAATCGGTCCAGTAGTTTTTGCGTGAAAACGTAACAAACATACATACAAACAAACATACAAATCTTTCCTCTTTATAATATTAGTATAGATAATTTCTCACATGATGGTAAGTGAAAGTACAGTTTTTAATGAAAGCGCGTAAATCTGGAAAGGGTAGATTTTGAAACAGTATTGAAACGCCAACCGAAAAGGAATATTGCCAAACTACAGATAAAAAAATTAATTAAATAATGTTATTTAAATAAAATTACATCACGTAGAAATTGTTACGTCGTTAAAATATAATTATTACGTTTACAAAAGAAACAAAATCAATAAAGCACAATACACAAACTATTTGAAAACCTAAACATTATGAAGGTATTTCAACACTCGGTGCTGTTGCTTCATAAAAGAAAACAACCGTGAGATTTTTATTGCACGCCCTTGAAAATAACTCGTTTGTAAATTAAATCGAATGCATCTGAAGACCACAGAAGACCAGAGTTTTAAGATAGAGCGAAATAACTTGTACTGGGATATATCGATTTTATAGCTCTACGGAAAAGTTGGCGATAGCATATCTATCCCCCTAAAAATTAATTACTATACCCGGTTTTTCTCCCAATATGTGATACTATGTGATAATGGGAAAGTTATTTAAACGGATACAGTATTAATTCTAATCTAGTTAAATAGAAAACTCTTTGGTGCGTGCCCGGGGTTTGAACTCGTCACCCCCTTGAAAGTCTCGCGGGTGAGATAAGGGCAGGAGGATGATGAAAGAATATTGTTCAGTGGTGTAGAGATTCAAACAATATATATGGAGATTATTAATAAGAACTGGGAATTTAGAACTACACACTAAAAACAATGAGGACAAAACAATAGGTATTAAAATTAATTACAGCGACGCTTAATCTGAATTTAGTATGACTAAAACCTAAAACTTTTGTATAAAACAATATGAGTATTACAATAAGATATGACGCGGTACGATACGGTGGGCTATAATATATTTTAAACAATTTAAAAAAAAAATACTTTCAATAATTTATAGAATTAGGCGTTACTTTGCAGAGATCCATAATACAAAAGTAATAATAAAATTATTTTGCTATAATCCGCGATACAGTAAATAGAAAATATATATAGTGCTAAATGTAGTTTGTGATAGTGAACCTGTGTAGTGCTTGTGTATTGTGGTGGAAGTGGTGGAGGTTTGTGCATATGTTTTTTTTACGAATCCTGCATGTAACGGGTATGAAAAAACGTATAGTCCACTATACATTTAGCACTATATATATTTTCTATTTACTGTATCGCGAATTATAGCAAAATAATTTTATTATTGCTTTTGAGTAACTTTCAATTTTTTTGCCTATTATTCTCTTATCTTCAGGACTATCTCTATCTTATATACTAAAATATTATCTTTGCAATTATGCTACTTAAGCGCGGAATCGCAATCACTAACCTTAAAAGCAAAAAGGTATTTTTCCGACTCGGTCAATTTACGAAATTTACGAAGATATCTTAACAATATTAGCAGGCGCCATCTTTGTGGGAAGTTTCGACTTAGATTTATTATTTATTCTACATTTGCTTGCAACACGTGGCGTAATTTTAAAATAATATTTTACAAATAAACCTTATATATATTATACATTATAAATAGATACGTAAATAACTTTCTTAATTAATATTTGTTTGTGGACTTTTTTTCTAAATATTATATTATGAATATAATTTAATATTTTTTATATTCATAATATAATATTTTAAAAAAACCCCTTTAAAAAAAATGTTATGGGAATATATTGAACAAATCTTAATGCACAATATTTTACACTTTCGGGACTTTGTATTTATAAAAAATATAATAAAAAAATGCCTGGATTCGAAAATACTTTCAGCTTTTACAAGACAGGTTTAATTATGTAAAATTGAAAATGTTTAAAGGATTGACCGCCGAGTTTCTAGCTGTTTCTTCTCAGTAAGAGCAACATTGCGAACCAGTAGTAGCTTTAATCATGTTGATCCTTGACGATTCAAAAGTTGATAAAGCTTATTTGAATAAATATTATTTTGATTTCATCTGATTTGAAAATCTCTAATATAAAGTTATTATGGTTATTATCTATAATGTTTAATACAAAAATTTTACTATTAGGCTGCGAAAAACTTAATATCTATTTAAATATGAGGCAATAGATAATTGGATGAAAAAACACATACAAAATTTAGTGCGGCTTAGCGCCCATAGAGTTATTATACTGAGAGAAGAGGAGACATAGGTAGACCTGTGGGTGACAATGACACAATAAATAATGAGAAGCAGATGATACTTGTATGCTTCATTTTTGTCTAATCACATACAACAGAGATAGATTGAACACCCTTATTAACTTTCTTTTTATTGTAGTGTAGACAGCAACAATTTTTAATCTGTGTCTCAATTTATTATTACTAGCAACACTATAGTTACCGCCCAACTAGGGGTATATAAGTGTCAGGTGATTACCAGCGCTCTCTCTCTTTTGCGATCGGTTCTTGCTTGCGGAAGCTCCGTTAGTTGGTCGATTCACGTGACTCGTTTTATTTATTGCGTTGTATGGTTACATACGTGTTAATTTTGTTCTCTTTTTATAAATCCTACTTTGGATCCTAAAAATAGTATATCATATTTTCGGCTAGCTACCCTATGTATAGAGAGCCTTAGCTCTCTATACATATTTCTTACCCTATATTTGCGCCTTCGCGGTCCAAAATTTATCGGACAATAGTATAAACCATATATTCACATAAGGGTCGCGTTTTAAACTGCCTCCTCTTTTATATTACATCTCCATGTTAAATAACGATAACAGTACCTACTGACGGGGAGCTGAAAATGTATCTAAATCATACGACGAATATATATTATTGAAACGATTAAAAGTCGTACAAATTCATAAAAATATATATATAATATGCAGTGATGAATCTTTATTTTAAATATGAATTAAATAAAATCCTGCATTGTTGTTGCCATTGGCGGGTATAAAAAATAAGTAATATTTACATTATTCATGTTATATTCAAGACCAACGTGTTTTACCCACGATTTTTGCATGCGCATATTATTGTTTTATTTTCCGTGACCTGCCACCACTTGATAATATCTGCTCTTCCGGGTATATGCAGAACATAAAACGTATTATATTAATTTTTGCCTATTGTTCTTTTCCATAACATAACTTCATCAGGCAGATAGAAATCATATTAACATTGATGAAAAATAAAGTTACTTTATGAACACCGTCCATTTTGGCAAAAATATCCCTACAAAAATGGTACTGAAGCTGAACTTCACATAGGTTATTATATGTATAATTCAATTAGTTTGATAATACCGGCCTAATTGGAAACCAAAAAATACAATAATAATAAATAATAAATATATGGGACATTTACACACACGGTCGTCCGTCCCCAAAGTAAGTAACTTAATACTTGTGTTAAGGGTGACGGATAACTGGTAGATATACTACATATATAAGTTTAAATACATACTTAAATACAAATACACATCCAGGCTCGAAGAACCAACAATTTGTTTATAGAAAATGTTGGCCCTCGGCGGGAATCGAACACGCGACCCGCGGAGCTAAAGGCACGGTCACTACCCACAGCGCCAACGAGCCAGTCCAAAAACTTTATAGCCAATGTCGGATGTAAAATTGGTTATGATTAATAATAATTTTATCCAACTCACTAGCCCAATTTAGTATGGAATCCCAACTTAAAAAGAGCAATTGTATTTTTATCAACTGGTCCTCTTCATCAAAACCGGATACCATAATTATAATACCTACCGAATACAAACACCAGACCATCAGCATTTATATGTTAGAACATGATTTGTGAAGCGAATGTAATGTAATGTTTATCGTGACCTGCCTGCCATCTTTCGACTTGTAGGTAATTGATGGAGCAAAAAGAGATCGAAAATTTCAATTCCGTTCGATTACTGCTGTTACGAATGCCATTGTAAAATAGCATACATTTGTTTTTTTAACCATTTCATAATAATTTCAAGAAAATTAATGATTTTATACTTGAATATTCGTGGTTTGAAAACATAATTATAAATTATTACTTTCGGGTACATACCACGGTAATTTGTTTTTGATTCGCCGATATTTCGACCCAGTTGCATGGATCGTGGTCACGACGGAACTGCAGGTAGGCGGTACGTCAACCATTCCACCATACGTCACGTACGTACGTCAACCATCGTCACAATGTGTGAACCATTGCTGGGTCACACATCTACTTACGTAAAAAACTCTCGACATTTCGTGCGGTTGCTGAAAGACATATCTGTTACAGAACAAGAGTGTATGCTTAGTTTTGATGTACTATCCCTTTTTACCAGCGTACCTATCCAGGATTGTCTGGAGGTAATAAAACGCAAACTACAGGAAATGAATATCCCTGCGGTATATCTAACATTACTACAGCACTGTTTAGACTCGAATTTTTTCCTGTACAGAGGCCAATATTACCTTCAGATAGATGGAGTAGCGATGGGAAGTCCGGTCGCTCCAGTGGTTGCCAACCTGTGGATGGAATATTTCGAAGATCGGGCTATTACCACTGCACCTATAGAAATTAAAATTTGGAAACGGTACGTTGATGATATTTATGCTATCCTGCAAGGAGGGCAGCGAGAAGTGGAATTAATTCTGAGTCATTTAAACAGCATTCACCCTAAAATGTCATTTACGTACGAGATGGAAAAAAGACAGAGGCTTACCATTCCTGGATGTCCATATAAAAATACGTTCTGATACAACGCTTGGTCATTCTGTGTATCGAAAGCCTACACACACGGACAGATACTTACACGGCTCGTCTCATCACCATCCACGCCACCTGGCATCGGTAGCCACGTCCCTTACCAACCGCGCTTATGACCTCTGCGATGATCTGCACATTCAGAGTGAGCTCGACCACGTGCGCAGGGTATTACGGTGGAATGGTCACAACACTTCAATGCAGAACATACAACGCAGACGAAAAGAACGTCCTTTGGAGGTTGAAAGACAAAGGGCTTTCCTTCCTTTTATAAGAGGAGTGACTGATAAAATAGAAAGAATACTCAAACAGCAATATAACATCAAGACTGTGTTCACTCCTTTACAAAAGATAGCCCATATGATGCGGTCTCCAAAGGATCGCTTGCCGTACCAGTGTCCCGGTGTCTACAAGGTTGACTGCAGCTGTGGAAGCTCCTACATCGGGCAAACAAAGAGATCCATAGCCACCCGTGTCACAGAACACATAAAAGCAGTCAAAAACAACGACATTTTAAAATCTGCAATCGCCCAACATGTTACACAAGCCGGAACAAATCACTGGATAGAACTTCACAGCCCGAAAGTTCTTTCCACTGATCGCCACTACATACCGAGGATAGTTTGCGAAGCCATTGAAATTAAGAAATATAAAAATTTCAATCGCGAAGACGGTTTTAGATTAGCGAACATGTGGAATCCAGTAGTAGAATTGTGTAAAACTCAGAAACGGCGCCAAAATTCAAAATTTAAAAGTGACGTTGTGAGTGTAGTATGCCGAACAATCCGTGACGCACCGATAAAAGAACGAGACGGAGGGTAGTTAGATACTGCCCCTAACATCTCAGCTTGACGTACCGCCTACCTGCAGTTCCGTCGTGACCACGATCCATGCAACTGGGTCGAAATATCGGCGAATCAAAAACAAATTACCGTGGTATGTACCCGAAAGTAATAATTTATAATTAAATTTCAAGAAAAACTTTATAAGTAAAGTATATATTTTACAACATTACCGCCTTGTGGTATCCGGCTGAGTAGGATTGACCACCCTTTTACGACACCTATGGAGGTGTCGTAAAAGGCGTCTAAGGTACGTCGACTCGCCGGTTGGTATCCGGCTGAGTATGATAAAGCACCCTCATTTCTTAACGAGGTGGCGTGATAACGTTAGGTAGGCGGCGGTGTTACAATAACAAGCTAAAACATGTTACGACATGTTTAAAACATGTTGTACCGACCCCACTTAAGAGGGGTAAGGGCAGGTGAATGATGATCTGCTTTGTAATATTAATATATGTACGTTAAGACTTGATAAGAAGAAGAAGCTTTTTGTTTCTATTAACCTTCAATCACAATTGTAGAAAAATATTTCCTTATTATTGTTGTCAGTTCCCGCCGCGATAACGTCGTGTAAAGAGCTCATGAATAAGTGCTACGGATGGGCTCGAAACTAGTCGGGCTGACCCGATAAAATTAGACGTGAGTATAGCCGGTATCCATCTATTAACTATGAATACTACTGACGATTGAAATTTAAAAGTTATTATTGTTTGTTTATTTCAAACGTTGATGTTTGTTTTTGTTAAAGCAGACGATTGTTTTTTAAATATGATATATAAAATTCGTCAGGCTAGAAACGCCTGTGTATTTTCAATAGCAATTACACATATATTTGAATCTCGTCTTTCTTACACACATATAACACTATAAATATATATATGTTGTTTGTCTATGTAAGACACAGAGAGAGTCTAGTCTATATATCTATATTGTATATATGTATATTGTTTTGTCTATATATGAGCTGTGATAGCCCAGCGAAGAGACCGTGCGACTCTTTCGAAGGGATCAAGAGTTCAAACCCGGGCGGGCACCAATGAGTTTTTCTATTGAAACTCATGTGTCAATTGATAATTGAAATTAATCACACGCATTTCGGTGAAGGAAAACATCGTGAAGAAACCTGCATATCTCTAGAGAATTCTGGAGATTTGTAACCTACCAATCCGCATTGGAGCAGCGTGGTAGGTCTTAGCTCCAACCCTGCTCTCCAGAAACGGAGAGACGAGGCCTATTCCCAGCTGTGGGATTGTAACAGGCCGCTACTTTTTTTTGACTATATATCTGATCACCAAGATAGTATCAAACTCAAAATATGTAAAATATAAGACCCAGAAAGAATGTACAAGGATAGTAATCGTGTAGGCATCATAAAACATTAACCTTCCTGACATACCCGTGCGTACGCGAAATCAAATGAGAATGTCAGACAAAGTTCACGTTTTTTAAGTTCTTTGTCTTAAACATAGTCACGCACTTCTTGTACTAAGACAATGTATTGAGTTCTTGAAAAGCGAATTGTTGCCAAAAAAGTTGTATACATCGCAAGTATTAAAGTGACCTAATCCAAAATTAGGCTTTATTGAGTCCGAATTATATGTAAGAATAATATCATATTTAATTTCTGAATGTTTTTTTTTATTATTCTTTTTTATTTGATACGTTGCGATTTATCGCATGGGCGACACGTGATGTCTATTTAAAAGTAATTGAAAGTAAGTAGTTGGGCCTTTTCAGAAAGCTCAGAGCCATTCAGCAGCGATGGAGCGAGCTATGCTTGAAGTTTCTTTACACGATCAAATCAAGAATGAGATCTATAGAAGAACCGAAGTTACCGATACAGTTACCGTGTAACGAAGATGAAATAGCAATGGGCGGGGCACGTTGTACATAGAACCGATGGTGTAGTAATCTTACGATGCTAGAATGGCGACCTCGCACGCGATAACGCAGCGCAGGTAGACCCCCTACGAAGTGGACTGACGACTTTAAAAGATTGTGGGGAGCCGGTGAATCCAAACGAAACAAGAGTATATGGTGTGGAGATCCTTTAAAGATACCTTGTCAGCAATGGACGTTCATCATTTGAAGAAAAAATTAGTAGAACACATAAATCGAATCTCGAAGATTTGACTTTAATGTGGTCTTACATTTGTTGTCTATTCTATGTATTACGTCTTTACCATTAGTCACCATTTGCGTTCGTTAATCAACATCTGTTTATGCAGTGTTACAGCAATAATTATGATACGTTACTACATAAATATAAAATGTAAGAAATCATATTTAGTTTGGTTATATTTACTTTTTAAACTCTTTTTTTTCTCTACTTACATAACATACATTCTTACGTATTGATTTTCTATGAAGGAGAATTAGCTTAGTGCGATAAAATAAGTATACAAAAAGTTATTTTGCAGGTATATTTACATTTACACGAATTATTAAGTGTTGGTTTATTACCATATTTTTTTTGTAATACAAAATGGCGCCTGTTCTTTAAGATTGTGTATACTTAAATCTAAACAATAGTAGGAAATATGAGGCATAAAGTATAGAAATAGATGAAGAAACCTGCATATATCTAAACAATGCTGGAATTGTGAGTAACCTACCAATCGGCTATGGAGCAACGTGGTGAGTCTAAGCTGTAATCCTTCTCTACAAAAAAAAGGGGTAGTCTATGCCCAGCAGTAGAATAGAAACAGGCTGTTACATTACTTTTAAGACATTATATGTCTTAAAATAATCTCTCTGTAAAATAGAGATATATTTTTTGTTTTAAACTAGTTCATGTTTTGGAAGGGCTTCTTTTGGGACTTTTTTTAGGGTACTGCATATAAAAAAGAAATCATAAAAGAAGCGTTACAGCTTTATCATCCTAAATTCTACCTTATTTCTCGTAGCATATATGAGCAAGTTATAAAGAACTGTTATAAGTAATAAATCTTCAGCAACATTTTAAAATAATAGAACCAGTTTAGATATGATTATTCTCAATACTTAAAGGCTAGCCAGTCAAAGGTTGTATTTTTTAATAAAATGGTTGGTGTTCTTAAACTTTGTAATTATGTAACGCTCATAATGCTTACAGAGTGAGTTATGGTTTTAAATATAAGTTGAAGGTAAATGACTCGTCAAGCACAGCTTTTATCAAGTTAATCAATTTGATGTATAACATTTAGTCTTTGTAAGTAATCGCGTCAGAAGTAAATAGCATTTATCCATGAGATAATAATCGTACTGCATTAGCATAATAGCACAAAAAATAATATGAGAAACCATATAGTTTTTTTTATTAATATACATACTAAGAATATACATATTACAAAATTTTTATTCACCAATATAATATATATGAACAAACATTATTAATACAAGGTGCCTTAAAGTAACCATACCAAAAATATTAAGGGCAAAAGATATTATTGTCTTTAGATAGAGGAATTGGAACTTAGAACTACTAACCTGCTCAAATGAGGGTTGCGAAGTTTTACATACACTAAGAATTCTCTAGGGATTTGAAGCTTTCCTTATGATGATTCCTTCACCGTAACGCGTTAAAAGAATTTTAAATGTAAATGAGGAATTATTCTATTATTAAAATAGAAAACACACAGGTTCCCTAGTTTTGAGTCCACTGTTTCGGTCGCAAGGTCACTCATACCGCTTCCCCACATTTTAGAATCGCTAGAAATCATAATAATGATATTTATTATATTATAGGTGAATTGTTAATTCGTCACTGCGGAGAATGAATAGGGGACTTAACATAGCAAATATGTTATCTAATAATGTTATATAACAAATTGATGCGCGCAGTGATGTACGGCCTCGTAAATTACATTCGCGTGTAACTTGATAATGTCTGTGTCTAAAATATTACATTTAGAATACATTATTATAATTATATAGATATATACATGATTTTAAGGTTAATTCTGCACTTAACGGTAGTGCAACGCAATAAATGACGTAATATATTGCCTTGATTTTTAAATGGAATAAAAAATTACTTCAATGATAACTAGTATACTTCTCGTACATCTAAACCTTCCTACATCACTGAGTATGAAATTCAAAAATAATATATAAATTATTTTGCTATAATACGCGATAAAGTAGACTAGATTGGACTATTCGTTTTACATCCAGGGTTCCCAAATACACGTGCACTACAAACCCCCACCACCGCCACCAAAATACACAAGCACATTCACTATTACAAACTCAACAATCGTTTCGCCCCGCAACCGAAGCATCATCAGGAGATAGAGTCCACGACAAAATCGGATCGAATATGAAATTAATAAATATGATTGATACAAATACCAATTCGACATACAAGTTTTAATAAAAGAAGCTCTTTGGTGCCTGCCCGAGGTTTAAACCCGTGACTCAAACACTTTACTGCTTTTAAATAATTACTTTTAATGTCTCGAAGCTTAAAAAAGGTCTCCTCTCTCATTGGAGATTGGAATAGTGAGAATCTCGATTATTAATCATATTTCATATAGAACAGAATAATTTCATCTCGCTAAACGTTAATGATTATCCATTTTAAAGTTCAAGAGACTCAAATGGTCACACCCATCCGATAATGGTGCAATGCAATATAATAATTTCACAAGTCTCGAAGCACCAATCGCGTTTAAGTTCGTAAGTTTTTAATTTTACGAGACAAGAGTCATATAGCAAAGCTGAATCAAAAATTGGAAATGAAAATGAATTAGAGTAGGTAATTCATTTTCATTTCCCTAAAATTATTCAGGAACTATGCTGTGTGAAAATGTTATGGTAAGTTATTAGCCTATTTTTTTTAAATCACACTGTGTTTGTGACGTTATTTGATTTATGAAAAACATAGTTTTTAATGTCTTGATTAAGTGTTACTAATAAATAAAAATATATATAATGTTTTTTATATCCGCCTTTATATATTTTCTTTAATCTTCTACCAAGTTAAGAATACTAGTCAGAAACGTTGAAATTCACTAGGACTTCAATAGTATTTTAAATTTTTTACCTCTATGTACAATTTACAATAGTAACAGTTGCGTTATTCTGTTAGACTGTTTACACGAAAACCGTTAGCAAATGAATGAATGCTATACGTGTTTTATTAAAGAGTTATAGTTGCTCGTAATTAAGTTGACAGTGTCTCCATTATCATTGACGTCACGAGATACGTTATTTAAAATAAATATTTAACATTCTAGATGGAATTCTTTCAAAATAAATATTTAGAATTGATCAGATTATAATTGATCAGATATATTATAACAAAACGTGATAATTTATAAGCACACTTATATAAAAACATATGTATATATTCATTAAAACGAATAATTCTTGTAATTAAAAAATGTGACCAGATTTTTGCCTTAAAATAAAATGAAAATTGGAGTATTTTGAATATATGAGAAATAGTTGAATTATCAGAGATATTAAATATTCAGAACTTAAGTTATTTAGTCGTTTAATCGAGTATTAGCAATTGGCAGAAATTCCTAAGATAAAATGTTTTTTATTAAATAAAGATGATATTTTAAATTATTATCTTAATTTTACATAAAATAAATTTAATATATATTAAGTTGTAAAATAAAGTGAATGACCGTTTGCTATCCTCTTTGGAGCGAAATAACTACAGTACTTAACTACTCTATTGAGGATTGGGTACGTTAAACATTGTGCATATCAATTAACCACAGGCTATTTGGTCATCAGTAGAGATATAAGATAGAAGATATCGGAAAAACAAGCGACGAGGATAGAAAAAAAATTAATTAAATTTTAATTTACTAAATTATGTACCGAATTATTTATGAAAACATAAATAAGCTTTTCTATCGTTAATATAAATATAAATGTATGGTATACTTTGGGGACCTTGTCGTCCGACCCCAAAGTAAATAACTGAATACTTGTGTTATGAGTGACGGACAACTGTTAGATATACCTACTACATATATAATTTTAAATACATACTTAAATACAATTACACACGCAGGCGCGAAGAAGCAACAAATTCGGCGGGAATCGAAGCCGCGACCCGCGGAGCTGAAGGCAGGATCATTACCTACTGTGCCGACGGGCCAATATAATGAGAGGCCAATATGTGTGGCTGAATTTAGCTAGTTATTTATTAAGTAATTGAAGTGCAAAAACGATGTTAAATGGTAATTAATTTTTAATGCCTTTTAGTCTAAATTTTATCAAATGGAATTTACTTAGATGGTGAGCAAGGCGGTTCAATATTTTAAGCATTTAGACCTCCTCCATATTCTTAATATGGCTGTATAACGGATTAGTTCTATTCCATATATATGCTATGCTTATAAACTTTATTCGAATTTTAGAATTAAAATTTTTGAGTCATATTCATAAATGGAAAAATTACTACCTGGGATTAGTTTGTTATGTTCTTACGGAATCAATTCCTCACATATACGTTACGATAGTTCATGATCCAAACGATAAACATATATATAATATTCTTATATACAAGTAAAAACCCTGGTAAAGAGCAAAGTCGTGCCATTTTGGTTGCATAAATAGAGCACGCAGTACATTGAACACGATCACGAATATGTGTTGTATTTCTATCGAATTGTGTTAGGGAAATATTAAATTATATACCTATTCATAAAAATATTATATAACTTTTCTTATAATATTTGACTGGCCTGTTGGCGCAGTTGGCAGTGTCTACGCCTTTAGCTCTGCGGGTCGCAAGTTCCCGCCGAGGGCCAACATTTCTATGAATAATTTGCTGGTTCTTCGTTTGGTGTACATATGTATTAAAGTATGTATTTAAATTAATTAACTAATAATATATGGATATATTTTGGTAAATATATCCATATATTATTAGTTCCAATTGGTGGCAGACTACTGGTGTAGTCTGCCACCAATTGGACAAGTATAAAGTTACTTTGGGGACGAACAGCCGTGTGTGATATTCTCATATATAAAATAATATATTGTATTAAATTTGTACTTACTTTCTTAGAGAGATCATTATGTAATAATTAAAAACCGCGATTTATGTATGATTTACGAGTCAAGGTAGATTAAAGTGGAGAGACAAACAGAGGGAATATATAAATAAAGTTTAAATGTCGCTATTATCCATGTCTAATTTTATTTCAGACTAGCAATGCCCCGCGGTTTCACCCGCGTGCACTTTCAAAACAATACATAAATAATAAATGTATACGCAATTCTAGAAAAAAGCATTTACATTATTATTATACAAATAAACCGGTAACATCGCGACAAAATCGAGTTACCTTTTTACAAGGTTCGACGTTACGGCAGAGTTGCATCCACCGTGGTCACGAACTGACTGGAGCGCCGCGGCGTCTTCGTTCCCGAGTCATTCATTATTTTGTTCATCTACCCTCACTTGAACTGCACAATCCACGTAAGGTCTCCATACCACACTGATATTATCTGCACGCGAAATAGCTTGCAACGATTTCTTACGCGAGTTATATTTATTAATCACTGGATCCCAAGTCGTCGACAATCTGAAACCCTCTTCTCTGTTGAACGTATGATACTTTTGGATTTCAACAGCTTCACGCGTCGCTCTTGCATAATAGTGGGCATCAGTTGAGAGGACTTTGGGATCATGAAGCTCAATCCAGCGATTGCTCCCCGAATTAAGCAGATGGTCTGCGGTCGCTGACTTACTTGGCTGGTTATTTTTAACTGCAGCTATGTGCTCTTTGACTCGCTCAGCAATGGTACGTTTTGTTCGGCCGATGTATGCGCTACCACAGAGCACATACCAATTCAAAGGTTGTCTGTAAAGATCGCTATAGAGCCTATACACACTTTTCATACTGTTTTTTTAGTGCATAAGAATAAATTATTTAATACTTTGAATATACATACAACGATTGCGTAGACCCGGAGGCAATGGACACATACTCCGCTCCCACAATGGGAACTGGAACACGTCTTCGAGTTTGTTCAAGGAAATGCGCATTATGATATTACGTACTGCACAATAATTAAAGTGTTGCTAATTCGTGTTACTATTGATGGAAAAGCTCTGTAGTAAATGAATAATACGCCTGACTTACGTGCAATTGCAAACTTAAGTCTATACAGATAATATTCTTTACAGACAACCAGAAACTCTTCTCTATTTGCCTGGAACGTTATCACGACCAAAGTTCTGGATTAATATTGATGAAATTTGTTAAAATTAAAGCTTATATTAATAAATATATAGGGAACAACGAAAACCCGTTTTTAGATATTAACATGAATGAAAACATGAAAGAACAAAATATCTAAGTTCAAATTTTACTATCAGAAGTAATAGACGCCTAGTTTAATAGTTAGTCTATTATGAAATCCAAGACTTCTTTAAAATACGTTCGATATTCCTAGCGTCGTATAAACTTAATTACTACACTATAAGCATAGTAACTAGTATGCCAGAGTTAGCTCGTAGTATTTATGTACTCGAATATATTATACAAAAAGAACATTATATCATTATGTAGCCTAAGGGTATGGCAGAATGTTAATTGCGAAATAACGTCCAAACAAACGGATTTAAATTCATCAATTAAGTAAGCGATTACAATGTATTTGAAATCTTCGTAATACATTCAACAATTACCTTGAAAAAAATATGTAATTAAAAACAATAGTTGCTATGGTCTAGAGGACAAAGCGTGCGTATTTCTGTCAGAGCATCGCTAAATCCAATACTGAAATCTTTCATAATTTTTTACAAAATTCTCTATACATTCTATTCCATAATATTTTGTATTTACCTTTTTCGAAGATCACGTTAAGAAATGTTACTGACATTACATAATAACCGCTAATAGATATACATATATATATATATATAGATGCACGTCGTGTACATATAGATAGATGGAGTCAGAAGTGATATTTTAATACCTTTAATAAATTCAAATTATTTATTCAAGTTTGCTTTTACAAGGACTTTTGAATCGACAAATTATAATGAAGCTACAAATAAATTGTGGATTTCTTTCATCATATTGCTCAATCGTATGTGATTATCTATCTTTCTCCCGTAATTCGTGTAAGGTATTATATAAAAAGAGGTAAAAGAATAAATGCAGCATTAGTATGGGTTAAAGGAATAAAAAACGAAAATTATGAAAAATTAAAAGTAAGGTACGATGTCGCGAAAAGAGACTATAATTGGAATTCTGAAAATGAAACGAAAATGAGTTGGGTGGGTGGATAGAGCAAAAGCAGCGTCTCCAGGGCAGAGTTCAGACAGATTCAAATTAAGGAGAATGAATTATAAACGAAGAAAGATATACAATAATATACCATGTGAGTTTCATTTTCATATTGATGTTCAATGATAGAATGTATTACATTTGTAATACTCATATACAAAAAACTATAATAATAATGGGACATACCTTTGTCGGTGCATATGGGGTTTTTATTCGCAAAACGTTTACTCCACGTAGACTTTTACTTGAAACAAATTTTTGCATACAAAAACCAAATTGATGTAACGTTATACGATTTGTAATCCCATATCAGAAGCTCAATATTCCGCAATTACAAAGCAGTCTCCACAAAGCTATGTGAACAACCGAAATTATCTCGTATCTTCTGGATATAATGGGTTGCGTAAAAATATTCTCAGGGTACGGTTCTCGGCAGTGTGGTGGTATAACGGAGTGTCACCTAGCAGTCAGTTGTACGCGCAGCCCCACACTAGCAACGCACGCGATTTTCTTGCGGTTTTCTTGTCCGATTAACGCAGGTGGCGCGCTTATATATCGTTTGAATTCGAATTATATTGATATTTGATTTCTGGTAACCGTGTCGTGATGTGTATTTGTTGAATGTGGCTTGTTTGTTTTGTTACATCCAAGTAATGGATCGGATCTTTATACTACTTTTGACCCACCCTTTGGCCTAGGTGGCAGTGACTCTGCCCTCAGCTCCGGGGTTCGCGTATATAATTATCACCGAGGCACAACATTTTTAAATCAATTCTTTGGTTCTTCGAGTCATCGATTATATTTATGTATTTAAGTATCTATTTAAAATTTTAAATAGATACTTAAATACATACATATATGTTTATACTATCTGTCAACCATAACACAAGTATTTAAGTTACTTTGGGGACGGACGACCGTGTTTATAATTGTGCATATATATTTATTTTTTTATTATACAATGATTTATTTTCGTAGCATTTTGTCTGTTAGTCTATCTGTTATTACTTTATATATTTACTTATTTACTTATTGTTTGATTTACTTAGGTTGTTAATGGACTAAATATTTAAGGCATCAAATTTCATATAAAATATTTATGTTATTGAAATGTATATAGAAATTGACTTGTTTTTAGTTTGAACTCGATATAAACGTCTGTGTTTTGAACTATCATAATTATAGCCAAAATAATATAGAATAACTTGTTCGTGCTTTTCTCTAAAATAATAATATTCAGAATCGATAGTGAACGTTATTGCCTTTAAGGTAAATAATTCCTACCAAAGAGTAATAAATTGTAATGATAATTAACTTACAGGAAAAAATAATGTTAGAATATGCAAAACAAGGAAAACTACGTAAATTAATAGCGGAATATTAATTACGGTGTCATATTACTGATAAACGATGGTAATAACTCAAAAAAGTATAGATTTTACCAACGTTGTGTAAACTCGACGTGTCACACAAATCATTCTTTAAAAAAATAAATATTTATATTATCATATCTCATACATAGTGGTACCCGCGACTACGTTCTTGCCAACTTCAACGTATAAGTACACTAAATAATGCGATATGGTTTTCTTTTCCTATTCCCGAAAGAAAAACAGAATTTTGTTTTATCCCGACCATTATATCAGTTAGCCCGATTTATAATCTTTAATTGTGCTCAATTTCATCAATATTGTTCCAGCGGTGTGGCCGTGACAGCAGACAGACTTTCACAGTTATATTATTAGTATGGTTTATTTCGTGTAGTAAAGCAATATTCATAATCATTAAAAAAAATAAAGTGACAGTCGTTTATATTTACTGATTGATTCTGGATAATAAATTCAATTTAATCTTACATCCAGTGGTACAAATAACGTTCTTTAGAAATACATTAAGTCACTGACCGTGGAAATTTTCCCTGGAAACTTTAGTAAATCACTAACTGTCAGCTAATGCTAATAACAAGTCACAGTTCAATGCTCTAATAACTCGCAGAATTAATTATTACTAACGGACCGTAATTAAAAATGTATGTGAGATTTACGGGTAGGTAGGTACACATACATAGATAGCTTTTCATTTTATATAATAATAGAAAACCCAGCCTGCTTAGCCGGGCTTAATTTTTTTTCTTTTTCCCAAATACATTGGTTCAGTGATGTGTAAATTAAGCACTGAGAACCGTTTGAGCTTTTAGCTCGGTGAAAGTCATAACAGGAACGGGTTGTAGCTTCTTCATGGGATACGTTGATCCTAAAAGTTGCAGCCTGTTACAATGCCACTGCTGGAAATAGGCCTCCTCTCTCCATTTCTGGAGAGAAGGGTTGGAGCTAAGACCTACCACGCTGGTAGGTTACACATATCTCCAGAATTCTCTAGAGATATGCAAGTTTCCTCACGAAGTTTTCATTCACCGAAAAGCGTGTGATTAATTGCAATTATCCATTAGACACACGTATTTTAATAGAAAAACTCATTGGTGCCTGCCCGGGTTTGAACTCGTGTTCCCCTCGTAAGAGTCGCACGGTCTCACCGCTGGGCTATCACAGCTTTCACCTCCCCCTATATGGGATTAATTTACGCCTCTAAGTTATGATAAAGGGGGGGACGAGTGATGTTTTTTCTGTTTTGTGGGGTGCTGGGGCGAGAGGTGGTTTTGTTAGTGTTGCGAGAATTGAGTTATTTTGTGTTAATTTTAAATATAAAGGTATAAAATAAAAATTAAAGACATCAGTAGTAAATAGTATTTTTTTTATAAGGTAGGCCTTTTTCTATTTACACGTTCTTATAATTATATGACAATAACTCAAATTCTTCCTAATATCGTTTACACGGCCTAAACGGCCTGGTGCAACTGACATTTAAGTGTGGTCACCGTAAAAGGGCACATTAATGATATAAATTCGAGCAACCTGTCGATCATGCAACCTTTAACCTACCATCTGCTTAAAACAGTGGGAACAGGGCTATCTCAAGTACCGGTACTAGTTTTAGATCAAGATCAGAAAGACATTAACAGCTTACTTTAATCGAATATAAAAGTTTAAAGTTTTCTGTAATTCAATCTATATAGTATGTATTAAATACTAACAGACATAGCCCCCGTCGTTGTTTATTTCAACATCCCTTCTTGCTAATATTTTGATTGGCATTAATTTTGATTAGCCAACATAACTTCTAACATTTTATGCGGTGTAGGGAACTATAATGTTGAGCATACAATACTTAATACAACTAAATTAATAAAGCTAATATGTATTAATACTCCGTCTTCTTTTTTAACCGATGGACTGCCGGACATAGGTCTCTCCAATAGGTAGATCTCCAATAGATCTCTAATAGGTCTAAAGGGATCTCCACACCACACGATCTTCTGCCACTTGGATCTAGCGGTTCCCCGCGACCGTTTAGAGTCGTCAGTCGTCTTTTTGTGTCGCGATTCCAGCACCTTAGTACCCAACACCATCGCCATTATTATTAATACTGCAATCACTTTAATAGCTTTTCTAAGCACTAATATTGCAGTGCGCGTGACTATTGAAAAAAGTAACAACAGATATAATATGTTCTAAAGATATATGCCATCGCGGAAATATTTGTGACCATAAAAAAACAGATGGATAACCCCACCCGTAAATTATTTTGTTATATCTCAAACGTATTAGGTAGCGCTTTAGATCAAAACTCCCCAGCTTCCGGACAAATCGCATTTTCGAAGTTCATACATTTTCTTTTACTATAAAAATACCTTGACTATAAAACATTAGTAATAATTTTATGATAAGAAAAATTTATTTTTCTGACATTGTTGATAATATTTTTACTTATTTATTCATATGTGCAAACGAATTGTCCTATATTGTATGTAAATACGAATTTACACGACCGCGGCGTTTGTGGAAGCGTAACGATGTTACTATAACGCCATTTACCGCTATGCACGGAGTTGACGCTTAACTCATTAACGTATTAGACCGTCAAACCGCAATGTGCGATATGCATTTTGATTCCTAATGATTCGCGTTCCGCATTTAATATATGTAGACAGTTTGCAACCTATGGTCAAGACACTACGCATCCTAAATAACTATTTCGCAAGTAAACGGTACTCACGAAATTGTGCAAGGCGACAAAGCTTGATCGGCCTCAGATAAAACGAACACAATCTATCGTTTGTGGTACTTTTATTCATTTTATTCGAAGATTACTAAGGCCTAGAGATATTTTTTACTCTTTTGGTTATCTTTCTTGATAATTACGTTGTGACTGATCTTCATAAAATTCATATTTTAAAGAAAAGATTATGAAGTAACTAACATACCCCGCCTGCTTCGCCGTGGTTAATTTAATCATATTATAATAGAAACTATTATTGAAAGTTTAAAAAAACCATTAGGATCGGTCCAGACGTTCTGGAGTCTATATTCAGTACAAATATTGTACATCCTGTCAAATTTGTGTTGGTTTGGGATGCTTGATTAAATTTAAAATTAAATAATCTAATATGAGAAAAAACTTAAACTAAATATATTTAAAGGTGTATTTATGAGGACGGGTGTATGTTACTTATAGGTTCTAAGCTACAGGTTGCAGATAGTAGAATTAGCAAATAATAGACAGTGATTTGATAAATGTAAATCTAATTTAAATAAATAATACTCTACTTGTAAACATAATTGAAATATAATGTCTTTCAATCGAGCAAAGCATGGATCACAAAATCTCACAGATAATAACAGGTATTTAGTTTGAAATACAGTTCGAAGCGCAAAGGTGCATGCAAATAAGAGACTATAGCTTGCCAAACACAGATACATGCCTACACAGTACATAGATCAAGGACTATGTTTGTTATTTCAATCTGTTGTTACAATGCAAGGGATTATATGAACTGTACGCTCAAAATTCATCGATTAGTAAGTGCTAATTCAACCATGACCAATAACTTGTAATTTTACTGTCACAAAATAAGCATTCGACCCTTTCAAGCATTCGATCTATTAGTATAGAATCAATAATTATTAGATACCTTTAAATATATTTTTTTATTACCAGCCGTGAAATAAATGGAACACTACGGAATATTGTATTTATTTCGTGTATTCAGATTATATATACATGTCTCTATTTGCTATACAATAGGTATTCTGTTTGCTTAATTATTCACTTAAGTACTGTAATTTCGAAAAAGGTTAACTATCTAATTCTTTACAATCGTGGGAAACAACAAATTGTTAGGCACAGCTCGAACATATTCATCGTTCTTGATTCCGAAATTGTTTCGGTACTAAATTCAGCGATTTACATTATATCCTAGAAACAAATAGTTATTTTTGTGTATTATATATTTAAGTTTTGAAAGCAACAAAATGTTATAAAATCAATGTAATATACATCAAATAAGAAACATTTAGGATATTATATTTTTATTTCATCAAAAAGTTTATCGCCATTCATTGTGTAATGGATGGTGTTGAAAACCGATTATGAGCAGGAAACATACAAATGACCTAAATTATGAGAGAATCTGTTGCATTAACGGCACATCAGTTGCATAAACCACCCTGCCCATTGCACAAGCGCGTCTACTTCAGAGTTCAGACTTCACTCTCGTTGCTTGTCGGCCGCCATTGTACCGCATGCGTTTTACTGAGAATGTTCCCGCGTAAATGGAGCAAAAAGCGCGGGAACCACGTTAACAATAATAACAAACTTTACGAATTCGAACGCTATTTATCAAATAGTTACATTTACAACATTGCGATTGTTCTCATATTTGTTTTAACGTATAGGCACTTAGTTTGCCTGCCTTTATTTTGATGTAATATTTCAATATTTTAGGTTAGCTATTGAATGGATTATAATTCAAGGTCGATGTAAAATTAAGTAATTAATAATTTTACAATAAATTTATTATACTAGCTTTGCCTGCGGTTTCACCGGCGCATAAATCAATGTGTCACAAAGTTTTTCCCGCGGAAATCCCGAGCCTATATGTTGCTCGACAACCTTTATCTTCAAGTGAAAGCCCCATCGCAATCAATTTAGTCCTCGTTAAGAACATTGCTATTACGTGATCCTGTCTCAAAAATTGCACTATATTTTAGTACAAACCGTACAAAAATACGTTCACTAGATTTTGAGAAAATCGATATCGATCTGTATGTGACAGACAGAATTTAAGGACTTTTTTTAATGGACTGGCCCATTGGCGTAGTGGGTAGTGACCCCGCCTTCAGCTCCGCGGGCCGCGGGTTTGATTCCCGCTGAGGACCCACATTTTCATTAAACAATTTGTTGATCCTTCGAACCTGGATGTGTATTTGTATTTAAGTATGTATTTAAAATTATATATGTAATATATCTACCAGTTGTCCGTCACCCTTAACACAAGTATAAAATTACTTGCTTTGGGGTCGGATGACCGTGTGTGTAAGTGTTCCATATTTTTATTTATTATACAGGTGTGCCCTTTGTTTTGGCTACGTTGCGTAAAAATTTTATAATTTTTTTACCTATTATTTAACCTTTAACGAAATACTGTATTACCAAAACTTCCCTTTGAGTAAGTAGGTACGTTTGTTTGTTGTTTCCTGCAAATTACTACTAAAGAATTTGTTGAAACAGCGAAATCATAACACGATAACAAGAAAAAAACAAACAAGCCACATAAATAATTACCGACTCATTCATTGTCAGTGTTGAGGATTATGATAAGTGTTGAATACGTAGCCAGAGGCGCCGAGACTTTTGTGATGAAAAATGTTAGATCATGGATTTAAATAATAATAATCAGTTTACATAAGAATTTTTAAACGTTTCAATAAGAAAAACATTTAATAAAATGGTTAATGGTAATTATGTGCTGTATGGAGATAGGCCGTCTTCTGAATCAGAGACAGTGGACGATCACGTACAAACTCGTACAACAGAAAGGAAAGTTAAACGTAAATCTAATAGAACTTCAAAAGATTCACATCACAATCACAAAAACGAAATAGACAATGAGACAGATGCAGTAAAATACGAGAAAAAAATTAAAGAACCACGACTCCTTCGCTATGTTCCGACTACGGATGTAGAGGAAAATTATATAACTGAAAAATTTGAAACCTACGATTTGAAACCAACTGAAGAGCTTCCGAAGCGGCATGTGTTTACAAAGAAAGCTAAAAACCCTGCTGACGGTTCGGTTAACTATGCCTATTCCCGCTCGAGCAGCAGTTGTAGTTCACCCAATTTGCCGACTATATCAGAACACGGTGAGCAATACGGTACTTACCGTGTCCGATCGTCACAAACACCACCTGACGGTAATCCCATTGGCGGTTATGAGTCGAAGCTTGACAAATATTTCGCTAAGCCTAGGGAAGTGAAGGCATTCTCAGCAAAGGTAGGCTACTACGTAAGTTGCCATTTTGTGTGTAATCTATACTTATGTGGTATCTTTGTTTCGTAAATAATATTCTTGTCATTACTTAATTTACATCAATTAGATTAGTCTTTAATTTCTTTGTTTTTTATACGAAATACACCGCTCTGTGATATCCGAAAGAGCAGAATGACCACTCTCATTTCTTACCGATGTGCCGTAAAAGGCAACGTCAGGCAGGCGGCCGGTCGTAAAATAACAAGCCAAAACATGTAACAACATGTTTTAAACATGTTGTGCCGACCTCACTTAGAGTAGGATAATAAGGGCAGGAGAACGATCCAAGAACATCCAACGGATATTAACGAAATGACTAATTCGTAATCCTCGAATCTAAAACACAATTATAAATTAATCACATTCTGCTTAAATTAGTTATTGTAACAAAATCATAATATGAATATTAACTGTACCAGCGAGCTTGATATATTACGATACAAGTATAATTTTCAATCACATTCACCCATGATATTAAAGGCGTGTACGTAATTTATATATTATTTCAACTTAAACGTGTCCAGTATGAATTGTTAAAAGGTGATAGAATTATAAAACATTATCACAACTTAGGATCATTTGAAGCTGCATATTTAATCAGTATTATATGCATATAAAAGAATATACAATAACATAAACTGGTTTTCGTTTTTTTTACAAAATATTTAAAAATGTTTTAAGTAAATAAACAAGTCAGAAGTATTAATCACACGTAGATCTGTATCGCACTACCTATTAAAACTAGATATTTAGTATTTATTTTTAAAATATGGTTATTTTTATTCTACGATAAACATTGTGTATTAAAAAATACTTTCTACTCTAAGGGTCAACTCCCGGATGTCAGCTCGGTCTGCTTGTAGAATAAATTATTAAGATCCGCATAAATTATGTTGTATTGCACAGAACAAAGGCTTATACGCTTTTAATACCTGCACGGCCACTTTTTGTTAATGTGACACGTAATCTTGCACTTATATTTATTTTAATAATCTAAAAATTAATCCTTAGAAATCTAACTCTGATAATCTTTATTTTTACCTGAATGGGATATGTTTTGGAACGGCAACAAGAGTCATTGAAAATTTCTAGCATAGTGCTTTACCTCAGGTTTCAAAATTCTAGGGCTATATTGCGTAATCAACGAATTTACCATCTGTTGAGAGGGTTTAAATATGTTCTTTCTACATTTGACCAATCACCCTATACGAAGAACAAAGTCACATCTCCCATATATAAACACAGAAAATGTGACTTTGTTCTTTGGATAGGGCGCTATTTAAGTGACCATTATCCAGCAAATAATAGTTAAGCAATAATAACTGATACAGAAATTTTGCTTTAACTTTTGAAGTTTACAGTAAAAGACTTTTGACTTACTTACTACTTGACGCCCGTAGAGGCGGCAAGCTGCTGTCGGGGTTCAATCCCTGCCGCGACCCATTATATTCGATTGTTGGTACTTAGAGTTTTGGTTTATATATGTATTTAAAATTATAAATGTATATGAAATTTAGCAGTTGTCAGTCACCCACAACTCAAGTATTAAGTTACTGTGGGGACGGACGACCGTGTGCGTCCCATGTATTTATTTATTTCGTAAGTTCGTTGGTATTGTTTAAAGTATTTTATTTAAAAAAAAATTGTCATATTAATAATTAAAGGTGGTTGTTTGTGCAGGTTATCATTTTACAACAATTTTTTGTTTAGAAAAATGAACATATCATTGTTACATTGAAATAATAGTGTATTGTTGCATAATAACATAACTGTTATACTGAATGAATATTACAACGAACTACTTCGTATGTATTATATATTTTACATTCATATCACACATATATTTTACATATATTATGGAAATAGCTACGCTCTTAAAATTCTTGCCGTGTCATAATATTATATTTGAGTGTCAACACTCATTAACATTTCTGCTTTAACCTTTGACTGGAAAACTAAACTTCACATTATTTAACCGTTGATCGGTGACACTAGAATAACTTTTTTTAATTTACTTTAAATCTTTATTCTATTCAATTCCAATTTTGATGTTATTTCATATTAGGTTAGTTTTGTTTATCATGTTTTATACTCTATAAGATACAAGGAACTTTATGTAGAGCTTTTGTGCAAAATTAAGGGCTAACGAATTTTTTTGTCACGTGTGTACATTATTGTAATTTGCAATTTTCAAAACGATACGTTGGCCTCAAGCTCAAACTCATACTAAAACCCAAAATTTCCAAATATTGGAAATTTGCCCTTCTGAGATGCAGCTGTTGCCGCAAGCTTCTGTCGGTTCCCTCTTTATCTATTAACGATTTCGACAGCATTTAAAAAATGAATGCTGAAATGATGTATGCTTAGTGATTTAATTAATAAACTCTTCTTCTTTTTGTATTTAATTATCATTGATTTAAATTTAGCCAGCTGTGTTTATTGTCACCTTATTAATAATATGATCTTGACATTCTTGTGTTTTTTATTATCAATAAAAGGCCTGGTCACCTAATTGAATGTAAATTTATTAAATCATCTCATAGAAAAATGGAGTTTGCTTGAAATTGTTTACAATTTATCTATCTTGACGAAGATATTCAATTCAAGAATTTTCCTAGTTCGTAATGATAGATAGCACCTCTTATACAGAATAGACGAGAGACGAGCACAATATAGAACTGAACTTTTTGCAAGAAACTCGCAACTACTGAACAGATTTTCACGCGATTGACTCCAATAGACAGAGTAAAACGTAAAAAAGGTTAAAATTCATTATTTGTTTCTTCTATATTGGATAAAATATAACGATAATTGTTTTGAAATTTCAAACCAACTGAAAGCTTTCATGAAAATATTGCAAGACTCCTTTAAAGTATAGCAGATTTATTCTTCTTTTATTATTTTTGTGAAGGAAAATATTGTCAGGTAACCTATGTATCTCTGGGGAATTCCTGGAATTTATATGGGCTACTCCCCAATGCACATTGGAACAGCGTAGTGGGTCCAACCCTTCTCTCCTCAAAGGAGAGCGGAGGGCTATAATACTGGAAGCAATCTCATGCGATGTCTATATCCTAGCTTCCCACAGAATAGAACAGAGTGGCAGGGTGGTTATAACCAATTCTATCAATTTCCCAACATTTAATCCCGCAGCAAGTAAATCATTTATTTTTTATTTAAATAATATTTATAGGGAATGTACCAATAATTTATAGAATTAGTCGTCAGTCGTTTGCGGACCTCCGCAAATTTATTAAATGTATTATGGACCTCCATAATACAAAAGTAATGAAAATATTATTTTACTACAATTTGGGATAACAGAAAATATATGTACTTAATGCTAATGTAGTGTGTACTATTGCTCTCCTACCTGATACATGCAAAATTCTCAAAAACTACCCGCTACTAATAACACAACAATACAAGAGCATTGCACACATTCACTGCCACAATCTCAATAGTAATTTAAGAAAACATTTTTATGTTGCAGGGTTCTCATCCAGACAGCCTGTATCGGGTGCCTTCAGACAGTGGCACCAGCACCGACAAATTCATGCGCGCCTTACGTATATTGCGATGGCCACTAGCGCTTTTCACCGTTTGCGTGGCACTTGCTGTATTTGTATATTTCCTCATGCCTGGTAAGTTACTGCATATTTCACATCCGTAAAAAGACTGCAAAATAATAATAATAATATAATTACAATATTAATGTTTTATTTTTAAGCAACATAGGCTCATTATGTTAGTAACAAACTTATTAACTTTGTTAGTAACAAATATACACAAAATAAACACAAACAAACACAAAAAAACACAATTCCGATTATTCTACTGGCACACTAATATCTTCATAAATCGTGCATATATAGGGTGAATCCATTTCTAACTACCGTGTCAGCTTCATTAAAATTCACTTAATCCTTGGCGACTCCAATGTATTCGCTTATACTTGACTTAGATTCACAAATCAAGTACATTTGTAATTTGTAATCTTTTAAAAATTATCTCTTAAAAATATGTTAAACAATAAATATACACCAAAATATACATCAAAAAATTAAAAATCCTTGGTGCATCTATTCTCAACCTACTCGTAAGTAACTTATTCATTTTGAAAAAGAAATATCGCAAAGTAATTAAATGTTGTTGTTAAAAAAAGAGCATTGGGACAGCGACAGCCTATTATTACACGATCTACATATTATTATTACTTAAGAACAAGTCTTGTGAACTTATTTCCTTTGTTTCAAAATAAATTAATTTCTAAATTTGCGTATTTCTGAATAACACGTTATGCAGAAATATGCAAATTGTATGATGAGATAAAAATTACATTAATTTTCTACCCATATTATACTGTTTTTGTCATGGTCACCCGGTCGATTATTAAATAACAAACTAGACATATGAATTAAAAATACTAGTTAATAAGCTCAAATAAACATGAGATAAAATATATTATTTTATTTTAAAAATGCGTAAAAGGTTTTATCTACGGAGTGCACTGACAGGTGAGATGAATCGGAAAATTTTTGTAAAATTATAAATTTGCACCAACTTCTTCTATTTCACACACAAACACACACACACACACACAACACACACACACATACCACATACACACACCACACACACACACCACACACACACGCACAGATACACACACCTACACACACCAACACACCACGCTCACGTATAAAAAATATATAACTTAGTGCCTAATTAATGTATTATACTGGAGGCGGGCGTTATTGGCTGCGACACAGTTTTAAACTAATGCAGCCAATATCGTTTCACTTTAATTTTTGTGTAATATTACATTTATTGTAAAACTGTACTAATAAAATAAATAAATAAATAAACAGATAGGCTTTTGATAAAACTGACTAGGACGTACTTCCCGCTTAAACTCTATCATTTTAGCTGTTCATTTTTATGATACTGTAAATATTTGTTGATATAATATCATCCATACTAAAATGATAGAAAAATTGGTCAGTTACGCTTTCATACCTAAACCACTCAACAATGTTAATGTAATTTGGGAGAATTGGTGCTTTTCTATAGCGCTAATAAAGAGAAGACCTAAATTTTCGAGTTTCCATCGAATATAAAAAAAAATTAAAGGTAAGTAATCAAAGAGATTTGAACACAAGTTGACGTGAAGGGATTCGCGGCTCGCTTGTTTTTATATAAGTATAATCTAATACTATATCTTTTAATAGGCACTTGGATTACGTATCTGATTCAATATAATTCGTTTATTCAGACAATACGTGAAAGATTAGATTCTTAATTCGTTTTCTTATTTTAAGCCATTACTTCATTCCTTTTATTGTTACGCTTCCAATAACTTTCACTACTTTTACATTATAAAAACTGCTACCCACCTTTCTTTGACTCTTTGTATGTATTAATACTAGCAAAAAATCTTTTGCGTAAAGGATACAAAAAAACCGTGAGCATCTGTTTACGAAAGTGATGATAAAATTGCGTTAGTGTTGATAAAATTAATTGTTGAATGTACGCATTACTAAATTTCGTCATGGCTTTCATATTAAATTTGAATGAATCGAATTTTACCAGTTTTATTGTATCAGTAATTTACTGGAATACAGACAAATAAAAATGCATACATATAAACAAATATTTATAATGACCTAAAGTAAATTAGTTTAAAAAACAAAGATTTAAACATCTTTACAAAATCGTAAGATAATAATAATATATTTTAAATGTAAGTATTGTAGGTATATGTCAAGTTATATCCTAACTTAATTTAAAATGATAATAATTTAAATTAATTATATTATTACACTAGCAGACCTGGTTACAAGTTGGGATGTCTAATTTTGACTTCAATGGTTGTTTTCGAATTTCCCTCTCGTTGATTCTTCAGTGCTTTTTGAGAGGTATTTATGATCATTCAATAAATCATATTCCACATATACTGAACTGAAAGTTTTGATCCCGTTTTTATAATAAAAACTGAGAATTTAAATTTAACACCATGCAGGTAATAAAATGTTAGTTTATCCCCTTGTCGACAATATAATTGCCTGCAGTATAATTTTTGAGCGTTGAAAGTTTTAAGATAGCCAAAAGCCGCCAGTGAAATTATTGCAGATGTTAACAGGTAATATCCTCTTTTTATAATACATAAAGTTTGTATGAATTCGGCACCAATTAAGCGTAAAATTTGCATGTGACATCAGTTTTATGCGTGATATAATGTTTAAAAAATGCCAAAAATTAAAAGAGAGAAGCGCCAGCGGGTCGTAAATAACTTTCTAACCAATTATATACCTTTTTATGAGTGTACTTTGTTACCTTTGGACCTTTTTGGGAATCTTTGATCTCGTAATAAATATTCAGACACTTTCTCGTATTGCACGCGAAGGGTCAAAGTATATGCTGCAGTAATAATTATATGCGTAATTTGTTCACTTATGTCACGAAACAAATAGACAAAGCGTTATAGCATCCCCATATCTGTTTTGAATAGGCTCTTTTTTGCAAAGGCTTGAGCAAAATGAAAGTCAGTCGACTTTCGGCTATTGTACATCTGTACAAAGCGTGCATTATGCATGGATTTTACATAATGGGCTTTCCGTCTGCACTTTCTTGAATATATATAATTTAGTTATTATATTTATTATTGTCGATACGAAGTTAAACGCACAAACCTGTCATATTAATATGTCCTGGTAGTCGTTTTTCCCGTTGATCATCAAAGTAGATTCGTACTTTAAATGTTTCATCTATTGCATAAGCGTGTATAAGCGATGATGATATCGAAGTCCTCTATGACACGTCCCTCAAAGGTGACATGCTTTGATAACTATACTTTCTAGAATGTGCTGGGACGTTTCAGTAAAATTGAATTGAATTTAAATAGTATTTCATCTGCTTATACTAATGGTGTATTCATTGTTTTCTTTGACTTAGTGTATTCCCTGTGGAAAGCCACAGTTCTTTTTTTTATATATTTACGATATATTTGCAGAGCAAACAGAATTAATATTTCGTGCAGGCGCCAAAGATTTCTGCAAAAAAATTATTATGCTAGAGTAGGGAATCCTAAAATGCGTTTTTCTTCTTTATATGTGATAAGACCAAGATAAGTATTGAAGTATCGTCCCCTATTTAATTATGTATGTTTTTAATACTATGCTTGTCAACCCCATAAATGTCATACACTCACGCTTGCTTCTATAATTTATTTACTGTTCTTTATTTATCTAAATTTCTACTATATCATTTTGTTAGACGGTTTAAAACTTGTTTTGATCACATTTATTTTTAAAAATCAGTACAAAGTATACCAGTATGTTTACTAATAGGAAATCTATAAGCTACCTACGTTTCCTGTCAGTGCAAATTATTTTGCTCTCGTAATTTTTACATAACACATAATCGCGTCAGTTATAACTAAGTGGAGAAGTGGAACCTGGTTGAAGGGTGGTTTAATAACTTACACATATGTAATAACTAAGCATGATTCTATTGTCTTGCTTTTAAGTGAGCCTCAGAAATGAAAAATATGGACCTGAAATATATTTAAAATGTAGGCTAATTAGTTATGGGGTCACAATGCACAAAGAGTGTATGGATTATGCACTTTTATGTTTGATGTTTTATGTTAACTGACTATATTGACTTTGACCGACTAATATTTTGACTGGTCTGTTGGCGCAGTCCCTACCCTGACTTAAGCTCCGCAGGTCGCGGGTTCGATTCCCGCCGAGGGTCAACATTTACTATACAAATCGTAACAATATTGCAATATACGTTAGGTTAGGTTAAGTTAGTTATGTGTTATCATAATATTCTGAACATTATAAAGTAATTGCCTCTACGTGACATTTACCTTATTTATATTTCAAAATAAGTACAATTTGTCTCCAATTAAAATAATAAGTCTGAGGTTTAGGTAATAGAACACTTGGTGGCTAATTGTCTCACATATAACATGTCTGCCTTAAAATCTAGATTTTATGTATACTATTATATTCAATCCAAGCTAATCACTAGGTCAATGTGAATTATAAAGACTCTATACTGAACTGAATAGTAATTTAATAGAAAATTATAGTTATGAATATTCATTTATAGTTATGAATATTTTCTGAAGTTTTAATTTTTTTTTTGCAACGAGTTGTTGCTCTAGTATATGCTAGTAGTAGCTATACAAATGCCCACATGCAATGTTCCCAAGAATGCAGGTATCAGGCAGGTGCGAAAAAGTGCTAAACCTCTTATAAAGTCAAGTCAAAATACCTGATACATACAGAATTCGTAAAAACTCATGCACTACCCACCATCAATAACACAAGAATACACAAGCAATGCACAAATTCACTACCACAACCTTAACAATCGTTTCACCCCGTAAGCGGAAGCATCGACAGGAGATGGACTCCGCGACAAAATTGCAAAGCTTTGCGATTGTCTATACTTTTTTATATATGTTGTCGTGTATTTTTTTGACTTTTGTACTATGGTCCTCCGCAAAGTAATTCAAGTAAAAGTAAGCATAATTCTATAAAATATTGCAATTAATTATTACTTTGATAGATTTATACAGACTGATGATTGATATAATTAATATGATTGGTGAAATAATTTTTATATATGTAATGTTTAAGTCGAACGATATGCACAAGTGCATTCAAAATATGTTAGTTTGCGTGTCGTAATATGTTTTTTTAAAAATTTTACTGTCTATGCAGTATTTGCCATAAACTACATTCTTCATCTTCGTTTTTATCATAGGATATGGGTATAATAAAAAGCAAGCCATAATTAGAGCATAAGCTAGATTATAAAGAATATTGCGACTCCTCGAATCAGGTTATTCGATTTCGAGATTGTTGTCATAAATCTTACTAAAATTAATTCCACCGATGACAAAATAATAACGACTCTACGAAACTATATGAACTCATTAAATATTTTTAAATAACAGCATATATTGTAATCGAATGAGGAATAAAATTCTCTAACCGTTGTGCAACAGATAAGGATTAATGATGATCGGGTCGAGCACATCTCGCGTGCCAGTGACTTCTTGAACCCTGCTTTCACTGTTTCTCCAGACCGAAATTGTTTCCTTTGCCGTTACGACAACTTGAATACAGTTCGGTTATTAGTTTAATTTTACATTTACATTTTATAAAATTTTAGTTTTCAGAAGTAAATATTTTTTTTAACTTAATTATTCATTATACATATTATCCATATTTGTAAAATAAAGAAAGTTCCGTTCTTTTTCTACTTTTAACGTCTCAGTAGTACAGGGCATCAAAATAATTTTTGGTATGATTACTGTTGAAGGGAGTTTTCCCTGACGAATTCGAATTAGGGAGCTGGTCTGTAATAAATTACTTTTATTTATGTACGTATGTATTATGATTGGCAGAATCATCTTTAAAAGTCAAACGTAGAATTATTACTTCATTCAAGAGTTTTTTAGTCTTCGCACTTCATTTTAATTATATTACCATGAGAAGTTGCTGTTAGGAATTTAATTTTTCATTTTGCTTCAAAATTATATCTTTTTTTTTGGAAAAAGGAAAAGATCATAACGATGTTATTTTGGAATGCTATGGTACAACCATTACTTTTATAGTATTAGTTGTTTTAAAATTAAAATTTGCTTTATCGTATTTAATTTCATACTTCTTTAAATCAACAAAATCCATTGTATGTGTGTTAATTAACTAAAACAATATACACCTAATAGTGGATTTTTAAGTTTTTAGTTTTCTGGCTGATCTTTTTTTCTGCTTTCTTACAGTAAATATGGACTCAGAATCAGATACTGTGAACGCTACATACTGGGAAGAGAGCATCTCAGAAGCACAATCACACCACATCACAGATAAGCTACAAAATAAACCATCACAGAATAAAGGAACAGAAAAGTCACGACCTCGTGGTATGATTTCTTTATATTGTAAACTTGTCAATTATCTCGTAAATCTTGATGAATGCTCGTATCGTGTTCTCGTTGTTTATATGTTGTATAATTTTTAAGGGAGGGGCATAAAAAACTCTGTAAACATTTTTTGTCTTCTGTATTATTTGTAATAGATTGTATTTGCCGGTAGAGAATTTTGTTTTGTTTTTTGTTTCTAGTGTTTTTAGATTTGTATATTTCCTTGAAAATGTTCAAGCACATTTAGTTATCAAAATATAAAATCACAGAACTACATGTTGTTTTAGATAGTATTATTTTCTTAGGGTATTTAACACTTGTTTGGCAATAAATAATAAATATAATAATGCAGGTACAAAAACTCCAGAAATCGACTTTTACGATGATGATAGTGGAAAAAACTATGATTTGACCACCTTAATTGACATAATAACTGAAAGAAGTCAAAAAAGAAAACTACCAATAGCTCCTGTATTTCCCATACATATATCACCAGAAGTTCAGTATGGAAACGAGAGAGTTGATTCGGAAAAACTACGTTCTCCAAAATTAATAAGGGATGAAACGACAGTGTTTAGTGACTCAACATTAAAACCTCATATTACGCAAAAACCAGAAAAACCTCTGGCTATTTATTTTAAAGATGGTAATGGTGTAACCACAACAAGTACAGAAACTGTTCCAATGATAGAAAATTTTGCCAATGCAGAAACTTCAAATGACATTACTAGTTACCTCAAACAATATAAAAAGAAAACTGATACTGTGTCGACTAAGTTTGCAATGCAAATAAATAAAGATCCTACAGAACCGTCTCAAGCTATGTATGGAAATACAAAATATGTCAAGCAAACGTTCAGTGCTGAACCTAGAATTCCACCGGAAGTTCAAGAGTTTTACGACCGTCCTGTTATCAACAATGACATCAAATTCACATCAGGTCATTCAAATCTTTTTGGTCTTTCTATAGAAGATGCTGCAAATATGAAATCAACCACGCAAAACTCTTTATATAACACTAGAGTTTCTCCAACACTTCCAACTTGGCGAAGTAGAGACGACGCTACGACAAAAAAGTATCCAATAAGTGGTAACTTCGATGGTAAGTTCAATATTGCTAACATTTATAAAAGGGGCTTGTGGTTTCCCTGCTGCTATATCATTCAGGTACACATTGGTCGCCTTGATTGAGTATATGGTAGTGGTATAAATACGTCATTTTCTAACAATGCACCATGCACTCCATGTATTTGTTTGTATGTTCATTTCAGTTATGTATTTTCATACACAATGAATAAGGAATAACATTAAACTTACGCATTCATTGACATAAGTGCTAAAAAAAGTAATTAGCTTTAATATTATATATATACTTACCTACAGAAAATGAACTATACCTACTTTATCATTACAGTTCCTCAGTGCCGGTCGACTCGTCTTCCATTATGCCGCGGAGTCTTACCGTATGACTTAGCCAGCGTTCCTGCAACAGTCGGAGAAATTGATGTCACCACCTTGCTTCCACAAATCGAATATCTCGTTAGCACAAATTGCAGTCAACGCGTCAGACATTTTGCTTGTGCGCTCCTCGAGCCTGAATGTAGCCCTCCACCGTATTCGCCAAAATTACCTTGTTACAGTTTTTGCAAAGGTTTGTTAAACTAACACAGGTTTGTTTTAAGTACAAATAATAATAATTATATGTGCCCATCCTTGAAGTAAATATTTTACAGTCCTATATGTAACTTAAAGTGCTGTTAAAAGAATTTATTCCGTTTCACAGAATATTAATTTGAATTTATATAGTACATTATTTTATAACTGAAAAGATACTTTCAATGGGTGAAAGATTTTCATGTTATTGGTTCTATAGTGCGAGACCAGAAGTGGATGAAATGAACAATAGTAGTTTTAATAACTCCTCCATCCATTTTTATCAAAATCATCCTGACTTTAAGTGTACATGTTTTGTTGCAGCAATTGTAGATCATTGTGAAAGCATGATACCCTCAGAGTTGCAAGCAATGTTCTCCTGCAGTCAGTATTCAAGTAGCAATTGCGCAAGTGCTCGGATACCGTGCTATTCACGAGAACTGGCATGTGACGATGGTACCTGCGTGCCACGTGACTGGGTTTGCGATGGCACCAGAGATTGCCCTGGAGGAGAAGACGAAGCGCCTTGTTCTACCTGCGAGGCAAACGAATATCGGTAATGAAATAAATAAATAAAAATAATAATTAAATTTTAATGACAGTTTACTCTACAATAGTTGATAGTGAAAAGAGAGACATCAAAATCATGAAGATTGTGATAAAAGTCCCTTAAAACCAATGAGTGTACTTCCGAATTTATAGCATAATAATTTAATTTAAAAAAATCTTAAAACAAAAGCTTTAACAAAATTTCAAGTCCCTACTATTAAGGTGTTCCCTCAGCTGGAGTTAATCCTGTCAACATAAACAATCATAAATATGCATTGTCATCGGGACTGGAGCAGTATTTAAAATTTCAGCTCAATCGGACACCGGGAAGTGGGTCAAATTTCACTTGAAAGATTCCACCTTCACAAAAATACATTGCAAGTTTAAGAAAAGCTTTTAAAAATTAGGTCGCGTACGAAACTAACGACTTAATAGCATTACAACATCAATGCGAGTATATACATGATAATTTTTGCATCCCATTAATTGATTATATCAGAAAACGGACGAAGATCATATGAATTAGATAGAATTATTTTACAAAAAAAATAACCTCTGATATTTTTGTACTTTCCAGTTGTAGTTCTGGTATGTGCATCACAAGTCGATGGCTGTGCGACGGTTACGCTGACTGTGCTAGTGGTGAAGATGAACGGCAAGAACTGTGCCAAGGACGCGGAGTAATGAGGCTAGCAAACGAGGATGATATTGATGAACCAGGCGAAGAGTCAGCTGGTTCAGCACCAGCACCATCCATCCGAAAACCAAATAGGCTGCCTGTTGCGCATGAGAGGAGTTATGCACATCGTATTGGTACGTTTATATATTTACAGACACCTTAAATAACAAAAGAGAAAAAGATGTATATCGTTTTATTTATATTTATTCATTGTATATGTATTTTAGAAATGATTGTGAATTAGATGCTACTACAGTGTCTTTTACAAAGACTCTTTCCGTCGGGGTAGCCTGAAAGAAGTTATTAACTAGTAAAATGTCTGACAGACATGAGACAAATATATTTTTTAAATGCCTTTATGAAAATAGTACTCATAAATATAACATATTGTACAATTTCGTTTACAAATGTGTAACTGGGTTCTTAGATCTTGGGATAGTATGGTTTTTAAAATGCTATTGCAATTTATGTGACATTTAAACATTGTATTGTATTGTTTTCAGGTGAAAACGACAACAGCAAAGAACTGTTAATGACCAGTGACAGCAACAATGCCTATAGACGTAACTTCACGCGTCGTCCTTCACCATCCCGCTTGACACCATATAAACGTCCCAAGCCACTTGATGTTAGACCTGACGCCGATGAACGTATTGAAATATTGAAAATCACTACCAATTTAACCTCAATATCAGAAACGACAAAGAGACCAATTTTAAAAGATGATGGTGCGAAAGAAAAAGTTAATAAACAAGATTCGGTGGAAGATGTTAACATTGGTGACTTAGGGTTCTTTGAAGATATCGAAAAGGAAAAAAACAATGAAAAAGAGAATGAGAATGTCGAAAAGAAAGTACAGAGACAAAATCTACGAGTGGTAATGAATCGTTCAAAGCCAACAGAATTACCCCCTGACGATCCTATGCCGACTCGATTGGATACAACGCTGAATAAACTTGAACGTGTTATAGATGGAGCGTCTATGTTACGGGTAGTTATTTTTTATTGCTTTGACATTGACAGTCCCAAAAGGCTAATGATCAAACTTTCATTACTTACGATATGAATTCACAAAAAAAGGATTTTTCCAAATTAATTCCTAATGGAATCAGCTTACACGCTGCTAATAAATAATAGGTAGTTTTAAATGAAAACGTAGTATACAAAAAAGTAATCAAATTATTCGCAATAATGTATCCTTGTATGACGGGTTGCATCAGGTAAAAATACTAAACTTCAACGTCAATTATGTAAATTGACAAGAAAAATTTACTTTTTCCTTGTAGGTATTTAATAATTACAATTAAAAATATATGATATACGAATATAAGATTGTCATGTTTTGAAATATGTTATTTCAGAGGAGTTAATGATAGTTATCTTTTTTTTCGAACTGACTGTATGCAGTTAGCCCTAACGGCTTTTACAGTGTCACCGGGCGGGAAGAGTCAGCGCAGAAGCATCGTCGAGGTTGCGAAATGCAGAGAGTAGAGCGCAGAAGCTCTACTAGCGTCGGGGAACGTAGCATGACAGTTATTGCATTAAGATTTAAGGTAGACAAAAGTAATAATAAAATTATTTTGCTATAATCCGCGATACAGTAAATAGAAAATATATATAGTGTTTAATGTATAGTGGACTATCAGTATTTTCATACCCGATACGTGCAGGATTCGTAAAAACACATGCACAAACCTCCACCACTTCCACCACAAAGTTCACTTTGCGATTTTGTCGTGGAGTCTATCTCCTGATGATGCTTCGGTTGCGGGGCGAAACGATTGTTGAGTTTGTGATAGTGAACCTGTGTAGTGCTTGTGTATTGTGGTGGAAGTGGTGGAGGTTTGTGCATGTGTTTTTACGAATCCTGCACGTATCGGGTATGAAAATACTGATAGTCCACTATACATTAAACACTATATATATTTTCTATTTACTGTATCGCGGATTATAGCAAAATAATTTTATTATTACTTTTGTATTATGGATCTCCGCAAAGTAACGCTTAATTCTATAAATTATTTTAGGTAGAGCTGAACAAATGATTTAAACCGTGCGTTATACATTACAGAAAGCGGCCCGAGAGAATCAAGAAGAAACAATGGACTCGCCAGAAAGCAATAGCACTTTAACAGCAGACAAGACAGAAGAAATTCCTTCAAGCGGATATAACAGCGCCCATGCATCTCCCTGTCCCAGCGGAGAATTACGTTGCGTAGACGGACGCTGTATTACACTTTCGCAGCTCTGCGACGGGACTATCGACTGTACTGATCATGCGGATGAAGATAACTGTTACACTTAATAAAAGCAACATCATATGTATCCATATTCTGCATTTGAACTTAAACCAACGTTTATAGAATTCACTTGATCTTCATTCTTAATCACATGAGTTGAAACGTAAGACGTCGTTTTGAAAGCCTAAAAAATAATCTATGCACTGCGCTGCTTTTTTTATACGTTGCATAGTTGCTTTTATATTGTTTAAATTGTATAATGTATTAATTTTAAAGTAATAATTATGTAAAGAAAAATCACATATATAAATTGTATAAATACGTCGCGCGCATCACGAATAGTTGTTTCTTGGTTTTTCGTTAAAAATAGAAAGTATAACAAATTAAGTTATTGAAAACAATTAAAATTGGATCAAAAAACGCTACAGAGATAACATCTTCTATACATTTTTCATCTTTTTTTAGTTTATTTTTAATACTTCGCAAGGTAATGTAATTTGACATTTTTAATCGTTTTTTTATTTTGTAACAATTTAATATAAAAAATAATTTAATAAAATAATTATTTGATATAAGGCCGCTTCTATTCTTTAGTTAGAAACATATTATTTTATTATAAGCTGTGATAAAGCAATGCATGTTATTGGTAGCACTACAAATAAATGTATAAGAATGTTTTAAAATTTTGAATTTCTTTTTATGTAGTTTTTTAATTTGGATTAGTAGAACTATCTATAGCTATGAATATTAATAGTTTAGAGTGAAGTACACAAAGTAGATAAAGTATTGTGTAGTACCAAAATAAAAATGCTAAAAATATATTAAGTATTACTATACCTAAGGTGCTACTGCAGTAAAATTATTTACTGCTTTTACCAATGTAGCATATTTCAGGCGAATTTGAGGAAATATTCTACCTACTTGTTGTGCTTTGATTAGTTTATCATTGTAAATATTAAGTTTTAGTTATATCTATTTATTATTAGATGAGATAGTTGATTGGATTTAGAATCATATGTCTGTATTACAAGGATAGTTTAAAAGGAAGGATAATAATTTTTTATTAAATCTACGTAGCCACACTAAGATTGTTTTTGCGTATTTACTGAGAAATGTTTTTTTCGAAATGACTATATGCTGTTAACTTAACGGCAACGTCAACGAACGAGATGGGTGAGCGCAAAAGTATCGTTGAGGTTGCAAAATGCGGAGAAAAATATTAACTTAGTTCGTTATATTCGTTATGTACTTAGTAGTTCAGAATAATTTTAGATCATAATCATTATTTTCAATTTCATAATTAATTATCAATATAGATACTATTAAATATATAAACAAAACAGGCCTTTTCTAAAATACTCATTTTAATATTAATAAATTATTATACTACTCGTAATTAGGCGCCTGACAATTTTTTGTTGCCTCTTAATATCAGCTCGGTATAAATGATTGGAACTATATTCGCCACTTTAATGTGTACAATAACTCATATATCTTATGGACACTTTTGATTCGTTTTTGTTTTGTACTCTTTTATATCATGTGTAACACTTCCTACTAATCTACTATTTCTTTGGGATTAACTTTAAAGTTGTCGGAAATCCCTAAAAGGAATTAAATGTATATCGTTCATGGGCTATAATAGTCGCACAACTAAAAAAACACTAGTTTTGGACTAGGAATATGTGTAAATATTAGAACACATTATTTCAGCAGCAAAATCATAATTGAATTTTAGGTCGTCATTTAAGAAACTAAAGTATTGTTAATGCATTTTCCATAGCAATGAAAATCTTAAACCCATGTATTTGACTGGCCCGTTGGCGTTGTGGGCAGTGACCCTGCCTTCAGCTCCGCGGGTCGCGGGTTCGATTCCCGCGGAGGGCCAACATTTTCTAAGTATGTATTTAAACTTATATATGTATTATATCTACCAGTTATCCGTCACCCATAACACAAGTATTAAGTAACTTACTTTGGGGACGGACGACCGTGTGTGTAAATGTCCCATATATTTATTATTATTATTATTATTATTATGTATCTCAAAACATTATTCTTTTTAGTTGTGCCACTGCAGCCCATGAGCGATATTTTTACCTCTATACGTGTTGTAACGGTAAATAAAAAAAAACTAAACATATACATCATATTTACCAATTATTATACTTCATTTTATTATTTATGAGTTTTACATACTTGGAGCTCGTAATTACATAGTTTTTGTGGCTATTATCGTTAATTTATAATTCTTTTCAGGGCATGTAATCTTTTATTGCGTTTCATTTCTATTATTTCCGCTATCGTTATAATCAAAAAATTCCGCATCAAAAAATTATATAAGTGTATTTGAATCGTTTTTTTTTGCGTAATTACACCATCACAAAAAGTTTTTATGTTGAAAATCCAAAGTAACGTCATAATATTATTTAATTATTGTACTTGTATTTTTCAAGTTAGAATAAATGTGAAAAATGATTTACAATGTAGTTATTGTGGTAATTAACAATATTTATAGGGATAATAGATGATAGGAATTTAATTAGTTTGTACATAATGACATAACGCTTAGTGTAGACTTGGTTAACATATGCTTAGTATATAATTTTTTTTATAATTTTGATACGTGAATAAATTATATGCCATGTGTAAATTTGTTATTTTGTTTCATTTCTTCATCTTTTTTTAATAAACTATGATTAATACGATTGTGTAAATTGTTTTTTGTATTGTCAAGCAGCACGATGAGCTTTGGGAAAGCAATGGCCGCATCAATTTAAATGAATTCATGGTAAAGATTTGTCCACCAAAACGATCTAGCAATCAGAAAGGTTGCCTTTAAAATGATCTTTTAAAACTGAGATATTTATAAAATATATGTAATAAAGTTAAATAATATGAAAACTTTACAAAAGCAACCTATAACTTTTTATGCACCTACCAAAGATTATACACGTTTATACATTTTTAAGTACTTTGCGTAACTCGCGAACTACTTTTGTAACAATATTATTTGGTCTCCAGTACTTCCAATCAGCATTAAGCTTAATGCTTGTGAGTACATTGCTTCTTACTTCACATTCATGAAGGTTTTCTTCTTCGAGGACCATAAAATACTGTTTTCGGTAAGGCATGCCGCCTTACCGAAATAAGCGCGGAATATTGTTTGATATCAGTTTGGTATTTACTAATTATGTAATAGTATAACGGGTAATAAAATGATATATAATCCGGTAAGCTTTGGATGTTATTGTCTGCATTAACTTTTCGACTCCTGAAAATAATACATCGTTACCGAAAAGTGTTGTACTCTACATTACATGTTTCCAAACTCTAGTAGAGCTTCCGCGCTCTACTCACAAACTTACAGTTTGCAAAATGAAACTATATCTTTAATCGACAACATTGATCGACGTCTCTTTTCCTTATATATAAAGTTTTATTAGATATTTCAAAGGAAACAGATTGCAACTCCTACGCGGATTAGTCATTTCGGATCACGTGGTCGATGAATCTAAAAATAATAATGGCAATTAAATTCGTAGTTCCTCACTATTACAGGTCACCGTTACACTCTGTGATTTACATTAAATGGTGACTCATGATTTTTTTATCGTTGTCGTTTTGTCATGATTTTAGCATCAGAGATTGTTAAAAATCATCTTTGTCAAAGCTTAAGTAATAACAGTTTAAACCTCTAGTAACCTCTTAGTATGGTATAATATCTAGAACTGGTTTTATTTTCTCATCAAATGACGTCAGTTTTTATGATTAAAGTTTGTCCTATGCATCGATTGTAGTTGATTAAGATGCAGCCCATATAATTCAACCTGGCACCGGTTCAAACTCTTTCCACATCTAAAGTAATCGACTTCGTTATTCACTATTTTGTATTTATTTTTCATTTGTATATATTAACGAGTATTTTCTCATAGATTATTATAAGATTATTCGAAATTGATCCTGAAGCTATGAAATTAAAATTTTATATTACACTAGCAATGCCAGCGGCTTCGCCCGCATGGAAATCAGCGTGTCACATTTTTTTTTCTAGAATTCAAAGTTTAAATATAAAAGAAGTTATTGTGAGTTAACCTTAAGAGATAGAGACATGCTATCGCGGGCTTTTTATAGATAGATAGATATTACTAAAACAAATTTACTAATGGTCAGTTAGGATCCGACTTCATTCTCGTCAATCATCATCCTCATCATCCTCCTGCCCTTATCCCATTGTAAGTGGGGTTGGCACAACATGTTACATTCATGTTGTCACATGATTTGGCTACGTATTTAACGACCGGCCGCCTGCCTGACATCAACTTACCTTAGTCGTATTTTACGACCCCTCGGTAAGAGATCGTGGTCTATTCTACTCAACCAGATACCAGATACCAGATACCACACGGTAGGTCAACTTACCTTAGTCGCCTTTCACGAAACCTCGATAAAAAATGAGGGTGGTCTATTCCACTCAGCCGGATACCGCACGGTGGGTCTTCATTATCGTCAATATTGCTTCATTTTGTTTGTATTACACAAGGTGTATTACACGTCATAATCATTTAATATATAATTAATTATTAATAATTCATACATAATTCCTTACATAATATCTTAACAATCAAAACGAAAAATTATACCAGCAAAGACTAATAATTATTAGGTGCCTGCACTCACCTTTAAAATGCCTTTAGCTACCACAAACCGGCAAAGATATAAGAATTTGCTTCACTTAATACTTGTATGATTTAGTGTCGCTAGATTGTAGAGGAAAAACGTAAGGTTTTCAACGTTTCGTTTAAGGGGCGCAATGATTGATGAGATTGTTTTAGTGAATATGTCTATTGCTAGTATAGCGATTTGGTGAATGTAGTGGTTTGTAGTTTTTACGGTTTACGGATAGCACTAGTACTGCTATCCGTAAACCGGGCTCACCCGATAAAATAAAATGTGAGTATAGTCGGTTCTATACATTAACTACGGATAGCGTGCTTTAAATTCAGCTTTACATACATTTTCTTTTATCCCGGATTATAGCAAAATATTTGAATCACTGTTTTAATGAATTGAAATTCCTTAGTGATAATAATTTTATCCTAAAGAGACCTATTTTGAACGTAGACATATTTTTATTAAAAACTATAATTAAAGAATTGGTATGTATATAAGTCGAGAGTGAGAGAAGGTGGCTTTAGTTTCGACTGTTTTTATGATATAAATCGTAATTTTCATTCACGGAACCAAGATTACCTCATCGATATCAAAGTTTTTGCGCAAACGAATTTGCTTAAATTGCATCTCGATCACCTTGTTTTATTTTACGTCAATTCGTACTTGGTATTGAGGTCAAACAGTTTCCTCTTAGTTACAAAATATGCACATAATAATAGTATAAATATAAAAGAGAACCTGTTTCGGTAGCAAATCGCGGGGCTTCTGTTATATAAGAGTTTATGGCCTATAATGTTTTCAAAGTAGTATAATATTGTCTTTTTTATATATAATGTGTAAAAGTTATATGAGATTTCTGAGATATTTTTGATATAAGTATTACGCTATTTGCAATAGATGAATTATTAGTTCTATATATAAACAAACGTTTAATTTTTGGAACGAAATGTCAGAAGACAAATTCCTAATTTTGATCCAAGATCACACTGCACACACATACCCTTACTTGATAATTGCATAATGTTATCATATTCAAAATATAATTTGAATGAGACGATTATTTCAATTGCAAGAACCTTTAATAACAGGTTAAAATGTTAATTATTCGAATAAGTGGGTGCTACTATAATGATAGGAGTTAATGACTCTCCAACATACGTGCCAACAATTGATTTGATAAAATATTTGATATAGGTACTTACCTACTTCTGGAAATTTGCTTATTATATTTAGAAATCAAGTAGAATTGGTATTTTGTAAAACCTATTTAATTAACAATTGTCTACAGTGGTTACAACACCAATCAATTGGGGCTAATTTCCTTATTCTATTATTATTTTTACTATGAGGATTTTTACTCCGATCAGGTGTCATCGACCGCTGGCTCGTAAAAAACGGTGAGTCAGAGACGTGAGTATCAGATGCTTTGGCGGCATTGAAGGTTGTGCTGATGACTAGGTACTATTACTACAGACTCTTCTAAGGATTGAAGACACAAACAATGTCATGAATACTATGTAATTAAATAAACGGCTTACATAGTGTCACCAGGCGGGAATGGTGAGCGCTGCAATACCGGAGGAAACAAATGCGTGAGTAAAGTGAAGAACCACTTCTAGCTTCGCGGCTTCTAGCAATTTCCTGATATGGATCGCTATGTCACTTGCCCCATGTCAGCACCAAGCAACATTTTTCAAAGTTCATCTGTTAACATTGGATCAGTGTACCATCGTTGATTTTACATTGCGGTACCGGTCCAACCACTAACAAAACACCCACTGCTTCATCGTAGAATTTAATATGCCCATTAATATGTCCCTTAGCTTCATGGTGAGCATTATCGGATGGTATTATATGACGATAAACATGTTGCGGCTACTTATTTCACGATCGGTCGCCTGCCTAATGTTAACGTGCCTTAGCCATCTTTTACGTCACCTCGGTAACAAATGAGGGTTGTCTATTCTACTCAGCCGAATACCATACGGCAGGTTAACTTACTTTAGTCGCCTTTCACGACACCTCCGTACGAAATGAGGGTGGTCTTCGATTCAGCTGGATAATACTGAGCTACAACTACTTGATAATGTAAACTTCATCAAAATTTGTTGTATAATTCAGCACCATGTAACGGACATTTTGTCTGTTTGTTTGTTAACTGCCTTTAATTAAAAGGCGACTGATGAAAATACTTTAAACACATGGTATTAGACTCCACAATCTAGAAAGATAAAACAGTAACTTTTAACAATTAGCTATACCGCTGAAATTGTTATTATAGAAGTATATACTAAATAAGCCATCAAAATTACATACAAACAATGTCTGCGGTAAAATATATAGGATCATTAAGTCAGGCAGGTTAGAAGCAAGACCGAATGAAAGTAAATAAACATTGCATAGCGAGGTAAACAAACTTCGGGACTGGTTCCATGCCTTGTTAGACAACCCACTCCGTACATTTATAGTTAATACTTTCTAAATATCTGTTGGAAGGTATATTTATTTGCCTGTTTGCGATATTTGTTCCATAAAATTGCGTAATAATTTAAAGTAAATCGGTGGCAAAGGTAAGGACTGATGCGCTAGAATGTAACAAGAGAACAATGAAAGGACGATTTAGGTTGATTTTTCAAATTCTTTTATATTTAAATCGTACCTATCGTAAAGTGCACCATTTATTGCTATTAGAAAATGATCCTCTCACATTAGAAATAAAAGCAAATGGAGCAGCGACCTTAAATTATTTATGAAAATAATGATTTAATTTTTTTGGAAATTTCTCGAAGTTTCGTTAATATACATATGAATTCACGATAGAAATATTATGGCGTATCAATACCAGAACTCGATTTTATTTTCTTTCATCACATTAAACTTGTTTATTATTATAAGGTTCTATACACACTAGTCAGTGGACTATCTGTATTGTTACTAATCACTATTGGTCTTAAAGAAAGAGTTATATTTAATAACCTAATTCAACTTCACTGTCGTTCATTTTAATGTGTCTTCGCTATTAAGTCTAATATTTAATAATTTCATATATGATTGCAACACGATCAATGAAATTAACGTATTATCAGTAGAATTGAAAATAATAAATATAATTTTAGAAAATATTTGAAATTAATTGATTGATCTTTAAAAAGATACAAAAAAACACAGACACGCAATATCAATCCATCAAAGCACAAAATAAGCAAGCAAGCACGTATTAATATTTTCAAGATTAAAACAGGTATTCGTAGACATTAAATGTTACAATAATTAATTGATTCTGGGTCTGGTGTTAGTACAATCTGTTATCTTTAGACTGTTATAACCAAAGGCAATGTCATTGTTAATTATAATTTATTAAGAATTCTTAATACTACATTAATTGATTTCATCTTTTTAAAAAAACGAATCCATGTGTTTACAATTGTATAATATAAAAAAACATAATAAAATTAGTTACAATATATACATACGTAAAAAAAAAAAGTAAAGTAACAGCCTGTTAATATCCCACTGCTGGGAATAGGCCTCCTCTCTCCGTTTCTGGAGAGAAGGGTTGGAGCTAAGACCTACCACGCTGCTCCAATGCGGATTGGCAGGTTACACATATCCCTAGAATTCTCTAGAGATATGCAGGTTTCCTCACGATGTTTTCCTTCACCGAAAAGCGTGTGATAAATTGCAATTATGAATTAGACACATGAGTTTTAATAGAAAAACTCATTGGTGCCTGCCCGGGTTTGAACCTATGTTCGTCTCTAGAGAGTCGCACGGTCTCACCACTGGGCTATCACAGCTTATACATACGTATTTTTTATAAATTAAAGATAAATAATCAAATTATTTGTTTAATATTTTTTACATAATTTATTCAGAATTTTATGCAAATTAACACTACTTTAATTAATTATTCCTTCTTAAGTCAATACCTATATTAAATAGAAATAGTTAATACTAAATACCCAGTAATTACTAAATATCTATCTATGCATTCATTGCTGTCTGTAAAAGGACATACATATATGGCTCGCTGAGATGTTGACAAGTAAATTCCAATAATAATTATAATAACATACTATAGTCACCGTGAAATAAAGTTACTTCAAGTAATTGTGTTTCGAACTCTACATACATAGGTAGAGTTCAAAACACATATATGGCTCGCTGAGATGTTGACAAATAAATTCCAATAATAATTATAATAACATACTAGTCACCGTGAAATAAAGTTACTTCAAGTAATTGTGTTTCGAACTCTACATACATAGGTAGAGTTCGAAACACAATTACGTTACGTACACAGGTATGGTGTTTATTTATTTACCAGTTTTAATAGCGATGTTGTGTTGCGAGGGTATGCGTACTACTTATGGCATTGCTGAACTGAGTACGCTGGCTGGTGATTCATTTCTCGGAATTGACCTTGCTATGAGTCATTCGCTGGAAGGCAGAGTCGGGGATACCGCGCCTGTCTGCCGGCTGCTTTCTAGACGCACTCCGTTCGCTGTGAACGCTTTTACAGATAAAAGTATTTAGTGTTTACAAGTAATACGTTAAATCGTTTCAAAATGTGTTTCTTAAAAAAACGTAAGAAAAGTAAATAGATAGAGTTTTTTACAGGTTTTCTAATTTTTGAAAATATTTTTGTGTCTCCAAAGTTGGATATCATGATAACAACCATGACGTCATTTATATTGTTGAAGGTAAGAAGACAGGATTATCTTTATTGAAGCAATTTACGATTAAATTATTTAGCTTACTTAATCATTAATATTCGATGACTAATACGCGAAAAAAAATTAAACAGTTTCCTAATTGACCAAACTCGATAGTTGACGTTGACGTTTACCATTTACTAAACAATTACGTGCAAATGAAATACTCAAATGTCTCTCTCTTTTCAACACAGTGTAAAGTTGTTTCTTGCGAAAGAGATATCAATGCTGAACTAGAATTTAAAACATTCAGGCTATTCTTATTGCATTTGCTGCCATAGGTTGGAAAGAAAAAAAAAACAAGAACCTGTTTGTCAGCTAGTTATTATTGTGACATCAAAAGTTTTGAATTAGCTTAATAAACAAAATTCTACTTTATTTAGACCATTTAATTTAAACTTATAGAGCTTATAATTAATAATACATCTTAGACTATGTGACTTTAACGTGACAAATGATACAAAATTTCAATCATCTGTGACACTTGTTGAGCAAGTTTTAATATTTCAGACAAACTCTTTTTTGTTGAGGATGAATAGAGAGGATAATGTGAACTGGTTTCATGGAAAGATATCTCGGGAAACTGCAGAAAAACTTTTAAAAGAAGGTATGTTTTGTTTGCGAAGCAGACAATTTCATTGCTGTTTTGTCTCAAAATTAAATGTAGTGTTTTGTTTCAGAGGGCGAAGATGGTGTGTTCTTAGTTCGTGAGAGTAATACTTCTCCTGGCGACTACGTACTATCTGTTTTGCATCAAGTAATAAATTATAATTTTTACTAATTTACAGTGTTAAACCTCATATTTACATAGACTTTGATATAGAAAAGGTTATTGAAATTTATTTATATTGTCAAACCTTAAACTAATTAATTAGTAATAATAAAGAATAGTTGGCATTCAATAATAGTAGTCTTGAGTAAATTTATAACAATAAACTATTAAATTGCTGACTTAAATTATACCATAGTTTATATTTCATTTCAAAAGTAAATATTTTAGGGTGAGGTGGTACATTATCAAATAAGACGGCATGGTGAAGATGCTTTCTTCTCTATAGAGGAACATACAACTGTTCATGGCTTGGATACTTTGATCCAGCATTATCGTGGAGATTCTAATGGACTTGTAACACGGCTGTCAGTTGTATGTAAAGGCGAGCCACCGCCACATGAATCTAGAACGCAAGGGACAACTAATTTATTACACAGGTAGGTTATATTTTTACTCTATAATCAGTTATAATAATATCTATTAAACACAGATATTTGCAAATCAAAATCAAAAATACAAAAATCATATTCATAGGATCATTCATCAGTCATAGGATTTAAAAAACCTGTTTTTCTTACGGGAACAGAAATACATACTACATTATTGAGGGTACTTTAAGGCTTATGTTGGTTACGAAAGAAGTTGCGGGTATTACTGTCACACAAATATATTGACTGGCCAGCAAGCGGAAATTACACTGCCTTCAGCTGTGAAGGTTTGATTCCTGCCAAGGGCCAGCATTTTCTAATAACAATTTGTTCCTAAAAGGTAACTCGATTTTGCTGTGATGTGACCCGTTTATTTATATACTAATTTGTTGTTTCTTCGAGTATCGATGTATTTATACATTTATGTTTATTTATGTATGTATTTAAAATTATATAAGTATATATCTACCAGTTTTCTTTCATCCATAACACAAGTATAAAGTTACTTTGGGGATGGATGATGTGTGTGTAATTGTCCCATATATTTAGTTATTAATTTATTTATATATCAAAATTGCTGTGTCTAGTATTAAAAAATGTTGCTATTTATGAAATATTAAAGGTATAGACCACAGTAAGTATCTAAATGAAACTAAATAATAATGTAATAATATTCTAACATTCTTTCTAAACAAGTACAAATTGTTTATTATGAAGTCAATAGCAATGATAGTTCAAGGAGGAAGTTCTATTAAGATGCGAGTGGCACAAATTGTCCTTAATTTTTCTTTGTTGTTTTATTGCTTGAATGAATGGAGCTGTTTGATATAAGGGTTCTATTGAAAGGGCTATCATTCTGTTGTGTATAATATGATTCACAACTGCATTCGCGTCAACTTATATGTTAAAATACGCTCAATTATTAACTGGAATTTTATCTTGATATATTTAAAAATAAACTAACTTCCTATAATCCTATAATCATGGCACTTCGCAAAGTAACGCCTAATTCTATAAATTATTATTAAGATTACTAAATTTATCAAAATACTGCTCTACCTGAATACCAGAACCGTGAACATGTAACAAGCAGACATACATACCTACATAGTTTCGGCTTTATAATATTAGTATGGATATAGTTTGACTAGCCCAATCACAGAGTTAGCACTGACCCTGCCTTCAGCTCCGAGGGTCGCAGGTTTGATTCCCGCCAAGGGTCAACATTTTCTAACAAAAATTTACGAGCGTGATCGTAAGTTTCCAATATTTTTATTTATTTTATATTTATAGTAGAGAATCGGCATGGGACCCGTTCAGAAGGGTAATCAAGAATTACCGTCATATTTCAAGAGATTTGAAAAAACTTTGATAAATGATACACCTAAAACCTTCCTCGTGAATCCCAGAGGGATTGGATTGTATTTGAGAAACACGTATTCATCCTTTAAGTAGTTTTTGAGTTAGAGAGACACCGCTTAGTATAAGAAGATAAAAAATTTAGAAAAATATATAAATGTCTGTACGTTCTTTATAGATTTTTCCGGAAACGGCTGGACCGATTTTAATGAAGTTTTCGGATAATCTTTAGAATGAAGCGAATTATCATGTAAAGTTGGTGGCGATCGGACAATTTTTTTTATAACTGTAATCCATATTTTATCTCATAACATTCTACCCCTCTATCATCTTCTATAAATTATCTAGTGTCAATGCACTCTATTTGTGTTTTTGTAGAAAAAAAAAGTTTCAGTTAGTTCATACCGCTTTAGAAATTGTGAATGTGATTTAAAAAGTATTATCGCGCAGGTTATTGACCTTGTATGTTTTGCTGCGTTTCATTAAGTGATGAACAGTAAACAGTGACAAGTTTATTGATAATTTCCTGCTTACTGAGACCAATATGTCCATACAATAAACATGGAAAGGGACACTGTCCAAGATAAGGCCAACTTCATTCTGAATCGATTATATTGTAATTATTGCGAAAGGCATTTGTACAAATCACTTGCGACAATGTGTAAATGAAGTAACTGCGTTATGAGTAGAACTAAATAGTTTCGATACCGTACCCTCGGGACTCAACGACAGAATCGCGAAACGATAATAGCTAAACCAGGAAGCAAAATAAACTAATAAAACCAAGGCTACGAGTTAAGATAGGATGAAAACTTTTTATTGGTCTCACTATACATTGTTATAATAAAATTCAACAATCTGTTTTGGACTTGCAATTACATGAGTTCAAAGAAAACTTAATTTTTTATATATAATACAATGTATATGTATAATGAAAAGAAGAAAGCTTTTATTTGAAATGAATCCAGTTACGCACTAGAATAGATTGTTAATTTGATTAGATAAAAAAAAATTTGAATAGACATCACTCAGTTTCTTGCTCTCTTCTTTTCTCTTTCGATTCTTCTTGGTAAGAGCACCTTGCCGAACAAGTGGTAGCTTCATTATAATTTGACAATTCGAAAGTGGCTCATAAAAACTAATTTGAATAAGGATTTTTTAATTACCTAATTTTAATTATTAAATAAAATAGTCTATCTCCTATATAATTTGTAAAACCAGTAGAGTAGCAAGGTGATCAAAGGTCCTGGGGCATAAATAAATTAGGCTCCAAAAACAATTTAAAATAATTTGTACCGAATTCGACGTACTCCAGGGAGGGTCCAAGCTGGGGGCCGCCTAAGCTTCGGGGTCCTGGGGCACTGACCCGTCTCCGGTGGCTACGTCACTGAGTAAAACTAATTTATCGAGGCTCTGGTCACCAACAACAAACAATTGTTCCGGTTGACATAATTATTTTCACTCGTAAATCCGCTCGTTAAGCGTTTTTGAACCTACTAGCGTGAAGCGGGTCGACCTAGTTCATCTATTAGAGATATCTTCTCTTCTTCTTGTTCAACCGATCGACGTCCACTGCTGGACATAGGTCTCCTTAAGGGATCTCCACATCACATGATCCTGTGCCGCTTGGATCCAGCGGCTCCCCGCGACCTATTTGAGGTCGTCTGTCCACCTCGTAGGGGTCTTACATTGCTGCGTTTACCGGTGCGGAGTCGCCATTCCAGCACCTTAGGACCCCAACGCCCATCGGTTCTACGTACTATGTGCCCCGCCCATTTTCACTTCAGCTTCGCGACACGATGAGCTATGTCGGTAACTCTGGTTCTTCTACGGATCTCCTTATTCCTGATTTACCTTTGATCACGTTGAGATACACCAAGCATAGCTCGCTGAGTGACTCTGAGCTTTCTTATGAGGCCCATAGTCAGCGACAAAAGATATTGTGTTTGAATATAAAGTCTATATTCAAACACAAACTGACAAACGAAATATTACTTACACTATTTATTACACTTTAACCTTGAATAGAGTATAATGATTTATACAAGTTTTTAATGACTTATAAAGCTCAGATTGTAATCTAAATAACAAATATATACTGTTGTTAAGGCCGAGTGTTAATTCAATTAATGAATCAGTAACATAAACATTGTGATTCACCATTACCAAACATTACACAGATGTATCTCCAACTGTTATTACATTATTGTCACTTCGAAACATTCCCAAGGCGTGAGTAATGTTATCTATACATCTAATTAATTCATGAAATTATTTATATTTGTTTTGTTTAAATATTATTAGAAAAGTAATGATAAAATAATATTGCTACAATCCGCGATGAAATATATGAAACGCTAAAGTGTGATATCCGTTTTAAAATTGCACTGCTGAATTCGCTAAAACACATGGGTCAAATAAAACATTGCTGAGTAAAAGGTAATATAAACTTCTTAAGTTATTACCCTCAATAATTAAATGTATGTTCTTCCCAAAAGAAAGCTTTAATTGCAACAAATGTCATCTATATTCGCCAAGCGATTTAGCCGTGAAAGCGCAATAGACAGAAAAACAGACACACTGTGGCAAATACAATATTAGTGTAGATAGTGTTTTTAACACCTATTCCCTAAAAATTTATGGGAAAACTAAAAAAATCTTTTGATATTATCTTTAATGTTACCAGGGCAACAGAAGCTGGGGATTACAACATAGTGTCGAAGTTACTCGCGTATGGTTACCGAAGTAGAGACGCGAAGAACCAAGACGGGCAGACCGCTGTCCATATAGCTGCGAGAGCAGGCCGGGATAACATCCTGGAGAAACTGATAGAGAGTGGTGCCACTGTTAACGTCCGGGATTCCTTTGGATATACACCGTTGCATGTAAGATATTATATTATTATATAAGTAGGATGTCACTCAGCAACAAAGTTACACTACAAAACCTGCATAAAACCAATAATGTCCTATGCGAGTGTTGTGATACTCCAAAGACTGCAGAACCGATTCATGCGGACAGCCATTGGTCGTCCGTGGTTCATGCAGAACGTCTACGTTAATAGAGATCTTGATCTTCCCACTATAGCTTATCTCTTTATAAACGCTTAGACGTACTTCGAGAAAGCTGGTACACCCTAACCCTTTTATTTTAGTTGCTTTCAACCAACATCTCTGTTAGGTCTTAGGAGTACAATAACAAAAATATAGATCCCTAAAAGCGATAGCGATCCTATATGAGCTTGACAATCAGATAACGACTGTAGACACAGAAACACTTAATGTACACCCACAGCGGCGAAAACTAGGTCTCAGTTGGTCATGACTTCATGACACTCTTCCCACAGCGTGATGCCTAATCACAGTCATACCTCAACGTCGCCCTGAGTCGTGGTCAACGGAGGAACTCTATTTTTTTCGCCTTAAAAACTACGGTTAATCTAGGGATAGTATTCTAGGGATGATAATCGCCATAGCACACAAATCGCTTCTGCCATTCTTAATTTCTGAATGTTGTCTACAAAAAATAGGACTTAACAAATTTTGTTTATAGTAATCTCATCTCTAAAACAGCCGTTATATTGAATGTTAATTTTTTCTCGTGTACAGTACACTTGCCAAAACAACTTGCCAAGTACAACCGAGCTGCTTGTGACAAAAGGTAACGCTAACTACCAGATGCGGCACGCACCGACCGGGAAAGTACCATTACATGATGCTGCACAAAAAGGACACATAGATTGTATAAAGGTAACTAACTAAACAACGTAATTTAACCAGTCTAGTTCGTTTCCTTATTTTAATGTAAAGCTCTAGGAGATATAAAAGTAATAATAAAATTATTTTGCTATAATCCGCGATACAGTAAATAGAAAATATAAATAGTGTTAAATGTATAGTGGACTATCCGTATTTTCATACCCGATACGTGCAGGATACGTAAAAACACATGCACAAACCTCCACCACTTCCACCACAATACACAAGCACTACACACGTTCACTATCACAAACTCAACAATCGTTTCGCCCCGCAACCGAAACATCATCAGGAGATAGACTCCACGACAAAATCGCAAAGCGAAGCAATATCCAAACAAGCGTAACGTACGTAAATGTACGTACGTTTACGTACAAGCAAGCATTGTTATATAATATTTGGTTCATCCCCACCCTTTATTTTACCTCTGAACACCTGACTATTTATATATATCTTAACACTATTTAACACTATATATATTTTCTATTTACTGTATCTCGGATTATAGCAAAATAATTTTATTATTACTTTTGTATTATGGATCTCCGCAAAGTAACGCCTAATTCTATAAATTATCTCTAGGAGATATTTTATTTAGCCATATATCTTACTTATACCAAAATTTACCAAACTATATCTTCCATCGTATATATATAAATGAGAATGGATGTATGTTCATCATAAAATCCGAATCGGCTTGCCGATTTGAATGAAATTTCCAGACAATCTTTAGATTGGCTCAGCTGATTATCTTTTAAATTTTGGTGGATATCGCAGCAACCGTTGAAACATCAATGACAACGCGTAGCCGGCCCGTTAGTGTATCTATAAAATATAATTTTAAGTTAATTTTTAAAAAATTTCGTTACGGCTTGTTCTAAAAAAGGCACACACACACAAAGATAGCAGGTTGTATAAAAACCTCAGTAATTGAATAAAATTTGTTTTTTTTAAAAATTGTTTAAGGTTATCAAATACGTTATAAAGCTATGTAAAAAAGTGAATTTAGTGTGATGTACACAATCGAATTTATGAGACTCACGTCGAGATATATGGAGTGGTAGTTTAATTAAAATATGTTAAAATGAGCCTTTCTTTTCAGGTTCTACTTAAACTGAAAGCGCCAGCTCATCCTAGAACATTAGCTCACGACACTCCTGCCCAACTAGCCAAGCATTCCGGACATACAGAATGTTACCAACTACTTAGTAAGTATTACGATTCTCTTATAAATAAATAAATGAATTGCCGAATTATTTGCCGAAACATTTTTTACAATATTTTTTGGTAGGTTACACATATCCCTAGAATTCTCTAGAGGTGCAGGTTTTCTCACGATGTTTTCCTTCACCGAAAAGCGTGTGATAAACTGTAATTATCAATTAGACACATGAGTTTTAATAGAAAAACTCATTGGTGCCTGCCCGGGTTTGAACTCGCGTTCCCCTCGTGAGAGTCACACGGTGTCACCGCTGGGCTATCACAGCTTCTAAAAGCCCAGCGGTGAGATTGTAACAGGCCGCTACTTTACTGATGTATGTACATGGTGAATATTTCAGTCAAGTCAAGAAGTCTTTTATATCGCACTAAAAACTTGTGAATATTTAAATAACGTATGTTAAACTTAAGACTATTTATGGCTCCACTGAAAAGTGGCCGCTTTGGACTTGTTAAGTAGATCACGCCTGGTATAGATATTACGTACGACGTAGAGTATCTTGGTTAAAAAATCTACGCCATTGGTTCGGCAAAAGTACTCGTTCCTTATTCAGAGCAGCGGCATCGAAGATCCAAATTGCCTTATCGATCGGCGAACTTTGAAAGAAGATGGCACCTTAAGAAGAAGAAGAAGATAGATATTACGTTTGTATTTTTTGTCATGTAGAAAACCATGTACCTGAACTGTCAAACACTACTAAGAGCCAATGGTACCACGGTACGCTGAACCGCGAAGAGGCGGTGCGGACGTTAGAGGAGTACTGTCGGCAACACAATGTGCGCGACAGAGCTACGGACGGCGTGTTCCTTGTGCGGTACAGTGAGCGGCACACCGGGGCGTACGTGCTCACTATGCTCAGCGAGCTTACTCCTTACAACTTTATTATAAGGAAAGAGGTAATTATATTACGTGCACACATACATAATAAGTCGTGATAGACGAACGTTAAGACCGTGAAGGTTTTATCAGAGGGTCATGGCTCGCATTCCAAACACTGTAAAACTTGTCTAATTTATATACGGGATGGTACTATAACACAAAATTTTTACAAAAGTAATAATAACATTTGTTTTGTATAAATTGACGCGCGACGCCGCGCGACCGGCCGGATCAACGACCTTTGGGCATTCGTTCGCCGGCGGTCACGTCCGCCACTTAGTAACGTTTTGGATTACGATAAGACAGGACGCGCGCGCACCTGTATACGACCTTATTGTAGAACGCACACGCTTAATTATGCGGTTTGGGTGTGGTTTTTATATAGTGCCACGACTGTATTGACTTTTGATATTGATATAAGTATTTAGTGACGCGTTTTAACCAGTGAAACGTGTGAGAAGACGCGACCGTCTGCGGTTTTAGTACGCGTTGGGATTAATGTTCCCCGATATGGGACGATTCAATAACGTGTGACCTTACGAAGGTTGTGTGCACACCGCGTGTTATTTGTGTTATTTAACCGATATAGTGAAGTGTATACTCCCGGAGAAATAGACAGTACGTGTCCGTGGAAGACTGCAGAGGCGAGCCAACGGGTTTGGGAATCGGCCAAGTACATACAAGCGCACACACCAACGTACACATATACACGCAGTTATTCATGAGGCCGGACCGCATACAGCTGACGGCCGCATAAGGTAGGTTGAGACGCCGAGACGATGGGCCCAGGTCTCGGAGGTTGTTTCATCCGCCCGCACGTGTGTGCGGACCAACATTATTTTGCTACAATCCGCGATACAGTAAATAGAAAATATATATAGTGCTAAATGCATAGTGGGCTATCCGTTTTTTAATGCCCGTTACATGCAGAATTCGTGAAAACACATGCACAAACCTTCACCACTGCCACCACAATACACAAGCACTACACACGTAGACTATCACAAACTCAACAATCGTTTCGCCCCGCAACCGAAGCATCATCAGGAGATCAATATCGCAATACAGAGATACAAAATAGCAATGCTTCGGTTCTTCATTTAATGTCATGGCGTTGGTGTCACTCTGTATCCTAACGCGCGCCAGCTGAAATGTTAAAAATACCCTTAATTATGTACTGTCGCCGAACGGGAACTTTGTTATCCTATATGTAAGCTCGATTTATAAGCTTTAATTGTATCAAATTTCATTTCTATTGCTCCAGCGGATTATCTGCGAATGTGTAACAAACTGAATTTCGAGTTTATCAAAAAAAAATCAAAAAAAATATTTATTCTCATTCTCAATCTGGGACCCTCCTAGTAAATTACTAGTACTTGTGACAGGGGGCCCCGCTCTTCCATAACATTTCATACATAATGAGAAATATAATTATAGCAAAATAATTTAGATTATTACTTTTGAAAATATAATTGTTAAGTTCGTGCTTGTATTGTGTATGTGTTTGTGTGTGTATGTCTGAGTTTTTATATCAATGCTTCTGTATCATCATAGTTTAAGCCGAGTAGCCATTTTTAACACATTTTATAATATTAGTATTGATATTAAAGTTGTCTGTGTATAAATTATATAATTCGAATATTGCGTTATGTTGTATATATATATATATATATATATATATATATATATATATATATATATATATATATATATATATATATATATATATATATATGTGTGTACTTTTAGATAAATGTGTATTTTTTTAATAATCAATATTCCTTCTAACGTAATATTCTTTCTGTTGCAGAACGAATGGTTATTCATAGACGACGGTCCGTATTTAGAGTCGCTAGAGAGGCTTATAGAACACTACAGCAATGTGCCTGATGGTTTGCCCACCAAGCTCACTACCCCAGTGCCGCCCAAACCCAAACCACCGCTACCTGAGGTATGTTTACTATGTTTTTATTATTTTTATTTATTTTTTTATTTTTTTTTTATTCAGCTTCCTCTAACATGGGGGTCAGAGCCGTGATTTATCTTATTTTCTATACTTTCTATAGAATTAACAGTGAATATCATTTATTTCCTTATTTCTATGCTACAGTATTCTATGGTGTTTATACAATTTGTTTATGTCTTCTACAGTTTCGAGTTTACTATTTTCTGTTATATACATTTAAATATAGTGCTGTTATTTATTTAACAGTTGTATGTACGGCTGTTAACAAATTATTTTTGTGGGCTATTGACTTTTTATTTTTATTTGTATTTGATAACATTTTATATAATTTTACTAGTTTTTAAGTTTATTTTTATTGATTTACTCATGTTTGCTATGTTGGGACATGGTACATTCTAATATAATATACTAAACGTATAATATTTATTGAAGTAAAACTACTTAATGCATGCTTGATTTGGGGAATAAGCTGGTGAATGCGTGATGAAAGTATTACGAAAATCGTAATCGGGCAAGGAGAATGGAAGTTGAGTGGGAGATATAAGTTAGTAATGAAAAAGAAGTTAGGGTACGTGTCCTATATCTAAGACGCAGTGCAGAAGGCCTACCATGAACTCTTATTGCGACTCAATTGAAGACTTAAACTAAATTGTTTTACTTTTTCTTACCATGACGTCTTAACTTTAACGCACACTTTAAGTCGTTGCCGAATGAGCGTTCAGAATTCGTCCTAAAAACATGTGAGTGAAAGAGTTATCTATAACGTTATCCTTTTCAAACTTTACGACCCCAATGCAATTCACACTTCATGGTACGAAAAGAAAGCGGTTCGGTTTAGGTACTGACTTTGAATTGAATCGTTATCTAAAAGTTCGTGGTAGGCCTAAAGGTCTATTGTTTGTATAACACTTTAGAAGAAATAGAGAGCAGTGCGCGCGCATGTTTTACTTCTCTCTTACTCTCATAGCTAGAGCATTAAATATTCTCGTATATCGACTGTGAACCGGCAATATGTCCTATCTCAATTTTAAGCCAAATCACTTACTAATGGCATTGGGTACTACTGCCAATCATTTACCATATCAACATGTATTATCTACTTGAAAATTTATCAATAAATAAACATATTTAAACTCAACTGTTTCTTTATTACATAAAAATTATTGCGAATGTATTAAAAATAACTTTTTTCTTCTTCCTGAAAAGTTGTCGAAAACAAGATAGGACAATTTGCCAGTTCACAGTCCATATGCAAACCAGGCGTGAATAACTTAACAAGTCCAAAGTGCCCACTTTTCAGGGCAGCCATAAAGAAGTTTACGTTTTGTGTACGAGATATTAAGGGAGTTATTTAAATATTTACAAGTTTGTATGTGCAATATAAAAAACTTAACGACTTCACTGAATTATTCACCATATAAATTAGGCTATTATGATTATATCTATAAAAAGACGTAAGTCGACTTATTATGATATTCACGCCTGGTATATATACATGTGTATACATATAGATGAAGCAAACGATGTTTAGTCGTGGTATCTAAAGGATACTCGTTTTTTACAGTTCTCCACAATGCCACGGACAAAGAAGTCATCACCGAGCCGAGCCGCTTTAAATCAGTCATTATCCTTAGTCAAGCACGACATATTAAATGATAACCAGTCATCTATCAACAACAATGCTTTCGAACTTCTCACTAGAAATCTCTCTTTCTCCTCTGACTTCAACAGTGATGTTATAAACAATAATGATGAATTGCAAAGTGAATGTGATACATATAAAGTGCCAGCGAACAACAGTGCTGTGGTTACGTTGGGAGAGAATTACAATGAAATATCTATCAACTCAGAAGGTCAGCTGTCCACTCTGCAAGGTAAGTTTCCAATGATTGAAACTTATTTAAAGGTCAAAATTTGACACCTCTGAATTGAGATTGTTGATAATTATAAAAGATTTAATTTAACAAATAATAGATTCCCGGCTAGTACAGATAGAAGTATTAATAACTAGTAATAACCGTTAACTTTCGCAAAGTGGTATGATACTGAGGGTATTTTATTATTTTCTCCTATTTCAAAAGAATTTAATCGAAACATTTAATTTCTAAATGTAAGCCCGATATGTCGATGCTTCGGTTGCGGAGCGAAACAATTGTTGAGTTTGTGATAGTGAACGTGTGTAGTGCTTGAATATTGTTGTAGCGATGGTAGAGGTTTGTAGTGCATGTGTTTTCGAAACCCTGCATGTATCAGGTATGAAAACGGATAGTCCACTCAAAAATTAGCATTACAAATATTGTGTATTTACTTTATCGCGAATTATAGCAAAATAATTTTATTATTACTTTTTCCGCCCTGTGGTATCCGGCAGAGTAAATCAACCTCATTTTCTACCGAGGTGTCGTAAAAGGCGACTAAGGTAATTTGACCTACTGTGTGGTATCCGGCTGAGTAGAATATACCACCCTCTTTCTTACCGAGGTGTCTTAAAAAACGACTAACGTAAGTTGACGTCAGGCAGGCGGTCGGTCGTACAATACGAAACCGAATCATAACATGTTGTGCCGACCCCACTTAGAGTGCGATAAGGGCAGGAGGATGATGAATTATTATTACTTTTATATCACCACTAAACTTGTAATTTTATCGTCTTAACTTTTAGAGTTTATTCCATTCAACGAGTTGACGTTGGGCGCGGTACTAGGCGAAGGTGAATTTGGTTCCGTCCTGCGAGCAGTATACTCACCATCAGACCAACCCCCAATGCAAGTGGCAGTGAAGACCCTCCATGTACAACACACTGACACCAATAAACTAGAGTTCCTGTCTGAGGCGAAGGTCATGATGTCCTTACAACACCGCTGCATAGTGCAGCTTATTGGGGTTTCTTTGGTTAGTCTATTAGAACGTTGACGTTAACTTTTTTCAGACAATTCTTCCACAAGCTTACAAAGTTGTCGCACCTATATATTATAGTGCCTGCCTATTATATACCTATAGTATTAAAGTGACGTAATTCATTCAATTCGTGACTGGTAAAGAGTCTCATAACTTGAAAGAGAACGAAAACATTATTTTTTTAAAAGCTCGTAGCGCGATATCATGGCAATGAAATAAAGATTACGATATATCCTAGTCAATCAAGTATAATTTTAAATTCCGTCATTTTAATACTAAGGGTGGGTACTACTATATTATATTTTACAATTAAATTCTATTCATTATACATATTGTTACGAACATGCAAAAATTATTCGTAATGCGTATGTCATAGAATTCGAATTTGTCGATGCCAGAAATACGAACAAGCGAAAAGAGTTTGTAATGCATATTTCATAATGATCAAATTGGACTGAGGCAGTTTACGAACATGCAAAAGAGTTAGTTAACTATATGTCATAGAGTTCAAATTCGCTAATTCTCTGGAACATTCGGCTTGTTTACCTATAAACATGTTTACAAAAAGACTGTTTACGATCTTTTCAAGGTCTTGCGAATTTTCTCGAAATCGGTTCATTTGATATATAAGCAGACGTATCGTGCGCCTCGAGATTCAGTTTGCGATTAGCGATCAAGAGCGAATAAACAAGCGAAAATAAATGTAAAATATTAGTGACCTCGGCATTCTTATTGGACAACGAAGTGTATAGAGACTGCAAGTACTAAGTTTGAAGTAAAAAGTTGAATAAAGTGTGTGTAACGAGTCACCAGGTATTTTCATCCAAATCCACGAACCCCTGTACGTAACAATATGAAGAATCAATTCATCGTAGATGATCTAAGGGAATCTAGGCTTGTATTTTACTAACGTATTAGAAATTCAGCATAGGAATTGTTTTAAAATTATATATATTTCAGGGGCCTCCTCTCGCGATGGTTCAAGAGTTAGTACCTCTGGGTTCGTTACTTGAATACTTATTGCGGCAGCCAGAGAAAGCGTCGCCAGGTTACGAGCTTAGGTTGTGGGCGTGGCAGGTTGCGTCAGGAATGCGGTACTTAGAGAGACGAAGGTTCGTCCATCGCGACCTCGCCGCTAGGAACATCCTGCTGGCATCAAGGTGATTATATCAAAAAGTATATGATGATATCCGTACGAGACGTAAATATGTTGATAAGTCGACTTTTTAAATGTTTAATTATAATAGCCTAATAAGTCTTTTACAAATATACAAACAAACTTGTAAATATTTAAATAATTCTAAAACGTATACTAAACGTAATCCTTATTTATGGCTGCCCTAAAAGAGCTCGGTTTAGACTTTTTAAGTTATTTACGCTTGGTACTGATATATTTCTGTAACATAAAACGGACAAATTCAAGTTATTGTTTAATTTATCGCAGTCTAAACATTGTCTTATACTAAGTTTTATGTATGCCTGCTCTCTTGAAAATATACGATAGGCGCATGAGATTTAAAATAAAATTTAATTTAATTGACGGTGCCCTTTATTAGCATTAATTAGAGGTGAATATCTACACAGATTATACAGATCTATAATTTTTAGATATTATTGACAATGACCTCTATAAACATTGAAAATTGAAACCTTTCTGGTGACGAGCACCATCTATTGAAGTTACTTCCCTTGGTACGCTATATATGAACTCGATAGAGTTGAATATTGTGACGTATATATAAATTATGGTTAATGGCTTATATCGTGGGCTTCAAACAAATGGAATGTATCAACAAAAATACGTGTACAACGTCTGGACATTTCAATTCATGAACGTATCTATGGTTTGAAGCCTGATATAAAAGTATTTAAGTAAAGTAACGCCTGTAAAAAAGTAAAGTAAAAGCCTGTTAATATCCCACAGCTGGGAATAGGCCTCCTCTCTCCCTTTTTTGGAGAGAAGGATTGAAGCTAAGACCTACCAAGCTGCTCCAATGCGGATTGGCAGGTTACACATATCCCTAGAATTCTCTACAGATATGCAGGTTTCCTCACGATGCTTTCCTTCACCGATAAGCGTGTGATAAATTGTAAATATCAATTGGACACATCAGTTTTAATAGAAAAACTCATTGGTGCCTGCCCGGGTTTGATTGTGCGTCTGTAGAGAGTCGCACGGTCTCACCACTGGGCTATCACAGCTTTTTAAGCCTGATATAATGAGACAATATTAATGTTTTTTTTAGGCATCAAGCCAAGATAAGCGATTTTGGTTTGTCGCGAGCTCTCTCTACGGACAGTTCGTACTACAAGGCGAGTCGTGGTGGCAAGTGGCCTATCAAGTGGTACGCGCCCGAGTCTTACAACTACGGCAACTTCAGCAACAAGAGTGACGTCTGGAGCTACGGGGTCACTCTGTGGGAGATGTTCTCTTACGGCAAACAGCCTTACGGGGAAATGAGGGGCATCGAGGTTGGTACTCTCTCTCTCTCTCTCCTTGATTTGATACTGCCCATAGCCCGAACTTCGTCTGAAAGAGATCGCTGGTTAGTGATAAGGCCGCCTTATTGTACCACGCAGTTTATATAGTGATTTTTTCGTATTATATACTTTTTGTTACTAAAAAACTATCTATCTACCTATACAACACAACTAACTAAGCTTAGCTACGGGGTCACTCTGTGGGAGATGTTCTCTTACGGCAAACAGCCTTACGGGGAAATGAGAGGCATCGAGGTTGGTACTCTCTCTCTCTCTCTCCTTGCTTTGATACTGCCCATAACCCGAAGTTCGTCTGGAAGAAATCGCTGGTTAGTGATAAGGCCGGCTTATTGTACCACGCAGTTTATATAGTGATTTTTTCGTATTATATACTTTTTGTTAATAACTATCTATCTACCTATACAACACAACTAATATCGCTGATCGAATTAGCGGTACACTTTCTATTGAACAAATGAGGTAGATTAGCTAATATACCGTTACTTCGTAAATATTGTTGTACAGTAAACAACAGCGTCCCTATTTTAAGATATCGATAAGAGTCGATATCGATTGCAATATAATATACTAAATATTAAGTACTTTCTCATTTGCTGTAACCGTTTTATGTCTTGTATGAGCATGTTAAGATGAAAAGGAACCAATAAATTTATGTTATTAAAAAAATATAATAATATTCTAGCTGAGCCGGCAAATTTTGTTTTGCCATATGAATTATTTCTAGGTAATTTCTAGTGTATTTTAAAAAAAAATTAAAATTGTGACCAAAAAATATAAAAGTGTTAGTGGTGGACAAGCCTTATCACTTCGAGGTATGAAAAATAGAATAGTAGCCTAATATCATTGTTTATAACTTTCACTTAATTTTTGATAGTACATAATTTCTGTTGTATATTTACTATGTAGAAATGTGTGCTTTAATATACCGAATAACTTGATGTTAATGAACTTATTCTAATAATTTTACTTGTCGGCAGGCTATACAAATAGTGGAAAGTGGCCAACGGCTCGAAAGACCTGAAGATTGTCCGGATGAGATATACCAAGTGATGCTGGACTGCTGGGAGTACAGCCCCGACCGGAGGCCTACATTCAGCAAACTGGACGATGTCTTCTCCCAGCATCCGGATTACGTGAACATAAGTCAATTAGCGGTAGACAATGAAGAAGTGAATGTATAGAGGATCGCCTTAAAGGTGATTTGTACTATTTAAATATTAAATAATAAGTTGGTTACAGATTTGACGTTCGACTACGTTACTCACGGTTAATGTATAGAAATCGGCTATCTTAGCTAAGCCCGACTAGTTTCAAGCCCATATTAACGTCTTATTCTATAGTCTGAGCTTGAGTAGTTTAGTATTATTTTTATAGCTTTCAATGTTTAACATTTCATTAATAATGTCAATTATACACATATGTATATATGTATGTTTAAAGTATACACAATTATTATGTATGACGTAGATTTTTAATATAATCAATTTGAGACCTTTTGATACAATTTGTACATTCCCTTTTTATTGTTCAATTATTACTATTAGTAAAAATTTGTATAATAATTTGTATTTTTATACACACGATTTTTTATTCTGTTACGTAAGTTTTGTGCATGAAATATTTTGTGTACCTGTAATTTTTAATGAAAAGTATTATATATTATATGTTTAAAAATATTTATTAAAGGTAAGCCCGACTAGTTTCAAATGCATATTAACCATCTTATTCTATAGTCTGAGCTCGAGTAGTTTCAAGCCAGAAATCATGTCCTATTCTATTGCGTAAGCCTGATCACGTTCAAGCCCATACTAGCGTCTTATTTTATTTGGTGAGCTTGACTAGTTTCAAACCCATATTTACGTCTTATTCTATTGGGTGAGTCCGAATAGTTTTAAGCTCATACGATATTCATGAATAAGGGCTTTATATGGCAGCGGCAGTGATAACGAGCCCATGAATAAGGGCCTCGGAGAGCCTTGAAACTAATCAGGCTGAGCCAATAGAATAAGATGTGATTATAGCTGGTTTCTATACATTAACGGTGAATATCTCTCACGATTGTCTAAATTAAAAAATAACCTTACTCTAACATACGATGCCGTCGCAATCTTTATGTTAGATAGATGTAGCAGATATACATGGAGGACAACAAAAAATGTATATGTGTATGTATTAATAACGTAAAGTCATATTTTATAATTTTTAAACTTAGCTCTATTTATTTTATTTCCGCTAGAATCATTATCATTCTCCTGCCCTTATCCCGCTCTAAGTGGGGTCGGCACAACATGTTACAAACATGTTGTCATATGATTTGGCTACGTATTTTACGACCGGCCGCCTGCCTGACGTCAACTTACCTTAGTCGCCTTTTACGACACCTCGGTAAGAAAGGAGGGTGGTCTATTCTATTCTGCCGGATACCTTTATTTCCGCTAGAATGTTCTAACTAAAAGTTTTGTATACAATGATAACTCCATACTTTTCAAAGGAATATATAACTATAGTTTTTGGACTATAATATGAAGGAATGTAAGCAAAGTTAGTTGAGAGAAAATATTAACTACCTTTATCGTAAATGTCTATGGATGTGAAGTTTATCCAGAGAGGATAAAGATATATTTACTATATATTTTATATACTATTTATATCAATAATAATAGATATAAATAGTATGTTAATATAGTACATTATTGTTATTGTTTAGTCTATGTAAAGTATGGCTGCCCGTATATTACGCAATTGATGTATTATCGTTGACGTTATTATTAATCACTAACGCTCATTTTTAAGAGCTAAAAAAAGGGAATGGCCTTAAGGACATTAGCAGAACCAACTCAAAAAATATAATAATTTTGTTTTGTTTCAACTCATCAAAATGTTCTTATATGGTTCTGTCGACTTAGTTGTCGTAAACTAGTTTAGACTAGTAAAAAGTTTTAATAGATATACAATTTTTAAAGGACAAAAAAATTCACCACCTCGAATATTATACAATAATTTTACGTTTATCTTTATAAATACATAATATAATTATAGTCTTTGGTCTGTTTAGTATCATATGAAAACAGAAAGTTGTACCGCGGATTATAGCAAAATAATTTAACTATTACTTTTGTATTATTACTTTTGAGTTAATATTCACTAAATCTAGGAACAATTTGTTTTGTCTCCATCAAGATCAGCAAAACTCAAGTTGCATGTAGATTTAGTCATTTTGCACCACTATATTAGAATTTCAATAGTATAGCAATTAAATGAGCAATAAAAGATTATAATTTTAGAATTAATTTATTAAAAAGCATGCCACGATGTGCCTAATATTATAAGATTTCAAAGTATATAGTATTCGTTGTACAAAGTTATTCTAAGAAAAATCTAGTGTTAAATAAATATTTTAGTCTATCTATCTATAGTTGCTATAAATTTAGTGTTAGAGGTAGTCGTAAATGTTATCTAAGTAAAAAAATAAATTTAAATTAAAATTTCTAAAATTGACAATTTGCTGCTTACAATTTAGTCCGTCATCCATAACACAAGTATTAAGTTACTTACTTTGGGCACGGACGACCGTGTGTGTAAAATGTCCCTTATATTTATTTATGTCCCATATTTATTAACATTATATCGTTATAATGTAATAACAAAATATTATAACAATATAATATTACAGTATACCAAGAAATTTTAACATATTCACTTACTTCGTAAATAATAAATAAATTTGTAAATCGGCTTAGGGCTTGAACACAAAACTGCGATACAACGCGATGCTAATTCGCAACGCAGAAAGTTGCGACACGAATTGCTGCGATGCGATTTTGCGCGGCCAGACGTCTTCCAGGGTGACCATACTTTCGACGACCGTCAAACGTATTTTAAATTGAAAACTAGGTCTTGACATCCATATTACCGTAAAAAGAAGTGTGCAATTTTGTTATTGCTTAGGAGATAGAGAGGAAAAAACATAGAGAAGATTGGGTTCATCCATTTATTACTGTTATGAATCCCGATGGGCATTATTTCCATCTAAAATATGAAGCTTTGAAAACCGACGAAAAATTTTTTTTGAGTATATTAGACTGAGCATATATTCGAACAGCTTTTAAGTTTATTATCACCATATCTTCAGAAACGATCGTAGAAGGGGAGAAATCCTGTTATGCCTCTGGAAATATTGGCCTCACTATCCGGTAAGAAAAGTAAAACATTAATTGTTTACATTAGTTGCGAAACTAAACATAATATGGGCAACAAGTGTGACGTAACATTGCAGAAATACGCTATGCGAATCAGTTCGTATGTTCTCGCGATGCGTCGTGCGATTTATTTTGCTTACTTCCATAGCATTATGTCTTATGGTATATTGCTGTGGGGTAAATGCGCGGATAGTGAAAAAAATTTCGTATTACAAAAAAGAGCCATACGTGGCATCTACAATTTAAGTCCGCGTGATTCCCTACGAGAGAAGTTTAAGGAAACAGGCATTGTAACATTTGCTTCACAGTATATTTTAAATAACGTAATTTTTGTACATAAAAATATAAAGAATTATAAAACGATAGGTGATGTATATAATAGACTAAGTAGGAACCGACATAAGCTTGCGACTCCTGCTTTGCGCCTAGCAAAAGTACGTAAATCGTTTGTGGGTTTGGGTATAAGATTCTATAATAAAATTCCGAAATCAATTTTGGTCATGCCATTACAGCAGTTTAAAAACACTGTTAAAAAGAGGCTGATACAGAAAGCCTACTATACTGTTGAAGATTACTTAGATGATAAGGATGTGTGGATATAGGTGCACTTCTACCCTGTACAAGACAGTAATAAATAAATGTAACTAGTTCTAAGATTTATATTTTAAAAAGAGCAACCGCCGAGTTTCTTGCTGGCTCTTCTCGGTAGGAACAGCTTTCCGAACCAGCAGTAAAGTTGACGATTCAAAAGCACTTGTTTACAAGTTTACTTGAATAAAGAATATTTTAATTGATTGATTGATTGATGTCGCAGGTTTTTGCGATGCGACGTCGCACCGCAGTTTTGTGTACAAGCCCTTAATGAACTTTCTGGACTCGAGTTTTTTTATAAATGTTAATCAACAATTCTTACAAAACTTGATTACTGATCTTTTTACGCTTAGTTTGTTCGCAGTTTGTACAATTTGCATACTGATATGCAATTCAAGTTTTTGATGTTGTAAACACATAGTTAACTTTAGTACTTTCTTTGTTTTTAGTATTTATATGCGATCTTTCTTTTAACAAATAACTCTCAGTATATTTAACATTATTTAAGATAACTATTCTGTATGCTGTTTATATGGCTTTTAAAATTCAATGTAATTCCACGACTTTATTATTTTTATAGCTTTCAATGTTTAGCATTTCATTGATAATGTCAATTATACACATATATTATACAAATGTATACAGTATACACAGCTATTAAGTATGGAGTAGATTTCTAATATAATCAATTTGTAACCTTTTGATACAATTTATACATTCCTTTTTTATTGTATAATTATTACTGTTAGTAAAAATTTGTATTTTTATACACACGAATTTTTATTTTGGTACGTAAATCTTGTGCATGTATATATTATTCTGTATACGTGTTATTTTTAATGAAAAGTATTATATAATAATATGTTTAAAAATATTTATTAAAGGTAAAAAGTAAGGGTGGTAAGCTATTTTGGTGTTGATTTCAGTGAGGCTCCTACATATTCATCTTCGACTGATCCAATCTGCACATTCTGCATTTCGATCCCCCTCCCAACTTGAGAGATTCATCTCAAATTCTCCCAAAAAAACGCTCATGGGATGTTTTCGTGGAATCATGTCCAACTACAACCTCTTGCTAGCCTAGGCTAAAATATTCGCCATGAAATGCCATAGTAAATTTCAACGAAGTAATTATTGCCATGAGGTTGTGTTATGTCGTGTACAAAATTTTTATATAGTTACCTAAATTATATGTTTTAGTTTATAAGAGAATTTATATTAAATTCTATATTACGAGTCTGACTAAGCGTATAATTTTATTTTTTTAAATAACAAATTATATAAATTGTGTTAAGCCAATGTGATAATTGTATTTATGAAGTAAATAAAATATTCGATATATTTTGCTTATCATAAAATATGTTTTATTTATATTTAATATAACCAAAAACATTTTCGTTGAGTATTTAAAGCAACGCCAAAAAAAAGCATATTATTAATTTTTTATCTCTTATCCTATTAATTTAATTATATATTTTTAAATAAATATTCATACATAAGAAAACGATAAATCGTTTTGTTGTTTGACAAAAAAGAAAGTCTTCCTGAATAGTCGCATTCCTTATTAAATGCATGCGTGCGGTGTAGTGCTAGGAAAAATGAGCTTTACAACCGAGAAATAAAGCGAACAATTCGGCTAAAAATCTGTTTAAAATACGTAAAAATGCTTCATCCATAAGTCACTTTATAGTTCAACTAGCAAAGCCCCGCGGTTTCACCCGCGTCCATACAGATCTCGTGGTAGTGGAAAGTCTACGAAATCGGACTATAGATTTATTTTGTAGATTATTTAATTATAAAAAATGGGTATCATTAGTATTCTTGGAATAAGACTTAACTCATCTAGTGCAGGCCCTGCTATAACGGTAGGTTAGGTTTGTTATGGCATTATTTGATTTCGATTTACATTCTTAAATTCGTAAAATCTTTTGTCTTTTGATTGGGATGTCGGATTTTAATAATTTAAAAAGTATTTTACAGGTATTGAAACAGTTATTCATAAAATATCATTTAATGGGATAAGGATTAATACAGAGATATGAATAAAATGGTTTGATTATTGTCGGCAATTTTATCAACTTTTACAATATAAAAAATTGTAATATATTGGCATAACTATAATAGTTAGACATATGGTATCGCGGACTTTTTTGTAGATATTGATGCGTTCTATAATACTGTAGAGCATTTTTTTGTTTTATCATCAATAGTTTCTGCAGCGCACGCGATGAAAGATGTTAACGACTAAATTTTTCCCAACTTATTACAATTTTATTAGGGATCCCTATTATTTTTGAAAATGACATATAGCCTATGTTGCTCAGTGAAGAAGCAGCTTTTCAATGGTGAAAGAATTTTTGAAATCGGTTCAGTAGTTTTTGCGTGAAAACGTAACAAACATACATACAAACAAACAAACAAACAAACAAACAAACAAACAAACAAACATACAAATCTTTCCTCTTTATAATATTAGTATAGATACAAACAAGGTCTGAGCGAAACACGAGAATGAGAACAAAAAAAAAATGTTTTAATATATGAAATTTAATAATTGTCCGTAGGTCCTGGCATGTTATATGACGCACGCTTTTTTGGTCGTTATGTACTTAATAGAACCTATGCATTTTTTGGTAGAAACAGTTATATACATAATCATATCGTTCGTTGTTAATTTTTAAACTTTCATTTAGAAGCTATTCCAGTCTCGTAGATATCAAGGTCTACGTTGCGTTACCATAGGAATATTGGGAACACCGATGAATATTTGCGCTATCCACATATTCTCGTATAACTGAAGATTTTGAATAAATTATAATTATAATCATATTTCAATTTTTTAAATGATCAAACGACATTCATTATATGGAGGAGGTGGAGTCTCCGGTCTGTTGTCTTCTCTTATTGCATCCACCTGTAAACCTGCTATCCCAAAAATGGGAAACGGTGGACTTCGGTCCGGTAACGAAGTTTGTCTTCGTAGCTGCGGCGGTGTTTCTAAATCTGATGTTATGACGTTATTCCAAAGTAAATTAGCTCGTACATCTCCTTCGGTTAGCAGATTTCTACGACGCCTTTGCACCTGTGGTCGTAAAAAACACGAACGTCTGCACGAACAAATATTTTTGAGCCACAAAAAAGTACCGACAATTCCAATTGCTAAACCGATTTCAAGGCCAATAATGAACGCTTGAATTGCTGAGAAATGTCGATCGAATTTCTGAATCGGTGTCAGAGGTTTCGTTACATTGGGTTTAACTGACGATGTTGTGTTATAAACAGTTATGTTCCACACTTTACTGATATCAACGGATTCTCTTTCCACGGTCATTGATATAATTTTTTCAGACTTTTTCAGTGTTTTCCTTTTGCACTGTTTTTCATACTTTATATTCTTACCCACAACCCACGTTTCAAACGCAATGAAATCTGAGTTGCACTGCCAGTACTCATTTCTTAACTCCAACCTCTCTAATCTACGTAACGGTTTTAACAAATCTATAGAGATAGTAACGATGTAATTTTCGCTGAGATCTAGCTTCTTTAAATTAGGGAGTCTGTTAAAAAGTCTCTCTGGTACAGCTTTTATGCGGCAATTGTTCAGATTTAGTACCTGAAACGCCATAATTTATTATGCTGTTAATTAGGTTGTATGTGTCAGTGTGTAGTTTGCTGTATGTGATAAAAGGATTTATATTTGATTTTTAATCAATTTTTTTACAATGATAATATATATTTCTAAAAGAAGTAAATTTATAACCTGTGACTGTCCCCCTTTCGGACGAAGGAATCTGTCTCCCTGAAGTAAAAAAATGGATCTTAATCTTATAACGCTGCTCCAACACAATTTTACACTATTATGAAACATTTGTTAAAAGTATGCTTTAATTTAAGGTATATATTAATTTCAATCGTATTTGTATAAACTAAGTGAAGCAGCGACTTTAATAGTCAAATCAAGCCTGGAATTAAATAAATGGAATTAATTTTTTTTTAGATTTTAGTAGCATACCTGCAAATATGTGTGACTTATAAACGGTTCATTTTTCACTTTCTCAAAAATGTTTGATGATAAATCCAATATTTCCAATTTAGGCGTTTCCCAGAAGAGATCAGACGGTATAGACCTCAGCCTGTTGTTACTAAGGTCCAGATTTGTTAGCTCGGCTAACCCGGCGAATGCGTGTAGGCCAATCCAGAATATAAAATTGTATGACAAATCCAAGATAATAAGAGAATTGTACCGTATATTCTGAAATCCAAATCGTAATATTATGTTTAATATAGTTTTTGGATTGATCAAGAAGATTAGTTAATCTTCCAAACAATGGACGGTCTATTGTTAGGAATACCTAAGTGCTCTTCAATTGTTCATCTGAGGTTGCCCCCCACTTACACTTATTCCATTTCTATTCTAGCATTCTGCATCCTTTAACTTATCTCTATGCATAAAATCACTTCGATCTGTTACTCCGTTCAGAAGTGAAAAAATAACACACACACTTTCGCATTAATACAATTAACGTAAATTTTAGGGACATTTTAATAGCAAGCTTACCTTAAAACAGTAGTTATCCAATTCACTTATCACATTTCGACTTAAACTGTATACCTGTACCTGATTTGGCACACCCACATCTATGCTAACAATATTTTGATCGACACACACCGCTCTGTTCAGGCCATTGTCCATATCACAGTCGCATTCATGTGGACAAATGATAGAAAAAGTGTAGATGCTTCCACTGAACCACGATAAAGTTAACAAAATTAACCTCCACATGATTTCTTGATACTTAAGAGCAACATTATATGCATCCTAAGTGAAATATTTTTGATGCAATGCACTGACGCATAATAGCAATGAAGTTTCGACTAAACTGATAAATAATATCACCTCTACTGTACGATGATAAGATAGATAAGTAGGTTCCTATTATATTTGTCAACTTTATATATAAGGCTACCCTACTAAGAGTATTGTCACTCTTTTAAAGCGAGTGACCGCCTTGTTCTGTATGAAACTTCCAATATTAATGATATTATTTTTTATGTATGGTTACTTTTATTAAATAAATAAAATCCTCATATAAGAAATGCCCATGTTCTATAAAAAAATAGTTAATTTATGATATTATTTATTCACATTATTATCATATATTAATAACACCTAATGATACTATAGCGTTAATGATACAGCGGACTTGAGTGAATCAGTCAACATAGACTTAAGTTTGCTTTTAAGAGGCAGTTGCATTCTTACGGATGCCTCATTTAAACATTGCATATCAAAATTAAGATCTTTCGGATTTTAGAAAAATCATTACTTATAACAATAAGATCATTATATTATATTATATTATTATCAAGATCATTTGAACCAACAGAATTGTAAACATACAATTCTGTTGGTTCAAATGATCTTGATAAAGTAATAGTGAAGTTGTGAATAAAGGTTAGATATAATATAATATATTAATAAAAAACTATAACTAGTATTTTATTTGGAAGAAAAGCGTTTAGTGCTCCATAATTACCAAAGATAAATGATTAAATTTCCATCATTGTTTAGATCATTTCTGTTACAAAAGTTTACTTTTACTTTTGTATTACGGATCTTAACTAACACCATATTCTATAAATAATTCTATAAATTGATAATAAAAGAAGACTAATAATCTGGGAAGGTATAAAAATTAAGAAAACAATTTTTTCCATTCTTTAGTTTATTATGAATTATTAATGATTTTTACAACTATATGTGTATATTATATAGCAAAAAAACATCCGCAGAATTCCATTCTTCTAAAATTGAACTCTTGAATGAATCTCGTGAAATCTTGATAGTAAAATCGGGTTGATCTAGTTGTACGGGTTCACCCATTAAACAGCTTAAATTTTTTCTTAGCTCTTCTACATCACTAGCGCGTAAAACTTGTGATAATTTTACTAGTTGAAAATATCTGTATTATTTTGCCTATGTTGCGTAGAACTCACAGTAAGGCACCTTTTCATTGTGTAATCAATACTAACGACAACATTTCTCACGTCGTACACAGAGCTATTTATCGTTTCAAATGTGCCAGCCAGCCGATCAACAGCCAGAGCCTAAAAAGATATACCTTTTATCTATTTACATAAAAGTGAAGTTATAGCTGTGATACCCCAGCAGTGAGACCATTTGACTCTCTAGAGACAAAAGTAATAATAAAATTATTTTGCTATAATCCGCGATACAGTAAATAGAAAATATATATAGTGTTAAATGTATAGTGGACTATCCGTATTTTCATACCCGATACGTGCAGGGTTCGTAAAAACACATGCACAAACCTCCACCACTGCCACCACAATACACAAGCACTACACACATTCACTGTCACAAACTCAACAATCGTTTCGCCGAACCGAATGTCAACCGAAGCATCATCACATCAGGAGATAGACTCCACGACAAAATCGCAAAGCAGATCGAATGTCTCTAGAGACAATCATGGGTTCAAACCAATGAGCAGGCACCAATGACTTTCTATTAAAACTAATATGTCTAATTGATCATTGCAATTAATCACACGTTCTTCGGTGAAGGGAAACATCGTGAGGAAATTTGCATATATTCTGAATTAAACTTGCATGAATTCTGGAGCATTGGCTCCAGAATTCGCTAGAGATATGCAAGTTTCCTCACGATGCTCCAATGAGCAGCGTGGTAGGTCTTATTTCCAACGCTTTTCTCCAAATATGAAGAGAGGAAGCCTATGCCCAGCAGTAGAATAGCATAACATACGATAGTATAACGAGATAGCACACATATAAAATAGTACGGTCAATATTTTCTCTCACACATTAAAATAATGTAATTTGGTGGAGGGGCGTGCACTTTTAGAATGAAAGATCTCTAACAAGTGGTAGCTTTTTTAAAAGTGAAAGTATGTATTATTCAATTCAATTTTCCATTAATGGCTTTTAGGAATGCCATATTGGCACAGATTACTTTGCGTTTGATTACGTATGATAGAGAACACACAAAGGAAATTGTACAGTGAAACAAAGAGTAAAACTAAAATTTTGAATAATTACAAATAGTGGGGAGATGTTTAACTCTTCACCTGAAACAAAAGGACAACACAAGATGAATATATATTATAGTATGTATTATTATAATTAAGCTGTTATAATTTTGACAGCTAAATTATGAGAACTGTCAGTGACAGAAACCACATATTGAGGCCTTTTAGAGACTTTTTAATATACCTGTTTATGCGAAGCTTCAGCTATTCTATTCATAGCTTTAGAGTTGCTAACCGTCGCCTGTGCCATTTGCATAAGAGCTGTCGCCTGCTGATCCATTGCTTCAATCTAAGAGCATGAAAAACAAATGTTTATTCTAGTTCTAATATGAGTTGGTGTTCAAGCAGTTACAATAAGTGATTTGTTGATGCAATGGTGCCTCAAGTTGACAATGATGTGTGTCCTGCATAATAATTTTACAATAGACAGACTAAGACCCTTAATGAGCAAGTGGTATAAGATTGTATGACACAGAGATCCCTTGATGAGACTAATGTCCATTTGTTGAAAAGGGGATACAAGTTGGTGATCCGCAAATTGCTTTCATAGGTCATAGAGAAAGTTATCCCCTAGTTAATTATAACATAACTGAGCTATACAGAAATTGTAATCGTGAAAAAGTGAAGGAAAAGTATTACCCCTGAGACATCAATTCATATTAAACTATTAAGCAAAGCATCAAATTTAAATAAACCAATTAAATATTATTTATTAATAACTTTAAGAGAACCATAAATTTTAATTACCATCTTCTCCATTATGTTTAAATTTCTTTCATCAACCTCAGTGAGAGGAGGTTTTATTGTACTTTTTAAATCCATACCATTATCATCATGATCAAAAGTATCATCCAACAAAATTTCATCTCCATTGCATAATTCTTGTGTTGAAGATTTGTTTATCTCTAAAAAATATAAAAGAAAAGTAAATTTGAGATTCCAATTCCAATTCCAATGTATTCTAAGGCTGTTGTAGGTCCTACCAAAAATGCAGGCTCTCAACAGAATATATTTTTTTGGATAAAATTTTTATAGTTAATGATGAAAAGTACCCATAAGTTTAGTTAAATAAAGTAATTTGAATTTGCAAAAGAAGGTTCTCTCTGAATTGATTTACAAAACTACAAATTTTAAAAAATACCACTTGAGAAAACCAAAATTTAATTTCAATAGTTATATAATTATTATTTTACTAACTTGCTTTTGCATTAGCAGAAATATTTAAAATCTTCTGCTCTAAGTATGTGAGTTTTCCCACTTTTTTTCCAGCTTTGATCTGTTTTTGTTTCAATAATATATTTCTTCTTTTATCTGACCAGAACTGCAATTGAACATATTGTTAATTGTTATTAGGAAATGTTACTATTAAAACTGTTAGATGCTAATGAAGTATCTAGTAATATGTATATCAATAAATACATTGATAAACAATGCATATTTAGTGATTGCTCTGGAACTGTTTTTTTTTAAAGTTGGGTCAAAAGTTCGTTTATTGCTTATGCACTATAAGTAAAAAGGTATATAAAAACCCACCAATATACAGCTTGGTATATTTTAATCTATATATTTCCTTCATATTTAGTAACTAAAAGATTACATGTTTTACCAAAATAAGTACCAACCTTTATCCAGCCTTTAGTTGATTTCACAACTCCCTTAATGGAGTTTACAATATTAGATAATTCAATCCATAATTTTTGCACTTTTTCATAACTCATCCCATGACGAAGACCTTTCTGTGCTAGAGTGGGGTGTTTTTTGATGAAATCGACAACAGCTTTTACTTGTGCCAGACTCGGGCTAGAAAGCTTATAATAATAATTAATATACTACGTTTATAGAAATAATATATTATTTTTGTTACCACTTTGCTCAAATTTTTAAGTTTCAGTTTCCCTTACAAAAAAACTTAAATAAACTAAATAAACGTTTAACGATAACGAATAAAACTTCATATACGATGTTTATGTAAAGACAACTAATTCCTAATATTTTTATAATATATTTTGATAACTTGAATGGCCCGTTGGCGCAGTGGGTAGTGACCATAGATGGTAGTGCCCTGCCTCCAGCCCTGCGGGTCGCGAGTTCGATTCTCGTAGAGGGCCAACGTTTTCTATAGAAGTATTACAATTTTTCTATAAATATGTATTTAAAATTATATATGTAGTGATATGTAGTATATCTACCAGTGCTCCGTCACCCATAACACAAGTATTAAGTTACTTACTTCGGAGATGGACCGCTGTGTGTGTAAGTGTCCCCTATATTTATTTACATAGTTTATTTATAATAATTATATGGGATAATTATATATTTCTTACTCGAGTATCAGCAATTTCCAGGTCGGATAATGCAGCCATACCATTAAAAAACAATTTTAATATATTAATTTGTCCTTAATATTATTCAAAATTTTATTAACATAATATAAATAGCACAATATAGAATAATAGAAAGCTCGTTTCCTTTTCATTTATATGATTATAAATATAAACATCAATAAACTGCAGAGACTAATCTATAACAGAGACCAACATGATAAACATAGACTATTTGTACTTCAATATTTCAAAAATTAATCCTGTGAAAAAATGTTTTTTTATAGTAATCCGGCCTATACCGCGTTAGTTAGTACCTAGTCGATCCGAATTCCGTTACATAGATTTAAGATTTCGTTAGTACTCTATGGCACACATTGGTGTATACTCTATGGTAAAATGTAGGCTATCTATGGTAAAAATGCGTCAAAAATAACATTTCCATGTATTCAGCATTTATTTTACAATTTATTTAGTTTAAAAGTCAATAATAATGGTAGATATAAATAATTTATTTGGATGTTTTGACGAGCCCGCGCAGAATGAAACGGCTACACAACTACCGACCATCGATATTTCCGAGGAAACTCTGTGAGTTTTTTATAACCTTTATTGGGTATATAATTATTTTGTATGAAAGCATTATTGCCTCTAAAAATCAACATTTCGAAAAACATTAGTGTTAACACTATATATAATCCATTGTGAATCATAACACATAAAAATAGGATATGTTATGATATAGAATATGATATAATATGTATTTTCAGGATACCTGTTAAAGTTGATTCTGTAAGTAATAAACGTCCAAATGAAGAAGTTATATATGCTGATACCTCAAAAAAGGTAAAACAGGATGATGAAGCGGTGGAGGAAATCACGAGCGATATAAAGTAAGTTTTAAAAGAAGAAAATGTTTTTTTTTTATTTTTAAATGTAGCAAAACAAAAATACCAAACAAGATACTAAAATTACATGGTTGTAGCTATCTATTTATATATGTTATATATTTATATATGTTAGCCTTACATATATAAAACAATGAAGAAGAACTTTACTTCGTATAGAAGTAGGGTTTTGTATGTATATTTCATCAATCTCCCATTCCCTATTTTATTCTTTCAATATATATTTAATATTTATTATATTTTTCTTGAAATTATTTTATTACATTTTAATTTACAAAAAGAGCATTTAAAAAATCTCACTAGTGATTTTGCTGGAAGTAAGGGAAATATCCTAAGCTACCTACTGTTAAGATTATGGAATAGGAAATGTGCCATAATTCAAGAGCTATTGCTTTCTACATCAGAATCTTGATCTAACAATTAGGCAAAAACCTAGTGAAATGTAGATTCAACATTTTTACATAAATTTGTTTTTTTTTTTTTAATTTGGCTTAAAGACAATACATATTAAATTGATATAAGTAGATAATTTTTATAATAATAATGAATAACTTTTCAATATATAAATATATTTTTTTAAATTTCATGTTTATTATTCAATTAGATATTCTTCATAGACACTGCTGATTGTGATAATAGTAATTTTAATAGATTTTTTCTAACTTGTCTAGTTTAGATCTTCTGGCATCACGAATAGTTATTCACACGTTAGAGACACATGAAGGTTGTACACATGAAGTGGCTGTACCTCCAAATCATCATTACGCACCCCTCTTGCCAATCTCATCTGAACCTGCTAAACAGTATAGTTTTATCCTTGACCCATTTCAAAAAGAAGCTATTCTATGTATAGACAATGTACAGTCTGTTTTAGTGTCAGCCCACACATCTGCAGGGAAAACTGTGGTTGCCGAGTAAGTATTTTTGATTGATACATAGTTTATTTATATTTACAGTTATTTTTGTGAGAATTTAGATTGGTTTGAGATTTCCAAGAATATTATCTACTATAAAACCTAAACTGTTCAATAACTTGATGATTATGTATATGAATGTTGATTAATTTTTAAGATAACTTCTAAAATATTCATAGTAATAACAATTTTCAGAGAAGTTGGTATAAGTATAATAAAAGATACATCACTTTTGTGCATCAAAGAGAGATTATCTCACTAAACATTGACTTGCCATATCTCAAAGGTATAAGGGTGGTTTAACAAATGATACACCTAAACCTTCTTTGTAAATCAATTTGTCTATTACAGATAACTGCAAGAAATTTGTTGTGTAGATAGATAAAAACTTTATAGCACAAACACATAAAAATTAATCTAAGTTATAATATTGTTGTGTTGTGTAGTTTTGAATTTATCGCCAATAGATTGGACACAATTGTTGACTATGTTTTATATGTTGTAATGTATAAACTAGAGGTTTATGTTCCTATCATTTGAGTTACAAATGGTATATACTACAGATAAATATATATGAATTTATTCATCAGATATGCAATTGCTCTTTCATTAAAAAACAAGCAAAGAGTAATATACACTACACCAATCAAAGCACTTTCCAATCAGAAGTACAGGGAGTTTTCTGAGGAGTTCCATGATGTGGGACTTATCACTGGTGATGTCACAATAAATCCTTCAGCTTCCTGTCTTATTATGACTACAGAGGTAAGATTAACTAAGTTAACTCTAAAATCATTATAAAATCATCATCATCTACATATATAATATTTCAATTTTGAATGTAAAGCTACAATGATTAAATACAGACAACAATTTCTTCATTATAGATTCTGAGGAACATGTTATACAGGGGATCTGAAATAATGAGAGAAGTTGGGTGGGTGGTGTTTGATGAGATCCATTACATGAGGGATAAGGAACGAGGTGTTGTCTGGGAAGGTTTGTTAAACTTTATTATTTAAACTAACTAATCGTTCATTGTTTCTTTGCATCAGCAATTTTAGTACTACTATGCTTTATGTTCTTGACAAAAAATGATATGTAAACATCATTTATTGCTAGATGACTTTAAATTATATCAACCAAGTATACATTTAGAGTAGTAACTTATTCCAGTGACTATGTAGCAAGGCTTGACATGTTTAAAAGAAGATTTAGGAGTCGCATAAACATCGTAAAAATCGGGAAGTAGCTGTACGGTATGTGATACTGCTAGCAGTGAATATCTTTTGAAAGGTTGAAGTTGATCTCTTAAATATTTGAATATGTAACTAGGGGTATTGTTATTTTATTGTATTGAATATTTCGCCCTATCTGAAGAATAAAGTTACCTGTCCTATGTTATATACATAACACATACATTATTCGTCGGATGTGCCGGTGTATTGTATTGTTTTGCCTACCAGTGTAGGCAGACCCCCAACTCACCACAAAGAAACTTCCAAAACATGGAAGTCAATCGAAAAGAAGAATTTAGGTACTTTTTTTATTATATTCTTTACATTGTTATGTTGTAACTAAGGAAAGATGCGAGGCAGCCCTACCACAAGTATCCTTTTAACTTAATAACTTTAACTTAATGTTTCATCTATGTTATGCACGACAATGTAAGATTCAATAAAAATATATTTTTTAAAGACATCAACAAAGATAAAAAAATGTCCATCAGTGTGTTTGATTGTGGGAGAGAGAGAGAGAGAGATATAGAGAGGGAGAAGACTTAGTTCCCGATGTCTGCTGACCTTTATCAGCTCGATAAAGTTCACAGTTTTCTTTCTATTAACAAATTTCTTCCCAGAAACATTGATACTCTTGCCTGACAACGTACACTACGTTTTCCTCTCTGCGACAATTCCCAACGCACGGCAGTTTGCCGAATGGGTGTGTCGTTTACATTCCCAACCTTGCCACGTGGTATACACCGAGTATCGTCCCACGCCCTTACAGCACTACATATTCCCGGCTGGTGGAGATGGGATACACTTGGTCGTGGACGAAAAGGTGTGTATCGAATATAAATAATCAACATCGTAATAATAAATAATTGTTCTTCATTTCTTCAAATTGATAATTGCAATTTATCACACGCTTTTCGGTGAAGGAAAACATCGTGAGGAAACCTGCATATCTCTAGAGAATTCTAGGGATATGTGTAACCTACCAATCCGCATTGGAGCAGCGTGGTAAGTCTTAGCTCCAATCCTTCTCTCCAAAAACGGAGAGAGGAGGCCTTAGCCCAGCAGTGGGCATAGTAACGGGCTGTTACTGTTCTTCATACTACTATACTACAGGTATGACCCAGCGTCAGTTCTGGAAAATAGCCGCGCTGTAATAGACCTATCCCAGTAGACTGGGATAGGTCTATTCTCATTGACAGGTTTATTTCTGCCAATTAAATTTGTCTTATGTTAGTAGACCGGTTAGCGCGCCGTGCAATTATTGTTGATATCACCATTCCGCATGACGATAATCTCGAATAAAAGCGAAAAAGAAAAATTGACAAAATATTTACCGCCATGTGGAATGTTCACTCAACAATAATTGTTCTTATTGTTGTTTCGGTTAACGGACTGATTGCGAGGAGCCTCGACCAACATCTTCAGAGACTTTCGCTTGACAGTCGGATGCAGAAGGCAGTATTGCTTGAAACGGCACGTATTGTGAGGAAGTTTCTCACTATGGAGCCCTAACCATCGGTAGCCCTGCTTCCAGCGGACGACAATCTTTTATACTTTTTAATGTTTTTTAATTATAAAAATTTTTTATAGTTAGAAATATTTAAAAATGTAAGGAGTTCGATTTCAGAAAAATAAATGAAAATAATTGTAATAATAATAATATTAACTAAATATTTAGATCTAGCTCATGAGATAAACGCCATGTAGAATGTTTGTCATTTGAAAAAAATAAATAAAAAATTACATTCGAAAACGAATCATATTCTGGGCTAATTTCTTTAAAGTCTACAGCAATCTAAATAGAGGAATCCAATGTCAAAGTATTTATGACTTTCTACTTTACTTTCCATAGTCCATAAATTCTTATCAACAGCATGCAAAAAGCACGTTGTTGACTTTGTTGATAATTTTCCACTATTTCTCCTAAGAAATTTCTTTTTTTTTATGTTCTGTCTGTTAGAAATTTTATTCTTTATAGGGTCTTTTCAAAGAAGATAACTTTAACACAGCAATGGCAGTGTTAAGTAACGCCGGTGAGGCAAGCAAAGGTGATCAGCGCGGTCGCAAGGGCGGCTTGCGTGGTAACAACAACACAAACATATTCAACATTGTCAAGATGATTATGGAGAGAAACTTCGCCCCTGTCATCATATTCAGTTTCAGTAAAAAGGATTGCGAGCTGTACGCTATGCAAATGGCTAAATTGGACTTTAATACAAGTAAGTCATCATTCTCCTGCACTTATCCCACTCTAAGCACAACATATTTTTCTCTTCCATTCTTCTTTCTTTCCTTTCTTTCGGTCCTTTCATTCGTCAACACTGGCACTACTCCTTTTATATGCATGTCATACTTCACCGATCCAACCATCTCTTTTTAGGCCTCCCTCTAGTCACATCAATCGACATTGATATTTAACACAACATAAGTCACACGATTTTCTTCCCTCATTATCTGTCCATACTGTCTAAATCTTGCACTTCTCGTCTTTTCTATAACGAGTATCTACAATATCTGTCTGATACAATAGCTGTGATAGCCCAGCTTTGAGATCGTGCGACTCTTTCAAGGGGGTCACGAGTTAAAACCCCGGGCATACACCAATGGGTTTTTCTATTAAAACTTATGTGTCTAATTGATAATTGCAATTTGTCACACGCTTTTCGGTGAAGGAAAACATCTTGAGGAGAACTGCATATCTCTAGAGATTCTGGAGATATGTGTAACCTACCAATCCGCATTGGAGTAGCCTGGTAGATCTTAGCTCCAATCCTTCTCTCCATTTCTGGAGAGAGGAGGCATATTCCCAGCAGTGTGATTGTAATAGGCCGCTACTTTACTACTTTAGAATATCTGTCAAATTTCACAGAATCTCTTATTAGATCTCCCTCTTGTCACATCTATATTCATTCATCATATTTAACACTTGTTTGGTCACATAATTTTCATCCCCTAATAAATATATCTTTTTATTGCTCGTATAATTTTAATTATTGTTAGAACATTCAAAAGACTTTAACAGTTACATTTTCCTTTTAAACTGAAGAATTATCTTAGTCCTAAATCTTTTATGCAATTATCAATCTTATTTTACAGTTGAGGAAAAGAAGTTAGTTGATGAAGTTTTCAACAACGCTATGGATGTGTTATCAGAGGAAGACCGCAAATTGCCGCAAGTGGAAAACGTGATACCATTATTGAGACGTGGCATTGGTATACATCACGGTGGTCTGTTGCCTATATTGAAGGAGACTATCGAAATATTGTTCGGCTTAGGACTTATCAAGGTACTGGAAAATCAAACTTATTGTTATAGGAATAAGGTTTGCTTTTATTCTGATCCTGAATCGCGAAAAAATTACATCTTTCGTGTACTATTACTAATTTTATAAACCAGTTTATTACTTGGCGCAGGTGATAGAAAACCCTGCCTTCAGTCCGTTGGTCGCGGGTTCGATTTCCCACAGAGAGTCAACATTTTCTATAAACAATTTCTTCGTTCTTCGAGTCTGGTTGTATATATGTATTTAAGTATTTATTTAAAATTATTTATGTTTGATCAAATGTCCGTCACCCATAAATATTAAGTTATTTACTTTGGGGATAAAGGATCATGTCTGTAATTGTCTCATATGTCTTTCATTTTTATTTTTTACAAAAAACAAATTCGTATCAAATTGCCAATTTTATGTAGTAGATGGAATTTCAGTTACATGGCAATGTGAAGTTAACTTCACTTTTGTTTCATAAAAAGTATGTAAAAGTCGTATATTTCAGGCGCTCTTCGCCACGGAAACTTTTTCTATGGGACTCAACATGCCCGCTAGGACTGTGGTGTTTACAAATTGTCAGAAATTTGATGGGAAAGACTTTCGTTTTGTGAGTATTATTGAATTTATTTATAATATGTTGTATTTTGATTATCATCATCATGCTCCTGCCCTTATCCCACTCTAAGTGGGGTCGGCACAACATGTTCAAACATTTTGGCTACGTATTTTACGACCGGCCGCCTGCCTGACGTCAACTTACCTGTCGCCTTTTACGACACCTCGGTAAGAAATGAGGGTGGTCTATTCTATGCAGCCGGATACCACACGGCATTTGTATTTTGGTTATATATTATTTAAATAATTTTTTTTTAATGAGTGACTGACGAGTGTTTTGCTAGTTCTTCTCGGTAAGAGCACCTTTCCTAAGCAGCGGTAACTTAATTAAAATTTGACGATTTGGATGAATAGAGAATAATTTGCATGAATTCAGCCCCTGTTTCCCTTACTCTGAGACAAATCAAGATTATCTTGGTTCGTCCTGGTTGAAAATTTCAATATACAGGTTTAAAAAAAACCTCAGAAATCCTGTCTATAACAAACTATAAGTACTCTGGGATAATATTTAAAGACTTATTATAACGAAATTGCTAGTAATGATTATGCAAAAAACACTATTATATATATAGTATTTGATTAGACATATGTATATAATGTTTCATTTGTTATGTTTTTGTAGATATCTTCAGGAGAATATATCCAGATGTCGGGGCGTGCAGGTCGTCGTGGGCTGGACGACAAGGGTATAGTGATACTGATGATTGACCAGAAGGTGACCCCCAGTGTAGTCAAGGGAATGGTCCAAGGCAAAGCTGACCCCATCAACTCTGCTTTTCATCTTACATATAACATGGTGACTATTATTTCATGAATTTTGAAAACTAGTTGTACCTACGACTACGCGCCAACTTAAGCGTTTAAGTACTCTCAATAATACAATATATTTTTTCACTGCTCCCGAAAGAAAAGCAATCTTTTATACTGTATGTAACCGCGATTTATAAGCTTTAATTGTACAAAATTTCATCTATATTGCTCCAGCCGTGAAAGTGTAGCAGACAGACAGACTGTCGCATTTATAATATTATGTTGGTTACTCAGATTGCTAAGCCGTGAATTTGTTTTACCTTTAGATGATTTTTCTTCCATTCTGACATCAACTGTCAATATCGAAAACTGTTTGGATCAGTTTATAGAATTGTAGTATTACCAACATCAAATCTACTATTTATAGAACCCTAATATTACCATCATCAAATTCAATTCCAGAATGTCATTCTAATAATCATTTACAATCTTTAAAGGTTTTTTTTTAAATCGAAGTTTAAGTGAATTCAGTAAATAAACGGTTGGGAAATTGAAAAGCAATTTAAAGATTGCTTTGTTCAGTTGTTAGTTTTTTATGGAAATATATATATGCACTATATGTTTTGACTTATTGGTAGAAATTTTAAATCCTCTTTTTAGTTTGTTGATGTATAAAAATATATAATCAATTGTTTAACAGGTTTTGAATTTGTTACGCGTAGAGGAAATTAACCCGGAATACATGTTAGAGAGAAGTTTCTTCCAGTTTCAAAATCAAGCGGCCATTCCAGATCTGATAGATAGTAAGAAATAATTTATATACAGTAATTGAGTATTCTCGTATACTGGATTCATATGACTCTCGTTTAGAGATTTAAATGCAACATTAAGAGAAAACGAAATGAACGAAATATGCACGTCTTATTCTATAATGACTGAGAAAAAAATATTTTAAAATATTTTTACACTACACCTTCACTATATATATATGTACATATGTTCTCATGATTTAAAAACAAGGCACACACATTTAATAAAATAATTTAATTTCATTCATAATATTTCAAGTATTAAGCTACTTATTTTGGGGATGGACAACCATATGTGTAAATATCCCATATATTCCTATACTTATTGTAGTCAAATTCATTAAAATCAGTTTTTAATTATATCTCACGCTTAGTATTAAAGTGACCGAATTAAAAATTAGGCTTAATTGAGTAATATATATAGTAATTTATCTATGACGTCACACTATGCACTATTAAAAAAAGTAGTGTTTTCTTGATCTTCCAGGTTATGGTTCTCCTTAACACTCACAAGATTTGAAGGCGCTACGTAACGCTTTATTAGAATTTGCCACACATTTTTTTATTTAGGCCTCTTCAATACAAGCATGCGATACAAATAATAATAATGATAATAATAAATAAATAAATATATGGGACACTAATGCCCGGTTTCACCAACAACCCCTAAACTATCACTTTGCTAAGGGACACCTAACTAAATGGGACTCCTAAACAGACCCCTTACTTAAATTTGATTTCACCAATGAATGTTACCCCTAACTATGGGACTCCTAACTATGTGACGTTTTTTTTACCATAATAGTGCGTGACTTGCTATCGGTATTTACGATTGATAAGAAATAAAAAGGTTTTGTGCAAAATTTTAATTTATACTATTGAATAAAAATAAGGGAAAGCAATATATCTTCTATGTTATTTCTTTTATGCAATACTAAATATTTTTGATCAAAATTTTATGTATAATGGTAGTGTACATTGATTTTTACTCTATATTTTAAAAGTAATGCTGTCAAGTTGTTACCTACGCCATAATTATTGATATCTTTCAAAGCCTACAATTGTTGTGTGTACATCTTGCGAATGGAACTGTGTATTTTAGTTATGTTTAGCAAATTATACCAGTAATATGCTAAACATAACTATTTTTTAAACATAACATTTTTTCAACTTATTAAGTATAGTTAGATGAGAAGAAACTAAGATCTAATAAAATAAATAGTCCTTACTCACCTATTATCTGGGTATTCCAAATAAGGCTCAATAATTTCTAGTAAATACAACACTGTCGATTTATATAACCTATATCTCTTAAAAAAGTCTACTTCATCAAAATTTATAAAATAATTTGGCCGCTTTCGATAAAGTTTTGGTCTTCGACTTCTATTCACGTCAAAAATAGTATCAATAGTTTCTAAATTATCGAATAAATCAAATAAATCACTGTCCATTTTCGTCTTGTAGTTTCTTTTATAGTTGTGTGTCGGTTTGGGGGGTCGACAATCCACTCCTCAAATTTAAGAGTCCCCTAAGCGGTTAAGTGACCCCTAAATGTTGGTGAAACGAAAACAGTCTCCTAAACGTCCCCTAAATATGCATAGGGGTCTCTTAAATTATAGGGGATGTCGGTGAAATCGGGCATTACACACACGCTCGTCCATCCCTAAAGTAAGTTAATACTTGTGTTATGGATGACAGACAACTGGTAAATATATACATATATACTTTTATATACATATTTAAATACACTGAGGCGCGAAGAACAACAAATTGTTTACAGACAATGTTTGCACTCGGCGGGAATCGTACCCGCGACCCACTACGCTAACGGGCCAGTAAATATAGGCGTGTATAGTACCCGGCAATAAATAATGCACATCGAGGCTTAGAGAGAGAAAATCGGCTAGATTCTGCTTCATAGAGCATTGTCTCTGTCGCACAGACTGACGAACCCATGCGAAACGCCACATACTAACTGAGTGACAGTGACAGTGCTCTACGAAACCGAACTGGCTGGCTTCTTCGTTCTAAACATTGATGTGCATTATTTAATGCCGTGTACTATAAATTTATATAATCTATTCGTATTTCTAGTATTACTATAAGGGTTTGTTTAATATTACAGAGGTAAAATTAAAACAAAAGGAATACGATATGTTGACGATAGAGCAGGAGCACTCGATCGCTTCTTACTGCAATGTCCGGTCGCAGCTTGAGCTGCTAGGGGCGCAGTTTAGATCTTTCATCACCCGGCCCGAATACTTGAAGCCTTTCCTACAACCAGGCCGACTTGTTAAAGTGAGTATTTTTGTATTTAAGTTATTGGTTGCTATTAGTACAGTTACGTACAGGGGTTCGTGGATTTGGATGAAAATATCTGGTGACTCGTTAAAAACACTTTATTCAACTTTTTACTACAAACTTACTACCGTTCTCTACCGTTATTCTCCAAACGTTCAGTCAATCCGTTGTTTTATAATTAAGGCGAGGTTACTATTATTTCACTTTCTACTTACAGTCTCCATACGTTCAGTCAGTCCGTTGTCCAATAAGAATGTCGAGGTTACTATTATTTCACTTTTATTTTCGGTTTTTTATTCGCTCTTGATCGCTATTCGCAAACTGAATGTCGATGTGCACGAAACGTCTGCTTATATATCAAACGAGCCGATGTTCGAGAACGTTCGCGAGACCTTGGGGATGTAAACAAATCTTTATTATTATTATTATTATTATTTATCTTTATTGTATAAACAAAAGGCGGACTTATCCCTAAAAGGGATCTCTCCCAGCCAACCTATGAGTAACAGAAAGAAAATGAAAAGAAAAAAAAAATTGATGATGGAAAAAAAAGGAAGGAAGAAAAATAAAAATAACGAAACACTATACATAGATTAAAGTTGAAAAATAAATGAATAAAATAATAGATAATAGTGATTATTTGAATTGATTAAAATGTAATTTAATATTGATAATAAGCTAAATTTAATTTAAATTACTTGAGACAAATATTTTTTAGTCTGTGACTTAAATGACTTAATCTTTTATAAACAACCCGAATGTTTATTTTTATTTTTTATTTATTAGACCAACTAATAGTATTTTACAATACACATTATCCAAACACATTATTAATATATAAAATAATCTAAGTCTGTGTAAAACACCTTTAAAAGTTATTAGTAGTAGTACTATTTAGTAGTAAAAAATTTGTATGAATGATACAATTACCACTATCGTTGCCTAATACCTAATTGTTTATAAAAAAAAAGGTGAGCTATAAAATGTAATGAGAATATTAATATTAATTAAAAACAATAATAAAGAAAGAACCATTTAAACACATCTATCACACACAAAATCACAATGTTCCAGAGAATTAGCGTTAAGCGAATTTGTACTCTATGACATAAAGATTATGAACCCTTTTTAAATGTTCGCTGTCCGTGTCCAATTTGAACTTTATGACATATGATGTTATTTTAATGTTTACAAGCGACTAAATTATAATAGCTTAGATGTAAGCCATAGAGCAATTAGTAGAATTATTGAAACCACTTGTTTTATTCTTTCAAAACGGCACTTACGACAATAGACATTCTTCTCTATGAAAGTACCAACTGCAGCTGTGTTTTTATAATCTATGCTCACTATGAATTGTACTTAGTACTCATAAAATACCCTTATGATGAACTAATTATATCTTATGAAGTTGCCTTTTTTTTTCTAGAAGGTGATTTTTTACGTGTTACGTAACGTTCTTTACTTAATTTTTTAGGTAAAAACAGAAAAATACGAGTACGATTGGGGTATAATAGTGAACTTCAGGCACAAGACCGGCAAAGGCAAGAAACCGCAAAACGAGAACCCGCTTACAGCGGACACCGTTATCATCGTGGATATACTTCTTCACGTGAAGAAATCACAACCAGATGATGCCGACCTCAACGCCCCATGCCCACCTGGGGAGGTGAGAAACTTAACATATATTATTTACTTACTAAAAAAAATTCAATTTTAAATTATTTTCTTCTTATTTTAAACTTTCACTATCCATATTTACTATTATAAAAAAAACGAGTCACATCTTTCGTCCATATAGTTAAATTCACATAAATGGATTTACATGACCAATTTTTTTTAAACACCTAGAATTTCTTACGAGATCTAGCTTTTGTGATTTATCGTGAAGTCTATCCTGATGATGCGAAACTATAGATGAGACTGTGGTAGTGAATGTGTACAGTGCTAGTATGGTGTGGCGGTGGCATGTAGTGCCTGCGTTTTGCGAACTCTATATAAATAAGCTATCAAAATATATAGTGTCCACTTTTAGCATAACAAAGATTTTATATATTCGCATAATATAATGAAATAAATATGTTCTATGTTATTGAACTCAGTAAAGTTACGTCTAATTGAATAAATTATGAATATCTAGAAGTTAAGGTCGCGTCGTGTCCTATACTATAGATTTATAAAAGTAATAGTAAAATTATTTTGCTTTAATCCGCAATAAAGTAAATAGGAAATAAATATAATGCTAAATGTAGAGTGGACTTTTCGTTTTTATACCTGAAACATGCAGCATTCGTTAAAACATGTACAAACCTCCACCACCGCCACATTACACAAGCACTACACACATTCACTATTACAAACTCAACAATCGTTTCATCATCAGAGGATAGACTCCACGACTTGGAGTTTTGCGAGTCCGCTCTATATGTAACATTATATGTATCTCCTATTTACTTTCTCGCGGAATTATCATCATCCTCCTGCCCTTATCCCACTCTAAGTGGGGTCGGCACAACGTGTTACAAACATGTTGTTATATGATTTGGCTACGTATTACGACCGGCCACCTGCCTGACGTCAATTTACCTTAGTCGCCTTTTACGACACCTCGGTAAGAAATGAGTGTGGTCCTATTCTATGCAGCCGGATACTACACGGCGGCGGAATTATAGCAAAATAATTTTACTATTACTTTTTGCCTACTATACTATTAAGAATTACATATATAGATGATAAGAATGCATGTTTTATTATATTTTTTTTATTTTTAGGCAGGTGATGTAGAAGTAGTACCAGTCCTCCATACTCTAATATATCAGATCAGTTCGCTTCGGGTCTACTATCCCAAGGACTTACGACCGGCAGATAATCGTAAGTCGGTGTTGAAAACCATAGGTGAAGTTAAAAAGCGCTTCTCAGATGGACCACCATTGTTAAACCCTATAAAGGATATGAAAATAGAGGATCCAGTTTTCAAGGACTGTGTTGATAAAATTAAGGTTTTAGAGGAGAGGTGAGTGTTTTTGTATTTATTAGTAAAGTTATTAATAAATTACATGTCAAACTAATTAAGTAAGCTAAATTTTAATCAACCCAGATTTATTTATTTTATCTTATTATTTTGTACATGTTTAAAGACTCATGAAAAAGTAAACCAAAGGAAGCTAATTTAATTTATAGAATTAGGCGTTACTTTGCGGAGATCCATAATACAAAAGTAATAATAAAATTATTTTGCTATAATCCGCGATACAGTAAATAGAAAAAATATATAGTGCTAAATGTATAGTGGACTATACGTTTTTTCATACCCGTTACATGCAGGATTCGTAAAAACATATGCACAAACCTCCACCACTTCCACCACAATACACAAGCACTACACAGGTTCACTATCACAAACTCAACAATCGTTTCGCCCCGCAACCGAAGCATCATCAGGAGATAGACTCCACGACAAAATCGCAAAGCGAAGCGTTATGCAAACAAGCATGGTTATATAGTAATCGGTTCATCCCCACCTTTACCTCTGAACACGTGCAACAAGCTTGAACTTGAAACATTTATCTGATCGTTAATGAGGGTGCCATTGTTATGCTTAATGATTTCTAATTGTTCCAAAATATTCAATTTTAAGCTTTTTTCACAGGTGTGCAGTATTTCGAAACAATGGTCATTAGGAACTTTATGACCGCTTTCTAACAAATGTTTCGCGAAATGTGAATTTAGTGGCTTATTATTCCTGAAAGCGGCCATATGTTCTTTTAAAACGGGTTTCGAAATTACGACCAGTTTGACCCACATATGTATCATTGCATTCAGGACACTTTATTTTGTAAACACCACTCTTTTTCGGGCTTTCTAATTTATCTTTATTATTGCATAGTATCTTTTTTAAAGAGTTATTACTTTTAAAACCTAATTTTATATTTGAATTTGTTTTGAATATAGCTAAAATTCGTTCTGACAATGTTCCAAAATAGGTCAAACTGGCTTTGTACTTATTATCTTTGTTATGTGGCACCGCATAGAAGTGTTTTGTCAATTGCAACTTCTGTTTGTTTTTTAAAATATTTTGTATTAATTGCTCATCGTAGCCATTGGAATGCGCCATCTGCTTGATTATTTGCAGCTCATTGTTAAAATTCTTTTCCGAAAGAGGGACTGATAAAAGTCTGTGTATATGACTATGAAATGTATATGACTATCTTTCGCAAACCAACCTACACGGATACGATCATACCAGCTTCTTCTTTTCACCCCTGGCAACACAAACTTGCTGCCTTTCATAGTCATATACACAGACTTTTATCAGTCCCTCTTTCGGAAAAGAATTTTAACAATGAGCTGCAAATAATCAAGCAGATGGCGCATTCCAATGGCTACGATGAGCAATTAATACAAAATATTTTAAAAAACAAACAGAAGTTGCAATTGACAAAACACTTCTATGCGGTGCCACATAACAAAGATAATAAGTACAAAGCCAGTTTGACCTATTTTGGAACATTGTCAGAACGAATTTTAGCTATATTCAAAACAAATTCAAATATAAAATTAGGTTTTAAAAGTAATAACTCTTTAAAAAAGATACTATGCAATAATAAAGATAAATTAGAAAGCCCGAAAAAGAGTGGTGTTTACAAAATAAAGTGTCCTGAATGCAATGATACATATGTGGGTCAAACTGGTCGTAATTTCGAAACCCGTTTTAAAAGAACATATGGCCGCTTTCAGGAATAATAAGCCACTAAATTCACATTTCGCGAAACATTTGTTAGAAAGCGGTCATAAAGTTCCTAATGACCATTGTTTCGAAATACTGCACACCTGTGAAAAAAGCTTAAAATTGAATATTTTGGAACAATTAGAAATCATTAAGCATAACAATGGCACCCTCATTAACGATCAGATAAATGTTTCAAGTTCAAGCTTGTTGCACGTGTTCAGAGGTAAAGGTGGGGATGAACCGATTACTATATAACCATGCTTGTTTGCATAACGCTTCGCTTTGCGATTTTGTCGTGGAGTCTATCTCCTGATGATGCTTCGGTTGCGGGGCGAAACGATTGTTGAGTTTGTGATAGTGAACCTGTGTAGTGCTTGTGTATTGTGGTGGAAGTGGTGGAGGTTTGTGCATATGTTTTTACGAATCCTGCATGTAACGGGTATGAAAAAACGTATAGTCCACTATACATTTAGCACTATATATTTTTTCTATTTACTGTATCGCGGATTATAGCAAAATAATTTTATTATTACTTTTGGAAGCTAATTTAGTGAGTTCTTTATTACCTACTTTCTCTCGACCTACCGTCATAACTACAAGTTATATTTTGCCATCGATACTTTTTTTTTATAATCAAAACCTAGCGCCTGACTACGATCTCACCTGATGGAAAGCGAAGGATGTAGCCTAATGGGTACTTAAACGCTTAAATTGACGGGATGGACCTCTCGGGTACCATTAGTAGTTATATGAACTCATTAGTTTCTTTCTTTCAAAATAGTGTCTATTAATGTTTGTTTGCTAAGTTTGTTAACCACTTTAACAAAATAATAAATATAATATATATATAATATATATAAGAAGAAGAAGAAGATGTAACATACACGGTCGTCGGTCCTCAAAGTATGTAAATTAATACCAGTGTTACGAGTGACAGACAAATGGTAAATTTATGCTTATATAATTTTAAATACTTAAGTACATATTGTACACTCATACTTGAGAGACCAACAAATTTTTGTTAGAACATGTTGGCCCTCGGGAATCGAACCCACGACCGGCGGAGCTGAAGGCAGAGTCACTGCTAACTGCGACTTTGGGATTTTGAGATTATGTCCATTTCTTTATGTTTTTATACCTAAAATAAAGTCTTATTGTAGATTATACGCACATCCATTACATAAAGATAAAAATCGTGGCGCTCTCACTGCTTCATACGAGAAGAAACAGGAATTGTTTGAAGAACTTTCACTATTGAAATCCGAATTAAAGAAAGCGAAAAGCATATTACAGATGGACGAATTGAAAAAAAGGAAACGAGTTCTAAGGCGGTTAGGATATTGCACACTGTCGGATGTCATAGAACTGAAAGGCAGAATAGCTTGTGAATTAAGTAGGTAAGTTGTTAATAAAGTTGTAAATACAACTAGTTTTAACATGTTTAGACAACAATTCAAACTTAAAGAAGACAGAATTTAAGTTATATTAAAATTTAAAGTGTTTACTAAATAGTTTCTTCATCATCCTCATGCCCTTATCCCACTCTAAGTGGGATCGGCAGAACATGTTATAAACATGTCACATGATTTGACTACGTATTTAACGACCAGCCGCCTGCCTGACGTTAACTTACCTTAGTCGCACTTTACGACACCTCGGTAAGAAAGAGGGTAGTCTAGTCTACTCAACCGGATGCCACACGGCCGGTCGACTTACCTTAGTCGCCTTTTACGACACCTCGGTAAGAAAGAGGGTAGTCTATTCTACTCAGTCGGATAGCACACGGCAATCATTAAAATCATTTTTAAATTATCAAAGATAAAGTACAGTATATTTTACAAACTAAATGGTGCTTCTACCTCAGAATGTCAATTGAGGGAGAAGAAATTGCATGACTTTTAAAATTATAATTAAATATACCATTTGGTGCAAAGTTAAAAAGTTTTAGTTTAGTTTTGCTATAATCCGCGATAAACCGGTTACAATTTATTTTAATTCTAAATGGAGAGTGTAGCATCCGCTTTCATACCTGGTTTGCTTTTACGCGGATTATTGCAAAAATATTGTACTGGTTTTCTAATCTCTCCTCGCGTCGTTCTCCTCATTGCTGAGATTGGTGACCTTTTCTATGGATCACTTTGTCGTGGATAATTGATCTCCCGTAGGCCTATGAACTTTTAGAAAACGATTCAATTCAAAGTCAGTACCTAAACTCAACCGCTTTCTTTTCGTACCAGGATGAGGTGTACCTGAAAAGGACAACGTTATATGTACGATAGATAACTCTGTCTCTTTTACTAACATGTTCTTAGGAAAAATTCCGAATGCTCATTTGACAACGACTTAAAGTGTACGTCTTTAAGACGTCATGTTATAAAAAGCAAAACAATTTCGTTTACGTAGTTGAGAGCCTTGTGGTCACTGCTAGACCTTTTAATATTGATACATTAGTCCGGTGCTCAGTCCAAAATACGCTAAGCATTTTACTTTTATCTTATTTTTTAGTTTTTTAATCTATTTTTAATTAAATCGAGTTCTACCCGTTTTTGTAAATTTTACAATTTCGTCTTTTCTATTTAAACACTGTACGTAGCAAAGAACTTTAATTGCTGCTTCTCTATTTGCTTATTTTAACAATTTGCACTCCGTAGTCGCAGCTGTTGTGACACATATCATTGCCCATAACACTTGTGGCCGCTGCGGCGACACAGCCTGATAGTATATACAGCGATGGCAATATTGTAAACACTTTCAAGTACTCTGTGACTGATATTCATGGCTAGAATTATCCAGAGTAGGCAACAATTTAAATACTTTATGAGCGGATAGATACAATAGTCTAAATGCTCTGCAGATGTTGAAACGTTGTGATAAAAGAACTCGGAGTGTTAAGTGTTCCGCGCAAACGTGCGGACGGATGAAACAACCTCCGGGACCTGGGCCCGTCGTCTCGGCGTCTCAACCTACCTTATGCGGCCGTCAGCTGTATGTGGTCCGGCCTCATGAGTCACTCCGTGTATCTGTGTACGTGTGTGTGTGTGCTTGTATGTACTTGGCCGATTCCCGAGCCGTTGGCTCGCCTCTGCACTATTCCACGGACATGTAATGTCTGTTTCTCCCGGAATATACACTTCACTATATCGGTTAAATAACACCCGGTGTGCACACAACCTTCGTAAGGTCACACGTTATTGAATCGTCCCTATATCGGGGAATAGTAACCCAACGCGCACTAAAACCGTGGACGGTCGCGTCTTCTCAAACGCTTCACTGATTAAACGCGTCACTAAATCTGAGAATAACACCCGAAACGCAAAATTACACACGTGCGTAAGAAAAATGATGCCGTATACAGGCGCACGCGGCCTGTCCTTCTCGTATTCGAAACGTCACTAACTGTCGGCCGCTCGCGTCGGCAATCGAATGCATGAAAAGGTCGTTGATCCCGCCGGTCGCGTCGCGCGCGTCATTTTATTCAAAACATTAAGGATATTTAATTTTAAGATTAATTTGACGATTCGAAGATGGTTTTAAAATTAAACTTGGAAATTTTTGATATTGAATGCGTTTAGCGCTGACGAGTTGCTTCTGACCGAGTTGATCTTCAACGGCGTGTTCAACTCGTTGACGTCAGAGCAGAGCGCGGCCCTCATCAGTTGCTTCGTGTGCGACGAGAACTCCTCGCAGTCCTCCGCCACGGGGGAAGAGTTGAAAGGGGTGTTGAGACAATTGCAGGTATAACTATATGGTGGTCTGTTTGTGTGCCTGGCAGCGATATTGCCTTCAGCTCCGAGGGTCGCGGGTTCTATAACCGGGCATTCTATAATGCGGGCAAACATTTCTAAAATAATTTCGTGCTTTTTCGAGTCAGGGTGTACTTATGTATTTAAAATTATTGTTACGAAAATGCGAAAAGAGTTCGTAATGGGTATGTCATAGAATTCGAATTTGACGGTGGCAGTGTTACGAACATGCAAAAAGGATTCGTAAGCTATATGTCATGCAGTTCAAATTCGCTTAACGATAATTCTCTGGAACATTCGACGTGTATCAAAACATGTTTATCGGTAAACATGTTTACGATCATTTCAAGGTTTATCGAATGTTCTAGAAATCGGTTCGTTCGATATATAAACAGAAGTGTCGTGCGTCTCGACATTCAATTTGCGAATAGCGATCAAGAGCGAATAAACAAGCGAAAATGAAAGTGAAATATTAGTGACCTCGGCATGCTTATTAGACAACGAACTGTATAGAGACTGTAAGTAGTAAGTTTGTAGTAAAAAGTTGAATAAAGTGTTTTTAACGAGTCACCAAGTATTTTCATCTAAATTCACGAACCCCTGTACGTAACATTATATATCGACTGCGAACTGGCAAATTGTCCTATCTTATTTTGGTCAACTTTTCAGGAAGAAGAAAAAACGTGATTATTAGTACATTTGCAATAATTTTTATGCAATAGAAATACAGTTGACTTTAATTATGTTTATTTATTTACAAATTTTCTAGTAGATAATACATGTTGATACGGTAAATGATGGGCAGTAGTACTCCATGCCGTTAAAAACTGATTTTGCTTAAAATTAGAGATAGAACATATTGCCGCTTCACAGTCGATATGTCTCTAATTAATCCTTCCTTCAACCAATCACGCGCCAGTACGTCACTTACCGGCTGCATTCATCCAAAAGAAACGTCAACTTTCACGCAAATTTTAATTTTAGATTTCATTGTAGTTCTTACGCAAATAAATATATGCGCTAATAAACATAATTGGGTCCTTCGAGCCAGATTTACAAAAGAGAGTCCGGAAATCCGGGAATCAGAAAAGTTCTAATAATTCTTTTCATTCTGTATACAGTCTTAAAGCAGCGGCCTGTTACAATCCCACTGCTGGGAATAAGCCTCCTCTCTCCGTTTCTGGAGAGAAGGGTTGGAGCTAAGACCTACCACGATGCTCCAATGCGGATTGGTAGGTTACACATATCAACAGAATTCTCTAGAGATATGCAGGTTTCCACGATGTTTTCCTGCACCGAAAAGCGTATGATAAATTGCAATTAACAATTAGACACATGAGTTTTAATAGAAAAACTCATTGGTGCCTGCCCGGGTTCGGTCTCACCGCTGGGCTATCACATTTTTATATAGTCTTATACGTATATAATAAATAGTTGTATCATTTTTTATTTACTTTAGGGATGAACGACCGGTGTAATTGCCCCCATATATTAATTGTTTATCAATTTTAAATTAATGCATTCCATAGGAATACGCACGTCGCATCGCTAAAGCATCGATCGATTCCAAGATGGACCTCGACGAAGATGAGTACGTAGGCAAATTTAAGTGTACCCTCATGGATGTGGTGCTCGCTTGGGCGAAGGGGGCCTCGTTCCTTCAGATTTGTAAAATGACTGACGTTTTTGAAGGTAATTTCGAAATATTTTAAAGTAAACTTACATATAGTACCTGGCAATAAATAATGCACATCAATGTTTAGAACGAAACAGCCGACCAGTTCACTGTCACTCAGTTAGTATGTGACGTTTCACACGGGTTCGTCAGTCTGTGCGTCAGAGACAATGCTCTATGAAGCAGAATCTAGCCGACCTCTCTCTAAGCCTCGATGTGCATTATTTATTGCCGCGTACTATACTGGTATGCATATTCACACATATAAAGGAGTACACAAGTACATTCAAGTTATTTTTACTAGTGGTATCCGCGATTTTATTCGCCGTACAAATTTAAGCTAATTAATCTCAATGATGCAATGTTTTTATCCCTGTTCCCGAAAAAATAGGGAGATTTTTTATCATATATCATACAAAAGTTATGTTAGAACTATTTTGCTATAATCCGCGTTTGGTAAGAAAATCTATGCAATGCTTAGTGTAGGAAGCAAAACCGTTCTCATACCTCATACATCCATGGTTAGTTACCAGGATAAGTTTTTTGAACAAACGCGGATTATAACGCAAAATAATTAAAGCACAATCATCTATATAAATAAAGCAAATCTTATACATCAGCAGGCCTACCATGAACAAGAGTTCATGTTAATGCGACTCAATCGGGGACGTAAACGACGACCACGAACCGCTTTCTTTTCGTACCATGAAGTGTGAATTGCATTGGGGTCGTAATGTTTGAAAAGGATAACGTTATATGAACTATAGATAACTCTGTCTCTTTTAATCACATTTTCTTAGGACGCATTCCGAACGCTCATTCGGCAACGACTTAAAGTGTGCGTCTTTAAGACGTCATGGTATGAAAAAGCAAAACAATTTCGTTTAAGTCTTCAACGGAGTCGCGATAAGAGTTCATTGTAGGCCTGCTGGTTACCATGTAGAATAAGAAATCCCGTTTCTCTTTCGGGAACAGGGAAAAACACATAGCAATATCGAAGTCCCGGTTACCTAGTTTATACTCTTTATATCCTCTCACAGGCTCAATTATTCGGTGCATGCGTCGTCTGGAGGAAGTGTTGCGACAACTATGTCAAGCTTCGAAGAACATTGGCAATACTGACTTGGAGAATAAATTCAGCGAGGCCATTAAGATGCTGAAACGCGACATTGTGTTCGCAGCGAGCCTGTATATGTAGTCTTAAGTTAATTGTATACTTAAATAATAATAAGTTATATATAATGTTCAAAATGCAGTATTTGGTTTTATTTCTTAATGTACTATTTATTGCGGGACTTTTTTCCAGCGCTATACAAATGCCTCTTTCATCTTTAGAGAGAAGTATTGGAATTAAGACTTACCTCGTCTCTAAAATGCCCATAAAATTAACGGTCTGTTACTGATTAGTCCACTGCTAGGCCTACTTCTCTCCTTGTTGTTTCGCTTCACAAAAAAGTGTGATAAATTTCAAATACTAATTGGGTATAGTACGCGGCAATAAATAATGCACATCGAGGCTTAGAGAGAGAAAATTGGCTAGATTATGCTTCATAGAGCATTGTCTCTGTCCCACACTAACGACCCGTGTGAAACGTCGCATACTGAGTGACAGTGACGGCGCTCTACGAAACCGAACGGGCCGGTTGTTTCGTTCTAAGCATCGATGTGCATTGTTTAATGCCGGGTACTATACAAAAGTTTTTGGATTAGAATCCATAACCCTATAAAAGAGTCGCACGGTTAATAACTTGATCGATAACCTCGATAACGGAGTACTTGATGAATTAATAAATATCAATAAAACTTTCAGATCTATATAACGACAACAATATTTTTCCTTTAGACTTATTAATAAATAAGAAGCAATTTTCCAAAAGTCAACCCATTTAATCTCTTTCAACAACTCAACACATAATGACAGCGACAATGCTTTTCTTTTTTTTTTACTCACCAACTATATGAAAGAGGTTGTATTTAAAACACGTCGTAACAGTCGACCATCCTGACAACATTTGCGACCCCGCAAATCTAATAAGCTGACTTCTGGGAATAATTCTACGACCGATTCGGAATGCTGATTGTACTGAGAAGAATCGGCGAGAAACTCAATACTTGCTCTTTTAACCCTTAGGCTCTCTACATCTCGCAGTTTATCACTGTCATGGCATAAAACAGCACAATTAATGGAAACCAGCAGATGCATACGTAGACAGGCTTGCTAATGCTAAAGCTCACCGCCATAGCCTGCTACATGCATGGTACATTTCTGCTCTCCTCTTTTTCCTGCTGTAGTCGGCCATCCTGAAACAATTGCGCCGCAATGGGCGCAGAAACGGTATTAGCTTTCTGTAAAGTCAATTATTAAATGTTACAAGCATCGCATTTATCCCCTTATAGTAAATAAAGCTTCCCATCTTTTATTTCTTACGCTAGAAACCAATCGGGAATTACATCTATATCAACACTTACACGTTACCGCCACTTGTTTTTTCTTCAACCTCTTAATATTTCGTTTACACATACATTTTAATTGTGAGTTAAGGTTTCTATTCCACTTCTGAATATAACGACAACAATATTTTTCCTTTAGACTTATTAATAAATAAGAAGCAATTTTCCAAAAGTCAACCCATTTAATCTCTTTCAACAACTCAACACATAATGACAGCGATAATGCTTTTCTTTTTTTTTTACTCACCAACTATATGATGGAATTAGGGTGATATAAATAAACAGAAAAATCCAAAATATTATAAGAGAACTTTATTATTGTAATTACTGTTTATCTATAGCATGAACTGGCATGTAACAAAAAGAAACAGTATTTCGGCTAGAATTACACTAGAGAACCATGTTCACAGTCGGCCGTGCCCAAATACACAACAACTATAGTAGTTTATATAATTAACTAATTAGTAAAAGATAATTCAAAATAGCGACATCAAAATTTGCCTCACAAGTTTAAAATTTTCGAGACTCGTCTAAATACTAAGAAGCATTAAACTTGGGATGATTACAGATCAGAAACGAGATTGGTATGAAATAAACACTTACTTTATTTATCTTGTAATAACTCTACATACGCAGATAATATTGTTTCGTAATATTATCTGCGTATGTAGAGTTGTGAATGTAAGAAATGGTGATAGAAATCACCGTTTCTTATATAAAAATAATTGCAAATATGTATCCTAAAGTAATAAATTAAGAGGGCCTCTTTTTTAAGAAAATAAAACCGCGAAATTAAATATCGCACAGATAAATATGAATAAATATGATGGAATGAACTGTGAGTGGTCTGTATTAGGATACAAATTAATTGATAGTAAATATGTACTGACTTAAGAAGCTGTGATAGCCCAATGGTGAGACCGTGCGACTCTCTAGAGACGAACATAGGTTCAAACCCGGGCAGGCACCAATGAGTTTTTCTATTAAAACTCATGTGTCTAATTCATAATTGCAATTTATCACACGCTTTTCGGTGAAGGAAAACATCGTGAGGAAACCTGCATTTCTCTAGAGAATTCTGGAGATATGTGTAACCTGCCAATCCGCATTGGAGCAGCGTGGTAGGTCTTAGCTCCAACCCTTCTCTCCAGAAACGGAGAGAGGAGGCCTATTCCCAGCAGTGGGATATTAACAGGCCGCTACTTTACTTTTATGTACTGACTATGCATGTTTAAAATTAAGGGGCGAGCTGCACTTTCAGACTTGCCGGGATCTTCACTCGGATCTACTAATTCAAATGTATGTAGTTATGAAATCGTCATATTTTACTTGAACACGATAGGAAAAAATCCCTGCTAGTATATATCCAATAGCATACAGAACTGATTAAATATTATGCATTAAAAATTGAATGTTATCAATAAAATTTATTTATAACGCGATGTGAAATCTAAGTCCCAACTCCAAAGTGCAAACCTTGCCAGCCTTTGTGCTTTACTGTTTTAAATTAAACATATCATTAGGTTAATGCAGTTTTAAGTATAATAAGATTAAAACTAAATGTTTTTTCAGCCTAATAGCGTTAACATCAGACAAGTAAAGAACGCTTTCGAATAGTAAAAAAAGGCCCCCTTCACATATCCAATTATACAAGATCACAATTGAAAATATTCAAAAAATTCGCTTACGCTAGTCTCTTTGGTGCCAGAATTGATATGTCCAATAACTAAACGCGAAATGAATTTATAACTCGGTATAGCTGTTACGTATTGCGTAACTAAACGAGGTATTTGTTTTGTCTATAGTATAACGGAATCCCGCGGAGTGAATTGCACGCCGCACGGGAGCCGCCCCGCCTATGCTATGATAATTTAATACTCTATTATTATCGTTTAATACTTAGTTACATGTAATAATACTCGTCCCGCGTTCGACTGCTATGGAAGACTTAACGCTTACAAGAAGCACTTTTTCAATACATTATACCAGTCGTTCGCCACTCACCAGGTGAAACTATTACGCCATAAATCGACTCCTTACTGTTATATTTATACAAAATGTACAATATCTCAAAAGCGTTCCCACAATATATGTATGTCGGTTGTGAGTATGCTCGATACGACAAACGTGTAAAATAGTTTTCGGACCGCTGTGTACATTATCGAATATGCATTAGTACATTTCAGAAGAGGAACAAGATAATGTTTGTCATTTAGGTACGAGTTTGCTTATATTCGATTAATTGTTAACAGCCAAATAGAATACGAAATACAATAATATAACTTTGTCGGGATTTTCCCTTGACTTATTGAACGATGCTTTTCTATAATGTGCGTAGCGGCCTACTTTGTATTGACGCAGATTAATTGATCACAGTGAATTTATTCACATTTACATTAGAATGGTATATACCGAGTTATTATACTAGAGTAGAGGATGCAGGCCTCTAAATGAGTGTCACAATAAATAATGCAAAGAAAGATGAACCTCGTATACTTCATCTTTGTCTAAGCACACATAAAAAAGAGAGACATACAGATACAACATCATTTGCTTTCTCTTTATGATGATATCACACATTTTAGGCTGACTTTCTTGCTCTAGATAATAACTCTATGTATATACCAGATTCAAATGCTTCATTTTGAACATATTTTCGTACACTACAGGTCTAATAAAGATAACATAACTATTAACAGACTATAAAAAATATTTTTCCATTTTTCCTTTTTTGTTTTTTTTTTAATTAATTGATTTAATATTTTATCTTGGATTTTATGGTTTATCTTATTAAAAAACAATCTGTTTAATTAGATACTTCCGTGAATGAATACAGATTTATACGGATTTTTTAATGAAATCAAGCGAGTACTACTGTGATTAATCGCTGTGATCATTAACTATATGATTACGCTGAGCATGCTATTGTCCTTTTATTGTATTGAAGATTTTTATTGGATTTTTCCTATGTAAAAATTTCCATAACTTATAGCCGCTGTGGTTTGGCACAAAATGCGAGACATCATTGTACTATTTCAGATTATTGATTTGATTATGCGACCGTTGACCGGGACAACAGCAAGCTCCAATTTTAAACGATTACATAATAAATATACTATTTATTTTATTATGAATTCGACTTTAAATTCTAATTAACGTTTACGATAGGTACAAACAGATTATTCAAACTTCATGTAACTAGATACGGTCTTAGAGATATTTAATACTATATATAAACTAGAGTACATATGTTGTATATGTATTGTGAGAATAATGACGATGATTTAGCGCTAACAGATGTGAATTGCCAAATTTTTCGTTGGTGTATCAAAATTTTTATCAATGCAACATTTTCTGTGTCTATAAACACTTAAAAGAGAAACAGCGACGGCTATATTAAGTATTTCTGAAAATTTATTTATTATTAGACGTTACTTTTAAACATTTTCACTTTAATTAGACTATCGCAGTTTTTTCTTGACTTATCGCCCTATCCGAAGAATAAAGTCACATTCCCTATGCTTATATATGGAACATGTGACTTTGTTCTTCGGATACGGCGATATTTCAACTTAATTATTTCTGCTGTATTAAGGTATCAAGCCGGTTTCAATTTACAAAATGCCAAAACCAAAGGCCTAGTATCAAATTAGAGGAAAATAGTTAAATTCATTTATTACGTTATAATGGTAAAAGTAAATGATAGCCAACTATAAACAATAGTAAATTTTAAAGGTATTATGTTAATTTGTAATGTTAGCAGAGAGCACAAGCAATAAAAAGATGTTCCTAACCGCTTAAAATACTCTAATTACGTATAAAATGATATCGATTTACAAACCTTTCGACTATTACAGCTTTACCACAATCTATTTTATCTTCGACGATTCATTACAAAAAAGAAATCAATTTAGATTAAGAATATTTTGATTTATAATGAAATCAAATTCATATTTAATATTTATGCATGATTGATCGTTTCTTTTCCATTTTACTTTCGTTACTGAGTTAAATATTTAGTCTAAAAACTATATCTATTAGCGCCAAATTATCTCATTGATCTTTGATCCGAGATCCATATGATTTAATAGAATGAAGGACAGTAGAAGTCGAACTGGAACTTCATAAAGTATGAACAATAGCAACACACATTATAATGTAATAGGCCCTCATATTTAAATATTTACATTAAAATGAGAATTGTTTACAATATCTCAAATGCAGACAACATTATTCGAAGATTAGTCAAGAGAATTACTAACGATTAAAATGGGAGTCGGCCGAGAGGACATCGAGAGAAACTTTAACATCATCCACGTAGATAATATTTATATTATTTATATATTATAAAGATAAGCTTAAAGTTTTGGTACTGTGAAATTTATGTGGCGCCATTTCTAATTCAACCCTGTATTGCATAATTTTAAAATATCTAATTTACAACTAATCGTAGTGTATGGTTCTCAAATAGGAGGAAATGCGTACTTGAAGGTTTTATTTTAGGGATGTACATGAAATAAAGTGTTACATATTTATTTCTACACAAAAAATCATTTCAACTTAAAGGAAAGGAAAATGAAAATTTTTATACAACATTTATTCTGTTTCAGTTCCGGTTTCGGTTCAGTTATCCTTTGGTTATTATAGATATATTTTATTATTTCGTCATAAACTCTACGATGCTTACTCGTCGACTCGTAAATATCACTAGTAATGTTAATAATATGTAGGCACACATAAAAATAGCAACAGAACATTCTACAAATAAAACATCTTTTATTTACAAATAATCAATCTATGCAACTTGTCAATATGTTTGCGATCATCATTGCGACCGGTTAGACTTCGTGAAATAAATCATGTTAGGATCAACGTAGGTAAATTTTTCTAAAACAGTTTCAAACGATATAATTATATTACAATTATTAATTATTTTTAAAATATCTATTAACATTAGCTATAATTTTTAAGATCTCAAGTTTCTGATAATCTTCAATTAGGTAAATTTAACAAGACATTAGTTACCTACCTATTTACCGATTGCGGCCGTTTCATAGTTACATACGAACGACTGCCAACTTAATAGAGAGGAGAAAATATTTTTAAAAGTTACCTTAGCCTAGTTCGAATCGATAATCCTGTCTCAAAACAAGATCAAAAGTTCACTTGGTCGGACCAATACTTCAGTCGGTAAAATTGATCAAAACTTTAAACATTCCGCATGCACCACTATAGCCAAAGATTAGGCCTTTCTCTGAGGAATTCTTATTTTACGAAGACACACACCATGGTATTAATTCATCCCAAAAGAAATATTATTGCATCAATTTTCGAATAAAATTTTAGCCATGAAATCGGCCTAATTCATAGAACCTGACCTGCATCTGATCGTACAAACTAAAATTATATTTATATAATTATTTAGTAGAATTATTTATGTATCCACTTATGTCAATTTTTAGTACCTCAATAGTACCAAATAAACCAGTAAAATTGTTTCAGTTTCCTCTTAGCCTCAAGTGAAAATTACCAAGATTTAAAGTTTTCTCTAATAACATTTAAAAGACGTACACGTATAGAGCATACGTTAAGTGGAATAAAATTTACGAAATAGCTTTTTAAAACCAATTTTCTATAAATTTCCCAAAAATTACCCACATATTTATACCTATGGCGGGTGCCAACGTGATTTAACAGTAAAATTTCGAATACCTCAGGCAATGCAACGTCCTAGCACAACTCATACATAATAAAAGTTCGCACACGAAGTTCATTCACACTAAATTATAGCTCGAACACTGCGGCACGTTAGCAGGTGAAGCTTTCCGATTAAAATTGAACTGGGTTTGGTTTAAAAATTATTATTTTTGATATGAGACTTGATATGGTAGAAAGCTTCATACGGTTGGAAACCTGCGGACAGGTATTGATTTAGTATGTTTAATGAAGTTTGGACAGTCACGTTGACAGAGTTAGGAAGAAGTGTAGACCAAGCGTGATGAGAACTGCGATAAGAGGCCTCACACGGGACCCACGGCCGCATGACTGGATTTCGATTTCCTGTAAATAAAGGACACTTTGCTTACTTATTATACTTGATGATAATTTAAATCTATACCTATTATAAAACAAAGTCCCAAAAAGCTGTCTGTCATATGTAATCGGTTATCTCAAAATCTACTGAACGGATTTTTGTACGGTTTTCACCAAAAGATAGTGCAATACTTCCGAATGGTTTAAGTATATAGTACATATCGGTATTATATAAATTGTGTTGAAGATACCGCGCAGTTGTTAAAAAACTTGATTGCTGGGAGCTTCTGTCGTGTGCGCTGCGTAAACCAGCACAGATACACTAAAGTAATGTACTAGAAAATTGTAGATCTATAAAAACACTACAAAAAAGTCCGTCATAGCATGTCTCTATCTCTTATGGTTAACTCACAATAACTACTTTTATGTTTAAAACTTGAATTCTACAAAAAAATTGTGACACGCTGATTTCCACGCGAGCGAAGCCGTTGGCACAGCTAGTTCATTTAAAATTTAATTTGCTGGTCAGCCGGTCTCGTCTTAAGATTAAGACAGGTTCAGAATAAGACAAGACTAGCATATATAATATTAGTTTTTTAGTTCCGTAGTATATACTAACAATTAGGCTTAAGTTTTGTATTAATACTAAGACAGTATGACTCGCTGTTGGTCGATATTAATTCATCATCCTCCTGCCCTTATCCCACTCTAATCGGGGTCGGTACAACATGCTACAAACGTGTTATCGCGTGATTCGGCTACGTATTTTACGACCGGCTGCCTTCCTGACGTCAACTTACCGTAGTCGTATTTTACGACCTCTTGTTAAGAAAGAGGATGGTCTATTCTACTCAACCGGATACCACACGGTGGGTCAACTTACCTTAGTCGCCTTTTACGACACCTCGGTAAGAAATGAGGGCGGTCTATTCTACTCAGCCGGATTGGTATCCGGCGGGTCGACTTACCTTAGTCGCCTTTTCCGGTTGGTCGATATAAATTGTTTTTATTATAGTTAATACTTCCATATTTCTGCTTATCTCGCTTATTTGTAGCGCATTATACAGTGATAATAAAACTTCTGTTTGGTCTCTGTATTTAATCTTTGTATTATAATTATTACAAAGCATCTGAATGGTAAACGTAAACATCACACGAAAAGGCAGGAACAGAAAGGGAAGAAGTTATACATGGACGAATATAATCTTAAGAAAATACCACAGACAACATTATTATTGTTGCTTACAACACATAACTTAGTTAACTTATGTATAGTGATTTATAGAAGCAGGCGTTACTTTGCGGAATTCCATATTACAAGCAATATAACAGAACTAACTACTTTGCTATAATCCGCACGGGTTAGGTGAATGCATGCAAAGCCAATGTGTATGAAGCAGGCAAAATCTACGTACCTTATACATGCAGGACAAGCCACCATATGCACCCCAAGGCGCAATTCACCAGCAACAACGCACACAAAAACAGCACACACACCCACCACCACAATCTCGACGATCGTTTCGCCCCGAAACCGAAGCATCATCAGGAGGATGATGCTTCTCCTTCTCTCTGTGCTTCTCTTTCTCCTCCTGATGATGCTTCGGTTTCGGGGCGAAACGATCGTCGAGATTGTGGTGGTGGGTGTGTGTGCTGCTTTTGTGTGCGTTGTTGCTGGTGAATTGCGCCTTGGGGTGCATGCGGTGGCTTGTCCTGCATGTATAAGGTGCGTAGATTTTGCCTGCTTCATACACATTGGCTTTGCATGCATTCACCTAACCTAAGTCTTAATACCTCGGGGTGATAAGAGACGCAGGCAGCAGGCCGGCGGCGAGGCAGAGCGCGCGGCGGTCGCCGACACGCGGTACGCACGCCCGCCTCGCGCGCTCGCACGTCTAATCGCTTGGCACCGCAAGGGCACAGAGTGTCAACTACCAGCAGGATTAGGTTGCTGTGTGGAATCTTTTGAACACTGAATGGCCTGTGGACAATTCCTTCATGCTATTCACCTGTTAGGTCAGCTCAAATTTTTAAGGACATTGTGTCTTATGTGGTACGTTTTAGCAAGTTAGTGGCCCGTTGGCGCTGTGGGTAGTGACCCTGCCTTTAGCTCCACGGGTCGCGGGTTCGATTCCCGCCGAGGGCCAACATTTTCTGTAAACAAATTGTTGGTTCTTCGAGCCTGGGTGTGTATTTGTATTTAAGTATGTATTTAAACTTATATATGTAGTATATCTACCAGTTGTCCGTCACCCATAACACAAGTATTAAGTTACTTACTTTGGGGACTGACGACCGTGTGTGTAAATGTCCCATATATTTATTTATTTATTTATTTAATTGCTATTTTTCGTACACCTCATTAACCGCAATTAAATTTTATTATTTTATATAAGTTTCTATATAAGCTATGACATATAAACAACGTATTTATGGAATGCTAACAAAAGTCCTTCGTTATCTAGAGAGGGACATTAAGCTGAGACCGATTACGCTCCTCCGTTAAGGCAGACTTTCTTACATATTCTTCTTTACCATAAAACATTACATTTTTCAAATAACCATTCTAAGTTCTTAGAATTACCTCAAAAGCGATTCGTAAGATTGGAAGATGGGAAATACATGGTTATTAAAACTTACCTTTCACAACCTGAATTGTGGCAATTTGTGAGTTTTCCTTTCAAGGGTTGGGCAGCATTGAGTCTGGTGGACTGCAGGGTAAACAATTCTGCGCTAGTGTCGCAGGGTCTCACGGCGGCAGACCTTGCAGCCTCGCGGGGCGGCTCTCGTGGCGGGCCGGGACTCGGTGCTGGTATATCGCGCTTATCTGAACCACCCAAACCATCGATAATGATCTCGTAGGTCCCACGATCCCGATCCAAGTCGTCCTCGTTCTCTTGGTCTTCACTTTCGTAGTCCTCGTAATCTATATCAAATGATAATCTATACTTATTATACAACAAAGTCCCAAAAAGCTGACTGTCTGTATGTGATTGATTTTCTCAAAATCTACTAAACGTATTTTTGTACGGTTTTCACTAAAAGATTTTCGGAGACTTTCGGATGCTTTAGGTAAATAGTACATACCGGTATTATGTAAATTGTGTTTAAGAGATCGCGCAGTTGATAAAAAACTTGCTTATTGAGAGTTTTAGTCGCGTGCGCTGCGTAAACCAGCAGAGATACGCTAAAGTAATGTAGTAGAGAATTGTAGATCCATAAAATACTACAAAAAAGTCTGCGATAGCATGTCTCTATCTCTCACGGTTAACTCACAATAATTTTTGGATTTTTTTTTTGGAGAAATATTAGCACAAAGGATAAGTAAAGCTTCTTTTATAAAACAGATAGAATTTAGATATAGACGGATAAATAGAGAAATCTGTTGCAAAGCAATGGAAACATTCAATTAACATATCAATAATAATATTTATTTATAGTTGAAGAAAATAAGTTAGTGTTTAATGCTACAAATAAATAATATTTCAATTACATTGCTTACTACCTATTTCTTCTTCTGCGTAAGGATGCGCTCGCCCTTCTGCAGTTTCCCACAAGGGAAACCAGATTGCTATCAAATTTGCCACATATCCACCGAGCCAAGATAAAGGCTTCATAGGCGTTAACTTGTTTGAGTGTCCACTAAAAGGGTTCCTAGAATCCGGACACCGCCCTTGATGGTCATGTACTGTGACTTTTTTATATATCCTGTCTTGAACAAGCGAATCCATTATAGTCCCATCAACTTGTCCAAAGAATCGACCGGTCTGTGAAGCGTCTTCTGATAAAATTATAAAACCGTTGTCGTCCAAAATGTAGCAGTCCAATTCGTCGCCAGCGCAGGTCTTTTTACAGACACTACCGGCTGTGCACTGCAAGGAAAATTTAAGCACAAAATAAATAAAAGTGAACTATAAAATAGAGATCCCAAAATAGGAATTACTTACAGTCGATGTGACGTTCAAGAAATGTTTGGCAAGGGAATCCAGTTGAAAATGGAGTCCTACTACTGCAGCTGGAGCATGATGTGCCCTGGATTTGACAAACACTGCATGAGTAGCCAATACTAGGGGAGGTTTTCCGGAAAAATCATCAGCCTCGCTGCCATCCCGGAAGGGAACGGAAAAGACGAAACTTTCTGGTTCAATAGAATGATGTTCTACTGCACGACGGTACCATTCTGAGTCGATAGCACGTGCATATTTTTCGCTGAAGTGTCTGAAAAAAACAAATTTATGATGATATGATTTAGCTGATGAGAAAATCTAAATAGACCTCAACAAAACCTTATACAAGATGGGACCTTAAGTTCCTTATCATCGCATAATATGCTATTGTTTTAGAAAAACAAAGACGAGCAAATACATACGTTTCAGAAGAGTCCGCCGACCTTGAACTATTGATATTTTCCGTCCATTTCAGTAATCCGCTTCTCGTTGCAATAAATGATAGAGTAACCACGAACTTGTGAAATCGACCTTGCCTGTAAAGATATTAACGATGAGTTTTCGGGAGCAATTAATTGATATCTTTCGTTTACGTTAACAAAATTAGGTGTGTATATGTGTGGGACGATTATATGAAATCATCATCATATCGATCTTATGAAATAAGTGTTATGTAATAGTTTATATATAAACATACATATGTGTGTGTTTTGTAACAGGACAAAGCATCTTCAAGGTAAATTGAAGCGAAACATATAAAAGTAATATCATTACAACACAATATGTTATAATTTAGTATCAATTAACTCAGGTAATAAATAACTCAACCATCAAAATGCTTTGTTAATTTGATTTCTCCATATAATGGACCAAAAGGGGTACAGGAAAGTATGTATAATATAATCTCTTACAAGAACATAACATAAGTATTACACAAAATGTATCAAAGAAAAAAAATCTTTTTACGCTTTTCTTTCTTCCTTCTTTTTTCTTTCTTTCTAAGTTTCCTTTTATGTTAGGTACTAAATGATACAATAGAATCAGATATGATACAGTTCTTGTATAAAAAGGATCCACGATAGTATGATTTCAATTATAGATATTTAATTTTATAATGAAAGGATTATATGTATAAATATTGTGTTCATTTAATGTATAATAGTCAAAACATTCTTAAACATATATATAAATAAGAAAAACGGGTGAACAATCCATCATCCAAGCAAGCTAAAACCTGTTAAATGTAATGTAAAGTAGGCATTAAATTTAATTTACCTGGGTCCCTGGAAGCTACAAACGTAATGAAAAACAATACGCCGTGTTCACTAGATTTGGTTATAAGTTAGCTACCTGAAAAGGGAATTTTCATGTACACTAGTATATGAAAATTTCGTTTTCATATACTTGTGTCCTATACGAATCGTTTTCCATTGATGAGATGAAAATGTCGTTAATTAACTTAGCTTATTTTTAGCTATGTCGACTAATCGATGTCATTGAAACGCTGAAAAGCCATATTGCCACACATTTTTATAATTATTTTATGCAAGGAAACATCTAGCCTCTATTGAATTGCAAGGAAAATGCCGCCTAAATTAATAGGAGGAATATGAACATTCACGCTATTTATAAACTTGTAAGAATTGTACGTAAATAACAAATTCCAAAATGGTTATGGATGGGCTACAAAGGAAGCCGTCAATTTACACACATCTGGGGTTTTAATAAAAAAAAATATAGCTTCTAAGGGCTGTTTAATGCATCACACACCGTTTCTAATCTACGAATTACGGATTTTATAGATTCTTCATGTTTCTATCTTCTTTTAAAAATCTAATTATTATCTACGCGAAACAATAGAATGCAGATTTCGTTTTTACGTTACCTTGTTAGAAGTGCCATTAATGTTGCTATCGGGCTATTGTGTGACAAACACATAGAAATTAGTGATCGAAATAAACTTAAAATAAAGTGCGTCGGCATTTTAATTATGTTCTAAAAGTGCAAAGTTCCATGCAAAATTTACAGAATTTTTCAGAGTATCAAATATTTTTATCTTTCATCAATTATATAATTGTGTTGCAGATTTATATTGGCTGATTATTTTAGTTGGGAATTTTCCTTCCGATATGGGACATGCTAGACATAAATTGATTACTTACTGGTTGTGATGACTAGCATGTCCAGAGTGAGCGTCCAATTCTTTGATTACCATAGCATCACGGACCAGCGACTGAACTAATGTTTTATCACCTATAAAATATAAATTTATTCTCAAGAAAAAGACAACATTGAAACATAATTTTATTTACACATTAATATAAAAAAGTCTCAAACAACATTTTCCAATATCGGTTTATTTACAAAAGAAAAGCACGAAATTATTCCGTCGGTCCGGGTCCATTGCAGGTCACCAATTCGACTAGATCACACGATTGCAGGCCTACCATGAACACTTATTGCGACTCAATTAAAGACATAAACGACGACCGCGAACTGCTTTCTTTTCGTACCATGAAGTGTGAATTGCATTCGGGTCGTAATGTTTGAAAAGGATAACGTTATATGAACTATAGATAACACTGTCTCTTTTACTCACATGTTCTTAGGACGAATTCCGAACGCTTATTCGACAACGACTTAAAGTGTGCGTCTTTAAGACGTCATGGCATGAAAAAGCAAAAAAAAATGGTTTCCGTCTTCAATTGAGTCGCAATAAGAGTTCATGCTGATCGAATTTGGGAAAATGTATAGATTTTGTAAACCTATATTGCTGATCGGCCATTTATAATTGACGTCAATTGGAAATTATTAAGTCGGCAACTGCAAGTGGTACTCGACAACACAAGTGGTTTGTGTGAATTTGGATGACACGGTATTGATGATTAGGATTGTAATAGCTTGTCAGCGGATTTTGTCAGATAACTGTCCGTTGGTTTCACTCACAATAGTAAGCGTCGCGGTCCTGTTTCTTGTGCGCATTGTGCAGCGTCAATGCGCGCGCTCGAAGCGACATCCACTTCCAGGCTGGTCTGCCGGCACGAGTCAAAAAATGCAGCAGTTGCTCTTCAGGCGAGTTGAAAGTTAGTTCCGATGTTGATGCATATTCGCAGTAAACCCTAAAAATAATAGTTTTAAATATTCATAGTTTTCTATCTGTATTCATATGTTTTCCCGATCGGATTTGTATTTAATACTACTGGTACCCGCAGCTTTATTTACGCCAATAAAGCGTTTAAGTATCCTCAATAACAATGTGTTTTTTCCCAGGTCCCGAAACAAAAACTGAATTTTTTGGTCATCGGTTGTCGGTTCAGTGGAGTAGCCGTGAAAGCTTAGCAGGCAGCCAGACTCTCGCATTGATAATATTTATATAATATTTATTTGAGTACGGTCATGGTTCCAGTATTTGTTGAAGAAGAAAGGTTTTATTATGTAAGTTCGATAACACTGCTACGTTGAATGTGTATGTATGTTGTGTTGAATAGTACCATAAGTCTTGATCTGAAGATGGATCTTAATATCCTTAGCCTTAAAGTCCAACGAAATACGAAGTACATCAATCAATGGTAGGCGATCACAATCTATGACTCGCAATTTCAATTTATTCAAGTTAGTATGCGTATATTAAACTATTTATAAATATAAAAATATTTTGCTATAATCGTGATAAATCAGCAATATTTATATAATTTTGATATAATTAAGCGTTTTATATAATTCTCGTAAGCTTTTTTACAAAAGGTTTTTTCCACTTCGGATTATAGTAAAATATTCTACCACAAATTGCGATTCATGGCGTTTTTTTAGAAATTAAATGCAACTGCGTTGCAGATATCATACCAATCTGGGTGAATTTTCCAATTGTCTCCTTTAAAATATTCGGTAACTGCATGAAAAGAAAACGAGAAATTAAAAAAAACATATTACTTTTTTTAACTGATTCTATCCAAGAAGGTCAGATATCAGATATGTATTACATATCACGGTCTTCAAACCTTAGAGGGGTTTTAACATTCATACACACATCTACGTACGATCCGTACACCGTAAACCGTGATCCGTTTACGTCTCGTCATACGGTTCGTACACCGTAATCCATTCACAACGAGTCGGTGAACAATTGTAGTAAAATCAAATAACAGTGAACTACAAAAATTGCATTCTTATTGATTGGACGCCAACGAAATCAAACTTACAAAAAGTTACGGTCTCTTTGTATTACACTGTTGGGCATAGGCCTCTTCTCTCTAGTATTTGGAGAGAAAAGTCGGAGGTTACCCACCACACTGCTCCAATGTGGCTAAGCTACATATGTTCCCCAGAATTCTGAAGAGATATGCAGGTGTCCTACACCAAAAAGCGTTGTGATAATTTTCAAATATCAATTAGACATAAATTTTAATAGAAAACCCATTGATGTCTGCCCGGGAGACCTTATGATCGAAAGACTCGCTCGGTTTCAACGCTAGGCCATCACAGCTTAATTTCAAAGTCAAAATTTCAATATATATAATTATAGTATTACTTACCATTGATGGGACTGTGCTTTATCTCCTGCTCGGCCTGCAGTTCGTACATACCATAGCCGTCTGGTAGCACTGCGGCCAGAGAATACGGCGTTCCATCGACGGGGCTATAGAAATATCGTTGGCGACGAGTTGCTACCCGTCTCATACCCTCATATTGAACTTTAACACCCATCTCTGTCTCCCCTTCACGCTGTTCTATCATGTCGTGCCGCAACTGAAAAAAAGGTTTATATATTTTTTTATGTCCTTGTTCATAAAATACATCTGAAATATGTTGTATCTTGTACCAAGAAATGTAAAAGAAAATCTTGACTTAGCTCTAACGCATAATGGCATGACAAAATAGTTTAAACTAATGTCTATTATTATTATCTTTCTTTATGGTCTGTAAAGCGCAATTAGGCGTCAATCACAATTTTTTTTTCAGCATATATAATATACAAATTTAACATTATGTTTTCTAAGCTTCTTAGCTCAGAGAGTACAGCAAGATTATTTTTGTCGCTAATTTATCCGAATTCGTGGTCATGAGCAACAGCTCGATTTTACGTAATGAGATGAGGTCATGAGTTGATTATGAATACCACATATAAACATGTAAAATGCCATTATAAACATGTTTACTAATAAAATCAATTGCATAACAATTTATACCAAGTATTATACCATTTCAGATATCTTTTCTATTAAAAGTGCTCACGTTGGCTTTCATTTTGATTACTAATTTCATGTAAAAACTATTAAATTCAGTCTTTTTTTTAATATTTTCTTTTAAAATATTTAAAAATGGTTATCTGTTTTTACATCTCGGTTAATTCTCTTCAGATGATAAGAGGGCCTTTTCGCAACCTTTTTCGCACAAAGAAACAATTAGCGATTCAACGGGGAATTTTTTCAAAATTCATTTGATTCGTATAGCACTAGCGTGAAAGTAATTTAGGATAGATATAACTTGTTTATTTTCGTTATAAACAAAAAATGGGTACTTACTTCATAAAGTAACGAACTGAGGTTAACTTTTGCATTTTCATCGTAATCTACGAGAAGTTCCACATCTGTGAGATCGACACTCGAGTAAAGAGGTCGTAACGTCTCCGTATACTGTAATAAATGATTCTATATTCAATGAATGATGAATCCATATTCAGAATAAACAGAATTATTCGATATTATTATTAAACTTATTTAAAATAGTTAATATATAGATACCGGAAGTTCCTGCCGTGATAATGTCGTGAAGAGAGCTCATGAATAAGTGCCCCGGACGGGTTCGAAAGTAGTCGGGCTAATCCGATAAAATTAGACGTGAGTTAGAATAAACTCACGATAGTTTAAATTTTAAAATTAATTAAAATATACTTAAATTAAATATACAAAATTTGGGATCGATTTTGTAAAAAAGTTTTTATAGAGAATAAGAATATCTATTATGATTTAAATGAAAGTTTTTAATGTACGTTATAATCCAAACCTAATAAGGAAAAATTAAAAAACTGTGTATGTTCTGAATTAAAAAATATAATAAATGGTGCTTTTATGCTCTTCAGAGAGTCGGGCTCTATGTTAAGTGTAATATTTCGCTTACCTCCTCGTTCGTATGCTGTAACAGAGGGAAGATATTAAAATTATGATGTTGTTACTATAATATGTATAATATATTTATATCATATACAATTGAAGGATATATAGACTTACCAAAGGCCTTAAATCAGGATGATACAAGACATGCCCGTTGTTATCCAGCATAAAAGAATAGCCGTTCACTCCCAACTGTGAAAAATAAATCTGTGAATTGATATGAAAAGCAAAGGCAAGTTAAAATGTTGCTAACCATAGATATTATACATTATTCCGCGTGTTGGAAATGAAAACATATGGAAATCTCTTTTTTTTAGAATTGTCTAATGCTGTTAGCCCTAATTGCTTTGACAGAGTCACCTGAAAGACGGGCGAGCGCAAAAATTTCGCACAAAACCAAATTTTAATATACTAATATATAGATATTAGTATATTAAAATTTGGTTCAAGTTTATTGTATTAATTTAATCTCCATGCAATTCATTCTAATTTACAGATTTTAATTAGATCACTTTAGAAGTTATATCAGAGTATTAAGTGACTTTACCTTATATGGTGGTACGAGCTTCTTTATTTGATCGACAGGAACATCAGTACCAACCACGCCAAGTAAATTAGCTTCTCTTTGCTGAAAAACAATATATTGAAAAGCGTACAAATAAATAAAAGACCAGTTGATGCAACCGTGTATTCGTTAGCCCAGAATAATCGAGAAAACAACGTACAGATGTCACATTGCCCGCGATAGTGTTGCTTAATTTATTGACAAAAGTAATAATAAAATTATTTTGCTATAATCCGCGATAAAGTAAATATAATTATATAATGCTAAATGTATAGTGCATTATCCGTTTTTCCGTTAAATTTATCATCTTCCTACTACCCTTATCTCACTCTAAGCGGCGTCGGCAAAACATGTTATAAACATGTTGTCAAATGATTTGGCTACGTATTTTACGACCAGCCGTCTGCCTGACGTCAACTTACCTTAGTTAACGTTTACGACACCTCGGTAAGAAATGAGGGTGGTCTATTCTACTCAGCCGGATACCACACGGCGGCCGATTTTCCGTCAAATTATTGATCTGAATATAATATAAATATAAAGCAGTAACTAATGTATATTTGTTAAGAACTGATAATATCCTCGTCGCTTTTTGATTTTTTTTTTGAAAAATTTGTAACAGTAATAAAGAATTTATTTATTTTATTTATTTATGTAGTGTAACTTCTATTCATTCTTCAGGCTATCCCATCTCCATTTTAGACTGTCTGTACCATATAGTATATAAATGATTATTTCATATTCAATGATAAAACGGATGTTATCAAGTCAGCAAATAATATCAGCAAGTCTGTAATAAAGCTAAAAAATGGATGTTTAATGAACTAGAAATACCGTGTGGTTTCTTCTATCAAATATAGGAGCCGTTACGGATGTCATCAGTTGACCCATTCCATCATCGTCGAGGTTGCTACTCTGTAGAGAAGAGTTTTTAAAATTCATTGAATCTATACCAATATCATAAAAGCGAAAGTCTGTCTGTATGTCTGGTACACTTTCACCCTGAATGAATGAATTAATGATAATTCTTTTATTGCATACCACAAAAAATACATTATCTATACTTATTATAAAACAAAGTGCCAAAAAGCTGTCTGTTTGTAATCGATTTTCTCAAAATCTCGTGAACGAATGTTTGTACTGTTTTCGCCAAAAGAAAGAAAAGTGCAATACTTCCGGATAGTTTAGGTAAATAGTACACATGGGTATTATGTAAATTTGGTTGAAGAGATCGAGCAGTTGTTAAAGAACATGCTTGCTGGGAGCTTTAGTCGCGTGCGCTGCGTAAACCAGCAGTTTTACGTCAAAGTAATGTAGTAGAGAATTGTAGACCCATGATAATACTACAAAAAAGTCCGGGATAGCATGTCTCTATCTCTTATGGTTAACTAACAATAATAACTTTTATGTTTAAAATTTGAATTCTAGAAAAAAATTGTGACACGCAGGTTCCACGCGGGCGAAGCCGCTGGCACAGCTAATATATATATAAAGAAGAAAGTATGTATGTTCCTTTTAAACTCCGAAACGGTTGAATGAATGTAATAAAATTCTCCGATTGACCCAACAGATAATCCTGTAAAGTGTGGTAGCGATAGGGATTTTAGTGAGTTTTATTTCGAGTAAAAGTTGAAACCAGACTCAGCCCATATCTATTTCATGTCGTTGGCATAATCCATAACACCATATTATCCTGTAATGTATATTGAAGTGTTCGCACCCTTCCACCGACGTAGACAGGACTCCAATGGACCGGATGCATTGTCTGGTACATGACCATCGGCCGCGCTAGGACTTCCACGAAGTGTAACACTTTGGGACGCACTTCATCATGGTCGTTTATAGTCACGTGGAATCCTGAAAATAATTTAATTGGCGTATGTTATTTCTGATTCAATAAAAACGTTAAACGTTTTTATATTATGTATCCATACTTATATTATACAGCTGTGATAACCCGGCATTGAGATTGTGTGGTTCTCTAGAGAGGGTCACAGGTTCACATCCGAGGTAAGCACCAATGAGTTTTTCTGTTAAAACTAATTTCTAATTGAAATTCATCACATGCTTTTCAGTGAAAGAAATAATCATGCGGAAACCAGCATATCTCTAGAGAATTCTGGGAATATGTGTAACCTACCAATCCCCATCGGAGCAGCGTGGTTGGTGTCAGCTCCAACACTTATCTTCAAAAAAAACGGAAAAGAGAGTCCGATACCCAACAGTGAGATAGTAATAGTAAATGTGTAAGTCTCTACTTGTGTTTGATGCGTAGCTCGTGAACCTTCGTTCAGCAACGGACGTCGAACGGTTGAATAAGAATAAAAGGTATGAAAATTGGAAAATACGTTTTAAAAATACCTAGTTTCCAGTTGTTGCTATATTTTACTATATTATAATCACGAGTTTTGGATATAATAGTTATCTTTATTTATGATAAAAGCTAGAGAAAAGCTTTTATTTAAGCTTTGCAATTTTGTCGTGGAGTCTATCTCCTGATGATGCTTCGGTTGCGGGGCGAAACGATTGTTGAGTTTGTGATAGTGAACGTGTGTAGTGCTTGTGTATTGTGGTGGCAGTGGTGGAGGTTAGTGCATGTGTTTTTACGAATCCTGCATGTAACGGGTATGAAAAAACGGATAGTCCACTATACATATTTCATTTTAGCACTATATACATTTTCTATTTACTGTATAGCGGATTATAGCAAAATAATTTTATTATTACTTTTGCTTTTATTTAACTTGCAATGTATGTCTGTGAAGGTGGAATCTTGCAAGTTAATGATCCACTTCCCGGTGTTCGATTGAGCTGAAAATTTACATACTGGTCCAGTTCTGATGACAATGCATGTTTATAATATGATCTGATGACCTTCTAGCATCGGCTCCAGACGAAGGAACTCCTCAACGGTTAACAGTAGAGATATAAAATTTTGTTAATAGCTTGTGTTAAAAGTTTTTTTTAATTAACTTGTTTTTGTATAAGTACGTTTTGTAAAGCAATCTCACCTTTGTTATTACAAGCCATTTCCTTCATAGTCTTTCCTGTAGCTGCGTCGCCGCCAACACGGTATGTGAAAATGCGCACCGGCATATGAGGCCAGTTCCAGGCTCTGAAGACTGCCGTCACGCCGGCCGCGCCGCCACCACCTCCTACCACAGCTATAGCTTGGTTGCATTGACAGCCCTGACCCGTCCTATTGTACTGTGAAGTGAAACGCATAATTACATAATAAACAATATAAGGCGTTACTTTACGTTACTCTGTGTAGATCCAAAATACAAAGCCAATTTAGAAATTATTGTTCTTCTATATATATATATGAGTTTTTTTTTTTCTTTTTAGTTTTTTTGTTTTGCATTTTAACTTTTTCTTTTAAGTTTTTGTATTTGTTTTAATTAATAGTGGACAATGAACCGTCCCGAAAATGCTGTGTACATCTATAATTGGTGCATGTATGAGACGTTTTCTTATTTTTGTATGTAGCCTAATGTTCTTAATAAAAATAAAAATAAAAGTTGCTGCTAAACTTGCTTTGCGAATTTATCGTGGAGTCTAATCTCTTCTTAATGCTTCAATTGTTGGGCGGAACGATTGAAGAGATTGTGATAGTAAAGTAAGTGTAGTGCTTGCGTATTGTCGTGTTGATGTAGGTTTGCGTTTGCGTTTTTACGAATCCTGCATGTATCAGGTATGACAACGGATCATTACTTACTATTTTTGCTTTACTTATTAGTATACGTGACAGGAAGAAAGATGGGTACTTAGATAGTCTAACAGCAAATTTGTGTACTATTGCAACAGCCCCTTTTCACCTTAGCGATAGTCCACAGTATTCAAATCCGATTTAACGGGTTACATATAAGCCAACAATTGGTTGAGATTCTTATAATGAATCACTTTTAAATACCAATTTAATTACGTTTACCATAATGTCTATTTTAAGTTTACCATATTATTCAGATGTAGTTTATTCAGAAAATTTCCGTACATTTCCGGAGTTTGAATTCGCGAACTCTTGCTACAGTTTTTTTTAACAGTGACCAAAGAAGTCTAGTTGATTAGATTGCCGATTTTAGGAGAACATATTTTTATAACCATGTAGACATTTAATTTGAATGATGACTTGGATTGATTTACACGGATGATAACAATCCTTATCCATGGTAGAATTTATTGAATTTCCTTGCCACTGCTTCAGCATTAATGGGATACGGAGCATTCGTGGATTTTTTTCCGTTAAAACTGAAAGAATTGCTCATACGATTTAACATAATAAATTCTAGTTAAAATATCCAAAGTCCTATAAGTGATAATGATTATTATTAATAAAATAAGCAAATTGGAAATGATGTATTCATAAAATAATAATATATTACAAAAGTTCCAAAGATTATATTATAGATCATTCTATATAATAAATCATCATTTTTTCAACATCTAAACTAAACTCACAAAATAATAAAAAAGTATTTTCGCTTCAAATATCAAACTTTACATGGCCAGTCAAGAAGACGGAGGCGTTATTGTACATATTATAAAACCAATTCTTATACCCGGTAGAGAATCTCAAAGGCCGAGGTGAGAGCGCCGGTTAAATTGGCCGCACCGCCGGTAGCTTCGGCGGACCACACGGCGCTTTTAAGCTCTCGTATTGTTTCAGGGACGGCCTGGAAAGAAAATCTATTTTTAAAAGAAAAGCTTAATACCTTTCAGATGGTTTCAAGAAGGCTAACAGGCAACAAAGGAGGTCAATATTTCATTCATACAACTCGAGTACGTAGTGTGATACATAAAATTATTTTCTATTTTATTTTGTGAGGTAATGTATGTACATAATTTCATTATTTGGTTGCTGTTTTAGCTCAGAGCTTTGCTGTTCTAATCCGCACATAAAATATTCGTATAGTAATAAGATAACAAAGGAAGTTAATATTATTTTCATCATAAAACTACTACATAATTTTGTTTTTCTTAATAAATGTTGAGAGACCGGCTATACTCACGTCTTATTTTATCGGATGAGCCCGACTAGTTTCAAGCACATACGGGGCTCTTATTCACGAAATCTTTACGCGGCGTTATCACGGCGGGAACTCTTTTGGGAATTTGTTTTTGTTTTTTCTTTTATAGGGTTCATATAATATATCAAAATATTCCTTAAAACTTTTCTTTTAAGCAACAATATAATTTTTACACTTTACAGTCGGGATGTCATAATAGTGTGATCCAACACCACATATTGTCTTTTTTACTTAAAAAAAAGAAAAGACAATAAAACAAAAAGTAAGTAATTAATATAATCGAGAATCGATTATTAAGATCTATTGCAATAAAAAGAATTATAGCTTATCATGAAAATCGATAGTAATTTTACAAGATTAAAAACTTCTGTAGAAGATCGAGATGAAATTGAGCAGTTGCATTAAAGTATATAAATGCATGTCTTAGTTATCGTTTATATAATAATATATATAATATATGTAAAAAGTGAAGTAAAGTAGCGGCCTGTTACAATCCCACTGCTGGGAATAGGCCTCCTCTCTCCTTTCTGAGGAGAAGGGTTGGAGCTAAGACCTACTACGCTGCGCCAATGCGGATTGGTAGGTTACACATATCTCCACAATTCTCTAGAGATATGCAGGTTTCCTCACGATATTTTCCTTCACCGAAAAGCGTGTGATAAATTGCAATTATTATCAATTAGACACATGAGTTTTACTAGAAAAACTCATTGGAGCCTGCCCGGGTTTGAACTCGTGTTCCCCTTGAAAGAGTCGCACGGTCTCACCGCTGGGTCTATCACAGCTTATTATAATAATATATGTAAGAACAAGAAAATTATTAATATTATCAAAGCCAAACCTTTGAGTTATAATCAAGGCAATGACGTTAAATGAAAAGTAAAATGTTTTCAAGTTCACACACATTTGACATACAGGAAAAGGTAGAGCGCATCGAAAGAGTTACGTGAACTAAGACACTTTCTGTTGCTCGCTAAACGTGAGGGGTCAAGGATTTGTGTCACGAATCCATTTAAATGTACGACAGTCAGGTACTTTCCGGCTGGCAGTGACAGTTGAAATATTAACGCAAATAATTTTTAAAATTTAAAATAAACTAGCTTCTGCACACGACATTGTTAACTCTACAGATTGAATGCATATAATGTACATGTGAATCTACTAGGTGAACTCTAAAGTATTAAAGATATTGGATATATATATATATAATCATTTGTACGGCGTTTCTACACGATTTCAATAACCGTATATGTCCAAATTAAAGTAAACTTTAGTATGTCATCATTGTTAATGTATAAGTCTAGATATAACAGTTTATGAAATTTATTTCATTCAAAGTACAACAATATTGTAAAGAGAATGGTTGCTGAAAAGAGACGGCATATTCAACAGCGATTTATTTTAATAAATCTTATAATAGAGCCATATGTACATAGTTGCCTGTAATATTATTTTACACTGATCGACGTAGACGGACCGACTCTTTAGATTTTTTTTTAATCTCCTATGAGTTCCAATAAATAAATTAACATAATGTGTAAGACGGATTATACAAAATTGTTTGTAAATACCTCTGAAATTCTGACCTCGCCAAATAAATACGTCTGTTTAGTTTACATTATGGAATAAGCTTTATAAGTAAATTTACACTATTACTGCCTTTGGGTAACGCCATGTTTCGACCTCGCGATGAATTTGCGGTCTCAATTTAGCCGTCAAAAGCTTAACTAATTTTCTTCGTAGCACGGAGCATAATGTTTTTCAAATAAACCATTGTTGTTAATATCATATTTTAATTTAACGTAACTATCTGCGCCGCCCACTTTCAGATGCAATGATAAGGTCACGTGAAAATTGAAAAATTGTATAATTATTGACGAAAATCTTTTCTTAATCTATCTATTACTCTAGTAGATAATTAAAACATTAAGAAAGAAAAATTTATAAAAAAAATGTTCTACTAACGCTGAACAATTCAAAATGTTTCTTCGTGACATCTCAAGGACGTACTTTTGTATTCAAAATGCGCCCTACGATACAAAATATCCAGTTAGTTCTTGGAGGCAATAAATAATGAATATAGATCCTCTTTTCAAGAGTGATCGCTTTTGGCTCGCTTCTGCTCTGTTAATTTAAATTTAGTCGGTTCTGACATGATTTTTACCAACTATATTTCTTATTAAAGTTTCGTAATTTATCTGAAGTTGTGAAAAGAAAATACATATTGAGAATCTAAAACTAAAAAGTGTTTAAATATCAAATGACCTACCATATGTATAATTAAAAAAAAGCAATATTAGGTACCCTAGTTAATTTACATAAATAATACCAGGCGTGAATAACTTAACAAGTAAAGACGCATATTTTCAGGGCAGCCATAAATAAGATTACGTTTAAGAGAGGTATATAAATATTTACAACTTTACAAGCGACGTGAAAGATTTAGCAACTTCACTGAAATATAAACTATATAAATTACGCAATCTATACTTTATCTATAAACACATAATTATAAATCATATAAAAGGACGTAAGTTGACTTATCCACATATGCACGCCTGGTACCGATGTTATGTTATATACACAATATTATTTTAGAAATTATAAGGGGAGATAAGAGCTTCAATTTGTCAAGAACTTGAAAATTGAACTTTTCACTTAAGAACAGTGTAGTCTTAAAAGTACCTAAAATGTACCATCGACGTGCGTGGATAGACTGAATAATCGACGAATTTCATGAAACGTTTTGCTGTGAAGAGACGTATTTATGTATTCACAAGGCGTTTTATATTGAAAATATTCGTTCAGTTCCGGAGAATGATGCTTAATGATCATTGATCTTCTATAGAGTTCATTTTTTTTAAAGAATTTCGATTGAGTAATGATCACAACATTGAATTTAATATTGTGTATAATTAAAATTATTAATTTAAAAAATATATATATAATAAATAATACATTTTTATTTTATATTTAGTTATGCTAAAAGTGAATAAGCAATATTTTTTGAATGGATATTTTGCAAAGAATAGATACATTTATTGTCTCATGTTTTAGGTAAAAACGTTCCATATGCAATAAAAAAATAAATTATAATGTTGGCACCATTTCCTGCTACCTACTAAATTGTTTTTTTATTTTTAAATTTAAATCGTCACTAGGTACGTGAATAATATCACATTTATAAATAAAGCGAATTATTTTATGCGTTTGCCGAAAATTACAAATTGACAAGAAATGATCTAAACTAAAAAAACCTTAGATTAGATCATTTCTATAATATTAGATTAACATGTATACCTAAGGTATACCTGTTAATTTAATATTCGCAAGAAAATAATTTGATACACAGTACACATTACTAAGATTAAGAACAGGTTCATGTTATTACATGAACCTGTGTGAAAAAAACTTACTATAGTAAAGTTTTTTTGTACTAACGGTTGGAGAGTTATCGTTCTGTATGAGATAAAGCTTTATTATTCTTTTGATGTATTAAGGTTTAATCAGTTATTTGTATTTCTTTTTTAATGGATCGCGACATTAAACCACGTTTGATTGAATCCATTAAGGCGTGTACACATTGAGCTGATACGCATCAGGCACGCAATATATGCATTTACTTAATTTTTTCTTCAAAAAAGTCGGTAGTGATTAAATGAAATCTGAATAACATAACGGTGAAAAGGGTAATATGAAATTTCCCTAGTGTTAATTTTTCATTACCGGTACAATTCGCGAGCATCTAGTTCATGTAAAAATTGAATAGAGAAGATACGATAATATCTGGAACTGGGCTATATAATGACGTAAAGCTTGTCCGTAGGCAACACTTGAGAAAAACTATATCAAAGAGTAGGCCTCCATCGAAAAAGAAGAACAATTTATACCATTTCTATCAATTCATAACTTAAAAGGAGGATTTTGTGTCCCTCTGTCCCACGTTTAATCACCAAATTGATTCTAAACGCGAAAACCAATTTCATTGCAGATCCTTACCTATTTAATATAGGTATTTTAATAGTTAAGTTTAAACACAATTTCGTTTAAATAATTATATGCTATCCAAGTAATTTTACATACCTATATTAACATTATATTACCAGCAGTTGTCGATTGAAGTTGACGATTCAAAAGCACTTGTTTACAAGTTTACTTGAATAAAGAATATTTTGAATTTGAATTTGAATTTAAATAACAAAAGAAAAGGATTGAACTTACATACTATGTATAAAGATCTAAAAGTCGTTATATACGGAAAAGACCTACATTATTTCATGCTGCAGAACAAATAATCATTACTAGCATAGTGAAGAAGAAGTTATATTATTAAACACGATCATTCCTCGCTTCTTATATAATTAAAACCGTAACTGTAAAGAAAAATTCATATACAGAAATAGGCGAACTTGGTGTTCCGATAACCTTTCAAGATTGCTTCGATAATTCCAATCTCGCAACAAGTCTAACTCGTCATTTGGAATACTCGACGTCTGCAAGTCGAAGCAAAATTACTTTATCCTTGATATTTATTAAATTATTTAGGCCATTTCCTGCACAAATTGGTGACTTTCTATAACATTATTAAATTAAATTACATTCTTATCTTATAAAATATGTCATGCCATGTTTTAGTCATGTCAGATTTTAAAAGGACACCGATTACAATAGGAACAAAACAATAAAGCTGTTTTTTTTGCTTTATTGTTTTATTTAAAACATACCATTTTTAAAAACGATAACATGTGAACAAACGAGTGTTAAATATGAATGTGGATGGATAGGTGACTAGAGGGAGGCCCTTAAATATAAAATATAAAAGGAGTAACGCCAGAGTTGACGAAAGATAGAAAAGAAAAACATGTGCCGATCCAACTTAGAGTGTTGTAATGTATATGTTGGCTTGTATATTTATATACAGGACACATAACATATAATACATACATGAATATACCAATACATGAACATACTGATACTATCGTACAAAGGAAATTTCACACTAACTCAAACGCACACACGTCAGTAATGGTAACCAGAGCAGAGAGTGACACTTGACGTGTAGTGACATACTGATAGCGCGTTGTTTGAGCCAGTGCTATATTCATACAACACCAGTCTATACTCCAATAATACAAGTGAACACATGCACCACAAGTGGGATATATAAAAATAAATAAATATATGGGACACTTACACACACGGTCGTTCGACCCCAAAGTAAGTAACTTAATACTTGTGTTATGACGGACAACTGGTAGATATACTACATATATAATTTTAAATACATACTTAAATACAAATACACACCTAGGCTCGAAGAACCAATAAATTGTCTTATAGAAAATGTTGGCCCTCGGCGGGAATCGAAACCTCGACCCGCGGGGCTGAAGGCAGGGTCACTACCAACTGCGCTAACAGGCCAGTCGAAGTGGGATAAGGACCGGAGAATGATTTGTATAACCGATATCGTGAACATTGTTATTTTATTTAATTACTACATCGCAAGTTTTCAAGCTTATTATTTACAAACCCAGCTTAAGATATTATTCTCAGAAAATACCTAAGTACTTTACCAAGAGTGAAGACTTTGTGAGTAAACCACGTACTAAATTCTTTAAGTGCTCTTTAAAATCACTTTGCGCTAAGTAGTAAGTACACTTTCATAAAATTACCTTAGTGGCTTTTATATGCATTAATCCTTGTGGTTTTATACCTGTTTGTTATAAATGTAATGAAAAGCCAATACACAAATGTCTTATTTCACCCGTTTTATTTTATGGTCAACATGTGAGTGGAGATATGAAAAAATTAAATAAACCATATGGTCATATAAAACGCCATGGCAGGATGTGACGTCACATTTACAATAAACATGATTTAACTTTAAACACAAAAAAAATACCTGAGCTAAAATCTTCGTGTAGCATGGATGTAACTCTGACACGGTATCGCTGTATCTGTATACATTGACGAAGTCATTAGGTCCGAGAGTGTCGAGTAACGCGATGACCGTCGACTTCACTAGGTGACGATTGGATGAGCTGAGTTCATCCGAATCGTCTAAAAGAATCACGAGGTCTTTCGATGAAGTAGCAGCTTCAACGAACCAATTGGACGATCTAAAATCGTAGAAATCCCGCGCGTGGTGTGAATATCCGTCTTCAGGAGGCCAAGACATAGCTGTTATAAAAAAAATATCATGTTGATAATTAATTAATAAACTTTATTTTAAACCTAAAATAACTGGAGAATAGGTGTCAAGATGGAAAGATCATCACTTTCCAAAATGAAGAGTACTATTTATTCATACTTGCTTTGATCTTTGAAGGTCTTAGTTATACTGTTTATTCAGCTAGGCGGCTTTAAAACGTTCAGACTAAAGTGGAAAGAAAATTCGCAAAAGGATTCAGGTAAATTTACGAACACCCATATTTTAAAAACCCTTATTTTGACCTTGTCAAAGCCTATACAATAATACAACACAAACCTAGTACAAAAGTTTATTTTCAATCCACACAGGTTATTGGAATGCAATGAAATTGCATAAATCATGAATGCAATGAAATTCTCAAAGTTTTTCATATAAAAATAAAAATTGGCTTAAGAGGACAATTGGAAATTACTAAAAAAAATTCACCTGATATATATATATCAATAAACTTAAACCTAAACTTTTATGTACATTATACCCTTAAAATTGAAATCGAAATGCAATGAAAATATTTTTTTTTTACTGTGTCATTCTCGAATTTGTTCTTAAAGAACAAGTGGACAATTTTATATCGATATCGTCAATATTTACTTTGTATGTCCTAATAAAATTTGATAGGTATAAAACTAGAACTTCTTTGGACAGCTAGAATATCAATTTTATACTGATTTGACCACCATTTAATTGAACTTGTTACTAAATTGCGGGAAATAAAATTTTAATAGAGTAATATTACACTTACCGGGGTAACGCCTCATGAAACCGCTAGAGGAAGCGTAGTACTGCCATGAAAGTGTTGGGTCGTATTCGTAGTTATTCAAAAACAGGGGATCCAAGTGCTCGGACCAACCAATCTGATTTTGTACCTCTGGATCTGATTGACAAAACGTTATATTTGAATACGATATTTCATAATGGCTAAGTCCGCCATGTGGTATCCGGCTGTGTAGAATAGACCACCCTCATTTCTTAGCGAGGTGTCGTAAAAGGCGACTAAGGTGAGTTGGTTAACTCACCTTAGTCGCCTTTTACAAGGCAGGTTTACCTTGTGGTATCCGGTTGATTAGAATAGACAACCCTCTTTCTTGCCGAGGGATCGTAAAATACAACTAAGGTAAGTTGACGTCAGGCAGATGGCCGATCGTAAAATACGTAGGCAAATCATGAGACAGCATGTAGTGCCGATCCCAATTAGAGTGGGATAAGGGCAGGAGGATGATGATTTAATAATGGCTAAGTGTAAATTCTTTTAATATTCTTAAAGCATTTTTTTTAAACCTGTAACTAAATAATTAATAGAATTAGGCGTTACTTTGCGGAGATCCATAATACAAAAGTAATAATAAAATTATTTTGCTATAATCGCGGATTATAGCAAAATAATTTTATTATTACTTCTGTAACTAAAGATGAAGAAATAATAATTGCGACTATGCAAGCATTTTTGAAATTGAAGCGAGAAGGTCCTACTTTACGCTAAAATATTTTTTTTATTTAAGGATTTAATAACAGCAATTGTGTGATTTTTTTAAATATTTTTAAACTATAACATGAATTTTCTATATTTTTATAGTGCTAAAGCTGTCACTGACGATGATGAAACGATAATTCTCAGTTGATAATTACAAAATTTGGGAATTTGAAGTGAGAAATATCTATTCGTATTCTGTTATAAATTGTACCTTGAAAAAAGATTGCACACAAACTGTACTATACTATAGTCTTAGTTATTCCTACAGATATTGTCTTTAAAATAAATCACTAAGCGACCGTTATAAAAGATCCGTTTCTGATGTTAGGATAGTTGATGTTAGTTTTATTAAAATTGGATATAGCGTTAGATTAATATAGTTAAACAAAATTAACTGATTTCACTATCGTGCGACTGCTGGGGAAAGTTTTCTCATCGCTAAGTAAAACTCGATGTAGGTTAATTGAGTTTAGCGAACTAAAAGCTTTGATGTACACGTGATCATAAGCTCAAACGCATTTATGTGTTTAATATAAATTTTTGATTGAAATAATTTTGAATACATTGCGTAGTAGAATATAAACGCCGTGTGGTATCCGGCAGAATAGAATAGAATAGACCACCCTCCTTTCTTACCGAGGTGTCTTAAGAAGCGACTAAGGTATGTGCCGTGTGTTATCCGGCTGCATAGAATAGACCACCCTCATTTCTTACCGCGGTGTCGTAAAAGGCGACTAAGGTAAGTTGACGTCAGGCAGGCGGCCGGTCGTAAAATACGTAGCCAAATCATGTGACAACATGTTGTAAAATGTTGTGCCGATCCCACTTAGTGTGGGATAAGGGCAGGAGAATGTTATGCGTAGTAGAATATAGAAATTATTAAGTTAGCTACAGTATTGTGCTCGTCGCTGTGGAATGTCGTTGCTAGCTGGCACTAAAGGTGGCAATAGGTAAGTCCATTTGTTTAATAAATCATGTCATACTAATGGCATGCACATAAATGCGCTAACTAAAACAGAATTACAGTAAATACTTTATTTATTTCACATAAATTCCAAATGCCTGTCGACTATAATGTTAATATGTATTTAATTAATGTATTTTTAAAGATACTCTAATACCTCTATGGCGAATATATACTCCTATATTCAGATATATATTTATATACTCTTCCTTATAGACTCTTTATTCAGATATATATTTATATTCTCTTCCTTATAGACTCTAAAGCGACTAGACCGATTTTAATAAAATTTTGAGACAAACTTTAGAATAACCCTGCGGATGATTGTGTAGTTTAGGGGCAATTGGAACATTTTTTAACTGTTGAATTCTTTTTCGAGGGGAGTTCGAAGCCAGACTGAGCCCCTGGAACGCGTGGCCGGACGGTTAGTATATTATTATAACAAAGTGCTCCGCTGCGTCTTTCTATATGTATGTCTGTCTGTTTACGATAAGTTCAAAATTACTTCATGGATTTTCTAGTGCTTTTCATCAATAGACAGAGTGATTCCCGGTTTAAATGTACAATATGTTAATGTTTTGTTTAAATTAATTACAAATTACTTAACCATTAAGCAATTGTTTCAATTATTTTTATTGGTAGATTCAATCTTAATTCAATGGATGAGTTTATTTACATGTGATACAAATATACTCTGTGATGAGGCCTGCCATAATGTCTGCAAAGCTTTATACGTAAGTATATATACCCCTACACCCCGGCCTCACATGTCAGCAATATATTACATGTCATTATTTAAGGCTAAAGCCACTGTCACTCTGTCATACGTTACTAAAAGCAACCGGTGTTATTAAATATTATGGATAAGGAAATTACTTTTCCATCAAACAATTTGCTACAAATATTTATTGTATTAACTATTAGTCGTTTAAAAATATTATTTTTTAAATTAAGGAATTTTCATAAAAGGTGTTTATTTATCTACAACTATATGATATCAGTACAAGCTGATTCCCTTTTTGAGTTTTATAAAGTCTTATCCCGGGGTGGTCTTGGCAGAAATAAAAATTGGACTGACCAAATGTTATATTTCAAAGGAGATTCATATAAACCTATTAAGATTTAAATAATGTTATTTTAATAACATAATATAATAATCGATTATAAAACTAATATTATTTGGGAACTAATTATTAGTGATTTTTATTGTACAACTAGTTCACTATAGAAATATAAAATGACGTGAAAAGAAATAATAAAATAAATGAAAAGAAATAATAAATGGAACGTTTATTCAAGTTTTCTATAATAATAAAGAAAAGCTTAATTTGAATAGTTTTTCTTATCATTAAGTCTCATTCAGTTAGCGGCTGATTAACTAATTTAGGTGCTATTCATTCTGAACACCGGACGTCATTTGTCGACGCCAACAATTTCTGTAATTGGAATAGGTGTGAAGGTATTCTAAGACATAATAAATTCTTAGATTTCTTTACTTAATTATGAAGCAAAGATAATTTTAGATTTATATGTTTATGTTTCAGCATAAAGTCTATTCATAGGTAGCTCGTCTATGAATAATCTATAAAATAATTTATACCTAATTTATTGTTACAAGTCAAAATGCGCGTTAAAGGAACAAATCATACAAGATTTAACAACAAAGATTATTTTGATATGCACGCGATGAAAGTAAATCTACATAACGTTCAATTTAGAGTCCATTGTCTGTTTTCACACTATAGTAGCACTACAAACATATATTGCGAAGAATTTGTAGGTGAATGTTTTTAAGACATTATTCATAATCGTATCACGCCGATTCAAAACATCACTCACTAAAGAACAGCACATAAATAGACTCTATGTTTGTTTTTTTGTTATTCGATAGTGATTAAATATATTCAATGTGTTTTCACTTAAAGTTAAACAAAATTGAAATATAGGAATACGTGTCTCGTCTATGTTTCAAACGAAGCGGATTGGCGTCACATGGGAATATTTAATCTGCAACATCTGGGGACATCGCCTGACTCCAGAAACGTTTTATGCGCTTATAAATTTTTGTTTCGCGCGAGACTACTATTTGACCTATAAATTTGAGGAATCGCGCCACCTTAATAAAATTTACTGTATCACGATCTTAATCGTTTATCACGTTTATATTTTACTGTAATTCTATAAACAAACGCACACAATTTTTTAAATGTATATTAGTCCCTATAAGATATATGTAGGTACATAATTTCATCATAAGTTATTTTTAAATTATCTACATTCGAATATATTTTTATATCAGTCTACCAAAAGGGACTGAATTAATTAAAATTATATTTATCATATAAAATGTTTTTTTGAAATTCACGCAAACAAGGAGGTTTCATAGAAAAATGATTTGAGTCCTATATCGAAATTATGAATATGAATATGTGGATACGATTTTTGTACGGGAATTCGGCATATTGGAACGGAGAACAGGGAAAAAAATTTACTAAAGATGTATTTCGAGAACCTTCAGTATTAATCCTTGGTGGCATAAGTACAGCACTGTAGCTTGTGTTAACGGCGATGTGGTCGAAATGCCTGCTAGGGGACAGCAGCAAGCGACGTGCGCGGGCAGCCAGTGTTCCATCGTCAGCGTGAACGTTGAGCCATCGAGCGTCATAATATGATCCAGGGGAGCCGTCGATGCTGCTGCTGCCTGCGGATAATGCTGCTGCTTCTGCTGAGTCCATTATACGCTGGAATGAATGTGAAGTTTAGAATATATAATCAATTTACAGCAAGTGACTACTTCCGAGCAATTATAATAAAATGGGAATACATCGGCTTGTTACTATAAAAAGCCAAAGGTCTCGTCTCTACATTATATAGGGGAATTAGAGCTTATACATCACGGTGTCCTAATGCGGGTTAATTAATGTTACATATACCATCCATGCCACTATTTTCAAGTTTTTTTCAAGTTTTTTTTCTTCTCGGCACAGTTTGGGTTTTTATAGAAAACTCGTAGGAGTCTGCTGTGGGTTGTACCAGTAGTTGAGAATTCGACCATCCACGACTTTAATAAAAGCTTTAAATAAAAGGATAAAAGATATTCTATTTATATTAGCAATCAATGTTGGCAATTTAATTAATATCCCATATGTTTATTATTTACCAAGATTAGCGAAAAATAGATACATAAAATGGTCATTTTTATTTTAATACAACATAATTTAATACAAAATCCATGTCGCCTATTTTGTTTTCATTTTGTGCTATATAAATCTTATATATTCTTTTTATTTCTCTAAGTGCAAATAACAAAATTTTATAAAACTTATTCATAAAAATATTTTAATCAAAACGATGACAGAAGTTACAATAAGAATAAACTGGTTGGGGCGTTCAGTACTCATGAAAATCACTGCATAAGTACTTTTTACAGACTTTCTCAAAGACTGTAAAAAGTACTCTCTTGATGCAAAAAAGTGCAATTATATTTTTCAGTTTCCTTTGAACTTTTTATTACTAAATTCTTCAGTGTAAAGAGCAGATATTACGTAATTCTCTTTGTATTTAGCGTTGTACTATGTATTAAATATCTTTCTATGAGTAAAGCCTTTATTCAAATAAAAAGACAATGTGTCAGAATCAATTATGAGGAGACAAGAGAAAGAGAGAGAGAAAGAAAAACTATAATTGAACAACTGATATGGCTTATTGATGCAAAGCTGGCAACGATATGGCTGGAGACCATGTTTCAAAGAGCCTATAAACGTGGCAGTTCCAAGAAGTTGGAAAAGCAGTACTAAAAGATACAGAGTATTAAAACCCAACAAGGTCAATGACCAATCAGAAGACCAAGTGATGTAGAAATAAATTTAAGAGATCTGAGTGCAGCAAATATAACTTTTAAAATGAAACGTTGTTATATTATTTTAATGCTTAATGTGCAAACGAAATTCTTAATGCTGAAACTAAGATTGTTAACATATTTAAGCCTCAACTTATTGTTAATTTAACATTAGATTCTGTTCAGTAACAAAATAGAAGTATTTCAATAGCTATGAACAAAAGAATCTATTGATCAGACCGATTTGCCTCGCTAATTGCCACTGATTGTCTCCGCTTCCCTAACCCGAATCTTTGTACTCGATCCTCCTTTATACAGATGCGAAATGTTATAACGAAGTATTGTCGTTAAAATTTTTCGGAACGATGGCCCTAAATGGAATTATGATATAGCAGTATTTCCAGTGAAACTTGGGACTGGGGCTATTACGAAAATCAATATATAACTTAGCCCTCCAGGGGTCAAAAGCCTTATTTTGAGATCAAGGGACGCTACGTCGGGACGTTTAGAGTGGAGTCGTCGTTGTTAAATAAATACAATCTTTATTTGGTCACATATTTACTATTAAAAACTCTAGGTAACGTTTTTTTATTATAATAATGGCTTTTAGTTAATACATTTTATTATTTCGTGTAAGCATGATTTACATAGCACTTTCGTAAATAATTTAGGTATATAACTAGTAGATATAACTTATATATTTTCGTTGTAAATAACGAATGTTAAGATGATGGGTATAAATATTTAAATATTATTTGAAATTAAGAAATGGCTAAGTTTGTATAATAAAAATAGGTGGTTTTGATTATTATTTAATTATAATTATTAATTAGGCTCTTTTATACAAGTTTGCTAAACCATTTCCTTAATATACAATATATTTTTATATATTTTGCTGTTCAAAATTAAAAAAAATTTAAAGCTTAGCACAGAGGGCGGTTAAAGTGTAATAATTGATTAATTAACTTAAGTTTTCGTGGCTATATCTAAAAAGTGTTAATGTGCTAAAGATTATTAATTAACCCTTAGCGGTTTATCAATATGAAGATGGTGAAAATACAATTTTATAGTTCAAAAAGTGTTTAATTGCGACATAAAGCAGCGAAGATATTTTTATGAGCCGAATTCCTCTTCACCCTTTCTTTATTTCGTTAATTTCGTGTCGTAATTGCCAGCTCGAGATATTACGTTTAGCAAGTCCGCTAAGAGATCCTGAAAACAGTTTATAAATGGGAGTTTTTAGTTGCGAGAGGGAATAGTCTCATTGGAGGAACAAGCTCCAAGTAGATACGAAGTAATTAAAACTTCCATCCGTCCTTATAGTGTTTGTAGACCGGACGCGCACTTACTGAGATTTATATAAAAACGTTTAGCTCGCCCGTATTATCATACTAAGTGGCTACAATACACTTCAGATTTTCAAAGTTTTCAGATACACACTGATACTATAAATTTAAAGTTTGTTATTCTTCACGACTGGAGAAAGTAAAGTAACGGCCTGTTACTATCCCACAGCTGGGCATAGGCGCCCTCTCTCGGTTTTTGGAGAGAAGGATTTGGGTTATATACCAAGCTGCTTCAATGCGGATTAGTAGGTTACACATATCCCTAGACTTCTCTCCAGATTTGCAGGTTTCCTCATGATATTTCCCTTCACCGAAAAGCGTATGATAAATTATTGATTAGAAACATAAGTTTTAACAAAAAATTCATTGGTGCCTGCCTGGTCTTTGAAGTGATTTCTTGAAAGAATCGCATGTCTCATCACTGGGCTACGGCTGGATTAATAATATTTAAATTTACTACAATTCAAGTTCATAAACCGGATAATCATATAGAATAAAAAATCCCGTTTTTCCTGGGATAACTGGAAAAACTATATAAACGTATTCGTATACAGTGATTACTTAAATCATAATCTCAACTATGTATGTATATTAAATAATTTATAGAATTATTATTAATTAGACTTTGCGAAGATCCATAATACAAAAGTAATAATAAAATTATTTTGCTATAATCCGCGATACAGTAAATATAAAATATATATAGTGTTAAATGTATAGTGGACTATCCGTATTTTCATACCCGATACGTGTAGGATTCAAAAAAAAGATGCACAAACCTTTGCGATTTTGTCGTGGAGTCTATCTCTTGATGATGATGATCAGAAGGTGCTTCGGGTATGAAAATACGGATAGTCCACTATACATTTAACACTATATATATATTTTCTATTTACTGTATCGCGGATTATTGCAAAATATTTTATTATTACTTTTGTATGTACATTAACTTAAACCTATTCTATATTTGCATACTATATTTGCCTTCTTCATAGAACAAACTATAACAATAGAAAAAAATATTTGATTTTCTGTCTTCCGTGGGAAATAATGGGATTTACTTTATTATCGTGCACAGAAGGAAAAGTATTATTCGTGTAAAGCTTATTTTTTAACTCTAATTACTAAAAATATTAAGGTAAAAACATGTTAGAAATACTGTTAATAATATGATAATTTCTGGAATATTTAGCGTAATATTTTTCGTTGGTTTATCATTGGAATCAATCTCCTAATTTGTATAAAACATGGCAGTACATTTGTAACGTTCATAGGCTTTGATCGTGGTTTTAAACGACAAAGACTTGATATAAAATAGAAATTGTACGTTCTACTTTTATAATTAACTAGCTTCTGCCTGCGACACCGTCTCTGGTGTCTTCATTACTGGAATATACCTTAGTCGCTTTTTACGACACCTGGGTAAGAAATAAGGGTGGTCTATTCTATTGAGCCGGATACCACACGGCCTTGACTCAGTATATACTGGAAATAAAAATTATCTATTTATTCTCAGACTCTATACATACAGGATTAATATAATTAACTGGCCTGTTGGCGTAGTGGGTAGTGACCCTACCAGCTCCGCGGGTCACGGGTTTGATTCCCACCAATTTTCTATAAAAAAATTGTTGGTTCTTCGAGCCTGGGTATATACTTGTATGTATTTAAAATTATATATGTAGTATATTTACCAGTTGTCCGTGACCCATAACACAAGTATTAAGTTACTTACTTTGGGATCGGACGACCGTGTGTGTAAGTGTCCTATATATTTATTAATAAATCGCGCATACAACAAGAAAGCCCTTCTATAGCAGTGCAGTTGTAACAGATATTTTACTAAATTTTTCGATTTTAAAAGTTTCAATTTAAAAATTAAAACGTACTAACAAAAATTGATTGTATAGAGCTGTACTCAATAAAGGATTGGAAGTGTTGAAATACCCTCGTTTATGTGCTATATGACTATTTGCACAGTCGCGGAGTACGAATAGGCGGTATCATAATAAGTTGCGAACAAGACTGGAGCCAAAGCGGCTGGAACTTGGCTCGACAATAAAGTTGAAAAATCGTGGGGATTGCTGCGGGCGTCGCCAAGAAAAAACGACACCAACATTTCGCACTTAATGAAACTGTAGCTGAAACAAAATAAAGGAATTCCGCATTTACAGAGAACTAGGTATTGTTTCAGGGATACGGAGGCTTTCATCGTGGGCCTTAATGGCTACATTAAAATATTTGAGGTGCTGCTACGCCTTTTTGTCTTATGTTTAATCAATATTTCTTTTGAAGTACTATTTTTGGTTACAATGCTTATATGGAGCAAGTACAAAAATATAATAAATTCAGTTATATGTAAAGATTATTACTATTAGAAATATCTATTATAATATGCAAATCATTAGAACAACTATCGCTACCTAAAATAAAACGAAATCTCCCATAGCAATCTGCCTGTCTGTCTGCTCGCGAAAAATTCAACGGATTTTTTTGTGGTTTTAACCAATAGATAGTATGATGATACACGTGAGATTTTAAATGTATAACTTTGTGTAAACTGTTAGAAATATGAAGATAAAACCTAAAAGTATCCGTCTTACTGATTTTATCGAAAACGATTTGTAAAACGTTTTAATGTAAAAAAAAGGTAAATTAGCAGCCTGTTAATATCCCACTACTGGGAATACGCCTCCTCTCTCCGTTTCTGGAGAGAAGGGTTGGAGCTAAGACCTACCACGCTGCTCCAATGTGGATTGGTAGGTTACACATATCTCCAGAATTCTCTAGAAATATGCAGGTTTCCTCTCGATGTGTTTCTTCACCGAAAAGCGTGTGATTAATTGCAATTATCATTTAGACACATGAATTTTAATAGAAAAACTCATTGGTGCCTGCCCGGGTATGAACTCGTGTTCCCCTCGAAAGAGTCGCACGGTCTCACCGCTAGGCTATCACAGCTTTTTGTATTAATGTATTTGACTTAATATATTTGAAATGTATGCAATATAAAATTGATAATTAAATACTATTGATATAATATTTTATAATATTTTTCCCTATTTTCTATATACATTAACAGTAATAGCAGCAGAGTATGTTCAGCGATGCAAAGTTGTCTAAGGATAATTTAAAACCCTCGCAGAATCTTAAGAACTCCAACATGACGAGATTACAGGGCGTTGGCATCACACCACACGCTTCTTAGGGCAGACATATTGTATAAAGGACGTTTCACAAACAAACGTTAAATCACATTTAAAATACGATAACATTTTAAGCTGTGCCGAACGGTAAGTCCATCGAGAGGATCACGGGTTCAAAAGACGGGAAGGCAGCAGTGAATTTTTTTATGAACTTATGTGCCTATTTGATATTTTAAATGTATCACACGCTTTTCGGATAAGGAAAATAACATGACAAAACTTACAGATCTCTAGAGAATTCTGGGGAAATTTCTGGGGTGAAGAAAACGTCTTCAAAAATGAGAGAGGAGGCCAGCAGTGGGATAGTGACAGGCCGTTAATTTTAACATTTATTAAAAAATGTAACTGCATACTTAGAAAAAGATGAATCATTAATTACGCTAGATGTTTCATTCAAATCCGACGACTTCCATTATCTACAGAGTCTACATGTGAATATACCTTTACGCCAACCCTCATCGAGCCGTATAAATACCTTCAACTACTTGAGACACTTAGCTAATTTCACTTTAAAAGATACAGAGCTTGTCTTACGAGTCGTTACTTATCCTTACTAATATTATAAATACGAAAGTGTAATGTATATGTATATATATATATATATGCATATATATATATACATATACATATATATATATATATATACATATATATATATGATGTTTGCGTAACTAACATTTCAAGACGCTAATAAGCTGACTTTGCTCTGAACCGACATTTAATTTGCATATCTAGCAGAAAGTCTCTCTGTCTATTACGCTTTCACAGCTAATTTACTGGTCAAATATTGACGAAATTTGGCACATTTATAGCTAATACACAGGAGAGCCACAAAGAATAAAAGTTCTCGTTACTCGTTGAAATAAAGCAAAAACACATATTATTATTAATTTAAATGCTCAAGTAGGCGCCAATGAAGTTTAGAGTACTAAAGCAATTAAATAATAATTTATTACTAGTAAAATATATATGTATATTCTTGTTCATATTCACTAAGAGATATTTGGCTGATATTAATAATGAAATTTGTCAATTCACTACTCTGCTAAGGCCAGAACTCTATTGACTGGATCGCTTTTTTTCCATTGATCGAGACAGCCAGGGCAGCATTAGCTTATTCATAATATAATATTCAAAATATAAAAATATATATTAAATGTTCTTGATATTCCATAAATTATGTATAACGTATTCCGTATCAAAGGCTTTTGCTAAAGCGTGGTTTAAATTCCTTAGCGTAAGTGCGCGTACGTGAACAAAATTTCAAGTTAAATTACAGAGTTATTGCTGGCGGCGGCAGTCACCGATTGAGCAATAAATCATATTATTATAATAGGCTAGCTATAATGTAAACAGACCACCCTCTAACACCGGCCTCCCCGCACCCTATTCAAACAATGCTTCGTTTAACGAGACAAAAATGTCAACCAACGCTGACAAATTAAAAAGACAATATTAAATATTAGCGATACGATAAACGCACTCTGTCATAATGTGTCGAACATGAACCACCGTATATGCAGTACGCGGTTTTCACTTTAGAATATTAATGAGTATATTGTACGACCTATCACATTCTTAAATGCGGCGGAAAACGAACCCTTGCTACGAAATACTAAAATGTATAAACTTATTTAGTGCTTTCAAACGTCTTCGTAAAATGGCAGGTTCAACTCGCAGGAATTTTTGATATAAAAACTAATGTACTCATTGATATCTACAATTAACTTAACAAATTTTTCCAATTGCTCTTCGCGTCGTGAAGGCAATTTGAAGAACCAATTTGCGTTAGGTATTTAAAGTGTTTGAATGGCGCCCCCGCACTGGTAGGTGCAGCGTTGGCAGACCGGTGAATAGGCGATTTAAAAAAACTCGCAGCGAACATATGGAACCAGCACAAAGTTGTGTGACACAGAAATTCCTTGAAAAGAATTACATCTAGTAACAGACATTTATTAATCAAAAATGAAAGAAAACGAAGCTTTCAATTGTAGAAAACGTACAACATCTTTGGAGAATTCCTAGGATATTGCTTGCTGGCTTAAAAGCCCACTAATACACTGCAAAGGAGACAGCAGCAGATCCAACTAAAGGATAAAAAAGGGTGCTATTTTTTTATTACTAAATCCCTACAACTGAAAATCGCAACAGTTAATACTAGTAAAATAATTTTCAAATCAGAAGCGCATCAGAATATAAACGAACAAAATTAATTGAACCGTTATAATACCATCAAATGTTTAATGTGGCTAATTTTAATTACGTAGCAACGAGATAATGAAGTGACAATGTATCGATAGTTGTGACGTGCATGAAATGCTAAATCCATTATAAGGGTATTAAACTCGCGAACGTGACATAAAACAGTCAGCCTTGTCCTAAATACACTAATAGTTATATACTTTTAGGTAATTACCGACCACGTTATAATATTATCGCATAATCTAACTTACTACTTAGTTTAACATTATTTATATAATAACCAGGTTATTTTAAATTATAGTCAATAAATTTGGTCCATAGTTACCTTGTATATCTAATTTATTTATTAAAATATGTAGAAATCTAGAAAGTGTGTTCTTTTTTATAAGACTTTATATCTTCACTCGTATCGTATGTTTATATCTTTATATCGTCATTCGTCTACCGTCCACCCACATTGGGTTGCCAGTGTCTTAGATCATATGTTATGATACGGTTCTGCCATTGTGTTTATTGCCGTGTATTATTTATCTCTTCAATTCACCCGTTACAAGTATCCCGATCAGTAAAAAAGTTAATATAAATTTAAGTCTACATCTAATTACAAATGTATTATTAGACTTAAAGTATCATAGCCTTTTTTTTCCTTTTTCAACCGATTGGCCACTTCAGGACATAAAACTATTGCACTCTATAAAAACTTACGGGGCTTTTTACTAAAATCCATAGAGTCTCAATCCCCATAAGTTCTAATTCTATATGTACTAGCGCTTTTTTATATATTATATGTTAATATTATTGAAGTTGCGACGAATCAAACGCATAAGCTTTTTATAATCATATGCAAGGATTAATTGTAGTGTGGTATCCGGCTGAGTAGGATAGACCACACTAATTTCTTACTGAGATGTCGTAAAAAGCGACTAAGGCAAGTCGACCCACCGTGTATTTTCCGGATGAGTAGAATAGACCACCCTCATTTCTTACCAAGGTGTCGTGGGATAATGGCAGGAGGATGATGATGATGGCACATTAATATAATTAACGTGAGTTTTACGGTCATAGCCATGTTGAAAGATGAGACCGAGTGATTACGGGGCCATACATAAAGTATCTCTCAAGCTAGGACGAACCATATCACTAATTATAATTGAACTGGTTAGGCAGATTCAGAGTTAACCCCGATATATTTATTACATTATGGTATCTATCAGATTCATTACGCACAATAAAGTTGCCTTGGTATATACCTTGGCATATAATAATCATGATGTAAATGCATGAGCCGCACTTTATCTCTAAAAGGAAAACAATCAACCATCCTTTGACCTCATTTAGTGGAAGCAACCTCGGATCGCGATATGTTACGAGTTGTAGGTATTTCTGTTGCAAGACGCACCGCCAAATTCTTGAGGCATGCCACAGCGTGCAAGAAGGATGGGGTGGGGAGAATAGGGTGGAATCTGCAAGTAGTGCATTCTCCGACCTTAATGTCGCCATCAGCAAATTGCGAACACTATCTGCTGGCGACAAGAAATCCCCGACATAATTCCTCCCTTCACTTTGCGAGCGTAAGTGACAATTTCGAATGACGTTTCCTTGCTCTTTTGAAAGCAACTACGATAAAAGTCTTAAAGGAGAGTTAAAAATCAAAATGATTCTTCAAATATCAGCGAAATAAAAGTGCTTTTATACGACGATTTTCATATTTTAAAGGTAGCCAAATTTGAAAGCTGATAAAAAATCTGTGTTTATATAAACTCATGTTTGAGCGAAACAAAAACAATCATCAGGTGTGTTAATTATTAGTTAAATATAGTTCACTTAACTATTCATAAAGTTAAAATTATACAATTCAATGATTTTTATTTCGTATTTATCTATATTCATGTAAATATATAAAGGACTCATGTACTCACTCTGTCTGGCTACTGAACTTTTTATGTCGGTTTTTTTAATTTTAATTTTGTCTGGAAGAAATAGCTGTATGCCTTCAACATTTGTTTGTTTCATTCATTTGTATGTTTTATGAATCCGCCTATTCGTATAATTATCGTAGGAATTTATTTTCTATTTAAAATCCTTACATTCACGAAACAGAATATAACAATTGTAATGCATAGTTTTCTTTATGTGTTTTAATTAGCTCACTGAAAAAAAAATAATTATAGAGTATTATGTATTATAATACAAAAGTAATAATACAATTATTTTGCTATAATCCACGATGAAAAAAAGACCTATTTGGTTGTTCAAATCGAAGTGGCAATCGTTATGTTTTACAATCACAATTATTTATATGTACATATGTATGTAAATCAAAAATTACTAATAACACGAATTTTTCTTTTATTTTTATAGCGCTATATTTTTACATGGTTAAATTAAGAAATAATAACCAAACTTATATATAAAACCTCTTTGCTTTTGGTTATATCTTATCGTGATAATAGTTAATATACTAAGCGCCGGTTTAAAATGTGTCCATAAACAATAAAAAGAAAGCAAACGAGACTTATTATCTGTCTCTCTTTTTGTGTGATTAGACATAGATAAGTATACGAGTTTCATCTTCCCTCTAATTATTCACAGTCTCACTTACAGGCCTGACCAAGGCTCCCCCTACTCTAGTACAATAACTCTATGTAATATAATTCAAATATAAGGTCTAAGATTAAAATTATCGGTATTTATAGCTTGCGTTCCTAACAATGTATATCTATTTACACCGTGGGCGTAGGCGCCAAAGTTCTATTTAAGGAGTAGGGTAAAATTAAATTTTGAAGGATCATCTCAAATAGATCAAAGTCTATTCACTTGTGACTTTCAGACGCTATTTAACTTGACTTGCGAATTTGATATCACGTATACAAGTTTATTTAATCATATAATTACTATCTATGATGTTAATGACAAAATGAAATAATACTGAATAACTTATTTATTTGCTATTAGATTTAATGACTTCGAAAAAAATTAAGTTTTGATAGCCCAGCGGTGAGACCGTGCAACTTTTTGTAGGGGGTTTGAGTTGTTCTATTAAAACTTGTGAATAACTGATATTTGTAATTTAACACATTTCGCATATGAAAAACTAGCCGTGTGGTATCCGGCAGAACAGAATAGACCACCCGCCTTGCTTACCGAGGTGTCGTAAAAGGCGACTAAGGTAAGTTGACGTCAGGCAGGCGGCCGGTCGTAAAATACGTAGCCAAATCACGTGACATGTTTGTAACATGTTTGTAACATGTTGTGCCGACCCCACTTAGAGTGGGATAAGGGCAGGAGAATGAAAATTTCGCATATGGAAAACATCGTGCGGAAACCCACATACCTCTAGTGAATTCTGGGGATATGTGTAACCTACCTATCGGCATTGAAGCAGCTTGGTAGGTCAAAGTACCAACGCTTCTCTCCTAAAACGGAGAGTTAGGCTTGGAAGGCTTATGCCCAGCAATGGGATAGTAAGAGGCCGTTACTTTTTACTTAGAAAATTGACCTCAACATGTTACGAAACGTAATTGTGATTGATACAATGACTAAAAAAATTAAGTACTAAAATGCCCGACATGGAAAACTTGGTGTATGATGTATAAACATTGAAGTAGAGATATCAAAGTATTGCCTTTTTGATTAGAATATACAATACAATACGTAAGTTAGATAATTTGATTAAGTTAAATATGTTGAACAAACCCACACGCCAGACTTATGTGTGCGGCATTTTGTTTCAATTCAGGAATCTGACATATCCAATGTATTTTGGGATATATTTCTGGGATTCATTTCTTTCTGTCTGCTGTAAGAGCTCTAAATCTTCATTTCTTTTCCTTTATAAAATCTCAGATCGATTTTTTTATTTGTCTTCGAAATAACAGAAATATTCAGCAGGCGTAAACATTTTCCTTTGCATAGAAAATGGGAAACTATTACTCAAAATCTATTATCTACGCAATCACAAAATTATAAGATTTCAATATTCATTTTCATTCATTTATTCATTTATCATTAAGCGTTGACCTTTTTCCCTTTCTATAATAGTTTTATGTAATTAATAGACGTCCTGTTATTGATATTATATAAATCAAATGGTCAAAGCGTTCTTTATATATAGAAAACTATCGAAATTGTTTTAAATTGTGTCATTCACTGTGCAAATATTATGAACAGTTTATAATTAACTCTTCAGTATTAAATAATTTAAAGAATTAGGCGTTATTTTGCTATAATCCTATGTATGATAGAGATACGCTTAAATAGTGTAGTAGAGAATTGTAGATGTGTAAAAATACAACAAAAAAGATACGATAGCATGTCTCTATCTTTCGCGGTTAACTCACTACTTTTATGTCCAAATTTTCGGAAATTCGGGAAAGGTTTCATAAATCACTGAATTCCACGAGGGCGAAGCTTTTGTTGGCACAGCTAGTTATTATAATAATATCGCGGATTATAGCAAAATAATTTCATTATTACTTTCGTCTTCAAGATTACTTAATGTTAAACAACCAGTGCGGTGGCAATTGAATCTAAAGGGAACCTTATGACTATATTTAACCATTTAGACTACTCAAATTCCTTGTAAACGTTGGACAGATGTTGTAATAGCTGTTCGCTGTCCTGAGGCGGGTTATTAAATACCATCCCGCGGGAGTGCACCGTGACCCATATCTAGTGCACCACCCGACTTATACGAGTGGACTTTATTGATTCGCAGTCTTGAGACGATGTTTTGTCTCCCTCGCTCCTGGTGCAAGGCCCACAGGCTACTTACTCAATATTCCGAAGGCGACGCCTGCAGTAGCTTAAGTACGCATTGTATTGAATGTGGTTTCCGCTTGTACTGTAAATAGTATTGCGTTTTGAATTCTAGCTAAACCGATTCGCTTTTAATCGTCGTGTTTAGACATGGTCTTGGATTTGCAATGGGAGAAGATAATAACCATAATAATAATAATTTAATTACACTATCATTAAATATTAATCAATACGAACTAACGACTTCGTATGCCAGAACTCCAGTAACGAGATAAAAAGCTACCCGATGCTCCACTTTCTTATTTAAAATGTTTCCCTTTTAAACTATTATCATATTTTGTTTCTTAAATTGATTATTAAACTATAATAATCATTTATGGTACTACAGCTTAAGTAAAGTTATAAAATCTTAAATAAGAAAAAATTATCCACACGCAAAAGTCGCTCTGTCTGTAACGCTTTCTGCTTATCCGCTGGACCAATAAAGGAAATTAAATTAAAGATTATGAAAAAATAAATGAAAACATATAGGATAAAATCCAGTTTTTCTTTCGTATATGGTAAAAAACCAATTATTGAAGGTAAGTAACTTAAAACGTAAACGCCTAATTTGGAGTGAACGTATAAATAGTGAGTATTTTTGCAATCGTAGTAGTTATTGCTTGCTGTTCAATAAAAGCGTTTACAAATACGCCCACGTTGCCAGGGAAGCCCTACGCGGCTACGTAGCGTAGCGCGTGGGCGATGTTGACGCGACTTGCAAAGGGCAAGGGTCACCGACCTGACATAATACGCAATTTTTTATTTCTAAGAGCAATGAGATTCATTCAGGTTCCAATTTCATGTGAGTACTATGTATTACTATAGATTACGATGCGATCCTAAGAATTTATATAGTAATTTGAATTCGTAACTTTTTTTTAAACAGTTATGACCTTGCTTTAAAGGCACACGATACTTATTTTCGTAAGTTTGAACGACGGGTAGGCATATATGATTTATTGACTAAAACTCATGTGCTTTATTAATATTTAATTTCATCATTAGTTATGAACATGCTAAAACAAATGTGTACGAACACATCGCACTGGCGAAGCGCGACTCACTTATTTATATACGTACAAGCGACAACTTATGCGTTTAAGTACACTCAATAATGCAATATGTGCTATTCCCTCTTTCCCAAAGAAAAATGAGACTTTTAAAACTATATGTTAACACAGCATATACTCGTAGGTTCAATAGCACTAAATTTCATCAATATTCCTTTAGCGGATTCGCCGTGAAAGCGGTTACGCTTTCACGGCGAATCCGTGAACAAAGATACATAAACACATACAGATAAACTTTATAATATTAGTATGGTAAGAGAATCATTGGATTATTATTACGCAATGTGATAGAAAAAGTAAGGCTACAGCCCGTTAAAGTTTTACTCTGGGGAGCAAACCTCTTTTCTCGGTGAGGAGAGTTATCTGTGACAGCTTAGAACAAAGATTTTCGTAATAAAGTATCTGTTTTGTTAAACCAGCTGCCCTTTATGTTTCTTTACGTTGTTCCTTTCATGGTATAAAAACTTGTTAAAAGAATCCGTTATAAAAATTCAAGTGCGCAAGATTCGAATTAACGAAACGTTAGATACGAGACTTGCTATGCCTTCAAGTCGTTTAGTTAGGAAGATGTAGTATTAATGAAATGTTGATATAAATACTGAATGGCTCCGAGACAAAATTAAATGATGACGAAATCTAAAAGCACTTACAGTCAGAATAATCATGAATGTTCGTTGCACACTGGCGGATATACGAATTATACGCAACAATAAACCCGCGACAACCGCTGGCACGATTTCACTAATACGATTTCTATTACAAGCTGCGATAAACACTGACAAATTATAAAAAATAAATATCTGTATTGAATTTTACATTGTCATACATTACATAGGTGAAGCAACCCTATTAAGTTAATAGGATACTTGTGGTAGGATTGCCTCGCATAAATATATAATAAATATATTAATTATAAATTTACGATCTTTAATGGAGAAATAGTTCTGTAACCTGTAAAAAGTTTTCTATTTGTGGTATTTTATTTTGTAAAACTTTAATTCGCTTACTTTCTACAGCTCCACATTCATATGATTGCAATGTTATTAAATTATATTATAATATTTTTTTCTTTTATCATTATAATTAAAGACAAGTATTTATCTCCAGATAACCGTACACTAAAGTTATTTTTTATTTTATTTAAAATAGGTTTAGCATTCAAGAAACTACAGCTGATACGTAAGAATGTACACATTTAATTTAAACTTTATGAATTTTAAAGTAAACCGATTTTGATCGCACTTTCTCTAAAAGATAGAGGAATCAGTGACGCAATATATAGGCTATTTTTATCCTAGCATTCCCGCGGCGTCGGAATTTACGAGGGAAAACATTGTGATTGATTTCCACGCAGGCCAAGCCGCAGGCACTGCCAGTTGAGGTTTAAAAAGAATATAAACCAGGTTGAAGCTGAATGAGTAGAAAAAATATTAAAAACACGAGCGTTTTTCATACAGGTGTGCTTGAGTAAAAGACAAAGCCTACACTCGTACACCGAATTTGTAATCCCGAATAAGAATTACAATAGTTCGTCGCAAAGCCGGCAGAGTGCACAAAATTCATGCAACAATGAATCCGCTTCAATCGCTGGCACCATTCCACTAATATGATTTCTCGTACAAACTGGAACGGACGGATATTGTATTTCATTTTCTACAAGGACTTTTTTATTTTGAAATTGTTTTCGTTTATCTTCTATATATTTTAACCACGCTATATAATACAGACCAAATAGTACTTACTACAAACAAAAAGGTAAGTTAATCCACAAAAAACAATAATATATGGACTCTACCCTTAACTTTTCAAAAAGGAGTATATTATGTGATACGTTATTATAGATATTCGTTTAAACTAACAAATGACGAAAACAGTAATCTTTTAATTCATTGGACGAAAAATTTGTTCTATATTGTTTATACAAATAAAACCACATCACAGTGCGTGACATGGCAAACTAAATCTATTTATATGGAATTTAAATAGCTAAAGCCAATTTCATGTAATAATAAGATATGAAAATACCCCTTTTATTAATATAGTTTTAATTCCTAAATGGGTAAGTTAGATTATTTATTTCACATATAACTAAAATGTTAGTGAAAAACCATTTACAAAGTACTGGAAAGGAGCTTATTGTATATTTTTGAATGAAGGACGCTGGTTTAATTGTGAACTAAACAACTTCCAGATGTGATTATTTTCTTCGTTTTTTACCAAGATAGCTATAAAAATTCATTTTTGCACTGAGGCTTTGAAACAGAAGTACTTACGCATTAGGGTACAAATCACGAAGCACAATTTCTACGGTTAATTGAATGCTGTGGACTTTCATTACGTTGGGACGGGATGAATTGACAAAAAGGAACTTTTATAGAATTATATGGCCATGGTAGAGTTCGAAACAATAACCACAAATGGTGATGGTGGGAGGGGCATGTGTGGCGTGAATCGAATAATTACCGCTCTTAATAGGTCAATGATTAAAAGCTTAATTAAAGCTTATTAATTAAAAAAAACAAAAAAGTACCAATATTTACTTCAATTATAGTCAATTGTTTTATTTAATTACGAAAAAATATACGGACCTTTATCAGAGTTGAATGGCATGGAAATTATAACAATTTTGCTTTCTTAGAAAAATTATATGCCTATCTGCTACATAAAAAGATATATTTTTTGCTATAAAAAGTTAAAAGTCTCCAGTTTCCTCAGTTTTATTTGATTGTAAAGTATTGTACGATCGTTAATCAAAGTTGTTATCTAATGGAAATTATAACGATTGTGATCTTCTAAGAAAAAAATTGTGCTTATTTGGTGCTAAGTTAGATCATCTCTTTTTGCTTAAAAGTTTCAAGTTTTAAAGTTTAAGTCTAACGGGACTTAAACGTTTTCTATAAGAAAATCTCTGAAATCAGAATAACGCGAGCGTTAGTTTGCATACACACATCGAAACAAATAAACACACAAACCGGCCCTACCACCCGCATGACGCATAAATCTTTGTTTTCCACAGAGCATTAAATGTTTAGAAACATTAAGTACGCTCTTACCAAACTTTTAGAAGTTGAAGTCGTGGTTTTTAAGCAGTTGCTGTTTTAATGGAACTCGTTCTGAGGGTTGTTGTAAAGTGTGGATAACTTTTTAAAAAATCTGTAAATTTCGAACACATCGCGCTGAAACATTGAATTTTAATGCTTTTCGATGATTTTAAAAATATTCTATAACTACCATAGTTTTAAATCTTTTTCATTATAGTTGCATCATGGTGGATTCAATGAAAAAATCATATGTGATTTGAATCGTATAAGGTTTTTGTATAATTATAAGGGCATATGATTAGGTATACTACATATTAATATAAACTTATAAACATATAAATTTTTATTGGAGTGACGGTAAATTGCATGAATAACGAACTTAAATTATGTGCGCTTTAAAGAGACATAATATATCATTTATGAAGTGCCTACGGCGTTGCCCGCGTTGAAATCAGTGTATATAATTGAAATTTTGAACATAAAGTACTTATTGTGAGTTGTTCATTAGAGATAGAGACTAAAGCCTGGGAGTTTTAGTTTTAGCCATTCGAGTTTTTTTAAATTTTCGGAAGAATTGCACTACCTTTTATTACAAACCCTGCAAACATCCGTTCAGTAGATTATGAGAAAATCGACTACACACTGACTTTTGGAGACTTTGTTTTATAATCATAATGAGGTAATATTACTTAATTTAAATAATTTATAGAATTAGACTTTACTTTGCGGAGATCCATAATACAAAAGTAATAGTAAAATTATTTTGCTATAATCCGCGATAAAGTAAATAGGGAATATATATATATATATATTCTCTATTTACTAAAATGCTAAACTGGACTATTCGTTTTCATACCTGGAACATGCGGCATTCGTTCAAAACACATGCCCAAACGGTGGTGGCGGTGGTGGAGGTTTGTGCATTTCCACTCTACACAGCATTATATATATATTTCCTATTTAATACATTGCGGATTATAGCGAAATAATTTTACTATTACTTTTGCATTTTTTAATCAATACATATTATATCCTCAATTTATTAATCTATACATATTATAAAACAAAATCCCCCGCTGCGTCTTTATCAAAAACTACTGAAAGAATTGTATCTTCCGATTTTTTTTAATAACTTTCTGAACAGATTGGATACAGTAGACAAAGTAATTCACAGGAAAAGTTGAAATAATGATTATTAATAAGTATAATTTTATAATTAAAATTAATTATCTATTCTGTGTAAATGTTTCTAGTTTGAGCTTGTTACACTTGTTCGGAGGCAAAATAAATGGGGGTCGAACAACTACTATATAATTATGCTTGCCTAAGTGATGCATTGCTTTGCGATTCCTTTGTGTAGTCTATCTCCTGAAACTGTTTTGGTTATGGGGCGAAATTGCTTGTGAATTGTGGTGGTTTGTAGTGCAGACGTTTTTACGAATACTATATGTATCAGATATGATATAAAACGGATAGTACATTCTACATTTAGCGATTAATATATTTTGTATTTTCTTTTATCGCATATTATAACAAAATATATATTTTTTAACGATTTTAAATTATACTTTTATTAATTCCCTAGCATTATTCGCGATCTTTCATTTAAAAAATAATTCGCAAGTGTTACTATCGCGTGTTACTTTCTTCTTTCCGAAGTAAAGTCAAACCCATGCAGTGGGAAAGGATGCAAATACTGAGCGAGGTGAACTACGCGCCGAGTTCGTGGAACTTTGCATTAAATTGAAAGTTCAAGCGGGAAACGGCCGCAGTGGGATTATTTCCAGATTTCAGGAGGATTCCAATATTAACGGCGCGGCCCCAATGGGGCATACGATGGGGGCTCAAAGTTGCTGACAGCGAGAAAAGGCTAAAGTGGAATATGTGAATACTATCGATGAATATTATAAATGGGAAAGTATGTATGTAACACTATCACAATTAAACCGCTGGAGCAATATTTATGAAATTTGGTATAATGGCAGTACATATACCGGGCTCACATAGAAAATTTAAAAAAAAAAATTTTTCTTCGAAAATTAAGAAGCATATATATTTTAACACTTGATTTGACGTGGATGAGGTAGCGGGTAAACTGTATGCACTTACTAATAATATTGTGCACTAACGGCTTGCAAGAGATTTGGAAGGTGTATTCCTATTTGAGTGTTCTTGTCAAAGACAATTAGAACAAAGAATATTTAGATTTTTAAAATTAATAGAACCATCTTTTCTATACTATTGACTCCTCGGTTTAATCTTTACAAAAACATGGTGTATTCTTCAAATAATTTCAAATATTATTTATCCTTAAAATATTATATGAATATTAGTGACTAGGCTTCAAGATACTCGAATAAAAAAATATACCTATATATATACAGATTCGACTTCTTTGAAGATGTCGCAATGAGCTGCTGAATTGAAGTTACGTACGTAGAAAATCTTTAACAGAGATTTGAGGTTTGGCATTTTTGTGTAACGTTTAAGACACTTCGTATATATTTCGTATTTACTTACCATAACAGCATTGATCTTGAAATCCATATGATTTTTAACTTCAGCAGCCAGTTCCCGTACCAGAAGCAATCCGTCTTTCCGGACCACATCTACGTTGTATTCGTGGTATTTCTGTGAACAAAAGAAAAGAGTTATACAATAACAGTATTGTTTTAGTTACTTGATACCGACAGAACATATAGTTATCACCTGTACAACTTCCTGGTTTCCATTAGATATCAGTTACCCTTCAATCACTTTAATTCATATAGATTGGCAGAAAGATAGATAAAAAATACTTGAACAATATTGCATAGTTTTGGTTGGTAGAGTTTAAACTTTCACTGAGTATAATATAAATATACGGGACACATTGCCATAAAATCGAATTACCTTTGTATAAGGTTCGACGTTTAGGCAGCTGGTCACGAAGTGACTGCTTTTGGCTGATTAGCATTGTTGGTAATTGACATTTTTAGTACCAATAAATTAGATATCACAGAAACGATAAGAAACATTATTTGATAGTTGGTCCGATTGCGGGAAATTTGCAAAATTCTGCTATTACTAAGCCAGCTACTAATGTTAGATATTGTCAGATATGAGTGGAATGATAATGAGAAAGTATTTTGTCTACAATAATATGTTATCTGTTCTTTGGTGGGTACAAGAATAAAACCGAATGAATGAGGGTAAAAGATTGTGACCCGAGTCTTGTTCGCGAGCGACATTCAACAGTTTAATCAGTCCAATACCAAGGTGTCGTGATAAGAGCAACCATTGAGTTTATTGCCAGTTCTTCTCAGTGGATGACAGCTTTCCGAACTGGTGGTAGAATCGTCCTGGCTTAATGATTCCAAATTATTATTAACTTAACCTCTCAATACTTGTTTAGCGTGTTCTGTATGTTAAAGTTGTACTGTTATCTCTTGTTGACGCATTATTTGGTAACATTTTCTATGAGAGAACGTTAGAATTATGAATCGAATTCCCGGCCGTAGCTAACACCTATAATTCAGCATTTCCTATATCCACCTTTATCGATGATTCTGTGAGTATGATATAACATTGTGTATAACCTAGAAACATATCCCATTCAATATTCTGAACGTATGAGAAATGGAAATGAAGAATTTCTAGGCCGCTGGGTGGTATAGATGAAATTTAGTTCAGTTGAGGGTGGTTCGACGAATATCGAGAGGTGAAGTTCAAATAGAATTTTACTAAGACATGTGCCATCTCTTTGAGGATCTAGCGGCTATAAGCAATTGGGATTTTGACATTATTCTGGATGGTTAACTTTGAATCCCGTCAAATGGAAGTATTTTGTATAATATATCGTATGAGCTCTCTGTGATAGCCCAGCGGCGAGACCGTGCGACTCTTTCAAGAGGGTCACGAGTTCAACCCCCAGGCAGATAACAATGACTTTTTTCTAATTAAAACTTATAAAGCCCCATCCGAAGAATGAAGTTACATTTTCTATATTTATACATGTTACATGTTACTTTATTCTTCGGATGAAACGATAAGTTTAATTGATAATTGCAATTTATCACAAGCTTTTCGGTGAAGGAAAACATCTTAAGAAAACTTGCATTTCTCTAGCGAATTCTGGAGATATGTGCAACCTACCAATCCGCATTGGAACAGCGTGGTAGGTCTTAGCTCCAACCCTTCTCTCCCGAAACGGAGAGCGGACACCTATGCCCAGCAGTGGGATAGTAATAGACCGTTACTAAGCTCTTTAGATTGTATACCGATTAGATTGGTGTTAACCTAAGATCCGGCATAAACTATAATATATAGTTAAATGCTAATACCTAACTGTTACGTGGGTAACTGTTTAAAATCTAAGTTCTAAAAAATTAAGCTAAAATAAAATCTGGACTTAGAACCTTGGAATATTAATATGTGGGATTTGTCAAATATACATGAAAAAAAATTGTTTTCTGACTTGTTATACTATCATTAAAAACACAAAATCAATCTTCATAGCGAGGGTCTATAGCTTCATTAAAAGCGCGTTTAGTTAAGTTTGCAGCACTAATTTACGCTACATTACACTGAGTTATTGGAACCAACGTAGCGTTATAAACCTGTCAAATTTAAAAATGGTACGAACACGTTCGGAATTTGGCGGATGCTGGCTGCCAAATTATTGTTATTCGGAAGAGGCGCCCGCCCCACCAACGATGTTATTGAATTTTGGATTGTATCCGATGTCGCTTTTGTTGCGTTATCAGGTATAATGAGATATATTTTTTGGTATCTTATTCTATATTTTTTGTGTCATATATTAGCCATTTTTGATTTTTTCAATTCAATCACAATTTAATTTCTAGATAACCAATTCTTTTATATACAATATAAACTGAATTTCAAAAACGGCTCCATCGATTTCAAAAAAATAGATTCTTTTGTATGCATGGAGTTTTGGGATATCAATCTAGATATGTTTTGTTTAATAGAAAACTGATACATCGCCATCATCATCATCCTCATCATTCTCCTGCTCTTATCCCACTCTAATAGGGGTCGGCACAATATGTTACAAACATGTTGTCAAATGGTTTGTCTACGTATTTTACGAACCGCCGCCTGCCTGACGTCAACTTACTTTAGTCGCCTTTTACGACACCTCGGTAAGAAATGAGGGTAGTCATTTCTACTCAGCCGGATACCACACGCCAAAAGTGATATAACATCATTAGAATGTAATTGCTAAAATGCTACAACATCATTAGAATGTAAATTTCGCCACTTAATATTTATATAACGTAATATCGACCCGCTGTGTGGTATCCGGCTAAGTAAATTAGACCACCCTCACTTCTTAGCGAGGTGTCGTAAAACCAACGTGTGGTATCCGGTTGAGTAGGATAGTCCACTTTCTTTCTTACCGATGTCGTAATGTTAATGGTGTCGTAAAGGGCGATAAAAGTAAGTTGACCCGCCGTGTGATATTTATCTGAACAGAATAGACCACCCTCATTTTTTACCGAGGTGTCATAAATTACGACTAAGGTAAGTTGACGTCGGGCGGCCGGTCGTAAAATACGTAGCCAAATCATGTGACAACATAATTATAACATGTGTTGCCGACCCAACTTAGAGTGGGATAAGGCCAGGAGGTTGATGAACCTAATATCGACTGATTGGAAAACTGGGCGAAGTTGGTGCCCTAAGGAGTTGAAATGGAAACCCCTTTCTGGAATAAGCGGTGTTGTTATAGTTTAGAATTAATTAGATGAATGACACTAAAGGGTCGCAGAGACCCGATGGATCCGAGCGAATCAAGATCTTGAGTTCCTTGATTCCTTGGTACCTATATCAAGCAACACGTCTATCAGTTGAATAAGAAGATGAAAGCTGATGTCTTTGCTTATTGCTTTTTTAACACGACTTACTGCCTACGTATTGTACAAAGAAAAAGATAGATTGTTGCATAAGTAAAATCGAAATTTAGATTGGTAAATATGACTTACCTTAGTGTAATACTGCGGCATTTCCAATGTCTAACAATAGGTAGACCGTGAAGCTTGAAAGGGGTTATGCAGAGACATTATATAATGTATATTGAGCGAAACGCTTCTATGATAAAGGCTTGTCCAGACCGATAAACCACCATGTTACTAACATCTAAGTAAAATACGAATATTATGTTATAAGAAATTCATATAGTTGAAAATAAAAAAAATAAATGACATTCGATTTCCTAAGAAAATTTTTTTGCTCATTCTCTGTTTTAATATGTAATGCATTACGTATTTGAATTATTGTTAATTTATATAATTAGGCGTTATTTTGCGGAGATCCATAATACAAAAGTAATAATAAAATTATTTAGCTATAATCCGCGATACAGTAACTAGAAAATATATATAGTGGACTATCCGTTTTTTCATACCCGATACATGCAGGATTCGTAAAAACACATGCACAAACCTCCACCACTAACACCACAATACACAAGCACTACACACGTTCACTATCACAAACTCAACAATCGTTTCGCCCCGCAACCGCAGCATCATCTGGAGATAGACTCCACGACAAAATCGCTTTTGCCGTGTCTATCTCTCTATATGAATTTGCGATTTTGCCGTGCTGCATGTATCGGAAATACGGATAGTCCACTATACATTTATAGTGTTATATATTTTCTATTTACTGTATCGCGGATTATAGCAAAATGATTTTATTATTACTTTTGAATAATTGTTTTTTATATATGTTGTAAGGCAAATTTAAGGGGACTTGATTAGATAATAATTAAAGCCAGGGTTATAAAGATCTAGTTTAGTCATTGTCTCATTTCGGAAAAAAAATATGGTTTCATTCATTTTGTAACCAATCTAATAAGCACATAATTAATTACATTTTGTGTTATTCAATGTCAATGAAGAATTCCCCACCGTGTGTTATCCGGTTAAGCAGAATAGACCACTCTCATTTCTTACCGGCGTGTCGTATATATGACTGAGGTAAGTTGACGTCAGGCAGGCGGCCTGTCGTAAAAATAACTAACCAAATCAACTAACAACATATATAAAATAATTTGCCGACTCCACTTAGAGTTTGATAAGGGCGGGAGAATGATGAATGCCAATAAAGATGTTAAGTTTCAAATTAACAACTTACTTGAAACATATAACAATTATATAACTTCCTTCATCCCATGAAACTTAGCAAATAAACATTTCTTATTGAACATTAATACAGTGGTTAAGACTAATGCTTTGTAATGATTTAGACTCACGATGAAATAGTAATCGGTCGAACAACATCCAATCATGGCCCATAAGGAGGCGGGGTGCTGGCGAGCGGGTTAAATTAACTGCCTTAATTGGATTTTGCTTCCTTGTCGGCCAATGTGTCCCAAAGGGTTGCTTTCGTCGCGTAATGCAATAGTCACTTCATCGAATATCCCTTTCAGTGAAATTATACCAAAGATTTAGTTATAAAATTAAAGTACAAAAGTTATAATAGAATTAATTTGCTTATTTTGGATTATTGAAAAATAATTCCATCAAAACTTTTGTACTATGGGATTCCGTAAAGCAACGCTATAAACTACTTCTATAAATTATTTAAAAGTAAAGTTACAACCTGTTACTGCCCCACTGCTCAGCATAGACCTCCCCTCTCATTCAGAAGTAAAACCACGAGTTATATAATCGTTTGTTAGGTCATTCGTAAATTTTATCAGGTGTAAGGGCTATTTATTACACAATATTTTAAATGGTTAGCCTAAAAGGCATAGGAGTCAAAGAAAACGTAAGCTCAGATGGATCTATGGAATTCACATTTAAGGTCGACGCGATAATTATTCGTATAAGAGGATCGAAAAACCTAAGACAGCTGAAGAAGTATAGAAAAGCTGGGGTCCAGGAATTTTATAAAGTATAGTTACGTATCCATTTGTTATTGATAGTCATGATCTACTCACTGGGTGTTATCCCGTGCGAAACATCATATGGTTAGACAAAATTATAACTGAGTATAGCTGTCTGTGTAAAAAAACGAACATCACCACATCCAAAGTAAATTCATGAATGGTCAAAATATTAATAAATAAAAATACCAAAGTAGTAAGTTGTTTTCCTACTATTTTAAATATTAGTCGGTTTTTCTAATATTTTCTATTTTTACGTATTCTTTGCATATAATATTTAAGTTAATATTCATAATTTAATCGTAAAAATTTGCCACTTTTGCCAGCGGTCAAAGTAGTGTGGTGTGGAGATCCCTTGAAGAGACCGCCGTCCAGCAATTAACGTCTATTGGTTGAACATGAGGAACAAAAAGTAGCCTATTTATATTAAGACATAATTCAAAATTTTTGTTCTAGTATTACCTAAAGACAAATTATAAGATTTTGATACTCCTAGTCATGGATTTGCTCATATAACATTCTTATAATCTTTATTTCCGCAGTCGTGATTATTACTAATTACTTGTTATGTAATTTTTTCGTTCGCTAACAATAATACAGAATTGGATTTTGATGATGATTTGAATTAAGGTAGTCTAGTAAATTAGCTCCAGTTATAAAGATTGAAGTACAAAGCAGTTATATTTCGATTATAGATATCGTTAGATTAGGTAAATCTCAAATTATATTTCGATTTGTAATATTTATTCTGCTCGTCTAAGTGCCGTAAAAACCGATACTATTCCTAGCGATAGTATACGTTTGTTAGTTTAAATGATCTAATCATAATATAAACTTGATCCAACATGGCAGGAAAAACTGATGAGCGTTGGGATACTAAGGTGTTGAGATGGCGAATTTGTACGGGAAAACTTAGCATTAGAAGACTTCGAATGAGGTTGCCAGAAAAATTAAAAAGAAGTTGCTCTATCAAAGCGGCACAAAACCTGTGTCATAAATGATAAAGCAAAAATATTTACAGGTTAAAGAAATAACAAAAATATTTGAACTGGTCTTGTAGCAGACATTTTGTGGACAAACTCATAGCAAAGAAATAATAGTTTACTTCCTACTATTTCTTTACTTTGTCCGCCATATGCCTTCTTTAAAACATTCGAACTCTATGAATTTCTCTGCCTTCATTTTTTTTGTCTGACTTTGTGGTTTAGATAAGCTAATTGAGGTTATACAGTAGTTAAGTTAACCATAAGGTTTTAAAAGTAACTGTGATTTATTTATTTATTCGTTCCTTTGTTTTTTCTCTTTTGACATGCCATGGCGTACCGTTAACAGGAGTTAGCACTTCGTCCTGTCCATTGTTCATACATTACCAATGCTTGTAACTAAAACTGCAGCATCATTCACTGCTATGTGTGATTGAGCTGATATTATATTAGAAGGGTGACGGAGGGTGATTTTTCACTACGGGTTTACTGGTTCAATCCCGGACATCAATAAGTTTTGTTTAAAAACATGTTTTTCATTTATTTACATTTTATCAAACACCTAGTGATGGTGAAAACCCATCGTGAGAAAAGTAGGATATAAAATAGGTAGTATAAATAACCTGGTGACAATGAGCGGTAATACTTTTCTCCAATGCGACCTTTTCCCAACAGTGGAACGAAAACGCTTTTAATTTATCAAGCGGTCGAGTTTTAATTATTATAAATTACAAAAATTAATAGCAGAATGTGAAGATATTTCATAATATTCCCAATAACCTTTAATGTCTCTGACAGCAAATACAAATCATTGAATCATTGTCTACAAGTTGAAATAAAATGATATATAGAAAGGAAATTAATAAAGCAATATGCCTGAATTATATTATATCTTGTGATTGTAAATATTTGTCGTCATCGTAATTTAACTTACTGTTTGCTATTCAAAATGTAACAGAGATGACTATTCTAGATCAAAGCCACTATTGAATCTCACTCTGATATTGTAAACGCTACTTACTATCTATTAACAAATCATTTTTGAGACCTTCGTGGGATTGAACATAAATGAATATATATAGATTGACGTAATTACATATATGAATATATGTAGAATTCTACGGCAAATACGCCATAAATTTCGAATTCACGAAACTAGTTACAAAACAAACAGATAGTTTAGACTTTTGTCAGATAACACAACTGTAACTGCGCAGTTTAAGACGTGAGAACGCCACGTAGAGTTCCTAACTGAGAATGTTCGACACTAGTCGGACACTAATGACACATATATATCACTAGCAATGCCCCGCGGTTTCACCCGCGTCCATACCGATCTCGTGGTAGTGAAAAATCTACGAAATCGGACTATAGCTTTATGTATAGATTATTTATTTATAAAAAATTGGTACATTAGTATTCTTGAAATAAGAGCTAACTCATCAAATGCAGGCCCTGCTATAACAGTCGCTACAATGAATTTGTTATGGCATTATTTTCTTTCGATTTACATTCTTAAGTTCGTAATATATTTTGATTGGGATGTCGGATTTTAATAATTTAAAAAGTTTTTTACAGATACTGAAACAGTTTTTATTAAAATATAATTTAATGGGATAAGGCTAAATACAGAGATAGGAATAAAATCGTTTGATTATTGTCGGCAATTTTATAATACATATAAAATTGCCGACATATAATACTTTTACAATATAAAAAAGTAGTTATATTGGCAAAACTATAATAGGCATATGGTATCGCGGACTTTTTTGTGGATATTGATGCGTTCTGTAGAACATTTTTTTGTTCTATCATCAATAGTTTCCGCAGCGCACGCGATGAAAGATTTTTACGATCAAATTTTCACACCTTATTACAATTTTATTAGGGATCTCTACTTTAAAAAAAATGTAATATAGCCTATGTTGCTTAGTGAAGAAGCAGCTTTTCAATGGTGAAAGTCTAAAAAAGCTGTCTGTATGTATGTAATCGACAAAATCTACTGAACGGATTTTTGTACGGATTTCACCAAAAGATACTTCCGGATGGTTTAGGTAAATAGTACATATCGGTATTATATAAATTGTGTTGAAGAGATCGCGCAGTTGTTATAGAACTTGCTTTAGTATTTTATAAAGCTTTAGTTGTTTTTTTTTCCAATAGACTGTATGCTGTTAGCCCTAACGGCTTTTACAGTGTCACCGGGCGGGAGGGAGCTATAGTTGCGTGCGCTGCGTAAACCAGCAGAGATACGCTAAAGTAATGTACTAGAGAATTGTAGATCTATAAAAATACTACAAAAAGTCCGCGATAGCATGTCTCTATCTCTCACGGTTAACTCACAAAAACTACTTTTATGTTCAAAATTTCGAAAATTTGTGAAAAGTTTCGTAAATCACTGAATTCCACGCGGGCGAAACCGTTGTTGGCACAGCTAGTATATTATAAATTGTAAATACATGAAACTTATATGTGGCGAGAATATAATATAAAATAAAAATACTGTATACAGATTAAAATATACTTGAACCACCTTTCTGCAGAAATAGTGTCGTTGAAACCGCTCATTAGAATATGAAGTATTTTGGCGCAGTGTTAAATAAATTTATCTGCACGTATAAAATATAAATTCATAATTCAGAACTCAAATTTATTTATGTAACTGCAGCCAATGAAAAAAAAACATTTAATTAGCACTTCTTAAATTGCAACTCCGCCTGGGTTGAACACTTTTTTAAGGCCCAACTATCATCTATCACATATTATTAAAGGAATTGAATTATTTTTCAAGCTGAGTTATTCATAACAGAGTTGGGCCATGCGACCATATTCTTCGATAGATGTGATAATACGTAGTAATTAAGAAAGACTGTACTTGACTTATTGAACAAACAATGACAACTATTCATTAACGAATAGTTAATTAATGTTTTGTTTTTAATTTTGAATCTGTTAATAGATAAATCTGTTAACAGATTTGTCACAGGGTTATTGTATATATTGTATATATTAAAATACTACTCATTTCTTACCGAGGTATCGTAAGAGGCGACTAAGGTAATAATGTGGTATCCGGCTGCATAGAATAAACCACCCTCATTTCTTACCGAGGTGACGTAAAAGGCGAGATAGATAAGGTAAGATGACGTCAGGCAGGCGGCCGGTCGTAAAATACGTAGCCTAATCATATGACAACATGTTTGTAACATGCTGTGCAGACCCCACTTGGAGGCAGGAAAATGAATTGATATATATTAAAAACTCAGAATTTCATAACATTATTATATAGTTTTATGTTTCTGTTGAGATCAACGTCTCAAATGGAAGTTGGACAGCTATTGGCTGCTCACGTAAAACGATTCAGTAGTCGGTAAAAACTCGGCGTAGTCACTACACTAAATAAACATCGGTGTATTAAATAAATATTCACATTTGCCCTAATATTTAATAAGTCTATTAGTCTTAATTAAATGTTCCATGATCTGGTATAACAACAGGTTCAGAACTATATTTCAACACGCTAATTTAATATCAGCGTCGAGCAACGTAATTTAATGCTTTTGTGAAAGTGGATCACAGATAAACAATACCTACAATGTATTAGACGCATAATTTGCAAATTTGTAATAATCTCGGTTAACCTTGCTAAATTCCCCAAAAAGTTTTCACTCAATGGTGGATGCAAGGAAAAAATGACCGCTGGATAACTTATAAAATTTACAGACCAATATTGAATAATGGATACAGTAGGGTAACTATCGTAATGGAGTTTACTTATAATAACTACTTTTATGTTCAAGTTTTCAATTAAAAATATTACGTTATTTTAGAGACTGCTTTTTTTGGTTCAATATCAATCCTAATATAATAAACGCGTTCGTTATCTTCTCCATTTAATATAGATAAAAATTGTCTTACTTACCATATGAATCAAATAAATACTTTAGAAGATGTTATAAATTAAAATTATACGCTACCAAAAATACATAACCACCGCTAACCAGCGTTCTTTCCATAACAAACCGCCGTACCCTTTTTTTTCTTGGTATTCTTAGGTAGGTATTTTTCTTTCTTTTATTCCATTTTGGTTTAATTGATATTTTTAACGCAAACTAAAATAAAGAGATTTAGCGGCATAAACTTTGTAACATACTAATAACCACGCACAGCTTGGATAACATATAAAAAAAGGATAATAAAACCTTATAAAAAAAATGAAAAGTAACGGCCTGTTACTATGCCCACTGCTGGGCTAAGGCCTCTCTATGTTTTTGGAGAGAAAGATTGGAGCTAAGACCTACCACGCTGCTCTAATGCGGATTGGTAGGTTACACATATCCCCAGAATTCTCTAAGAGATATGCAGGTTTCCTCACGATGTTTTCCTTCACCGAAAAGCGTGTAATAAATTGCAAATATCAATTAGACACATAAGCTTAAATACAAAAACTCATTGGTGCCTGCCCAGGGTTTGATCATGATCGTCTCTAGAGAGTCACACGGTCTCACCGCTGGGCTATCACATCTTAAAAAAAAAAAAAAACTTATAACTATAACATAAGTCAAATAGAAAGTAAAGTTAAAACTTATGAATATTTTAATACATTACAGAATTTTAGTTCATACCTATTATCCTGGGCATTACGTCATGTTGGGAATATGCTTAAAGGGAACTTTATTAGGTGAGAGGCGAGTGTTTCGCAATAAAAAAGTTTAATGCCATGGCACAACGCCTACATAGAGTGCCATTTAATTTCCAATGCCCATTATCTTTATACGGTTAACCTTAACTCTCGGCTATTAATTAGATATTCGTTCCGAATTTGACACTGAGCAAGAAATAAAGGGATGGAGGTGAAATTACTTTTCGGCCTTTGTAGGTAAAATGCTTTAAAAGTCGCGAAACACAATTTTTAATTAAACTTTTGGTTAATGCGTAATTAAGAAGATAACTAATGTTATTCAGCTCTCATAAGCTTGGTTAATAATTTTAGTTAAGATTTAAATTAAGGTTTCTTCTTATATATACTATATAACACGATAAAGGTCGTGTAAATAGTTACAATTTAATACTGCAATTGAGGTACCTCTCTTTTAATAAATAATTTTGAAGACTTAACCACGCTTCAACTTATACGTTCTTTTGCTTCATAATCCTTTGTATTTTTAGCATCCTTTCCTTTTTAGTTTCTTACTATTATATCTAATTAAGCTATTATATATAGCTTCTTCTAAACATTCGTCATTCAAAGTTAATACAACAAACCTATTCATCCTTATATATTACAAAAGTAAATTATCTATTACTTATACTAAGATACTGAGCTGTGATAGACCGTGCGACTCTTTCAAGGGGAACACGAGTTCAAACCCGGGCAGGCACCAATGAGTTTTTCTAGTAAAACTCAAGTGTCAAATTGATAATTGCAATTTAGCACACGCTTTTCGGTGAAGGAAAACATCGTGAGGAAACCTGCATATCTCTAGAGAATTCTGGAGATATGTGTAACCTACCAATCCGCATTGGAGCAGCGTGGTAGGTCTTAGCTCCAACCCTTCTCTCCAGAAACGAAGAAAGGAACGGCCTATTCCCAGCAGTGGGATTGTAACAGGCCGCTACTTTACTTTTTTTATACTAAGATACAGACAATGATGGTTCTATATTTACCTACAACGCATTCAAGTAAATTTAATATATTCACATGTATCGGTAGGTACATATGTTATTTTCATTTTGCGGCATCGTAAAGTTCAGTCAAAAATACTGATAAAAAATCGCATAAGTGTTTGAAATAATTGTTGAAACTAAATTGAATTACCTGGCATTATAATTTATATGTGACAATGCTGGCCTTAAGTTTAATGTTTTTTCGCAGTGATGAAGCCATACTTCTAACATGTAGTGTCGTGATACAATTTATATTAGTGCTAATGAGGAATACATATGAATGCCATTTTCTTAACTCCATTGTTATACTAAACAACAAGGAGGCTTAATATACTTATACAATCTCCACTTATCAGTCTTCGAAACTTCTTTCACTCTAAGTGAGGTCGTTAAGACTTTTATATGCATGTTGAACTTTGCAAAATCCATCACTATTACTATTTTGTAAAATTAATTTATTCAAATTAAATCGCCGTGTGGTATCCGTTTGAGTACAATAGACCACACTCATTTCTTACCGAGGTGACGTAAAAGGCAGCTTAAGTAAGGCAAGCGGCCGATCGTAAAATGCCCAGCCAAATCATGTGACAACATGTTTGAAACATGACGTCTTAGAGCGGGATAAGGGCAGGAAGGAGGATGATAATTTTATTAAAATTAAAATTAAAATATTTTTCTATAATCCACGAGATAAAAAAAACATTTTGAATCCACATGCAACATAACACTCTCGTGAAATAGAAACGTAATATAAAAGACGAAAGCGCTTAGTCACGATCCGCGACCCTCCGGCACGTCGGTGCTTTCCTGCACAAAACTTTCCACTCCCGAGCACATTTATACCGATCACAAGAGAAGTCCATTTGGCCGCAAAAAAATGTTTGCACAAAAGGTTTGGGCACCCCACCATTCCCGAAGCACCGAAAAATTTATTTACTCTTGAATTGTAAGTATTATAATACTGTGTGTGTATTTAAATTATGAAGTGCATCATTCAAATCAGTGTGAGAACTTTGTGTGCCCAGCGGTGATAACGTTTAACTCATTCGAGTTTCGAGGTTTAAACTTAGGGCAGGCACCAATGAGTTTTTCGATTAAAACTTATCTGTCTAATTGATAATTGTAATCATGTATAATAATCAAGTAAAATCTGTAAAATCATTTAATGTATATATAATACTAAAACCCTTTTAAGCAGTGAAGAAACTTTTCACTTTTTTAGATGGGACTTTATAATTTTTTACTCCGAGCTTAAATACGGTTATTAAGTAAAACTTAACAGATCCTTTTACATTGATTCCCATTTCATATCATCATCCACCTGCCCTTATCCCACTCTAAGTGGGGTCGGCACAACATGTTATAAACATGTTGTCACATGATTTGGCTAGTATTTTACGACCGGCCGCCTGCCTGACGTCATCTTACCTTAGTCGTATTTTACGACACCGCGGTAAGAAAGAAGCTGGTCTATTCTACACAGCCGGATTCCACAACTCGGGTTGACTTGCCTTAATCGCCTTTTACGACACTTCGGTAAGGAATGAGGTGGTCTATTCTTCTCGACGGGATACCACACTGCTTCTCATTTCATAGTGAGATTTTTTTATAATTTTTTTCTAAAATTTATAAGCTTTTCATTAAATGTTTCTGTTAGTGCCCATGCAGCGACCATTCATGCGGTTTACCTTTGATCTAAGCGCCCAGCGGCTTGCAAACTTTCTACGGCTAACATTTACATACACATGCAAAGCGTTTACAGATAACAAAGTGTATTCAGTGTTGTATTCTATTTCTGACTGTTTCATCCAAAAAAAATTTTGTTACAATACGCTCTCGAAATTGATTTATTAAATTTACGTTATTTAGTACTTAGTAGTTATACCCAGCCTTACTTCACTGTGGCCCAGTTATATATTAATTATGTAAGCTAGGAAACACTTTGAAATATGTAGTGAAATGCATCGCAATTGCTGGATCCTTTTTAAGATATCTAGAGTCATACGGAAAGACAGTTAGACGAAACTTTTAAAAAGGTTTAGTTTGAAACAAGTATCTTAAATAATTCTATGTTCTTCTAAAAACGCACTTTTATAATATTTTATCACAAATGTGCGCCTTTTATACTACAAACAAGCTGTAATATAGCCCAATTGTGAGACCGTGCGACTCTTTAGAGACGAACATGGGTTCAAACCCGGGCAGGCACCAATGAGTTTTTCTATTAAAACTTATGTGTCTAATTGATATTTGCAATTTATCACACGCTTTTCGGTAAAGGAAAACATCGTGAGGAAACCTGCATGTCTCTGGAAAATTCTAGGGATATGTGTAACAGCGTAATATGTGTAATATGTGGAGCAGCGTGGTAGGTCTTAGCTCCAATCCTTCTCTCCAAAAAACGGAGAGAGGAGGCCAATTCCCAGAAGTGGGATATCAACAGGCTGTTACTTTATACTACAACCAGAGTTAAGTTTCCATCGCAACTTATACTCTAGTTAGTCCTACTTCAATAAGTTTCAAGTCTCACGTTAAATATCGATACTACTCCCCACCTTGCTCCACTTTTAACATAGATAGTGACCTAAACTAGTATAGAAGCCTTTTATAAAATGTCGGCGAAATTAGGTTAAACTCCGTCCACAGTGAGCCATGGTAACATCCGACAGACGGACAAAACACCTTTTCAAAACGATTACTTACATTAAGCGAACCGGCGGAATCAGACCGTATTGGCAATTCAAATATTTATTAACTTGGTTACCCACAAATCTATGTATATTCTGTAACTGGATCATTCATTTTAGTTCTGCAATTTATTTATTTTAGACTCTATCTTTCTTTTGAATGGAATAATCGTAATTACTAAAAGAAACGAAATATGAAATGAGTACTCGTCTATAAGAGGAAGGTTTGAAAGTTGCGCCCATTATTGAAGGGACGAAAACTGCATGAAGATCGTATAGTCAAATTATGAGGAGGTATGAAAATTACGTGGCCAAACGAGTGTTAGATATGAATGGATATGTTTAAAAGAGAAAGGCCTAAAGAGAGATGGTTTGATTAGAGATGTATGATAAAAAGGAGTAGCGTCAGACTTCACGAATTATAGAGGAATTCCTGAGATGTAAGCTATTAATCAGCATTGAAGTTCTCTCTCTCCAAAAGGAGAGATGAAGCCTGTCTTACTGCATTAATTCAGCAGCTCCTAGAAACTTAACGTAATCTATTTATAAATGTATGCATGTATATAGCCGTAGGGAACTAACAGCGCCAATTTCTGAGATGTAAAATATTACTCAGCTTTAACCTTTTTCTCTAAAAGGAGAGATGCGGCCTGTCTTACTGCATTAATTCAGCAGCTCTTAGAAACTTAACGTAATCCATTTATAAATGTATGCATGTATATAGCTGTGGGGAACTAACATGGGCACTTTAACTTCACAACATGATCGTTTTCGTTCACACTGCTTTCATGGATATCTTAATTTCTCACAGACTATGTTTAACATTATTTACAATACATTGATATTTAAACAGGATCTACTTTATAACCATTTGGATATTAGAATTCAGATTAAACAGTGGCGGTTAAAAAATGATTACCTAAACTGTCTGTATATTGCATAAAAACACATTGCTGGAAGTTTGTATTTAAATTTGAGATGAAAAATTTTGGGCTTCTGTTAGCCCCCGTAAAAGTTTTCAGGAGACTATTATATTAAGCCTTAATTCAAATAAATATCTAGAAATTACGAAAACGCCTACTAATACATATTTTATTTTTAGTACATTTAATTTAATAATATTTCCGGATAGAGGAAATCAGTAAAATTTCATTACCATGTCCGACTCTGTGATAATACAATCAAAATTCTGCTCAGGATCGCGCTGAAAGTAATATAATGTTTCGAAAGGAAACTTCGCCATTGAAACTTATATAATATTAGCGGCATCTATCGCCAACTACCGACGCGATATCAGCGATAAATCATATAAATAAATGAACTTATATTTTCTCGTGTTACTTCATTATTTTCTTGATTAGGTGATTGCTGTTTGTTATACTATGATATTAATTAGTTGATTTGTTTTTAAACCATATGTATCATATTCATGTTTGAAATGTCGTAAATAAAATTTTAAAATTATGTATCTCAAGCGATAAAAACAAGTTTAAATTTTTAATAAGTTATTTATTGTTTACAAAAATGGGGTAAAGAATGCAGAATTAAGAACACAAGACTTGCTTGCACAATGGTGCTTATAATTGTGATTAGATGTTACTTTTTGATTTTGTCGAGGAGTAATTATTTGCTGAAGATTGGTATTGCAATTTTGTGACGATTATTTTGCGTTTAGTTTAAGAGGTCTTAATCTAATATTCCTATTAGAGTAACGCTTTTCATCTGGGTAATGAACGCAATGTATTGAATGACAATTTATGGCCTAGTTATGTCAGTTTTCGACGAAAAATAAATAAAGATAGTGTCCGCTCCATCGTTATATTTGCAAAGGTACTAAATATACGAATGGCATGACATTCGACCGGCACTTTCAAGTGGTGTCGAATGACGACTCGTAATCAAAGGACACCGTTAATTATAGCAGTGGTAAGTGTGCTCGTGGGGACGAAGAGTGTATACCAGTATCCGATATTCCCAACCCCTCTGTAACTGGGTCGCGCGGGGCCGTGGGAGAGGCATTAGGAAGGAGGCTAGGGGTGCGAACTCTCGTTGCGTTTTTGTAGGAGCGCGTCCGACCGATCGGCCCACCATCACTTCCCATCACTTTTAAAGAATACCACACACATCTCTCAAAAGCCACCGTAAAAATGCGTTCACTCACGTTTTGTATTTGATTCATTTTTGTGAAGTGCCGTCCAAACTCCCACAGGTCGACGCCAAATTTTAGCGCCCAATTTTTGACTCTGCAAAAAAAACGTTATACATTACACACGTGAATTCATGCCTCCTATCAAGAGTCGTTTGTCACGGGGCTTAATTAAGGGTGGGTGGATCTATATACTTGTCAAAAAGACTGAATATTGCCGAAAAATTCAAAGAATAAGTACATATTTTCTACATTATATGACTGTTATATAAAGGATTCACGGTTCCATTTTATTTTTATTCATCAATTTCGCCAAGAATTTTTATTATATTCCTTTGATTACTAGGGAAGTATCAATTCATTTGTAACAGAATGTTTATTAAATATGAATTCAATATTAAATATACATCTTTTACTATTTACTGAGAATAATGTTCTATAAATAAAACTCTACATTTATTTTACTTTTTCATAAGTGTTTTAACTTAACCACGAACTAATAGTTATATATATCTAACTAGCTTTTACTCGCAACTTCGTTCGTGTGGACTGTAGTCTCAGAATTAACAGATGCTTCTGTCAACCCTGCGAATATCACCATCACAGAAATCAGATCGATCCGGGAAGACAGTGAGAGATTTATCATTTTGTCGAGAGCATAGTTTAATTATTTTAGTGAATAGCCCGCAAGACTTAAATGAATTATATATTAAAATAGTTCAGTTAAATTTATCCAATAAGCAAAACACGAAATATATTAAAAGTTTCTTAAAATAACTTTTTTGACGCAAGGCAAATATAGCACAATATATATATAGAACCCCTCGATCTCTTTGTAATAACATGCAGTATTACATTATAAACCGCCTAGTTTTGTTTGGTAATTATTATCCTATCATAACGTAAAAAAACAATTAAAAATATTATTTTGCTATAATTCGAGCCGTGTGGTATCCGGCTGAATAGAATAGACCACACTCATTTCCTACCGAGGTGTCGTAAGAGGCGACTAAGGTAAGTTGAACCGCCGTGTAGTATCCGGCTGAGTAGAATAGACCACCCTTATTTCTTACCGAGGTGTCGTAAAAGGCGACTAAGGTAAATTGATCCACCGCGTGGTATCCGGTTGAGTAGAATAGACCATCCTCTTTCTTACCGAGGGGTCGAAAAATACGACCAAGCTAAGTTGACGTCAGACAGGCGGCCGGTCGTAAAACACGTAACCAAATCATGTGACAACATGTTTGTAACATGCTGTGCCGACCCCATTTAGAGTGGGATAAGGGCAGGAGGATGATGAGATTTTGCTATAATTCGCGATTGGATTCTAAATAACCAATCACTTTTGAAATACAGTTTTTACAAAGTTATATAGCAAATTATATAGAAAAACAAGATGACACGGATAATGTTGTTTTGCTGCAAAAATATATTTAGGTAATTTCAATCAATTTAGTGTACATAATAAAAAAATGACCAAAAAATTACAAAATAAAATGTTAGGGGTTGACAATCGTTATCACTTAGGGGTATAAAAAATAGATAATAGCCGATTCTTAGACGTGCTGCTTATACATAAAAAAATTACATAAAAATCGGTCAAGCCGTTTCGGAGATGTATGGTTATTAGCACTGTGACAAGAGAATTTTATATGTAAGATAATACTAATTATACTATAATATAATTACTTTTTATAATATAATTAATTTTATATTATGGACCTCGGCAAAATAATTCTATATCTATATCTAAAATCAATAATAACCTATTTAACGTAATACATTTCTTTGATGTCGATCCTTAAGGAAAAATTACTATACCAACCCAACGTGTATTAAAAACGGGAAATGTGATTGGGAAAGCGGGTTAAGCATTTTTTCCAGTCGGTCGGACACCCTTTATTACAAGTAAATGCGTTTCTCGAAGTAACAGTCGCATTTATTCGATCGTAGTATGAAATGCGAGCAGTCATCAAACCGGAAGGATCAACTTAAATTTCAGACTTTGATATATTTTATACCTGAAATACGGTTTATATAAACTAAACAAATATAAATATAAATATATGGGACACTTACACACACGGTCGGCCCGTCCCCAAAGTAAGTAACTTAATACTTGTGTTATGGGTGACGGACAAAAGCTATACTACATATATAATTCTAAATTTTAAATACATACTTAAATACAAATATACAGCCAGGCTTGAAGAACCAACAAGTTGTTTATAGAAAATGGTGGCCCTCGGCGGGAATCGAACCCGCGAACCACGGAGCTGTAGGCAGAGTCACTACCCACTGCGCCAACGGGCCAGTCAGTCATATAAAGATAGAAATAATTATAAAATTTTGATATTTACATAAGGAATAAATGTTAATGCGTGTATCTATGTATATCTATCTATTCCTATGATGTATAAACCAAAGTCCCCAAAAGCTGTCTGTCAAAAGCTGTATGTGATCGACTTTTAAAATTTTTTAATAGATATTTACAATTCATCGTGAGCTTTACTGAGAATTAAAACGTTTATAGAATCAGGCGCTAATTTGCGGATCCATAATACAGAAGTATGGGGTAAGGGGAAGGAACATCTAGCATTATGTATTTTCTATTAACTTTATCGCGAATTATAGCAAAATAATTTAATTATCCTAAGGGGGTCCTAAGGTGCTGGAATGGCGACCCCGCACCGGTAAACGCAGCATTGGAAGACCCCCCACGAGGTGGACAGACGACCTCAAAAAGGTCGCGGAGAGCCGCTGGATCCAAGCGGCACAGGACCGTGTGGTGTGGAAATCCCTTAAGGAGACCTATGTCCAGCAGTGGACGTCGATCGGTTGAACAAGAAGAAGAAGAAGAAGAATTTAATTATAACTTTTGTTTTAAATTAAACGTTGTTACAAAACCTGCATAGTTTTAAAGATAGCAAGCAATGAATAACTCTACATTATAGCAGCATTGTGGATCTGGAATACTTATGTGCGTGAGAAATATAGTCTTGACCTAGCAGTGGGATAGTAAAAGTCTATTTTATATGCATAAAGTTGTAGGATAAGAAAAATTCCACTTCTTTCAGAAGTCATATATTGCTTTATGGTAGCAAAATCGGGTCATTCGGAACAGAATCGGTACGGTATCTTCAAGTAACCGAAATAAAGATGTTGCAAAGGCGGTGCAAAATAACTCATTAAGATCGTTCAAGAAATCAGCATCTGGGTTAATTGCTATAAATTATTATACCGCCAGAATTACTAATGTTTCTCATTTATGTACCCAAAAAATATTGATATTTAGTCCAAAGTAGGTGGGAAAATCTTAAATTTTTTAAACTTACCTAAACTTACCCTCAATAATTAGTTAAATCACCTAGTGATAATTAGGTGACGGAGAGAAGTTCAGTAAAAAACTCTGTATCTGTAGTAGAAATCTGGAAATATTTCTACAGTAATGGAACTTAAACTTAAAACTTAAACTAGTACTATAGTTTGGGCTAATAGAAATTCTATAACTTTAATGTCTTTCTTTTTCTTTATTTCTTCCCAAAAGCGTACCGCGATATTCATTCCAAGTATGATAGTAAAGTAAAGTAAAGGCCTCCTCTCTCCGTTTCTGGAGAGAAGGGTTGGGGCGAAGACCTACCACGCTGCTCCAATGCGGATTGGTAGGTTACACATATCTCCAGAATTCTCTAGAGATATGCAGGTTTCCTCACGATGTTTTCCTTCACCGTAAAGCATGTGATAAATTGCAATTATCAATTTGTCTAATTGGCATTATTATGGCACCAATGAGTTTTAATAGAAAAATCATTGGTGCCTGCCCGGGTTTGAACTCGTATTCGCCTCGTAAGAGTCGCACGGTCTCACCGCTAGGCTATCACAGCTTTAGTAGTATGATACATATTATATTATACATTTCGTAACGTAATCGATTGACGTCGAAGTCCGACGAAAGTAGTGGATTAGAATAAAAAAAAAAAGTTAGCCCATAGCCTCAGTTTTAGCTGATATTTATTGTCACTTCTTTTTTACCGTATCCAGCTACTTTTAGCATTGGTTAGACAACTTCGCAAAAACAGCGCAATCATTTGATGAATAATTTTCACCGAAATAGGCCACACCACCCCCGTAGGATCAATTTAATTAACGAGTGTAACGAGCCTTGCGAAGCAGGTACGCGGTGTTGGAAGCGCGATTGAAAAATTACCCTACTTTAATGTTATATTGTTTTGCGACGTTTTGTAGGATTCATCTTGACATAAAAAAAATATTGAATGATATTCAAAACCTGTCAACTTTGTAAAACAAAATCAAAAGTAATCTACTCAACACTTCTTGTGCATTTAAATAAAACAATTTTTTTTTTATCTTACTCTTTCTCGTTACTCTTTCAGGATAAAACTATTAGACGGATTTGGATAAAACTTTACAGTTATATAAGTTATACATCAGAATAACATATAGGCAACAATTTGTAATGATTTTATGTAATATAACGATACATGTCAATAAAGTCGGAAAAAATCTGGCCTCTGAGAGCTATCTTGGCGAACACTGCCTAAATGATTCGAGTTACACAAAGATGATTTACCGTAGTATCGTTTATCTTGAATACTTCTAAATAAAAGTCCGCGACAGCATATACCTACCTTTTATGTGGAAGCCACTATGTCCAAAATTGTGAATCATAAAGTTAAATAAATTACTATTTTACAATGCATATTGTAATATTTATCAAATTCTTATAACAATCAATACATTTGTCGCTTTTATTATTTCATTTAAATAAACTTTGTCTTTTACATTAAGTAATTTGGCCGAATAGTTTAAAAGTTATTACGATATGATTGACTTAAATGGAGCGCTATAAAGTGTCTAATATGCGCGGCGCTCGAAAATTGTATGGAATCCTTTTGTTTTGAAGTTAGACATATAGAATTTTTGATCTACGAGTAACTAAATAAATATATATTTTTTAATATTGAGTTAAAAAAATATTTAAATCTAAAATGATCTGTCACGCAACTTAATGTGGCAGACCAAATTCCACGCGAGCGAAGCCACGGGCAAAACCTAGTATTAACATAATACAAAAAATTGTAACGATTACTGCATTTACTTAAAGTTTATTTTTTGTATGTAAGGAACTTTTTCCTTCTTCACGTGGCCTCCTAACTAGTGAAGGTTGGCAGTCAGCTCTACTTATGCCTTCCTATTCTTGCCAAGATGGAAGTGTACGGTAGCGCTTCCATATCCCGTCCATTACCAGGATGTTCAGTAACCAAAATCTCCTACTACGACAAGGTCTCCTCTTTCCTGTAACTTTAGCCATGATTATAAGTTGGAATAGCTATCATAGTATGCCTGAGTACTTGACCCACGTATGCAACTTTACGTTATGTAATGATTGGGAAAAGTTTGCGTTTTTACCCAACTCACTGTAGAACTTCCCGATTGGTTACTTTTATGTATGGAGAAGTTCTCTTTTAAATACTCGGCATGTAACGGCGACGACGGAATTTTTATTATTATATTGCTAGTCATCAAAAGGGTCGTAAGCAAAATCTGTATCAAGATCTGTAATCAAGTGTTTGTATTATGTACTTCCGACTTAACGAAAATTTAATAATGTTTTTAAAATATAATGTTTTAAATGCTATTTATCATTAATTATTTCTATAATTTTCAATATTATTAAAATTAATAAACTTTGTAAATGCTTGTATTCATTATTGAAAGTCGGCAAACTAAAACGAGGAAAAAAATATTTGTAACCAACTAATACTGCTACTATCCCACTAACAAAGGATTGTAATAAAAAAATTTCAATGAGAAAAGGTTGTAATATTAAACAGGATGCTCTCATAAATGTAACTTTTTTATTAAGGTGCATAAAAGTATCACCATGAATGTATCTTAAAGCTACGATGAATTGAGGATTTTTTTAGAAACGTTGTTTATTAAGAAATAGCGTTAACTAACCTGTGACTGTTTCCTTCATGATTCAAAAGTGTTTGTAAAAAGCTTACTTGAATAAAAATTATTGTGATTTGATTCTACTTGGTTTTTTAAGACTTTTGTAATATAACTAATCATCGTCTGATTTACTTTTGCTTTTGGTCTCATGAGTCAGACTGTCTGAAATCTGATAAACAAAAAAAAGTTTCACATTAACCAGCATAATCAGCAATATTCGCAGTTATTATTTTCACAACTTAGACCGCCAGCTGGGGCTTATTTACAATTAAAATTTTCACAACGTTTTCGATGTCCGGACTTTAAAACACATTTTGAATCTCCTTAAGAACTTGGCTTACTCTCCCATCGTCAAAATCTTATAAGATTTGATTATTTAATGACAGACTATAATGATCATTCTCCTGCCCTTATGCCACTCTAAGTGGGGTCGGCACAACATGTTACAAACATGTTATCGCATGGGAACCGTAACCAGCATATAGAATTATACTATACTTTCATTATTTACTTTATTTCACTAATCTAACTTTATATATTTTTATAACAATCTCAAAATAACAATTTGTTTCTATGAGTATTGATTTGTTTGAGTTGATCACTGTTTATTAGACCAAAATTAGCTTGAAGAGTGACAACTCTGATTTAACCTACATAAATAGATCATGGATACAAGAATGTTATATAGTTATTTTATTAGAGTAGGGAAGCTTAATTAAAGCTTAAAAGCTAGAAGGTCGTTAGATACGACTAAGGTAAGTTGACGTCAGGCAGGCGGCCGGTCGTAAAATACTTAGCCAAATCATTTGACTACATGTTTGTAACATGTTGTGCCCCGCTTAGAGTGGGATAAAGGCAGGAGTATGATGATTAGATAAATTACAATAAAGAGAAATAAACAAAAAACAAATGAAAATCTGTCTCCCTTTTTAATATGTAATAAGACAAAGATGAAGTATATTCAGAAGAGCTTCATCTTCCCTCTCACTATTAATTATGTCTCTATCACTTATATTAACAACTCTATGGAGAATATTGGATACTTACATCTTTGATACGTAGCCTTAATAATAATAATATACGCTGTTAAATGTAAACAATTTTCTCGTCGTATAAAGTAAAAGGCCAAGCGAAATACATCAAACATCGTATAGAGTACTCGTAACATAAGCTGATTCAACATTTTATCGCCACTACAACCGTACGCAAGGGAGCAACTATAGGAATTGTGGTGCTATCGCTTCAATGAAGTGAAAAATACTTTTTCTCGTTTTCATCACTAACTATTAACTACTTACTTTAGATTTAACTCCATAAAGTTCTTATTAAAATCCAATATTTATTTGAAACAACTAATTAAAATCGTTTAATATTTGCCCCGCAATCGGTGTGGCCACAAATTTCAGTGTCAAAAGCAGAAGTTCGAAACTAATTTATTTAAAAAACTACGACACTCGCTGGTATACATTTAGCTCAAAAAGCGATTCGATGCCGCAGACTTTATGGTGTTCTAGATATCTTATACACAAATAAAACAAAAATATAAATATACGGAACAATTACAGACGTGGTCGTCCGTTCCCAAAGTAGGTAAAATAATACTTGTGTCATGGTTGGTGACAGACAACAGGTAAATATATGGTTTTATAATTTTAGATAGATACCTAAATACATAAGTACACACAGATTCGAAGAACCAACAAATCATTTTTAGAAAGTGTTAGCCTTCGGCGGGAATCAAACACGCGACTCGTAGAGCTGAAAGCAAAATAACTACCAACTGCGCCAACGAACCAGTCAGACATATGTATGTTGTGTTGTCAAACGCAAACACATGAATAATGGGTACTATCTATTTGTATATATCTATGACTATATACAGTATATTGTTAACTCAATTAATAACTTTCGCGTAAGAGTGAACTAGATATAAAAAAACTGTACATATTTTTACCAATTGTAAGAGTTGGTCTCAACAAAAAAGCTGAAAGCTTCCACCCAGCAGTCACAAGAGAAAACTCAATTGCACTAAAAACAAAGAATAACGGATTAACAGCGCAGATATCCGCTTAAAATATCTTGTTACTGTAATCGGTTTAAACCTCGGATTCTGAGCGAATAACCCGATTCGACTTCTACCTGATTTAAATCTATCAAGATTATTCTGTTGTCCTAAGACATTGAGTTTATTAGAATTTCATTTAATTCTGTAACAAAAAGAACGTAGTTAGTTTGTAAGTATTTTTTAAATTTAGATAGAAGCAAACTGTTTCAGCATCCACTTCAAAGTGTTACAAGTTTTATCTAAGCAATAAAATATTGATAATGGTCAATATTATTGAAATTAAATATCATACCTTCCTTATTTTATCTTTACGGAAACTATTTGAAATCATTAGTTAATTTTTTTTTTATTAATTTTTATATTAATTTAATTAAAATCTTTAACCTTACCTTATCATAATTAGCTTCTTGTATTTGTATAAATGTAATGAATTGGTTAATTTAATGAAGTTCAGATAGCACTTAGGAAGCCAATTGAAAAGTTGTAATATTATTTCCTTACATTTAATACATTATGCATATTAAAATAAAATCAAAGATTTCAGATGTAAATCAGAACAAGCTCTCAGTAATTAGCCAAGTCGTTACAAAAACTAAAAGTAATAAGCAATATAAATAAGACATAATATTCTTCAATAATGTTTTCATAAAAAAAAGATACTGCATAAACAAAGTTAGCACATACGATATTTTGACGTAGCATTTTTCAAGTCCCATTAGCAGGCTTTAAGGTGAAGGTCAGTAAGCATGCTTGAACTTAGTTCATTAAAAAGATATCTGTTGCAGTCGATAGTTTTATTAATCAGCATCGAGTAGACGGGATGTCAGACGCGCCCTTACGTAAGCCTACCTCGGTAGTACGCCGCCCGCACCGCCCCGCCCCTCTCTAGATCAATACCCGAGCCTTTGACATGTGCCCCGCGTGCCGCTCCGCAAATATTTACGTTGTGGATACAGATCATAACTAGTTTCATTTGCCGATTTGTACGCATGATAGGAAAGTTTTAATTTACTAGATTATTGCTTAATTACTCTAAGACAGTGTTTAGGTTTTGATTTTTTTATTGGGTTGGTGCATAATAAGAAAATTTTAATTGACAAGATTATTGCTTAATTCATTATAGTAATGTATAAGTAATGGGGATAGGTGCATGATAGGAAAATTTTTATTGACAGAATTATTGCTTAATTCATCAATGATTTTTTTGATGTCTTCTAAAGTTTCAAAAGTTAACTGTGATTACATTTAAAGTTTGATTTTAAATCAATAAAAAACTTCTCCATCGTATTCTCTGCTTTTGACAGCTAATTCTGTAGGAATTTAAATCTAAAATTTATCGATGCTAAAACTTCTTTATTACTTCAGTTTCGTTTAAATGCTAAATATTTATTTTATCCAATTCTTTACGCATTATTTTAGCAAGACCTAGTACTCAGAAATAAACACATAAACATGAATTAATTACATACTGATTTTGGGAAAAATAGCCATATGATAACGATTAGCCTTTTTTGGTATACTCAAAAGCCTTTATATTTTTAATTGACGTTTCCCAATTTTTTTTCTTAACTGATGTTCAACAAATATTATGAATTCATTATTTACACAAATTTTTATAGCTTATTGTGTTATTTGACGAATATTGAAAATTTCATAAACACTGTTTTGTCTTACGCACACATGTTAATACCAGGTATAACTTATATGTGTTTGTACGCAAAATTGTTAGTAATTCAATATTTTAACGCGGCTAAAATGAAGAATTAGGCGTCATTAAAAAGGTCCTCGCTTGTTGTTGCGGTTTTTAGTGATTTTTTTTTATTTCCCGCCCGTACTTCCGGGTTGGATGTGAATAATAATCCCCCTTGAAGAAATTTTACAGTATATTTTCATACAGATATAGGAACCGAATCTTATTTATATTTTTTTCATTTTTACATTTTGCTTTACAATGCTTGAAGACTGATCCTAATTTTAATATCTTAATTTCATTTAAGGATTCAGAATTGGCTTTGACACGAAACAATCAATTCTACATAACAATAGGTTTTTACTTTTATTTTAAATAGTATATTTTTTAACCTAGAACGTCTGGTGATTACTGGGAAGATTGAGGGGAAAAGGCCTCGAGGACGTAGTCCTGAGAGATGGTCAAAACAGGCTGCTGAACAGCTAAAGGTTCTCATCAGTTGCGCATTTCACCAGGCAGCTGAGCGGAACCGATGGAAGCAGCTAGTAGCCAAAGTGAAATGGAATCACGATCCTCAGCGGTGAGGGAACGATGAAGAAGAAGAATATTTTTTTTTATATAAAATTTGGTAAATGACGGTAGACCATGCATCGTTACGCTAATTTTATATTATATGGCCTTCAATTATCTCCAAGTAGTCTAAGTTAGTCTTTTTTTTAAATTAAATTAAATTTTTTAGAAATTAAGTTATAATATTTTATTGATAGATTTGTGTACAGTAAAGTTTTTATATATCTGTTATATAATAATAAGAATATTTTGAACGATTTTTTTCTGACAAACACGAAATAATAAGTTACTTTCCTTGATTTAAAGTGTAACGTAAATTATATTCGAAATATATGTTTTTAATATGTACCTATTCTGAGGCAGTTCATAAAGTAAGCCCACGCGCTACGTACGCCGCTACGAGTGAGCGTAGGCTAGATGGAGTTTAGAGGCACACTCATATGACAGTGTAATGAAACTTAACAGATAACGATCGGATAATTTAAATAATTATAATTTATTTAAATTCTATAAAAAAATCTTTATAACTTAATGGGATGACGTATGACCATTTACAACGGGCGCTCAATTCCGCTTCCGCTCAGTTCCGAGTTTTTCTATTAACGGTATTTCTAGGAGCGGCCTGTTGCTATTCCATTGTTGGCTATAGGCCTCCTCCCTTGTTATTTTTTAGATAGAAGAGTTGAAGTTTTGATCCACCACGCCACTCCAGCGTAGGTTACGTATATCCTAAGAATTCTTAAGAGATATGGAGATGTTAACTCACATCAAAAAGCGTGTGATAAATTGCATTTATCAATGAGACACATAAGTTTTAACAGGAAAACTCATTGGTGCATGCCCGGGGTTTGAATCTTGACACCCTCAAAAGAGTCGCACGGTCTTACCGCTGGGCTATCATAGCTTCAGAGATGACGAATGATAGGAAAGAATGGAAGAGAAAAACATGTTGTGCCGACTCCACTTTGAGTGGAAAAAGACAGGGAAAACATCGTTAGGTTACATGAATGTCTCGGGATAATTCGTGGAATACGTGTAATCTAACAATGCGCATTGGAGCAGCGTGGTCAGGATAAGTTATAACGCTTCTATTCAACAGGAAAGACGAGGCCGTATCCCAGGAGTGGTAAAATACCATCAGATTTAACACCATTAGGTGGTATATTATGAGTTGCAATGAGTTTTAAATATCAAAAAAAAAAGTATGGGTCATTGTCCATAAGTAACATTTTTGCCTTCGTAAATTTGCTACACCAAGGACCACAAACTTTGTACGCCAATGAAATCTGCATCGTATAGATACAAACATTCGCTGAATTTAGGTGGTATGACTGGCCCATTGGCGCAGTGGATAGTGACCCTGCCTTCAGTTCCGCGGGTCGCGGGTTCGATTCCTGCCGAGGGCCAACATTTTCTATAAGCAATTTGTTGGTTCTTCGAGCCTGGGTGTGTATTTGTATTTAAGTATGTATTTAAAACTATATATGTACTATATCTACCAGTTGTCCGTCACCCATAACACAAGTATTAAGTTACTTACTTTAGGGATGGACGACCGTGTGTGTAAGTGTCCCATATATTTATTTATTTAAAAAAAATCTGCATCGTATAGATACAAAAATTCGCTGGATTTAGGTGGTACAAGTTTGTCTTGCGTGGAAATCCGTCAAAGAAACTTATGCCATACAGTAAAAAAAAATAGTGACCTATATAGTTCTTATAGTGAATATCAATACTCTCCCTATATCCTCCTCACCCTGTACAAGATAGTAATGACTAAATGCGAGATTCTTGCTAGCTCTTCTCGATAGGAACACCTTACGGAATCAGCAGTAGAGTTCACGATGCAAAGGTAATATTTACAAGTTTACTTGAATAAAGAAATTTGAATATTTGAAATAGAAAAGAGAAAAATAATTTACTCAAAATTTTTCCCCTCTCTATTAACACAAGAAATAGATAAAAATGTTTTACGCCCCTGGAATAGTATATAATTAAAAGAAAAAAAAGTTGCGACATTACTGACAGGGCATGGAAAATTGGATCACACTTAACCAAAATCAAAAGGCAAACTGTCACAAATTGATCCGTCTTTAAAGTCCAAAGTGCCAATCGTAAACTTTTTCGTTTAGCGGCCGTTGGATTAGGCCCGTCGCTATGTCACTACTTTTGTTTGACCCGGGATGTTCGATAATTATGCACTTTCTATGGGATTTACATATTTGTACCATTTTTCCTTGAGACACTATATCGATAAACCCTAACTGTTAAAAAAATTGATATCTATTTTAGTACGGTGTAGGCTCTTAAGCTAATAAGCGTTTGGCACACAAAACTTTTTAATTCGAAGCAAAAATTGGGGCCAAACTGATTTTATTAATTTTTAACGCGATAAAAGACTAGTTCTGTTGTTAGAGTTAATATATAATTTCGCTACCATAGGTTAATAACATGGCTTCTAATATCATAACGACAGATAGATATCGCAACCATAATAACTGAAAATTATGTATAATAGCTGCGCTATAGTCAAGCTATTATTAAATTGACATTCATTGATATATTATAAAACCCAATTTATTATACACTAGCCCCGCAGTTTCACCCGCGTATATACCGATCTCGTGGTAGAGGAAAGTCTACAAGTCGGACTAAAGATTTAATTTGGAAATTAAAAGTTTGGCCCTGGGACTTATTAATGGTTCAGACAAAAGAACTAACTAACTAACTGGAAATTGAATTCTTTTAAAAGGTATAGCTATATCCGTGTATATCACTGGTATCCTCAGAATAAGAGCTAACTCACCAGTTGCAGACCCTGTTATAATGGTCGCTACAATCAATTTGTTATGGCATAATTAAATTCGTTACATTTTGTGATTGGAATGTCCGATTTTAATAATTTAAAAAGTATTTTGCAGCTATCGAAACAGTTTCTAATAGAATAACCTTTTAAAAGATAAAGATTAATAAAGAGATATGAATAAAATGGTTTGATTATTGTCGGCACTTTTATCAACTATTACAAAGTAAACAAGTATTTATATTGGCATAACTATAATAGTTGGACATACGGTATCCTGGTCTTTTTTGTGGATATTGATACGTTCTATGATACTGTAGAACATTTTTTTGTTCTATCATCAATAGTTTCCGCAGCGCGTGCGATGAATGATTTTTACGATTAAATTTTTCACACCTTATTATAATTTGGTTACGGATCCTAATTTTTTATGAAAATGTTATATAGCTTAGTTGCTCAGTGAAGAAGCAGCTTTCCAATGGTGAAATAATTTTTTAAATCGGTCCAGAAGTTTTTGCGTGAATACATTACAAACATACATACACACATACAAACATACAAATCTTTCGTCTTTGTAATATTAGTATATATGTATATATATATATATATATATATATATATATATATATATATATATATACTAATATTACATATATTATAAATTACACTATTTATTAATTCAAGACAACATTAAGTAACAGGACAATCCCACTCTCGACGACGCAACATGTTCCAAACTGATTTTGTCACATGATACGCCTGCGTATTTTACGACTGCTCGCCCGCCTGACGTCAACTTACTTTAGTCGCCTTTTACGACACCTCGGTAAGAATTGAGGGTGGTCTATTCTACTCAGCCGGATTCCACACGGCAGGTCGACTTAACTTAGTAGCCTTTTACGACACCTCAGCAAGAAATGAGGGCGGTCTATTTTACTCAGCCGGATACCACACAGCATAGTTTTAAATATCAATGTTGATGGATATATTATATATTCATACTAAAGGGAAGCCGAAAAAAAGATGGATGGATTGTATGAAAAATGTATATAACAGGACTAGAACCAGAGTTGACGAATGATACAAGAGGATGGAAGATGAAGACATATTGTGCTGGTCCCATTTAAAGTTGAGGGTAAGGAAATGATGATAATATAAAGTATCGTAGTATAAGCGTACTACATGAAATTATTTATCTTCGCTGGCAACGTAATTGTAACACCTACTCTATCTGTATCTAAATTATGAATGAAAAAATTTCCTTTACTATAATAATAATTGACGTAAATATCGGTCTCTCGGGATTCTACCAACTGTACGAACTGAATACAGGCGAAAGGTAAGTTATTGTACGCCCACGATAGTTTACGCTTTTATTGTCTGACTAATGGAGAGTAAAATTGCTTTAACTCCAACAACGTAGGCGGGACAACTTAATTGAAGACTTATACGTTACTAAATACAACTATAATTGTGAGTGTATTGTCTTTTACTTGTATTGTTTTTCTCATCTTGTTTTAATATTGTTAAATCTTTATTTAAGAAATAAACGTTTGTTAAAGTACGAATTAATAGTAAAATATAGAATTATTTTATCACTTTACAAATAACAGTAAGTTTATATACATATATATAATATTTAATAAGCTCATTGGCATAGCTAGCAGTAACCCTGTCTTCAGCTCCGCAAGTCTTGGATTCGATTCCCGCCGAGGGCCAACATTTTCTATAAACAATTTGTTATCGTGTTTGGGTGCATTCATGTATTTAAATATTTATGTATTTAAGACATGTATATATATTTACAAGTTTTCAGTCCCCCATAATACAATTATTAAGTTACTTTGGACAGTCGTACGTGTAAATGTTCTTTAAATAATACTATATGTCAAATATCATGTCTAAAATGTTTTAAAATGCTAAAATATTTACAAAATAGTACCGTAAATAATTTAAAAATATTTATATTGCCAGCAAACAAATAATTTAACTGATTTAAATTTGACTAACATTTAAACGCGTTGTTTAATTTCAGCCGTGTACTTAGCACTTAAGACAAATAGATTACATTTTTTCTTAATGGCCTGTCAGTACAAATACAGAAACATAAAGGAGTTCGGAGTTAAAATATATAACTATTATATGATATAGTTTTTATTTCTATTGTTCATCTCTCTTCAGGAATCTTCAAGAAGAAAAAAATATAATAGCTTTTATAATTTACTTGCTGCACATTAACTAGGCTAGATTATTCATAACTGGCCCGTCGAAGTAGTTGGCAATGACCCTGCCCTCTTCTCCGTGGATCGCGTATTCGATTCCCGCCAAGGGGTAACTTTTCTATAAACAAATTTTTGGTTCTTCAAGTCTGGGTGTATATGTGTATATATGTATATAAAATTATATAAGTATATACCAATTATCCTTCAACCATAATACAAATATTAAGTTACTTACTTTGGGGACGGACAGCCGTGTGCGTACTAGTCCCTTATAGTATATTTATTTATTATGTCAATATGAAGAACAAAATTTTGATTTGTGATGACCAGTTTAGCTTCTAAGTCATCATCATCATTCTCCTGCCCTTATCCCACTCTAAGTGGGGTCGGCACAACATGTTACACATGTTGTCACATGATTTGGCTAATAATTTTACGACCGGCCGCCTGCCTGACGTCAATTTACCTTAGTCGCCTCTTACGACACCTCGGTAAGAAATGAGGGTGGTCTATTCTATGCAGCCGGATAACACACGGCACATACCTTAGTCGCCTCTTACGACACCTCGGTAAGAAAGGAGGGTGGTCTATTCTATTCTGCCGGATACCACACGGCGTAGTTTAGCTTCTAAGAATTAAAGCAAACAAACAAAAACAAAATGACTCCTTTCATCTAAATGTCGTCTATTTTACGATATCAGTCAGCAATATACTCTCTGATAAGTGCTCCGATTCAATTGTACCATCTTATATTTGTGAATTTGTAATTTCATATGAATAATATGTTTCAAATTACAAATGACGATAGAGTATGTGTTGAAACACTTATATAATTTCTAACTAATATAAGTAACGAAATAAATGAATACTATATTAAAAAATGTTGCACTCACATCCGGCTCATAAAGTCGCCCTCACATTGTTGTACAGTATATAAAACAACCCTTAGCTGAGATGTGTTTGGCAAAACGCCTCATGAAAACAACCTGTGACTTGCAAAGTGCGATACCGGCTGCAAATGCTGTACGAAGATTTAAGCTTACTCGACCTACGCAGTATTAGTTTTATAGACAAAATATAAAACTTTTCAATCACTTTGATTTGTTTACACGTAATATGATATAGAGAAAGATATATTTTTAATATTCTCCTCATAAAATAATAGTATTATTGCCCATCCGAAAATAGTTGTAGTCATTAATTTATTAATTACAACTTATAATTTTTTGTTATTAATAATTGTAGGTTAAAATAATAATTTATTGACTGAATTGAATAGCCGTAGAATGTGGCTATGGCATAAAATCGAAGCATTTTACCCTTTTAACAAACTGACAATAATTGAGTAATTATCAAATAAACAAATAAATTTATACCGCATATATTCATATAAAATGATTATATTTACATTAATTAATCCAATAAATATATCTTCATAGATGACCTTAAAATTGCCAAGTAAAATTAAGTTGTTATTTTAAAATAGTATCCGGTATTAATTAATATGTTAATTGTATTGTACTAATATATTGTAACATAAATTCACGAAATGTATTTATAACCATGGTCTGTGATTAAAAAAACCATGAATAACAGTATAATATCGTATTCAATGCGATATTAGTAATACGTAAACAACGTAGTGTATTGGATAGTATTAATTGGTGCGAGGATAACATCTTTTTTAAATTGATATGGAAAAGATACAGAATGGAATGCAATTATTTTTCTGACGCAATTAAAATCATAAAAATTTTTGACTGCTAAGAAAACACCTTAATTTACTTTTAACAGTAAAGAATTGAATTTACTTTTAAATAACAACACTTACTTGGCCTCATAAATATCTCCGTAATGTAAATCAAATAATATATAAAAAGACAAATCATACCTTACCATATCGTATTTTTCTCTATGATAATACCAAAGTAAACTTATTGATCAGATCTTCTTTTACGAGTATTCTTTTAATTAATAACATATTGATATGCAAACCTTTATTTATTTATTTATTTCTTTATTGTACAAACATAAAAATATGAAAAAAAGAAAAAAAAATAGCACATGTACAAAGGCGGACTTATACCTAAAAGGGATCTCTACCAGCCTACCTTTATAATTAACACCATGTAAGCCAAAATTATAGAGAATACTATTTCAGAAAAATAGTTATAATTTAATTTAATCTTAAATAAATAATTATTAAAAAGAACTTGAAGTGTGAAGACCCATTAAGGTTTTAACCTTAGGAAAAGATTGGGAAACAAAAGTTGAGCAGAATTTTCGTGTATACGTAACAATGTATTTCCTACTTGAAATTGATTGGAGATCTTAATCGACATTTGGTATGACAGATAATCTTTTGCGATTCCTACTTATTATTATACAAACACACAAGTCACACCGCAATAAAATTTACCGCGATGTGACCCGTATGTTTCTATAATAATGGACATTTGGTATATTAGTAAAATTTATCGTTTTTAATAACTGATAAGCATTACAAATTCTCACTCTGTAGTATAGCATAGAACTACTATGCAACTTCCAAATAATTTCTTTTGTTAGATAGTTTTATCTTTTGACGATAAGTTATGAATGCGTGAAAGTGTTCTAAAATGCCATTATAAAGGTTCAATTGTATGAATGTTACATAATTAGAACGATAATACATATTCACATAAGTTAAACATTAATTGAAAATAATTTTGAAATCCAGTTGTTTCAAATTAAACATATCCTATCTATACCTAAAGTAGGAACAACGGTATTGTATAAATCTTCACTTTTAAATAAATGTTTCAAAATAGGTTAATGACCGTTCAACGCGGAGTAAATTAGCGTAATGTCATACTTACTCATTGTGAGGTATATCCTCGAGCTGGTTGGCTAAAGCGGCTGCCAGCAAGGCGAGCAAAAGCACCGGACGCCGAGTCATATTGTCTAACGCCATCGAACTCCCCACATGACAAGAGCAACAACACACCACAGACTCTCCTACATGGAACTACACCACCGTTCGCACTGCACTGCAATGTTACCAGGATTGAGTCATCGGGTCGTGCGGGCTGACGGACATGAAGCGATGGCGCCGCGGCACAACAGAGTGTCGCGCGGGAAGCTTCCGCGCACGGCGCCCGCCCGCTCCCGCCCCGCCCAGCCGCAGTGACGCTGCGCGCAAATCATACGCCCAATAACGCAGCTTTATTATTAAGATTTATTTGATTATCCATGGGGTTGATGGTCAGCAACAGCCCAACCTTCTATTAGACTCTAATAAGAACGAAAGCAAGTAACTGTTACGTTGCATGTGTCACAATTTAATTTTTTTAATACGTCTTAGGGCCATTTACCTAAGCTGAATGGTTGTAGTAAGCGGATAACGAGCGCGATGAGCATTGAAGAAGCGATGGTCGAGGTTGATGGTTCTAAACACCACGCACATGCGTGGGCACGCGGCCAGGAAATCCTTTATCGATTCCCGCGCTCCCGCTTTCTAAGGAATGTCGCAGGCGTTGTTGCCGCCAAATTTCCTTCCGCCCCTATTATAATTCCGGCTAAGAATCACCATACGAGGCACAGATTGTTTTCATTTAATGGAGCAATAACAGATAAACGTCCCGTTTTGATATCTATGTTGGCACTGCTTAAACAATCATTTATTTGATATTGATTTCTTTATTGGTAGTTTAAATAAAGTTACCAAAAGTATTGAATAAGTAACGAATATGGTTGAAGTACACTTTACATTTATTGGAAAAACTATATGCAGAAGTAATAAACAATACAACGACTGCAACGAGGTAAAACGACAATATCTAACATAATGCCAATTAAATCATACCATCTACCCATAAAAACACACAATAAACAGATTGTAGACGTATGTATTATTAAAGAACGACTAATAAGTCTTAATATAAGTTAATAAGGCTCAAGAGCTTAGAACTTTATTTAATTTAGATCGCCAGATTAGACAACGTACATTTTGTAGTATTCTTTATTAACACGATATAGTTAGGACAATTTTCATGTGTGATTTTTTTTATGTGATAATGCTAGCGCATGTCTGCTATCTCGCCTGATGGTAAGCGCAAGATGCAGCCTAAGATGAACTGCGCTTGCCAAGTAGGTGCCTATTCACTCGTCTTTTGAAACTATCAAATCGTAAGAATCCAGGAAGATACAGGAAGGGAATTCCATACTTTGGTTGTACGCATCAGAAAAGATGACCTGAAGGGCTTTGTACGCATTTTTATACAAGCCTGTTATGAAAGTTAAGAAAAAGTTATGAAGACTCATACTTATAAGGCTACAAAAATTTAACACTGGTAAATTTCAAATTATTAATGCAGTATTATAAAATATTTTTATTTTATTTTATTGGTGAATTCTATTTCAAAAGACCATATTTTTAACATTATTTCTATTACGTTTTTTTACTAAGCATATTCAGTGCATATGCTATGTCATTATTTCTGCTGTCGTAAAATCCATACCAATATTATAAATGTCTGTGCGTCGGCCTTTCTGTTTATTGTTATGCTTTCACGGCTAATCCACTGGAGTTTTTAAAGAAATTTCTACAATTTAAGCTATTAGGCCAACATATAGGTTAAAAAATATATATTTCCATCGAAAAGAGTGCAAAAAACAGTACATATTAAATTAATCTTAAAACTAAAGTTGTCGCAAGCGATGTCGCGGATACGCCTATGCCATATTTTGTTAACTTAGTCACACCAAATAATGAAATAAGGTTTGAAAATTTAAAAAAAATTCTCCTGCCCTTATCACATTCTAAGTGGTTCAAAAATTAGGTTTTTTTGATTAGATAAGGTTTGAAAATTTAAATCTATGTTATTTCCTTAATATGAGTTAAAATAGATTTAAAGTAAAAAAAGTAAATAAAAACCCCCCAATTGGCTATCATGTCAATACCAACCCAAAAAGTATAGTGTATTATTTAAAAAGTCGTTTGAAAGTTTAAGATAAATTGTGCAAACATCACAATGACTGAGAACGACCTTTTCCTCGGAGATATATAGCTCATTTGAGGTGTAATGGCTTACTATATTATCTCTTCCGGGTGAACGGCGATGAACAAGAAATCTTTCGGCTCGCGTACTCGATATTCAATACCTTTATTTAGAAAATAAAAATCGTATCAATCTCTGACAGAAGATTACAGATTTAAAAAAGCTGTAAACTTTAATAAAGATACAGGTTATATTAAATTAAATCATTGAGATGATGATTAAATCATAAATTTTAATGTTACTCAATCAACGAATCGTTTTTATTCTACTCGCATTATATTGTTTTCTAGGTTAGTTTATGAGTCTACAAAAGAATAAGATATTGTATGCAATTAGTTATCGCTCCATACATAATTTGCTCGCTCCATACATATTGTTTACATAAATAGTACGAGTGCTTCCCGCTAGGTAGTGCCAAATTAAACTTATAGTACATATCTCTGAATCATGGAATGTTCTTTCACTATTTCCCAAAAAAAATAACTGATTGATATGAAAGCTACACATCGAGCTTTGTACGTGGCTTAACTTCAATTATGCGCGAAATAACTTAAGATTACATTAGGATCCAGTTGCTAACATCCATTAAAAATTCCTTACCATTAAAAGATAAGACTTTCAGCCATCTTGCCCTGTCCATCGCCACAATGCAGAAAGAAGAAAGTTTCAGAACTATCACTATGATGAGATATCTTGTCATGGAAAATTCCATTTTAACGATTATAAAAAAGTTGTATTTTATTAGGCCCCATCGTATCTGGTCGTTAGCTAGGGATATAAATAGCACTTAATATAAATGCAACGTGGCATTCAAAACTTTGCGGCATTTTTAAGGCCAGATACTAGTTTAGCATCCAATTTATAAACGTGGTTAGTGGTAACCATAATTGTGGTGGGGTCCATTACTTTATCAAACAGTTGTCAGCTATTCCGAAGCAAGTTAGATGAAACCATGTAAAACTGTTATCATCCTAATTCTTTTTTTTTATATCATAAAGTTGTTATACTAGAGTAGGGAAGTCAGCCTAAAATAGGGTATATTATAATAAAGAGAAATAAAGAGAAAGCGAATGGAACAGGGTGATCTATCTGTCTCTCTTTTTAATGTGTGATAAGACAGAGACGAAGTATACGAGTTACATCTTCCCTCTCATTATTTATTGTGTCACTATTGCTTACAGGTTGCCTATGGCTAAATCTATGATTAAAATATAACGTCGACGTATAAATGAACATATAAATGAACTCAGACAAATGAAAATTAAAACAACGTCGTATGTACATTACAAATATTTTATTTTTAAACAGGTAAATGTAAAGAACGTTTTCAAAACGATTCTAATATTTAGATCTTGTACAATAGTAACATTTATTTAGTAAATGCTCGAATATATTTATACATTTCAATTTGGAACAGTTGATAAGAATATCGAAGAGACAAGATTTTTTGTGAAATTTGTATACCAAGGAAACTTTTTATCACTTTTCATGATTTTAGAATAAAATTCGTTTCTAAAATAATACAGTATCCTAAAATTGTATAAAAGTATAATATACAAAAGTGATAAGCTTTTGTTCATTGTGCGTTGGCCTCGCGTCCTAACGTTAAGCTAACTATCGCTATATTTACAGAACATTAATTTAATTAAGCATAAATTAATATGAACTAATAAGTACTCTGCACAAAATGTCACAACACTAATCACTAATTTCATTAACTGAGGTCAGTTGTTTTTTTAGCTCAGATTACAGGATTATATCACAGATGTACGTGCGTACAATATAATAAAATAGAATAATCAATACTCTACAGATTTAGATGTGTTTTTAGTACTGTTGTTCTAATATGATGTTGCATATATTACAGTCCGGTTCTATCATTTTTATGGACATTAAATCATAGAGTTATCATACAAGAGTAGTGGAGCCAGCTTAAAATGCGTCCATCGACAATAAAGAGAAAGAAAATGAGACTGTTTGAAAATTATTATAATTTGAAATTATCTGTCTCTCTTTTTTACGTGTGATTAGACAAAGATAAGTATATGAGTTTCATCATTCCTGTATGGCCGCGCTGCACTAGTATAATAATTCTATGCATTTTATACGTTATGGAATAACAGTAGTTTCCGTAAACTGTTGATAGTTGGCATGTCTATGGTTACTATCAGAAGAGTAGGGTTGAGCACTTGATTGTGTTATTTTTTTTCAAATCCAGAATACATTGCTATAGCAAAAAATACACTCTTGTAAAAAATAAACCAAGAAAAGCTTGATTTAAAAAGAAGGAATATCAATCTCAAAATAAATTTACATATATATATAAAATCAGTTGCTGCTAGAAAGAATATTAAAACCTTTTTTTACTGCATATTAGGTTGTAAGCCCTTTGCAGGTAAAAAAGATATAATTCTATATAAAATGTGTAAATCGTACATTTCGACCTATAATAGAAACATGTTTTTAGAATAATTTTAAATATTATATGTAGAAAAAGCTGTGATAACCCAAAGGTGAAACTGTGCGACTCTTTCGAAAAAGGTATGATATCATAAAAATAAATTTGTGCGTCTGACGAGACCTCTTTATTGGAAATTGCACTTTCTTATCATATTTCTAAGGAAAATAATCACGTCATTGCGTCAAAGACACCGTCGTCACGTGTAATATAATGAATGTCAAATTAAACTTTTTGAACTTGAAATGAAACTTTTACAGAAGTAACGATGTTACTGCATAAAAAAACTTGATCGTTCATCTGTGATACCCTGCACTGGCGGAGTTTTCAGTATTGTACACTGAAAGTTCGAGTTAACGTCGCTTAATGCAGTCTTCTTGATAAAAATGTTGACCTTAACTAAGGATCACAACAATACAGTTACATATAAAAATCTAAGTAATCTCATAAATAAATGCCTTACCTAATATACAATCTACTTAAATAATTTGTACAATAAATCTGAGTGATTCACAGATTTCTTTTCTGGTGAGATTAATAATAGACACAAAATAAATAATATGATAAATTATTAATAATAACCGACCACAGTCTTTAGACGTGAAAATTTGTTACAAACAAATACATGGAGACAAAAATAGAAGAATGGTAAAATAGGAACATAAAAAATAAACGTATCGACGATTGTTTCTTAAATGTTATTTGGTCTATACATTTAAAATTGATCGTACATGTCCTTACACCGGAACCTGCCGCTACAACGATCTTCTATCGACGTTTAACGCCGAAGTTAAACAAATAAAGAAGATAAAAACAAACTTTTGTATTACGCGTCATTTTAAATGGAATAGAAAGATGTTGGACTTCGCATATACAGAACGAAATTGAAAGGCTGATTTTAAAATTTTACTCCTTGGTTGAGTTTACTTGGTTGAGTATTGCGAAAGAAGATTAAACATTACTTGCAAATAGATCATAAAACAGTTATACCGCAAAACCATGATTGATTTTGATTCAGACCGGACTTAAAGAAATTTCAAGTTAGGTCACTTTGATTGTGCTTGCTTAAATTGTTCAAATAAAATCATATTGTGTGTACGTGTGTTTAATACACATTCCAGTTGTAGCCTTCCCTGTCTCGATAACTAAGGCAGGTATCTTAAAATTACTACTCATGTAATACTGTTGTACTTACGTACCTTAAAGTAACACGTTTTAAATCTTAAAACATTGACACACTTTAAATGATGTGAATACATAGTGATGTATCAAAAGCGACCTAAATCAAGAATAAACTGTTTTTTTTTAAGAGAGGACTCTTTTCTTCATTGAATTATATATAACTAAAATTAATATACAACTTTTATTAGGTCACATAATAAAAGTGGTAAAAAATATGGACGAAAATTGAAAATTCAAAACTTTTGAAATAGGTCACTTTCGGTCTGTATGTAGTTGTGATATTTTTTTTACTCCGTATACGCAATGAATTGGTTAGTACGTTAAAATGAGGAGCATTAAAAAATTTATAGTACTACTAAATCCAAAATAATGTAAAAAAAAACGATAAAGTATTTTCGTATAAATTATGGATTTTGTACCACAGAGTACATTCGCGCTGGGAATGTCCAATTGACAGTCATCGAGCCGAAAGCGATAGTCCAATTTCATTCAATAGTCAAAAAGAGCGCAAGGTGCGCCTAAAAATGTTTTTATTCCAGAAAACATCACTGCCACTCTATCAGCTTTTTAGCTTGCAGTATATTATCAGTTATGAAATCATTTAATATATATAGAGTAACTATTTTGGGACCTATTCAATAGTACATCAACTCGGTTCACATTTACTAACACCATATGTATCGCTGGCAAGTTCGTAACACTTTTCAATGTCGGGATGAATCACTTTCGTGTCCTGAATCGCGGCCATTCTCTCTCGGCGAAGCGCGGTGGTCCCTTTCCTCTCTATACCGATCTCTTCGATCGCGTTCTCTCGATCTCTCTCTATCCCTCTCCCTCTCTCTATCTCGATCTCTATCGCGGTCTCTATCTCGATCCCGATCTCGGTCCCTCTCTCTATCCCTGTCGTCATCGCGATCTCTTCGCCGGTCGTAGTAATGATAGGATCGGCGTGATTTTCGATCGCTTGGTGTCACTACCTCGACTTTTATATTAGCTGTGGCAGTTACCTATGAACGAGATGAATCTTTTTTTAGTATTTCCATAAAGAATTATTATTTTGTAAAAAATATTTTCTGAAATACACAATTTTTATTAATTAAAATATAAATCACATTGGTAATCATTTGAAATGAGAAGCTCACCTTAGTAGTTATAGCTCCAGAGTGCGCTGATTTCGTTGGCGTAGATCTACCAGAAGCAGAATCGCTGCCATTATACGTTGTCGTTTCAACCACCACCTCCGGCTGCACCACTATAGACTGCATGGAAGACTGCACTGAATGAGCGGAACTGTGCCAGCTTGAAGGTTCTTCTGTGATGGTAGTAAGAGATGGGCCGGACGGTCGTGGTGCTGATTTGCTTGTCCGACTAGACTTATCGCCACCCCCTGAACCGGAGCTCGACTTTCGAGGGTGTACTGGAGAACATTTCGGCGAAGGTGTCGACAGACGTTCCGGATGCTCCAAGGGTTGGACCTGTAGAATATAACGAAAAATATTTTCATATACCTGGTGAAAATAAGCGAATACTTCATATGAGATAGAGAGATTGCCCAAGATCGTGCGCTTGCTAAACAAAGGGTTCAACGAGGAGAACAACGTTCAAAGTCCTTTTAGATCACGTGGGCCTAATACGCTAATAATGAAAAGAGAGCCTCAAATTACACTTAGCGAAATGTTGGAAAACTTTAATTTGATTAGGAAAACTATAACAATTATAGAATAATATGAACTTTAAATTAAGCGACTTGATAAAATTATTAAATATAACAAACCTCAGCGGCTGGTCCCAATATTGACAAAATAATGGGGAAGAATAGCAGACCATCAACAAGCCCGAGTACGACCAGCGCCAGCAGCAACCGAAGGAACAACCGCGCCACGAAGCCAAACTCACTGGCTGCTAGCATTGAGGCAGCCAGGGCAGCAGCTAAAGCGCCGTGCACTACTGGCGCTAGCACTGACTCTAGCGCCAGCGACGCACGGCGACGCTTACAGCCTATTGATGTTACGAACCCCTGTAAAAAACAAACATGTAAAACCTTCAAGGTATGATTTATAGAAGCAGGCGTTACTTTGCGGAATTCCATATTACAAGCAATATAACAAAACTAACTACTTTGCTATAATCCGCACGGGTTAAGTGAATGCATGCAAAGCCAATGTGTATGAAGCAGGCAAAATCTACGCACCTTATATGCAGGACCAGCCACCTCATGCACCCCAAGGCGCAATTCACCAGCAACAACGCACACAAAAGCAGCACACACACCCACCACCACAATCTCGACGATCGTTTCGCTCCGAAACCGAAGCATCATCAGGAGGATAGGCTCCACGACAAAAATCGTACTGCGATTTACGATTTTTGTTGTGGAAACGTTCGTCGAGATTGTGGTGGTGGGTGTGTGTGCTGCTTTTGTGTGCGTTGTTGCTGGTGAATTGCGCCTTGGGGTGCATGTGGTGGCTGGTCCTGCATGTATAAGGTGCGTAGATTTTGCCTGCTTCATACACATTGGCTTTGCATGCATTCACTTAACCCGTGCGGATTATAGCAAAGTAGTTAGTTCTGTTATATCCCTTCAAGGTATATTTGGTATGATGATATTTTAACTTTGCCATTACAGCAATTTAAAAATACTGTTAAAAAGAGGCTGATACAGATAGCCTATTATACCGTGGAGGCTTACATTGCTGATAAGAATGCGTGGATATAGCTGCTCTTTGACCTTGTGCGAATAGCTATGACAAAATGTAATTAGTATTAAGAATCTTCTTTTTTAAAAGAGCTCCACCGAGTTTCTTGCTGGCTCTTCTCGGTAGGATGGCTTTCCGAACCAGCAATAGAGTCGACGATTCAAAAGCACTTGTTTACAAGTTTATTTGAATAAAGAATATTTTGAATTTGAATTTGAGTTTGATGATTAAAAATAGCTCAACCGATTTCGCTCATGGCAACCACTTTAACTCCTAGTCGGTGTGGGGCTGATGCGCCCGGATATGGCTTATTATAGGTATATGATTCTATACAGGTGGTACCTTGGTACCTACATACCTTAGCGGCCTTAAATTAAATAAGTTAATTTAGTGAAGTAATGTAGCAAAGAATAAAAAGATACGTGATATAGAAGTGTGAATGACCGTTCGTTTCGTGATCTCGGTCAAGATTATCCATTTGTATATAATGCGTAACGTTGACCATGAGACTAGACATAAGTGCGAGGGAGACAGAACTATAATGTTATAGTTTAATCCTGTTTTTTGAACAAGCAGGTCGCGCCAGCAGGCCTACCATGATCTCTTATTGCAACTCAATTGAAGACGTAAACGAAATTATTTTACTTTTTCATACCATGACGTCTTAAAGACGCACACTTTAGGTCGTTGCCGAATGAGCGTTCGGAATTCGTCCTAAGAACATGTGAGTAAAAGAGACAGAGTTATCTATAGTTCATATAACGTTATACTTTTCAAACATTATGACCCCGATGCAATTCACACTTCATGGTACGAAAAGAAAGCGGTTCGCGGTCTGTCGTTTATGTCTTCAATTGAGTCGCAATAAGAGTTCATGGTAGGCCTGCAGGTCAGTCAACCATTACTTGTTAATCAGATCTCAATTAAATTATACTTATTTTGTTCGAAAATACGTTTTTTTTTTTCAAACAATATTTCAGAAGACTGAATTATTCCAAAGTTATCTTATATGTTTAAGTGATCAGTGAAATAATTTTATGTCGTATAGTCGATACCACTATAATATATATATATATGAGATAGATACCGCAAGATATTTCAGATTTGCCATTACAGCACTTTAAGCAAACCATTATTAACAGGCTAATACAGAAAGCCTTTGAGGATTCTATGTATAATAAGAATGCGTTGATTTGTCTACTCTTCGACCTCGCGCAAGATATCAATGACACCTATCGGCCTAATGATTGTGATAAATAATATGGAACTTAAATATAATATCTGACTTTGTAAAGGGATTTTATAGCTCTATTTTGCATATCTAATTTATGTTCCGTGAGGTATCAGGATGAGTAGAATAGACCACCCTCATTTTCTTACCGAGGTGTCCTAAAAGGCGACTAAGGTATGTCGACCAGCCATGTGGTATCCGGCTGAGTAGAATAGACCACTCTTTCTTATGAGTCGTAAAATATGATTAAGGTAAGTTGACGTTGTAAAATACGTATAATCATGTGACAACATGTTTGTAACATGTGCCGACCGCACTTAGAGTGGGATACGAGCAGGAGAATGATAATTTATGTTTAAAAAAATATATTTATGTAATGAAAATTACATAAATATATTTTGTTAAATGTGAAGTTCGAGCTTGATTATCTAGGGAGTACATACCAGACATAAATGAACGGTAAAATGAACGCCTCTTCCAACAGCCAACACCAGCAGCACAGCAGGCATTGCTGACAGCTTGACGCCCAACAAGGCCATCACCCCTAGCAACTGCAGCACCAGTGTAGCCAGCGACAGCGTCACAAGGACTGCTGCCCAAGCATTTAGGAGCAGCACCATGACGGCCTAGAATACACCATATTTCTTCGTGAACTATACCAAAACTAATTCCTAATATTTAATAAGTCACTAAATTGATTTATTTATCGCCAAGGCAAACTTGGCAGCCTGTGAGAAAGTTAGCCCATACACAGCCCATATAATATATAACTAAATCATTCATTGTTGATATGTCCTACAGCAGGGATGGTGTACCAATGGCACTATTTTGTAAAAATAAATACCGATATTTTGAAAAGTCAGCGGTCTCGAAACTCATAATGCACCAAAAGAAAAAAGTGGAACAGGTATCAATTGAAGAGGTTAATTTAATTTTATCTTTTTTAATTAAATAGTTTTGAGTTGATCGATACTATTTATTATTTTCATTATTTTCCCAATAATCACTAACTCAAAATTTTTTATTGCATGCCTATGACGAAAATTGGCGTGTAGATGCATAAAGATTTGCCTACCCTGTCCTATAGTGTTAATAAGCTATTATGTAAAGAAATTCGAATATACCAATCATGTTGCTATGTAATATATTTTTATAGCTTCTACAAGTAATAATATGATAGAAAACTTACAATGAAAACAGCAGCCAAAGCACAAGCCAGAGCGAGTAGTAACGATGTCCTCAAGTATAAATACTGTTCCCAAAACAGAAAGGGTATCCCAGAGGGAAAATTCGGTAATCCTTTTGCCTCGTATTTCAAACATAACTCTCGAACGGATCTTATCAAGGTCTTAATACTGTCCGTATCGCTCAATCCAGACAAGTAGAAAGGTAACTGAGTGTATATTAACGGTGATGACTTCTTTATTTCCAAGTGAACATCTTCGGGGGAATGTATCCATCTCTGCGGTTGTGGTTTCAGATTACCTTGCGACGCTCCATAGGCCAATGCGTCATTGGTTGCCCAAGCGGAAAGGTAATTGTAAAACGCTTTGGGATTTATAATCCCGTCCTTATCGACTAATCTGTGACCAGAGTTAACGAGTGATTTGTCAATCGGATTGTCCACATGACCGGTCTGTACCATAAGCTTATAAGCCAATATACCTTCGTCACTGGCATTCTTGCACCAGTACTCTTGAGTTATACAACCGTTTGCCACTTCTTTGTCGAACGCATCCTGTAAATCTAGTAGCCAATCGCGAAAGAGACCCAACCAGAATTTCGTTAGCCCACCGTTATCGTTTTTAATAATATTCGGTATTCGGACAAACTGGTCGTGATATTCATAAAGTAGCTTCTGATTGGTGGGATACTCGAAGTCACCTTGAGTCACGGCATACATGTTATAAAATCCGAAATATTTTTCTTGGCGTGAAAGGAACTCGTGTTCGTCGGTGTTTTCTGGAACTATGTCCGTTAAATCTAATCCATCTTTGACTTTAGTCGCTCCCCAAACACTGGCTAAAATTACCGCTATTAAAGCTAGCATTGATGTGACCTGTAAAAAAGGAATGGACATTAAAATAAAAATTACTTCGGGAAAACTTTGACTCACTTCAAACAAGTATTTTAATGATTATATTTCACTGTAGTGCTTTACAAACCTTAACAGCGGGTCTCATGATGAAGGGCGCGTACTGGTTCTTTACCCATTTGGTGAGCGACAAACTGAGGCAACAAGTTTTGGTCACATCAGCTGTTACATCCGGGTCTAGAGGTTGGCGAGTTGTATCGAGCCTTTTGTTCTAAAATAAAGATAACATTAATAGCGTTTTTAAAAGAGTTGACGAATGACAGAAAAGCATGGAAGATGAAAAATATTGTGCCAAACACATGTGGAATTAAGTTAGGAGAATGATAAACGAGGATTATTTTAAATGTTTCATCGTTTAGCAGTCATTTTGAAAAAGAAAACCAATAAATAATTTTTTTTTTTAAATATTTGGGACACTTACACACACGGTCGTCCATCCGCAAAGTAAGTTAATACTTGTGTTATAGGTGACGGACAACTGGTAAATATAGTACATATATAATCTTAAATACATACCTAAATACAAATATACACACACTCGAAAAACCAACAAATCGTTTATAGAAAATGCTGTCCCTCGGCGGGAATCGAACCCGCGACCCGCTGAGCTGAAGGCAGGGTCACTACTCACTAGTATAACATTGAAATTTCTGGCAACGTTAGTGATTAGTTAAATAAGAAGAATTTATGAATAATAATAATAAATAATTTAATCGCATAGATTTCTACATGAAGTCAAGACGTTAAAATAGGTTTTTTCCCACACACGACACACACAGACACACACACACACACTCACACACACACACACACACACACCTACACATCTACACACCTACACACACCGACACTCACACACGCTTACGTATAAAAAATATATAAATTAGTGCCTAATTAATGTATTATACTGGAGGCGGGCGTTATTGGCTGCGACACAGTTTTAAACTAATGCAGCCAATATCGTTTCACTTTAATTTTCGTGTAATATTACATTTATTGTAAAACTGTACTAATAAAATAAAAAAAAATACATAAAATAAAATGCATTAAATCATACTGCAGAGTAGATAAATACCTTATCATTTTTCCCATTCCTAGATTTCGCCCGCTCGGGAACTTTTTTCTTAGGCAACGGACTTTCAGGCATCAAACAACACAATAGATCCGCCCGTGCAGACGATCGCCGACGAAGATCAAGAGAAATCATCGTAGGAAACACCAACAGCACTGAGCCCAGATTGAATAAGAGTAAAATTGCCGCCTGCAACAAGCAATTCAAAATTTATACATAGTACAAGTAGGAATAGTGCGCCGTGTGATATCCGGCAGAATAGAATAGACCATCCTCCTTTCTTACCGAAGTGTCGTAAGAGGCGACTAAAGTATGTGCCGTGTAGTATCCGGCAGCATAGAATAGACCACCCTTATTTCTTACCGAGGTGTCGTAAGAGGCGACTAAGGTAAGTACCGTGTAGTATCCGGCAGCATAGAATAGACCACCCTTATTTCTTACCGAGGTGTCGTAAGAGGCGACTAAGGTAAGTACCGTGTAGTATCCGGCAGCATAGAATAGACCACCCTTATTTCTTACCGAGGTGTCGTAAGAGGCGACTAAGGTAAGTACCGTGTAGTATCCGGCAGCATAGAATAGACCACCCTTATTTCTTACCGAGGTGTCGTAAGAGGCGACTAAGGTAAGTGCCGTGTGGTATCCGGCTGCATAGAATAGACCACCCTCATTTCTTACCGAGGTGTCGTAAGAGGCGACTAAGGTAAGTGCCGTGTGGTATCCGGCTGCATAGAATAGACCACCCTCATTTCTTACCGAGGTGTCGTAAGAGGCGACTAAGGTAAGTACCGTGTAGTATCCGGCAGCATAAAATAGACCACCCTTATTTCTTACCGAGGTGTCGTAAGAGGCGACTAAGGTAAGTGCCGTTTGGTATCCGGCTGCATAGAATAGACCACCCTCATTTTTTACAGAGGTGTCGTAAGAGGCGTCTAAGGTAAGTTGACGTCAGGCAGGCGGCCGGTCGTAAAATACGTAGCCAAATCATGTGACATGTTTGTAACATGTTGTGCCGACACCACTTAGAGTGGGATAAGGGCAGGAGAATGAGTACAAGTAGGAATAGTAGAAGTAACAGTATATTTACTGTATCATTAAATAGATCCTCCCTCGTTCTTGGAAGAAATGATATGAAATATACACCCACCACTCTGCTGCAATTGATCAGCAGCTTACCTATTCCTATTTAAGGGAACACAGGTTTTCTTAGGATATTTTTCTTCATCAAAAAGCGCATAGCAATGTAACAGCCTCTTCCTTTCCTAATGCTGGGCATAGGCTACTTTCTTTTTTTAGACCCATCATTCTGCACTAATTTGGATTGATAGGTAACGCATATCCTAGGATTTCGAGATAGCAGATGCAGGTTTTATCAAGATGTTTTTCTTCACATACATCAATTACAAAGTGCATAATGAATTGTGAATATCAGTTAATCGTATTGATTTGTTTAGGAAAATTATACGATTGCTGGCCGTAGTTTGATCTCCGAACCCTTGGGTAGAATCAAGTGGTAGGACATCATATCAAATCAAATCCAATCCAATCAAATCAACCTTTAACTTAACCCAGACTTAGTCACCCAAACACTGATTTTCAGTGGCCAGACCAGTAAGGCCTACCATGAACTTTTAGAAAACGATTTCATTCAAAGTCAGTACCTAAACTGAACCGCTTTTTTTTCGTACCATGAAGAATTTTTAACTAAGTAGCATTTAAATCACTTACTGTGAATGAAAGAACGACGTTTGTCTGTAGATGGCATTGGGGTCGTAATGTTTGAAAAGGAAAACGTTATATGAACTATAGATAACTTTGTCTCTTTTACTCAATGTTTTTAGGACGCATTACGAAATTAATTTTTTCTTCATATTCGTCTTGAAATACTCTAAGTTAAATCTATTTTGCAATGAATATAAGCAAAATGCATAACAATACACTCTGTTTTGTATTTATTGTTTCATATCGATCCACGTAAAACATAGTTTCATATATTTTATGTTAGAATTAAATTTAAGAAAAATTAAATTAAGAGATTTAATTAATAAGTTAATTTATTTTAATAGTCAATTTTACGATAAAAGAGTGAATGAAATACGTTTGCTATACAGTTGAGTTTGTCATTCGGCAACGACTTAAAGTGTGCGTCTTTAAGAAGTCATGGTATGAAAAACAAACCAATTTAGTTTACGTCTTCAATTAAATCGCACTAAGAGTTTACGGTAGGCCTGCAGACCTCAACTCTAGTGTAATCACAGTTTGAAATGAAAAAAATATATTTACCTGTAGACAAAAAACTCGGAACGCCGGTATAGGCAACAGAGCTGCAGCCAAAAACGCCATAACATTGCACAACGACGCCAATAGTACACTCAAGCCACTCTTTTTCAAAACGAGGCCAGTCCTTTCTTCTCTTGGCACGTCTCCCGATTGCTCTACATAAGTATGGGTGAGCAGGAACATATCCTGCACACCCAGACCTAAGGCTAGGAACGGCACTATTTGGGTGCTTGACGCGTTGAATGGTATGCCTAAAATATTAAAAATAACATCAAAGCAAGGAAATGTGGGCTGTTACGGTATAATTAGAAAAATACAAAAAAAAATTGCTATATACATTTTACTATATAAATCAATTAATATATTTTTAATATCATTTCATTGTGGACTATAAAATTAATCAAAATAACATAAAATTCCACAAGTTATTATTATGAAAATACATTATTACGCTTTTTCTTTAATTTTTCTTTTCAATTACAATCTCTAATTTGTTTATTATATATTCTAGAAATAAAAAGTTTTTATATGTAAAAGTTTTTTGTGATACGATATTTTAAGTTAATAAAGTAATTTTTTTCTATAACTTTTGCGAACTAGTCAATGAACTGAATGAGCACCATAGTTATAGCAGAAAATTTACCAGAAACAAAAATATTTAGAGTAGGGTAATAGAATTAAAAGATTTAATAAGTAAAAGTTTTGGTAATACGATATTTTAAGTTAATAAAGTCATTTTTTTATCTACAACTTTTGCGAACTAGTAAATGAACTGGATGAGCACCAAAATAATAGCAGAAAATTTACCAGAAACAATCGTATTTAGAGTGGGATAATAGAATTAAAAGATTTAATAAGTTAAAGTTTTGGTAATACGATATTTTAAGTTAATAAAGTCATTTTTTTATCTACAACTTTTGCAACTAGTCAATGAACTGAATGAGCACCAAAATTATAGCATAAAACTTACCAGAAAGAATAGTATTTAGTGTGATAAGGGCAGGAGGATGAGGATAAAATAAAAAAATGATATAGAAAAAAACAAAATTATCACCTAATAAAGCACAAAATCCTAAGCCAGCAGCAACTGTGATAGAGAGAAGCATAACGCCGGCTATACCCACTCCGGCTTGAGAACGGACTGGGTCTCGCCATTGGATCAACGTGACGGCAACGTAAATTAACTGAAATAACGTGAAAATGATAACTAAAAATCAAAGCCTCTAAGTTAACTCTAAATCCTTTGTATTTCATATTTAGAAGAAATTAATATATAGGTATTTTTCCGTTGAGAGTTGCAATTGCACCCCCTTGGACGTTGCTGTCGATGTCAACATATTACTATTTGTAGTTATCTAAAAAAGGCATATAGCTTTAAATAATTTGTAGAATTAGGCGTTTCTTTGCGAAGATCCATAATACAAAAGTAATAATAAAATTATCTTACTACAATCCGCGATAAAGTAAATAGAAAATATATATAATGCTAAATGCGGAGCCGACAAAATTGCAAAGCTTTGCGATTTTGTCGTGAAGTCTGTCTCCTGATGATGCTTCGGTTGCGGGGCGAAACGATTGTTGATTTTGTGATAGTGAACGTGTGTTGTGCTTGTGTATTGTGCTGGCGGTAGTGTAGGTTTGTGCAAAACGAATACTCCACTCTAGATTTAGCATTATATATATTTTCTATTTGCTTTATCGCGGATTATAGCAAAATAATTTTATTATTACTTTTGTATTATGGATCTCCGCAAAGTAACGCCTAATTCTATAAATTATTTAAAGCTATATGCCTTTTATAGATAAATACAAATAGAAATATATTGACATCGACAGCAACGTCCAAGGGGGTGCAATTGCAACTCTGCACGGAAAAATGATGTATCCTATACATTAATTTCTTCTAAATCTATACTTATTATAAAACAAGGTCCCAAAAAGCTGTCTGTCTGTATGTAATCGATTTTCTCAAAATCTACTGGACGGATTTTTGTACGGTTTTCACCAAAAGATAGTTCAATACTTCCGGTTGGTTTACATATCGGTAGTACATATTATGTAAATTATATTGAAGAGATCGCGCAGTTGTTAAACAACCTACCAGAGAACATGTATATTTCTATATTTAATATTGGTTATATTAATTGCAGATACAAATACACCTCCCTGAAAATAATCCTGTCATGTCCCATGTTATATTTCATTAAATATGTATGGGACAATTACATACATGGTCCTCCCCAGAGTAATTTAATACTAGACTACGGTGACTTGAATAGACAAGTACGACTGTTCTTTTACAAATACAGAAACATTTATTTCGTTTCCATAATTCATTACAAGAAATACAGATTGAGACCTTTTAGTAAGCATTTAAAATACTTGTGTCAGAAGGTCTCTTTGTTCTTTAGAACATGTAATACGCAGTAAGGGTAAATAAATCTATACCTTGTTTCATTTTTTTAAATTATCATAAATACTAGGGGCGCGAAAGAGGCGCAGTCTTTCGCGCCAACTTAAGCGATTAAGTACCCAACTTTAGCTTGTAAGTTTTAATTATTAAAGCTTACCAGTACCAAAAATACTGACACCTGAACTACGATTTTCTAAGTTTAGATCAAGATTAAGCTATGAATATGATTGAATAAAATGAATTAATGTATCAATGTGATCTAATCAAAGTAAATATACATACCATTAACATGTATCCCAGAATAATGTTCTTTAACGACACCTCCGAGAATTTTCCAAGTATGTCGTTCAAAGTTGAAGTCGAGAACGGGTAGAAGCTATACGCTGTCGATACTGTATTTGAGGTAGTCAACTTTCTTACTTCCTGAAATATGAAAGAGTATATTGTTAAAAGTTTTATATTTTTTAACACTAGATTGCCCTAGCAGTCAAAATAATTGTTTATGAGAAAAAAGATCAAGGGTAATAATGTATCTATACTAATATTATAAAAAGGAAAGATTTGTATGTTTATGTATGTGTGTGTGTGTATGTTTGTAATGTTTTCACGCAAAAAATACTGAACCGATTTCAAAAATTCTTTCACCATTGGAACGCTGCTCCTTTACTGAGCAACATAGGCTATATTACATTTTCAAAAAACTAGGCATCCCTAATAGAATTGTAATAAGTTGTGAAAAATTTAGTCATAAAATTCTTTCATCTCGTGCGCTGCGGAAACTATTTATAATAGAACAAAAAATTGTTCTACATTATTATAAATAGTATCAATATCCATCAATGTTGCTACCGCGGATTAGATGTGCAACGTAACAGACAGGCACTCTCTCAATTATTTATGATACTGATATGGATAAAACATTTTGAACGTAATAATCAAGATTTTTAAATGACTTTGTTAAATCTTAATTTTTAATTAAAACATAAGGTTTCTCCTAAATAATAAATAAATAAACGAAAACTCGTAAGTGCTAATTTTCTTTTGTCACCTCAGATTTTATGTTAATGCAAGTTTTTAATTATTTTTTCAACTATACTGTAGTATCGATCATGCGCATATCACTTTATGTTACTTAAACAAAAACAACGGATGCAAGCATAAAATCTGCTCGGTGTGTTATATTACAGTTAGCTGAGCTTGTACCCACTTGCAAGACTGTGCAAGTCCAATACGCATAGCAATAACTCGGCGTAAGCGATAATTGCAGAAAATAAATTAACAAAAACATACAGCAACAAAACATTATGATAGATAATGAGTTATAGAAGCAGGCGTTACTTTGCGGAATTCCATATTACAAGCAATATAACAGAACTAACTACTTTGCTATAATCCGCACGGGTTAAGTGAATGCATGCAAAGCCAATGTGTATGAAGCAAGCAAAATCTACGCACCTTATACATGCAGGACAAGCCACCACATGCACCCCAAGGCGCAATTCACCAGCAACAACGCACACAAAAGCAGCACATACACCCACTACCACAATCTCGACGATCGTTTCGCCCCGAAACCGAAGCATCATCAGGAGGATAGGCTCCACGACAAAAACTATCCTACTACGACTCCTATCCTGATGATGCTTCGGTTTCGGGGCGAAACGATCGTCGAGATTGTGGTGGTGGGTGTGTGTGCTGCTTTTGTGTGCGTTGTTGCTGGTGAATTGCGCCTTGGGGTGCAAGTGGTGGCTTGTCCTGCATGTATAAGGTACGTAGATTTTTCCTGCTTCATACACATTGGCTTTGCATGCATTCACTTAACCCGTGCGGATTATAGCAAAGTAGTTAGTTCTGTTATATTGCTTATAGATAATGAGGTTAAGCCCCATTAAAGTAGCATTAGTGGAGAGTGAAAACAACGTACAGCAGCGAACTTTCTCTGCCAAGCGTCAAGCACGGCAGCTGCCTTTTCTTGATTCCATCCTATTTGGTGCACTTTGTAATGGTCTGCCCAGTATTCGTACATTTCTCGCTCGCCCATTAATTGCACGACCGTTTGTAGTGCGCGCGCACTTCGGAGCGCCGATGTAGAGTTCCTCGTTGCTCCCCCCACGATTAACTGTTCCGGCCAATGCATGTATGCAGCCGCGAAACCGTAACATCCGTGAGATAATTCTGCAGCCACATCTGGAATCTAAAACATATCGTCCAGTATTTTTAATTATGTAAACTTTTTATACTATTTTTTTTAATATACGCCGTGTGATATCCGGCAGAATAGAATACTCCTCATTTCTTACCGAGGTGTCGTAAAAGGCGACTAAGGTAAGTTGACGTCAGGCAGGTGGCCGGTCATGTGACATGTTTGTAGCATGTTGTGCCGACCCCACTTAGAGTGGGATAAGGGCAGGAGAATGATGATAATATTTTTTTAATATATGAGACACACACACGATCGTCCGACCCCAAAGTAAGTAACTTACTTATACTTGTATTATGGGTGACGGACAACTGGTAGATATACTACATATATAATTTTCAATACATACTGAAATACAAATTAGCCGTGTGGTATCCGGCAGAATAGAATACACCACCCTCCCTTCTTACCGAGGTGTCGTAAGAGGCGACTAAGGTAAATGCGTGTGGTGAATACCACGGTGGTCTCACCACCGAGACCACCCTCATTTCTTACCGAGGTGTCGTAAAAGGCGACTCAGGTAAGTTGATGTCAGGCAGGCGACCGGTTGTAAAATACGTAGCCAAATCATATGACAGCATGTTTGTAGCATGTTGTGCCGACCCCACTTAGAGGGATAAGGGCAGGAGGATGATGATACTGAAATACAAATATACTCCTAGGATCGAAGAACCAACAAATAGTTTATAGAAAATGTTGGATCTCGGCGAGAATCGAACCCGCGACCCGCGGAGCTGAAGGCAGGGTTACTCCTCACTACGCCAACGGGCCAGTTTTTTGTTTGTATATAACACATCAAAGAGAACCTTCTGAAAATCCTATTGAAAGACAAAGTCGTCCTTCATCTTTATTTTAGAAATGCGATTCAGAGCTTAGACTGAAAATGATTCGCTCTAAATGTTTTTATTTACAATATATCAAAAATAAACTTGGAATTGCATTATAATAATCACTCGATGAGGTTTGAAGTATTGATAGTTTTGCATGGACTAATTCGCATACTGAATAAGTTAAAGAAGCAGTAAAGAACCTTCTACCGTTCTTTTGATAATATTTTTTTAATTTAAAATCTCAGCTTTATTAGATGTATGCGTGTTTGTATTCAAAATGTTAGCTTCTGGTCAAAAAGAATGCCTAAGTATACAGTTTCCCGGGTGATTACTTCGCAGTCTACTGAGAAGAAGCTAAAATGAGCTAGTTTAGTCTATATTCCGATGTCATGAAAGAGGAAAAAAACATAGTAACTAGGAAAAAAGAAGTAGCAAATTATCAACATTGGGAAGCCGGGGACCAACAAAGTAGCAGGTGTCCAAAGGTAACGTTTCAATTCCAGCAATTCTTGAACAATAGGGCAACACAAATTTATGATTACGTGGAAGTCTTCGTTTGCACGAACATTATTGATATAATAGTGTCATTGTGACGGATGAAGTCGGCAAAGTAGGTCTATTGAAGCGTGTATAATGCGCCCGTATAATACGCAGGTCCGACCGCGCGGGCGCTGGAACAATGCGCGCCCGCTCCTTGCCGCGGTCCTTCGCCGAACGTGGGTGGCACTTGCCTTATGCACAAAAACGCACCCTACCCACTCGACCGGCCGCTGAATGCGCTATTTGTTTAACACAATGATTGAAATGTTTCAATGCAAAGCGAACAAACAAAAATTTACATCCCGTTTTAAATTTATAAGAAACTAGAAGTTACTTGGTGACAGACACCATCGGATTTCAATTAGATATTAGCGTTGCATATGATAGCCCAGCGGTGAGACCGTGCGACTCTTACGAGTGGAATAAGAGTTCAAACCCGGGCAGGCAACAATGAGTTTTTCTATTAAAACTCATGTGTCTAATTGATAATTGCAATTAATCACACGCTTTTCGGTGAAGGAAAACATCGTGAGGAAACCTGCATATCTCTAGAGAATTCTGGAGATATGTGTAACCTACCAACCGCATTGGAGCAGCGTGGTAGGTATTAGCTCCAACCCTTCTCTTCAGAAACGGAGAGAGGAGGCCTATTCCCAGCAGTGGGATTGTAAGAGGCCGCTACTTTAGCGTTGCATACAAAATAATTAAGACATAATAATCATTGCTTATTTCAAGACCATAATATGTTTCAAAGAGATTGTTACGGCGCTAAGATTACTTAACGCTTAAGGCTACGTTGTTATCGTTGTTATATTGGGAAATCAACATAAAACATAAATTGTTAAAACTTGAAACATTATTAAGTTTTAAGGTAAAAAAACAATGTATAGTTAAGAAATCGAAGTTGTGATAGCCCAGCGGTGAGAACATATAAGGTTTGGCAGGCACCAATGAGTTTTTCTATGGAGCCTTGTGTCTAATTGATAATTGCAATTTATCACACGCTTTTCGGTGAAGGACAACATCGTAAGGAAAACTACATATCTCTTAAGAATTCTGAGGATATGTGTAACCTACCAATCCGCATTGGAGCAGCGGTTAAGTCTTAGCTCCGACTCTTCTCTCCGAACAACAGAGAGAGGAGGCATATGCCCAGGGATGGTAACAACTTACTTTACTTTTATAGTTAAATGTACTTTTGTTTTTGATAAACATTGTTTTTTAAGATTATTTAAATAATAGTAAATAAATTTTAGCCAATGTTTAAATAAAACAGTTAAAATTTTTAGAACGCCAAATATAGAATACCCCAAGCATCAGGTAGCTGCAACACACATATGTCAGCCGGCGATCGCTTTAATCCTACCCGTTATTAAAAATTCTAAAAATATTTTATAATAAAGGACCCCGTTAACCTAAGATAAGATTAATTTATAATAAGATTTATTTATGCCAAAGTAAAACTGATGTTAAGGGAAGTCTTCATTATCGATACGGGTGTAAAGTGTGACGTGACCCTAATATGGCTCTGACGTAGCCGTAACAAATGAATCGTACATCTCAATCATTATTTTCGGCACAAAAAGGCTCGTAATTTATGATCGTAACTCTAATAACAATCTTGGTTTTCGAATTACACGGCACGAGATCAGTGCTATTGAATTATCTTTTTTCTATTATTGAAGTTATCTCACATTACGTTGTATAAAACTTGACATACATTTTCGAAAGGTTTATATATCAAAACCGATCATATACCTTTTCTAACGTTAGAACTCAAAGTCAAATTCAAAATATTATTTATTCAAGTAAACTTGTACACAAGCGCTTTTGAATCGTCAACTTTACTGCTGGTTCGGAAAGATGTTCCTACCGAGAAGAAACAGCAAGAAACACGGCGGTTGCTCTTTTTCTATACTAATATTATAAAGAGGAAAGATTTGTATGTTTGTTTGTATGTATGTTTGTTACGTTTTCACGCAAAAACTACTGGACCGATTTCAAAAATTCTTTCACCATTGGAAAGCTGCTTTTTCACTGAGCCATAGGCTATATGTCATTTTCAAAAAAAATAGGGATCCCTAATAAAATTGTAATAACTTGGTGAAAATTTAGTCGTAAACATCTATCATCGCGTGTGCTGCGGAAACTATTGATGATAGAACAAAAAAATGTTCTACAGTATTATAGAACGTATCAATATCTACAACAAAGTCCGCGATACCATATGTCTAACTATTATAGTTATGCCAATATAACTACTTTTTTACATTGTAAAAGTTGGTAAAAGTGCCGACAATAATCAAACCATTTTATTCATATCTCTGTATTAATCCTTTTCCCATTAAATGATATTTTATGAATAACTGTTTCAATACCTGTAAAATACTTTTTAAATTATTAAAATCCGACATCCGAATCAAAAGATTTTACGAATTTAAGAATGTAAATCGAAATCAAGTAATGCCATAACAAACCTAACCTACCGTTATAGCCTGCACTTGGTGAGTTAAGTCTTATTCCAAGAATACTAATGATACCCATTTTTTATAATTAAATAATCTACAAAATAAATCTATAGTCCGATTTCGTAGACTTTCCACTACCACGAGATCTGTATGGACGCGGGTGAAACCGCGGGGCTTTGCTAGTATAATATAAATCTTAAAACTAGTTACATTTAGTTATTACTGTTTTGCACAGGGTAGAAGTGCAGCTATATCCACACATCCTTATCATCTAAGTAATCTTCAACAGTATAGTAAGTAGGCTTACTGTATCAGCCACTTTTTAACAGTGTTTTTAAACTGCACTAATGCCATTAAAATTGATTTCGGAATTTTATTATAGAATCTTATACCCAAACCCATAAACGATTTACGTAATTTTGCTAAGCGCAAAGAGTCGCAAGCGTATGTCGGTTCCTACTTTGTCTATTATATACATCACCTATCGTTTTATAATGCTTTATATTTTTATGTACAAAAATTACATTGCTTAAAATATACTGTGAATGTAAGAATACCATTTGAAAGCTCATATACTAGAATACGCTTTTAAATCGAATTAATACTAATGCTACTTACATGTCCGGACTTTTTGTTGGGTGCCGAGTCTGGACAATGAGGATCGGTGGGGTCTAAACACGGCTTCTTCATGTAGGCGGTAGTGATACCGGCCCTCTTCATGTAAGCTTCCATTGTGCTCATAGGGAACTGGAACTTTAGCTTTTTCACCTCTTCCAAAACTTCTAGCGGGTTCAAATGTGTCCATTGCAGCTTGTGTTTTAGATGACTGAATAAAAATAATATATTGTCACAAAGTGGTCGTTGATTCGAAAGTACGCATGAAACTTATAATATGCAAATGCGTGTTACTGACATATTAATGCATTTTAAACGAATTGGCTGCAATATGTAAAGTGTCATTTGCTCAAATTGAGATTAACGCGATCAATCAATGTTTCCTTTCATCATTAAATGTCTTATAATAATAACCTCGTTAACATTATTTGTTTCATATTGCAGCTTTGGATACTGAGATAAAAATTTAATTAAGGTTCGAAAATGCCTCATATTTGTGTCGGTAAAAATTTTACTAATTGTATTTATGATTGGATAAAAATTAGCGAAACAAGCTAACATTTATATGAACTTCACAATAATGTAAAACTGAATCCCCCAAATATATTTTTTAATATCTTTGAGCAAGCTCGTTATGCTTCAGTCTAATGCTACGTTTAATTTAGGTCTCTTAACAAGATAAAATACTAATAAATTGGAAACAAAAATAAGAAAAAAGATTCTGTATTTAACATGCACCGTACTATTACCAGAAGTTATATGATTGATAGAGTTTGTAACAAAAATCCATTTGAAGCACTACACGGTATATAAATTTTGCCCACGACTGCTCTTGAAAATGGGGTCATTGGTATTATCATTATCATTATTAATACTTACGGCACAAATATAGGATAATCAGGCCCAAGCAGTTTGGATCCCTCCCAGAAACAGTCAAGTGGCGTTATGATTGCGCAAGGAATGATGTTGTCGATGATCGACTCGATGTGGTGGTAACCCTCAAAGTCTGGTATACTAGGGCTGTAGCACAGGTCTTTTAACCGCCACTCGATTTCGTACATATGAATAGTTACGCGGGTCGCAGCACGCACCACCTAAACCAAAAATTAACAAGCTTAATTTTAATAACAAAATTTATGACACTATAATGAGAATAACTGGATTCATGCGCGGAAGATACCTTTATCAATTTCCATCCATTTAAATAAAATTATCTTTTCATAAATATTGATCGATGTTCTATGGGATTACTTACTACTCAATTGACAGTCTAAAATTTAAAGCATTGTCGTTTTAACAGTTTTTTCGTTTTCAAGAACTCCTACCTTTTTTCATCATTATATTATCAAAGTGCATAATGCCAGAAGTACCTTGCTTTTGATTGCTTAAAATTTTTGTTTCATTATGTATACTGTAATCTTTGTGTATACTGTAATCTTTGATTTTTGTGTTTATTAGTTGATTAAGGACTTTGACAAACCCTTCAAAATCTTATAATAAATTTGATTAGATTTTTACCAAGCCAGACAGCTATAAGACCTCAACTAATATACTAAGTGTTGATTTAGTACGATTTCAATGAAATATTGTTTATCTACGATTGTTGAAATATTGTCTATCTGCCTCATTAAATTTCTAGTATTAGCTATTTATTACGCCTTGATCGCTCATTGATTTATATTTTATGAATTCTAACCTTCAAGTGTTCCAGAAGCGCGCCGGTGTGTAACAAAGAGACGTCTGGATCTTTGGCAGTCTGTATCACAAGCTGATGGGTCGATGAGTCAGTTTCCCCTAAAGCCTGGGCCGTGTACTTCAACTCAGCTTCCAACCTTCCACCCTCTGCAAAATAAGACTTTCATAACTATAATACTTTTATATATGCGTGCAACCTTGTTGCACAGTCTCTAGTCTTTAGTATCTAGACTAGAGTCTGACACTGAAATAAACTGTAGATTATATCGATATATTGATAATAAGAGTAATTTTTTTTTAATTATTATGGTTTTATCATACACTGCTTCAATTAAGTTTAGTTTTAATTATTTTATGAAATTTACTGGTCTATCTATTTTAATATTGATAGACTTTGTAATTTTAGATAAAAACGGAAAAGCAATTAACTTTTAGCATAGCACAACCAACACAGTCCGAAACATTGCTCTTTAATATAAAAACTAAAATAATGAACCAATGGGTGGTCGTTTTTACACATTGTTAAAATTTGTTCGTAAAACCGATTGTGAATTGGTTTATTTTTACATGTTTAATTAAAATACAGTAAAGTTGGCATTAAATTAGTTTTTGTTTATCCGCCACACTGGACATCGGCCGCCTTCATTATAATAAATCGTCAGTTAATGCGATTGTCGTTACACTCGGACATCTTAATTTACTTATTCATGCTTTTATTGTGAGAATCATATAAATCCATCCCATCAGGGACTTTCATTTAAATTAGTTTCAGTAAGCAGGATCTGAACTTCTCACGCATTTTAATTTAACGATATAAATATCCAAAGATTTTTTCTATTTATTTATTCTATTTTTTAAATTGTTATAAACATATTCAAACTTTATTATAATACTCCAATAGGACCTATTAAATTTATTATAACTTTAGCGTAATTAAAATACACATATTGAAATACACGTGTTGAATATCGCCTTATGGTAATCATTGGCGAAATTATATTATTCCTGAGTTACTTTAAGCCGCTGTTGGTAACCATTCCTGGTCTGAACTTCTTTTGACATCTTATTTACAAATCGTGGGGTCAGCACAAATGTCATAAACATGTTATCACATGATTCGGCTAGATATTTCACAACCGGCCGTCTGCCTGACGTCAACGTACCTTAGTCGCCTTTACGACACTTCGATGAGAGAGGGTGGTCTATTTTACTCAGCTATACATAGTTACACATATCCTCGGAAATTGTTCAGGAATATGAAGGTTTTCCCTTACTGAACGTGATTAATTGTTAATATTGAAGGACATATCGCCCTATTCGAAGAATAAAGTTACATGTTCTATGTTTATGTGTTTAAAAAAAATGAGATATGCTTGCCATCATGTGAACGCGGTCTTAACGTTCAGCTACCGTGGATCCTGTGGTACTCATTCGTCAATGCCGTATGCTTATCAGATGCCAGTCAAAATGAAACTCTATATAAAATATTCCTTAAAACCTACTTTGCAATAATTTCAAAATCTCTACACGACAATATTAAATGGGTGGGGCATTTTAACCTTCTCCCCCTAATGAGAAGCCGCTTTCGGCGCATCATACAAGAGTTAGACACACTCTAAAAGTAAATGTACAACCTGCGCGTAGATACTTAAAGTGCTGCCGAGTTCGCAGTGGCTTTGTTCTCATATGGTCTGGGACGAAACTCGACCGCGAAGGTTGACCAACTTAGGGGTTTGCGGTCCCCTATTTTCTTCAACAATCGAATGTCCACGTTAAAATGCCCACCCAAGGCAACTTTTAAAATTATATCTTAGGTCCTTAATAATAAACCGGTATGGTTGAAAATAGGAAATTGGCTGTGTCAAAAAATTCTAATTAAGACATTATTTAGAGGTTTAAAAAAAATATTTCAACACGACATTTATCCTTCGTATGCTTTTTAGAAGCCACATCACGACTGTCTCCACAAAAAATGTTTTCTAATTTCAGCTTATCCTATCAACGCCTGGAGCTTATTGGAGTGTCGACACATTTGTTATAGGGGGCGGAGCAGACGTGATAGTTAACACAACAGAGCTGATTTATATGTGACAGCGTTATGCATCCCAACCAAGATATCACCTTATTAAAAGATATTTTTAGCCGTTATAAATACAGACGTTTACGAAAATAGTTAATCCAGGATTATGTGGATTAAATAACATATTTTCTTGAGTAGCAGATGAAAAATAAACTAGTTAAGTTAAAATTTGCTCCGATTTATATTACAATATTAACTTAAATTCTACAATCTACGAAATTAGAATCAGATTAATTCTTATTTTTAAGAAAAAGAGAATCAATTGAAAAAGTTTATTCCAATTTTACTTATTTCTTTCTTATTGTAAGGATAATTAATACATATCATTTTAATTCCTTATAGAAGTGACAATAAAGCCTCTAAGAAAACGCCTCCGTAGTTATATAACTGTAGAGTGATAGAAATCAGAGAGTTACCTTTCTACTCTACAGAGAAATGGAACGTAATAGTTAACATATCAACACATTGTGCACAGCTGTCAACTGATGAACTTAGCGGCCTTATTATAGGTACCCTTTTTTTTTCATTTAAACCATTAAACCCAAAGCAGTTTTCGACTAACCCCTCGTTCACACGACAGCGTATTTAAAACGCGACGTATTTTATCGTGCAGTGTTCCAGTTTAGTCGTTAGGACGAGGGCGTTAAGCTGAATATACCATACGAAACTTCTTATAACGCCTATTGTGGAATTTTAACGCGACTTAATTTTTACGCCCGTGCGTACGAGGGGTAAGTGTTAAAATACATAAATTCTTATAACACCTATTGTGGAATTTTAACGCGACTTAATTTTTACGCCCGTGCGTACGAGGGGTAAGTGTTAAAATACATAAATTCTTATAACACCTATTGTGGAATTTTAACGCGACTTAATTTTTACGCCCGTGCGTACGAGGGGTAAGTGTTAAAATACATTACATAATATTTAAATACAAAATATTTGCATTGCAAAATGATATTTATATTTATTTACTTAAGATCGTGTATGACTTCACATTTTTAATCGTGGTTCATTGTACTTTATCTGAAGACGTCACAAGGATTCGTTCCAATTAACACCCGACTCCGTAATTTATAGCTTGGTCGGTCGCTTTTTTTTACTCAATGTTGGGAACGCAAGGTGTTAGAGAAAAATTATGGACATTGGACAATGTTACGGGTAAATTTCGCAAAATGAAAGGCTAAATGTGTGCTTATTTATGAGTTTCGGAGAATAAAGTTTTTAATTTGTATGTAACAAAGTTACTTTTCAAATTTAAATTAAAAAAATCTGTTTTAACCTCGGTTATTTTCCTCTTCAGGTGACAAGAGAGCTGGCTCGGGTTTCGCATAAAGAATCTGATTAGCGATTTAACGCTAAAACACTGCTAGCATTCTTGGGACCATTCCACGTGGGAATGATTTGTATAGTACTAGCGTGTAAATAATTTAAGATAAACATAACTTGTACATTTTTCTTGTAAGTAGAGATAAAAATCTTTTGATTAAGTTTCCTAATTCAAGTATATTATAAGGAAACAACCACAACTAAGAAATACTTATTAGTAAAAATATGAACTGGTGATTTTGATAGACGCAAAATTTTGTACATTAGTTACATTAAAGTAACATACTAACAAGAAACAAGAAATGAGGTATGCAGGGTGCTTTATCAAAGAGTGATCTCCTACAAACTCCGTTGTACGTAAGAACTCAAGTACAATAAATATTGTGCTTACAAACCAGTAGAATGCTTTCTTTGGTTACCCTTTTGTAGTATAAAATCCTGGGAATTAACACTTACTGCTATAAGTTTTATGTCTATTGTACTGAACTACGCCATTTTTAATCATACTTATATACTACCTTTGATTTCGCTTTTATTTATTTTGATTTTTATTTTGATTTACCAGCCGTTTAAGTATCTCCATATTAACAATCAAATAAATCTGTTGCTATTCATGTACATGTATTTAGGCTCTAGCATGTAGAACTATTATTAAAGAAGATAGCGGATACATGATAAAGTACTACTAAGTATACCAGACTTAAGAGTATGGTATGCCACAGGCAGGCCTCCAGGCCTACTATGAACTCTTATTGCGACGCAATTGAAGACGTAAACGAAATTGTCTTGCTTTTTCATACCATGACATCTTAAAAACGCACACTTTAAGTCGTTGCTGAATGACCGTTTGGAATACGTCCTAAAAACATTAGAGTAAAAGCGACAGAGTTATCTATAGTTCATATAACGTTTTCTTTTTTCAACATTACGACCCCAGTGCAATCTACACTTCATGGTACGAAAAGAAAGCGGTTGAGTTTAGGTACTGACTTTGAATTGAATCGTTTTCTAACAGTTCATGGTAGGCCTACTGTACGTGAAAGTGTTGCAACTAATAATATGAGAGTGATTATGAAACTCGTGTTCTTGTCTTTGTTTTATCACATAAAAAAGAGAGACAGATAATAAGTCTCATTTACTTTCCCGCAATTTTTATAGGACACATCTTAGGCTGGCTACTCTAATATACAAAAGTAATACTAAATTATTTTTCAACAATCCTTGATAAAGTCGATAAAATATATATAATGCTCGATGTATAGTGGCCTATTGCAAAGCAATTTTGTCGTGCAGTCTATCTCCTGATGATGCTTCGATTGCGGACGAAACTATTGTTGATTTTGGGATAGTGAACGTGTGTAGTGCTTGTGTATTGTGGTAGCCGAGGCGAAGATTTGTTCATGTGTTTTAACAAATCCTGCATGTTTCGGGTATGAAACGAATAGTCGACTCTTCATTTAATATTAGTATATATATTTCCTGTTTGCTTTATCGCGGATTATAGCAAAATAATTTTATTATAACTTTTGTATTATGGATCTCCGCAAAATAACGCCAAATTCTATAAATTATATTATTATTATACAACACCTATATATTATTATAATAATTATTAGATTATTAAAAAAGATAGTGGATACATCATAGAGTTATTATATGAGAGAAGGTAAGCCATAGGCAGGTATATACGTGAAAGTGTCACAACAAATAATAAGAGAGGAAAAATGAAACTCGTCTTCTTATCTTTGTCTAATCTCACAAAAGTCTCATTTACTTTCTCTTAACTTTAATAGGTTACATTTTTGGCTGGCTTGTCTAATATAATACTCGTAACTCAACAGGATACATACGGTTAAAATAAAAGGTAGCCTTCAACGTTTTATTGAAATTATTCGTAGTCCAAAGAGTAAGTTAATGTAATGTAAATCTTCCCCTTACGGAGTTAAGAACATAATATATTCTCTGTAAGGATGTTTTAAAAATATCCTACTGGGAAACCGCTTGGAAGCATTTGTTACTGAAATGTATCCTTAACAGTAACCCCGCGTTCGCACGGGCGTAAAAATTACGTCGCGTTAAAATTCCACAATAGGCGTTATAAGAAGTTTCGTATGGTATATTCAGCTTAACGCCCTGGCCCTAACGACTAAAATGGAACACTGCACGATAAAATACGTCGCGATTTAAATACGCTGTCGTGTGAACAGATACCTGGATACCCATTTGTTTCAATTCGACGTAAATTTTACGCGCGATAAAAATCCTCTCGTGCTTATGAGGGGTAACTGTCTTGCTAACGGTCTGACGTGTTAGCGTGCGACAATTAACACCTCAACGTTACCTAAGGGATGCTATTTATATTTGGTAGCCAATTTACACCAATGCAGTGTAGGTTAATAATGAGATTACTTATCTTAAAGAGAAAAATATCCCAGGTTTGATTATTTAAGTATAAATTATTCATTAACAAAATATTTACCACGAAAACCTAGTAACAAAATAACACATGTTTCTTCAAAGCACTTGCGATTCGCACCCAGCTTTCTATACATAAACAAAAAATAGTACATACCTACTTATTTTGCCATATTTACTATTATTTAAAGTATACTAGTTTTAGCCCGTGGCTTCGCTCGCTAGGAATTTTGTCTGCCACAGTATCTAATTTAATTAAATTTATGATTAACAATTTTGATCATAGCGGCTTCCACATAAAAGATAGATATATGCTGTCGCGGACTTTTATTTAGAACTATTCAAGATAAACAATACTACGGTACATCATCTTTGTTTAACTCTAATGGTTTAGGCAGCGTACGTCGAGATAGCTCTCAGAGGCCAGTTTTTTTCCGAATTTATTGACATGTATCGTTATATTACATAAAATCATTACAAATTGTAGCCTATATGTTATCCCGATGTATAACCTATATAACTGTAAAGTTTCATCCAAATCCGTCCAATAATTTTTTTGTGAAAGAGTAACAAACATCCATCCATACTCACAAACTTTCGCATTTATAATATTAGTAGGAAGTAGGATTAGTAGGATTAAGACATGGGATTTAAAAAAGACTTTTCTTGTTCTCGGAGTTCAATAATAAAACAATTTACGATTTCTTTTGTTTTTGATTATGGGTTTGTGTTTATTATCTTATTCGAAGGTTCTTATTCCTATATTTTAAGACGATCTGCGACTACCGCACACAGTACACAATCACTGCTGCTGTTTTTCTTTTAGCTTGAAGCGAATTTAATAAAATACTCGCAGTAGAACTCCTATACAAACAATTCTTGGGAATGAAAAGTCATAATTGACTATGAAAGTAAATTTGTGAAAAATATATTAAAAAACCGTCACCTCTTACATATTGAATTTAAAACCCGCAACCGAAGCATCATCAGGAGATAGAGTCCACGACAAAATCGCAAAGTCGATTTGTTGAGTTTATGATAGTGAACGCGTGTAGTGCTCCACAAAGGTGGAGGTTTGTGCATGTGTTTTTATGAATCCTGCATGTAACGGGTATGAAAAAACGGATAGTCCACTATACATTTAGCAATATATATATTTTATATTTACTGTATCGCGGATTATAGCAAAATAATTTTATTATTACTTTTGAGTCACATAACAGTCAAAACCTTTGTACCTTTTTCGTATTTAATATTTTTAGTAACCTAAGTTGAATGTTAATTCTCAGAACACTCTATATGTAAATGAACTAAGACCAAAAAATGAAAAAAGGTGATTGACGCTTCAGAACTTTACAGGAATAAACATCTGGCAGATGGGGGTGAAAATTTTTTTTGCACCCATACTATGGTGAATACAGAGAAGTTAGTTAGACCGAATTGAGTTATTATTTTATGCAGACTTTGTACTTCTTAAAACACCATAAAAAATTTATTGAAATGATAACGTAAATAATCCTAATAAAATTTCATTATCTTATTATAAAACAAAGTCCCAAAAAGCTGTCTGTCGGTATTTAATCCATTTTCTCAAAATCTACTGAACTGATTTATAATCGGTTTTCACCAAAAGATGGTGCAATACTTTCGAATGGTTTAGGTAAATAGTACATATCGGTATAATGTAAATTGTGTTTAAGAAATCGAGCAGTTGTTAAAAAACTTGCGTTATGGGTGACAGATAACAAGTAAATAAAGGTAGGGAATGACAAGTAATAAATATACTACTTACATAATTTTAAATACATAACATACAACCATACTCGAAGATCCAACAGCACAGAAGAAAAAACAGGGTCACTGCCACCTGCCCCAGTGGGCCTGTCTATAGGAACATCTCTGTACACTTTTCTTTTACAACGCAGGAGTCTGTTTCTAATAAACGAATCATTCGAATCTATTGGCACGCTATATAGAGCCCCTCAATATAACCGAAGCTAAACATAGCAAGCCCGCCTGTTGCCGGATATTAGGGATTATCATAAACCAAGTGGATTGGGTTTGAGCGTAGTGGGACCGCACAAGGCGCCTCTATCTTAACACCTATTTGGAACGTGGGCGAGATTTACAACTAGAATGATGCTCAAAACACACTAGTATAACCAACAACTAATCGGATGTAAAGCTTTAATGACGCTAAATGATCGCTAATATAGAGTAACTAAAATCTATGTCATATATACTTTATTCAAGCAGAACTCCAAAATCGAAATCTCTACCTTTATAACAATTGGGATGATTGAGTATAACGATAATGATTTTAATGATTTTAGGTTAATAATATTAACTGTTTTTATCGCACAGACTTACTCCTAACTCTATCTGCTTTACAGCTTTAGGGGGACAGAAGAAGAGCTGCAGAGTGAATTACAGAAGATTTACTAGCTTTCTAATACTGTGCGTGCGTGCGTGCGTGCGTGCGGGCGTGCGGGCGTTTGTGTGGGTGTGCTTAGAGACAAGATAAAATGCACACTTCAACGAAAGTAATTTAATAAATTATTATGAGGTTAATAGTTGTCGTGTAATTTATAAATAAAAATATTCAATTTTTCAAAAGTACTGAAAATATTATTTTGCTATATTCCGAGATAAAAGTAAATACATATATATTGTAATACTAAACGTAAAATGTACGATCCGTTCTGATAACTGATACATGCAAAATTCGTAAAAACTCATGCACTTCCCGCCAATAACAATACTAATACATAAGCACTACACACATTCACTGCAACAATCTCAATAATCGTTTCGCCCCGTAACCTCGTAACATCGTAAGGAGATAGACTCCACGACAAATTCGCAAATAAATCACTTTGTGTTCGTACACAAAGTGCTTTTTATTTGCAAATTTGTCGTGCAAGTGCATGAGTTTCTACGAATTCTGCATGTATCCGATATGAGAACAGATGGTACACTCTACATTTAGTATTACATATATTTATCGCGAACTATTGCAAAGCACCATTTTCAGTACTTTTGTATTACGGACCTCCGCAAAGTAACGCCTAATTCTATAAATTATATTAAATTAGTATTATTTATTTATATACTTAATACTAATGAGAATTTCAAAGCTAGGCTGAGGTAACATAGGTTTCATGAAATTTATATTTAAAATTGTTATAGTGTACGATGTTGATATTATCAGTTAAAGTACAGCGCCATGCAAAACCACGCAGAAAACATGGAAATGCGCCAAGGTCACCGCAGGTTATCGCCGTAAGCGGCGCGGCAGGCTTTCACACTTGCCGCCTTGGTTACCGCGCGGCATCTTCATTGACAGCTAACGCGTCTAACGAAGCGACATTCGTATTATTCAAATGATTTTGTACTTATGACGTGATAATTTTTATCGTAGAAATTATCAATTTACAATCGATTATAATACAGTATTATTATATGGTCGACGCTAATATTTTATTATTTTAAAGCTAGTCTGAAGTGTGAATCATTTCTAATTCTCTATGACTCAACAAAGCCAAAGGAAATGAATACCATTATACTCGGAACGTAACGAAAAACTCCGAATAAAGAAAATTCTTTCAATATTAATTGAGACAGGACTAATACGAAACTCTAACTTACTCCACGAAAATTTATATTAACTAAATATTTTAACATTTTAACACTAAATTTTCCGATTTTTTTAAAAATTATACAGCCATATAGGTAATACTTGCGAAGCATTTTACGATACAAATTATCCTGATATGAAATTCAATATAGTAATTTGAAGGAAATCATAGTTCCCCCTATTTGGAAATAAAAAGTAAAAGAAAGACAAAGTAAAAGAAAATACCACCACAATAACAAGATAAATACATGTAGTACAAATTATAAAATTAGCTACATTCGAAAACTTGTGAGTAACAACAAATCCTGCTTTTACTAATATATTTAATAATCAAATATACTTCTTATATTTAAATTTTATGGTAAAAACCGTTATTAACGAACATTCTGAGCCTCCTACAAGAATAAGAAAAACGCAAAACTTTTTCTTACTGTGAAATCAAGAAATAAAATGTTCACGCATTTTATCAGCAAACTGGATTCTCGTGCGATCGTTCTAATACGACCGTGACCGGAATTTTACAATCATTACTTCCATTTCCTATTAAAAGATTATAAAAGTTATAATCTTTACTTATATCTTTACGCTTACAAAGCTTGTTGGATTCGTTATGAATTTTATTTAAGATACGAATAAAGAATTCGATGAAAAAGAACATGATGATGGAAGTTGAACTTCGAAGTATAAAATTAGCCCTTCTAAGTTCCACATTAATATTACTTTTAGGTCATGAAAGAACAGTTTTTCTATGTGATTTTAGATATGAAAATAGCTAGACAGTGACATAGATTAATCTCGGAAGTGAAGTCCACCCATCGTCAACGAAGTCGCAGGCAACACCTAGTTATGTTTTAAATCTTCAATGATGAGAATGATGAATGAATTCTATATATTTATTTACTGTAAAGTATTTAACAGATAAAAAGAAATAAAACATTTTATTAAAGAAAAGTGTATACAATGATACAATGAAAAGTGTTTACACTTTATAAAGCCTTGAAGAGCAACTAACTACCTATAAACAGGTATTTGATGCATATGAAAACAATGTCTGAATAATTGATTACATAAGTTAAATAATTTAAAGATTTAGGCGTTACTTAGTAGAGATCCATAATATAAAGTAATAATGATATTAATTTGCTACCTGCGTTTAAGATTTTGAAAATTATAATTTAAGTTTAGAGATTATTTAGATTATAATCAGTGGCTTTTGATAAAATTCAGTCATTAACTCTACGTATCGCTGTGTACATGGAATAACTTAATAGTAAGGTTTCCTCTAATTAATTTTACGAAGAATTTACTGAGTTTCCATGATACAGCTCATAATGAGCTCGTATGAATCAGAAGCATTATAACTGTTATACGAAACACTTTCTCGCCTAGATTGAAAAAAAATAAAGTTAAGACGCTGCGCATCACGTTGCGATGAAAACTCTTATTTGCCATGGATATTACGCACTATCACAGCCCGGCCATCACGGTTTCACCGGGTCGCATACCAGGTCCAAATAGGTCACATCCGTGTTTTTTAGTAATGGTTGTGATCGGCTGTAAAGGGCACGGTTGTTTATTCCGCCATCCATCTGCTGTCTACGCGGGCTAATCTCTTAGTTACCAGGGATATTGCGCACTATCACAGCCCGGCCATCACGGTTTCACCGGGTCGCATACCAGGTCCAAATAGGTCACATCCGTGTTTTTTAGTAGTGGTTGTGATCGGCTGTAAAGGGCACGGTTGTTTATTCCGCCATCCATCTGTTGTCTACGCGGGCTAATTTGCATAGAGGGCTCGGCGGGGCCGCGCGGGACGGAGGAGGACCACACGGGCACGGCGCGGGTGGCCACAACCACATGCACGGGCGCACGTACCGGCCGCGCCCCGCGCCCCGCTACCCGCCAGGACGTCATTCATTGCGATCGGCCGCGCTGATCGTCCGCTACCGCATCGAGTAGAAATGTTGTCATTATCAGTGCGCACGCGTTGGGAATGTAATGAAAGACCCGACATTCGCATTGACTGTTGCCAGAACGCATTGAGAGATTTAGTTAACGTTCCAAGAATCACCATTGTTCTCTGAATGCCGCCCTCTTTTTATCATATAGATCAATATAAAATATCCCACTGGTCAACCTCAACGAATTATGTATGAGAGTGATGGTACGTGAATTAACAATATGCGCCCAGTTAAACACGTTGAACTTTTATCATAATTATGCAAACATGATAAATACGATGACCAAAGCAAGCGCCATAGTCGTTTGGATAATTGTAAAAATAGTCCTAGTTTTTTTTTTGAGATATTTTTCCTATTCTCAAATATTTTATATACATATTTAAGTTTAAGGCCATTTTAACAAGATCTCTATTATACGCATAATACATTACACAGCACAACTAGAACTTTTATTTATACAGACACATTATTATAAATTTTACGTCACTATAATTGTTAAACAATGAACCTTTAAACTGAAAAGTATTATATTTGTTTAAGCGATGATCGAAGTGCTCTGAGTCACTTAACATAATATAACTAGGCGATTATTAATACAAAAATTCAAAATAAAAAAAAAACAAAAATTCCAAAATACCACATAATGCTAGTGCAACATACAATTTCAAACCCAACTTGAGATATATATATTAGCAAAAAGGAACGCATTCTCAAAGACCCATTGATAGAAAAACCTTAACAGACTAAAAAGTTCACTTCACTCCCCAAATAATGTTATAATGGTTTTTGTTCATGGCTGCAACGGTTCAAATGTAAAAGATCCAGCCAGTCTAAAACGACCTACGTCATGGTTTATATTCAGCTAAAGAGCAGAGACGTCTCAATCTTGTAGGAGCTCAAGAAATTACTGAGAGCGTTGTAAAGTTCGAAGCTCAGCACGACGTCCCTACACAAAAGCAAGCCGGACAATCAGATCCCAATTTTTTGTGAGCCGATAGATGTGTTATACATTTTTTGTTTTATTGACCGTAATTTCACGTAGGGATATTTATGGGCGGCCGCGGACCACCTAATTAAGTTGTTAGGCGACTTCAGGACGTATTCGTATTGTTTAACAGAGTCGGCTTTGTACCACGATAAGGCTTTGAACCCGTTAGCTATGAAGATTTGTATTATTTGGACGGTAGCCGGTAATATCATAGATGGTCTTTCGAATTGTTTATTTGTGAGAAACGTTTTGTATGGATGTTTATTTGTTGCTTTGATAAATTGTATTGATTTAAGATACACTAAGGCTCATATTTCTATCGGGTAAAAGGTCTTTCAAATATTTTTGAGATTCAATACATAGCTATAAGTTTTAGATTAGCTAGATTTCGATTATGTAAAAATTCTTAAGCTGATTACGCCCAGGAACATTGCAGAAAATTGTGGTTGCGCTACACCTAACAAATAATTAATACATAAAGAAGGCCGTTGTAAATGAACACAAATAATAATATGAGTAAAGTAACTTGTTGTTACAATAAATAATAAATAAATAAACGTTTATTTGAAACAATACATAGTTCATGAGAAAATGAACGCTAATCCTGCAAAAGCATAAACTGTGTTACCAACGCCCTTCTCCGTTATAAAATTAAACAATGCTCCTTAAATTAATTGTAACTACATTATATGTTAAAGTTAATAAAAATATGTGTTGAATTCGTTATGTATTAGTGTATGAGTGCGCGTGCGTGTGTGTGTGGTTGTGTGATAGTGAGTGTGGGTGTGCGTGTGTGTGTACCATTTAAGGTGATTATGTAGCAAATTTTAAGAGTTCCTCTGTATCTTCATGCTAAGCAAAGTCCTCTTTTCTCCTTAGGGAGGAGGATAAAAGCTGAGAGCTGAAAATCATGCTTGGTGGCTGCAACATTTTGCATATAATAGTAATAATTATATTCGGCAAACAACTATTTGTTATCTTCAAAGATTTCGTCTGTGCGCCGTGGATTTTAAAATAATATTGTGATGTCATTCAAAGGAGACCGGAATCGTGCCGAGATGCAGCAGTGAACAGGTGCTATAATAGATTCGCTCACTTCCTTTCGCCATACACCTGCACTTTTATCCGCTTAAATGATATATCGTAATGCATTTCCAAGAAATATGCATTAAGTGTAATGAAAATAACATATTCTGATAAACTATTTTTTTTATAAATATTCTATGATCAAGTTATCTCCATCCTAAGTATGTAAGGTATTAAAATATATTAGAACCAAACTGTAAGAACAACTATTATTTTGTTTTTTTTTAATCATTTTTATAATAATGTTAATTGGTGCAACTAAGAGGTTACAAACAAACAAACAACTTAATATGTATTGTGTGATAAAATTTGATACCGATACGATCATTTTTAATGATATTTAATTTATATGAATTTTTATATTATTTACTTTTTTACCTATTTTTCACGTTCATAATGTCAATTTACAAAATAAATAGATTGGTTGATAGGTAAAGAAGATATATGTTAGAAGTCTATGGCAGTTGGTCTTCCCTATTCGCAACCTGATTCTGACAAGCCCACGTACATCTAGCATTCACCACAACAAAACTATCTTGATCCTTATTAGTTGATGTTATGGTAGAGAGCGGGAACGTTCGAAAAGTTAATATTTTAGAATACTTTATTAGAGTAATCGGCAGGATAATATAGTTGTTGGCCAATTTTTAACAAACTGTATTGACGAAATGGAGTTATACTTTCAATAATTAAATATTTTACAGACTTTAATTTTTTTACAATGAATGTATAATTATAATGCATATAACCCAAGAATACAATAGAGAAAAACGGAAGACCTAGGATCTAGCCATCTCTATGGCATACAAATCTGTATGGAAAATATTAGTAGAGCATTCATATTGTTCTGCGGTTGACTAAGTGAAATGTGAATAATTTGTAATAAAATCATTTTTAAATTATTCTGCTGTACCAATAGTTTTTCTTTTTTATTTACTCTATGTTATTAAGTAACTTATTGATCATTGTCATAGCCAAAGCTCAACTAGATCCAAAAAGCTATGCGATATGGGCTGTATAAAATTGCCCTGTATACCCACGTACATGAATACCTCGATAGACCACCAGAGTAACCCAAACTCGACAAAAAAGGTTTTATAGCATACGAAACTACACACATTTAATGACATTAATAAATTAACCGTGACAATTCCTTCATAAATAACGTTCCCCCAAAGTTCCTAGCCAAATGTTAATTGTCTCTGCTATTGCACAGTGCATACCAATCAAGGGCAAGCCTTGCACGGAACAATGAGTAAATAACCAAGCGAATAAAGTTTTACAACACATTATTTTATCTGTGACGATAAAAATTGAATGAATATTAGACACGATCTTATATTTAGTACGTAAAATTCGAGTTCTAGTTTTATTAACATACAAAAAATGTGACTTACCTATCTCGTAACTTTATATTTTCATAGGAAATTTAAAGAAAATGAAGTATTTGTGCGCTTCTCATCGTTCCTAATTATTACTTATCTGCCCCTTAATAAGTAAATAATTCGAAAGTCTTTAATAAGAGATTTATTTCGTCTCCATTATTGATAACAGAAAATAAGAAATATATAAAAACTTTTTAAAAATTTGGCTAGTTATTTTACGACCAGCCCTGACGTCAACTTACCTTAGTCGCCTTTGATGAAACCTCGGTAAGAAATTAGGGGGGTCTATTCTACTCAGCCGGATACCACACGGCGGGATTATATTAAAATTAAAGATTACGCAATTATAGTGATTGAAAATCTAGCCAAATCTTGCTTAATTCTTTAGAGAACCAGAGATTCCTTTATTTATACACAACGTTCCCTGTGTTCCCTATGATACGAGTACAATATTTCAAGTGTTCAAGTGTATAATATGAGAATTAGGTTTGATAATGTCATTCCTCACATATATATTGTGTTATCAGGTTGAAAGACATATTTGAGTTTTTCTTTAACAGCTTACGGGCAAAATAAACATTCCATATAGTTGGCAAAGTAAGGTAATCTAATCACCATTAAGAAAATTTCTGAAATATCCGTACACTGTAACACCGTATAAGAGCAACATGGTGGATCTAAGCCCCATATCCTTCTCCACAATGATAGGAACTTATTTCTAGACCGAATCATATGTTTTTTAATCACACTAAAGGTTATATTAGACGTATAAATATTAATCACCTTGCAAAAGCAAAATATTAACATTAAATCATTTTTACACGGAAATTCCATACAATAACTCAGTTGAATACATAGTATAACCCGGAACTTTATTCTCTATTAGAGGATGGACTTCCTATGCGGGCGTTGCGTCATGCTTGTGAACTATTTACATGCAATCGTAAGCCGTAAGTTGCTGTAAGTTTCTTTAAGTAAAATTATTTGTATGAATAAAGTCATTATTTTCGGACTCAACTACTTGAAGTAAACACTTTCATAATTTATTAGTAATTAAAGTCAACTTAACTATTTTTGAAAATTTAAATTTTCTGTTGCTTGTGTACTTTTATAAAAGTAGAGCCTTTTAAAATCTCACAGTTACGTAAACAGCAGAACAGAGAGAGAAGTATAATGAAATGAGACGAAAAAGCTTCTCCAATGTCAAATTCCTTCGGATATATCACACGCTTAGTATTCAAGTGACCTAATTCAAATAAATTGTGTAGACTCCAAGTTAAGGAGTCTCTTTAGCATTTATGACTTTTATAGGCGCTGCGCTACGCTTTAATGAAATTTGCTTTAAAACAACTTTATTAATTACACTTTAATGCTAAGCGTGCGTTATATCTGAGAAGACCTTGGGATATGAAGATTTTTTAAAGATTCTGTCGTGCGCCGTAGAGCATACAAACAATTAAAAACTTTAATCAACTATAAGCTTTAACTCGCGAAACTTAGATAGGGATCACGTGTTCTAATTGTAAGCCATGACGTATTTTGTAATATACAAAGATTCCCATAATAAAAAACCCCAATTCTTTTGCACGCAATTATGCAACGGAAAATCTAAATCGCATAATTAATTCACAATTATCAATAACGCCTTAAGATTATGATACTTACTTTACAAGTAAGAACGAAAACTGGTTAGATAAGACGACCTGTCCAAACTATTTATGAGATGGAATTTTACGAGTTGACAGCCGACCACCCATAGCACCTAATAAACAACGCGCAGCGAGCAATAAATTGCCAATAAAACGTTAGAAAGGAACAATAAAACAATTTCGCAAACGGTTCGAAAATACCTTACAGTAAATATCAAGATACAAACAACGGTAAGAACCCACCAAGAGAACGAAATAGACCAATGTAAGCACCATGTTTTAATACAAATAATTGCAATATAAAATGTACATTAAAAGATACGGGGACTTATGGACCCAATTACAATCCCGTGTATTTTTGTGTTACAAACAATAAAAAATTAGCACAATTTGCAATCTGGAAATTAGAAAATGTGTGGCACAAATAAAATAAGTTATCGATTACATTAATCGATTAAAATAAAGCAAACGAATAATTATAAATATAACATGGCGTTGATTACATGACTATTTCAATAAAAATAATTATTCAATAATATAAAATAATCTTTAATAGCTTAAATGTTTTATTGATAAATGTTATAATTAATAAAGAAATTTAAGTTAAAGTTGATTCTTGTTCAGAAATGGATCGTTTGATTTAATAATTATTCGTCTCATCACTGTTGTGCATAAGATTGTCTTTGCAGCTTTTTTTATGCTAAAAATTACCTGTTATACTTCAGAAATCAGTTGTTTAATATACGTATAACCTCCCTGGGACTAAATCTTTTATAACTCCGCTTTTAGACTGACAAGATCAGCCAAATTTTTACAAAACTTAACTAATTAATTGGCACCATTGTCATCTTTTTACATCTTGGACCCGAAATTGTATGAACATATATGTTTTCCTTATCCTTAGTAATTGTTTAGTTCTCGCCACATTTTAAATAATGATATGAACTAAAACGTAATATTTAATCCAATAATTAGCAAATATGTATATTATATAACGTATGAAACAGCGAATTTAAACTTTCTGGGATATTTAATAAAGTATAAGTCAATATATTGCTCATGCGAATACGTAGTTAGCAAAATCCTTCAAATCATTCGGTAACGTTCAATAACTTGACAATATTCACATATAAACATATTTTTTTAATATCTATCTATCACCATACTCTACTGTATATATACGTAATTATTGTTATACATAATCAGATGTTCCCATTAAGGATCATAATTATAAACGACTACAACTCTCTACTGTTGTAATAACTTATTGTAATTGAACCATAACATTACAATTTAAAACTAACATCCTGTGCATGCATCAAAGCCGCACCGTCTTCTGTCCGTCGCGCACGTATCGCCCATAAAATAGTAACCGTTTACGTCTATTCATTAAGTTCAACTTAACTCGGTTCAAGAGAGATTAATTTGAAACGCAACGATACTCACATGAACCGGACACTTGTAGGTATTAAAAAGATGTTTTATGAATTTAAATTCGCCATGTTTGTCGTATATGGGGGCCTAATGTGCCGCGGCGCGTTCTGTAGTCAAGACTCGATGCAAGACACGTATCAACAGACGGAAGCGGCTCAGCGCAGACATGCTGCTCGACGCATCGGCGCATTGGTATTCAACGAGATGCGCAATGTGCCACAATGTGTTTATCTGATGTACTTTTACGATTTTTAGATTGTGTACAGTCGATAATCGCATTTGTAAGGTCAAGAGCTGAATAATTCAAAACATTTAGCGTACCTTGAACCCAGAGCTGGTCGACTCTGGTGTGTATTTGGGCAGACTTCAGGCCGACACAGAACGTAGAGAGGACGAGGATAGCCACGAAAAGAACTTTCCCGGCGTCCCCTTGAAGGAAACAGCCTAAAATAAATAGCTGTTCTTGGAGCCACGCTCGGATCCACAACGACGTCCTCCCGCCTTCGATGTTACCCTGAAAAATAACACTAAGTCAATTCATATGATATTATACAATATAAGACTTTTTTTATATATAAAATAGGTGTTGCAACCGACCTGTATTATACGTACGTTGAAAGATAGTGTGGTCAGTAATGATATCAGGCTGAACAGACTTTTCTTTAACATTAAGTTTATTAGCAGTTCCGCTTGGGTCATCTATCAAAAAACTTCAGGTGAAGCACTATTTTCGTTTTATAATAAACTTAATTTTTAATTACAAATATCCTATTAGACCCGCAAGCTTTTTTTCTTCGCACAATGAAAACGGAAGAATTAATACATGAAGAAAATAGAGCTGCGAGAGTTCTACACTCTCATTATTGCAATCTATTAACCGACCTGAGAAACTGAATTCTATTATTATTGAAATAAAGAATGATTAATTACCTACAATTCACATAAACAATTTGGTATCTTGGAAATTATCACACAATACATAAGTTATGGGAAAAAATTTGCGATGTGACCGTTCGAATATAAAAATATATTCGTATCTACTAGAAGCAAATTACATTCAGAAATATTGTGCCTATAATTTATCAATAAACAGCAGTATATTTTATGATCACATCCACATTCCAAGGCCACAATTCTAAGCTTTGGCGGAAAATGTAATAGCAAAATTTTAAACGTCGAAATAATTTCTCAGTTGATTGTGATTAATGAGAGACGCGGGCGGGCCGAGCGTGGCGCCATGAAGCGGTCGCCGGCCACGCTGGCTGAGACTGACTAAGGCTTAAGACAGACAAAGCTAACGAATAAGAAGTATATCTTCATACAATCAAGTAATTTAAGTATTTTAGTAAATTTAAGTAAGTCTCTGAGCTGTGATAGCCGGCGGTGAGAACGTGCGACTCTTTCGAGGGGAATATGAGTTCAAACCCGGGCAGGCACCAATGAGTTTTTCTATTAAAACTTATGTGTCTAATTGATAATTACAATCTATCACTCGCTTTTCGGTGAACAAAAACATCGTGAGGAAACCTGCATATCTCTAGAGAATTCTGGAGATATGTGAAACCTACCAATCCGCATTGGAGCAGCTTGGTAGGTCTTAGCTCCAACCCTTCTCTCCAGAAACGGAGAGAGGAGGCCTATTCCCAGTAGTGGGATTGTAACAGGCCGCAACTTTACTTTACTTTACAAGTAAGTCTAGATTGGTGTAAAATTACTAATTATAAAATGAATTCCATAGTCATGTAAAAAGTAAAACGAAGGAAATGGTATTTTGTTAATATCGTACTTTTGAGTAACAGCCTTTTCGGTGAAAAAAAAATCTTTAATGCAGTTTGAATGATTTATAGAATTAGGCGTTACTTTGCGGAGATCCATAATACAAAAGTAATAATAAAATTATTTTGCTATAATCCGCGATACATTTGCTATAATGTATCGCGGATTATAGCAAAATAATTTTATTATTACTTTTGCAGTTTGAATGCTTACATAAGTTCTAGAAAATCGAGTTTTGTTGACATCTTCATACATTATACATTTTAATAATATTATTGGTTGAATACTGAATATTGGTATAATCAGTTCTTAAATATTAATTTCTTAGTTATTTTTTAAATCAAGATGTTTAAACATATTTTCCTTGAATGCGATGATGCATTCACAAGGTTATTTTGTATTGAAATGGGGCATTATTTGTTATTTGTGAATTTTAAAATACCTCGAAACGCATTTTATGACACACAATGTTTTTTTTTGTAATTCATTCTCTTTAGAAAACATATTTTATAAACGTTTTATTAATTGAATCATGTATAATCACCCTTATTTCATCATCGGCGAACTCGTCTCGCGATTATGTAACACGCGGCAGGATATGAACGATTATCGATTTGCAAACGCAGTGCATTCTTTATAAATATAAACTAAATAGTTTAATTTTTTTTTTCTTAACTGGTGGACGCAGATTCCCCATTGACCTTGTCTTTATTAATTTAAATAGGATAAAAGCTTCATTTTTTGTATAACATCAAATTAAGTGTTCTGTGACGATACATTTGACATTTGTCTGGGGAGCTGTCGGGATATCGATACCAATTACATATGGAGATTTGCCACTTCAGTTATGTACTCCATGGCAAATTAAAACTGGACCTAAATAATAATGCTTTTATACCTGATGACCTTCTTCTCGATCGTATGTTATAAGAATACTAGTGCGATGGACTCAAGAATTTCAAGAAACAGAATCATCACTCAATCTTAACTTAAAATTAAAGAGGTAGTTGATCGAAATATTTTTTTTTTATTTTATTGTTTAACTCAGGTTTACATTTTTGAAAAACAAAGATATTTGTTTTTATTGATCCACAGAACAATAGTTCTTAATAACTTAACAACTTAATAACTTAAAAGTAACTTAACAGAAAGAGTAAAAAAGCAATGCCTTTCATGTTTAAATATCTTCATCGGTCATCTGAAGTCGTCAAAGTCATTATCCTGAGCAAAATTACATACATAGTTGAACGCAGAAATTCTACCGACGTTTGGTTCTTATTTTAGCTATAAATTAAGCAATTAAGTAGGTTAGTATAATTTTTTTTATCTTTTTTATTTACGCGTCTTGTTTACCAGCCAAACGATGGAAAAAAGATAAGTCGACCGACCGCCTGAGGTTACGGCCGTAAAATAATTATACCTACAAAACATTAAGTATACCTACGATACCTACGAACAAAGCGAGTGTAAGTTTTAACGAAATTAGTATAAACATGTATTTAGTCAAGTCTATTATGATTTTATTATGAATGACATTAATTTTACAAGCACTTGGCATTTTTTAAGTACAGGTAGCCCTCCTATAACACAGTTTTTTGTAACACGGTTTCGCTATAACAAGATTTGCCTATTGCCGCTGACCCAAGTACAAACTCGTTTTCGCTATAACATTATACGAAAACTGCAAATCCTTTGTACGTACAACACTGTATAGACGTGGTAAGGCTCGCTATTTTTGTCGAAATAAAACCAAATATTGGTTTTCAACAAGTTATTGGAGCTTAACCCCCTTTTTTACACGAGCTTTGGGTTTCATGAAACGGTTTCCCTCAACTCGCCTTTTTCTAAGAACCTAACCACCGTGTTATAGGAGGGTACCTGTACTATATTAATAAAGAAACTACTGGATCAGAATGTCGATCTCACCAGCAAAAATACTAAAATATTTAAATTTATAACTTTGTGGAATAGGGTTGATTGATCATTATTGTCTAAATAATTTATAGAATTAGGCGTTACTTTGCGGAGATCCATAATATAAAAGTAATAATAAAATTATTTTGCTATAATCCGCGATACAGTAAATAGAAAATATATATAGTGCTAAATGTATGGTGGACTATACGTTTTTTCATACCCGTTACATGCAGGATTCGTAAAAAAAAAAAATATGCACAAACCTCCACCACTTCCACCACAATACACAAGCACTACACAGGTTCACTATCACAAACTCAACAATCGTTTCGCCCCGCAACCGAAGCATCATCAGGAGATAGACTCCACGACAAAATCGCAAAGCATATAGTCCACTATACATTTAGCACTATATATATTTTCTATTTACTGTATCGCGGATTATAGCAAAATAATTTTATTATTACTTTTGCATTATTGTCTACTACAATAATAATAAATAAACGTCAATTAAACAAAATATAAAGTAGCGGCCTGTTACAATCCCACTGCTGGGAATAGGCCTCCTCTCTCCGTTTCTCGAGAGAAGGGTTGGTGCTAAGACCTACCATGCTGCTCCAATGCGGATATTAGTGGTGGCCTTTGTCGAAGGACAAACTATTTATTGCTGCACTAATCTTCAATAAAAAAAGCAATTAATTTAATAATAATAAACTAAGACCGATTGTAAAACAAACAGCAATAAAGGCATTTTTAATTTGATTTTTATTTCTTTCCGATACACATACACTATTTATTTGACCGTGATGAGAACGTAATGGAACATAAAGCATCTTTAAATATACTAAAATCCCGATAGGTTCGGAATATATCTTGGATAGAAATTTAGGCAGTAGTTTGAAACAATATTACCAAATAACTAACTGACCCGTCAAGGAAAGATTTATTAATTACTAAGTTTACTGACCTGAGATAAACTATTTATAACTACAAATAATCTATAGTTCAAGGTCTTGGGCATTCGAATAAGATTCTTGCAGATTTATACATCGGTATCGGTATCGGTTGCAAATATTATGTGTCGTTATTTAACCAAGGGCCATTTTTTAATCTTACACCACTAGATTTTACAATAAGTGACAGTAAGTCATCATCCTCCTGCCCTTATCCCACTCTAAGTGAGGTCAGCACAACATGTGAAAACATGTTGTCACATAATTTGGCTACGTATTTTACGACCGGCCGCCTGCCTGACGTCAACTTACCTTAGTCTACTTTACGACCTCTCTGTAAGAAAGAGGGTGGTCTATTCTACTCAACCGGATACCACACGGTGGGTCAACTTACCTTAGTCGCCTTTTACGACCCCTCTGTAAGAAATGAGGGTGGTCTATTCTACTCAGCCGGATACCACACGGCGGAATAAGTGACAATAAGTATCTAATAGAATTGTGACAATAAACACACTTTATTAAATCTAATTAACCACGTCCTATAGATAATTTAAGCTGTGATAGCCCAATGGTGAGACCGTGCGACTCTCTAGAGACGAACATAGGTTCAAACCCGGGCAGGCACCAATGAGTTTTTCTATTAAAACTCATGTGTCTAATTCATAATTGCAATTTATCACACGCTTTTCGGTGAAGGAAAACATCGTGAGGAAACCTGCATTTCTCTAGAGAATTCTGGAGATATGTGTAACCTGCCAATCCGCATTGGAGCAGCGTGGTAGGTCTTAGCTCCAACCCTTCTCTCCAGAAACGGAGAGAGGAGGCCTATTCCCAGCAGTGGGATATTAACAGGCCGCTACTTTATAGATAATTTACAGCGTTACTCGCGGAGATCCATAATACAAAAATAAAAATTAAATTATTTTGCTAAATCCGCGTTAAAGTAAATACACAATATATGTAGCTAAATGTAGAGTGGATTATCTGCTATGGGCGAAACGATTTTTGAGTTTCTGATAGTGAACGTGTGTAGTGCTTGTGTATTGTGGTGCCGGTGGTGGAGGTTTGTGCATGTGTTTTTACGAATCCTGCATGTATTGGGTATGAAGGGATAGCCCACTCTACATTTAGCATTATATTTTCCACTTACTTTAACGCGGATTATAGAAAAATTACGCCTGCTTCTATAAATCATATAATTATTTATGTATTTTGCTAAATTTTCCGTAGTAACGGTATTAGTTTAAATTGACCGTTATAAGTAACTCACTGCATCATTGATAACTACTCAATTCTTTTATAACGCCCCTGCCATTCTGCTGAGCCATACCTTCTAGAAAGATGATCAATGTTGCAGTCTAAGTTTGAAAAACGGAATCCTCTAAAACTCCGCAATAACTCGGTTTCAGGGTTCCTTCCTTCCTTCTTTCGTGCGTTCGTTCTTTCCTTCGCACTATCGTCTGCAGTACCTGCTACCTGTACCGGCTAACTGCGACGTCTATCACGAGCGTTTGCCCCGGCTTCTCTTCCCACGGCAACGATCCCGAGCGGCACTACGGAAGGCGTCACGGCAGCAAACAAAACAGGGCAGTGGCACTAACGAACTTTTCGGAATTCTTTTCGGACACTGTGTAGTATATAAACGTTACGACCCTGCTCTCCGCGTTTTTATTCTTATGACTAATTACTAATTAAATTAATTCTAAATTTTAATTTTTTTTTGTAAATAAAATTTTTCCTTATAACGGCCTTCTTTCTCTTTCTTCTTCTTTCTTTTTTGTCGACGCGTATTTACTAAATAAAAACGCGATCGCGACAATTTAATATTACTTTTGCATGTCCTATGGTTTAACTTAACATGCTCTTCGAGATAAAAGAACATTAAGGAGAATGTTTAAGAAAAAAGTAGATATGGACTTAAAAGAACTATGTATGTAACTATTGATTATCGTAATTAGTTTAGATATATTCTTATTTCAAATTTACAGACATTTATCTTGGAGTATGAGATAAATAGACACAGATAAAAGCATGGACTAAGATGAATTCCTTCGGATGAATGGAGAATAAACCTGAGGTCGCACTGGGTGGGCGTGACGTCACGGTCGGAATGTGCTTGCGCCGCCCGCGCCCCTTCCCACGTGGAGTACGCAATACTCCCAGAAAGCTAACTATCCAGCGAAACTTCATTCATCTACAAATATGCTAAGCATCTATCACAGCAGCTGCGATTTTACAAACCTAACTGGAGTAAAATAATAATACCATTTTTAAACGGCGAACGTATTCCTTAACATTGTGAATACTATTATAATATCTAATGAGTTACATGATAAGAAAATTACCTATATTCTAATGACAATTATTATAACAAAATAAATATATAAATTAAATAGTTAAATTTTAGTAAATTTAAATAATTACTTTTATCAACATTGCAACTTTTTTATCTTTTGTGTATAATGAGCAAATATTAATCTATTTAAATAGATTTTCATTATTTTGCTTTCTCCTTCTTTCTATTTTCATTATACACATTACACTTCTTGTCCTTTTCCTTCTGTTACTCAAAGGTTGGCTGGAAGAGATCCTTTTTAGGGATAAGTCTGCCTTTGTACATGTGCTTATTTTTTCTTTCTCTTTTCTAAAATTAGGTATGTACAATAAAGAAAGAAAGAAAGAAAGAAAGAAAGAAAGAAAGAAAGAAAGAAATTTCATATTCTTTGTATCCAATTGTGAGATCGCTTTACTCTAACCTAGTATTCGCTTGTTCGCCTATAACTTTAATATAACTGAATAATAATAATGAATTACTTAATTAATATTTCAAATTCTTCATACGTTTTAGGATAAAGGAAAACATCATTACTAAACCTTCACCAATGTGCCATAAGCTGTGATAGCCTAGCGGTGAGACCGTGCGACTCTCTAGAGACTACATGGGTTCAAACCCCGGGCAGGATTCACCAATGAGTTTTTCTATTAAAAAAAACTTGTGTCTAATTGATAATTGCAATTTATCACACACTTTTCTGTGAAGGAACACATCGTGAGGAAACCTGCATATCTCTAGAGAATTCTAGGGATATGTGTAACCTACCAATCCGCATTGGAGCAGCGTGGTAGGTCTTAGCTCTAATCCTTCTCTCCGAAAACGGAGAGAGGAGGCTTTAGCCCAGCAGTGGGCATAGTAACAGGCCGTTACTTTACTTTTTTTTACAATGTGCCATTTCTTATTGAACCAGTGCGATGGCTATAACTTCCATTCCTGGTCTCCAGAAAGAGAGGTGACGCTTTTGCGAGTGGTAAGTTAAAATTATCATGTTAGAAACGTTTTAGTGATTTTAATATTTATTTTAATGACTAACATAAATACTAAAACACTGAATGTTATCTTAAATACTTTTTGTCTCTAAATAGCAAATTTCATTACGTTACGATAATAATAACAAACATTTCAGAAAGATTTACGACGACGCAAACTCAAATATAGGATTAGTTTGCTATCCGCAATGCGGGCACTGAAGAGATTTCCTGCTGATAAGTTATCAGATCATCGACCATTTTCTTTGATATGGAGGTGGTTGATATACTTAATCTCAGCATTAAAGTCTGCGTAAGGGAAGTCGAGGATAAATCTTAAATAAAATAATAAACTCTATAAACCAATTGAAATTAACAACCAAAAGTGAAAATAAAAATATGTACGATTTTACGATGGTGAACTTACAGCGATCTGCTAATCTAAAATCTAAACTGAGACTATTTCCTCTTATTGCTAACAAGCTGTCCGGCAATTACCCCTTGAAACAGAACTCAACAGTTAAATAGGAAAAGAAAACTTTTAACAAAATTTTATGTCTCTACTTTTAGCCGCTGAGGAGTTCTCTCGTCTGGAGCCAATGTATAGTATGTAAAATATCAAATCAATCGGACACCGGGAAGTGGTTCAAATTTAACTTACATGATTCCACCTTTAAATACATACATTGCAAGTTGAATAAAAGCTTTTAAAAATGCTCCGATCGCCACCAAACTTTCTACGATCATCCGCTGGGTTATTCTAAAGATTATCTGAAAATTTCATTAAAATCGGTCCAGCCTCTTCGGATTCTAAAAAGGAGATACAGAAACACATTCATTTTTATATACATATAAGATCATAGTAAAGTAAAACAAGAAGAATTCTATAAATTCGAAATTCGAATATTCGATGGTGAAATAAAAAATATTCAAAAGTAATAGTTCTCCTTAAGTAGTAAATGGATCATCACTTTAGCAAAGACTGTTTGTTAAGAAAAATTGAATCAGGTAATGACCGATAAGTAGTGTGAGTGCGCTATTAAAGAGCATTTTTTTTATGTGTCTTTCATAAAGGATAATCCGCATAATGACAATAATAATTTTAAAATTAACGATCCCAACAAGTCGATAAGTAAAGTATCCTCATACAAGTCAATCTTTAGTAATTAATCTTAGGTAAATTATTTTAATAAAAATAATAATGATCGCGATTTCGAAATAACTAATTGGTTTACTTTATAATAAAGTGGACATTACAACAGGACGAAAGTAAACAGTGCCCTTATCATTAGGAATTATTTATATAGTTACAGGAAACGGTGATGAGATAAATTTAGACCACATCTGAATGATACGTCGCCAGCCGGTCGACTTTGTGTCTTATCACAGGTCGCTCTCGTTGTTAATTTTGATTGTTAATAAAAGAAAAGTAATAATAAAATTATTTGCTATAATCCGCGATAAAGTGAATACAATATATATAAAATGCAAAATGTAGAGTCGACTATCCGTTTCTTCATGATACATGCAGGATTTGTAAAAACACATGCACAAACCTTCACCACAAACACAACAATCGTTTCTCCCCGCAACTGAAACATCATAAGGAGATAGACTCGACGATGAATGCTTTGCGATAATATATTTTCTACTGACTTCATCGCGGATTATAGCAAAATATTTTTATTATTACTTTTGTATTATGGATCCCTGCAAAGTAACGCCTAATTCTATAAATTATTGATAATAAAAGCTTAGAAATAGTATTTTATATTAATAGTCCACAATATCTCTGTAACCAGATTAAGTAAGATTATGAAGAAATTAAAAAAAGAGAGACATAATAAGTCTCGTTTGCTTTCTATTTATGGACGCATTTCAGGCTCCAAAAAGTAACGCCTAATTATATAAATAAAATATTTTTTGTCATGTTCCATTAATTAAGTAAGGTGCGATCACCAAAATTAAACGTTTGAATCTTTTATTCGTTTTTATCAAATAATCACAGACAAGGGCATAAGTCGGACGTCAATTGGCCAGTCGGGCAACAGGCAACAAGCTGTTTTGGAAGTCAATGACATGTGTGCGCATGACTTTACGTAATTTTAGGATAGTGTTCACTCTCCGAACCTTACGTACACAAACAAGACAGGGTTTAGATAATTCTTTTTGATGTTTTGGTATGTTATACACTTTGCATATGTTATATGATATATTATTTTTGAAGTGATAGCAGTACATGTCTATCATTGACTGTTAAATAGGTGTCTTATAGTTTTATTTTATTAAGATTAGTTAAACCAGTCTAGAATGTGACGTATCCGTCTCTCTATTTTATGTATGATTAGAAAAAGAGAGGATACGAATTTCAACTTCCATCTAATTATTTGTTGTGTAAGTGTCACTTTCAAGCCAACGTTATTGCAATTTTTTTGAAGTTCCTATTACAAGTGATTATTTAATGATGCAGCGACAACGTCAAGCCATATGACTGAAAATATATAATAACATGTAAATAGTTAATTAAAATAAAACAAAAACGCTGCTAAAATGCGTATCAAATGCGCAGTATAATTAGAAATATTGAAATATTTCTTAGGTTAAAATTTTATGCTATAAATAACAGTGTTTATAAATCTTTAAATACTCTTTATATATTTAATATATATTATACATATTCGTATATGCGTTAATACATTTGATCAAATAAAAAATCAAAATCACTAGTTAATTTATAAGCGGAAAGCTAATTAATAAAGTCGAGAAAGTTGCCAAGAATCAAGCTAGGCGTCCATTGGAACCGGTCTGAACGGCCATATGACGCCCGTCCACCGATAATACACTAGGTTATTGGAAAACATACACCGGTATTCTACAAATAAAAATGTCCGTACAATTTAACACAACGACAGTTGATAAAATTAGTATTAAACCACATAGAGCAGACATTTTTACTTAGTCATAGATTTGTTTTAAAAAAATTGGGTTATATTTTTCTGTTATTTCATATTATCCATCCAATGTAGCGTTGTTATGTAATTTTATAAATTGAAGAATATAATTTTTACTAAGTATATGAACGACTTTCATTGGTTTTTATATTTTATTATTTACAATTTTTTGGATACGTAGTACGATTATATAAGTTTGGCGGATGTATTGTTTAAACAATTTTTTGACAAAGGTCATTATTGAATTAAAAAATATATCAAATGAATAAGGTACTAAGTCCAGATCACAGCGTTACTCAGCTTTGGAAAAAAAATTGTTTTAAAATGGTTACATTTAAAATGAAGCGACAGGAATAGCGGTTGTTTCACTTAATTCAAGTCGTTAATATATCAATCGGAATAAACAGTAAAAACTTTCAAATAGTCTAGATATACAGATTACCCATAAAAAATGTAGCGAATTTTCTATAAACATAAAAAAATGTAACCCAATCCAATTTATGAAATGAAATTCGAAATGCTCAGGTAAGTGTATTAAGCGTCTTATATTTCAGTAATCTTAAGCTTTAATAGGGAATAATCTAGAGGTCTAGATAGAATGGACATATGGCAAATTACTGAATCGGAAGCAAAAGCCAATGGCGAGGAAAAATGACAATGTGCACCGGTGTGTACAGACCACGTGTCGCGCCCACTGAACTGGTAATCACCCAAATGATCCAACGTAATTCAACACTTGCGGTTAACCAGTTAAATTGCCTGGATTCTTTGCGGTTGGTTCCGATTCTCTAAACGGTGAAAATACCACTCTACTAAATATAACTGAATATAAAATTATAACAGTGCTTACACATATTACATTATACATACACTTATTACATTATGCATGCTATATAATTATAGCAATGTTTAGTTATGCCTTACAGAAGCTCGAAATAATTATTATAAGGATGTATATACAGAAAGCCGATTTTAGTGGTGGAGATTATTTATTTAAATAACCGAAATGCGTGAATTTAAGTATACTTCTGAATTTACACAAGAAAGAAATGACTAAATGTAACTTTCAATACTATATTATGAAAAGAGCAATCACTCGCTGGCTCTCCTCTAAAAGAACAATATTTTGAACCGACTCCGTTAATAGACTTATTTGAAACAAGCCAAATTAAAAAAGCTTAAAAATGTAATGTCCCTACTGTTAACTGTTAAGGAATTCCCTCGTCTGGAGCCAATCCTGGCAGCAGCATCAGGTCAAACTTATAATAAAAGTGCATTGTCATTGGGACTGGCCCAGTATGTAAAATTTCAGCGCAATCGGTTTCTGGAAAGCATTGTTAGGATCAATATTACATTCTCATTTGGAACCGCCTCGTGTTAGAATCTGCAAGTAGTTAACGGCTATACGCCAAACTAGACAATATATAACAAATTGGGAAGTACAAATTCGATCTCATATAGGGAATCGGGCTCGGTACCTACAGAAATAAGACGGCACAATAAAAATGCATCTCAAATTTCTTCAAAATATAATACATCCATAATAAACCATCAATTTTTTTTCGCGTCAATTTAAGCATTGAAATGTCTTCAATTATTTATTGAAAACTTGAATTGGTTCTTTTATATGTTAAGTTACTTAAAATATTAAGCTTAAGCCGCAATTTCACCAAATTTCAACATTACTACTCTAGCGGATTAAACGTGATATGTAAATATACAATGGAACCGATGGATAGGTTTACAGATTAAAATAGCAAATTTATTTTCCTACAATTACGTCAATTACACCAAATAAATATCACACTATCCAGAAAGTTATTAGGCATTACTCTCATCAAGGATTCGATTATGTTTGGATTAACTTCCTTTCACCTGCAAAGATCATCGATGAAAGTTCAAAAAGCTTTCTTCTGTGAAGAATTCATGAAAACTAATTAGCTATTCTATTATAACAGTTTTATACCCAGAAGTCCGATGCATATTTGAAAATCGTGGGTGTAGTAACAATCATTTATAGGTTTCGAGCGCAGCTGCCGACCGCTGGCGCACGCAATGTTTGGAGGAAGACAAAGAATATGTGAAGACTCAAGTGGAAACGGGACAGGATGCAATCTCAAAGAAAAGGAAAGCGCAACTCCTTTTGCCGAGTGGGAAAAAGATGCAAGATCGGAAACCACAAGATGTCTCAATTCCACGAGGCGAACGCCGTGCGGTCCTACCAGATATACATTTTTTTAGAAGTGCATTCTTTATTTTAAAATAAGTTAACAAGTATGTTTAAGATTAAGTAATAATTTTTCATCGAGTATAGTATTTTTCAGCGCGTGTATAAAGTAATATATCAAAAAATAACTTTTTACTTATTTCATATGTATTAAATGTTCTAAATTTTTAAAGGCTTTATTTATGTAACGTTTATGGACTAATATTTTTCTTATTGTGTATCATCTAAGATTTTAACTTCTACTGCCTAAAGAAAAGTAATAAATACAAAATTAACTTTAACTTAAATCGCTCTTTTGTCTGTCCGTCTGTGCACCTCACTTAACGTTGATGTCTCTATCGGCGCCGTTGGGTGCGCGTGCGCGCCCCCGTACCTTTCCCGCTGTGCCATAATTGCTTCATCTCGTATACGACCAACTTACTTATACTTACATATATTATTATACACTATACAGCATTGTTAATTTATATACAGCCGATGTTTACGATTTTCTAGGTTGAGTTTTAATAATTACGATAGATTCACTTGAACGGAAAAGTTTCATTTTAGTTTGTAAATGTTATATATAGAATCTTAATTCTTATATTCTCCATGAACTACAATTCTTCGTTCGTGTAGAGTAGTAAGAATTTTACGGGGCAATAACGAAGACCACCCGAGTGCGCCCATCACCTAGGTAACTTGCTTTGATAAAATACTGTTAAGTGTAAGTTATTTCATTCAAAAACATCAAAAAAAAGTTTATTCGATGGAGTAATCAAGGATTTATATTAAAAAGATAAAATAATAACAAGCTTGCTCTACATATTTATATGCAGAGCTTTTTGCTTTTCAATTAGGAATTGGGAGTAAAATAAATATATGTATCTCACTTTGCATCAGTCATAATCCATTCGAATATGCACGTTATCAATGACGTTTTCTCGCGTAAAAGCCTCCCAAAGTGCGGGCGGCCTTGATAGTACACACGATTACCACTAGTCGGCGCCACGGCCCCGCGCTGCCGCGTTCCACAACGCGATTGACATTCGCAGAAAAACAATAACACGTGCAATATGTCAATTGAAATATGACACTGGTATATTCAGATAAGTAGAGAACACTGCACCTTTTCGAGTTCGGAGAGAGCTAATGCGGCATCCACCCAACTGGTTCGTATGTAAAGATCAGCGCTGTGGCGCGCCTCGGCGGCGGAGGGGCTCTCTTGTGCGGCCGCTATCCGAGGATTAGAAGGAGCCTCAGAATCGGGAGCCACCATGATCTCGGGGCCAGTCTTGTCACCAGTATCCTCATGAAGACGGCCGGAATTCGACTGGCGGCGCAAGATGTCATATCACTCGCCGCCACATAACCACACACTTGTACACCCCAATTCTTCACTCTGTTTTCCACTGATCGTACGAAACACGGAACGGCGCCGGGTTTCGATTATCTATTATCGCGAGTAACGTGTCGACACTGTCGCGACCCGAGCAACACTGAATCAAACACTAGCTGGAGTAGCTGGATACAAGTACCGAATGTTTGTCGAGCCGCCATCATGATTCGACCGATTATGTTGCCGCTCTGGGGTACGAAAGCGCCCGAGCGCCGCCGGATACAGTCGAAGCTCCGGCCGGAGGACCACACACGTGATATACCCTTCTCACTCTTACTTCGCGAAGAGGGGATATGACGCAGTAAAATAAAAGCATTGAATGAAACTACTAGCAAAGGTTAAGAGTTACGAGTTGGAAGTTGAAAACATCACAAATCACGAGCTTTTAATGAAATCTAAGTTTCACCGACATTTAAATGATGACATAGAATTTTCATCAAATAATACTTACTTAACGATACGTAACGTAAACCTATCATTTTCAGTCATTTAAGTGATTACATCCACGTAATCACCATAAACAGAGAGCCTTTGCCAGTTATACGGTCTCACTGGACATAGATAATAAAGTCGGATCAAATATTAGAGCGCGCCGTATCATTTTGTTTACAGAGTTTTCTTAGTAAAAAGTCGAGCGAACGCGCCCCCGGCAGGGCGGCAGACGAGCCCTTTGAAGTCACCGACATAAAACGCCGCCGGCGGTGATTTAACTAATGAATTTATTTAGCGGGCGTGCCGAGTGAGTGCCGCCGAGTCCACCCGCTTCAACCGTAGAAAACTACAAATCTATCGCGGTCGAACTATATGTTACTCCATTATCGGATTGTCCATCAAAAATGGTCCTTCCTGCCACGAAAAGTTAATCTTGTGACATGTACGCCACTTCGGCCGATCGATCAAAATTACTGACAGCTTACAAAGTTATTCATGTTTTATTTTCCACCGAGATAAATACACAATACAGATTTAACAAATCCATTACAACACCTAAGATAAATCGTTTAAGATTTTAGGACGGTAAAATATACACATACATTTATTTACATTATCGAGGCATACAGTTACTTCATAAAACATTACAACCACAGATTTAAGCTTTAAAAATAATCTTTGTATATTTTACTTTAAAATCCTCCATAAATAAATACAAAATCCCTCAATAACCTTCCACTGAGTATACGCTTACAATTTTGAGTGTTAATACCACTATAAATGTTATGTAAAGTGATATAAGCAATCCATTCCTATTTGAAAGTCGGACATAAAATTTTGAACACTCCAGTTTTATTGTTATGCCACTAGTCTGTTACTATCGTATTCATTTACAACTCTACCCTAAACTCTTATTGTAATATTTATTATCTGGGCTCTTCCACAGAGTTATGTAAATATATGGACTTGTCCTAACTGATTGGATAGTTTATTAAGTTTAGTTTATTATAATTAATAATTTTAATCCAGACATTGTATACAGTTTAAACTTTTAGTGCACCCAGAGAACTATGATGTAAAAACCATATTTTTATCCATAGTTACAGTTCATGAATGTGTAGTAGTTAATTTTAAATTTACTTTTATGATTGAAATGAAATTTATTTAAATTATTTAAGGCTATCATTTATAAATTAACCTAATTTAAAGGATTCGCCAAGATAAAGGATTTGGTCAAGCCGTTAGGGTAAGAGTCATTTGTTTCCTTTAAAAACTTCCACGCATTTGTTTTCTATAAAAACTTTTACTAATAATTTTTACCTATAAGTTCCAGAGAATTCAAGGAAATAAACAAACAAACAAAAAAACTTTGCCAAGTCTTTTGCCAAGACGTTTTTTTAGCCGTGAGTATATTGTTTAGAAGTTAAACCATATTTTTTATGAACTTTAGAACATCCAAACTCGATAACAAAAAAAATACATCCATTATTCAGAATATTCAAAGTAGAATTTTCTCGGAAATTGTTTAGGAATATGAAAGTTTTCCTTCCTTAAAAGTGATTAGCTGTTAATATTAAATAAGCACATATCGCCCTATCCGAAGAATGTTACATGTTCTATGTTTATATGTTCGCTGTATGGTATCCGGCTGAGTAGAATAGACCACCCTTATTTTCTTACAGAGGTGTCGTAAAAGGCGACTTAAGTAAGTCAACCCGCCGTGCAGTATCCGGCTGAGTAGAATAGACCACCCTCATTTCTTACCAAGGTGTCGTAAAAGGCGACTAAAGTAAGTTAACCCATCGTGTGGAATCCGGCTGAGTAGAAAAGACTATCCTGATTTCTTACAGAGACAAGACGACAAAGGCAAGTTGGCGTCAGGTAAGCGGTGGGTCGTAAAATACCTAGCAAATGTAATGTAGCAAATCAAATCAAATTTATTTCAATCAAATAAACAAAGATGGTATTACAATAAGGCTTAATATTAAAACTTCATATTAACAAACATAATCAGAACCGATTTAAGCAAAGAACTGGTTCCCTTCCTAGATTTTTACAATCTGTGTGAAAGAGAACCAGCCCTCTCCCTTTCAAATGTAACAACATGGTCAATTCATGTTGTGCTGATCCCATTTAGAGTGGGATAAATGCAGAAGATCATCATTCTTCTGCACTTATCCCACTCTTAACGCTTTAAACGCTTAAGTTGGCCCGATCGACGTTATCCGCAACAAAAATAAAAACAGGAGAATTGGAATTGGAGTGACCTATGACCAATGACCTATGACCAATGATGGAGGGGCATTGGTTGAAGAATATAAATATTTACAGCTTAATTTCTGCCGATCATAAAAAATACATTAATAAGTACAAATAACACAAGTCGCATCGTTAAGTACATATCAATGGTATTTAAAATTATTCTTCCCACCTATCGAGTGGCTATTAAGATGTCAAATTGACAAATGTGCCAACACGCAGCAAAGCGCCGCGGTGGACGCCCTCTGAATCTACGATAATAACGATTGCGCAATTTAGGACCCCGCACAACTAAGGACGAATCCTTTAAAAGAAAGACGGAACCAAGTAAAGAAAGCTTATTTAAAAGATACATATTTCTTAAAACATAAAATGTACTGAATACACCTAATATGAACTAGGAGGAAAATAGGCTGATGTAGTTTAAAAAATATATGCTTTACTTATAATGGATTTCTTAATTTAGATTTTTTAACGAATAAAGTTACTATTAACAAAAACACCATATGCAAACCAAACTCATCTCGTGTCGACGTAGAAATTTTAAATAAATGTCAATCTTCGAATTCGTATGAGCAGATTCGGCGGGTCAGTCAAGTCAAGCCTTACCAAGATTTAATAAGTATTACGCTACAAAGAGTTACGCTGTAACATTATACGATAAACGAACCGTACAAAATTATTATTATCGAATAGATGATTTTTTTAATATTAAAACACAAAAGAATCTTTTTCCATCAATACAAAAGATTTATCCCCCTTTATCACTTGTGGAATACGATAATGCAATCACGCGTGTATCGGCACAATAGTTTTACAATGGTATCCGATTACGTAAAAAAAAATGAATTAAAGTTTCGGAAAACTGGCTTGAATAAGCGCATCATAATATCTCACCTACACCTGACGACATGACGATTTTACAATAATAACCTTCCAAGAATTTCTGGAAGCGTGAATGTATCTATTGAATCGAAATTTCTCGTGACCAAGTATGCAACGCAATCTATCCCTTATATTAGGCACCGCAAATATATCGTAGCTGCAATTTTACATTTGCCATTGCGTCTTTCTTGTCGCCTTCAAATTAAGGGTTAAATTACAGTATGTTGAAGTTCACTGACAAAAAGTTTATGTATCTTCGGGGTGGTTTACCTTGGACATTTTGACACTTCGGACGAAATCGCAGCGGGACGTCTTCTATACATGTTCTAGGAACGTCGCGTGGGATACGATAGAGACCACAATATGAACAATTCAATTATTAACGTGTATTAGAAAGCTCTAATCAAACTCTCTAAAAAGAAAAATCAATATGATAAGTTCTATAAATCTGTTAAGTAGAAGTTAGTTTTTGAGAGTACAAAACTACATAAATGCTTTTAAACTAGAATAATTAAAAGTTGTAAACGATAAATTAAAGGTAATTCAAAAGAAAATTATTATAAATGATCTCATTAAAGCAGTATTATATTTATTATCTGTAAAAACGTATAGTTTTGTAATCGTAATCACGCATCAATGTATCTCGATCTCATTATTCAACATTTACGACTGGAAACACTTGGAAATTGGAATAAGAAGTATATAAGAACATTCTTATGTGGAAATAAAAAGTAATATTATAAAGATTTTATGTGAGACAGTGCGACTCTTTCGAGGTGTCATGAGTTCAAATCCCGGGCCAAGACCAATGAGTTTTTCTGTGAAAACTTATGTGTCTAATTGATAGCAATTTATGACACGCTTTTGTAAGGAAAACATCGTGAGTGAACCTTCGAATTAACCTGGAATTCTCTAGAAATGCATATCTCTAGAGAATTCTAGGATATGTGTAGCTTACAAATCCGCGTTGGAGCAGCGTGGTAGGTCTTAGCTCCAATCCTTCTCTCCAAAAACGGAGAAGAGGCCTATTCCCAGCTGTGGGATTGTAATAGGACGTTACTTTATTTAAAAAAAAAAAATATTTGTATTTTTTCAGATGATTTACATACATGTTTTAGAAAAATAAACAAAATTTGGTCGAGTAGGTTATTCACAGTCTACCCAATAGTTAAGGTCATTATAAAATTAAAATACAACGCGTCAGTATTTCGAATTACTTTGGCATCATCTTCAAATCCCCACAAGTATGTCACAAACAAAACGTGTGTCCAAAGTACTTTGTGTATTCAGTTCAAATTCAGTATTTTGCCATTCCGGTCACCGATCAGAAGTTGCTTAGTAAATTAGTAGAGTCCAAACTGGCGAGACGCCGACATTGACTGATTTATTACACCTCATAGAAGTGGACAGAATTTTAGGCAGTATCAATACTGGTTGTATCGAAACTCATTAAAATTGATTGTATATAAGTATTGTGTGTACGATATAAAACATAAAATTCTATAAATGTTTGAATTCATGAAAATATTGAAATATCACTCCAAAAGTTCTGATATAATTATTTTGCTATAATCCGCGTTTGGTAAGATCTAAGTAACGCTAAGTGTAGGAAGACAATAATCACGTATATATACAGGACCAGTCACCACAAGTATCACAAAACGCTGCCGGTAACAACGCACAACAAAAGCGCTACACACATTCACTTCGACAATCTCTACGATCGTTACGCCCCGAATATATGAAAATAATTATGTCAGAACTTGTATGTGCTGTAGTTTGTATGACTATAGAATTTCGCAAAGTAACGCCTGTTTCTATAAATTATACAACTATCAATTTAACGGACCGTTTTTGTAAAAGGAACCGAACTTCATAAAGGAACGGATTCTTAAAATGATCGTCGGTATACAGTTTTATAATAAAATTCCTCAATCTATTTTGTTCTTGCACAACACAAGTTCAAAAAAGCACTTATTCATAAAGCTTATCATACTGTTGAGGACTATGCTAATGATAAGAAAGCTGGAAATTAAATTGCGACCAGCTACGCACTAGATTATATTGTAATTTTCGTTTGTTAATAATTACAATTACAATATTGTAATATTTATTTTTGAGATGAGTGACCACCTAGTTTCTTGCTGGTTGTTTTCGATTAGAGCACCTTTACGCACCTTCATTTTAATTTGATGATTCAAAAGAACTTGTAAAAGTCAATTTGAATAAAGAATCATTTGAATTAGAATTAGAATTTGATAGATTAATATTCGGAATTTAATAAACGAGATTTCTCGGAATATTTTATTTTCCTACGCTCTTGTTGGCGTGCAGGATAATAATTTTACAATAAAAAAATTGTCTTATTATAAAGTATAAAAAAATCTGTATGCAGCGTTATCGGAAACAATAACACGATACGTAACTCGACTCATATTAAATTGGGTCATTACTTTCTCTTTTAGTAACACATGTTTCATCCTTGACTCATAGTAACCAGTATAAAGTAAAAAGGAAATATTGTTAACATTCTAGTAACTAGACTAATACTACTAAAATCTAGTAGCTTAAACATTATAAAGAAAATACTATGTTAATTAAATAAACATACATATCTATAAACTTCTTATTTCTTCCGTATTATTTATTCCAAAATATCATTTTAACAGGCCTCTATACAAAGCTTTCAACCATTGCCTTTATTACTTTTACCGATTTGACAGATTTGAAATTCCACTCAGTGAAAGCTAGTAAGCATTACTGAAATATTTGCTATATGTCATATACTATTAGAGCTTAATTATTATTAGCTTATTAAAGCTCTAATAGTATTGTGAGTTGTCGTGTATTATATGCCTGGTAACAACACACTGACTTGTCATTATGCCATTGAAAGCAAAGAAATTATATACATGAAAATTACTTATTATACTAGAGAACACTATAGCCGGATACACATATCTATAAATGTACACAGCTATACACATATGTAAACACAAACCGCATCTTATATTTGTTAATATACGATATACTGAGAGCAAGTGAAGGCTGCAGGGAATGGAAGGAAAACATAAAGTCAATACGATATTTCGATAAGTACTCGTAAACACAGCAAAACATTGCACGGTAGGAACTATAAACTGGTCAAATGTTACATACAATTGACCAGTTTATCGATATAACCTATATCAGTATATTTAGATTTCCAGTTTCTCTTTTCAATATACAGCCTAAGTGAACAAAAATAGTAAAGTTTTAAGTATACAATTTTATTCTAAAAACCCATGAAACATAATGCAGGCAAAATTATTTGATGTCATTTGGTAATTCACAATGAAAAGAATTCGCTGGTCCATAGACAGTCCTGCAATCAGCGGCGTGCAAATAATATTATCTATGTTTTAGGATTAGTGACCAAACCGACTCTATTGTTCTTAGTAAACAAAAACAATTGTGCGGGAATGGATGAAGAAATAATGGTAGATTTACCATAAACATATTGTATATCCGTATTCTTAGTATTTTAAAATAATACGGTTGCCACGTTAGTGCTTCAAAAAATCTTACTATGAGATTTCGTTAATGTATTGATATCACGAAACTGACGAAGTAAATATTTATAAAAGTAGACGTTATTTTGCAGAAATTCGTAAATTCGAAATAGAAACCAAAGGAGGAGGGCTGCCTTAGTTGTTATCAAATCAAATCAGATGGCTGTACCTAATTTTAGCTATTTAAACGCTTACGATACTTCGAAAGAAACACCACGCGCTTTCTGCAGTTCACCTGACACTCCCTCAGGCCGGCCAGAGTTGTATTTAGTTTAGTTTATTTTTTTATTTTGGAATAGCGTATGTCGTACATTTTACAGGATAAGTAAAATATTTAGTGTAGCTCTGTTTCTGTTATACCTTAACAATAAATATTTTTTAACGAAAAATATCGGTAACTCGACTACCATTATCAACATATAACAATTCTAACAAAGTTCAAATGAATGTAATTTATGAGCAAATCTATTTTTATTTATAAAGTTCCTTTATTTTTATTTTCACGTAGCTGGCTTATTTTAATTTTGTCGAGCAATTAAAACAGTTACAGAACGTGCAAAAATTTACATTCTGTTCCTATAGTCTATTGATCTACCAACTGTACAGGGACAAGCTTAAATCAATGGACAGACGTAGTATTAAGGCTAACGTACATTACGGCTGAATATATTTCAGAGCCTAGTAGTAGCTGACAAAACATTACTACATTTAATATATATAATTAAAAAAAAATATATGTTTTTAGCCGTCTCTGATATTTGCTCATCCTACATACCATGTGAATTCTACTATAAAAGAAATTAAAATCCTTTGTTTTAGAATGTTCCGAATATGACTTTAATTTGTATATGCAATAATATTAGTTACAGTGTTACAGCAGTCCATAATCTGCATGGAGCATTATATACGGCTACTCGATTTCACACCTCGTCCCAAGCTGACAAACCCCGTGCGAGATCATAGGTGTAATATTAATGAATTTGCAGCAATAAAACATTTGATACGGAAACACCGACGCGTAAAATTTTTACGATGAATACTTTTGATTTGATTGACGAATCAGTAATTACTTATTTGTTACGACGTTAAAAAATCTTTGTTTTTCTAATTGTTAGTTTAAAAATGGATGCTTATTACAAATTTTGGAAAATATTATATAAGTTAACTTCCATATGGTAAATATTTATACTATATAGTTATAAAAGTTATTTAGAAACTAATTCTCAGAGTATAATAGCAAGGTTTCGTCTTTTAAAATCTTTTATTTACTGAACTCAAACTTTATTCTGTTGTTACCTCTAATAACAATTACAACATCATCATGCAGAACGAGCAAGCCCGGAAGCATCGTCGAGGGCGCGAAATAAAAATAGGGTCGTCGAGAGGTTATCCCCCTAAATTAGACTATGTGTTGCAATATTTTTTTCTATGAATTCAGGTGAGATACTGCAATAAGTTTCGGTGGATGCAAGTACTGAAGTGTTTCCACATAAATGGAACGATATCAATCCGCTTTAAACACAGTATAACGTGTCTCAGATTCATTTCTGAGTACGAAGTAATCGAATTCAATTTAGATGAGCAGTATTCGGGAATTTACGCAAGACATTTTCTTTGAACCGTGCGACGTCAGCAATGAAACATATCTGAAACTTTGTTGCAAAATGTGGCACTCATAAGAAATGTCAGTGTTGCTCAGCGAACAACGGAAAGAGCTAAACTCAGTTTCTTTGTGATCAAGAAATGGAAATCGAAGATACTAAAATATAAAATTACTGACTTAGTCCAAAGGCTCGCGAGTCTTAAATTTCATATCGCGGGTCACAGTTTGCGAAACTGGGGGTGTGGGACCAAATTAGTTTCAAAGCCAAGCCCACATGGAATATCGAAGTCTTGATAGATTCATAGGTGGACTAATGTATTACAAAAAGGTAAGCTATAAGAGACCTATGTCCTATTCACTAAAAAGAGGGAGATAACATGAACGTACATGAGGTTTACTTCAAGTTCACTTGTATTTTCGATGTTTTTAGGTGTGTATATGATAAAGTTTTCATATATCTAAGACTAGCTGTGCCCGCGACTACGCCCACCTGAAAATCAGTGTGTCAAAAAAATTTCCCGCGTAAATCCCGACCCTACGGAAATTAAACCGCAATGTTCTTGTGCGATGAACCATTTACTTAAATCTTCCTCGAGAATATCAAAGGCACTATGTATTAGTGAAACATGAAAACAGACAGCTTTTGGTGACTTTGTTTTATATAGATTTATATCTATGATATCTCTATGGTATCTATGATGAAGGTCTAAATATAGGACTTAATTTTCCCAATGTAATTTCGACATATTTTAAGTAAAATTTCGAAATCGTAATATTAAATTAAATTATGCCATAGAAACAAATCTGAATACACGCGCTCATTCGTTTCTCGGATCGTTTGCCAGGGCCCGAAGTAAAGGTAACTTAAATAAATTATAATTTAGCTTTAATAGCCCGCGTGGTGGGTGGTCCGAGCGGGACACCTAATTGGATAAATTGCTCAGTTAGAGATACGATAACCGGAATTAAACAAATTGCGCCTTACTTTCATTGTGTAACAACATAACATAAAGCGTGTTAACTGCGAATTGAACTTCCTGTAAACGTTACTCAAATTAACACATTTTGATTTGACTGTGCGATCTTCTTTATAACTCTTTACTGTGCTAACAGGAGCTACTCGAAAGTAGATCTACTTATTATTATATAAACATATGGGCTATATAAAAAGTTTCTAATCTACTAGCAGAACTACCCATCAAGAAGTACTTTATCTTGCCTACTTTCAAGAATTTTAATAATATTATACTGTCTGCAGCATAAGGATAAGCTATTCATAGCTACTTTCTTCACATATAGAATAGTTTTTATAAAGTAACGACAAAATTATTTTATAATAATCGATAAATCATAATAACCATAAACATTACCGATATGGTTATAATAATGATATATAAAAATAAATACATCCACGATTTTGTGGAGTGTAGCAAAACAGTTTGATTAAATATTTAATAGTTAATACTTTTTAATATGGTGCTATAGGCATACTATAAATTTAACTCACTAATGTCTATAAACTCTTTATCCCTAAAATAGTCTTCGGTCTATAAAATAGGAATATATAAAGAGTACCCAAATGATCTATTCACATAAAAGTTGTAGATAATAATATATTAAGCTATCAGAGCATGTTCCAATTGCTACTGTAAACGTGCTGTATCAACCATCGATTACCAAGTACGAGTCTGGTACGCTGTGGGTGGTCCGAATGACGTCTCTATACGATGCTGTGCGCGCATCTAAATGTCCTTATAATCCACTACATTACTTCTTTATTGTAGTGACCATCGATTATAGACCATTATTCCTTCTCTTCAATCATATTTATCCATCGTTCATTAACTTTAATCAGTAAATTAGATATTTCTTGACCATGTTTAATATCCAGTTTTCTACCGTGCTGAACCTTTTTTAAAAATTGTAATATGTTATTTGGATAGTGATGATAAAATATAAATGTATGTTAGGAATATGTATTAATGTATTGTTTTTTATGTTTTGTTTATACCATGTATGCGTTTTGGTTATCTGTAAGTGTACATGTGAAGTTTGATAAATAATTATATATAAAAACATTTGATGACAATGTTTTCTTAGACGTAACACGTCCTTTAACTGTCTACACAATTGTACCCGCTGGTTGTTTCAGTAAATTAATAGAATTTTTTTTTTAATTAAGAAAAATGATTGATGGCCAACGATTTCACGGACTCAAATCTCGCGCATGCATCTATATTTGTTAAGTTTGTATTTTACAGTTCAATTACAGTAAAAATATTTCGGGCAGTACATGTATATCTCCAGATAATTACGAGAGTTGTTGGTTCTTGTAGGCAATTCTTCTTTTTGAGAAGAGAGCGGGACTAAGTAGCTGTGGTTTAGTGAACTTTCTTAAGTTTACTTTGTCTTTATTAGGAATCGTATTTTATATCGAAAATCTCTATATTCGTCGTGAGTGTATGATGCTTACGTCTATTGTATTTTTAATGATTGTTTTTTCATATACGGAATTTCATCGCTCTCTCCAATGATGTTTTATTTAGAGTCCCAGTAGACTAAATTTATAACCTACTAAATCTTATTTCGTTTCTAGCTTTTCAAAGTGCGGATTGAAATGATTGACACTATAATAACCCCCATACTTCAATTGGACCACCCAGCTGTCTACTAAACATCATACGTTGTATTCAATGTATTCGAATGAAATATGTAACGTCGTGACCTACCTGAGACGATCGCGGTTCTATTCACCGATAATCAGCGTATAAAGTAACATCATAATCAGATTATTGCTACGAAGAAATACTTCCGTAGTCCAAATAAGTTCAGTTAATTTTAACATAAGAACTACATTAAAAAATTGAATATCTAGCGTCACACCTTAAAAGCAAAATTCTCAATGAATATGAAACTCCACCCATCATCGAACTTCAACGGCTTATGGGATCGAGTTCAAGAACTGTGTTACAAAATCTCACCTGGCTATTGTCAAAAATTTGCCAAAAATGCTAAGAACAGATTAAATGCCTCGAAAAAAGTGAAAGGTCTTTGGACTAAAAATTAAAACGCTGAATTAAATATGTTTCATAAGTGATGCGAAACTGAGTCAGTCGAGGATAAGCTATGGCTATAAAACTATAGATACCCGAAATATCTGATGCGGATCAAGTACTCCATAAGTTGTAATTTTTCATAAAGATAAGCAGATTTCAAAATGAGTTTGGGAATATATGAGTTTGAAATATATTCTAGCGAGCTGCTTCAAAGGGCATTAATCACTAAATCGACATAAAAATCCACGTGGCAATAATAAGTCTTGGTAAGAGCCTTTATTTAATAAACCTTTGACTAATAGTTAAAACCTATAGCAGATTAATAATATTAATTAGAAGATGCACTTGCTACTTTGTTGAACCCTCAATGTAGGTACCAGGTTTTTTTTTATTGTTTTTACTCCTTTTCTAGGAAAAAAGACGCCAATTTTTCTCCACGGTCAATTCTATCCAATTTCATCAATATTGCTTCAGCGTATTAGTCATTAAAGAGTAACAGACAGACAGACTTTCGCATTTATAATATTAGTATGGATCTGATTGATAATCTGTTCCTTAGAACATGAAATCTGTAGAAAAAAATCCGTAGAATAATTTCCCGTACTACAGTGCCGTAATGTCACCCTAGTTAAACTGCATCTATAATAACCGATATTAGCCATCGATGGCAGATGTAATTTTTTTGCTGCAAACTTAATTAGCACTAAAACGTGCGTTGAAAGCTTGCTTGGGTCGCTTATAGTCCCAGAGTTCACGACAAATTTTTACATAAATATTTAATCATTTTTATGTATTCATAAATTTGTAACGAGATAATAATTATAAATTTAAAATATCAGTTCATACCGAAAATAGGTAGGACATCTCTTAGATAATTTATATTTTCTCTTGGTTATACCATTATACTATTCATTTGAGCTGTGATAGCCCAGCGGTGAGACCGTGCGACTCTTTCGAGAGGAACGCGAGTTCAAATCCGGGCAGGCACCAACGAGTTTTTCTAATAAAAAAACTCATGTGTCTAATTGATAATTACAATTAATCACACGCTTTTCGGTGAAGGAAAACATCGTGAGGAAACCTGCTTATCTCTAGAGAAATCTGGAGATATGTGTAATCTACCAATCCGCATTGGAACAGCGTGGTAGGTCTTATCTCCAACCCGTCTCTCCAGAAACGGAGAAAGGAGGCCTATTCCCAGAAGTGGGATTGTAACAGGCCGCTACTTTACTTTACTTTTACTATTCATTTTCTATATAGACGCCGCCGGTATCCGGCTGCGTAGAATAGATCACCCTCATTTCTTACCGAGGTTTCGTATAAGGCGACTAACGTAAGTTGACTTCAGGCAGGCGGATTGTCGTAAAATACCTGGCCGAAACGAGTAACATGTTTAAAACATGTTGTGCCGACCCCGCTTTGAGTGGGATAAGGGCGTGAGAATGATGATTTTGTATGTAGACTTCAATCATTTATATAATCTTTATTTTTAGGTTTATTCACTTTAAATAATTTATAGAATTAGGCGTTACTTTGCGGAGATCCATAATACAAAAGTAATAATAAAATTATTTTACTATAATCCGCGATACAGCTGTACTGTATATACTGTATCGCGGATTATAGCAAAATAATTTTATTATTACTTTTGTTTTATTCACTTTATTTTATTTTGTCAAGTAGTCATAGCATATTTATTTTATTAAACAGACACAATTTATTATTATTATATGAATAACATCTAAGCAAACTGACATTAAAAATATAAAACGTACGTTTTTGTAAACAAAATCATGAAATATTGAATTCTTATTAATCTCTAGAACTGTCTCTTGGTATAGAAACACGTCTTCGTAGATTTACTCTTACTCCATTGTGTCCACGTCGATTATAAATAGGGATTAACATCGGACAATTGTAAAAGAATAACGTTTAAAACACTCATCGAATTCGTAATTTTTTCAATTACTATAATTTTATACGAATTAAATATTGCAAGATTTGTCTCATTGTAATTTAAAATAAAATTAAACATTTATAAAAAACCTTTTATATAATAACAACTAAAGACAGATGTAATATTTTGTCGTATACTAAAGTTCCCCGTTTTGGTTGATCACTTATGGAATATAAGAAAACATATAGTATTATATATATGTTCCATATTTTAATTTTTTTTAAATAATTTAAATTTAATTCGTTAAGTAATATTTAATTTTCCACCCAAGACATCTTTACAAGTAGTAGTATCATCCAGTTATCCCCCCTTTTTTTTTCGTTATAAGGGGAAAAATAAGGGATGACCCTTATTTTTTCCTTGACTCCTCTATTTATAAAAACAAACGTTATTGCTTGATGTATTATTTCTTATTTTCATATCATACCTTAATTACATTTTATTTTACTTTGATTACGTAATATATCATATTACTTACATTGTCACTGACAGTGAATGAAAGATATTTTAAACCAGTCAAGTTAAAAGATCTTAAAAAAACCTTTAAGTAAATTTCATGTCCTTATTGTTAACCTCTGCTGATTTGAATGCTATTCCTGGCAGCAGTATCAGGTCATGCTTATCATAAATATGCATTGTCATCGGGACTGGACTAGTATGTAAAATTTCAGCTCAACATTGCAAGGTGAATAAAAGCTTTTAAAAAGTAAAATTTAAAATAAAAGCGGCAGTTTCAAAAATGCCAAACAAGAAAAAACCATTTTACAGTACATAAGACTAACCACAATCGTATCTGAAACATGAACGCCCGCAAAAGGTTACAATCCCATTTCGATAACAAAAAGCCCTTATAAATAAAAATATAAATAGCCATATGAAGCAATAAATTTGTTTATTATACAATAAAATAATATAGCAGTCGTGTTGGGTGGTCCGCAGACAAAAAGCGGGGCAAGATGGTCTGTAACCAGTTACCATAGAGACGTGACGCTCGCAGCAGCACACTTTGACTATAGCTCCAGTTATTGGACATAATTTTATGTAATTATTTTTAAATCGAGATAGCCTAACGGTTACCAGGTGTCACGCTTACAAATTCCGGGCGAATGAAGAATTGAAGCGTCTTCAATTTTTTATTTAAATTGTGTTTAATTGAGATTCTGGCGATTTAGGTATATAATAGACAAAGCAGGAACCGACAAAAGCTTGGAGCTCCTGCTTTGCGCCTTGCAAAAGTATTTAAGTCATTTGTGGATTTGGGTATAAGATTCTATAATAAAATTCCGCAATCAATTTCAGCTTTGCCATTACAGTAGTTAAAAAAAACTCTGTTAAAAAGGGGCTGCAACGGAGAGCCTCCCATACCGTTGAGGATTACTTAGATTATAGGAAAGCGTGGATAAAGCTACCAAAGTAGCAAAGTAGTAGTACCCCTATGCAAGACAGCAATGACTAAATGTAAAAAGTAAGCAGAATTACATTTTGAAGAGCACCCGCCGAGTTTTTTTCTGGCCCTTCTCGGTAGGAACTTCTTTCCGAACCAATAGTAGAGCTGAATATTCAAAGCACTTGTTAACAAGTTTACTTAAATAAAGAATATTTTGAATTTGAATGCACAATCATCACGCGTTAAAAGAAAACTACTTAAGAAAATATTCATTTATAATACAGAGAGTACGTGTGGATTACGGTTTAAAAAAAAGCGTAATTGCCAATGATGTTATTAGAGCTCTAATGACTTTTACAAGGAACATCATGATCTCTTCTTCTACTTCCTCTTCATGTTAACGAACATAAAACATTTTAATTATTTACAATCCATACTATAATCATATCGCATGCTTAATATTAGAGTAATCTTGTTTAAATTAGGCTTAATTGAGTTAGATACATTGCAATCATTATTACAATGCCATCTATGACATCACGCTACGAACCGTTAAAAAAACTAGTGTTTTCTTACTCTTACAAGTAATGGGTCTCTTTCACACTCACGAGTTTTGTAAGCTAGGCTAGGCTTTATTGCAAATTGCCACAAATCAAGTTTTTTGAATTAGGTCACTTTAAACTAACCGTGAGTGAATATTAATATTCTAAACACGAAAGTCTGTGTGTTTAGCGGCCTTGGGTTATCCGGTTGACCAATATTAATTCACTTTCGTACAATAGAACTTTAATATCGGTAACGGAAAAACTTTTTTACCTAATTTTTACATAATTGAGAATATTTTAACATTTAAGTTGACGAAGCACACGATCCTGGGTACAATATATTTTATATACAAATGAAAATAAAAATATTAATCTTGTACATACCATTCATAATTCATTTGAGCTTACTGTGAATAATACTCTTTGTCCCTAACAATCACTAAAAAAAGGCTTAGTGCAATCAAGTGCACTGGTCGTGCTTAATCTCTATGGTATCAATTGACAAGCCTCGTTAAATAATTTGCTGACATGACTCTACCTACACTTTCTTATCAGAAATGCGTCAGCAAAAATGTAGATTCATTTATATACAACTATCCTTATTCACACCCACTTCCGACGATGCAATGACTAATCTTAGTTATACCATGAACCCTCCCCTAAGCCGTCGCCCTAAGCCGTGGTCCGGCCACTCAGGAGGCACCCTTAGGACGACGTTCCCCGACTTAAGTAGAGCTTCTGCACTTTACTCTCTGCATTTCGCAACCTCGGAGATGCTTCTGCGCTCGCCCGTCCCGCCCGGTGACGCTGTAAAAGCCATTAGGGCTAACAGCATACAGTCAGTTCAAAAAAAACAAAATATTCACACAAGCTATATGTATAAATAATTACAGACACGGTCGGCCGTCTCCAAAAATAAGTAATACTTGTGGTATAGGGGACAGACAACTGGTAAATATACACATATATAATTGATTATATAAGTACTTAAATATATAAATACACCTGGGCTTAACCGACAAACTGTTTCCGGAAAATTTCGGCCTTTGACAGTAATCAAACTCACGAACCCCGGAGCTGAAGGCGGAGTCACTGACATCTGTACCAAAGGGCCAGTCAAAACGTAAACAGTAAAAACTATCACTTTTCACTATCGTTTTGCTGAAATGATCTTAAACAACATACATTTCAATTATAGTCGCTTACTGGTATACTTATATAATAGCAATACAAAGAAATGCCTTAGAACTAAATTCATGTTTTACTTTATTAATATAATATATTTTAATATGTATACATTTTTAGATCTGTCGCTTCCTTCAAGAAGGTAATAAGCTTTCAATAAGCTTTTATTTAGGATAAAAGCATCATAAATAATAGCACTCTGTCCGTGTATTTTATACTGCCGACACCACGTGTGAAGTAGAACATTTGTTCCCAAAAATATGGTGATTACCTGGCGACAGGGTCTATTAAAGACATCCGTAACCCAGATCTGTCGGTAAATTTATGAAAGTACGCGAAAAACGCCTAATCGCCATATAATGTCCCTATTGGCAGCATGCCTTTTTAGAATTTTTTAGAATAAACAACAGTTTGTTTGATATGATTTAGTTTTGCACACAGTTCAACTTTATAATGATCTCGTGTCCATATAAGTAATGAGTATTTTACTCCAACAACAGCTATCCTCAGAAGGGAAAAATTATAAATATAACCAACCTTTTATCTTAATGAAAAGGCGAATACAATAGAATAACTTCATTGATACTCTTCCTAATTTAACAGATGTAGCAGGAACTTACAAACTTAACAGACAGTTTATGGTGAGAACGTTTTGCTCGTTACTTCTTTAACTTTCTCCAAGAGCCGTCAAAGAGTCTACCTGGAAGGTAGTTTCTATGAAAAAAAACATTGATTTCGATAAGTCGAGAATTCAAGCGACATTCTTCTCTGTTGCTTAGAAACTTATTAGCAACTTAAAAGTTACACAGTATAGTATGTCCTAAAGCTTTGGAATACTTGATGTGTGATGAAAAATTTTACCTGGCGAATAAACAGCTTCCTTAAATGTCGCAAGGCCTTGCAATGTCAAAAAAAAACAAATAAAATATAAAAACTTTTTTACAATTAATCTCTGTTTTAGTAATGTATCCGGAACTTAACGAGTATATAGCAAAACACCTTTAAAATCATTTTACCCGTCTCTAAGTATAATATAGTCTGTCAATATTCAAATATTAAAAAATACGAATGCAAGTTATTTTTATAAAATTCAGTAATACGTATAAGCTATGCATTATCACGCAGCGCGGAATAAACTTCAGATAATTATTATATAAATATAAATTTCGGTAGTTGAAGTGTATCCAGTTACGTAACTGGCCCGCGGGCATGATAACAGAACCGGAAACTGAATCATTGTTGTAAATACCCCATCTTAACAACGCCTACCTGCCTCCGTAATTTAATTCCCTATCCCATTATTGTCCATACTTCTTGTTCTCTTCATCATAAATCGCCCATATTATCAGATGAAAGGAACGATATTGGGTTTCCTGTTTCCTGGGATTGAGCAATCATTTTATATTAATAAAAAAACAATAATCTCAGGGAACAAAACAAAATTCTTGGAAGTATGATAGAATTTTACTTGGTTGTATCGTCAAAAACGCCAACGATGCCAATACCTTTTGAACGATGGCGCCGGCATTTTACTTTACCAATATCGCATATCTTAATAACCTGATATAGAAAAGTGGTACACTCATCAATATACGGGAACAAAGTTCATATTCCTTTTTAACATTTACTACTATAACAAAAGAGTTCATTTTCCTATCTCTATTTTCATTTCTCAAATGTTTCCTATAAGACTGATGTTTCTGAGTAAGAGGTGGTCACTCATTTGTCAGGAAACGAGAAGGTATTCAAGAAAAAATGGTATAAATGTCGGTCTCAGTCGACAACAGGATATTCTCACCAGTATTATTTGTAGTCTGGATTGTAAAATTAGTTATATGTCTACTAATGTCTTTGTTGGAATCGCTCAGTGATTGAGTTCGAAAATTTGTGACGAGGATGTATTTTTATGTCTTAAAAAATTTGCTTATTAGGAGTTTTGCTCAAACAATAATTTATAGTGTAATTAAAATTTTTCAAACTCCAAAATATGTTAAAATTTTGATTGTACTAAAAATGTTTGAAAACGCACAGCAGATTTTGAGAGGGACGCTTTTTTTTTCGCAAAGCTAAAATCTCAATCAATGCAATATACATATTATTATTGACGACTCTAATTTTTTTTAATGTCGTACTTACGGATACTGTTCTAAAGATACATAAAACAGTATTTTTCTTCTATTATTTTATGTAGTAAAATATTGTATATATAGACTATATAAAATAGTAGAAGAAAAATCTTATATTAATATGTCAAACTTCTCTCAATATTATATTTTAATAAAAGATACATAAACTGATCACGATGTATCATCGAGTAAAATCACCCACAGAATTTAAAGCGTCCTGGGGATTCATGTTGCATATTCCAAACATACACACAATCTCGCTTATATTGGTGTCCACCTACGTCCAATTGACCTACTGAAAATAGAAGAGATTCAACGCTATACCATCCTCATTTTGCACACTTTACGGTGCTTTTTTACGCTTGCCGGTCCCGTGCGATAGCGCTGTAAAGGCTGTTTAGGGCTAAAAGCATATATTCCGAAAAAAACCCGTTTTCTTAATAGAACAAAACTTACATGACATTCCATACGGGTAAATTTATATATTATTGATGGAACTTGTATATATTTGTTGTAAATAAATAAAAATTAAATGTAGTTGGAATTCCTTTCACGATTTCCACCTAATTAAAATACTATTAATCAATTTTACCTTTGTCTTTTCAGCAATTTAAAATGACGGCTTATATAAGCATCTTTTGGCCTTTTCTTTAATGTCATTTAAGAAGCATGTACGCCGAAGTACAGTATTAGAAACAAATAGCTTTATTATTCAGATATGTTGTTTGTAGTTAACATTTAAATATTGTTTACCTTTATGATGCGAATATGCATAAGAGTCTACGTAATTATATAATTAATACCAATGATTACCGATCGGTGAGACCTGTAGACTCTTTGCAAAGAGTCACGGCTTTAAATCTAAGGCAGATACCGTTGAGTTTTTTTGTTAAGATTTATATGCATAATTAATCTTTGCAATGTGTCGCACGCTTTTAGGTGAATGATAAAATCGTGACAAAACCTGCGTAACTCTAGAGAAATCCTGGGATGTGTGTAACCTGCAATCCTAATAGGAGCAGCGAGAGAGGATGGTTATGTCCAGCAGTGGGATAGTAACAGATCATTTCTCTTATTCTATTTACTCTTACTCTACTCATATCAATAAAGAAATCATATTAAATTTAAGAAATACTTTTTCGTCCTAAAAAATAATCTGTTACGTTGCAGAGAACACAAATGCACATAATACATATACACAAGAAAGACATACACTGTACATATAAAAAAGCCAGTACTTAAATAAACTTAATAAGGCATTAATTATGAAGTTAATAAGACATTAAACTAAAGTAAGCAACTTGTGTGGTGATAGTTGTGTATTGTTATGTTAAATATAAAAGAGTATCACAGTAGAATTCCCATATTCCGTTTAAACAATGATTTACTCGTCCATTTTACGTCTGATGAGTGTCAGATAACTTTGTTGCAGTGTTTAAGTGAACATTTATTTATATTCATTGCCGCTTAAACGTGAATAATGTGAGCTCTTGGAAATATGTCAAGTAACAACACTGTCTTCTTGACCTTTTGCACGGTCGTAAATAACATTTAACGCTATGGTTATCTACAGCGAAGTGCTTGCCACAGTTGTGACTGTCTGTTGATGATAACCGCAAAGGGGTTGACGTATCAAAATTTTTAAAACGTAAACGATCTACTACTTAAAAATTTGAACTTTTAACAAGTCTAGCCATCTTCTTTTACTCTAAATAACAACTCTTAACAAAGGTCTGGGTGGTCTGGGAGCTCTTTTATTCCATTGATGCAGTTTCCTTTACCATGATATCCTATTTCCTCCCTCCTTTCACCTGCTATTTTCCCCTGATTATTAGTTGAAGGATTTTATATATCTAGTTATAAATCTATACTCTACTCGCACGACTGGCACGTTGGCACAGTTGGCAGTGCCTGCCTACAGCTACTAAGATCGCGGGCTTGTTTTACGCCAAGAGTCCATTCTTTCTATAAACAATATGTTGGTTCGTCGAATCTGGAAGTATATGTATTTAGAATTATATTATTATTATTATTATTTACCAGTTTTCTGTGATAAAGATTTTAACTTGAAAATGAAATTATAGGCGATATATACAGTCAGTCATCTTAGTTAAATTAACGAATCTTCAATATTATTCTGATCCGCTTTTCGCAAATCAATTATATATAATTCGAGTAACCAAAATTTTATGAACTAACATCTAATTTCAACTTTTTTGAGGACTAAGATATACTGCACTTATCATTCTTTTGAAGTGACCTTGATAACGGTAGATAAACGAAGGCGCGGCGCCGCTAGAGATTTCCAGGTTTTGTCTTTACCACAAGAGAAACGTGTCTCATACAAACAGCCTTATTAATATCGCAGCTTGCTAAAGTTAAATGAACAGGTTCACAAGTATAAAATGCTGGTATAGATTTTCAATGAAGATAACTCCACTTATTTGAAATATGAGAGTCAATAATGTCATAATCGCATCGATCAAATAAATCATATTTTTGTTGACTGCTTATACATCAATCACAACCGTCTCGTAGAAACTACATTACTATACATACGTATATGCAACTATTTTTATTCGTATAAGCATTTTATTCGTATAACTATTTTATTGATTAGGTGTTTAACTAACGTGCTATTCTAAAACCATTTATCAAAACCCACTTTTTGGCTATAAATATCCTTGTAAATACGAAAGTCTTACTGTCCATTACGCTTTCGCGACTATCACTGACAAGTATTAAATTACTTACTTTGGGGATGGACGACCGTGTGTGTAAGTGTCCCATATATTTATTTATTTATATTTTTTTATTTATTGACTATTGATAAAATTTTACACAATTAATACTTATACACCGGTGTTTAAGACTCCAGCTAGTATAAATAATAGTAATACGGGTTATAGAAATTTAGTTCAGTGGGGTAACGTATAAATGTATAAGTTACTATAAACTGTATTATTTAATTAAAAAGAAAACTAATGATTACATTACAAAACAACGGCAGGTGTTAAAAAGGTCCCTAAAAAATAGTTTTATAGTAATAAGTAACTAATGAATTTATGCATTTTTGTATACTTTTCATTACCTTATAAAGAGCATATCACAGGTTCAGCATTTTCAAAAGCTTCGCTAATACAGTGACCAAGTCGTTGTTTAATGTGAAAATGTAGATAATAATAATAAGAAATAATATAAGGTATTGTAAATGTAAAGTAATATACCCTACTTACCCTCTGTAAGATACCAGAAAAGTGAATTAAAATGAGCTTATTCTGAATTTTAATTATGAAAAATTTTCTTTCAAAATATTAAAAAATTATAATACACAACATAAATTTTTAAACACACATGTAATCAATAAAAATAATTATTTTAGTTGTATATCTACCAATTCGTAATCTCATTTAGAGCTTCAATTCAATTCAATGAAACGTGAGTAAATATGAAAAATTTTTCATATTTTTCATGAATATTTAGAATTTATAAATGACAATTGATAAATGAAATTTGAAATAATATTTGATTAGTTTTTATAATAAAATTCCAATAAATCAATATAAATCTTTAATTGCGAACAAATGAATGATATTTCTATTTATCAGAAGTCCAAGGATTTGGTGAATGCGTCGAAATATTTATAATCATCATCATGCTGTAGTAAGATTTTATTAGATGTGTGTGTAGATATAGACCACATGATTTGCATGTCCTGCCATATAAATTTACAATATCTCGATGAATGGCCCATGTCACGTTGCCAGCGATCCCCCGATCTCCCTATATCACTACTCGTCACGCTCAGCAAGACTCCCCCTCCCCTGGCTTGTTTTATGAGAACGTATTTTATGAACAGCCTCTATGTAACATAGAAAGCATTGGCAAAATAGAGTCCCGTATAGAACTTTAGTGGTTATTGTGAGAGCGAATGATATGCGTCGGACACGGTCATGCTTATCAAACGAATCTGATTTCAATTGGAGGCTCGTACGTCAATCAGGGCGTATCGATGTCCAGCGCCGGTAGCGGTTTGGCGGAGCGATAGCGCGGGCCGCGAGCGGCGCCCCCGCCACGTGGGTGGGCGCCGCGTGTGGCCGCGCGCTGGGTGGCCCACGCACACACGCGCCGCACCACACCAACACACGCCACGCAAATAAACACAATAATCAACTAACGATACTTTACTCCGTCACCGGATAGAGCAATCTCTCGGATGCTATTGCAGGAATCGCGCTGTGAGACGCGCGCGATCACCTTTCCTTACAAACCGATTATATTGATTGCTGATAATTTATTACCATTTAATTTTTATTAAATGAAACCAATCAGGGCTTTTTCAATTAAGGAAACATTAAACCTGCATATCTCTAAAGAATTTCTGGGTTATCGCTCCGTGTTAAAGCACCGTGTGGATGTTAGGTGCAATTCTTCTCTTTAAATTAAGAAAGCAGGGCTTCACTCACAGTGGGATAGAAACAGGCCGCTCAATTTCCAATCGATTTGAGGGTCTTAAATTGTACCAGATAATTGTGTTAAATATCTCTCCTTTAAACTCTTTAAAAAATAGGGATTAAGTTGGATTAAATATCACATTTTGGCACCGGAATAATATTAATTCTAGCCTAAAATTATTTGTCCAGATTTCAGATTTAACAACCGGAAACTTAATTAGTTGTAAGAGCCTCCAAATGTTAAGTATCCATCTATTTTTTGGAATTAGGTCATTATTCCAACAATGTTATCTTACATAACACAGTACAATAATACAAAAGCAATAATCCAAAATAAAAAAGTCTTTTTGTCTATATAAATAACCCTTTACAGAATTCTGCCTATCACTTTGCAATTTTATAACTTAACCGGGCTACTTTATTTTTCTTAAATATTCTACACATTGGAGATGTTAGTTTATCGTCCACCTACGTATGCAATTCAGATTTAAAAGCCTTTATGTACGAAAACGAACACCGCTGTGTGGTATCCGGCTGAGTACAATATACTGAAGCGTCGTAAAAGGCCAATAAGGTAAGTTGACGTCAGGCAGGCGGCCGGTCGTAAAATTCGTAGCCGAATCATGTGACAACATGTTTATGACATGTTGTGCCGACCCCACTTAGAGTGGGATAAGGGCAGGAAGATGATGACGATGATGTACGAAAACGAACAAAGTCATAGCCGAGACACTAAGACTGTGAGCACTACAAAGGCGTCCGAAGTTCCTACCTCGGGACTACTTCACCTACTTCAGTTAAAACTTAAAATTTATTGTAGAGATAGATTGTAAAGTAGCATTAAGTAAATAAATTTCTTTGGTTGGTTAAAGATAAATGTGATACATGTAAACAAGGAACTCGCATTGGCGCTTGATGAAAAGTTGAGTCCTCTGCCCAGATGTAGGATAGTAATACGCCACTATTTCAATCAAAATCAAAATCAAAATAATCTTTATTTAAATAAACCAGTTCAGGCACTTTTGAATTCTTCACATCTTCTACTTGTGCCACTCCCACTAGCGAAGATTAGACGTCAGTGCTTGGTACCTATCCTTTTCTATCTCTCGCGAGGCTAAAAACTGGGCAGCACTATTTAACTAAGTGTTCTTTACTTGGAAAGTGATATTAAGTCAATTTTATATGCTGTGTGTCTACCTCAATACTATGCATACGTTTCACATGCTAACTACAGTCAGTAACACTGACAACGCATCACGTGTTCTATCATTAATTCTACTATCGTCATTTCCTAGAATCCATTGACGCAAAAAGAGTTGCATATATTCTCATTTCTTAGGACCGATTTTTCGGAACAGTTACAGAAGTCCAAAATATGTTACTAATAGTTAAATTCGTCAGACAGTTTGTAAAAATTTATTAATTATCATTCTAGTACTATAGTTCTATCGAGGTATATATTGATACATGAATATGAAATATATTGATATTTACATAATCATGAATATAATAGCGTCCTAAGCGATATTTTTGGATGGTAAAAGAATACGCGCAGTAACCTTATTGCTTGTAGCAAATATGAAGGCGCCAAGGTTGTATTTTGAATCTGGGAAATTGGGTGAATTTTCTTTAATAACCTCGAGTATTTCATTAAATTTTTTTTTTAGAAGTTTAAATGTTTTTTTTTCAGATATGTTCTTTAATTTAAATAATTTATATAAGACTCATTGTAAGATCTTGTAATTAGTGTAGAGCTTCAAGCATTGAGAACATGATAATGTAGAGCATGCAGATTCTCGTATCTTTTTGATTTTGTCAGCAGCAGTAAATAAAATTCCTTAATTTCAAAGATTCCTCCACTCTAATTTAGCGACTATCATTTGAGACTGACTTACTTAAGTCGATCATTATTGATTACTAACTTGTAATCAATTCTCTTACTAAATTTTAACAAATTTCAAAAACTGTTGTATTTTAGGTTTCTAACGAAAGAAACGAAATTAAAGAGTTAGCATACTTTGGATAAAAACTATGTATTTAATTTCTTTTGTATTTTTGCCTTCGTGGATGTCTTCATTTGCCGAGTGTAAGTTATTAGAACTCTGAGACAGTAGCTCAAATTTTTAAAATAATCAAGAATATAACAAGAATCTTTAGAAAAACTAGTTGCTCAACAGCTTCACATGGTCAAAATGAAAATATTTTTCAACAGTATTCACTTTAAATGCTTGCCATAACTCTTATGCGAGATAATAAATTGTTTTTCTTAGTCATTTACATTTAGAAGCATATTATTAAGAGCACGTCGCTTGATTTTTTATGTTACCATTGTTGAAAGTTTCTTGCTTTATGAACAGAAGCCTTTACTGTTTTCACAAAACTAAGCGGTGCCGCTGCAAAAGTGATCAAAAAAGGGGTAACCAACAATTATATTATAAAATCAGTACATATGATAGAAATAAAAATTTTACTCTTAATAGCGTAGTTTGCAGTATTATCTAAATGTCTTAATCCTCATAAAATAGCCTAAATGCAGTCAACAGCTCTGGCAGCTATTCTTAAAGGATCTTGGCACGATTTAATCATATAAAAGAAGATACGTTAACGCCGCTACAAAGTAACCTACATTGATCAGTAAAATTTTAAAGAGACCATAATTGGGAATATCTGACAGTGTTCGTCCGTCAATAACAAAAGAGAAGTTCATATTACTTGGTTACCTACCTACTAATTGGTTTAACCGACTCCTCTTCAATTATTAAAACCTCACTTAATATTTCTTATTTATTTCTTTATTGTACATACGTATAGTTGCAAATGAGAAATAAAAAAAAAACAAACAAAACAAAAACAATACGGGATCTTTATATTAAAGTCAATCTAGGCCTGCTCTAAAAAACCACGTTGGTCAAGTGGGCAGACAGAATAAACTGAACTCTGATTATTTTTATCTTTATCAAAATCACAGCCTTAATATAAATCTTTGGCTATTAATAATTGACTGGCCCGTTGACGCAGTGGGTAGTGACCCTACCTTCCGCGGGTCGTGGGTTCGGTTCCCACCGAGGGCCAACATTTTCTATAAACAATTTGTTGATTCTTGGAGCCTGGGTGTGTATTTGTATTTAAGTATGTGTTTAAAATTATATATGTATATATCTACCAGTTTTCTGTCACCCATAACACAAGTATTAAGTTACTTACTTTGGGGATAGACGACCGATTGTGTAAGTGTTTCATATATTTATTTATTTATTTTAAATCTCAAATACAAAAGATTATATAGGAAACTAGAGTAAAGTAAATAAAGAGTTGCATGTACAAGTATTCTTTATCCGGGGAAATCCCATAAAAGCCAGAGAAATGGAGACCCTGTTTATACCATGTTTCATCCCAATATTACATCGTAACAGTGAACTTCGTGCCTTTACCACACTTACGTATTTCGTCAAGCTTCGTTATAAGCAGTAATATTGAAAGCAGTAGCTTTTTACATAAATTGTGTAGACAAACGAATATGATATGAGAGCCTAGAGCGTATCTCAAAACATAAAAGAAAACATGAAGCTGTAATAATATGCAATGGCGCTGTCTGTATAGTCATACATAAAATAGTCATACAGAAAAAATAAATTTGAAAATAGTTAGTTTTATGTATATAGTCTTATATGCTTATACTAAAAATTTTCGGTTTAAAATTAATTATTAATAAATATTGTACACGGTGTACCATCTACAGCCCTACATTTCTAAATACATTGAAAGTCACCAAGGAAGACCAAATAACTAATTCTACGATCTAAGCACGCCTTTACTTTTGGAAAGAGCGATATTAATTATTGCTGCTCTGAACATCTTGCTATAGTATATTTCAAACAATATTTTAGAGCTCTTCGCAGTCAGATCTTACGAAATAATTGACCAGAGCGAACCACTCTAATCCGCGAACCCAAAAAAATTCGTAACAAAAATTTGTTGTATATATACACGAATTTTCCGATTCCAAATCAAAATCAAACTCTAAATTACTATAATTGGCGGGCTATCCGAATGCTGTAATAGGAATTGATTACATTTTGCTGCATACAATGATTTACATTAGTTGAAAACACTTAAATTAGTAATTCAATTTATAAAATATATTTTTAATTAAACATATATTTAATTAAATTATTATTAATTGGGATTGATTTAAATAAAAAAAAACGTTTATTCTTTGTTAAGATTATTTAACATCGTAAAAAGGTTTCGAGTATAAAATAAGCTTGTCCAATTGATATATAGAAAACAGAAAGAAAAACAATATAGCGATATTACACGAGAAGATAATTATAAAATAGACATTCAACCTAGTCATTATCATTTTCTATAACGTCACACTGTATTCCAAGATAAAAAAGGTTGCATTTAATGTTTAAATTTGAGAGATAAAAAACATAACGCTTATTTATGATATTAACGCACTTCATTCGAAGAATATCAATCAGATTAATTTAATCGCATTCCTACGATCCATTAAGAACGTTAACGAATATTTAATTTGCCATTATAAACAATTAAACTGCCAAGTAGACGGTTCAGTCTAGCAACGTAATGATAGACCACCGGCAACAAACTCACAAACTTATTATTCAAATCTCAAAAAACAGACGCTCATAAAAACAATTAAGTTTGACCGCTTTACCATAAAAGAGAGTAACACAACCAAGCTTAGAGCAATTAAGGATGGTAATGGCAGGAAAGGATAGAGTATCGTACGTGAGCGGCCATCACTAAGGGTGGTATCGCCATAACATTTTATTTGTTCTATAATCTTGGGACAAAGATTAAGACTTAATAGAGATGAACTTTTGTAGCAAGTCTACTAAGATTATGAAGTTTTGTTAAATATTTATACTTCCTTAACGCTCTAACGATTTATTAAAATCCCTCAAAATTTTTCTTTCAAATAGATCTAAACCTGCATAAAGCTAGAATTTTTAATCTAAAATTCACCGTTTCAGAGAAAACAATTTAGATTTAGGTCTATAACCAGTTAACCTTTTAACATAACCTTTGCATTGCGAGTATATTGCGGGGCGCAGCACCTATATATTTTCATTTATTTATTTTATACCACCTTATAATATCTTTTAACTTTCTTTTTTCAAACAATTCAAACGCGTCATCGCCAATCGTACGTATCTCTTGAGGGTCGATTTTTCAATTAATCATTGTTTTTTTTAGCGTGTTGTCTTTTAATTCTTTTGTGCTCATATATTCAGCTTCAAGTATTTAACCATCGCTTTTGAAACTTTCGTCATTCAGTATTACTGTCGGGCTTGCTAATGAGTTTATTACTTAGATTTACCTTTAAAGTGAATCAAGAGCAAAAAAAAAAAAAAATTTACAATTACTTATGAACACTTTAAAATTTCGATTAAGATAAATTATTTGACTTTACCATCAAACATAAACTTGGTGATGTATGCTAAACATAAAAAACGGAACATAACAGTAATCACACTTAATTTGCTCCTTCAAATAACGACACATCTCCGATTAAAATAAATTGCGCCATAAAATTAAATACGAAATTCATTCCATCTTCAACAACGGCTATAAATTTGTCAAGCTTTGTAAGAATGTTAAATTTTCAAATTAGTCCTACAAAACATACAATTAAAATTTTTGTGTGTAATAATACCTAATCATGTGAATGAATCAGTATACATTTTGTCATTTTTACGACGCCGACAGACCTCTTGACATACTTGTAAAGTTATCCCAGTTTCATTAATTTTTTTTTTTAATTATGAAACCAATTTGTTACTTTTATCATCATTTGTCATATCCAAATACTTATCACAAGTTTGACGAATGATTTTTGACGTCATAATTTTTATTATAACAACTAATTACCGTTAAATGCACCTAAAAAACGCTTCGCCTCGAAATTGCTCATATTCGTTGTAATTTTTTACGCCTTCATCGCCATGTATCATAATATCTTTGAAACAAGACTGAATACCCATCCATTAGTGCAAATAAAATAACGCGACCAGAATCGAATAAGATCTGGAGGAACTCAATTTACAAGCAATCTTAGATCCTCCTCCTTCGACACAATAAATGCAATCGAATCACCGTATCAACTTCAGCAGCTCTACCATGAACTCTTATTGCGACTCAATTGAAAACGACGACGGCGAACCGCTTTCTTTCCGTACCATGAAGTGTGAATTGCATTGGAGTCGTAATGTTTAAAAGGATAACGTTATATGAACTATAGATAACTCTGTCTCTTTCACTCATATGTTAACGATATACTCATATGGCAACGACTTAAAATGTGCGTCTTTAAGACGTCATGGTATGAAAAAACAAAACAATTTCGTTTACGTCTTCAATTGAGTCGCAATAAGAGTTCATGGTAGGCCTGCTGTACTAATATAAGAACTAAGCAACGCCGAGTCCAGTACTTTATATATCTTCATACCAAAAATCATATCCTTCCCCCGTTCGGACGTAAAGAAGGGCAGACAAAACATCGCACCTTCGCATTTGTAATATTAAATAGGGAGCTTAAAATTTAGTGTAATATTTTTTAATACGCCATCTTGTGACGTTATATTGCATAACTATTCTCTATCTATCAATTTTATTTAATAAATATATGGGACACACACGTCCGTCCAAAAAGTAGGTAACTTAAACACTTATGTTTAAATGTATATTTAATTTTTATTTCTTGTGTATTATGTTTTTAATGCCTTTAAATAAAAAATATTATTATTAAATGAAAGACAAAATAAAATTTAAATCTTCTTCTTGCATCGTTTTCTCAGTGATGAGATCACAAGCCTTTCGATGCTGTCTACGTTTTTCCGAGCTATGTGACTGAAGTACTCAAGAGTCAGACAGAAAATTTAAATAATAATAGGGATATTAAATTTGAAATAAATATTTAAATACATAACTACACCGAAACCCAGAGAATTATAGATTGATCTAAAATTGTGTTCAAACCCACGACCCCGGAGCAGAGGCAGAGTTTTTGCGTTCTACGCCAACGGGCCAGTTACCTCGGAGCGAAAACACCAGTTTTAAAAAATGATGTAAATGTCACAGCGCCAGGGATCAAAACATAATGCATGACGTGTTAAAAACTACAGCAGTCGACGTGGGTGGCCGTTGTCATTCGTTGCATTATAATCAATTTGTACGCCTAACTCTGCGTACCCTCGCAATATGCCGGATAGATAGAGCTTTCGACACGCATCCTGACTCTATTAACTATTCCTTTGTTGCACCTAAATTATTTCTCAGAAGTTACCCATTTTATGGCACAAGTTTGTGATGTACACTCACTTATATTTAATACATATTATTTAACGCTTAAATTTCCTTTTACACTTTTAAAAGTCCACTGTGAGGTATGAAATGAAATAAATTACGACTACATTTAAATATTACTTATATTTGTCTCCAAAATCCAGTATAATATGTATCGCAGGAAAGGAAATTAAGGTTATGGTATACTATAGATCGATACTCTGGTGTCAACAGACTTAACGCCAACCCCCTTACCACAAAAGTTTATTTTTTTGTTTTTTTTACTTTTACGACCTGAAGACTGATCAAAAGAAGTAAATTCAAAATTCATTAATATATACTCTTGTAAATTCAGTTTTACCTGCCATGTATTGAATTCAACTATATTTGTATCAAATATATATTATATATGTTAAATTAAAAATTCTTCATGTATATCTGAAAGTTTTAATGTAGTAAGTCTATTAAGAATCTAATGAACCCTGCTCTTTATCACAAGAATGTGGCTACAAACCACCGCGCTCTTGACTACGTATAGACTTGATTTCGTCTTGACTTCGTCTAGAGCTTATAAAACTTGGTAGTTTGTATTATGACAATACTTAAAATAAAAAAGTATTAGCATTTTACATCAATTTATATTTATGAAAATTTAAAATATTATAAAAAATAAATAGATATATTTCATAAATTATTTGAATTTGTTTACCTAATGTACTTTTAATATAATAAAGATAAAGGTTTTTTCATTAATTGACTAATTGTATACGCTAGATTCTAGCCACAGACAAATATCACACGTAAGAACATCTATTAAACTATATGTATAAAAAAAACAAAATTAAATGACAATGGTATGCGAGTAGACCACCCACATCGTCCGACTGTTGCGGCTTAGTTATGGGTAAATTTTGCAAACAATGCAGACACTGGTGTGGGATGACTCAATTAGTAGGATCCAGGAGATAATAGGACACACAATGGACCGTAAATAGCTCTACACGCCACTACAACTCTTAGAGATGTCCATACTAGAAGATTTACGTTACAATTCTAATTTGTTTTGTATTACAGCTGATAATATTTCTTCAATAGAAGAAAAATATAAAAACATTGCTTTAAATTTCCATTTCTTTTCTTTTATTTATAATGCAGTACTACCTGTGTAATAAAGAAAAGGAATAGAATACTTGCCTGAGGTTAAAAATAAGAAAACCCTGCCTTGCCTGATAATGTTATCTTTCTTATTTATCGGTATTTGGTTGGTAGTATGCTTTCACTTTTTACAGTCAGTGACTGGCATCAAATCAACTTTCAATAAAGAAATATTTTAACTCGATTTTAACATGTAGGCGACCTAATACAAGCCTCAGTTGCCTTTAATCTTAATAAATTGAACCATACTTATATTTTTGATTCAAAGAAATAAGACCACCACTGTTCTTGAACGTACTGCTCTTTTATACGGATTCAAAACTTAATTGTCGATAAGTGCATAAATCGAACTACCTGTATATGGACATGTAAGTAGCATTAGCATTAATTAGATTTAAAAGCGTATTCTAGTATATGAGCTTTCAAATGGTATTCTTACATTTGCTTCACAGTATATTTTAAGCAATGTAATTTTTGTACATAAAAATATAAAGCATTATAAAAAGATAGGTTATGTATATAATAGACAAAGTAGGAACCGACATACGCTTGGGACTCCAGATTTGCGCTTAGCAAAAGTACGTAAATAGTTTATGGGTTTGGGTATAAGATTCTATAATAAAATTCCGAAATTAATTTTGGCCATGCCATTAGAGCAGTTAAAAAAACACTGTTAAAAGTGGCTGATACAGAAAGCCTACTATACTCTTGTATACTCTTGAAGATTACTTGGATCATAAGGATGTGTGGATATAGGTGCACTTCTACCCTGTACAAGACAGTAATAAATAAATGTAACTAGTTTTAAGATTTATATTTTAAAAAGAGCAATCGCCGAGTTTCTTGCTGATTCTTCTCGGTAGGAACAGCTTTCAGAACCAGCAGTAAAGTTGACGATTCAAAAGCACTTGTTTACAAGTTTACTTGAATATAGAATATTTTGAATTTGAATTTGAATATATCGCATATACAGGTAGATTTATGCACTTTTAGGAGTTTTCTAAGTTTAAGGTAATAAGGAAAAGCATTAAAAGCAATAAATGCATTTTAACAAAACAAAGGTAAAAGATTCAATAAAAAAACGTCATATCGTAACTATTCATTAAAATCAAGAAAACGTATCGTAAAAATAAACTTTGTAATTGTTTAATATAATATAAATTTCTCGGACGAAGATGAAACGACAGAAATATAAGTAAACAATATAATCAATCATTAACGCGTAATCGCCGGCTTCGAAAATGTAAAAGATGTTTAATGTAATGGCAGGATGTTCCCAGATATTTTTTGGTGGTTTTTTTCTTCGCTTCGTCAAGGTGGCATTGGGCTGAACAAACTTAGCCTCGAGCGCGACATCAATAATTCACTCTTCAATCTACACAGACTCTGCGTTTGTTTCCATTTTCATGTAAAAATAACACTAACAGTACAAATATTTGGATGTAAGTGAGGCAGTTTAATAATGATCGCGTTTAATAGCATCTTATCTGAATCTAGCATCTAATTTAAGCACAAAAACTGATATAATAATTATTCTATAATAAGCACTAGGCTGATGATGTAGATGATTAATTTATCGCGGATAAAACCGAGTTAGTGGTATCGTTTAGTACTTTTATTATATACTTTTATAGTGGGCCCTATGAAAGTTTCAACAGAACCCAATTACATTATATTACTTCAGCGAATCAGCCTTGAACATTTAACACAGATATTAAAAAAAACGCCGTGTCGTAGCCGGCATAAAGTAGACCACCCTCCTTTCTTACCGAGGTGTCGTGAGAAGCGACTAAGGTATGTGCCGTGTGGTATCTGGCTGCATAGAATATACACACTCATTTCTTACCGAGGTGTCGTAAAAAGCGACTAAGGTAAGTTGACGTCAGGCAGGCGGCCGGTTGTAAAATACGTAGCCAAATCATGTGACAACATGTTTGTAACATGTTGTGTCGACCCCAAGAGTGGGATAAGGGCAGGAGAATGATGATATTAGTATTTATAATGTTAGTATGGATATAATAATTTACCTATACTTTATATCGATCATCAATTATAATTGATGCCATCGTATTAAACTGACGTACCGTTGCAATATGAGAGTTGGAAACAAGCCGGGAATGACAGATATCGGTCACGGAGCTGTCCGTGCTTCCTGATTCAATATTGCCGAGCTCCGTAGATAATCTTCGTGCGATTATTTACATTAATCCGCCCCGGGACCTCTTGTGCCAGCTTCGAGCTTCCCATGCAATACTGGAGATATTTTTGTGTAAAAAAATCATTGATTAAACAAATTTTACAACCGTTGAGGACTATCAATTAATTGTTGTTTTTTTTTTGGATAGATTCAACACTCTTTTTTATATAGTGTGCGTGATAATATTCTATACCGTTTATATTTTACTTAACTCTTTCTAGGTTTTTATTAAAAAAAAATTAACCCATGCATAACCCAGCCAAGATGCGGAAAATTTATTAGTAGCTCATTTCGTCAATTCTACTAGACAACATTATTCAGAATGACAATACTACTCGGTAATGAAAGGAAACATATAATAGCACTATTTTGCAAGTTTGTATAAAAAATTCTACAGCAAACTGTCATCGGTTTCGAGAAGTGACGTAAAAATGTCGTCGCATGAGGACAGGAGTGTTTGCACAGTCAGTTATCGGGGGCTTGTTACCTCGAGTGAGGACAAACAATCTTAATTATTTGACAGTAGAAATGCTTCTTCCATTTGACAGTGCTTGACTTTACGAAGATTTGCATTGTTGTTTAAAGGTATCCATTTGATGCTTGCTCTTTGGGATTTTTTCATTTATATTTTATGGCTCCTTCATAATCGTCGCGCGAGCACGATCGTGTAGAGGCCATACTCAGCTGTACTCACCGATCATCGTCTATGATTGCCTAGAACCCTGGAGTTCGCTAGGTGATTTGTATATATCGTATGATAACGGATGATTGTGTGATCACTTGCACAATGATCGTATAGACGATCACACCAACGATCATCGCCGATAATGTAGTGCAGGCATTAGAATCATATAAAGTTAAATTCGAGTAATCGATCGCCTGATTCGAGACGTAAACAGACTTAATTTTAACTAAACTTATAATTTTAGTCATAAATGAAGAATATAATAAATCAAATTTAGTGATTTAAATAAATCTTTATTTTGCAATTCTTAATAACGTGGTTATAAGAAAGGCTCAAAAAAAAGCCAGCGTAATTAATACTAAACTTAGAGGTAAGATATAAAAATTAACATGATTTTTTTGTCGATTTAATACAATAATATAATATTTTTAACAGCTATGTAATATATGTAGGTTACATATATTTTTTATGATTTATATATCTCTAATACACTTTTTAAATCGTGTATTGACATAAATCATTGTGTACTAAATAATACGAACATAAGTAGACTTTTAAGTTGTTTATTATTTAAAAATGTGTATTACACATTTTTTATACAATAAATGTAAAAAAACGAAAATAAAAAAATTGGCTGCATTAGTTGAAAACTGTGTCGCAACCAATAACGCTCGCCTCCATTCTGATATTACGGAGTTATATATTTTTTTTATCGTGAAATAATAAAATCCTGTCATATGATACTAGAAAGTTTCAATTTGTCTTTTCAGTCAGTATGGTCAATATAGTGACATATTATACAGCTATGGTGGGTTGTGTACTCAGGACGCTTTCAGTAGCTGTTTGCGCTACCTGTGCTACGCGTTACTAGCTACCTGCCTCGACTCACTACCACCCTAAACAACGCAAACAATCTTTATCATCCCATAAAAATAATAAATCCTCAGGTAACAGAAGTTTTATATGTGTATCAGCTTATAAAAAGCACGTTTATTTTACTTGAGACTTTACTAGGAATAAGCACTTTGAAAAATATTTTAATAATTGCTTTTTTCGAATTGCATCTTTTTGGAACCGGCTCAGAACTTCTTCGAACTCTATCTTCCAAAGTGTAAGCGATGGGATGCCTAGTACTACCCTAAACTATTGGCTATCTGTTCATCTTCATAAAAACAGAAAATAATTATTAAGGCATGTTTTTGACATCTGAATGACATTTGAATAGTTTTCTAAGTAGATAGTAAGAAATTGTATTTAATTTTTGTCTGTATATTTAATTTTAATTTATGTACATTGGGTTATTAATACCTTTCAATAAAAAAAATATTATTATTATTATAAATTATTATTATATTATTATTATTATTATTTTTTAAACTGACAATATAATGCTACTGACAATAAGTCATTTTTTTCGAACTGACTTCACTGAGCTTTGACGGCTTTTACAGCGTCACCGGGCGGAACGGGCGAGCGCAGAAGCATCGTCGAGGATGCGAAATGCAGAGAGTAGAGAGCAGAAGCTCTACTAGCGTCGGGGAACGTCATCCTAAGGGTGCCTCCTGTGAGGCCGGACCACGACTTAAGACGAAGCGTAGTGGTTTGACTTTGATTAGTCATTACGATGTCGGAAGGGTGGTGAGTGAGTTTCGCAACAAATACTAAGAGAGGGAAGATAGAATTCGTTTACTTACTTATTTTTGTGTAATCACACATAAAATAGAGCCTACTAAGTCCTCTCTCTTTATTGTCGATGGAAATATTTTAGGCTAGTTTCCCTACTGTACTATCTCTATGCAATTAGTGCTAAGAGCACATTAATGTGAGTAGATGCAGAAACTTCTTAGTTAATCATAACTTTTTTACTACGTCTACTTTAAGAACATAACATTACTCGTATGTAAATAAATCTTTTTTACATGCACTTTGAAATTTCTAATCTAAAATAATTTTATTAAGGGAACCGTTTATTCGGTATGTTGCGTATGTCCAAAAGAACCAACAAGAAACTCGGCGACCAATCAGTATAAGACATTAATTAACATAATAAAAAGCAGTAGTGTTTTTAAAAGCTGGAACGATTTTCACTTCAAAAGTATCATTTATCATGTAAGTAATTCTTGGCTGTGTGCTTAATTTTATATATTAGCACATTCTTTGTACTTAATTTAATCTCAAGTCTAAGAAAGTACTAATTGCAAAGCAGAGTTATACTAGAAGCATCTATCCAAGCCCAAAAATTATTTGCTAAGTATATTGAGGTCCAACAAAAGAATTACCAGTTTATTTCGACTAAGCTTATTAGTATATTACATCAAACAATAAAAGTCGTCTAGCGATTGGAACTTGTATTAACCCTTCCACTTTTACTTTAACCACAAATTTTATGTTAAACAAATCATAAATCTTTCCACCGAGACATGTTTAAAGCGAAAAAAGTAACACATGTCCAAGTCGTGTTATAGAGGGACTAATTTCCTTTAGGGATTAATTTTTTTTCGTGTTCTTGAGGAACACAGCAATGCCACCCACGACGATTGCAAGACAACGCTCTATATATGAAAGGGGAGATAATATCTTCGAACATTAGTCTGAATAGCCCATTCAATGTTTATTTGTTGACGTACTTGAAGTGTAATACAATACTTGTGTATATAATTTGGCAGTCATTCTACCGCGCATATGCGAACGTCGCATAAGTATTTTTCTATAAACTGATATAAATATTAAAGGTAACATGCCAAATGTTACATTTAATGCCAAAATGCAATAACATTTAGATGAAAATAGATAAATCAGGCCTAAGGTACACGCAGACGAATTCGCGGGTAAAATCTGGTTCTTCATAAGAATGCAATATTTTAAAAATAATCTGCCTTTTTTAAGCCGTTTGGTATCCGGCTGCATAGAATAGACCACCCTCATTTCTTACCGAGTTGTCGTAAGAGGCGACTAAAGTAGGTTGACGTCAGGCAGGCAGGCATCGTAAAATACGTAGCCAAATCATATGACAACATGTGTGTAACGTGTTTTGCCGACCCCACTTAGAGTGGGATAAGGGCAGGAGGAAGATGAATCAGCCTTTTTTAAATTTTTTAACTGTCACCTTTCTGCTTAACATAATGAAATATAATATACAAGGCCTATAATACTAATTAGTTTTAATGATAATCTGATGTGATAATGTTTTAATAGATATATTAAGTATTACCGAATATGAGATCTTAGGATCGGTGGATTTGTCTGTATGACAGCGGTTTGGGCAGTAAAACATAATGACCGCAAGCAATTCTCTTTTAGCAGACATTGTGAAATATGAGGGTCAAATACAAAAGAAAATAAAAGCTTGACATAAGATTAAGGATAAAAGCTTTATTATCAAATTGAGAGGACATCTCAAAAAACCTACGCATTCTGTCACTTCTTTAACGAAGGCATTTGGTGCGTAGGCATAGTGCCTGCTATGATGGTTGGTATATAAGGAATATGAAAATGTCACTTATGAATAAATAAAAAAAATTCCATGTTACATACCTGGTAAAAACTATGTATAGAATATGCTTTAACAGCTGATGACCCATTGAACAATTTGTGATCCGAGGAATAAATGAGAAAGCCAAATTTCATCAGTCAAGTTCAATCTATTCATGCTTAAGGCTATGCGTGAGCAACCAATTCGCAGACTAAATAAATAAATCCATTCATATTAACCGTTTATATTTTGACTTCATAGTAAATTATAAATGGTTAATTGACATTCTTTAACTGTAAAACATAAAGTACTTCAAACATAGATCAACAGGGATAAAATTCTATCATATTCGGTAATATTGATGCTCAGTCGAAAGACTATTATTACACGGATCGTTGAGATATACCTAAATAATAAACAGATAGACGCCTTATATGTACTTAAGATACGCGACCTGGGTGGTCTGTCGTGGGCTGTAGCTGGCAGACAGAATGAGGCCGAGATTTGTACGATACTGCGTTCGCTCCAGTAATATTGAAATAGATAGCGACAATCTATCTCGCGTCATATCGGATCTAGTGCAGCGGTGCGTCTAGATGCGTCACCTCGGAGTATTTTCAACGTCATGACTCGTATATGCCGCTATTGTGAGTCAATGATATGACATAACATCTTATCCAATGACATGACATATCTAAGTTAATCTTAAGTATGATGAACTTATGTATATAACGTCTGAGTGTAGTATGTTGTAATGGCTGCTTGGTTGGCTATGCACAAACCAATCTTTATACCACCACCATTTATATTATACTTATTAATAGTATAAATGCAAAAGTCTGTCTACCTGTCTGTTACGTTTTCACGTCGATTTCGCTGAACTAATATCGATGAAATTTGGAACAATTATTCCTTATACATCGCGGTAACATAAAGGCTATAGAAATCCTGTGAAATCTACAGGAATAGGATGACATTGAAAAACGCCATCTATGATCAACTTATCAATGTTTCTTTATTCAAGATGTGTCAAAGTCAAGTCGAATCCATAATTTATAAAAGGTTCTATTTCACATTATTTGGCTTACGTCGAAAGAGTTTCAAATTTTAAGAAAGTTTTTATAAATTTTGGTTTCTGTGTAATGGATAAATTTAACTAAGCTGTTACAATGTATAATATAAGTACACGAGTTATTTACTTATTTAATAAATAAATTACTAATATTATAAACGCTGTATCAATATAGATGTAAATTGACACCATAAATGATTATATACCGGGGTTATATATGTATAGGGTATAAAAATCCTGTTTTTTCTTCGAGAAAAGCAGGAGATTGAGAAGCGCCGTCCATTATCCGTATTAATTTGAATTATCAATATAATAAGGTTTTTTTACTCACTATATGTGAAAGTCAAGTCTGTAAATTAAAGAAATAGGTACTACATTACGCTGATTGCCTTCCGTCGTTATTTTTAGAAAGTTTTTATATATTTTGGGTTTTTTTGATGGATAAATTTAACTCAGCTATTTAAATATATATTTCATGTAAGTCATGTGTAGTTCACTAAAATAATTTAACTATGCTCTTTAGAAAACGATAAATTTCTCTGTCTTCTCGGATCGAACTGATTTTTGTGATGGAGATATTTGCACAGTTGATCGAGTGACAGAAGCTACTGTTTATTGCAAGACTACAGTTCAGGCGAACGAAGTTGCGGGCAGTTTTGCTATAATCCATGATAATTATAATTACAATTAATAATATTATCATTACTTAGATATAAAAACGCCGTGTGGTATCCGGTAGAATAGAATAGACCACCCTCCTTTCTTACCGAGGTGTCGTAAGAGGCGACTACGGTAAGTTGACGTCAGACAAGCGGCCGGTCGTAAAATAAGTAGCCAAATCATGTGACATGTTTCTAACGTATTGTGCAGACCCCACTGAGAGTGGGATAAGGGCAGGAGAATGATGATGATTACTTAGATATAAAGAATTGAGCTACATTTTTGCTAACTCTTGTAGGTATACTAGAATATTCCGCATTTTTATTAAGCATTATATTATAGTAATATAATGTCCCCATAACGTTATTTACATTTTCTACAATCTAAGGCAGATAATAATCATTAAATTATAATAACAGGTAGATTACTATACATGGTCGTAAAACATCAATGAAACACGACAAGATTTCAAATCGCAAGCGTAGGCTAGACTTGCATACGAAATAACGTCTGTGTAACCATAAAATATGCATACAATATCCACGATTATTATATCCTGGCAGTTTCGCCCACATAAAATGGCGACATGCAACAGAATCTTAAGTAATATCATCGAACTCGTGGTGTGATAGACTTTTGGCTGAATTTCTAGGAAGTAGAAATGGTGGGTATGCTAGTAGCAAAATTGATTTCTATAATAAGATAAGTATCATGACGTAATGACAGATGCACCTAGAAATAAAGTCAAAATATGAATTTACTTGCCAATTACTGAAAGGTTGACTCGGGAAAGCATTCCGTTCATTGGAATGAGTGTGCCTTAGCATTGAGTAGGGAGAGTAGGGAGCCATAGGCAGACCTGTAGGCCTACCATGAACTCTTATTGCGACTCAATTGAAGACGTAAACGACGATCGCGAACCGCTTTCTTTTCGTAGCATGAAGTGTGAATTGCATTGGGGTCGTAATGTTTGAAAAGGATAACGTTACATGAACTATAGATAACTCTGTCTCTTTTACTCACATGTTCTTAAGACGAATTCCGAACGCTCATTCGGCAACGACTTTTAAGACGTCATGGTATGAAAAAGCAAAACAACTTCGTTTACATCTTCAATTAAGTCGCAATAAGAGTTCATGGTAGGCCTGCTGTAAAAGAGACTGTCTCACTAAACAATGAAACTCGTATACTTTATTTGTCTATTTACACATAAAAAAAGAGACAGCCCTCTATAGAGATAAACCCTCATTTGCTTTCTCTTTGGCACATATAATACTGGCTTCTCTAAGTATAACTTTATGGCCTTTATACGTCTTCATCCACGTCAACTGTTAAGATATCCTCAATTATGTCGTGTTTATTTAGTTCATTAAAGAAAAATGGAAATTTTGTATGTAGGGTCGGTATAAGCTTCAATTGTACTAAAATTAATCGATAATGGTCGAGCGGTTTAGCCAAGAAAGGGTAAAAGAACAGACGGAAGATGGACAAACTGCTTTGAATTTTTTACTCTACTTAAAAAAAATATATATTTTTAATATTAACCGAAATACAAAACTAGCTATTTTAGCTAGTGTTTAAGGTGATTGTTTCCCAATTAGGTGAATTAAAATGAATGTTTTATAAGTGACTTTGAGTTCAGGTAACAGTTTTACGGCGACTTACTTATACTGCTAACAAAGGTACCATCATGAGTTTAATCATTAAAATACCTGTTGCGTAAAAAAATTAAGAAAAGTATTAACGATTTATCCAAATCGTGAGAAGGGAAGTTTGGTAAAGCAGAATTTTCCTGTACTGATTGCCACTCCAACATCTTCAGGCCGCCAAACCATAGAATCTAATCCAACTTTTATAAAAAGAAACTGAACAGTTTATTTTTGTCGACGACACATAGATATACCTCTCATGGTTACTGGTTCTGTAACTTACTTCTTCCTTGCAATTACTTAAAATTATAATCAATTACTATCGCAGCAAAACACTGAGGAGTTTCGGTTTTTTTTGTTAGGATGAACAAAAGTAATATAATTTTTTTTTAAATACATACACGGGACACTTACACACACAGTAGTCTATCCTCAAAGTAACTTAATACCTGTATTATGGGTGACAACCCACTGGTAGATATAATTTTAAATACAAATACACACCCAGGGTCGAAGGACCAACAAATTATTTATAGAAAATGTTGGCCCTCGTTGGGAATCCAACCCACGACCCGCGGAGCTGAAGGTAGGGACCCACTGCGCCAACAGGCCATTCATAAAAGTCTCTATTGCGATTCGCAATAACTTTAAAAATAAATTTGTTTTTAAATTTAATCAAATTAATTACAAATTTAATTAATTTATTGATACACAATTTTTAACATACTTAAAACAATATTTATCACCTGCACTAAGTCTAAAATTAATTGTGAGGACTACACTTTGAAAACTTTTGCGTAAACGCTTATTACTTTTCCAAAGCTTCCAATCTATTTCCTTATTCCAGTGGTTGACAAGTAAATTTCCTATAATTACAGTCTTAAGAGCAATTTTACAAGTTCTTACTTACAAAAGTTAGGCACAAAGCCTACGCCGATGACCTTCCAAGAAATGGCCTGCACTGGCGTAGTAATCGACCACCCTCGGCGACGATTGTTGGCGTGGAGCTTTGTTAAAGACACTTGACGCCTCTATTTCTTCTTAACAATACAAATTAAGATGTTTTGTAACGTGAATAATTCCTCAGTCATTGCAAGGTTTATTTCTTAGAAAAAAAATTACCTACTTGATTCTTAAAAACTAAATTTACGAAAAGCCCTTTAAACTGTTATCCGTAAGAAGGACATTATAAAACATGCGGCATGTGGACATTTATGCACATAGAAATAGCGGAACAGTAAATTAAGTATAATAAAAATATTATAAGGCCTTAAAAATTAGGTGCATAATTCTGCAAACGAGGTCCTAAGGGGTTAAACACAGTAAAATCAAATCAGCCATCGACTGAAGTTGACCGTCACATACGAGTATCTTGTATTCAGTTGCCGTATTGTTGCGCCCAGTAACTTTCCAGATTGCAGTATTTAAAGTTTGGCGAACAATGTTGCAAATTTAATAAGCACGCCAAATTGGTAGGACAATCGTCACGGACGCGCGGGACCGCGTGCACTGCATGTTAATGTGGTTAGGCTGTCGTCAGTGCCTTTAGCAAGCACTATCTAATCCAAGTGCATCGGTCACTCACAATGTTAACTCCATCGAATTCCTACCACTAAAACCACAAAGACTCACGGACGTTAGCAGAATAAATACATTCTCATTATATTGATATTTTAAAAATATGTAGGCTGGCTATCATTATATTTTTTATATATCACAAACTTGAACCGACGAAAAGAAAAGCAGCATAGGTGACGTCAAGTTGCCTTCGAATTAACTTTTCACGGTCTCCCGGGTGCCGAGAGGGACATCGAACGCGCCTCGGATATTAGACAAGTGAACCTTATTGGATAGAGAAACGATTAAAGAGTAAGAGAGGAGTCCAACACAGCTACAAATAGGAAGGGACAGCGAGGAGCCCTCCTACATTCTACACACTATCCTATGAATCCTGTGGTAGGTCAGTGTGTTAACCTTTCGCACGACCCACAACGAAGATTGCAGTCACGAATGGTGGTGTGGCAACAAAATATGGGGCATATGTGGCATAGAGTAATCGTATGATTGCTGTTTTACGACATTAAGGACGCTACAATTTTATAAAAACCCCCTACTGACTCCTTAATACACGTATTTGGATAGGTTAGTCAGTTACCAGAGCCTTGTAATTTAACTGGAAAAAAGCGCAGGAAGGCGAGGTTATCATTTCAAATTTCTATAGAAACCGAAAGCATCAACCAAACAACCAAGTACTTTAGAACCAAAGACCTCTAGAAAAAACTTTTTAAAATAAACAAAGATTGCAAAGGAGCCCTTTGTAGCATTTAAATATCAAAGCACTCCTTTATTTCGACGGCAGCATTCAATCAGTGTAGAGGTTACGATTTTGTTACCCCTCTCAAGCTAAACAATTTTATGTACGGTGGAGTAATTTAATTCACATTAGGTCTGACAGGCAATCGTTTAATCCTTTCATTTGCGCTGAATTGAATCGACTGCGCGAGCGCGGTGGCCGATGACTCACGTCGTTAAAAGTCAGCCTCTGCGGTCTACCTTCGTCATATGAAACGATAGTAATAACATTGAAATAGATTACAATGTATCGATCAAATGCCACGACTATCGTTAACTGTATTTTTATAATCGCCTCTTTTAAATTTTCAAATACTGATTTCACATAGTAAAAAATAAACAATGTTGTTTTTAAAAAGGCACATTATGCATGATAATAATTTTCAGCTTGTGAAAGGATTTGAATGTAAATTTGAGATAAAATTGTCTGAAGTATATGATAAAAGGCACGGGTTTTCAAACTTGTACCACGAGTTTAATTATTTATATCAATGTAATTATTTATTTGCAAAATTATAAATCTGAATACGAATACTTATTAATCTTTTTTTTTCTTATTTCTTTGTCTATGTAAGGTCTTAAACTCACTATATTCAATATAGGTTCTAATATATACAATGATAGACTAAACGTGTTGTTACATAAAATCATTTTAAACTAATAAGTAATTCATAGAAACTAACGGACAATGAGATTCAATAATGTATTATTCATTTGTTAATAAAATTCCGACTCACAAACCAGGCACAACTTATGGTTAACATATAACACAGTGAGTACTAATATTCCGATCGTTGATATAAGACCGATATAGAATCAAGATAAGTGATCGGACTTAGAATTAGGGTCGTCCATGCGCGTGTGACGCGCTACCGCACACAGGCACACGGAGCTGTGTATGGAGCGATCGTCTCGCGAACCTCATTCATCACCCCTGATTGATTGCAACTGTCAAAACCGTAATGGCGGCGAGTGGCGGCCATATTTGAAACGATGAATACACCGAAGCCAATATTAATGCACGTTATTGATGAGCAACGGGCAAGTTCACGGTTACTTATTAGATATGTAATTTATTAAAACTTAAACATATCGGTTTATGATCACATAGTTTAAAGTCCAGACCTAGATAAGGCACAGAGGTAAGGTACTATGAACTTCGTACAATATGAATTGCACTATGTAATAGTATCTATAGATTTTAAATATATTTGACAATTACCAGTTATAAGTATAATTATACATTTAACAGCCAACGGGAAAAAATCTAATTTTATGGGTATCTTGAACAACAACAACAACTAAACAACTATAAGAAGAACTACAAAAACTTTATACATACAGTTAGATAATATTATCTTGCTTCTGGTTTGTCAGATTAACGAGCAACTCAAAGTATAATTCGAAAAATGAATTAGTTTCGCTCAAGAAACTGTGTTACCGCTTCAAACTATGACTTGCTAATATTTAATATTCCCTCTCCAAACATATCTATTCGGAAAACTTCATAAATTCAGGAAGTCATATACAAAAGATAATAGTTTTGTCATATATATAAATGTACCTAATATATTTACTTAATTTGCAATATCCTACCATTATACCAGCTCGATAAAATATGATTTAACACGTCGTTCCATGCAGAGTTCCTCGTTACATGTTCCTCGTGACTTTTACCTTCCATAAATGTGTGCACGATGAATTGCTAATATCAATTAAATATGCAATCAAACATAATTCCGCGATTTCCAGGCTTCTGACCATGCGATTCATTATTCATAGTATAAACTTTGATGATATTATTATTCTGCTTATTTAATATATACTTCTAGCGTAGCTGTGGCTCAATCTTGTTTCAAACAAAAATGCGTCGATCGCCACCAAACTTTACAGTATTATCTGCTGGGTCAGACTAAAGATTTGAAAATTTCTGAGCTGAAAATTTCAATAAAATCATTTCCGCTGTTTCGGGGTCTATAAGAAACATACATACTTATATACTTTCTCCTTTATACATAATGATTATCATTACATTTACATTAAAGATAATACTATAAAATATAACCGATTAGTAGCAATGAGTAACAAGACCTGAGCACTTTTCGTATATGCGAAATTAAAGAAATTCAAAAGTGCTTTTAACATAAAAATTCCGTCAGGTTTTCCACTGATTTCCACGCGGACGAAGCCGCGTCCATAACTAGTTCACCATATAAATTAAGCAATTCTAATGCCTATTGTGGTTAAACATATAAAAGGACGTGCGACTGGAACGGATATGTCATAAGGATAAAAGGGATACAAAAAACACCGAGAACTAACTCATACCTTGTATAGATATAACAACTTTATTTGACACATGAAAACGTTTCATACATTTACACCAGTTATTATACTAGAGTAGGGAAGCCATACGCAGGCCTGTGAGAAAGTCACAATAAAAAATGAAAAGGAAGATAAAACCAATGCTTCAACTTTGTCTAATCACACATAAAAAAGAGAGACAGAAAAACAGTCTCATTTGCTTTCTCTTTATTGTTATAGGGCACATTTTTTAAGCTGGGCCCCCTACTCTAGTATAATAACTTTATGAAATTTACCCAGACCGATAGCCTCGATAAACAAACAGATAAATGTTAATTTACCACTTTTGTACATCTACTTATTTACATAGATACAAAAAGATTAAAACAAGAGCCAAACGCGATCCGAAAATGAATTTACCAGTACATTCTATCTACTCCAAAAATATTTCTTTTTTTTTATGAGTAAAGAACTACATATTATTTTAATAAATAATATACATAAATCGAAACCAGGACAACATTTATTTACATATACTACGCTACGAGCTTAGTTTATCACATTGAGATTAAAAATCGATATAAATAATATTATTTCGATCGATCGCGAAATAAAAATTTAAAAATAAAAAATATATATATGTATAAAGTTTTATACATAGGTTTATATTACCCTCAAAGTATATACCTGAAAAAAAAAAGAAAATAATTAAACAATTAATATGAGTATTTTGTGATCGAGACTTACTCGATGACAATTATATCATCAACTAAACATCAGTCTAGTAGTGGTCCATTCTCACGGGAGAAACCCTTCGGAGGACGTTCCTCGACGCTAGTATATGTGTGTGTGTGCTTGTGTGTGTGTCACATATATACATACATAAATATAGTATATGTATATATGGTACAATTACACATACTGTCGTCTGTCCCCAAATTAACTCAATAGTAGTGTTATGGGGAGAAAAAAAACTCGTAAATGTGTACATAAATAATTTTAAACAAATTAACCCAAACTCAAGAATTTATTTTTTAATCTATCGGATAGGTCCTCCTTCTAGGTAGGTCTATTGGACCTACTCCGGAGGACTAACTGCCGCAAAAAAAAGGTCATTCGAGCTTCTGAGCTCTGACCTCAGCATTTTTCAGTCATCATCCTCCTGCCCTTATCCCACTAAATGTGGTCGGCACAACATGTTAAAACATTTTTTTTTTTTGTTCCTCTGATGAGTAAGTTCGGAAACTTTATTTGCTTTAATTATTTATTTTTTTTGTTAACGATTTACGTTTTTTACACAGGCTTATTTTAATACTTTTGTAACAGCTATTTTCCTTATCGGCAACAATTTATCTTATGACTATTTTGTCTATTACTACTTTACATTTACTATTTGTTTATAAATATTTTATCTTTTAATTTTACTATTATTCTACTTTTTAGTAAATTATTTCATTTTATTACATTAACCTGCTATTTATTTGTTGCTAGTTGGTAGTTTTTTACCTATAAACATGTTGTCATATGATTAGGCTGCGTATGTTTCGAACCCTGAAACGAATATCACACGGTGGGTCAACTTACCTTAGTCGCCTTCAGGAAGCTTTCGTGCTCTCCCACAGAGCGACGGTATGGAAGCTGAAGATCTCAAAGATGTTTTGTGTTCGTGAATTCTTTCTGTGTATACTCACTTAGCTCAATTCGAAACCCGCGCCAGCTTGTATCGCATACAGCAACTTTTCAGCCAGTCCTTGTTCGGAGTGAATCTCCGGGATCTTCAAGAGGTTCATGCACGTGGACGCGGAAGGAAGCCGGTCCGTCGTACCCGCCGATTGAATACAGAAAGGTGGTTGTAAATCCTGAGAAAATGCGGGACAAAACATTTTTCGTACTTATAATTTGGAAAACAAAAAAAAAACATTTAGTATATTTAACATTTAAGTTTTGTCGTGAACAAAGTCGTGGGTACAACTTGTTTAAAATAAATTTCACAATGTCACACATGCTCTCGACATAATAGACAAAATGGTTTAGCCACAATACGATGACGATAGACCCTAGATAAATCTTCCCAATATTTACATTTCGAAGTACTAATATCCTTTTTGAGATTTTCTTAGAAATTTATAATATTTTTTAAATATTTCTATAAACAGTATGTCAATATCGCCACGGCGCTACACCATAAAAATCACTTCTATATAACATTTACTCAAATATATAACATTTACTCAAACTAAATGTAATTTCGTGAGTATAAGTTCGCGTCAAGAAAGTCTCGCATAAATATCGCGTGAAATAAATCAATTAAATCCACCAAATTATTTGTTTTTATTTACAACGGAAATATACAAGTTATGCCTATATTTAATTACTACACGCTTGCAAAATACAATACCCACGTAGAAAGATCCAAGAATGTCATAATTAAATTTAACGTTGAGATTGTGGTGGTGGGTGTGTGTGCTGCTTTATAGTGTGCGTTGTTGCTAGTGAATTGCGCCTTGGGGTGCATGTGGTGGCTTGTCCTGCATGTATAAGGTGTGTAGATTTTGCCTGCTTCATACACATTGGCTTTGCATGCATTCGCTTAGCCCGTGCGGATTATAGCAAAGTAGTTAGTTCTGTTATATTGCTTGTTAACGTTAATAATTTTTGGGTTATAACCAATAACCGACCTTGAAACCTAATAATGGCGGTCGCGAGCAGCTAGTGACGAACTTGAGCAACTGCAGCCGTTGCTCATCTGTGAAGTTTTCAACCACGCGCCAGAAACACTGCACTGTTGGGTGACCCTCGGAGAAACCTCCTGAAGAAGATTTATTGTGATCAATATTCTAGAACGTGTTTATGCTTAACCCCATCATAACCCCATTCAGTCTATGTTGCCACTTCTCCTATAAATCTATCTAAACATATGCAAAGAGTTTCTTTTACATGGGGTATGGGAGCTATAAGCGAGTGAGTGTCCAAAAAGTAATAAGTCAGGGAAGATAAGACACCCGTATTGATTTTCATCCAATCACACATAAAACTTCGCATAACTATAAAATGTTTACTTCTTATATGCGTAAAAACTGATACACGGACATATTTGCTTTATAATAATATTAAATAATAAATAAATATATGGGACATTTACACACACGGTCGTCCATCCCCAAAGTAACTTAATACTTGTGTTATGGGTGAGAGACAACTGGTAAATATATACATATATAGTTTTAAATACATACTCAAATACATATATACACCCAGACTCGAAGAACCAACAAATTCTAAATAGAAAACGTTGGTTGTCGTCGGGAATCGAACCCGCGACCCACGGAGCCGAAGACAGGGTCACTGCCAACTGCGCCAGCGGGCCAGTCAGCTTTATACATTACAAAGATCTAGAATACAATTGTTTGGTATAAAAAGCAGTATAATTTAATGAGATCGTTTGTACTTCATATTCTTATAAGAATTTTTTAAGAATTAGTTTTTTAAGAATTTTAAGAAATAGAAAATTAATTTTAAGAATTTTATAAGAATTAGATTTTATTCATTATGTGCCTTATAATATATATCTTATAGAATGCACTTACCACCGTACTGAGTGTGTCTCCGAAGATCCTCCAGATCAATAGGCACTTCCGCTCCCGATATTAACAACTGTAGCTCCCTGCAGGAAAACATTCTTAACCACTCTGCGTTTACCACCGAAGTAAGACCACGTTTGAATGCATTACACTGTGCTCTTATTTGTCTGTGAAAAAATATAGCGAATAAAATAAACTGAGAATCTTCATAGTTTTAATTCAAATTCAAATTCAAATTCAAAATATTCTTTATTCAAGTAAACTTGTAAACAAGTGCTTTTGAATCGTCAACATCTACTGCTGGTTCGGAAAGCTGTTCCTACTGAGAAGAACCAGCAAGAAACTCGGCGGTTGCTCTTTTCCAACAATAGTTCTTATCACTAGTTACATATAGTTATAAATGTCTTGTACAGGGTTGAAGAGAAGCTATATCCACGCATTCTTATCTTCCAGGTAATCCTCAATAGTATAATAGGCTTTCTGAATTAGTTTTTTTTTTAATAGTATTTTTAAACTGCTGTAAAGCTAAAGTTAATGTAGATTGTGGAATTTTATTATAGAATCTTATACCCAAACCCACAAACGAATTACGAACTTTTGCAAGGCGCAAAGCAGGAACCGCAAGCTTATGTCGGTTCCTACTTTGTCTATTATACACTGTCCATTATATTAACCATCTTTTGACAGATTGACGATTTACATATTTAGTGATGTCCTAAAGATTCTCGTATGCGATACCATTCCGATTATAGTACCTACTATCATTAATCGAATTACGTACCTAAGTAATTCGATTAATGATAACCTACGTAAACTAATAACAGATATAGAAATCAACATTTTGATTTAATATTGCCTTAGTTTTTTGAAAATAAATGTTAATCCGTGTGTATTTATTATAATCATAAAAAATATATTATACATCAACTGGCAACATCAACAGACCTTCCGCTCGGCCGCCATTTTGACGTGATCTGTCACTCTCAACGAAACGCCCGTGATAGTCACACGCATTTACGTTCGCTGAGTGTTCTCTCGCATCTGTTACACCTTGAGTTAAGTAGCTTTATTCCTCGGAAAAACTTTTGTGAAACTTATATTAATTGATCGTGAAAATGCCGAAAGGACGTGTGTTGAAAGCACAATCGAGACAGTTAGTGTTAAAACTTCATGAGTATTTTGAGCAAGAAAATCAAAATGGCGGACCTCTTATACCTATCACGCAAGTCCGAAACCGTGTTGCAGCCGCGTTGGGGATCAGTCTATCAACTGTGACTAAAATCACTACTGATGCCTACGGCAGGAGCGGCTTGGAGCAAAACAAACCATCTACACCAAAAAGAAAGCGCCGGGCTCATAAGGTGACAGCTGTTGATGACTTTGACGCTGACGCTATTCGTCGTCATGTATATGATTACTACTTGAGAAAAGAAATTCCAACTTTGAGAAAACTTATTGTTTCTTTGAAAAGAAGTGGTCTATTTCATGGTGAAAAATCTTCTTTGGTCAAAGTTTTGAACACAATTGGCTTTTCATATAAAAAGTTAAATAAAAGAAAATTATTAATGGAACGCACAGATATAGCTATAGCACGTTGTGATTTTTTAAGAGAGGCAAAGAAAATACAAGATTGGGCAAATATTGTTTTCACGGATGAAACATGGCTCAACGCTAACCACACACTATCTCGTTTCTGGACTGATGATACTGCTGATTCCACTTCCTCAGTACCAATGGGAAAAGGTGAGCGCCTAATCATTTGCCATGCAGGTACAGCAAAAGGATTTGTACAAGACGCACTGTTGGCATTTAAATCGAAGAAATCAAATGACTACCACGAAGAGATGAATGCAAATGTGTATGAAGAGTGGTTCAAAAAAATGCTCATTTCATTGGAAGAACCATCAATAATTTTTATTGATAATGCGCCCTACCACTCCCGTCAAATTGACAAAATGCCTACACAGGCTAATAAAAAGCATGAAATAATTAATTGGCTTCGGGACAATGGAGAAAATGTGGACGACTCAATGTTAAAAGTTGAATTAATAAAAATATTAAAAACCAAAAAGAGAGCAAAACGCTATGTAATCAATGAAATGGCAGCAGAATATGGCCATACTGTTCTTCGGATTCCTCCATACCACTGCCAGTACAACGCAATAGAACTTATATGGGCACAAGTAAAAGGGCATGCTGCGAGATGCAATACAAGCCCCCCATTCACAGCGAATAAAATGTTGCAATTGCTAAAAAATGCTTGCACCCACGTAACGGCCGAGAACTGGGCAAGTGTGGTGGAAAGAACTAAAAGAGTAATATTCTCTGATTGGGAACGTGATATTGCGTTTGATAATATATTATCTACACAAGAGCTAATAATAACTGCTACTGAAGACTCCTCATCGGAGGAGTCTAGTGTTGATTATCATTCCGACGACTCGTGCTAATAAAATAAATTAAAATATCCTGATTGTTTTATTTGTATTCATGTATTAACTAAGAAGAAAGTAAAACTTTATATAATGTTATTAAATGTCTTTTAATACTCGTAACATCGATTTCTACCGATTATTTTTAATCTGTGGCATAATCGTAGTAACCATTATGTGTGACATCACTAAGTGGGCGGTACCCATCCATAAAGTACAAATATTATTTGTATGATATTTGTACGTAAGCAATACAAAACTTAATGAGCGTGAGCTGTCAAAAGACTAATAATATGATGGACGCAGTATATATACGTCGCCAATCCTTTTATAATTATGTATATTCATATGTACAAAAATTGGTTACAATAATATTCTCGATTATCATAAACATTTAGTATGATTTTGGACAACCATAGTCAGTTCAAAGAAAACTTTTAAGATGATGCCTATGACATGTGTAATATCTTAAATGGAACATAAAAAAATTATAGCTTGAATTTAAGTGTTGTATTTGGAAAAACCTAAAATTAACCTGTTCAGTTTGTAATCAGCAACAAGATGAATATATTCTATCCTATTTTCAGCCGTTACAGGAATGTTTGCACCGCCAGGTTTTAGTTCTTCTATCTGCAACAAATGAAATAAATATCTTACAAGATCATTTAAATGATTTATAGAAGTAGGCGTTACTTTGCGGAATTACATATTACAAGTACTAAACTCTCTTTTAAAACCAATCGCTTCGTAGTTTGTTGTGTAAAAATAAAGATATATTAGATAAGGGTAAAAAATCTGGGGTTTATAAAATAGATTGTCCTGAGTGCAACGGTACATATGTGGGTCAGACTGGCCGAAGTTTTGCGGTTCGATTCCGGGAACATATGGCTGCGTTTAGGAATAATAAACCACAAAATTCTAATTTTGCAAAACATTTGCTAGAAAGCGGTCATAAAGTGCCTAATGACCATTCATTTCATATTCTCCACACTTGTGATAAGGGACTCCGACTCAATACGTTAGAGCAACTTGAGATAATAAAAAATAACAATGGTCACTTAATTAACGAGCAAGAAAATGTATCTAATTCCGTTTTGCTGCATGTGTTCGGAGGGGAGGGTATTGGTGGGAGTTGAACTATTTAAGACGGCTTGTATGGGTAGCGCGGCGCAGTACGATTTGTCGTGGAGCCTATCCTCCTGATGATGCTTCGGTTTCGGGGCGAAACGATCGTCGAGATTGTGGTGGTGGGTGTGTGTGCTGCTTTTGTGTGCGTTGTTGATGGTGAATTGCGCCTTGGGGTGCATGTGGTGGCTTGTCCTGCATGTATAAGGTGCGTAGATTTTGCCTGCTTCATACACATTGGCTTTGCATGCATTCACTTAACCCGTGCGGATTATAGCAAAGTAGTTAGTTCTGTTATATTGCTTGTCTTACAAGATCATTTTCATAGGAAAGCCAAGTCTATGAGCGGTCGATGAAATATGCTACGTATGATAAATAGTTCAAACATAGTAATTATTCGTCAAGATTTGTATTCTAATTTATACTCAGTCTATACTAACATATTTTTGTTTGAGAGTTGAAGAGTTTGTTTGTTTGTTTAATTATTTGAACGCGCTAATCTCAGAAAACACTGGACCGATTTGTAAAATTATTTGAGTGTAAGATAGTCCATTTATCGAGGAAGTCTATAGACTATATAAACTTCAAAAATCATGTACTATAAAATTTGTCCCTAAAAGTTCTAAATAAAAGTTCGCGACATTATATGTCCTGCTTTTAAGGTTAATAAACTTTAAGCATAATTAATAGAAGTATCAAGGTTTACTCAAATAATAAGACTCAGTTATTCAATAAGTATGTTAATGTTATAATCACTTACCCTTTGCTCTCCCAGTTCATCGCTGACGATAGTAAAGTCCAATCCCAAATCTTGGACATCCTCTCTTCCATGGGACTTCAGCATCAGTAGACCGCGGTACAACGCCGGATCCAATGATGCTAGAGCATGAACGTCCGGCTCTCGAGTAGAACACATCTTTGCGAGGAAGAATTCCGCTAGCGGCAACTCCACTAAGAGATTTTCGTATAAAGCCTAAAAGAGATTTAAATAATTTATAGAATTAGGCGTTACTTTGCGGAGATCCATAATACAAAAGTAATAATAAAATTATTTCGCTACAATCCGCGATACAGTAAATAGAAGAGAATCTCTTAGAGATTTAAATATTCGACATCTTCAGAAAAGAAATGCAAACGTTAAAAAAAATTGAAAACGGTATAAACTTAACACGAACTTAATTGTAGACAGTTAAATGTCGACTGATCAACGTAATCACGAACTTAAGGCAGCGTCGTACGTGAGCGATCTGGATGCGAACCTATTGAAGTGGCTTTCGTGACTAAAAATAAGGTACATATTTGGTCTACGGAAGTTTGACAACATTACTGAATATCGTAATAAATTAAACTGGCTGCCAATTAGACTTAAAAGGAATTGTCATATTTTGTCACTACTTTTTAATATACTCTTCAACCCTTGTGCTCCAAAATATCTACGTGAACGCTTTCAATTTTTTCAGAAGTGGTCAGCGTCTAAGATCTACAAATAATCTCTCCCTTGCCTCCCCAGAATGTGTTTCTCAAACGTATCGGCATACGTTTGAGAAACTTCATTCAGAGAAATTTCATTCAATTCATTCATTCACTTCACCAGCTGTTAAACAATGGAATAAACTGCCCGTTTCCTTTCGTAAATTAAAAACAATATCTTCATTTAAACAAAACATTAAAAAAAAATTCTCAGCCGATATTAATATATGATAATAAATATATTTTATTCTATTTATTATTTTATTATATTTATTATATGTACTATAATATTATTTTATTATTTCGTATTACTTTTAATTCTATTTTTGTTTCTTAATTTAAGTTTTCTGTATTTTAAGTTTTATTTTAATTTTAATTTTTTATAGTTAGTTTTAAATTTTTATTAGAACCTTTGTCAAAATTTAAGTGGTTGGCTGGAAGAGATTCCGATTACGGAATAAGCCCGCCATTGCATTAACACATGCAATAAAGAGATTACAAACAAACAAACTAAACGCAAGCGAGGAGCGATGCGGCGCGGCGCGAACTGATGCGAACGCGATCAGTTGGCTCGAAATTTTCGCTCGATTTGGACGCGACAACGCCAAAATTTTAATGAAAATGTTTAATGAATGGTGGAGCGTGCAAGGCGGTATTGGTATAGGACGATTCGCGCGCACATCGGACATAGTTGCCGCGTTGAATTCGCATCGGATCGCTTCGGAATCGCGTTAGCGTTTAGTCGATCACGTAGGACGCTACTTAATTCTCAATACAGCTGTCGTGTGATCTATATAACCACAATAATATATTAACGAACGAAGTACAAATTGATCCCTGCGAAACAAAACCTAAAGAAATACATCAACACAATTTTAAAACCCAAACATCAGTAAAGAAGATGAAGAAAATTTATTTGCTTTGTAATAGTGGTTTGAGTACCTAGAAAACAACAAAATCTGTCATTTTAACAAGCCATAATTGAGACTTCAAAATTATATAAACGTACCTTGCCCAACATTCTCCCAACGAAATAGTAATGCATCGGAAAGTCATCATACAATAAATGCACGCCAGGATTTGGGTATAGCATATTGTCTTTGGTTAGACGAAACAAGCCTCGGTTGGGATCAAATGCTGATCTGCAAATTAGAGTTGTTTTTTTTCTTATAAGTAGTTTTTAGTCGAACCAATTAAACATACACAACACGTGTTCAAGTTCTAGTATACCAAGTATATTAAGATTATCGAAGTGAATTTAGATATGGATGTGAGACCCATATTTTAGGTTAGTTTTCACTTTAATTTCTTCAAACATTTTTGCTAACTCATTCAAAACGTCTGGTATCATATTTTAAAATGAGCAAATATCGCCTTATTCTTAAAATAACTAAGTCAAAGTTATTTTTTTTCCGTCGCGATAACGTCGTGTAAATAAGCTCATGAACAAGTGGCCCGGGTGGGATCGAAACTATACTGGCTAACCCGTTAGAATAAGACGTGAGTATAGCCGTCGTATAATATATACATTAACTAAGTCCAAGTAAATCGTAGTAGTTTTAAGCTATGTGCAATTTTATAACTCGATTTAATAGATACGAAAACAATGAATGGATTATTTGTCCCCAAAATAACTTTTCTGCGATATGTGGGAGATTAATTAGCATTATAAGATCTTGAACGACTCAGTGATATAAAGAAGCCTAAGCATTACATGACTATAAATTGTTAAATATGTTATATTGTTTATGTTATATAAAAATTATGATATGAAACGTGATAACTGACTTTAAAAGTTCCGACAGGAATTCCCGAAATAAACCCCCGCCATCTACTCCAAGTTCTTCCGCGCCTGCTTGATTAATTAATTGAACACGAAGTTTCAGCTTAAGATCGGGTTCTGTAAGAAAATAATAATCTTGAAATATTTTAAAACGTGGTTTCTGTAAGAAAACAATCATCTTAAAGTCATTGTATTATAAAATATAATATGAATGTGACGGCCACTTAATTAGCCACTTCTCGATTAAAATTGCTTGGACCCACCATCATAACCTCTACAAAGCAGAGATAGCCTTTGTCTAACAATTAGATAGTAACAGACGGTTACTTTATACTATTATTTATTTAAGTATCTTAGAATATTACTAGTTTATTTAAATATGGTAGTTAATGCGTACTCACCATTATCAGGGCTGAGTTTATCAAATGCATCCTCGTAAAGATGAGTGCGGCGTACGCTTATAATTATTGAAGGACCCTCATTAAAGTTAGTTATTTCGTACCAGTGTTCATGTTTTTCTCTGCAAATAATATGTTATCGATGAAATTAATTTATAAATTTAGTTATTACTTCGCTCTAAAAATTCACTACATACTTTTTTTGGGATGGTAAAATAATAAATATAAATAAACTAGCTGTGCCAACAACTGCTTCGCCCGCGTGGAATTCAGTGATTTACGAAATTTGAACATAAATATTGTTATTGTGAGTTAACCGTGAGTGATAGAGACATACTATCGCAGACTTTTTTGTAGTATTTTTATATATCTACAATTCTCTAGTACATTACTTTAGCGTATCTCTGCTGGTTTACGCAGCGCACGCGGCTTAGTCTCCCAGCAAGCAAGTTTTAAAACAACTGCGCGATCTCTTCAACACAATTTAAATAATACCTATATATATGTATGTACTATTTACCTAAACCATTCGGAAGTATTGCACTATCTTTTGGTAAAAACCGTACAAAAATCCGTTCAGTAGATTTTGAGTCTATCACCAAAGTAAGTAACTTAATACTTGTGTTAAGGGTGACAGACAACTGGTACATATACTACATATATAATATTAAACACATACTTAAATAGAAATATACACCCAGGCTCGAAGAACCAACAAATTGTTAATAGAAAATGTTGGCCCTCGGCGGGAATCAAACACGCGACCCGCGGAACTGAAGGCAGGGTCACTACCCACTGTGCCAACGGGACAGTCAAAATGAAACGTTATTACTAAATTAGTTACTAAACCATCATCTCCACAAACTTAAAAATAAAAAAGGCTATGACGTGCACCTTATTAGTAGTGCTTGAAATATTATAACTCGTGTTGAGAACGGCACGACGAACGGTATCTCTCTCAATATTGTTACTGTCCTCAACTCTTTAATTGTCAATGGTGGTCCCTCTGTAAATGATGAATGAAATAATTTAAATAATTAATATATATCAATACCTGAAGCTGAAACATTATACCTCTTGAGCAAATTGCGCGCACAGAATGAGCATTAAATTTAATATGGTCAGAATGTAAAGTTACGTCCCCAAAGTCTGATATAAGATATAAGAGTGGAACCAAGTCGTAATCGGAAGCTGCTAGGTCCGAAGAGTAACTTGAATGCGATAGAATTTTTCGGCCTACCTCTGCCTATCCAAAAATTGAACCATTGCTTGTATGATATCTAAAACGAGAAATTAATTTTTGGCCTCCAGAGATGAGACATACTTTAAAAATAGAATAGACATAGTGCCATCACGCTAGCAAAAAGTACTAAATAATTATGGCAATTATATTATTAAGTAAAGTGTATTTAAAGTATGAAAATTTTATATTTTTATTTTATTTTATTTTATTAGACACACAAAACAGTTCACAACATGATTATAAACTAAAATGTATACATATTTATCAAATTTATAATGTAGTTGTTTACCAAAATGTGTGTTCATATACTAAAGAGCGGAATATAAACTTGTTGCAAAGTAAAACTAATTCTAAATTAATGATAAATTAATGCTAAGTGATATAATATAGTAATCTAAATAAATAATTAACTAAAACAAATATAATTATAATTATAAACTATAAACTATTTAACAGCACTACGAGAAGCAACACAACATTTTACAATCCTCTTAAATGATGACTCACGAGAGTCGAAAATGTCTAGTTCCAAAAAGTGAGACGAGAAATCATTATAGACTCTACACATTCTATATTACAGAAACTATAACAGAACTACTTTGCTAAAATCCGCGTGAGTTAAGCGAATGCATGCAAAGCTAATGTGTATGAAGCAGGCAATATTACATGTCCCTTACACATGCAGGACAAGTCACCACATGTATCCCAAGACGCCTCCATCAGCAACAATGCACACAAGCAATACACACAACCACCACCAAAATCTCATTTGACTCAATTCATCTTGACATAAATGAGATTTTACCTGCTTCATACACATTAGCTTTGCATGCATTCGCTTAACCCGCGCGGATTATAGCAAAGTAGTTCTGTTATAGTTTCTATGAACATTTTATTATTTTATTTCATTCTTAAAACAGTCAGAACTTTCCAGTATCTAAAGCATATTATATAAATTAGTATAACACTAATTATGTCAATAATATAATAGTCCTTAAAATTAATATCGCATATAAAAAAAAAGTAGAAATAAATAAATTATTTAATTTATGTTATATATATCGCATATATATAACATAAATTAAATAATTTATACATATAAAGATAGAAGAAAAGTGTTAACCAATAATTTAGATATAATATTTCTATTACCTTGTAACTAAGCCTGTCATTGTTAGATTATAAGCATTATGTAAATTAGATAAGGAAATATTGTGAAGCTCAATAAAAGACGGTGTAAATGTGTTTTTATCCCATAGGCCTTAAGTAAGTAGGAAAGTCTAGCTATAGGCGGGAGTCCCACCCGCAGGAACGAATGAGATGAATGATAGATAGAACAAGTATGCTGAATAAAAGTGTGAAAACATGCAAGAACTAGTATGAATGAGATAAGAAACACTCTGTAAATATAGGCTCCGATTAAGTTGGAGGTAGCAGAATAAAAAAAAAAAAGCAATATAACAGAACTAACTACTTTGCTATAATCCACACGGGTTAAGTGAATGCATGCAAAGCCAATGTGTATGAAGCAGGCAAAATCTACGTACCTTATACATGCAGGACAAGCCACCACATGCACCAGCAAGTCACCAGCAACAACGCACACAAAAGCAGCACACACACCCACCACCACAATCTCGACGATCGTTTCGCCCCGAAACCGAAGCATCATCAGGAGGTTAGGCTCCACGACAACGATCCGACAATAAGCTCCACTTCAAGACAATAGGCTCCACTGACGAAACGATCGTAATGCATTACGATTTTTGTCGATTGCGCCTTGGGGTGCATGTGGTGGCTTGTCCTGCATGTATAAGGTACGTAGATTTTGCCTGCTTCATACACATTGGCTTTGCATGCATTCACTTAACCCGTGCGGATTATAGCAAAGTAGTTAGTTCTGTTATATTGCTTGTAATATGGAATTCCGCAAAGTAACGCCTGCTTCTATAAATCATTTAAAAAAAAAACAAAAAAAACAAACAAAAAAACAAAAAAAAACTTTCCGGTAGACCTATTATTTACCTTGGTCAGACTGCGCCAGTCTAGGTACATAAGCGCGATAGGGGCGGGCGGCGCGGGGGGCGCGTGCGGCCGTGAGGGCTGCTTCCGCCCCTTCACTAGGAATGGCCGCCCCAGACGCGGTCCACGCAGAGTTCGATCCACTCGAGCCCATCGCACAGAATTGCAGGCGTGCGTCGCGGGCATACAGTGCGCGTAATAGCTGCGTGCACACCTTAAAATAACAATTTCGTGCAACAACAAACGTAGAGTTTGGCGTTTTTATTTTAAATATATATAGGACACACACGGTCGTCCGTCCCCAAAGTAATTGAATATAGTACCCAGCATCAAATAATGCACATCGATATATAAGTAATATATAAGTAAATACTGTGTATAAATTTAAGTACTGTATATATGTATGTATCCATTATCATGTATAAATATTTAAATATGTATTAGTGTATAATTATTATAATATGTATTAGTGTGTAAATATTCTTATGTATTTACGTTTATTAATACTTTGTGCACCGTCCTATATACTCATAGTTTTAGTCTCTCTTAAGACAGGTTGCCTGTAAGAGATTGGTATTAGTGATAATTTTTAAGATTTTTGTAAATTTGTTTTTGTTTCTTTTTTTTAGTTGTGCAATAAAGTATTTTATTATTATTATCGATGTTTAGAACGAAACAGTTGGTCAGTTCGGTTTCGTAGAGCGCTGTCACTGTCACTCAGTTAGTATGTGACGTTTCACACGGGTTCGTCAGTCTGTGCGTCAGAGACAATGGTCTATGAAGCAGAATCTAACCGATTTTCTCTCTCTAAGCCTCGATGTGCATTATTTATTTCCGGGTACTTTACTTGTGTTATGAGTGACGGACAAATGGTAGATATACTCCATATATAATTTTAAATACATACTTAAATACAAATATACACCCAGGCTCGAAGAACCAACAAACTGTTTATAGAAAATGTTTGGCCTCGGCGGGAATCGAACCCGCGACCCGCGGAGCTAAAGGCAGGGTAACAACCCATTGCGCCAACGAGCCAGTCAATTTATTAAAACTATCACGATTAATATTCATAGTTAATGTATAGAAATGTATAGACTATACTCACGTCTTATTCAATCGGGTGAGGCAGACTAATTTCAGGCCCACACGGGGCCCTTATTCGATGTTATCGCAGCGTTATAGTTAATAGCTTAATTATGTGTTTTCGACCATTGGCGCAGGTGGCAATGTCCCTGCCCTTACCGCTGGTCACGGATTTGATTACTGTCGAAGGCCTACACTTTTATAGAAAGTTTGTTGATTCTTCTAGTTTGGGCGAGTTTTAGTATTTATTTCAAATTATATAACTATATATTTACCAGTTGTCTGTCACCACTCACAGTCATAACTCAAGTATTAACTTACTTGGGGGGACAGACAACCATGTGTTCTATATATATTTATTACTAAGTAGTATGCAAAGGAATGGCATGTTACTATGCAAATGCTTGACAGAGAACTATCTCTCTGGAGAGAGATTTAAGCTTACCTACCCCGATGCTCTGGATATATTTTCAATCTATTATTAGAATTACGTTATTTCATGAAAAACTTAATAATTAAAAAATCTTACCTTAAATAAATGTGCCCATGCAGGAGTTTGACTCTTTTCAGGCAAGTCAAGCTGATAATTACCAACAGCATCCTTGTATCCAATAACAGAAGGTCTGCACTCTGGATAAGCAAGTTCTACCAAACCAAGACAGACTTGCTTAAGAGTTCGGCATAGTCCACCCAGTTCAGAGAAGTCGAATGCATGGACTCGTCCTGAGACTGAACCTGATGAACTTGATACTGTAAATAAAAATATTTGAATAAAATACGTGGATTTTTTTCCTGAAATATTATATTTAATCACGTGGTTTATGCTGAAGTACAACATCTTGAAGAAACATGAATTTTGGAGACATTTCTGTATATATATTCTTGGCGATAATATTAAATGTGTCAACCTACATTGAATACCAGCATAATGGGTCTAAGCCCTAATATTACGCTTAGTACGCTTAGCATTACGATTTAATAATGATACGAACATGCGAAAAGAGTTCGTAATGCATATGTCACAGAGTTCAAAATTAGAAGGGGGCAGTTTACGAACATTCAAAAACAGTTTGTAAACTTAATGTAATAGAAAAGTAATAATAAGATTATGGATAAGGATATGGATTATGGATATTATGGATCTCCGCAAAGTAACGCCTAATTCTATAAATTATTTATGTAATAGATTTCAAATACGCTCATGTACTCGAACATTCATGTTGTTTACGAATCATGTTCTGCATCACCGCTACGACTCGCAAACAGTCGCGAACTTTGTGGAAATCGATTCGTTCGATATATAAGTGGTAACGTGTCGCGCGCCTCGACGTTCAGTCTGCGTTTGGCGATCAAAAGCGTATTAAGAAAACAGAAGTGAAAGATTTGTGACATTGGCTTTAATATTGGACAATGAACTACATAGTGACTGAAGAACTAATTTTGTAGTAAAGAGCTGAATAAAGTTTTTTTAAAGAGTCCCTAGGTATTTTAATACAAATCCACGAACCCCTGTAACCCCTGAACTAATAGAAAAAAATATCTCTTTCTTAAGTAAAAAAAAGGGCAAGATATACTTTTACTATATTTACTTAAGAACATTCGCAACATTACAGTTTAATAAATATTCTTATCATTCTTCATCATATATACACTAAAAATTTTAACCACATTTGTGCGAAACTATGAATATCATTAATAAAGCTTCGATTTGATTTTTGGTTATTTAAGTTGATTGGTATGATTCTTATTTTTTCAATCTTTAAGAAAATAAAAAATATCGAATTAGTGATATGGAATTTTATAAAAAAAATGTTTAAAAGTTATTAACTTTAAATACTGTTGTTGTTGTATATCTTTATCGTCCACAATTTTACAAACAATGATTATATGGTAGAAAAAAAAGAAAAAAACTATATATTTTAAACAAAAAGCTGTAAAAGCTGTACTGTAACTTACTGCTCATTTTTTCATCTTCTGCTGTGCCCCTAAAGAACTCCGTATCATGCAGTGTACCAATCAGCAAAGAGAACAGTGCGCAGAACACTGCCAAAGGAGCCAAAAGTTTATGGACCCCGATAACAGATGTGTCGGCTCCCATGCCGCGAGAAAGTGCAGATAGCAGGGGTGTGGTCGAGCCTCCGAATAAGGATTCATAGCTCATATTGCTTAGCCATTGCCAGAGATCTCGAAGGAAGATTGGTTTAAACGCTAAAGTGTAAAGTAATCTGCAAAATAAGCTTTTATAAGATACTAATATTACAAATGCAAAATTCTGTTTTTCTGTATATTAAGTTCACAGTTAATCTGCGGAAGCAATATTGATAAAATTTGACACAATTGAATGTAGTATTAATAAATTATACTGAGTTAAAATATAGTATTAAAAAGTTCCGATTTTTCTTCGGAAATAGAGAATAAAATTACAGACCCCTTACCTTGTAGTGGTATTATAGATAATTTTGTTCTTAGAATATTGTAAAACTCTTAATGAATTTTGATACCTATTCGTGTATAGGGATGTAACTAGAGTGCATTATCGAAATTAGTATGTGTATATAAAAACTTTTTCATTACATACATTTATTTAAAAAACAAGAATGTCCTATTATCTATTTTTGACTGAATACAGTAAATACAAGCAGAGATGAAAGCCTAGAACACCTTTATAGTTTTAGCATATAGTGTTTCGCAACACTAAATTGATAGGCGATACGGTTGGCTGTTATAATGACGACCTTCCACCAGACCATGGACTACCAGACAAGACAATAAACTTTGCAAAATATAAGGCCGCGCCTTACATTTTCAATAACAAGTCTGCACACCAACCTACCAGTAACCGTCAACAGTTTAAACATGTATTGTCATTAGATCAAATCAGATCAAAACCTTTTATTGATAACGTCACATTAAAGTTGGTAACAGTAAAGATAATAATAAAAAAATATACACAAATGTAACGTTACTAATTGGAACACGATTCAGCTTAAGTTGAGGAGTATCTCAAAGTTGGTTTTCGATGGCGACCTTCTTCTTCTTCTTGTTCAACCGATCGACGTCCACTGCTGGACATAGGTCTCCTTAAGGGATCTCCACACCACACGGTCCTGTGCCGCTTGGATCCAGCGGCTCCCCGCGACCTTTTTGAGGTCGTCTGTCCACCTCGTGGGGGGTCTTCCAATGCTGCGTTTACCGGTGCGGGGTCGCCATTCCAGCACCTTAGGACCCCAACGCCCATCGGTTCTACGTACTATGTGCCCCGCCCATTGCCACTTCAGCTTCGCGACACGATGAGCTATGTCGGTAACTCTGGTTCTTCTACGGATCTCCTCATTCCTGATTTGATCACGTAGAGATACATCAAGCATAGCTCGCTCCATAGCTCGCTGAGTGACTCTGAGCTTTCTTATGAGGCCCATAGTCAGCGACCACGTTTCTGCTCCGTAAGTCATAACTGGCAACACGCACTGTTCGAAGACCTTGGTCTTCAGGCACTGAGGTATTTCGGACGAAAAGATCTCGTGCAGCTTCCCAAACGCTGCCCATCCGAGTTGGATTCGGCGACTGACCTCTTTCTCAAAATTGGACCTACCTAACCGGACCGTGTGTCCCAGGTATATATACTCGTCTACAATTTCAAGTACAGAGTTCTCAACGATGACCGGGTGGAGCGGAACAAGTGAGTTTGACATAATTTTCGTCTTGCTCATGTTCATTTTAAGGCCCACCTGTTGAGACACTCTGCTGAGGTCGTCGAGCATTGTGTTAAGGTCCTCCAGAGACTCTGCCATAACGACTATGTCGTCGGCAAACCTAAGGTGAGTGATGTACTCGCCGTTAATGTTGATGCCGTATCCGTTCCAATCCAAAAGCTTAAAGACGTCCTCCAATGCAGCGGTAAATAGCTTCGGGGAGATGACATCTCCCTGTCGCACACCTCGCCGCGTTTGGATTGGTCTCGTAGTTCCGTCTTGGACACGGACAGACATTGTGGCGTTTTCGTACAAACACTTCAACACTTGGACGTACCGGTAGTCGATACGGCATCTCTGGAGTGATCTTAACACAGCCCATGTTTCCACCGAATCAAAGGCTTTCTCATAGTCCACAAACGCCAAGCAAAGTGGCCGGTTATACTCCTCGGTCTTCTGTATAACCTGCCGCAGCGTAAATATGTGGTCTATGGTGCTGTAGCCTTTCCGGAATCCGGCTTGTTCGGGAGGCTGGAAGTCGTCAAACCTACGAGCGAGACGATTCGTAATGACTCTTGAAAACAACTTATAAACCTGATTCAGCAGCGCGATGGGTCTGTAATTCTTCAATGAGGTGTTATCACCCTTCTTGAAGAAAAGAACCACCACGCTCCTGTGCCACGCTTTTGGCGTAGTACCTTCGTGAATAACGGAATTGAACAATCGCTGAAGGACTTTGAGTACTGGTTTTCCACCCGCCTTCAGGAGTTCGGTTGTGATTCCGTCATCACCTGGTGCCTTGTTGTTCTTAAGTTGTTTCAAAGCCATACTAATCTCGTATAGGCTGACGTCCGGGATGTCTTCAGTATAGTGTCGGGTTAGCTTGGCTCTTGGGTCTTTTGCCAAGGTGACAGCAGGCTGTTGTGTTGAGGTGTATAACTGCCCATAGAATCTCTCAACCTCTCTCAAAATCTCAGGTCGAGATGAAATGATACTACCAGTATCGGTCTTCAATCGCGTCAGCTGCCTCTGCCCGATAGACAGATCTTTTGCGAACACTTTTGAGCCCCTGTTACGCTCAATAGTATCTCGAATATATTCGGTATTAAAGTGTCGCAAGTCGCATTTCTGCGCTTTTGAAATCTGTCTATTGATCAGACGGTAGCGTGACGCGTCTACTGAAGACTGTAGTCTCATTTCGTTCCTCTCATCCATGAGCTTGAGAGTCTGGGTCGAGAACTTATTGGTTCTTTTACGGTGTGTCTTATAAAATTTGGACCCCACCGTATGGACAGTTTCCACCAGCCTGTTGTTTAAATCGTCCACAGAAGCGCAGTCCGCTAGGCAATCGAAGCGATTCATCAGCTCGAGTTGGAAGTTTTCGGGGTTTTGGATATGAGTTCGAGTTGGTCGGAGTGTGGACTTCACCAGTCTAGATCTTTCCAGTTGTACGCATATATTCAATGTGCCTCTTACCATACGATGATCACTACCCGTCTTTACGGTGTTAATGACAGAGACATCATTGAATATATGACGCCTGGTCGACATGATGAAGTCGATCTCATTTCTCGTGGAACCGTCGGGACTTATCCAGGTCCATTTACGATGTGGCCGTTTCTTGAAGAAAGAATTCATCATGTAGAGGTCCTCTCTCTCCAAGAAATCGGCTAACATCTGGCCCCTGTGGTTCCGTTGCCCATATCCAAATGGCCCTACTCTTACCTCTGTACCACTTCGATTGCCTAGTTTTGCGTTGAAATCCCCCATCACAACAGTGTAGAAGGTTTTAGAGGCATGTATGGCTCTAGACAAATCCTCATACATGGCCTCTACCTCCTCGTCTGGATGTGCCGATGTCGGTGCGTAAACCTGTATGACCTTCAGCGAATACCGTTTGGTAATTCTGAGTATAAGGAACGCGACCCTGCTCGACACACTCTCGACTTGGACAATGCTGTTGACAAGGGACTTGTGGACGAGAAACCCGACACCACCCTGAGACTGTTGGTCACCCTCCCGGTAGTAAAGCAAGTTGCCGGATTTAAGAATTATCGTGTCCTCCCCCTCTCTTCGGACTTCAGATAATCCTATCACATCCCACCGCAACTTGCTTAACGTTTCTTCCAGCTCGATGATCTTTCCGTCTTCCCTCAAAGTGCGTGCGTTGTATGTTGCCAGGTCAAGTCGTCGGGGTTGGCAGCGGAATCTCTGCCGGAGATTCTTAACACCCCCTTAACATTCTTAACACGATTCTTAACACGATGGCGACCATTGTTCCTTAAATCTAAATCTTAGTATAGACACATTACACTTACCGATACTTATGTAACGCCATCCTATGACTTAAAAGTAAATTGTGGCATATTTTCGACATACTATCAAGGAACTCGTCGCATAAATCACTGTCAGCGATCTGGGAGCATGTTACCATTACACAGCGATCCGGTTCGTTCAATAACTCTATACATTTCGTGAGCAACATTTGCTCCCTTATGGAGGTTATGTTGGGTTCACTATCGCTGTCGCTATCGTCATCGTTATCAGCTGCAGTCTCTTGGCTGTACAGTGAGTCCTCGTATTCATACGTTATCTGCTTATTGCATACGTTTACAGTTAATTTGGCTATTATTTTTATATATTCTAGTACTATTCTGTTTTGTGGCAGTCTTGTATTATCTATTTGGAGTAAACTGTTAGCTGTAACAATTTTAAGTGTCTTCAATATATTATAAAATCTTAACAGAACAATGTTGTTGATTCACAACGTAGTGTTAGTTGAGTTGCTTACTGCTATCTTATATAATTTTAAGTTCATCATCATTCTCCTGCCCTTATCCCACTCTAAGTGGGGTCGGCACAGCATGTTCAAACATGTTGTCATATGATTTGGCTACGTATTTTACGACCGGCCGCCTGCCTGACATCAACTTCCCTTATTCGCCTTTTACGACACCTCGGTAACAAATGAGGGTGGCTATTCTATGCAGCCGGATACCACACGGCATTTACCTTACTCGCCTCTTACGACACCTCGGTAAGAAGGGAGGGTGGTCTATTCTATCCTGCCGGATATCACACGGCATATCTTATATAATTTTAAGTTATGTCTTCTAATTTAAATATTTATGTTATAGGTTTTTCAGATCAAATAATTACATATGACCCAAGATCGACGTAAAAATTAGCCTCTGTCCCTTCAATTTACACCATATAAAAAAGGGGCACAATATTTTATGCCACATAATACAAGATCTGATACTAGGGACTAATGCTTTAAAGTAGTATTAGAGACATGGCGTTGAAATCTTGATTTAAAATATTTTAGACGTAACCCGCCTTACACCTTATTCTTACAAATCTGTCATTTGCAAAATTATGTAACGCCGTTACGAAATATTATTCACACTTTTAGAAATAAAATCAATAAATTATGTTAAAAATTGTATATTTTGAATTGAAATCAAAAATATATTTATTTAAATAGGCTTTATCCAACACTAATGTATCATGAAATGTATGATAAATTATAATGAAGCTACCAATGGATACATAGGTTGTTCGAGGCCCACGAAGAGCCAGCAGTCTGGTACACACAAGCTTGCAATGTTATTTATCCAACGCATAACTAATGGAAATTCAATCCACATTTTACAATCATTTATCTTTTTTCTAAATACCGTCCATACTCATGTATTATTTTATCAAGTTTCCCCCGCGATAACTCCGCATAAAGAGCTCATGAATAAGATTCCCACATAAACTTAAAACTAATCGGGCTCATCCGATAAAATAAGACGTGAGTATAGCCGGTCTCTGTACATTCATTAAGAATACCACTACTGATAGTTTAAATTAAAAAAGCGATAGTTTAAAAAGGAAAAAAAGGTTTTTTTAATAAGTCCACATTTCAAAGTTATTTTGAATTTGTAATGTATGTGATTATGAGGTTCTGTTAAGTAGAGTAGCATAGTTCTCATTTATCTCGGTTTCTATATATAATTATTATTACTTACTGAATTTAGTCGGTTCCAAAGTCAAAATGGAATGCAGTAACCAAGAATCGTTAACCAACCGCCCTGAGCTAAATTTATCCATATATAAACAATGAAGCAACGCCAAAAAGGGAAACTTCCTGCTCGGATCATTTTTTAGTGCTGGCAGCACAAACATCTCCACTGGTTCTGGATATGGATTACAAAGAAACGCTGCAGTGAACTCCGTCATAACGGTGTCGCTGAAATTGGAACATATAAAGAAATATTGGTACATAAAACCAACCATAAACCAACTAAAGCACTAAGTTGAAGTATCTTTCATTCTAAAAGTGCACGCCCCTCCACCATTACAATTACACAATTACATTATTTTAATGCGTGAGAGAAAATATTGACTGTACTATTGTATGTGTGCGCAGCAATTTCAAAGTTGACTCGACTCATTCGCGCACTTAAAGGTCAACTAATGGCTCGACTGGTATAAGTGAGTAAAGACATTGGGGGGGCGTGCACTTTTAGAATGAAAGATCTCTACTCTCAATAATGCACTGTTTTTCCTTTACCCAAAAGAAAAAAGGTATTTGTTTATTCTATATGTTTTTTTTTTATATTGTTTAAGCGTTAATCGTAACAAACGTTAATATTTCTCCAAACTTAACAGACAGAATTTTTAGAATTAGGCGTTACTTTGCGGAGATCCATAATACAAAAGTAATAACAAAATTATTTTGCTATAATCCCCGATAAATTAAAAAGAATATATATGTTATGTATGCTAAATGTATATTGGACTTTTCGGTTTTTTTCATACCCGTATGCAGGATTCGTAAAAACACATGCACAAAACTCTACCACAATACACAAATGAGCTGTGATAGCCCAGCGGTGAGACCGATACCATCGAATAAGGGCCCCGTGTGGGCCCGAAATTAGTCTGCCTCACCTGATTGAATAAGACGTGAGTATAGTCGGTTGTGAGTATAGATCTGTGATAGCCTAACGGTGAGATAGTGTGACTCTTTCGAGGGGAACACGAGTTCGAACCCGGGCAGGCACCAATGAGTTTTTCTATTAAAACTCATTGGTGCCTGCCCGGCACTAATAATGTCTAATTAATAATTGCAATTTATCACACGCTTTTCGGTGAAGGAAAACATCGTGAGGAAACCTGCATATCTCTAGAGAATTCGGGAGATATGTGTAACCTACCAATCCGCATTGGAGTAGCGTGGTAGGTCTTAGCTCCAACCCTTCTCTTCAGAAATGGAGAGAGGAGGCCTATTCCCAGCAGTAGGATTGTAACAGGCTGCTACTTTACTTTACTACTTTTACACACGTTGACTATCACAAATTCAACAATCGTTTCGCCTCGCAATCGAAGCATCATCAGGAGATAGACTCCACAACAAAATCGCAAAGCTTTGCGGGTGTGAAAAACGGATAGTCCACTATACATTTAGCATTATATATAATTTCTATTTACTTTACCGCGGATTATAGCAAAATAATTTTATTACTACTTTTTCATAGACAGACTTTTGCATTTATAATATTAGTTTGGATAGTCGAGTTTGCAACTAAATATAGTACAGTGCGACTCTTTCGAGGGGGGTCACGAGTTCAAACCCTGGGCAGGCACGAATGAGTTTTTTTACTAAAACTTATGTGTCTAATTGATAATCGCAATTCATCACACGTTTTTCGGTGAACGAAAACATCGTGATGAAACCTCTATATACCTAGAGAAATCTGGGGATATGTGTATTAATTCGCATTGGGCAGAGTGGTAGTAGGTCTTAGCTTCACATTTCTGTCCTGAAACGGAGATAGAAGGCTTATGCCCGGCAGCGGGATTGTAACAGGCCGTATTTTATTATATTGTGTAAAAATATTACCTATATTCAGGAACATTAATTTGATTCGTAAGTTGCAGTGGCCTCTGAATAAGATCTAACAACGCACCACAAAGAGGCGTAGGCGGATTCAGACAGGGTCCATATAAGGGTGGTGTTTTCTGACACAATAGTAGACGCAAGTCTTTGAAGTAACCTGAAAAATAAAACATTTAATACTTTTGTATCTATATATACTTATTATAAAACAAAATCCTCAAAAGCTGTATGTGATCGATTTTCGCATAATCTATTAAACCGAAAAAACTCCTGCTAGAAGCTTAAGTCGCGTACGCTGCGTAAACCAACAGAGATACACTCAAGTATTGTACTAGACAATTGTAGATCTACAAAAAATACTACAAAAACTACTATTACTCCGCGACAGCATTTCTCTATCTCATAGTTAACTCACAATTACTACTTTTATGTTCTAAATTTCAATTAAATACACTGATAACCACGCGGGCGAAGTCAAAAGCACAAAAGTTTACAATATATTTGTTGTGATAAAATATTGAAGTACCTAAAAATGTTATTTCAGATACAAATGTGTCCAAATTCTTCATAAATAGAAATAGTATTCATTAAATAATGAAATGATGACGAAGTCATGTCATAAGACCTTTGATATTTAGATAAATAAATTGTTTACAAATTGGCTATCATTGAAATCTTACCTTTTTTTATTAAATATAAAAATGTTGTTCCAATAATATTTACAGCTTCATTAGAAGTCATCAAAGCATCAGCAGATTGTGTAGAAGTAAATACTTCAAACATTCTGAGTGGTACAGCCAATGGTACCTAAAAGTTGTTGCAATTTAGATATATAGAAAATTCTTCATTGCCATCTTAATAAATTCTAATAATAATATGATACATGTACATAAATAAAATAAAATGTGTATATAAAAACTTACAATATAGAATTAAACCTATGATTATTTTATCTTATCTATTTGCAATGACGTATGGAAATCCTTAGTAATGATGGAAGTCTGTGCATTTAATAAGAAGTATTTTGTTATTTTTTCTTCTTTCTATCCAAAACAGTCTCAAGGCTGTAATTAGATATGATGTCCATATTTTGACATTAGAATTAAGCTCATCTTGTGATGAAGGAATACTCTGTATTAATGTATATATATATATATATATATATATACCTTATCATATATCTTTTTTTAAACATTTTTTTAATGTTCTAGCCATGCCTTTATTAAGCGTTGCATTTATGTACCGTAGCAACACAGCTGTTGTTTTTGTGTGATTATGGTAAGGGTGTAAAGGAAAGTCATTCACAATCTGTTTTCGGATTCGGATCGGAACTTTATCTCAGACCAGTACAACATGTACAAAAGTTGTTAAATGTCTGCTAATAGACAAATGGATGTATACCAATTTGTAAATCAGGATTTCATGATGATAATTTGCAACAGCATTATCTCAATTGTTAATTTATACTTCTTCATTAAAAGACAAATATTTAGTCCCAAAAAATATAGTGCTCTTTTAGTTGTAATAAAGTGTGTATGTAAAAATACAAAAGATAAGATATGATTTTTACATCAGATCATACCTACCTTGTTTTCGTCTCTTAACAACCTGAGATGTAAAGCTAAAAGTCGCCGAATTTGTATTGATGAGCCACCACTCTGAAATACTCTTTTCCATTGCTTAAGCAGCAACTGTGATATTGATATCTAAAAAAAATTAATTAAAATCCAAATAAGAACTTATGTTTATATAAAACACTGGTCCTTATTTTTTTATAATAATTTATAATGCATTAATTTATATACATACATTAATACCATTTGATAAATAAGCAATATAGTATAACAAATTAATTTTACTACTGTCTATCTCCTATTGTTAGTAAACACTATGAACACTATGAACAAGTCAATGACTCAATGAAATAGTATAATATTGGAATTGTTGTCCTCCTGACTTCAAAAGTGTCAACTTAAGTGTTACAATACCCCTTAATTATGAAATATATAATTTTCCAGTAACTAAATGAAAAGCGGTAATTTGTATATTATTATTATATTATATTTTTATACTAAGTATATTAATAATTTAACCAACTATCATCAATATTATTACAGCAGTCTAGTAATGAAAGTGTAACAGACAAGACAGTAAGAGAGTCACATTTATATCTATCATTATGAACCTGCAATCTTACTTTAAGCAGTATGGTGGGTCTTACTTTAAACCTTCTCTTCAAAAGTTAGCCACTCAGCCACTGTTGTGCAAATATTTCTCTCTTCTAATACAGGCCTTTATACTACTACCACTATAAATTAATGCATTTAACATTCTCTTTATATTGCATTTTTTAAATATATTTAACAATGTCATATATATAAAAGTAATAATGATATATAATGCCTAATACAAAAATTAATTATGGATGCAAAGTATCACATTATTCCATAAATTAGCCAAATATAGACTTAAAACTATTGAAATTTTTAAAGTATTTCATACCAATCTCGTACAATCCTTTTTATCATCATAAAAAAATAGGATCTTAGCCACAAGCAGTGTTATCAAGTGATGATTGTTAGCATCACATTTACAGAAAATGTTATCAAATTCATCTCTCTCAAATTGCTTGTAATGTTTCCTAGTTAAGTAACTGCGCACATAAGCTTGAATCTTTATAGTACTGTGCAATTGTTTTCTGTGTTCCTAAAAAACAAATAGTTTGATACATCACCAGTAACTACACTATAGTATGTAGAAAAAAAAGACAATATACCCTTATATTGTCTTTTTTTTCTTTTTTTCCTAAAATAAAACTTAAATGTTTTATACTAATGATCTTTTCTTTTAATAATTTATACACTGCATAGTACTGAAAACAATTGTTAATGATTAGGTTTTAGAAATCCTCAGAGTATCTTGATTTCATCAAGGCAGATATCAATCTAAAAACAAGAATCCCTAGATCAAGAAGTTGAGGTAGCTATTTTTTAAGAAAGAATGCACATTTGGGTTTGCGAAACTCCTATCAAGATTATTTGATCCTTATATTAGATAGAAAATAAGATCTAACCTCTCGCTTTTGTCTTTGTTGCTGTAACTGCAATATCAGAGAATCTCTATCAGTCTTTCGCTGAGCGCTGGCACCAGCTAGATTTTGCTGTGGCCTTCGCCTAAAATCCCCCTCAAACGAATACATGTCTAGAACAAAAGTAATGATAAAACAAGAATCAGCTGCATGTTTCCACTTGACAATAAATACGTCACGTTTACTTATTTTAGGATAACTTTTAAGATTTACTCCGTAATTTTCAATAAAACTTACACTCACTCTTAAATATTGGTATTAAACGCAAAAAAAATTATATTATCAATCATTTATTTAATCCAGTTTGTACACATTTATCCTTTAATTTTTTTAAAATATACATCTTTCATACAAAATACAAAATATCAACAGGAAAATTATTAATGACAAACATTTTTCATTGATTCTTGTAAGTAGTCTGTGTCATAATGTATACCATAGATTACTAACTAAAATATACTGTATCTTTGGTCTGTGTTTTTATGCAACTCACAGAAGAACAATCTCAATGTGTCTTTAAGAATAAGATAACAGACTAATTAAAAATATTTTTTGAAACTAATGTTTCATTTGAATTTTGATGAATAGGTATACCTAAGCCATAAAATATAATAAAAATGTAGTAACTAAAAAACAGATGAAAATTATAAAATATCATTAAAACAGCGCAGCAAGTCCGGCATCTCTAAGAAAAAGAAAAAACAGAACAGAAAAACAAAACTGAACTGAAAGGACCTTTAAATTAAAGGTAGGTATTTATTGGCAATTTTGTGCAAATATAAATAAATAAAAATGAGTGACTTTTGCTGCTGGTATGTGTTTGGTATGTTTTTCGTCTACTCCCGTATATTATATTTCTGGCGACACTGTCTATGACTCACGGTCACGTGACCGTATTAGCTTGGGTTTACAAGTTGAGAGGAAACTGTTTTCGACGCTTGCTTATGAAAGCTGGCTTGTGTTTGTAATAAATTGTGTTGTTAATATTTAGTGTAACTGAAAAACTCTTTAAAAATGTCATCCAAGTCAAAAAAGAGTGTGACATCATCTACTAATATTAGTGTTGTGTCATCAGTTCAAAATCCGCAACAATCTAGCACTCCTGTTGGCAGCCGCCCTTCTAGTTCTGCCGGCCGGCCAAACAGCCCTTTGAGTCCAACTAGACACACTCGGCTCCAGGAAAAAGATGCATTACAAAATCTCAATGATCGTCTTGCTGCCTATATTGATAAAGTTCGTCAACTCGAAAGTGAGAATTCGGGTTTGCGTCGTGAAATTCAAACCACACAGGAGGTAATCACACGCGAGGTCTCGAGTATAAAGGGCATGTACGAGCATGAACTTCAGGATGCTAGAAAACTTCTAGATGACACTTCCAGGGAGAAAGCAAAATTGGAAATTGATTTGAAGAGATTATATGAGGAAAACGATGACCTTAAGAAACGGTAAGACTGCTAATTCTAATGTAAAAAAAAATGTTTATTTTATTTAGTTGTAGTACCAAACGTATACTTAACGTAATCTGTTAATATATTCCGGCTAACCTTACCATGTTTACGTCATCGGCGGCGTTTTGAATTGGGCTTGGGACGACGGGCGCGCGCGACCTCGCCTTTACGACATCGTGACATCATACCTCAATATAACTATCCAACCACATACAGTCCTAACACTAAATATAACACATACCACACTTATTATAATGTTACATTTTGTCTATTAAACACTTAAATCTGTGTCATTAGTTTTGTTTGTAAACAAATTGTTAACTTACTTGATCTTAATGTTATTAAATGGAAATTATAGAATAGTGGTTGTGAAGATATGGAAATTCATTGATATCATGCTATTTTAGCATTAGATTTGTCTAAATTTGATTTGATAGATTTGTTAAGATTAATTTTGATAATTAATTTTTCGAGAAGAATTAACACAGAATATTGAAAACATATATCATAAATGTACTTTATAGATGTCTGTTTTATGAAAATCATGCAATACATTTTGTAGCTATAAAACCATATAAAGGAGGGTGCCAGAATTGGGTCTAATTGTTACAGAAACCCCACATACATCAAAAAATTCATAGTTTTTTTCGGTAAATATTACTATAAATATAATAAACTTTCAATGGGAGTATGTTAGAAAACTTATTTAATAATGATATTTATAATGGTATTAAAGTAGTTAATTCCTTAAATAGAACATATCGTTGTCAACTTGTTCCTTTTTTTTACATGTTGCCAATGCTGTAGACTAGTAACTTAATATACGCTGCACTTATGAATGTGTTTTCTCGAAATGTTTGTTTTTCTGATGACATAAGAATGAATTATCAACTTTTCCTTCAATGATGATAGCTTATTGTTATATTTTTTATCACAAATCCTATCATTTTTATTTTTTTATGATATTTAGCATGTACTTATAGTTGTCCATAACCTCAGAATATAACTCTTATTTTATAGTTCCCCCATAGAAATTAAATAAAATAATAACAACACAAAAATTAATATTGTAATGTCTGGGCCCAAAGATGTAAAATTCTGGCACTATCCTTTAATAATGTTGTTAGACCCTAAAAAATATTCATGAAATAATGACTGCACTTATTTGTTGATGTAAAAACATACTGTGCTAAGAAAAACGTTTTTTTGAGTCATCCCACTATGACAACTGATATTCGATAACAGGATACATTACAAGAATATTTTCCTAATATCTATTGCAAAAAGGACTGTTGTAGATTCGTCATCATCATCATTCTCCTGCCCTTATCCCACTATATGTGGGTATATTGTAGATTCTAGTGTTAAATATTTTTATATGTATGATACAGAATAGATAACAAATAAGGAGTTAATAAATAATAGCCATTTGAAATAAATAATAAGCTTGATTATTCTATAAAGTTATAAGTAATCTGCATAAATTATTGATTATATCGCACACTTACTATTAAAGTGTCAGATCTAAAATGTTTTATGGCAAATAGCAATAAAGCATAGCATAGCGCCTACAAAATTCAAAAGTATTAAAGAGACTCATGGAATCAACTTTGGAAAGAAAGAAAACAATGGCTTTTTTAATAGTTTTTGGTATGTTGTTATAGATAGCATTGAAATAAGGATTACTATGTATTTAAATATATGAAGCTTAATTTTGAATTTGGTCAGTTTAATACTAAGTGTGTTATATACTACAATATTTATGTATGATGATACCCACAAAAAATTATTTAGAAAATACTCAGTTTGAAAGAAACCTCATTCTAAATTTATTCATGTCAAGGTGCTTGTGCTACTTTCTAGTGTCTGTTTTCTTTACATATCTATTTCAATATAAGTACTTTAAATAAAACAAGCAATAATTTATAGCTCATGGTGTGCTGAAGTAGCACTACTTAAAAAACACATGTTTTGGATTAGGAATAGGTGTAAATGTAAATATACACATACTTTTTAGCAGTAATACTGGTAGAAATCATAATTCAATATTCGGCAGTTTGTTTATAAAATAAAAAAATATATAAATATATGAGACACTCACACGATTGTTCTGTCCCCAAAGTTAGTAACTTTTCTGTTATGGGACAACTGCTAGATATACTGCATATTATAATTTTAAATACATACAAGCAAGTTTATGCAAACTAAAGCAATTTTTATGCATTTTCTGTAGCGATGAAAACTTTAAACCCATTTATCTCATAACAAGATTTTGTGAGATGTCAGAGTTATTATAACTATTTTTGGAGCATTATATTTCATAAAACTGTTAATGTTTCATGAAAATTTTTTTTATGAGATGTCAAGTTGGAAATTTTTTTCATAACATGATCAATATCAGTAGGCATCAAAATTATTCCACAATTGATATATTTTCATTAAATACAAAATGCCTGAAAATGAAGCTTAATTCAATATATAGGTAGAGCTGTAGCAGTGTGGTGAGTAATTGGAAATCAATACATTGGATATATCTTGGATTGGATTTTCGGTTTAATTTAAGGAAAGAGTGGAGATATATATGCGAATATTTTCAATTGGTTTGTGTATCTTTTTTTTATAGGCAACTAAGGGTACTGAATTATTGTGTTAGTCACCAAATTGCCTTGATGTAGTTGTTGACCCTGTATGCCGCGTCATAGACTGACATTGCGCACCGGCCCTACGCCCACAGCATAAATACTGAATTGTGATTCAATAAACTTATATTGTTCAGTATTATAAAATAAAAATATTATACTAAAACGACAAAGACTACTGATAAAAAAAGCAATAGATAAATCCCTAACTGTTTTGATATGTAACTTAAAATTTATGGCGATCTTTAAGTTGAGCTTATTTTAATTGATATATTGCTAAATATTGGATATTAGTAATACAAATTAGTAAAACGTTTTATTTAAGAGAAAAAATTGTTTAAAATTTTAACATATATTTCATTAGATAGACCTTCTAATCTAATCTAATCTAAGGTAGGGGACGCCTGTCGGTACAGGGCGGGTGGTCAGCTCCAATTCTGGACTATTCCACCCATTTCCCCTCATGTTGGGACAAGGGTCTCACTGTTGTCCCGACAGTGTCACCTGCTCAAACCTACCAGTTGCTCTTACAAACCTTATGATATCCCTGAAGGGGATATTTGTTAGGTCTTCTTCTTCAATTTCATCCTTACCTAGTATCTCCCATCTTACCAGCGAGTACATAGGGCACTCAGCCATAAGGTGGAGACTCGTTTCTTCTTCTCCACACTCTGGGCACGCTGCATCTTCTTTTATTCTCATTATTGACAGGTGTCTGTTTAACAGGCAGTGCCCCGTAGTAATGCCTGTTATGATTGCCACATTTTCCCTGTTGTGAGACATTAGCTGTTTTGTTTTCTTAATGTCGAAAGATTTGAGAAACAGCTTTGATTGTCGGAACGTTGTGTTTCTCCATCTTTTACTCGATTCTATTTCTATTCTTTTATCTATAACGCGCTTTATTATCGTGTTTCCAATTGGGAGGAAAGGTTCTGGGCCAACAAATGTTTGACTCGCTCCTTTTCTTGCCAATTCGTCGGCTTTTTCATTCCCTGCATGCCCATGGTGTCCTGGGACCCATGCAATCGTTACTTCTCCAATTTCAGCTAGTCCGTTTAGTTCTTGTTTGCATTCCTTTACGATAGCTGAAGTTGTTTCTATACGGTCAAGTGCTTTTAATGCGGCTTGACTGTCGCTATAGATGACTATATTGTGTACTGGTGCCGTTAGTGTTTCTTTCAATTTCCTGGCGCACTCCATGATAGCCATCATTTCGGCCTGGAAAACGCTTGTATATTTACCCAGATTTATAACCTGGTGTAAATTTGGCAAGGTGCTGTAAACAATGCCAGCTCCTGCCAGCTTCGTGGATTCACGTCTAGATCCGTCCGTATAGCAGATGGTTTGACGGTTGTTACTATCATTTACTTCCCAGTCTTCCTTGACTCCTATGTGTATTCTATATTTCTTATCGAAGATTTTCTGTTTCTTGATCAGGTCACTTCTCTTGACGACCATCGACAGATTATCTCCGTAGATCTTCTCTATTTCAGTATGACCTTTATCCATAAAGTTTCCCTTCCACTGATGGAATACTTTCATCTTATACCATTGTTCTATTGCTTTCCTTTTGGCTGCTAGATCCAGAGGATATAATCCTAACAAAACCTCTAGGGCAGCGGAAGGGGTAGTTCGCACTGCACCTGTGATCATTAGTGTTGCTATCCTCTGTACCTTTGTTAAGTCTTTACTATTGACTCCGATCTTGGCTCTATGCCACCAAATCGAAGCGCCATAGAGTATTCTGGGTAATATAATAGCCGTATAAATCCATTTAATTATTTTAGGCTTCATACCCCAGGTCCTTTCTACTGCTCTTCTACATTGCATAAGCGCTATTTTTGCTTTATTGCATTGTTCTTTAATGTGAGTTCTAAACCTAAGGGTTTTATCCAGTGTGATCCCTAGGTACTTTATTTCTTTCAACAACTGAATCTCGACTCCGTTTATATTGAGTGGATTGAAGTTCGCTATTTTCTTTTTGTTAGTAAAGAGAACTAGTTTGGTTTTCATAGGATTTAGGTTTAGTCCCCTTTCCTGACACCATCTTAATGTTATTTTATGCTATTACTCATAATGTTCCTTATAGTGCTCAGGTCTCTCCCGGTTACTAAGAGGATACCGTCTTCTGAGTATGCTTGCATGTAAGTCTTCATTTCATTAATTTCCCTAACTAATGAATCTAGAAGGAGACACCATAAAAGAGGTGAAAGACATCCTCCTTGGGGAAAGCCTCTGGTTGATTTTATTATGTGTGTTACTCCGCTTAACTCCACCGAGATAGAGCGATGCTCTAGCATGTTCATTATCCAGCGGCCTACTTCATCAGATATACCTTCTCTACAAATAGAGTTTCTAATAGCATTACGATTTGCTTTGTCAAAAGCACCTTCTATGTCAAAGAAGCAACCCAATGCAAGCTCTTTATTGCTTGAAGTTCTTTCTATTCTTACCACTAGATTATGGAGAGCTGTCTCTGTTGACTTGCCCCCCATATATGCATGTTGATTTTCATGTAGTGGTAGATTACTTAGTTCTATATTAGTTCTTATATGGGTGTCCATCACTTTTTCCAAAGATAGACCTTACTACAAAAGAATTGAAATATAGCACTAATATAATATTCGATTTACACAACTTAAATGTTAATTGTTTAATATTGTGTATAGTACCCGGCATTAAATAATGCACATCGATGTTTAGAACGAAACAAGCGGGCAGTTCGGTTTCGTAGAGCGCTGTCATTGTCACTCAGTTAGTATGTGACGTTTCACACGGGTTCGTCACTCTGTGCGACAGAGACGATGCTCTATGAAGCAGAATCTAAGCGATTTTCTCTCTGTAAGTCTCGATGTGCATTATTTATTGCCGTGTACAATACATCATTACGTCAGGTTGAAAAGTCAGTGTTAATTTTTAAAAAAATCAATTTTAGCATCCTTTTTATAATTTATGAAACTGAACTAGGATTACTCTTATTATAACTATATTGTTATTTTTTTATATATTGACTAACCTGTTGCCTCGGCTTCGCACGTGTAATAATATATCCTATTACCCGTACTTGTGTTACACGTCCTAGCAGTGATGCGCAAAGTGCGGCTCGCGGGCCAACTCAAGCCCGCGAAATCATTTAGTCCGGCCCGCTAGGAGTTCATCGACATGTATAGTATATAGTTACACTGTAATAACGTTTTGACACATGCATTTTTTTATAATTCTGGGCCTCCACTAGAATCTCTAACTTTGTGGCCTCGATTAAAAAAGTTTGCCCACCACTGCGTCGGGGTATTTATTACCTGTTTGAATATCAATATAACATATGTGACACCTGTTAGATGTATTTAATTTTTGCACACGTTCGTTTCATTTTTCTAATCTCATTAAACCTATGTACTCTGTAAGTTCTCCTAATGTTTAGCATGAAATGCTTAAAGTAAATAACCCTTAAGTTAATGAAGATTAGTACTGTACCTATTAATGAGCTTTCCAATTCACGCATTTCACCACACAGTTTTCTCAAAAGTTATAGTAAGGTAGCCTCAAAAGAATGGAACATAGCAACGCATATATGTCTAAAGACATATAAAAGAAGAATAAAACCACCATACATTGTATTACATCTCAAGTCGATTTAGCAGGCTTGGTAATGAAAGCTTCAGACAGCTTGACTTTTTTATTATTTTACACAATCGTCATTTAGTAACCAATTTTTACAAAACCTGAACAAACTATATCTAACATCTTAAACTTCCTTTTGAATTACCAAAATTTATTGGAAGCAACCCCGTTTTTTTCAAATTTCAAAAATGTCCGCACTTTAGATGGTACTATCTTCGCCAAATGTTGCATTGTTAGATATCGATCCAACAATGCAACATTTATACGACATATCGATCTATACTTATTATAAAACAAAGTCCCCAAAAACTGTCTGTATGTCATCGACTTTCTCAAAATCTTCTGAGCGGATTTTTGTAGGGCTTTTACTAGAAGAGCGTACAATTCTTCTGGAAGGATTAGGTTAACAGTAAGCTATGGTTTTATATAAATTGTGTTGGAAAGGTCGCTCAATTGTTAAAAATTAAAAACTCGCCTTCTGCGAGCTTTAATCGCGTGCTCCGCATAAACCAATCAATTAATGTACTCTATATAAATACTACAAAAAACTCCTCGACGGCATTTTTCTATTTCTTATGGTTAATTCAGAATAACTACTTTTATGTTTTATCCAAATCGCTGGCATTGCTAGTTTATTATAATTAATTGTTCAAATTAGATTTATAATGCGGCAGTTGGTTACTCCTATCTTCTTGCTGAGATATTATAAATTCATGTGCTTTAATTCGATAATCCATAGTTACAAGTGTGAATGTGATGGCTAATCTGCCAATGACGTAATCAAGTAAATATAACCGCGAACACTGACTTACCAATTCACCTTCGCAAAATGAGACTAGTATTTTTAAAATTGCGTACCATCTCACATTAATTCCATTAATACTGCAATTACTATTGCTTTTTTGTGCTAGCGATTACTCTATGAACGTAACTTTGTATAACAGATTTTTAGCTTGTTTTTCATTTACTTGTAAGCCAAGAAACGTCTATTTTTCTATTATTTGTATGTTTATATCTTTCTCTTTTCCCGCCGTGTGGTATCCGGCTGAGTAAAATAGACGACCATCATTTCTTACCGAGGTGTCGTAAAGGCGACTAAGGTAAGTTGACCCACCGTGTGGTATCCGGTTGAGTATAATAGACCACCCTCTTTCTTACCGAGGGGTCGTAAAATACGACTAAGTTAAGCTGACATCATGCAGGCGGCCGGTCGTAAAATACGTAGCCGAATCATGTGACAACATGATTTTAACATGTTGTGCCGACCCCACTTAGAGTGGGATGAGGGCAGAAGGATGATGATATCTTTCTCTTTTCTTACAAATAATATATAATACAGGCCTCGTGGGTTTTACGCAAACTTATTTTCCCGCGTTGTTTCACTTTGGTTTCGCTACGCAGGCTAAATTCGGTTATCTAATAATATCCCATTTTAGCTTCAAGATTCCTATTATTGTGAGTGGCGCTTACAAATTAACTAAATTACGTCTTATGATTTTTTCATCTAACGATTTTTTAAAAGTTGCTCTCAATACAATGACATTGTGATACCAAAAAAAAGATTATTTATTCTATCATAAAATCACAAAAAGATAGTTCATGAAATGTTTATTCTACATTGTTTTGTCCATGATATATAATTATTAATAAAATTACCGCACTAACACGTAAAATCTAACTTTTGAATGATACAATACGTCTTGTAAAAAAGGGATACGCGACATATTGCCATATCGCTCCTAACTTAAAATAAAATAGTTGTCGAGCGCTAATCGGCCATCAGCAAAAATATGGATGGGTTGATAAGACATAGGCGTAAAAATGTGCCTTACAAATAGAAAGAGAAGGATTGATTTCCGGATAAGATTCGATGAATTTAAAAATAATTCTATTGTACTAAGACCCCCGCGTTGTGCGCGATTATAATATGTACGACGTAAATTTGAATATTTTAAAGCATCACATTTAGTATAGATAAGAATGTTACGCATACACGTGATAACCATCGCTGCCTTCCAAACAAACAATTATGCATGGTAAATAATATTTAACATGTTAAAAGAGAACATTATAAAAGCTTTTTCGAGGAATAGATCCCTTTTGAAATTGCCGTATATTAGATTTTCAGTGATACATAATATATATCCTACTGTAGTATTTAAAACTGTAGAAGGCGCATTATATATTGTTAACATATTATGTTTTTAAATTTGCGTCACTTCTTTATTTATTAATAGAAAAAATATTTAAAATTTAAAAAGTGCTGTGTGCTATCTGTCTGCATAAAATATACCACTCTCATTTCTTACCGAGGTGTCGTAAAAGGCGACTAAGGTAAGTTGACGTCAGGCAGGCGGCTTGTCGTAAAATACGCAGCCAAATTATGTGACAACATGTTGTGCCGACCCCATTTAGAGTGGGAAAAGGGCAGGAGAATGATGATTTAAGATAAAAAAATTGCATCTTCTAAAAAAGGGCCTAAGCTCCTGATTAGGTTTCTAGAGTGAATAACCTCTTCATTATAGATGATGTATTAAACTATACTGCCTTCCGCATAAATTTATGAAATTTGCATCAAAAGATCTTCTTTGTGACTTTATTTTCATAATTCTTATTGTAACAATAGTAATCGCATAAGTCTGTATTTTTTAACATTTTTATATTGTAGTTTTTGCTTGTTATTATTATTAATTACGTGATTGAGATTAAAATATATGAAGTATATTTAACTCGTATTTTACATAATGCAGTAATTCCAATAGGTATATGAAGACCTTCGGCCAGGTTAACTTATTTGTAGAACTTAAAATGTCGATGACGACACAACCTGCAGCAAACTTAAGGTTAAATTGTTGACCGTATACGTAATGTACCGTGGATTACGTAAAGAATCATGTTTTATCTATATTCCCTCAGTATACCAATATGATATTGAAATACAAATTTAGACAAAAGTAATATTTTTTTTTTTTTTGCTATAGTCCGCATTAAAGTTTCCCATTCGTTTTCATACCCGAATTGTCCACTCTACATTATATATATTTCCTATTTATTTTATGGCGGATTATAGCAAAATAATTTTATTATTACTTTTGTATTATGGATCTCCGCAAAGTAACGCCTAATTCTATAATTTACAAATTTAGACGATTAACTGGCGTCGTTTAAATATAACAGTAATGATTATTCTAGTCACACTAGTACAATTACAAATACAAAGTAACCTTTTACTGAAATATTGGGCGTTCCAGGATATTATTAGGATTTATTTAATGCCAACACAAATGGAACTTACAGAATTTTATTTAAAAAAAACAGCATTATCATACGAAATTGCTATCGATGTAACATTTTATGCTGTTAATTAAATTTTAATAAACAGGTTTATAACTTAATTTTAATAACATCATAAAGATGTACATTTTAACGATATATATAAATATTATTATAACAGTAATAATAAAATAATTTTGGTATAATCCGCAATAAAGCGCGAATTATCGCAGATTATACCAAAATAATTTTATTATTAATTTTGTATTATGGATCTCCGCAAAGTAATGCCTAATTCAATATAGAATATTATTTATTATACTTACATGTATTTCTCCTCACTTTTTTAAGTAAATTCCCACTGTTTTAAGTTATTTACGTCAACAAAGCGCGCTTACGTCCTTGGGGCTTATGTTGTTCCCCTAGAATAATCTAAGTTTGTCACGCTATCCGTACATAATCTAAACTCATATTGCGGTTAATGTATTCAGTTGCATTTATTTGTTAAAAATACCATAATTTAATCGAAATTATAAGGAACTAATGGCACCAAGTGGCTCAATTATATACTTCATTGTTTCCTGTTTCCAAAGGAAATACAAGAATATTTTTATCCTATATGTTATCCCGGTATATGAGTTTCATCTTTATCAAATTTCATTAATATTGCTCCAGTGGATCAGCTGTGACAGCTTAAGTGACAGACACACAGGCATTCGCATTTATTATAATATCATTAAGTACTGCGATAATATGCGAACCACTTTAAGCGACTTCTTTCAAATCAACTTTATGGTTAAGGTCATAATTATTCACTATTTTTTGTTTTACTGTTTCCGAAAAAAAACGGAAATTTTAGTTTTCTATTTCACATGTTTGCCCGCTGGAATTATATTCCGGGCTAACATATAAAATGAATAACTTTAATTTTACCAAACTTGCGCATTTAAAAAATTAAGTACGTGACGGCTTTTAGATTAAGATCTGGACATATTCCATTAAGAAAATTTAGATATCTAATGAAAAAAGTTGATTCTCCCAACTGTTTATCGTGTGGAGTATGTGAAGATCTCCAACATTTCTTAATGGAATGTGTTCAAAATAATCAGATGAGGATCGAAATGTATAATACTATTAATGTTAATAAAATGGATATTGGCTTTATAAATAGCATTTTAGCTGATCCTAATTCTGATCGAGCTAAAATGCTATATTACTTTGTTATAAATAGTTATATGTAAATATATTAGAGTTTAAGGAATAAAAAAAATGTTTAGACGTAAGTAAAAGGGTACTACTATAGGACTGACGTATACTGTTAGTATTAAAGTCGTAATAAATAAAGATTTAAAAAAAAAATTAAGTACAGATGAAACTATGTAAAAAAAGTAGAGACTGTTTTCCGCAATCGTATTGTCAAATAAATACTCAATAAACTACGCATACTTATGCGGAAAAGTGTTTTGAAGTTAAAGGTCTGAGGAAATCTATAATACCGAGAAACGAGGTCGTCGGTGTATACGTGTGTATTATTTAAACTGTTTTGTGTGTCAAGATCATTACATCACCCAATTTTAACTTTAGTTTACGTTATTTTAAGTTAATTTCAGTTATTTGTTGCAACTTTAATATAAAACAAAACATCTTAGAAAAACCTTGGTGGGCGTGTTTTTGTAGCAGATAGGTTACTTAAGAGTCAAAGATTAAAACCTTGGAACCTCGACTATTCTTTATAAAACTTTTGTGCTTTATCATTTAAAGTTCATCATACCGTAAATTTGACGGGAAGTTTCGTGACCTGCATATCCGTAGACATGATTTAAAATATGCGTAACCTGTAATCTTTCTGATCATCTATTTAACCTTTGACAGCTAAAGTTGTGATGTTCAATTTGCATCTCTGACTCGATTTCTATTTTTTATAGTTCGGATAAGAAGACCAAGGATTGTCAGCAGGCTGAGAACTTGGCGCGTCATTACGAGACACGCTACACAGAGGAGAGCAACAAATATAACACTGCCCTTGCTGACAAGAAAAAGGCTCAAGATGAGGCCAGGGTTTGTATTAATTAGTCTTTAAAGATAACAAACGAAAAGTCGATACGACGGAACAAGACACGTTCAATTTATCTGTAAAAAAAAAGTAATTTATATTCCATTTAGCTATTTCGTATAACACTTCTAGTATTTTTTTTAAACCAATGGAATTGATTACTTACATAATTATATGTGGTATTTCTTCATATATGTTTTTTCGGTATTCGGATATGTGCGATGTAGATAACTTCGACAGCCGAACGGTGAGACCTTAGTGACTTTTTTCAGGAGGTCATGCGTTGACGCGTTGCACTTAGGGCAAACAGTAAGATTTATGTTACAACTTATGTGGTTATTAAAATTTGGAATTTATCATACGCTTTTTGGTGACGAAAAGCTTATAGAAAAAACCTAATATCTCTGTAGAATTCTTGAGATATGTGTAACCTACCAATCCGCATTGGAGCAGCGTGGTTACCAACCCCTCTCTAAAAAAAGAAGAGGCGGGTAAGGTAAAAATACTTAATTTAGGAATTGTACCTTACTGGTTGTAGAAAGGACTAATATCGACTCCTATAATAGTAACTAAAAAGGGCATTTAAAATATAAGCAGAGCCTGTTTAAATGCTAATAAAACACATATCATATTTCAATAACTGGGTTCTTATGAAAGTTATTTCTTATGAAGGTCTTAAATATTTGAAATTTTTGGTCGATCAAGTCACGTACTACTGTCATAAACGGTTTTATACCCTTATTTTTAATATTTATTGATGGAATATCGTTTTTCCACCTAGGAACTTGCCAAAGAGTTGGAGAAATTGCGTAAGGTATACGCAGACACCCGCAAGACCTTGGAAGAAGAGATGCTATGCCGTATCGACATGGAGAATACGGTGCAAAGCCTGCGCGAAGAGCTTTCCTTCAAAGACCAAGTGTTCCAACAGGAACTGCAGGAGACTCGCACCCGGCGCCAGGTGGAAATATCAGAGATAGGTATGTGATGCTTGGAGGATTGTTATTTTTTATACCACGTTTTTAACTGAAGCGAAACATCATGATGATACCTACATATCTAGAAAAATACTGGGATGTGTGTAACCTTCCAATTCGGATTGGAGCAGCGTGGTGGGTCTTAGCTCCAGTCCTACTCTTTGAAAAGTAAAAAAGAGGCATTTGTCTATAGGATAGTAACTACTCGTGACTTTACTTTATTTGTGTTCAAAGTTTTTTAAATACATTGATAATATTAAAATTATAATGCTTATTAACGTGCTTATTAACCTTATCAAATATTACATAAAAGTCTTAACAAATACTTTTATGTAATATTTGACAATGACGACAGTTTAATAGTCTATTCTCATAATTAAAATTCATGTAATGCTTATACACTATTTAAGAAAAAGGGTCTATTTTACGATATTTATAACCTAAATTTGTATAATCTTTTATTTTCATTAAGCAAATTTCGTTAATGAATAAATATATTATACAAGCATGTTTACTAATCTTAAAAATAACAGCAATCCAGCGAAAGTTGTTCCGTTCCTTCATTTAAAATTACAAAAACTAAATACTGGAAAAACTGTTAATTTGATTGTTATTTAAATGATAATTATCCTTGAAGTTCACAATACTTTCTGTTTTTTGTATCAAATATTTTTCGGTTTAGTCGACGCCTTAGTACTGTTCACCTATTATTAAATAGTAATCTCGCCACACTCAGGATTAGTTAATGTTAAATATATTACATGTAGTTCATAGGACCGCTATTATGTGATAACAGTAATAATCAAATTACTCTCTTAACTCGCTATTCGGTCGCTCTATATGCGGCATTTCACTGTAACGGTCCTTTTCAACTAAGGCGTGTTTTCGATTTACGGCCTTTTTTATGTCGTTATATTACAAATCTTGTGGCAGCTCTTTTTTCCATTCCAAAAAACGATGACAACAGTGATGTATCATTTCTTCATCGCCTTTAGCCATTCAAATTAAAGCCATTTTTAAATAATTTATAGTATTCAGCATTACTTTTTCGGAGATCCATAATACAGAAGTAATAATAAAATTACTTTACTATAATCCGCGATAAAATTATTAGAATTTTTCTGATTATAGCAAAGTAATTTGATTAGAACGTTTTAAAAAAATCTGTTTTCATTATTGTTAGTTATTTATGTCTGTTATTATTTGATTTACAAATATATGTACTTTTTATGTATGTATTTTGGGTTTTAATGAAATAAACAGATAAAATGCATTTTGAATAAACCATATTTAACAAATTTTTTGAATTTTTTATAAAGAAAAAAAATCCTTACACAGCTTTTCACTTTGCGGCCTTAAAGTGAGGTATTACCCCCATACCTAAAGTTATCGTTAATCTGTTTTTTTTCTTAGACGGACGTCTCGCGCAGCAGTATGAAGCTAAACTGCAACAAAGTCTCCAGGAACTACGCGAGCAACAAGAAGCCAACATCAAGGCCAACCGCGAGGAAATTGAGGCACTCTATGAGAATAAGGTACATAAAAAGTAAAGTAACGGCCTATTACTATCCCACTGCTGGGCTAAGGCGTTTGAAAAGCGTATGATAGATTGCAATTATCAATTAGACACATTGTTTTCACAAAAAGTTTTAAAGTTTACAAGTTTTAATAGAAAAACTCATTGGTGCCTGCCCGGGGTTTAAACCCATGATTGTCTCTAGAGAGTCACATGGTCTCACAGCTATATAAGGTACATATTTGAAATTTAAAAAAACGACCATGAAGTAAACTAGTCTAGAATTATTTATAAATACTTGGTGTAGTTTATTTCTTATTAAATTATTTTACTTATGTAACGAAAATAATCTTAAAATGGAACAAATTTTTTTTCTATTGTAAATGTGGGTAGTTGGTCCCGGTTCGAATTGATTTGGATTTCTTTGATCAATTTAATATATTGGCTTTTTTATTTGTACTAAATTATATATGTACATCTTTGCCGGTTCTCTGTCACTACAACTGTTAGGTGATCAAACAGTTAACACATGTTTTATTTGTGTCCCTTGTTTTTTAATTGATTTAAAAGTAAATAAAACCTTTTAAGTTTGTGAAATGGACTAAAAATATTATATTTACCAGCTTGTGTTTCCTATATAATTTCATCAGTGGTTTATACGTATCAGTTATTTCTACAAACCAAATTCAGTTACTTTATTATTTTATCATAATGGAGTCAATCAAGCACACTATCACAGAACTGAATGAACTCTTTAACACAAGGATGGCTGAATTCCAGCGAAATCTGCAAAGTTCCATCCCAGCAACTAGCCCTTCATCAAACATAGCCGCACAATTCAGCGCATTCCGAAGTTTCGTGTTAAGTGCATTGGAGGGTCTTCAGGTACAAGTTCAGATGCTTACGAAAAAGTGTGATGACATGGAAATGCGAAGCAGAAGAAAAATATTATTAGTTCATGGTGTCTCTGAGAGCAAGAATGAAAAGATTTCAACAGTTGTTACAAAAATTCTTTCTGAGCATCTTAAGATTGAACATATTAGTGAAGACGCAGTTAGCCGCTGTCACCGTTTAGGTAAACCCAGAGCTGGCCAACCTAGGGCAGTCCTTATTAAGTTCTACGATATATCCATTAAAAACAAAATCTGGTTTGCTAAGACTGGCCTCAAAAATACTGGCATTACACTATCCGAATTTCTTACTAAGGAACGACATGATTTATTCGTGGCTGTTCGTCAACGCGTTGGCATTACAAAATGCTGGACCAGAGACGGACAAATTGTTGTTATTGGACCTGATGGTGGACATAATCACATCTCTTCTATGTCAGAATTGAATGATCTTTTTCCTAATAATACAACAGGCCCAGTAAATGTGGCACCCATAGCGTCGACAAGCTCTGTAGTGCCGAGTCGGAAGCCTGATAAGATGCTTAGAGCTAAAAAAGTAGGCAGAAGATAAATATCTTTAACATTGTATATCGCGGTTTGTTTTCTGTTGTGCTTCGTGGTTTCTGTTGTATCTTACCTTACTGTATCTTTATTTTTATTTTTATAGTTTGAACTATTACCCTCCACTTACAATTATGGTTTTGTTTATTTAAATTAGTCTTTTTTATTTACGTACAAAAGGTAAACAATTAATAAAATACTTTGTAGTTGACAATTGACATTTGTTGTCGACCAAAGATTATATGCATAATTATATGCGTGTGTATGAAACACGTATAATATTTTAAAATTGAAGTTAGTACTTATATGTTAGTTTATCTGTATTACTTTTAACAATGATATTTAGTAAGCTTTCGTGTTACTTAATTATTATCATTTCTATCATATATGCATGTACTTAAATTTTTAAAATAATCTGTTCATTTCCTAATAATTTTGTTAACCTAATTTTGTAAAGCAATCTCTTCCATACAGCTGGTATATAGTATTGCGGTCCGTTTACCTGTTTTTCTTTAGTTTTAATTTAATATTATTTTTATATAATATATTTATATACATACATATATATCTTGTGAAATATGAGTAATAACGAAAATATTGGTACAAATTCAAGTGACGAATTAAGCTACTACTCTGCTTCTTCTTTGACAGATACGAGCTACCACAGTCTAACCTTACCTCTCTCCTCAGTTTTAAATACTACTTTCTCCCAATATGCGAAAGATTTTAATGTTGTGCACATCAATGCACAGAGCATCCCTTCTCATTATTCCGATCTCCTTGCTTCTTTTGATAACAACAATAATATTCACGCTATCCTTATTTCTGAAACTTTCCTTAAACCTTGTTTACCTTCTATTTCTTACTCCCTTTCTAATTTCCATCTCATCCGTAATGATCGCACAGGCAGGGGCGGTGGTGGCGTTGCTATTTATCTCCGCGACCACATCCCATTTACCATACTGAATATGTCACCTTCACAGTACTCAGAGTCTTCCGAACACATTTTAATCGAAGTAATGCTTGGCAGTTTCAAACTACTCCTTGGTATATTCTACAGTCCAACGCTACATATCAACTACTTTCAAGGGTTTGAGGACCTTCTTGAGAAATATGTTTCGACGGTTGATCATACAATCATCATGGGTGATTTTAATACATGTTTATTGAAGAATGATGCTCGTTCTAAACGCCTTACTAACATAGTCAACAGTCTCAACCTAAATATTCTTCCTACTAATGCTACTCACTTCTTTCCTAATTGTGCTTCATCACTACTAGACCTCATGATCACATCCTCTAGTGACCATGTGAACACCCATGGTCAATACCCCGCTGATGCTTTCTCATATCATGACCTTGTTTACTTATCATATAGAATTCGCCCACCTAAGCTGAAACCTACAGTGGTTATGCGACGCAGTTTTAAACACTTTGATAATACGCGTTTTATGCTTGACCTCAATACAATCGACTGGGATGCCATCTTCAATGCTAACTCTGTCAACGATAAAATTGTAATTTTTAACTCTCTTTTGACAGACCTATTTGACAAGCACGCTCCTCTACGTCCTACTAAATTGAAGCATTTACCTGCTCCCTGGTTAACCCCTAGCATTAGGATGCTGATGACGAAGCGAAATGCAGCTAAAACAAAATTCAAAATAAAGCCAACCGAGGAAAATTACAATAGATATAAGCAGCATCGCAATCACTGTAGCAAGGTGTGTAGGGATGCGCAACGTAGATATATTCACACTTCTATTGAAAATAGTAATCCCTCTAAAATGTGGAAGTTACTTGAATCACTCGGCATCGGAAAGCAACGTTCTAGAATTACTTTTTATTTTGACGTCGATGCCCTCAATAGATATTTTACTGATGTAGCCCCTATTGACACACGGGAAAAACAATTCGCAATGAACTATCTTAATTCTCTATCTCCTACTCCTTGTTCTCCTTTCTCTTTTATCCCAACTACTCCTACTGAAGTTAGAAAGCATATAGTAGCTATAAGATCGAACGCTGCTGGCTGTGATGGTATTAATAGGAAAATGATGCTCTTACTGCTTGATAATGTTATACCAGTACTTTCTCACATCCTTAATTTCTCTTTAACTTCCAACGAATTCCCTCTGATTTGGAAGAAAGCACATGTTGTAGCCATTCCTAAAATAAAAAACCCTTCTTTAGTATCTCACTTTAGACCCATATCCATTCTTCCGTATCTTTCTAAAGTCTTAGAACGTATTGTCTTTTATCAACTCAGTGACTTTCTCTCTCAAAATCATATCCTCAGCCCTTACCAATCTGGCTTCAGAAGGGGACATAGTACCGTCACTGCCCTCCTTAATGTCTGTGATGATGTTAGGCGCAATATGGATAGTGGACTTGTCAGTGTTATAGCATTGCTGGATTTCAGCAATGCTTTTAACACTGTCGATTTTGATATTCTCCTTGCAGTTTTGAAATCAATCAATGTATCAAATAATGCTATCCTGTGGTTTCACAGCTACTTATATGATCGCCGGCAATGTGTTAAGACTAATAATAAATATTCTTCTTATACTTCACTCGTTTCTGGTGTACCGCAAGGTGGGGTACTTTCTCCTCTTCTCTTTGCCATTTATATCAATTCTGTTACTCATCTTCTCTCTTGTTCTTATCACCTTTATGCTGATGATCTACAGATTTACACCGCTGCACCATCTTTTGACTTAGACAAAGCTATTGAAAAAATAAATAGTGAAATAGAAAAAATAACCGCTTGGAGCAAATCTTATGGCCTTTGTATTAATGCAAACAAAACTCAAGTCGCGATTTTAGGAGGCAACAAACAACTCATTAAGTTTGATTTAAATTCTTTATCTAATATTATTATCGATAATTCTGTTCTTGAGTACAGTCCGTCTGTCAAAAACCTTGGATTACTAATTGATAATTCCTTTTCCTGGATCCCGCAAATAGTTGAGGTAAGTCGCAAAATATTTTCTACGATGTCATGTCTGAGACGGTGGAAATACCTCCTTCCAACCAAGACAAAAATATCCTTAGCCAATGCCCTTCTCCTTCCATTATTAGACTATGCGGACTGTACCTATCCTGATCTAACCGAAGAACAGTTCAATAAGCTCGAACGCCTACAAAATATGTGCATCAGATTTATCTTTGGTTTACGTAAATACGATCACGTGTCTCAGTACCGGGTACTCTTGAAATGGCTCCCTATTAGATTACGCCGTAACTTGCACATGCTTTCCCTCCTCTACTCCATTCTGTATAATCCTCTAACTCCGTCTTATCTCAAACAACGTTTCTCTTTCCTAGGCTCTAACGCTGATCATCTGCTTAGCCTTCGATCACGTACTGATAATAGGCTTAAAACTCCTACTTGTCGTACGCGATTTTTCGCTAACTCTTTTACGGCCACATCTGTTAAACTGTGGAACAACCTTCCCCGTGATATTCGTCATTCGAAGTCACTGTCGATTTTTAAAACTCGTTTATATAATCATTATTTGTCGTTATAACTTATATTAATCTGGTAGTGTATGCATGTATATTAATTATATTTATCATATTTATGTATAAGTAGTATATTTTTATTGCTCGATTTATTTGCTTTTATTTTTATGATTATTTAAGTATATTCGTATTTAGTATTTGTAGTTATATTATTATTGTTTATGTTTATGCACCATCCCACACTCCTACAAATAGGTGCTTTATAAGGGTTGCCTGTAAGAGATTGCTCATAGCAATAAGGCCGCCTTTGCACGCAATGTAAAAATATCTATTATGTTTATCTCATCTTGTGTATCTGTGTTTGTGTTGAAATGTGCAATAAAGTTTTATAAATAAATAAAAATTGTTTAACATAAATATTAAGTTTCTAACTTCGGGGACGGAAGACTCTGTGCGTGATTGCCCCATATATCTATTAATCATTCTCCTGTCCTTATCCCACTCTAAGTGGGGTCGGCACAACATGTTACAAACATGTTGTCACATGATTTGTCTACCTATTTACGACCGGCCGCCTGGCTGACGGCAACTTACCTTAGTCGCTTTTTACGACACTTCGGTAAGAAATGAGGGTGGTCTATTCTATGCAGCCGGACACCACACGGCATATACTTTAGAAGTCTCTTTCGACACCTCGGTAAGAAAGGAGGGTGGTCTATTCTATTCTGCCGGATACCACACGGCGTTGTCCCATATATTTATTAAAGACTTTTATTCAACTTGCAATGTACTCGTATGTATGTAAAGGTGAAATCTTGCAAGTTAAATTTGACCGCCTTCCCGGTGTCCGATTAAGCTAAAATTGTATATACTGATACAGTCCCGATGACAATGCGTGTTTATAATAAGCATGACCTGATGCTGCTGCTTCCAAGATTGGCTCAAGACGAGGGAACTGCTCAACTGTTAACTATAGGATTAGGTTAACTAATAGGACCATGAAATTTTGTAAAAGACTTTCTTAACTTGACTTATTAATTTAACTATACTAAATTGATTAATATTATTTTTTAAACTAGTTGCTGATTCTTTAAAAATGTGACATTGATGGCCCTTTGCACAGATGAAGAACCTGCAGTCGGCCGCGACCCGCAACAGCAGCGCGGCGACGGTGGCTGTTGAAGAGCTGCGTACGATGCGTACGCGCATAGACTCGCTTAATGCCACACTGAACGACCTCGAGAACAAAAACGCTGCACTCAGCGTGAGTATCCTCAACATTCTTTAAACGATTCAATGAAATTACTGGCCCGTTGGCACAGATGGTAGTAACCCTGTCTTCAGCTTCAGCGGTCGCGGATTCGATTTCCACTTCTATACTTATGTTGTTATATATGTAGTATATCTACCAGTTGTCCGTCACCCATAACACAAGTATTCAGTTACTTACTTTGGGGTCGGACGACCGTGTGTGTAAATGTCCCATATATTTATTTATTTATTTATTGATTTTAGAACCGTTGTCGTGAATTGGAACGCCAACTGGAGTCGGAGCGCGCTCGCCACGCCGAAGATCTGGCGTCGCTCGAGCAAGAGTTGGCGCGATTGCGCGACGAGATGGCGGCGCAACTGCGCGAGTACGCCACTCTTATGGACATAAAGATCTCGCTGGACCACGAGATCGCTACCTATCGCACACTCATTGAGGGTGAGGAGGACAGGTGAGGGAAACTATCGAATCATCATCATCATACTTTTTATTAATATATATAGCATAATAATATACATTATACTCCGCCGTGTGGTATCCGGCAGAGTAGAATTGACCACCCTCATTTGTTACGAACGTAAAAGACAAATAAGTTAAATTAACCGCTGGCAGGCGACCGGTCGTAAAATACTTAGCCAAATCATTTTACAACTTAGACATGGGATAAGGGCAGGAGAATGATGAATAATATACATTATACTATATCCGGTGGTATTTGTTGAAACAGGCCAAGCACATCTCTAGCTGAAAATCCAATATAAGCTATTTACCAATAAAATTATTTCAGAACAGAGCAATTTATCAATTTTATAGGCCGATACCACTGTAAATGCAGATAATCAAAAATGCATGGATCTACTAGTTTAACATTGTTGGTGTTCCTGCATATCTCTCCACTATCATCCTAGTGCGCCGTCAGTTAATCTTAACTAGAACTCAACGGAGTCACTCTTGGTTTAAAAAAACATAATTGATATGAATTTTGCAGATTAAACCTGACATCCCAGTCCCCCGGCCGCGAGTCGCGAACATCTATGAGCGCCTCAGCTAGCGCTAGTGGGGGTCGCATCACTCCAGGTCGGCGTGCCACCCCCCTACGGGCTGCCCGCAAACGTACACTCCTGGATGAGAGCGAGGAACGTAGCCTGCAAGACTTCAGTGTCACCTCCAGCGCTAAAGGGGACTTGGAAGTTGCTGAAACCTGTCCCGATGGCAGTTTTGTAAAGATCCGAAACAAAGGAAAGAAGGTATCTTCATTTAAGTCATTTTTTATTGCAAATATCTATTAATAACATTATTAATAAAATTCCGCCGTGTTGTATCCGGCTAAATAGAATAGACCACCCTAGCCAAATCATCGAACAACATATTTAAACCATGTTCTGCAGACCCCATTTAGAATGAGATAAGGGCAGGAGAATGATGGACATTATTAAATTAATTTATTGGATGAGGTTTATTTTCTTAGTACTATAATAACTAGTCAAATTTCATTTAAATTATACATCTTGGTGATAGTGGAAACACCATGGTTGAATATATGCCACTTTCTGAAGTCCTAATTAAATAATCAATTTATTAAGACCAATCATATATTGGTTAAGGAATTACAAATAAATTTTGTTGCAATGACCTTAGTGTCTAATATTTTAATTATTTCAGCCACTAAGGCTGAATTTAAGCATCTTTTATATTCCCTATAATTCAGTTAATTTCAGTATAACTGTGACGGATTGAAGTAGACAATAGGATCTTATTTTCCAACATTCGGAATTTTTAATTGAATTATTGTGAGCGGTATTCATATTTTATGTTTAGATACCAGATATATCAGGTAAGCCTGACTATTTTCAAACCCATCATATGACCTCGATGTGTTATGCGGGTAGACCGTGCGACTCTTTTGAAGTGGTCACGGGTTTAAACTCCGGGCAGGCACCAATAAGTTTTTCTCTTAAAACTTATGTGTCTTATTGATTGATATATATAATTTATTTTCCCTTTTCGCTAACGGAAAATATTGCCAGGAAACCTGCATGTCTCTAGATAATTCTAGGATATGTAACCTATGAATCCGCATTGGAGCAGCGTGGTAGGTTTTTATCTCCAAAAAAGAACGGAGAGAGGAGGCCTATAACCAAAAGTGGGATAGTAACACGAGTGAGACGTCGCGGCGTTATTGTGTCAGCATAAGACGCGCGATCACCAAGCGAAATTAGTTGAGCTAACCTATTATAAACGCCGTGATTGTATATTATTAAGACAAAAAAGGATATATATACTTTTTTCCATTCAGGAACAAAGCCTCGGTGGCTACCAAATCGTGCGTAAGGCGGGCGAACAGGAAACTGTATTCAAGTTCCACCGTACTGTCAAGCTTGAACCAGGAGCGATCGCCACAGTGTGGTCAGCTGACGCAGGAGTGGACCACGACCCGCCACGTGACATTGTCATGAAGGGCCAGAAGTGGTTTGTGGCTGATACTTACACCACCACACTGTTTAATAATGACCAGGAGGTAAGTCGCATGTAAACATTTAGTTAAAAAGTAGCTGCTTAGTTTATTAACAGAGGGGCAATGGGTCCAAATGGGGCAAATGTTGAAAGAGACTGGAAGTTTTTGTTTAATCACTTTAATTCAAACAAAACAGTATAATATTTCTTTGTATGGTCCGTTTGTCCATTGCCATTAATTTAATAGTATAATGTTTGCTACCACAACAACCTTAACACCTGCTATTGTTTTAAATTAAGTACTAGTATTAATTACGTTTTTCCTAACCAATATTTCTGAAACAATGTAATTATTTAACATTGCACACCTTAATACAGTTAGTTATTTGGATTGAAAAATACACTATGAAATGTATATTATTTAGATTTAACAAGTAACAACTTTACTTGCATCTATTAGTGTAAATAGTTTTAAAAACACGTATAATATGCTAGGAAAATGCTTATTTTGTATTAAAAAAAACCAACATAGAAGGAAAATTTAGTACATGACTCAATGAGTATCTTTTTTGTAAATAATAACACATTATTACCTGTCAACTATGACGATAGACGAGGTTCGTGTATCGATGTCCTTTAATGAAAAAAATATTGTGTAATTAGGAGGTAGCAGTGTCAGAGAGACAGCGGCGACAGATTAGCACAACCGCGCAAAGACACCGCGAAATTGCGCACAAATTTCCACGTCGCGAACAGGTAAATTTTGTTATTTATTTATTTAGGAACAACCAGTGGCAGATACATTAAAACATTCAATTAAACTATGTACACAACAAAAGGCATTAAATGCACTGCTTTCAGGTGTCACAGCATGCAGATCATTATATATAAGGATAAAAATGAAAGGAATTAATGAATTATAAATATTCTAATACTGTATATATTATGTTAATATAAATGTCGTGTGTTATCCAGCTAAGTGGAATAGACTACCCTCATTTTTTACCGAGGTGTCGTCAAAGGCGACTAAGGTAAGTCGACCAGCTGTGTGGTATCCGGCTGAGTAGAATAGACCGCCCTCTTTCTTAGCGAGGGGTCATAAGATACGACAAAGGTAAGTGTACTTCAGGCAGGCGACCGATCGTAAAATACGTAGTCAAATCATCTGACAACATGTGTGTAACATGTTTTGCGGACCCCACTTAGAGTGGGATAAGGGCAGGAGGAGGTTGATGCGGATGATAATGTTGTATATGTTAACAGTTATTTCAAATAATTATTACAATAGCCTATCTAGCCTAATTTAAATAAATCAATATTTAATAATAATTACTTATAAAAGTATTCTTTTTCAGCTCGGAGAGATTCGTGAAGGAGAGGAAAACTGCCGCATAATGTAACGTATGCGTGATAAAGCGCTACAGAATTCAGCGCTATCGTATTAACAAGGTGCCTCACCACTCCTTTTTTAGGTTACAATTGTGCTCTATGGGCTATCTTCTACAATATTTACTTAAAGTGACATTTACCTGGGCTTGAAGGCCTAATAGAGGGGTAAGATTGATGTTTTGATAAATATTGCTAGTATTCTATAATAGATATACCTATTCATCTTGCCCACCTATTGCGTCATTACGGTGCCTTAAAGTGTCCAATGGTTTTATATTAGACATAAAATTTAAAATTAACATCACCAATTTGTTACGAAGTATTGTAATAAATAAATCACAAGTTTATGGAAAATAAGCAAAAAGCTCTTCACTGCCCTATAACGCTTTCCTCACTTCAAGCTCATACTTAGTGAACATAGTACAAAACATAATCGTTCACTTATTATTGGTAAGTATAGATTTATATTTATAATGTAACATCCCCACCCATTACTCTGCCCTAGATGAATAAATCAGTCATTGATAAAAACTACATTTCATTATCATAACACAAGTAGATTTAATCTACTTAATTCTCTATTTTCTTAGTAATTATGGACTAGTAGTAATTTAATTTGATTAGATTTAAGATACCAATTGACGTATCACACCCATTGTCAATTTAGAACAAGCAGTTTTCATATTTTCATATCAACAATAAATACTGGTGCAAGTCTCAAAGGAAAACATTCTTTTTTTATCACTCAGGAGATGTATGAAAGCATTTGTAATAAATATGATTTAAATGGGTTGTCATTATTTTGTTTGTTCTAATATAGTATATAACGTAAAAATTATGAAAATAGAAGATTATTATTAGAAAAAATAATTTTCACATGGTTTATTATATATTAATTAAAGAGAGGATGGAATCTAATTTGGTCAGTTACATAAATTTATTATTTTAAAAATCTTATTACATATAGATTAATCAAAATACTTTACAATTTCTATACTACAAATCGTAATATTTTCCATGTGTAAATTACTTATAAAATAAAGGTTTATATAGGTTTAATAAATAGTGTTTTATTTTCCTGAATTTACCCTTATTTATGAAATATATATTTAATTTTTCTTAAAAAATAGGAATCTAAAAAATCGGTACTCTATAGTTATAATTAATTGGCAATTATAAGCAAAGTTTTCCCGACGCCTGCAGGCCTACCATGAAATTGTTTTGCTTATTCATGCCATGACGTCTTAAAGACGCACACTTTAAGTCGTTGCCCAATGAGCGTTCGGAAATCGTCCTAAGAACATGTGAGTAAAAGAGACAAAGTTATGTATAGTTCATATAATGTTATCGTTTTCAAACATTACGACCCTAATGCAATCCACACTTTATGGTACGAAAAGAAAGCGGTTCCCGAGCGTCGTTTACGTATTCAATCGAGTCGCGATAAGAGTTCATGGTACTCCTGGTCTATTTTCGATTTAGCCGTTTTTTTAAAAGTCCGTAGTTAGGTAGGTAGTTTTTGTATGTACTTCCTGGAAATCGGGTAGCATTTGGCCCTACGGTTATATATAACAAATGACCCACTCAAATTGCTCCCACTTCGTTTACCCAACTATGCGTTGAAATCGTCCATCGAAACAGTATCACAGGTTTTAAACGTATACGTGACTTTAGAGAATGTTAACACATTGCATCTACCTCGTCTCGATATTGTAGAAGCGTAAACCTTTTGGTGATTCTGAGTACTAAGAATGCGGCCCTATTCTACACAATACTCATGGAGGAGAAATCTGATCCCAACTAAGAGCGTTAGTCGCCCTCTCAATGGTACAGGGTCTAGCCAGGTTTTAGAATCTTTTTCTTAACCTCTTTGGGACTTCGGCCAATACTATCATATTTTACCGCAACTTAATATTTCTTCCTGTTCCGTTATTTTTTATTTTTTAACTTTAATAGAGGCTCCTGTCTCAAGCCCTGCTTAACATTCGCCATTCACCCATACGTTTGCTCGCGTCGCATGTGTATTTCAGTATTTACACTGTAGTCTTTGATGCGACGTGCGGAATATGTTATAAGAGCTAATGGAAGGAAAGATGTACTTCCATTATGAGACATTTTATCTAGGGTCGACATCATTCTCTTGCCCTTATCCTACTCTAAGTGGGGTAGGCACAACATGTTACAAACATGTTGTCACATGATTTGGCTACGTCGGTCATGAAATACTTATACTTTACGACCGGCCGCCTGCCTGACGTCAACTTACCTTAGTCGCCTTTAACAAAACCTCGGTGAGAAATGAGGGTGGTCTATTCTATGTAGCCGGATACCACATGGCACTTTATCTAGGGTCTGCTTTATATAATTGCGAAATGTCTCTTTTGCTTTCCTAACCCGAAAGCCATAACCAGAAGAATCATACATTTGTGGTACCTACCTGAGCGAAAAATAGAAGAATATGCATAAGAAATAGAAATTTCAAATATATATCTTAAACTAATATAAATATGTTCAAATACAACCTCCTTCATATACCTAGTTGGTCAATAATAATAGACAACCTTTTCGCCGTTAGTCATTGATTTGTTGGGATAATAGATAAAATAGGAACTTCTGAGAAAATTGTTTCTTATTTAAATAAGTGTGAAGGAAAAATATCGTAATCAAATTAAATTGACCATTAATGTTTTATAATAACTCCATGTTATTATTACAGAACGAGTCAGAAAACGTCAGGTGACATTTGACGTTTTTTTAGTTTTGGTTTGAACTATGACATATGTCAAAAAGCAAAACATTTGTTTACTTACTTTGGTTTACTTTCAAAAAATTTAAAACTGTATTACTAACAATTCAAAAAATTTCATGAGGTTAAGAATTAAACGATAAACAAAAATAATAATTTTTGTAAGTATTCGTGATTATTTTAAGGCTGAACTTTTAGAATTATAATCATATGTGATTTTGTCATTTTAAAACATTCAACTTTCACGACTATTTTTTTATTGTATAAGTAACGAGTTCATTTGTCTATTTTAGATGAGCGAAATCCGCAGAATGTTTTGTATAGAGTATATAACCTTTTATTATTCAGTTTATACACTAACGGTCAGCTTAGGACTAAGAAATACCAATCTTAGGCTCGATTTGGTTAGACAAAATGAAGACTTGTTAATTTCTTTCAAAGATCCGAGATTTTTTTTTCTTTATTCTCTTGATAGTGATGTGTCTATTTAATAGACAGTGCCCGGTTGTAACACATGCTATAGTGCTATATTAATATTGTTTTGAGATATTTATTTTGTTTTCTTTATTTTGTTGTCTAAGAATTTTAAAAAACAATTTAGACTGTCCCTATGTTAAGTTCCTTCAGTTTGTCTGCAGCTTCATTACAGCAATTAGAACTGAACCATGACCCTACTAATACTAATGAAAAATGATTATCCCTATATGTGATAATCTTTTGCTCTGTGTTTCTAACAATTTTCAGTTTTTCCATAATTTACTGATTGGTCTATCTGATAAGGTGCTTTAAAAAGAACCTTATAACATTTAAGTCTCCCATCTGGAGCTGATTGTGTAACATACAATGGTTTGTCAATATGTGAATTTTTTTATTATTGAAGATTAAATCTACTGATAATGGTGACTTTTCATCTTGATAATGGATAGTCTATCACTTCTCTCTATATCTTCGTCGCCTTTATGCATAAAGTTTCCTTTCTATTGTTTAAAAGCTTTCAACCTTGCCTATTTAGTTAGAAAACTTACTTTAATATGTACCATATATCTGGTCTGATTAGGCAAGTAAATAGGTATAAGTTTGATGTCTCGCTCTGCTGCCAAAGAAGTAACCACGGTTAAATGTACACATTAATTACAATTTCAAGTTGTGAAGTAACATAGTTTTACAACAGAACATCAGAACATAAAAATAAAATAGTATCTTCCACACTTAAAATGGAACCATTTCTAATATTTTTCACTTTTAAGCTGTCAGACAACAGACAGCTTAGACTCACCTATGACTCTTATAATATGAATGTTTTTGTACCCTCATTCATAGTTTTTCAAGCAGTCTTCATATTCCTGCTCCAAATCTTTTTTCATAATATAATATTTATTAATTCACTTAGATTATATTGTTGTTTTCTTTACATTGTATAATGTAAGTTTTATGTGGTGCAATAAAAGTTCTATGCTATTATAATTTTAAAATTTTTAAATACTATATAATGTGTTCCAGTTATTTTTATTTAAAAATAAAATATCTCTATGCTAAATAATTTGATAACAATTTGCAGTATTGCAATTAAGAAGACTTCTTATTCATATAATTGTATAAAAATTGCCACATCAGTCATTTTTAAATGTTTTTCTATTTTAAAATAAATCGCAAGGTTGAAAATATAAACTTTTCAAATTAGATCGCATACTAGTATCCAGACAGATCCGATGCTGTTTATACGCCTTGACCCATGTGGGCGTAACAGCGCAATAGGTCATGGGGAAGAAGCGCGCGCGGGGGGAATGTTTGGACGGGCGTAGTAGCGTAGTGACGTCAGTGACGCGCTGTATCGACCCCGGGAGCCGTCACAACACTCCCCTCCTCTTTCTCCAAACTCCCCCCCCAAATCCTCCGAACCCGGCTAGCGTCGCGCAACTACGCATCGCGCCGAAACCGGAGGTCGACAAACACTATTCGAAACAGCTGAGTGGAGTATTAAAAATGACCATGGCTAAATTACTGTTTTTCCGTCAATCACTATTTAATCTAAACGATAAACAATAATGTATTATTTGAATAACCTATATTTTGTATGCATATTTTACGAAAAAAAAGTTATTTGACTGAAATAATTCTTATACTTTTCGGTAATGATGGTTAATTGATGGTCAGAGTAAAATAATCAAATGTTAGTGCTTTATTGAAGTCGCACTTATAAACTAAAATAAGCGCTTGTTTAAAACACTATACATTTAAAAAACACTACATTATTCGGCGTCCTTATAAAATGTAGTCTTTCTGTGTGTGTTTCTATTAAACGTCAAGTAGTATGTCTATTAAGTAAGTATGTCTATTAAACATCAAGTTAAAATTCATAGTATTCTTTTACAAGCACTTTCAATTGACAAAATTAATGAAGCTACTACTAGTTCGAAATGGTACTTAATGAGAAGAACCAGCAAGATTCAGAAAATATATAATCGTTTAAAAAAGGTCTTTTTCCTATATTTTAAACAGTTTAAGGCTACCACGCATAGGTTTCATGAATGATTTTATGAAGGAGGATATTGATTGGACCGTAATAGGCGTGCGGCGTATATAAATAATTCTATTTACACACACCTAAATACCGTGTCGTTACTATTGTATTCTCCAAATACTTTGTCAATGTCAATCCGATGATACTCTTTATTGTATACCATACTCAAACAATTACGACGAAGTAACGAGGTACATGTTTTTCAATGACCTCAACCTATATTCGAAGGACGCTATGAAACGAAGTTACGCAGTTGCGGTAATTTTGAAAGGATCTACGCCTTACAAGCAAGGTGTAAACAAACGAAATAATTAATACCCGGAATATTTTTGTACCATTATTTTAAGAAATGTTTTGTTTTTATTTCAGGTAACCAAAACTATATGATTTTCAATAAATATTAAAAGATATGAACGAACATGCTACTTCTAATTTAAAACTCTCTTTGAAACGATTTAAAAAGGTTCCCGTTTACGTTGTAGAGGAACATAATGACGCACTACACTTTATATATTCCGCTATAGGAGGCAAAAAATTACCAGTAGAAGGAACAACCTTGTTGCATTTAGACGCACACCCAGATATGCTAATAGATCGAAAACTAAAGGGTCGAGAGGCTCGATCTGGTAGGAAGCTTTTGCCATTATTACAAATAGAAAATTGGATTGTGCCGGCGGCAGCCGCCGGCCATATAGGTCGCGTTGTATGGCTGCGACCACCGTGGGCGAAGCAATTTAGCGACGGCACTCGCTTTATACGCGTCGGAGACCACCCTGCTACGGGCTTGCTTCGTGTAGACAGTAAAGAACCTTATTATATGTCCGATGCATTGTATTCTCCGGAATTGCTCAATGAAAAGGGGTTTACATTTACCGTTGCAGAGCTTTTTGATGTCAACGAAGATCGTATAGATAAATTGGTTGCGGAACTGGGAATAAGCCATCCGTATGTTCTCGATATAGACTTGGATTTCTTTAGCACTGGAAATCCATTTTTTAATTTATTCGAAGAAATTAGATTGTACGATCGCTTAGAAGATATTTTTGGCTCGAACCTCCCAGCTGATGGCTTAGAAAAAACTTTACAAGAATTTACAGAAACAAGGGATAGTCAACTAAAAGAACTAGAAAAATTATTTGAAAATTTAGAAAATTTTGGAAATCTGATGCAATATGAGGGGCCCAAAAATGAGCTTTACGAAAAGGTTACTACATATTTTTAAGAGAAATTCAAACATTAACCAACTTTTCATAGTCCGGTAACTCATGTATTATAGCGAAATAATAAATATTTTCATTACTTTTGTATGAACTACTTCTAACTATGATAACATTTGTGTAACACTAGGTGTTTTATGATGACAAGATCGAGTTTTTATGGGTTACATATTTTTTCTCAGGTTAGTGAATTAGTTGAAGCTGTATCAACTGAAGGAAAGAGATTGGGCCAAGCGCCTGATTGGTGGATGATATTTGCAGCAGGCTGCACTAGAGATCAGGGTGGCTTGCCATATCATATAAGCAGCGAAGATGAAATAAACACGGCTATAACGAAAACTTTAAAGCAGCTTTTGCAACGGCTACCGCCACCAGTATTAATTACCGTGGCTAGATCTACCGATGATGGATATTGTCCACCACATCAAGTATGTTTTGTATATATTATAGAAAAGTTAGTGCTAATTCAAATAATACTTCCGTGCTGGAAATTTATTATAGAAAACTTTATTCCGTGTGTATAATCAACGATTTAAGTAAATGTATGTTATTTTTAACGTAGCAAGCACAATCCGTTGTTACATCTTATACATGCAGGAATCGCACGTTCTAAAAGTTAAAGTTAAATGAAGATGGTAGAAAATTAAACAATAAACAACAATAATAAAACATGAATTAGACATATTTAATATTAACTTATAGTTTTGTTAATATATATTGGTTTTGAAATAAAGATTAGACGTCTTGAAAAAGGCGAGTGCGTTCATGGCTCTATTCTATTGTCAAATCAAATCTTGGTTATACGAAGTGATTATATAGAGATATAAGTGACAAAGTGCTGTCGTAACATAAATGCTTAAATTATTTGTTTTCCTTATTGTCTGCAACGCTTCCACCTTTAAATTCTCATTATCTTGTTAAGGTATTCGGCACTAATGAACTAAACTATTCCAAAATTTGCTATTTATTTTACCGAAATAGTTACTATTCCTATTTATTAATGAATTAATTCTCCTCTCGACCGATTTGTAACGAAATATCGTTTTTCGCGTTTGAGATTTTTTCTGTCATTTTTAAAGCCCCAATAAAAAATACCTTTTATAAATCATACGTCTGATTATAAATGGTTGACTGAAGAAATACACATTTGTGCGATACCGCCTGTTTTAGATTAGCATTTTATAAATTTTAAATCGTCTGTTTTTACAGGTAAATCTGATACAATCTCTCGTACTACAAACCGTCAAAGAAGTTTTCGATACGGACGAGCCCAATTTACATTATTTAAATGCTTCTGATCAAGTTTGAATTATGGTTTCCATATATTTGAATAATATATTAATAAAATTTATTGAACAGATTTTTTTATTTTACCTAAAACTTTAGAACGTTAATGTATATATTTTCTACATTGTATGATAAATTAATATCGTATTTCGTACTTCATTTTTACTAGATGTACCTGTAAGACTTTATTCGTGCATTAAATTTTTCCATACTAATAATATAATTGTGTTATTTGATTTTTGTTATTAAATTTTCGAACAGGATAATGGATCTATTTTATTTTTGTTATGGAGATAGCTGAAGGTGTGGAACGTGACATAGACTTCTTTATGATCGTACTGAATTCGTAGCAGACAAAATCGGGGGGCGGAATTAAAGATAAAACTGTATGTGGAGTATAAGATTGCCATATAGAATACTGATAAAACAGTATTAGATATATAGTTTTTTAATACATTTGGTCCTGTATTCACCAAAATAGAAAGAAGAGAAGAGTTACGTTTTGAATACATTATACCTTTACAAAAGTAATAATAAAATTATTTTGCTATAATCCGCGATACAGTAAATAGACCTATATAGTATAGTACCTATATAGTATAGTAAATGTATAGTGGACTATCCGTTTTTTCATACCCACTTCATGCAGGATTCGTAAAAACATGCACAAAACTCCACCACTGCCACCACAATACACAAGCACTACACACGTTCACTATCACAAACTCAACAATCGTTTCGCCCCGCAACCGAAGCATCATCAGGAGATAGAGTCCACGACAAAATCGCAAAGCTATAGCTTTACCTATACCTCGTCATTAGCTAAGCAATGACGATATCTCATTGGTATTCAAAGCCTATCTTCTCTCCGCTTTGGTGGATACCGGCCCTTATACGTTTTACTGTTGAACTGAAATGTCTAATACTATGGTTATGATTTTAGGACTATGTGTTTAAAATATTAAATATATAAAATACTGATCATTTTTCTAAAATACTATTTGGACCTAAACATACTTTATACCTTGCAAAAAAGTTGGCTACCCTAGTGGTGTATGGTATTATTATGGTTTATATGAGACTATTCTTAGGCCATAGTTACAAAGTTATTGTAAAATTAGCTCAAGCATACGGACCTAAGCGAAACAATGCCCTTAGATGTCACTTTTGCGCTGATTGAAAAAACATCGATCTCGCTTGTTACTTCTAAGTTCTTGCTATAACTTTCAAAAATCCTTTTATACCGATATAGTAAAAATATTAGTCAACGAAAATTGAGAAAAAATCTTTTTTAATAACCGATTTGACGTGCGTATTATCTACTGCCTACAGATCTTCATGAACTAGTTTAATATGAGCCTCGGTCAAAAATTACAGTATACATAATGAAAGCCTCGGTGTATATATAACAATATATTGTTATCACACGACTTTAAAAGCATGTCAAATATTGATTAGAATATTAAGCAGGCCCAAGTTGAATTCCGGGAATATATTTTTTGTGATAACGCGTTGCTATTTCGGATATGATGCCTGCATCTTTGCCCGTCTAACTAGTTAGTTATACAAATAAAATATATCCATACTTTTTTAGCTGTCTTTCTGTAGGTCCGTCTTTCAGTCTGATACGCTTTCACTTATATGTTAGACCTGTAGGCCTAACATGAACTATTAGAAAACGATTCAATTTTAAAGTCATTACCTAAACCCAACCGCTTTCTTTTCGTACCATGAAGTGTGTTTGAAAAAGACAACGTTATATGAACTATAGATAAATGTCTCTTTTGCTCAAATAAATAAATAAAATAAATAAATAAATGTATGGGACACTTACACACACGGTCGTTCATCTCCAAAGAAAGTAATTTAATACTTGTGTTATGGGTGGCGGACAACTGGTAAATATACTACATATATAATTTTAAATACATACTTAAATACAAATACACTCGAAGAACCAACAAATTTTTCAAAGAAAATGTTGGCCCTCGGCGGGAATTGAACCCGCGACCCGCGGAGCTAAAGGCAGGGTCACTACCCGCGGCCAGTCTAATGTTTGTAGGACGTTAAATGTAAAAAAAATGTGAAAATAGTTAAATGTTTGTAGGACGCGTTCCGAACGCTCATTCGGCAAAGACTTAAAGTGTGCGTCTTTAAGACGTCATGATATGAAAAAGCAAAACAATTTAGTTTACGTCTTCAATTGAGTCGCAATAAGAGTTCATGATAGGCCTGCTCTATTGATGAATGTTTTGACACAATTACTAAAAAAATAGGACGTTCTTAGGAGTACTTATTCTATTAGTTTCATTGGTTATTCGTAAACAAATTGTATATTGAAGAATATAAATACAAAATATTTAACAACACATATTTGTTAACAACTTATAGTGAATTAAATGTATAGAGACGTTTTTTGACACTGACAATATGTGATTAGCCCTATGGACTTTTTACGAAGTAAAAAGTATTAACTAACTACGAAAGCTCTTTTTCAGCTCGAATCTCAGGATTTTTGAAGTTGGATTGACATATATTTGTAATTAATCGTGGAACACCAGAACCTTAATATTCTTTAGTTAATTTATAATTTTCTGATAACCATTAATTTTACAATGGTAAATTGTGAATAATGATTCAAACATGCATTTACTTAGTAATCATATTATGGGTTTTGTAAATGTAATATGAATCTGATATGCTAAAGTATGTATGTGACTATAATGGAAAGGCGACATAGAGGCGCGGTATTGCAAAATATTTGTGCCAAATGCATTCTCATAATTCTTTTGTAATATCCGTAACCAGAAGTTTTAAAATATTTTTTCGCATTTAGAATGTATTAAGAACAAAAATATTTCCATACACTCTAATAATACGAAGGTTTAAGTGATTGAGTGTGTTACGTGTAAAATGCGTGCCTATATAATCCGTTGTCATTATGTTCTCCAGAATTTCCTGATGTGTTTTTATCTGTTAACACGTGAATCCTAGAAGTAAGTTCAAACATAACCATGTGCTGTCAATATATATATCATTCTCTTGCCCTTATCCCACTTTAAGTGGGATCGGCAAAACATGTTACAAACATGTTATCACATGATTTGGCTACGTATTTTATGACCGGGCCGCCTGCCTGACGTCAACTTACCTTAGTCGCCTTTTACGACACCTCGGTAAGAAATGAGGGTGGTCTATTCTATGCAGCCGGATAGCACACGGCGTTGCTGTCAATATATATATCATGAATAATAAATATGATGAGCAGGATAATCGCATCGCATTTGCATTTTAGAAATTACTCTTAAGTATGATATTCTGAAGTGATTAGAATAAATTTTATATTACAGTATTATTATATTAAAGTCAGTTTACCTTTTGCCTACTATATTCTTGCAGTTTTTTTCAAGAACTTGTGGACTGCCGCAACGTCTGCAAGATCAGGTCTTGCAGTTTTAGCACATAATCTATACAGACATACAATGACCACACGTCCCGACTTTTGATGGACTGTCTAGCATCCTGCCGAATTAAAAAGTCCTGCTTTTTAGAAAATATCTGCAGTTATTATTTTAAATTTATCTTCTTCTTCAAGTGCCTCTCCGACTAGCGAAGGTTGGCAGTCACCGTCATAAATTCATTCTTATTCCTCGCTAGCCGGAACATTCAGCGGCGCTCGCGATCCCCGTCCACTTCCTTACGTATAATATGATATATACGCATACTATAATATCATAACGTAAATAAAAAAAAATAACTTGACTAAAAATCTTTTTCAAATTATAATTTTTTACCAAAAATCTTATAGTTACCAAAATTTATTATTTGTTATTACAAATTAAAATTTACAAGTATATGAATGTATACAGTTAAATCTATATCTCTAAATTGTAATTCTCATTTCATCCCATTTGTCCCAAAATGTGGTCTCTTAATACAGATATTACTAACAAATATGTAACCAGCCAATTCCCTTTGGAAAAGTATGAATAATTTGAGCTCAATATCTTTGTCTTCGAGATAATTGGAGGCTTTTACCCAGCTAAGAAATTTTAAAAGGTTGTTCCTTTTAAACCTATTACACATATGCATATAATATCCTGTATCTTAAACACAATTTCCCTCATCTGGAGCCAAGCCTGGCAGCAGCACCAGGTCATACTTATCATAAATATGCATTATCGTCGAGACTAGACCAGTATGTAGAATTTCAGCGCAATCGGACACCGGCAAGTGGGTCAAGATAAATTAAAGCTTTTAAAAATACCCGATTTAGTAAATACGTAATATCATGAAGTTACTGATCATATCATCGCTGGACGGACAAACAATTTAGTCCTTCGATTGAGGGCGATTGGGGGCGATTGGGGTCAACTGCACATCGAAGTGGCGACACTCGGTTCTCATTGAATTACACCATACGTCGGCCATGTCTGAAAGTTATCAATTAAATCCAATCAGATGTGCTAATAGCTAATGTACTGATGTGGGATGCGTAGTTTTTGTATATACAAGCTGAGTCTAGGTATTCGCCCGCGAGGATATCAGTAGGTCATACACTTATTCCCGCGTAAATCCCTTTCTTTTACTCTGTACGTCATGGAAAGAGTGCTGACTCGCATTTATGGATTGCATATAATTTTAATGTATAATATCTTCTGCAGTATTTATTAGATTCATATGTTTTAAAAAAACAATTTTGATCCATATTAAATGGCGAAGTGAACGAACGGACATTTATTTAGATAAGGATTGATACTGAACATCAAACATATCAAAAAGTTAATAAATAACGTAATATTTTTAGTTGAAATTTTGAACATAAAAGTTTTTAGATATCTATAATATAGAAATATTATAGATACAGGCATGTTTTCGAATATTTTTTTGTAATATTTTGAATATCTACTATTCTTTAGTACATTATTTTAGTGAATCTCTGTTGGTTTACGCGCAGCAATTGATTAAAGCTTCCAGCAGGCGAGTTTTTTTACTACTACGCGACCTCTTTAACACTATTTACATAAAATCGTAATGTACGATTAACCTAAATCTTCCGAAGAGTTGCACTATCTTTTATTAAAAACCGTACCGTAACCGTAAAAATCTATGAAGTAGATTTTAGGAAAATCGATCACATACAGACACCTTTTGGGGACTCTGTTTTACTCGCCGAGTTTTTTGCTGGTTCTTCTCGGTAGGAACAGCTTTCCGAACCAGCAGTAAAGTTGACGGTTCAAAAGCATTTGTTTACAAGTTTACTTGAATAAAGAATATTTTGAATTTGAATTTATAAGATTTAGATGACACCCATATACTTTAAAATGGCCTCATCTGATAATAATGATGATGTACTGGTCAATGGAATTCGCTGAGATGGGATGTTATAAGATAGTCATTATAAATCTAATTAATTCTCTGCTACATAAATAGTTAAGTTAATATTTATTAATTAAAATACTTAATTATTGAAGGTATTAAAGATTATCTACATAATAAGTTATCTTTGATTTTATAGAAACCATGTACTTAAACTCTAAGCAAAATTAATTGTTCTGCGTTAAATAGGTTTAAAAAGTTCTTTTTTAATTTTCTTTTCGTTAAGACCACCTGTCTGAACCAGTTGTCACTTCATTTGAAGTGCATCTGAAAGTTTGAAACTTAATTTGAATGAAAAGTATTTTGGATTAAATAAAAACGACCTGAAGTTTCAGCTTGTATGGTATTCAAATTTAAACATTTTCCCACATTTATAGTTGAAGTATGGAAAATAAAAAAATAGTATTTTACTACACCATATAAAAATATGTAAAAAATTAAATATAAAATAATATGGACCTGGGATTTCAAAAAATATTAATCGCTAATACCTAAACTTTAAGCACGTACCAAAATAGGTTATCTTTGCAAATTATTTATGTATTATTTATATAAAATTCATCATAATATCTTACAAACGGAAAATCTTCCGCCAAGTACAATATTACCAAGTATACGTTACGTTTGTAACTTTGTTCGCGTGAATCTATTGAATAATTTATAATTTACGTGGAATACAAGAATACTAATTTTTTGAAAATATAATAAGCGATAATATTGCATTTAGTTCTGTTTTTGTTTATTATGTTAAACTTTTTTGCTTAACGTCGACGTTCTTGTTGAGATAATCATAGATGAACATAATATTTCATCTAAAAAAATATTTTTACATATCGACTGTGAACTGGCTTATTTCTTATATTTGACAACTTTTGAGGAACAAAAAAAGTGCTGTTTACTACATCCGCAGTAATTTTTATGTAATAAAAAAAACATTTGATTTTAAATGTTTATTTATTTACAAATTTTTAAAAATTTTTTAAAATGTTTGGCAGTCCTGAGTCATATGGTTTTGTTTCTTTACATTTCTTACCTAAATATATGGAGTATAGTAGATACTTAAAGGTATAATGTTTATGTTGGCGTGGACGATGTCGCAGGTGCAGCTTGTTATTAGTATACGATAACTATTGAAATATCAATATAAAAAAGGTAGCCGTACAGAAAGATTAATCAAGAAAAATTTAATAAACGATAAAATTCAATTAAACAAAACAGACCTACCACACGAGACATTGGACTTTTAAACTTTGATGTTATACCTATTCTAAAACATATTACACCGTCTTTCGTAAACTTCAAATAAAACAAAATCCCCCTGTCCAAAGAGGAAACGCTGTCTGTCTTTTAGGAACACCTGGCATCGGTTTATAGTTATTTCCTTTTTATTAATTTGTATGTTTACTTGATGGTTATCGGTAAGATTATCTAGATACAGTTGTGATGGTCTAGTGGTTTAAGAGCAATTGTAAATATTAAAAGGGCAAAATTCTTTAAGTAACAAGCAGCCAGGATCCTCATTCATAGCAAGCGTGCTCGACTCGTTTAACGGATGGGCCAAAAGATACGAAAATCTGTGCCAGGCCACTAAAGTATTGTTTAGCAATTGAATTTTCATATTATTGATATGAATTGACAACATATTAAAACAGCAATGTTGGTCCAATAGAAGGGACGAGTCGTATGCTCAGCAGTGGGATAATAACACGCCGTTACTTTTACTATACTGAATTAATAGTTCTGATAAGATAAAGTAATTAATATTTTTCTCACACGTTAAGAATATTCATAGGCGGGCCATTCAAAATCGTTAACTTAGGGTTGAGCAGGCCTGATTCAAAATCAAATAGTATTTATTTCATATTGGCGGATACGTCTGTCCCACTTGGTCCGAGCTCGAGTGAACGATAAGAGAAAAAATTGCTTTCATTGATAAATGCTGCTTGCGTAAACCTTGTTTTTCAATGGCGCTGCTGATAAGCAGCCGTGGCGCCCGCTCGCAAATAGCACTGAATGCCTACCGATACGATATGATATGAAGTATTTGTTTCGTCAGAGGTCAAATAAGACACCTGTATCCACGACAGAGGAGATATCATTACATTCTTTGTAATGATATATAATATAACGCTATTTGAATTAAAAAAAGTGAATTTAGAGGCTTATATGATAAATAGCTAGCTGTGGGATAATAAAGGGCTGTTAAAAAAGAAAGAAAGTTATGCCTCTCTTGTAATTTAAAGGTCTAAAGAAATTAACTATTCAAAGAAGAATGACAACAAATATTATATACAGAAAATATAAGCACACGTCGACTGCAACTCAAATACCTTAGATGCTTGCCTAGTTTTAAAGGCAACTTGATACATTTTAATTTGAGCCCTATGTGACTTAATCGAATACGAAAGTTTCAAGTTCAAAATATTCTTTATTCAAGTAAACTTTTAAACAAGTGCTTTTGAATCGTCAAAATTTACTGCTGGTTCGGAAAGCTGTTCCTACCGAGAGAAACCAGCAAGAACTCGGCGGTTGCTCTTTTGAAAGAATAATTATTATTATTAGTTACATATAGTTATTGATGTCTTGTACGCGTACAGGGTCGAAGAGTAGCTATATACACGCATTCTTATCGTCTAAGTAATCCTTAATAGTATAGAAGCTTTCTGTATTAGCCTTTTTTTAACAGTGTTTTTAAACTGCTGTAATGAAAAAGTTAAAGTAGATTTTATTATAGAATCTTATAATCAAACCCACAAACGACTTATGAACTTTATTTAGCAAAGCGCAAAGCAGGAACCGCAAGCTTATGTCGGTTCCTACTTTGTCTATTATATACATCGCCAATCGTTTTATAATTATGTATATTTTTAAGTACAAAAATTAAATTGCTTAAAATATACTGTAAAGCCAATGAAAGAATACCAGTTTATATCATAATCCGTTCTGTTCTCAATCTAAGTGAGTTATTATAACTACAATACAATCCTTCATGCCGAAATTGAATATTCACCCACTACGAGACAAAAACGGTTTTGAAGTTTCTAGGTGGCTCGTCATGTTTGCTATTACTGAGCAAAGCATAAACCCATTTATGAAGTCACACAAATATACTCAAAACTTTATAAATGAATTACGAGTATAATATAACACCGTGTATGTAAATGTACCATATATAGGTATTATTTAAAAAAAACAAACAAAAGTCAACTTAAAAAAGCTTTTAAGAAAATTTTATATCCCTACTGTGAAATGTAGTTAAGCTATTCTCATGTGATATGAACCTCTTATCGATAAAAAGTATTATGTTTTTTTATAAGAATTTCACATGCAAAAATAATACATATGACCTTTACTGAAACTTACTTTCACGTAAACTCTCGCATAGGTCTCTGGTGTTACAAACTGTGTAAGCCTTCATACACTAATATTAGGCATTTATATTTATGTATATATTTATATCACATGTATTTCTATGTATCTTCTAAATAAAAATTTACTTATTAAGAATAACACTTCTCAACTCTCAACCACTACAAGGTGGATACGATATTTACTGATAAATAATGCTGCGTGGATGAGAAGGCTAGAGAACGGCGGGTGTTTTAGGTTTCAGAAAAACAGTTTTCTATTTAAGCAAGGAATAAAAGTCGTTTTTTATTTGTGTTATAGAAGTCTACATCCCAACACTAGTTTACATTAACTTACTAACTACTAAGTAACAAATTAATTGTGACTGTCAAGCTATCGAACTTATCGATCAGTTACTCCTATTACGAACTAACTCTAACTTTTCTTCAAATGTGGCGACAGTGTTTAAGACAAATATAAGGATAATTATTTTGTTGATATTGATATCTTCTTTTTTTTATAGAAGCAGGCGTTACTTTGCGGAATTCCATATATCTGCAGTCGTATCAGTACGATTTTTGTCGTGAAGCCTATCCTCCTGATGATGCTTCGGTTTCGGGGCGAAACGATCGTCGAGATTGTGGTTTGGGTGTGTGTGCTGCTTTTGTGTTCGTTGTTGCTGGTGAATTGCGCCTTGGGGTGCATGTGGTGGCTGGTCCTGCATGTATAAGGTGCGTAGATTTTGCCTGCTTCATACACATTGGCTTTGCATGCATTCACTTAACCCGTGCGGATTATAGCAAAGTAGTTAATTCTGTTATATTGCTTGATTGATATCTTCATTAAACAAATATCATTTCTTGCTATGGTAGTAGCGGTCTACAGTATAGTAGTCGTAGTGGGCCTGGGCGCCAAGGTTCGTTCACAACAATTGCGTCCCCTCGCACCCTACCGGACCGGCCAAAAAAATAAGCATGCGAGAACGGGCGAGCCGCATTCCTCGACTGGGTCGACGGCACAGCCCCGCGCGCGCCCCTCCCTCCCATACCAGTCGTTTGCGCGCGTCGTTTGTGATAACTTGTCTGCGTGTTTCGCTCTGTCGCGTTGTGTGCCTGTGTTTACATGTGTTGTTGTTATTAACGAAATATACTAGCGAATGACCGATACTTGTGACAAAGTTGAAAAATTGTTTGCTTAAAATTAATTACAGTTTATAAACAATTGTAGTTCTCAGGAGCAGACAAACACGGCAGGCGCCGAGCTCAGGTAGCATTTCATATGTTTTTAATCCGATTACGTTTAGGCTAATTTGGTTTATAAATGTCGTGTGAGCTATGAATGCCTGTGCGTTTCGTAGTACAGGTGTAAAATTTTACGACCCACGTGACGCCGTATTGATATACGCCGTCGGCAACCACGTGGTGCAGTGGTGTAAACAACTCTGCCCTTCTTTCAGTACACAGCGGCATCGTCTTGTCGCATACGCACAAGTTGGACAGGCCTTTGATTTGACTTTAGGTGCATAATTAATTTTCATTCTACGTTTAAAAAAACCAATAAAAAGCATAAACATGTAAAGATTTCTTAATATTAAATTTTATTTTTGTTTGGAAATTATTCCAAACAGAAATATAGAATTTTTTGAGTGTCGTAGGCTTTTACCTTTTAAAATAAAAATACTTGTTTATCTTTACATTAAACGAAAAGAGTGTACAATTTATACTGTTTTTAATTGCCTATTAACCAGAATTAACCAAATCAGAGTAACATTAGACTTTGTAGCTTGCGTGTCTATACACCTTACATTACTAATTTACTTACATGCGGTAGTCAATCTGTACTTTCTCTTTATTGTCAGTTTGATACAAAATTTAAATACTTACCTACGTCGCAAGAAGGGAATTTTCCACTTATTAAGAGAGAACTAAAAACTTATTTCATTCCATTATTTTATACTCATGGATAAATTTTCCTACAAATATTTTTATTAGAGAGATGAATTTTATATTTATTATATATGTAGTTAAAGGCTATGGAGAAAGAATCAGATAATAAAAACAGTTTTAATGTTTTTTAAAGAGATGATTTAATAATTAAAACTTTGGCGCACTACATTTTTCGTGAATACTTCTTTACTTTTAACAGAAATTGTTTACAAAAGTAATAATAAAATTATTTTGCTATAATCCGCGATACAGTAAATAGAAAATATATATAGTGCTAAATGTATAGTGGACTATACGTTTTTTCATACCCGTTACATGCAGGATTCGTAAAAACATATGCACAAACCTCCACCACTTCCACCACAATACACAAGCACTACACAGGTTCACTATCACAAACTCAACAATCGTTTCGCCCCGCAACCGAAGCATCATCAGGAGATAGACTCCACGACAAAATCGCAAAGCGAAGCGTTATGCGAATTATGAAACATTTGTTAGAAAGCGGGCATAAAGTTCCTAATGACCATTGTTTCGAAATACTACACACCTGTGAAAAAAGCTTAAAATTGAATATTTTGGAACAATTAGAAATCATTAAGCATAATAATGGCACCGTCATTAACGATCAGATAAATGTTTCAAGTTCAAGCTTGTTGCACGTGTTCAGAGGTAAAGGTGGGGATGAACCGATTACTATATAACAATGCTTGTTCGCATAACGCTTCGCTTTGCGATTTTGTCGTGGAGTCTATCTTCTGATGATGCTTCGGTTGCGGGGCGAAACGATTGTTGAGTTTGTGATAGTGAACCTGTGTAGTGCTTGTGTATTGTGGTGGAAGTGGTGGAGGTTTGTGCATATGTTTTTACGAATCCTGCATGTAACGAGTATGAAAAAAACGTATAGTCCACTATACATTTAGCACTATATATATTTTCTATTTACTGTATCGCGGATTATAGCAAAATAATTTTATTATTACTTTTGTATTATGGATCTCCGCAAAGTAACGCCTAATTCTATAAATTATAGAAATTGTTTATATGGATGACAGAATCGACCGCATCATACACATTAACTGATTACTGTCACATTTTCAAATGTAGTTTCTCTTGATTAATTGTATAGCATTACTCCATAGCAATGAAAGAATAATTAAAGACAAATTTATACAATTAATTTATACGATTTGTGGTTATAGACCCAAACATTAAATTAGTTCCATTCAATAGAATTTGAAAAAGGCAGAAATTTTTTTCCGCTCTGGAAAAGCAGAGATCCATAGGTCGTACAGACATGAACGTAATACGATTAGTGCCATTAAAAATTGCTTTAATGGTAACGTTCATGATATACTGTTACGTACCTCTAGGGCATAATACTTTCGGCTCTTCTTTCTTTCGATTATAAAATTATTTTACTTTTATACTAAGTACTTACTACTTACTATACGTATCTTAGTATAAACGTATAAGATATTTATGTAAGAAAATAAATGTACAATATAAATAATAAAATAAAATAAATAATATAATTTATGAATTTGAAAGACTTAGATTTATTTTTGTTCTTATTCAAAATTATTTAGAAGCTTTAACGCTAGAAAGTACATTATTGTTATTCTACCAACAAGAAACACCGCCAACCATATTATTATTTTCTTTAATATAGATGTTACCGACAGGCGACAACAATGTTAAAGGGCTGAGATAAACCGCAAAGGTGTTTAGTGGAACTTTTTGTATATTTTAATATATTAATAACATAATTATGTAAGAAATTAAAAAATCATATTGTTGTAGCCTATAGTAATAGGACTAATATGCAGAATATAAGCAGATTATATTATGCCCAGACGAGCAGAGACAATCTCCACGATCATTATAATTTATTATCATTTTTGCGAGCGTTATTTTATGTTCTCCTTGCCTTGTTCTATGCAATCAATAAGCTTTGATGTACAGCTCTTTATTTTTTTATGATTTAATCGAATATCCAAGTCATATGAAAAGCAAAGAGGAAAAAACTTTCAGCATTACAGGAGAGTTTGATTGCAATATTTGCTTTTAGTTACTATATTTAACAACATTTTAAGTCTATTACGTAATAGTTTTATTATTCAAAATATTATTTAATTATTAATAAAATAAATATATTGAAAATTATAAAGTTATAATATGTTTACGTAATGTAGTTGGCGTTAATCACTTTTTACTTAGTGTTAGTATCTACTCAAAGAGCAGAATAATTTATGTACTTATACACCTCTTACGTCAATTCAGATTTGAAATGTGACGTCGAAGATTGTTAACGATAAAAGGTATATGAGTAAGTTTTAATTAATATTTATACCTATTTTTATTTTATCAAATGCTTTTCCTATAGTTCTTATTTTTTATTTAATCTACTCTGCGACCTTAGACAGATCTCGGAGATTTAGGAATTCATTCTGCTACTTTTTACTTTCGGATAAAATGTCACTTTTCGAAACCCTCGATGAATACTTGTTAATATTATAGTGTATCATCTATGCTTGTTAATAACTATGGTAATGAATAGTTATGGTATGACGTACACTGTTGTCTTTGGTATAGACGACGCCTCGGTGACTTTCAAAGTCAAACGACAAATTGTTGTTTAGACAACTACGTCTTACGTAGATACTGATCTATAGCGGTACAATAACAAACCATAGACACATAGGGTTTATCGAAATCGCACGTGGGTTTGAATCAACGACTTTATCACAACCTTATGCATCAATACAGCTCAAACGCAGTGTATAGCGAAAACTGCATAATGATTGATGATTAATGATGAATAGCAGAAAAATTTAATCGTGCCAATATTTTTTATATTATTATATAAACATGATACAAATGTAATAATAAAATTATTTTGCTATATAAATAAATAAATAAATATATGGGACACTTACACACACGGTCGTCCGTCCCCAAAGTAAGTAACTTAATACTTGTGTTATGGGTAACAGACAACTGGTAATATATTACATATAATCCGCGATAAAGTAAATAGAAAATATATATAGTGCTAAATGTATAGTGGACTATCCGTTTTATCATACATGCAGGATTCGTAAAAACACATGCACAAACCTCCAACACAATACACAAGCACTACACGCGTTCACTATCACAAACTCAACAATCGTTTCGCCTCGCAACCGAAGCGTCATCAGGAGATATACTCCACGACAAAATCGCAAAGAGATTTTCTATTTACTTTATCGCAGATATCGCATAACGACTTATTCTATAAATTAAATAAACATGATTTTTTATATTATTATTCATACATACTTCTTATATATGGCTCTAGTGGTCAAACGGCTAGAGATTCTTTTTAAATGCTCGAGGATTTAAACCTTTGCAAGTTTTTGTGGCAATTGGCATATACAATGCTCCATCGTGATAAAACTTGCATATCATATATAAAGAAGATTTCTGGGAAATGTGTAATCTGTAATCCATCAGTAATGCAGCGCAGTGTGTTATTGCTCCAACCATTTGTTCCATGGAGAAGAAAGTTTTTTACAAACTTAAACTTTTAATTATGTCAAATCTCAAGTACTCCGTGTGAGTAATTTCCTTAAAAGGGTTCTTATATTGTCAAGTATAAATACAGGTTCTTGATAGACACAAATTGAAAAATATAGTCATCCTTTTGTTGTGCGTATCGTAGTTTTCAGTTTTATTATTCAAGGATATAGCAATACACCTTAAGACCTATTCAAAGTTTAGTTCCTGCCAAATACTTAGCAGGAAAAAACGTACACCGGACGTGCATTCCGCAACATAGCGGTGCTCATTAAAATTGAGTAAGAAGTTTCATGAGCACTGGCAGAATATGAAATGCGTAAGGATTGATATAGCTACCACGGTCCACAGTGTGCTTAGATCTTATGAACCAAATTACCATTCATATTACCACACTACACAGTGGGATTTTGAATCTTGGTTAAGTCCCACCGCATACAAATACATATCGAATTACAATTAAAATTGTGTTTCGACATATACTATATGCCCCGATTGGTCAAATAGTAAACAGCCAAAATACTATGTCAAAGTTTTTTAAAAAATTTTATAGTATGTGTAAAAAAGTTGCAGAAACGCCTGAGCTCAAATCAAAAGAACTTGTCATTAAACATATCAGGTTTACATCTTACTACTAATACATCAATAATTGCGCGGGAGCCCACAGCAAAAACAGGAAGAACGGGGTTTTGATTTTTACTGCGATAAATTAGGAATCCAAGACGGAATAATGACGTAAAACATAAAGGCTATCGAAAACGCTGAGATATTAATACCAATATATAACTGTGAAGTAAGTTCGTTGGTTCGTTTTTCTTTCATGTCTGGACAAAGTAACGAGCAGATGTGATGGCTTTTAGCTTGGCATTGAAACCCACATTGAAGAAGTCAAGAGACTTCCCCAATGTTTCAGAAGTTAGTTGAACATATATCATTCTCCTACACTTTCTGCTCCATTAGAATTACAAATATCGTCCTATCCGAAGAACAAAGTCACATCTCCCATATATGTATAAGCAAATGTATTGTGACTTTATTCTTCGGATAAGGCGATATAGTCAGGCGATGTAGCGATGGGCTACCACACTACACAAGCGTTTTTATCGAGTCATCATCATTCTCCTGACCTTGTCCCACTCTAAGTGGGGTCGGCACAACATGTTGTTAGCCTGCCAGACGTCAACTTACTTAAATCGCCTTTTACGACACCTCGTTAAGAAATGAAGGTGGTCTATTCTACTCAGTCGGATTTATCTTTTATAGCGTAGTATTATAGTAAAATAATATTATTATTACTTTAGAAAAGAATTCATTGAACAGGCGGCAATGGAATTTACCTCCTACATTATTAAATTAGATATTTTTTTTTAACGCATAAAACAATAAAAATTTTAGTTCTCCACAACACGGTAGTATAAAATTGCTTGATTAAGTTACGGAAGTGGTTGGATCCGTCAAGGTACTACCGCTGTGCAATTAATAACAACCCATCATCATTTCTCATCTTACACGTGTAAGCAAAGATGATCAGGCTGTTATGTTTTTTAACATTCATAATAATATTGTAAATGCGAAAGTCTCTCTGTTACGATTTCACGGTGAAAGGGCATGAAGATCCGTTTAAGTAGTTTTAAGATTTTCAGGCATAGACAAACAGAAGCGGAAGGGAAATTAGTTTTATATTAAATATTCTTTATTCAAGTAAACTTGTAAAAAAGTGCTTTTGAATCGTCAACTCTACTGCTGGTTCGGAAAACTGTTCCTACCGAGAAGAGCCAGCAAGAAACTCGGTAGTTACTCTTTCAAATAAAATTCTTAAATCTAGTTACATTTGGTCATTACTATCTTGTACAGGGTAGAAGAGTAGCTATATCCACACATTTTTAACATCTATATAATCCTCGATAGTATAATAGGCTTTTTGTATCAGCCTTCCTATAACAGCTTTTTTAAACTGCTGTAGTGGCAACGATAAAATTGATTGCGGGATTTTATTATAAAATCTTATATCCAAACCCACAAACGACTTATGTACTTTTGCGAGGCGCAAAGCAGGAACCGCAAGCTTATGTCGGTTCCTACTTTGTCTATTATATACGTCGCCAATCATTACTTATCATCGTTATCATTACTACAATAAAAAAGGTATATCCCAAGTATTAGATTTTTTAAGAGTTGGTCCAATTTTATTGCTATATTGAAAACAAATCCATAAAGGGTTACGATAAACAAAGCCTTTTAAAAATAATTAGCCTCATTTTAAACGGCAAAATTAAATACGACTTGCTTTCCCAGTTTCAAATGTGTAATGACAAAAAACAGTGAATATTAAATTAATACGATATATTGCTGTTTTATACTATCTTAAATATTGCTATCTTAAGTAATCCGTGATCAGTACTTAAATTTACTTAAAAAGAACACAAGTCGAAAGTTAAGCATAGGTACTCAAGTCAGGCTCAAGCCTATGACCGCATAAAACAAAAGATGCACGTCCCGCTCGAACATAACTAAATATTGCACTATTTAATGAAAACAGACAATTATTGATAACTAGATTGTAATTGTCTATTAACTAACGCATACTATAGGAAGTTGTAACTTCTTTGATAGTGTTAACAAATTCTTCATATCAAAACACTCATAACACAGTTATTATTTATTACATAATATACATAACAATTACAGTATTTATTTTTATTACAAGTAATAGTTCTAGCGTCTACGCATTTGAAAAACCGATTGCCCTTTTTTTTCAATTGTTTTTCGCCCTCTTTTGTTTTTTTTCTTTCACTATCTAACTAGTCAATACAACATTTTATAATCAATATATAAATTGTTTAAAGTCGAAAATTAATTAATATACGATTTAAAAAAATCTCTTCATGAATATTGGTATATTGGCAGTAATTTATATAAAATCTCATTTAGTGTTAATTAAATTTATATCAAGACAGAAACCGTCATCTCTTTTTCTTAAATTCTTAATTCAAAATATTATTTGCAATTACAATTACATACTCTAACAATAGATAGTTTTATGGTGAATAAGTAAACAAAAGTAATAATAACATAATTATTTTATTATTACTTTTATATAATATGGATCTCCGCAAAGTAACGCCTAATTCTATAAATTATTTGAATAAGTAGAGTTCTTTCGCGATGATAACGTTAAAGAATGATATCGGTACACATCATACGATACGTATTAAGGCTATTTCTGTATAAAAGATTTGAAAAATTAATATCTTTGTGAATATGTATATTTTTACCGTTACCGCACCGTTCTGCACCGAAATTTATAGTTTTATTTAAATCTTTATTAATTCAGAAACTCATCCACAACTTTTATGCAACCGTAAAGGAATAAAGCTTTTAAGTCCACTTGTTGGAAAGCCTAAAATAACAAACTTTTTATATTTATTTATTTATTTATTTATCTATCTTAGTCGTTAACTGGCATAAATCAAAATATAAAATTTGTGGACTGTTGCTAGCCCTAGCATAATATGGCAAGGCTTATTTGGGCTTCATATTGCTATATACCAACAAGAAAAGAATCCATAATATTTCCAATGGTTTATTTAATTTTTGAAAAGTATTTATCAATAACACCCTCATAAGTCATAGACAATATCCTTCAGCGACAAAGCAATGGTTATTTTGTGTCAATCGCGACGTAATAGTTGTTTAATTTAAATCATTCTACTCAATTAATTCGGCTGAATAAATATCGGTACTGCAGGTTCGGAAAGCTGCCACAATGAAGAACCAACCAGCGTAATCCTCAACGTTATAATAGGCTTTTTGTATCTGCCTCCTTTAAATAGTTTTTTTTAATTGCTTTAATAGCAAAACTAAAATTGATTGAATAAATAAACTCATCCTATCAGTAGCCAGTCGTATAATGCACTATTAATCTAAATAGTGGTATTTGACACGAAGCGTCGTGCTTGTTGTGAGCGCGTAATACGCTTGTATGTAATTAGAATACTACCCGAGATTATGCACGGTGCGAATTACACAGGCGTAATATATTTAACATAAGAATAGTATTTGAGTTTGAGCTGTTCGATTGTCCGATTGCAAGTTTGTATGAGGTAATGAACCAAATGTCTCATCACATCCAGGAAGCATCTGTTCTGTAATAGGCATTCCATAATATTTTATTGAAGGCACCTAAGTAAAATAATTTATTATATGAATATAAAAACAAAAGAATGATTATATTCATCAAATCTATATAAATAAAAGTGAATCACCGGTATGTTTGTACGCGCATAACTTCCAAATGAATGCACCAAATGGATAAATCTTTGTTTTAATGTGTTCGTTATTATCAGGATAGGGTTTGTATAAAAAAAATTCGCGAAACATTAAAAAATAAAAAAACTTAATTTTTGTTTCTTGTCTACCTGTTCACTTTACTCTTAATGTCTATCAACTACTTATTCGTTGCGGATAAGTACCGCGGGGCGCAACTAGTAAATGATAAAACTTCCGTCCGCGCTCCAATCTGTGCCAATATTTAATTATAAAATGTTTTGTCAAGACAACATTGCTAAAAAACCAGATTATATAAAATACGATATAAATACTGTGACCTTTCACCGATAGTACATATAAATATATGAGAACAGTCAAGTTTGCGCTTCGATCAAGTTATTTACGATATAAGGAATCTATCGTTCATTATAATTACACTTAGCTCGTAACGTTTAGAGGCTGTTGGCTGCTACTGATAAGCGTACACGTACACAGACGTAATACCTGTGTACACCTTGGAGTCTTATCAAAACAATACAACGAAAATATTTTGCACTTGCGTGGCCTTGAATTGTCTTATTGATATTTGATAAGTTACAATCCGAAACACTTTCTTGTCAACTTTTATAAAAACACTTTTACAAAAATAATAAAACTTATTTTGCTATACGATACAGTAAATAGAAAATATATATAGTGCTAAATATATAGTTGACTATCCGTTGTTTCATACCTGATACATGCAGGATTCGTAAAAACAAAAGCACAAACCTCCACCACTGCCACCACAATGCACAAGCACTACACACGTTCACTATCACAAACACAAAATCGCAAAGGGCTTTGCGATTTTGTCGTGGAGTCTATCTCCTGATGATGCTTCGGTTGCGAGGCGAAACGATTGTTGAGTTTGTGATAGTGAACGTGTGTAGTGCTTGTGCATTGCGGTGGCAGTGATGGAGCATGTGTTTTTACGAATCCTACATGTATCGGGTATGAAAAAACGGATAGTCCAATATACATTTAGCACTATATTTATTATCTATTTACTGTATCCCAGATTATAGCAAAATAATTTTTATTATTACTTTTGTATTATGGATCTCCGCAATGTAACACCCAGTTTTATAAATTATTTAAAAACACTTTTTTAAAGAAGAATAATGCAGTGCCCAAAAATGTTTTTTTAACATATTTGAAAACCATTGGCCTATTTTTAACATACTGAGTTGGTCAACTATTGTTGGTAAATAGTTAGCAGATGTTATTGCAATGAAGTATAACTAACTATATTTTTATCATAAAGTTATAATTTTATACATAGAAAGTCGGCGGCCACCTATTTTTGCTTAAAGGTAGTTAGGAATCTTAATGGATGATGAAACAAACCATTTTTGGTGTTTCTGTGCGAAAAAACTAGAAACGAGGAGATCCATGGGAAACCCAAAATGAAAGGAAAGTTAGTAGATTAAAAAAAAAACTAAATGCGCTATAAATGGATAAACTGTGAATTGAAAACCATGAGATTTTTAAATCAGAAACGTTTCAAATATATAAGATCATTGACGTCACTGTCAGTCTTGGAATGGATTCTAATTAGTTGTACTTTTATTTTTGATCTTATATAAATATACGTAGTTTTATTTGATAATTATTTTCTTCTTTTTTTACTGCTAGGTGTCAAATGCTTTTTGAGCTAACCATGAATTTTGTTAACCTTAATGTTAAGGCTTTTAATGTTAAAAGACGTGCAAGCACAGTAGCATTGTCGAGGTAAAAATGGAGAGCGCAGATGCTGGGATCGGGAAATGTCGTCTTAAGGGTGCCCTCCTGTTCGAACCACGGTCCAAGGCGACTTGTAGTGGAGAACTACAAGTTGTTAGTCATCACGCCGTCGGGAGTTAAGAGAGAAGCCACCGCCTTTTTTTCTGTTCTAATACTTTGGCTACGTACTACGTACAATAGACTCAGTAAAATTTGAAAAATACTTGTTTATTATTGATAGTAACAGGGTCAATGTCTTCACTTACTTCCTGATACTCCAGGGTCAGTGAATGTCAATTGTCACAATGTCATTGTTAATATTAAATAGAACCAATAAATAATGATCGGACGCTCGCTAACCCATTTTATATTCGGCTCCTTTTATATTGTTGTCGTTCGTATACAGCCAAAGTAACCACGGCGCATGTGGCGCGCTACGAGAGACGCATTGGTCCGAGCTATCAAACTGCAATGAGGTTACGCAGAAGTGTGCCTGCACGCTTTTAGCTTCCCAGCGCAGATGAGATGCGGGGGTGGGGTGCAATATTTTGGCCACCAAGCATCGCGCCGCCGCACTGCCCGTGGCCCAATCGATCGTTATGCTTTGCGCTGTTCTATTATTTATTACAGAAAATATAGAGGCGTGGGACTCGCGGTCGTCAACCTCACTGCCCGCCACGCTATAGCGCGTAAACAACAGAGTGCAGCGCGGGAAACTGGTACCTCCCTTCCCTACCTGCTGGCTTCTACGCACAGCCGCAAACCACAGTCCCTACACCGTCCACAGATCTATAGACTTTGCTGTCTCGCTTTTACGCTATATTTAATTTGATACATTAACTACTGCTATCTCTTTTATGACGCTACGCTAGTTTGTAGTAAGCAGCATGCGGTCCACGTGTAAAATTAACTTTTTACTTTAAATTCACTTTTTTTTAATATTTGGGTTTACATGTTTCATTGTACCTAGGACCAGAAAAACTTAAATTTATTTAAATGATTGTTCTTATATTTAGGCAACCGAGATGAGGTCGTTATCTAGATAGGTTATGAAAATCTCGTATGATGGATAATACAATGTACCGGTAGTTGGGCGCCGTGGTCTGCCAGCGTCATTGTGACGTAGTCTTTGTACATATACCACGTACAACTAGATTAGTGTTAGATGAGCGTATCGCGTATATTCCATACAGCTGATTACGTGTGAACTATCATATAATTTCCCTTTAGCCTACTGAGATCGTATTCTTGCGCAAGGAATAAGGCTCGTGTACCGGCTGTTATTACCCTGTACTATCTTTTGTTGATAGATTGATAGCTGCGACGCTTAATTGATATATTTATTTAATTGATATTAATTGTAATGATTTGATAGAAATTATTTGATAGGTTGAGCACGCGCGGCCGCTTACGTCGTACTGATTTAAAATTTATGCGATATTAAAAATATGGCATAAATGCCGATGGTGCAAATGTATGTGTTAGCTCGTCTTGGTACCTACATATTGCCATCGATTCTAATAAGATTTTTGGAGCTAAAACTCCGAAATCTCAAAGGCTGGGTTGTAACTATTTAAAATTTTAGGTGCTTAACTGATATTACCATTTCTTTTTAGTAAAACTATACGACGTCTAGACAATCCCTAGGGTATGTTTAGCCTGCCCACAGTAAGTTTAGTTCGTATAATTATAATTATACATTCAATATAATAACTACTTGTTCAATGAAAACAATCGAATAATCTATTTACATTGTAATTATTATAATTCGAATTTCAAATTTAGTTACTATAACGTGTTCACGTTTGAAGTGTCTTATAAGAAATATTTGTACCATAAATGTGTGAACTTGTATGTCGTACCTTTAATATTAATTAAAGATTTGATTTGATTTTGGATGCTTAGTTTTTATTTTCAGATTTATCACAGGTGCAAAAAAGAATTTCAATGCAGAATTCAGAATCAAGAGTTTCCCAACCGTTTTTTGGGCCATGCCCACCTTAAAAATATTTTTTCCGCCTATACATTTTAATAAGAAAAAATTTAATTGTTCCCTTAAGAAACTTAAATGATAGGTTTTAAGAAGAATTTGCTTTTTAAATTTAAATGGCCCTAAACTAAGAATTATACTCTGCAAAGTAAAAGTTATAAAATAAATCTATATTATATAATATTCAATAATTTGATTCGCTCGCGAGTTTTTTAATTGATTATGAACATATAAAAAACTAAAAAGAAAACAATAACTCAGTCAAACAGAAAACTTGGTGACATACGTATATCAAAGTCTTTAAGATAAAATAACCCAGTGGTTAATAAATAAATAAGTAAATATGTGAGACACACACACGGTCATCCGACCCCAAAGTAAGTAACTTATACTTGTGTTATGGGTAACGGACAACTAGTAGATATACTACATATATAATTTTAAATACATACTTAAATACAAATATACACTCAGGTTCGAGGAACCAACTAATTGTTCATAGAAAATGTTGGCCCTCGGCGGGAATCGAACCCGCGACCAGCAGAGCTGAAGGCAGGGTCACTACTCACTGCGCCAACAGGCCTGTCAAGTACGTTAGGTAAAAGGACAGAGACGCACGTAGAGGAAGGTTTTTCTATCTAACCGGATGTATCGCCACGATCGCAAACAACGCCCAATATTTTTTTATAATAGCAAAAAATGATCACATTTAATGTCAACGTTTAATACTTTACAACGGATGTCGGCGACTACATTATCTTAATTGAAAACAATCTAGTCTTTATAATGTTGGCGAATTTCCTTAAAATCTGATGTCATTGCCTGCTTGTTTTGATTACAATTCGGCAGTTCTGGGAATCTTGGCTTCGGCGACTATTTGTAAATACAAGTTGATTGTTTTTTTTACAGTCCTATTAAGATCTTTACTTAATGAGCTTTTTACGCGTAATGGTCACTGTTGATTGCAAATTCGGGTTTAATCGGCTAACGTTTTTACCGAGTAACATTTAGCCGTGGCCTGGTGCGGTGTCGTGAGAATCGCGCGGGCTCTCACGCTAATTACCAGAGACTTCATGCTCTTTGTGGTCTTTGCGAACCGTCAATGTTAATGAACGTTTATTATTGACAAGCTCTGATCTGCTACTTTGTCCGCGTGAGATTCGTTTTTATTAAATGAAAATCATATCATCTGTTTGTAACATCTAATCGATGACAAACGAGCTAGGTTTAACCCACGATTGTTACGTTTGTGGCATTTACAATAAAAATTCGCGCGATTCCCTGCGAGAGAAGTTCAAGGAAACAGGTATTCTTACATTGGCTTCACAGTGTATTTTAAGTAATTTAATTTTTGTACATGAGAATATACATAATTATAAAACGATTGGCGATGTATATATAAGACAAAGTAGGAACCGACATAAGCTTGCGGTTCCTTCTTTGCGCCTTGCAAAAGTACATAAGTCGTTTGTGGGTTTAGGTATAAGATTTTATAATTAAATTCTACTTTAACTTTACCATTACAGCAGTTTAAAAACACTGTTAAAAAGGCTAATACAGAAAGCTTACTATCCTATTATTAGACGGATTACTTAGTTCATAAGAATGCGTGGTTATAGCTACTCTTCGACCCTGTACTCGTACAAGACATCAATAACTATATGTAACTAATAATAAGAATTATTCTTTGAAAAGAGCAACCGCCGAGTTTCTTGCTGGTTCTTCTTGGTAGGAACAGCTTTCCGAACCAGCAGTAGATGTTGACGATTCAAAAGCACTTGAATTACTTGACTTGAATTACAATAATACTAATATATTTCATTCTTTATTTTTATTCTATTTATATTAAGAAATATTTTTTAGTTGCTAAAAAGCGTGATTTTTACATATATTTATTAGGTCCTTACATATGAAATTGGCGATTTCTATGGGAGGAACATACAGTCGTTTTTTTTTAATGAAATATATTTAATTAATCAAAGTATGTACCATTGCTATGTATGCACTTTTGCCATCTCATAGGTAGTTCATTGATCCCCTTACTAAAAAAACCATTCGGGCGGGATCAAATAAAATCTTTGAAGGCGGTTTGGACTGCCCCATCGGAGTTGAATTTTTTTCCTTGCAAGTAGTTATCCAAATTGCGAAAAAAATGGTAATCTGTTGGAGCAAGGTCCGGAGAGTACGGTGGATGTCTAAGACATTCTAATTGAAGCTCCTCTGATTTGGTAGCCGTCTGTTGTGCAGTGTGTGGTCTAGCATTGTCCTGTAGCAGCAGTGGCCTAGAGCGATTGACCAGCCTCGGTTGTTTAGCAGCTAGCTTTTCCATCACGGTTTGCAGTTGCTGACAATAGATATCTGCCGTAATCGTGTGGCCAGATTTAAGAAAGCTGTAGTGAACGACACCGGCACTAGTCCACCAAACACTTACAAGCAACTTTTTTTTAGTCAATTTTCGCTTTGGGCAGGATTTGACTGGTTCGCCAGGGTACAGCCATTGCGATGAGCGCTTCCGATTATCGTAGAGGATCCACTTTTCATCACAGGTAATGATTCGATTTAAAATTCCTTCATTATTGTGCCGGTTGAGTAACGTAACGCAGCAGTCGACGCGCGTTTGTCGGTTTGCTTCACTCAATTCATGAGGTACCCACCTTTCAAGCTTTTTCACCTTCCCAATTTGCTTCAAGTGGATTAGAATAGTTTTAACACCAACACCGGAGCCTGCAGCTAACTCGGATGTGGTTTGCGATGGATCCGCTTCCACAATAGCCTTCAATTTCTTCATTATCAACCTTGGTCTCCGGCCGTCCACGAGGCTTGTTCTGCAGGTTGAAATTTCCAGAACGAAAACGTTGGAACCAAAAACGCACTGTGTTTTCTTTTGCGACACCGTCACCATACACATCATTAATGCTTCGAGCCGTTTCTGCAGCACTGGTGCCACGGTGGAACTCATACTCGTATATAACGCGATATTTCATGTTTTCCATTTTGTAAACAGAGTGACACAAAGAAAAAAACAAAAGAAGGAAAAACAAATGAATTAGGGGGTTTGAAACACAAATGCATGAGTAAATAGCTGTATGAATTTGAATTTGGAATTCCTAACCATAAAGGTAATATTTGAGATCAAAGTGGCCAGTACGACAAAACGCCAATTTCATATGTAAGGACCTAATATTTTGTAGATTGATAGATTAGAAATTCTGTATTGCACACACGGTAAAAAAGTACATATAAGAAACTTAATGATAGGCAAAGGCGGTCTTGGTTTTAAGAGCAATCTTTTTTCCAGACAATCTTTGGAGAAAGATTTTATTTAAAAGTCTGTGCATTCCTTACCCTAACAGTCAGTTACTTTACATTGGCCTGTTGACGCAGGTGACAATTACCTCGTCTTTAGCTCTGCAGGTTCCGTTACCGTCGCAGGTTCGATTACCGCCGAGGGCTAACATTTTCTATAGGTCAATCTATTGTTCCTTCGAGTCTGGGTGAAAACTATAGGTGTATGAATTTACCAGTTATCAGTAACTAATAAAACACTATTAATTTGTAACTTTAGGAAGGGACGACTGTATTAATTGTCCCATACCTTATATATAAAATTCTCGTGTCACAATGTTAGTTACCATATTCCTCCGAAACGTCGTGTCCGATTTTTATGAAATTTTATATGCATGTTCAGTGGGTCTGAGAATCGGCTACTATCAATTTTTACACCCCCAAGTGATAAGGGTTGTCCACCCCTAACATTTTGTTTTTGAACAGTTTTTTTTTATAATGTGCACTAGAAATTTCCTAGAAATAATTTATATTTATACTTATTATAAAACAAAGTTCCAAAAAGCTATCTGTCTGTATGTAATCGATTTTCTTAAAATCTTCTGAACGGATTTTTGTACTGTTTTCACCAAAAGATACAGCAATACCTCCTGATGGTTTAGGTTAATAGTACATATCAGTATTATGTAAATTGTGGTGAAGAGATCGAGCAGTTGTTAAAAAACTTGCTTGCTGGGAGCTTTAGTCGCGTGCGCTGCGTGAACCACCAGAGATACGCTAAAGTAATGTAGTAGAGAATTGTAGATCTATAAAAATAGCACGAAAAAGTCCGCGATAACATGTATCTATCTCTTACGGCTAACTCACAATAACTACTTTTATGTTTAAAACTTCGAAAATTCGGGAACAGTTTTGTAAATCACTGAATTCTACGCGGCTGAGGCCATTGTTGGCACAGCTAGTAATACTCGTATATAAAGCTGAAGGGTTTTTTTGTTTCTTTGATTGTTTGAACTCAATACGAATTGTGCGCTAAGTAAACGCTGTAAGTTACTGCAAAATTGTTCCCGTCTAAAAGTTCTAAATAAAAGTCCGCGAAAGCATATATCTAGCTTTTTAGGTTAACCCACTTGAACCACAATTAATATAAGTATTACGGTTTACTCAAATAAAAATACTGCAGTCCATACGAACGGAGTTGCATTTAAAAGGTAGTAATTTGTATGTTAGTATTTATATATTAACAAAATCAAGGCATAAATAAATCGATAGAATAGCCAATACTTGAAAAAGATTTTGGTCCCTGAGTGAAATAACGAAAACCGAAGACTTGCCAATTAAGAAAAAATAAAAAGTTTACAACATGTGCATTTTGCCATGCTTAACGTATGATTGTCAAACATGGGGATTTACAGAGCAACTTATGAATAAAATGAATATATGTGAAAATGGGATAGAGAGAAGTGTAGTTGGACCGAGAAGGAGAGAAAAAAATAAAATTGAAAAACATTACTAAATTTAAATATGCAAAAACTGGGCGGGATACATGTTAAAAGAAAACAATTTAAAATGGACCAGAATAATTTCCGAATGGTATCCTAGAGATGGCAAAAGAAATAAAGGGCAACAAACACACCGGTGGGGCTTATTTTATTTTTTATTAAAAAAATCATATCTCTTGATTGCAGCTCGGGACATGCGGTGGGGGTCGCGAAGGCGCGGCGCGGTATAATGCGGCGCGTCTGCGACTGGGTCGCTTGGCCGGCGGTGGCGTGCGCGCTACTGCTGGCTTGCGACTATTCAGGAGCCGTGGACATGCTCGCTCCTGGCAGTAAGTACCGCTTTCTCAATGACGTACCTTGGAGAGGAGACATCGATTACTAAATAAACGATTTTTATCATTTCAAAATGAATCGATTTGTAAAAATCTATTAACTCGAATCGAAGAAATTTATAATAGATGTTTCAGACTATTTGAAAAGTTGCTTTTTAGAATATTAATAATAAAGTGGACTAGTAAGAATAAAAAGTAAATAACTAAGTCCCCAAAGTAACTTAATATTTGTGTTATGGGTGACGGACAACTGGTAATATATACGTATATTATATAATTTCCAATTCATACTTAAATACGAATAGACACCCAGGCCGAAGAACCAACAAATTGTTTATAGAAAATGTTGGCCCTCGGTGGGAATCGAACCCGCGACCCGCGGAGCTGAGGGCAGGGTCACTACCCACTGCGTTAACTGGCCAGTCAAAAGTATCATAGATTTGCGAAATTCGATAAAAATGTGTAATTTGGCTGTATTGATCTCATCCAACAACGCATATCTTATCTTAAAAGCAAGAAAAAGGAGTAAAAAAATACAATCGATCTTATGTTTAGGTATTAGACATAATAAATTGAGTTGTACCTAACAGCTACCCAGCATACCCAGGCCGCTTTGTTAGTCTTAATTTAAATCTATCAATACAAATAAAAACTATTATAATTAAAAAAAAATAATTCGATCACCAATAAAACTTTACAGGATTATCCGCTGGTTCAATCTAAAGATTGTCTCAAGATTTCTTTAAAATCGATACAGCCCTTTCAGAGTCGATAAAAACATCTTACGTACAGACTTTTTCTTTTATACACCTATATAGATTCCTTTTATACTGTTATATATTATACTAATATGTCCAGCCCGCTTTGCAAAGCTTAATTCTAAGATATATATGAATTGTAAAAAAAAATTTCCGATCGCCATCAGACTTTACAGGAACATCCGCTGGACGAATCTAAAGATTATCTGAAATTTACATTACGACGTAATGTAATACGATAGGTACGGCCGTTTCTGAATTTAGGGGACATACAGTCAAACATTCATTTTTATTTATATAGACTAGTTTGTCCAGTCCGCTTCTCAGGACTTGATTCAAAAATATATGAATTAACTTTACAGGATCATCCGGAGGCAAATGTGGTGTAAACGTCATTTATATGAGATCCTCGCGTAGTATATATGAATAAAGTGAACACACTTTAAATTAAATATCTGTACATTTTTGTATAATGTGCATTAGCAAATCAAGAAATGCACTACACAATTTTGTAGTACCTAACATACCACAAACTATCGAATCGAAAAATTTCTTATCGAAACATGTATTTTGAAAGACATGATAATATGATAAGTGAACATATCGTAAATATTAAGTAATTATATTTTTGTTTATAAACTACACTCGTAAACCGTTGTACGGATTGGAATGTAAAATTAATAATAACGGTTAAAACTGCGTGAGTGGTATAATAATTGTTTCTACAGTAGAAAATTATTTAAGACGGAGCTTTCTGAACTGACACCGATGTAAAAGTTTAATGTCGCAAATTCAAAGTATAGTTTAGTTTCTTGTATTAAAACAATTTTGAGAACATTGATCTTTTAGGTTGTGATCAATTTAAAAAAATGTTAGATTTTTGTTATAATTCACTAGAAAATTTTAAAATTGATAATCAATCAAAAGTGATATAAATCTGTAAATGTTTCGATACTAAATAAATGCTACAACAAAATAACTTAATTAGAGATGAATATAATATTAAACGACGCTATCGACATATTAATTGGAGTGGATAACTATTTATTTTTAGAATCTAGAGTATCCGCTGCCACATCTGTCAAGATTTATGGTATTTTTCCCCGCTCCACCTTTAATTTTCCCCCTTAAAATCATGCTTATATTTTGTTTTATCCAATCCAATATAATATCCTATATTGACTGTATCGTTAATTATTGACCAAAGAATGCTATGTAAGTTAAAATCATTTGATGTTTCATTGGTTTTAGCTAAAACAATGAGCTAACGCTAATATTAGATATCGTATTAGTATAGACAAACGACGATTAGCTTTTGCGTATTATCTTTCCCAAAACCGGATAAACGATAACGGCCTTGCTACAAATATTGTTTTGTGTAAACAACTGCTCTATACGGCCCTGTGTTATTCATAAATTGATTTTATTGCGCAATTGACAGTGAAATATGTATTATATATACTTCCTCGTTTCTAATGCACCATGTAGGTCGATGGAAGGGCATTCCATGTTTAAGGTGTACTTCATATGAGGCAAGGTAGGGCAGTGATTCAGATCTGTTGCAAGAATAAAACATATTTTGAAAATGTGTAGCTTACATACCGGGGTAACATATAATTTTACTTAAATACATAAATGCACCCAGACCTGAAGAACCGACAGATTTATCTGTCGACAATTACACAAATAGAAAAAATATGTTGTTATTATCTAAATTCTATGCTCGTAGGAGTCGGTGCCGAAGTCAGTTTTCATCTTTAGAAAATTAGGAGTAAATAAACTTCGTTCGTGTTAGCTCCGATTCACAACGTTGCGCAGAAAAACATAACGCTTTTGGGGTTAACGCTTGTATTATTTTTATTCCTCATAGAATTTACATATCTACGTCTTATGATTACAGTGATAATTAAGGATAGAGATTTCGAGTGGCGGCTTATGACGAAGGAACATAAACAAGAGGTCGTCCGCGCCGCCAACATGCCGGACTTTAACAAAAACTTCCGCGGTCAATGATCGTGCTCGTCGTGTGGCCGCTCGTCGTTCGCGATTTTCTTTTCCTAAGCCTGCCTGTACGTACACTACCTACCATGGAGGTCGCGTCACGGTGTTCTCAGTATCGCGCCGCCTTTTAATCCGTCAGATAACGACTCAACTGGAATACTCGATGTGTTGTTTGTTTGTAATTCCGCTCCGCTCGCCGCCGACGAGCTGAGGCCTCGTTTAGGAGGCGCCTCGTGTTATCTTGTGAACAGAGCCGAAATTCACTCGACCGTGTAATATGTGCGCCGATATCGAAATTCACGATGTAAACACGCGCCCGCGCCGCCCGCGCCACCCGCGCCGTTTCTGCACTCAACCACAATTAGTGTATTTTGTTTTTAATTTATCTAATTAATTATTAGTCTCTTAAATTTCAAACGGCTATCTATTTTGACCTATTTGTTTTTTATTCTTTTTAGCCCGGCGTTTAAAAATAGACTTGTGTGCACGATGTTTAAGTATCTGCGTTAATATGAAAAACTCATACCTTTATTGAATTAATCTTAGTTTATTTAAACGTAATAAATAAACACAACTCAGAGGAAAAATCTAAATAGCACCAAAAAGTTACAAAATCAGAGTATCCTCATATATGTGAATATGAATACACTATAATCTTTGATATGAATCTAATTACATGACAGAACATTGACAATCTCTTGACGAATATTTTTAACAAATTTATTGATTTGGTTATCGATGTACGCTATTTTCTAGTACTTAATGGGATATAAAAAGGATATACTATACATAAAGTTGTAATGAACTTTGATTATAAGTATATTTGATTATATATTATATCATTCTTTGATCATTTATAAGAACTTGCACTTTTGCGACTTTATCTTTGGAGCATCGTAATTTGGAGTTACTCTTGTTTCTCTCTGCTAGAAGAAAAAGCTTGGCCATTAACAATGGGCCCTTACTAAACTTCCTGCTAGAGAGGTCATTTAGCACTGCGTTCTAATCCAAAATCTACTTCTGCTGGTCTTCTCCTATTCAGGAATAGTTTTTTGCAAATTTAGTTTATTGATAATATATAAATCTTTTTTAATTACTAAGCCATAAACTCGAAAACTCTGACACTTAACGATATTTACTTCTAAAAGAACTTCTGCAAATCTTCAACTTTGCTCATCTAAACCTTATAACTGTGCTATTCCGTCAAAAATTTAATGGCCCGTAAACAGTAACTTATTTTTATGAAACTTTTGTTACATAAAACCACAAGAACGACCTAAACAAATTGTAACAAAAAGAATTTTTAACATCTCATCTTTTCTTAGAACAAACAACGGATACGGCCCGACCCACTTTCACGCCATTCATAAAAATATTACAGTATTTATCGTCGGACTTTGAACTAGCAGGTTGTAAGAGAACTATTTCACAATAGTTTTCCCACGACACGGCATTCAAAAATACATGTAATCAATCAACTTACTTTTAGCGGTGTTGTTTTGTAACGCGTTGATGAAGTGCATCTTCGAGGTGTCATGTCATATCTCACTTAAAATTTGCCCGCGGCCCGGTTTGCGTAATCTCTAAAACTGGTGTTTTGAATAATTAACGAATCCGCCTACTTTAAATTCCCAATTCTCGAACTTCTAAATTCTAAAACGCCGCGTTAAAATTTGATTGAAATATACCTACATCGTTTCATAAGCCTGACTTTAAAACGTCAATTTTTAAAGGTTTATAAAAAAATACTCTATCGTAAATAAAAAGTATTGTATACTTTTTTACACGAAACAATTGAAGGGATATTATTTAATTTAAAGTTAGAAAGTATTAAGTGTTATCAACAATAGTAGTGGTTTTATTTCGTTATAAACTTATTTAAGTTTTTTTCTTTTTGGATAACAAGTCCAATTCGTAATGTCAAAGTTCTCATTCTCTTATCAATATTAGTCAGATGTCCGATCTTGACCATTATCTCCCTTAATGGTATTTCTGCATTTCTAGACAATAATTGAATACGAAAACACCAAAAAAGCTATACATTTTTTGAATATTTACCTCTCGTCGGATACATAATGTCTTTATTAATTTTAACGATATTGATAATTTATAGAATAATGATGTTTGCAATTTCAATGCAAACTGTTAATGAAACTTAAAAATGTACTAGTTATGTCTATCATAAATCACTTACACGCTTGTAGTATACAAATCATGCCAAGTGGAATGGTCCCAAGAATACTGGCGGCGTTGCAGCGCTGATTCCTTGTGCGAAAAAGGAGTCGGTACTCTTGTCACCTGAAGAGGCAATTAACCGAGATTTTAAAACAGATAAAAAAAATGCACTTTGACTCCATGACCTAACTCTAAGCGGCAAAAATATATAAACTTCGGATAAGATGATGAGAATGCGTGTTACATACACATATTTACTGTTCGACCCGTACCAGATGTAATAGTAATGACTAAATGTAACTAGTTACAAGTATTATTTTCAAAAGAGCAATCGCAGAATTTGTTGCTAGCTCTTCTCGTTAGGAACAGCATTCCGAACCAGAAGTAGAGTTGACGATTCAAAAGCACTTGTTTACAAGTTTACTTGAATAAAGAATATTTTGAATTTGGATTCGGCCATTTCCGACGCAGCTCCAGGTCTTGATGCCGATTTCCTGATATGGGACGAGACTAACGTATCATCGCGTCCCACATTAGGGCCCATCTCCAATCTCTTAATTATAAACACAACATTTCACGCAATTTTCCCGCTTGTTCTTCTTCTGCCGTTTTCTTTATACGGTAAATTTTAAAAACAGTACATTTTATTTTATTCACGTTCGATATGTATAATGTTTTGAATTTGAATTTCATGTTATTTAAATAAGTGAAAATCATAAAGATAAATGTTTATAGCGTAATTACTTTCAAATCTCTCCTTTTATAAAAATATTCGTTTGTTATTACTACATATTATGAAACAAATTCCTTTGACATGTCTTTCTGCCTGGTATGTGTTCCCTATAAACGCAAATATGTACTTCTTCTTCATCTTTGTCAACCGATCGATGTACGTCTACAGCTGGACATAGGTCTCTTCAAGAGATCGCTATACCAGCTGATCCCCGCGGTGTTATAAAACAATAAAACCGACTCTGCGTTTAGATGTGCGGTGTCACCATTCCAACATATGAAGACCCCTACGCCCATTGTTTCTCCGCACAATGTGCTCCACCCGACGTCACTTCAGCTTTGCGACACGCTGTGCTCTGGTTCTCGTACAGATCTCCTCATTTCTGATTTGATCAAGCAAAGATACTCCTAGTGGGCCTGCTCTATCGCCCACTGAGTGACTGTGAGATTTCTTATGAGGCACATAATCAGCGTCCGCATTTCGGATCCGTATGCCATCACTGGCAACACGCACTGCTCGAAGAGTTTGATGTATCTGCACTGAGGTATCTTGGACGAAAGACCTCGTGAAGCTTCCCGAACACTAATAGACGAATTTTACACATACAGATAACATAATTTTTATTTATGCGGAAAGTTAAGATGTACAATTCTTTCTGAGTTTCTTGATAATTGTGCATTGGCTTTACGTCATTGCAAAATATGCTATGTAGTGTTTGTGCGAGACCGTTTGCTAACTGTTTACTATATGTCGAGATTGTACAGAACCTCATCTGTTTCACTGAAACACTACAATTTGTGTAACATATTAATTAACCCGAGATTTATCAATGAAAAGATCAATTTAGACATTTATCGATTTTTTATCGCTTTAATTCAAATTAAATAGACAATCCTGTTTAAAATGAAGTAAGTTTTTAATTCAACATAAATTTATACTTATTATATGTAGAATATTAAAAATGAAATACGATTTGAAAAAATATGTATTTGTCTATGGAAAAAAATGAACCTATACGATCATAGAATTACACTATAGTAGAGAAGCCAGCGTAATATGTGCCACACTACAATAAAGAGAAAGCAAATGAGGGTATATCTACATATGTCTCTCACGTGTAATAAGATAAAGAAGTATACGGGTTTCATCTTCCGTCTCACTATTTATTGCGATACTCTTACTTACAGGCCTGCTTATGGGTCCCTAGTCTATTATTCAAATTCAAATTCAGAATATTATTTATTCCAGTAAACTTGTAAACAAGTGCTTTTGAATCGTCAACTTTATTGCTGGTTCGGACCAGCAAGAAACTCGGCGGTTGCTCTTTTTAAAATATAAATCGTAAAACTAGTTACATTTAGTTATTACTGTCTTGTACAGGATAGAAGTGCATCTATATCCACACATTATTATCATCTAAGTAATCTTCAACAGTATAGTAGGCTCTCTGCATCAGCCTCTTTTTAACAGTGTTTTTAAACTGCTGTAACGGCATGGCCAAAATTGATTTCAGAATTTAATTATATAATCTTATACCCAATATTATAATAACTCTATGAATACGAAAAATTTTTGTACCTATTATAAAGTCGACTTTTATAATAGGTAGAAATACTAAAATTATTTCTACCTTATAACTGTAAATTCCTTTATAATGATTTTCTTTATAACAAATATGTACAAGTTATATCTATCTTAAATTACTTACACGCTAACATTACACCTTATTATTTCTAATTGTAATGATGCCGGTCGGTAAATAAACCTACTGTACATATGTTACGTCGTATGTAAATATTTTATTTGGTTTAACATTTACGTCACGCATCCAGATAATGTAGAGTGACGTAAGAATCAAAGCAAACACGATTCTTTCATCGATTGTCGGCGATTCAATTGCGTATAGCATTAAGCAAGACGATCGTTACCTAAAAAAAACAGTTTGACGTCAGGGAACCCATATAGTTTGACGTCTTCGTTAGCCAAGAAAATGCGAAAATTGGCTACAAATAGTGATTTTAATTTAACGATAATATCATTTGTCTCTCTTTGCATCCGTTGTAGTAATTGCAACAACATCACGGTGGCATCGCGATCGAAACGTGTAGTATAGATGACTGAACTCGATACCAAATCAAAGCGGACAAAGCAAGTTGTCTAGATATTACACTGAAGAGAGAACAGAGATTCCGACATTGAATGGCGCTCTAGATTAATGAAAAATATATTTATTGTCAAATCGATTTTTCGATGTCGATCTAATTTTTAGTAAAATGTGGAGCACAAATTGTCTAAATTGCCTTTCGTCAAAGTTAACATAACGTGTCTGCTCCTAGGCTAAAACTCGGTTCAAATAATTTATATTTTTTTTACTTTAAACTTGACATGATAATGTCATTACCAGACGCCCATAATTTAAAAAGATTAGGAATTGATGTGTAACTTTTTAATGACTTGGAGACGTAATTAGCATAAATCTACCTTAATTACAATATTTTTTATAGTCGCATAAATTTGATACGCTTTCGTTATAATTATAATACTTAAAATTTAAAACACTACACAATGGTATCTATTCCGTAAGGTATTTATTTTGATATATTAAGTATGTACAAAACTATTTCGTTAAACGTTTTTAGAAAATACAAAATGTTCGACCATATGTCATTTTTTCGATTATGAAGATTAACCTGCATACCTTTGTGCAATATCTTGTGGAATATGTAAAGTAAAAGGTGCGAATACAGATAACAAATTATGATTTTACTATAAAATCATGTTTAGTAAGTTAATTTATATTTTCACGTACGTATGTAATGAACAGTAAGTTGCTAAGTATTGAAGACTCAGTTAGACTTAATAGTGAAATCAAATATAAATATATGGAACATAGACGGCTCTCCGTCCTAAAGTTAACTTAACATTCGTGTTATGGGTGACAGATAACTATTATATACATATAAATTTTGTTCACCCAGACTCGAAGAACCAACATATTGTTTATAGAAAATATTGGCCCTCGGCGGGAATCAAACCCGCGACCCACAGAGTTGAAGGCAGGGTTATCGCAAACTGTGTCAACGGGCCAGACATTTAATGCTGAAGTATTATTTATTTTTACAGAATCATCTACTGCGCCAGTTTTTTGCATTCTTTTTAACATAGATAAGTTTCCATTTAATCAACTGTATAATTGAATAATAAATCTAGAAAAGGCGCTTACCTGGTGTTATTGTTCATAGCTCTTACCGAACTAGATGGTAACGATAAATCGCTTAGTTGTTGGATTAATGTCGTCGACGAAGGCTTTAGATCAACAATGGAGTTTTATTTGAAATCTGATTTACATATGGTTTCGTCCAATAAACAGAATAATAACGAAGATGATGAGGATAAACTAAACTATAATTTGTTAAGGTTTTGTGTTAATTACTTAAATTATTACGATAATTTTGGAATGCCTGCTGGTTGGTTTGATAGGTGCCTAATCCGTTGCGCTTAACAAAACAATGTATGATTCCTTTTTTATTTGTTTACTTAGGATTACTTAGATGATAAGAATGCGTGGATATAACTAGTCTTCGACTTTGTACAAGACAGTAATGACTTAATGTAACTAGTTATGAGTATTATTTTAAAAAAGACCAACCAGCGTTGCTGGCTCTTCTCGGTAGGAACGGCTTTTCGAACCAGCAGTCTAGTTGTTAATAAATAATAAATAATATTTTGAATTTTAATTTGATTTCTTTTGAGTCCGCAATGTTACATATCAATCTTTAAAGGATAACTTACTATTTTAACTTTTTTTTTATGAGGTACGTACAATGCGGTATTTGGAAAGTTTTTTAAATCCTTTTCAACTTAATACGTTACTTACCTTCGCATTTCATGCCTAACAGTATGGTTATGTAAGTTATAATCACTATACAATTTGTCTTAAAAGTTATTGCAATGAAGACTAAAATATTAAGAGATGAGAAATCGAAACGGGCCAAGCCACTGCACCGTGTGGTCGGAATTGCTAGTAATCGATGTGATTTTATAGCGAAATCGACGGAATGAAGAAATTGTTAAATAATACAGAATGTAAAAAACCAAAATATTTGTACAACGAATTTATTTCTGGAGATGACTGTTTGTTTAAATAAAATGTCCGTGAAAATTCAACAAGGCCGAGCATTGCGGGCGGCGCGCTCCACTAAAAAAATGAAATGAAAACGCGGAAAACATTTCATTACACGCTTATTCATAGTGTGGTAAATTCTTTTATCGATAACGATTTACGCAGGGCCTCTATTACGCATTTACAGTATTGATGCCATTTTATATTTCCTTGGAACGAAAAAGTTAAGTTTAACGGTACAATTATTTGCAGAGTTTATCAGTTGTTTTAGTTTATTACGGAGACTAGGAAAAGTTAATATAGAATTATTTTTCTATAATCCGCATTTGTTAAGAAAATCTATGTAATGCTAAGTGTAGGAAGCAATTTTTTTTTTCGAATGTGTCTTATGCTGTTAGCCCTAATGGCTTTTACAGCGTCACCGGTGGGTTGGGCGAGCGCAGAAGCTTCGTCGGGTAAGGGAAGCAAAAATTGTTCTCATACCTTATATATACAGGATTAGCTATCGCAAGTATCACACAGCACCACCGTCAACAACACGCTACGTGAGCACTACACACATTGACTACGACATTCTTAACGATCGTTTCGCCCCGTAACAATCTGATGACACTTCGGATGCTTTACAATGTTTTTGTTATAATATGAATTATTTACGATAAAGAAAATCGATAGGCTCAAAGTTTATAAAGTTTATACAATCAAAGTTTATTTAGAGGTGAGGAACAAAAATGTTTACCGATAACATCAATTCGTTTGAGGGATTTTGACATGATACGATGATATTTTGATACAATACCTAAAATTAATACTATTTCAAAGGGTTCCACAATCAAAATCCTTTAACGTCTGGTAATATTGTTTTAATAAGAAAAACATGATCGTAACAATGAGCGGTATCGATCTCTTATTTCTAATATGTTGAGTGAACAGTCCTAAATCTATTTTCAAATTTTTTAGTGATTTATATATATATATTGAAATAACCTATAATTACTTTAATAAATTAATAAATTGTACTTACTTTGGTACAATATAAAAAATCGTCCTAAATAAAGAATGTCACAAAGTTGTTTCACAAAAACTTATAGGCGTAGTTGATATTTACAAATTATCATCAGCTTTTCGATGTGCTAAAACAACGCACGGAAACCTGCATAGATTCCTTGCGATATTTGTAACCTACTAAATGGAGCAGCGTGATGGGTCTGAGCTTAAACTCTTCTCTATAAATAGAATAGTGCTGCTGCTGTTCTCATACGAAGAAAATAATATATCAAGGATTTTTCAAAAACGGAAACAAAAATAGGAAACAAGGGCCGAGAGAGACATATTCTATAAAATAAAACAATTGGTTCTTCGAATCTGGATGTATTTATGAATTTATTTATGTATTTGTTTAAGATGTATATATTTACCAGTTACCAATAACACAAGAATAAAGTTAGTTACTAACGAGACGGACGTTTATTTAGTTATCCCATTTATTTTATCCTGTTCAAAAGCCAGCAACTAAAAATTATAAACGGATTTCTGGAAGAGATTTCTGTTTACAATAAGACCGCCTTTGCACGCTTTATGTTTCTTTAGTTAAGTTGCTCTCTTTATGTAAGTATGTAAAAAAATGCTTTCAAAGTTCTGTAAAATGTCTCATTATTACATATTTCATATTGATTCTGTATTACAGAGGGAATAACTCCCTAATACATTAGCATTTTTTACTTTAGTAAATAAACACAGCATGTCATCCGAGCTAAAAATGTTGAGTGTCACCATTTTTATCTCCTTTAGTGCCAGTTGGCTACATTGCGTGTACGGGTACACCAGCTGTCGGGGTCAACGACCGCCGCTAAAACAACCCCAACAACGACCCCTTGTATCAACATTCATCCGAGAATTAAATTTCCGTTGGAGACCTTACTGCGCAGCTACGAGTAGTAACCGGATCGCATGAATATATAAAAAAAGATTTATGTTGTACCAGTTTATCATTTACTTAATTAAATTAAAATGTTTTAAATTACTCGAAAAGGCTTAAATATGTATATAAATCCGTATACACTTGTGTCGGCGCGTATCTTTACACTTGCCGCTTTTATTTGTAGCTTAATATCTAGTCGCTACATAAAGGCTAAAGGCTACATAATAATTCTTTTTAATCAACCTTCTATTACATTTTAACTAATTCAGAATTAAATTAATTGTATAATAAAAGGCTATCATTTGTCATCATTTAAGTAATTTATTTAGCCGAGTATTTTTAATCTATTCATTTTAAAATATTAATTTACTTATTCAATTTAAAATTCAAATAGTAATTTATTCAGGTTTATACAATTACTAAAACTGACCTTGTATGGCAGTTAAAAAAATAATAAGATGAATAATAAAAAAATACTATTATACATTACTATAATACATTACTATTAATACAGCACATGACGTTTTTATAGAAAGCGCATCGTAGGTGACCATAGTTTAATATATACGATCTCCTAGGGCTACCATCCCGACCATCACGGTTTTGACTATGATATAGTCCATTAAATTAAGTTAAATTCTTGTTACTTCTGTCCCAATTACCATTATATCGTCCAATAACAATAAGTTCATTGTTGCAGATGTATTAGTGTGCAAATACATTATAATCGCGGTGGGAGGTGACGCGACTAATCGTCGCCATGACTTTCTATGGCAAATAAATATCTTGTAAAATGTATTAAGTATTTATTGCTTAAATATATAGGGTGTCTGTGATGTAACTTGTTGGACTTCAACGAGCACTGAATACTTGAATATAACTTGTGTGATATTGGGCTTATATTAGCATTAGGTAAACTAAAGCCCTTTCAAAACTGTGTGTAATGTTTTTTACACAGTTTTACAGCACCGTTATATAGTGTATTGGGATAATTGTATCAAAGTCGTAACGTACTGTTAGGAGATCTCTAGGTCTCTCCAGATCGTATTTACGAACAGCAGGCATACCATGAACTCTTATTGCGACTCCAATTGAAGTCATTAACTAAATTGTTTTGCTTTTGATCTTAAAGACGCACACTTTAAGTCGTTGCCGAATGAGCGTTCGGAATGCGTCCTAAAACATTTTAGTAAAAGAGACAGGGTTATCTATAGTTCATATAACGTTTTCCTTTTCAAACATTGCGACCCCAATGCAATCCACACTTCATGGTACGAAAAGAGAGCGGTTGAGTTTAGGTGCTGACTTTGAATTGAACCGTTTTCTAAAAGTTCATGGCAGGCCTACAGGTCTCTATGAGCTTTCTATAAAGATATATTTTTTAATGATACTTATAACATCGTATGCGTTTTTCGGTAAAAAGGAAAATATCGTAAGAAAACTTGAATGTCTTACCGTCCTTACACAAGAGGAGATGTTTGCTCGGCAATTGGATCATATGTTATTAACTGTAGGCTTGTGGTACTTATGATGAGATAATCATATATCTTCATTTTATAATATTACTTGTATGACAATTTGTTCTAAGTAGTTAGTCGCTTCAAAACTGAGATCAATAAAATGTAGTTATGTATACAGAACCCAGAAAAGTAAGCACGGTATGTATTATTAAACAGTTGAAAGGAATTGAGGTTCTCAAGGAAAGTTCTCAAGGGGGAGTTAATCTTAATTACAGAGTAAGGATTACATAACTATTCTTTCTAGATTATGTCGCTCCATACGACGACTACAGAATTTTACTTTAAAATTAAAATATTAGCTAATAATATTGGCTAATTATTTACAGAGCCTTGGTCTCGTCCAACAAAGACATGGTCAATGCGCTATTACAGCCGTTAGTTTTCCTCAGTTGTGGAAATTTATCAAAAAGCTCGCATCTCAGGGATTCGTTGTGAAATATGATATGCGTTTACGACTTAAGGTTTTAGTTGTTACTATTGAAAACTGAACGGACGATTGCGTATGTTGCCCAGTTCCACCGGATAATGTCTATTGTCACAAACAACTGATAAAATTGATGGCGCCAAGATAAAGCACTGCGTTATTTATACGACCTGTATCATTTTTCATTGAACGTAACGTATTTTTTAATAATATTATTTTTTAGGCACAATATGAAATTATCACGTTTTATGTATAGTAGCAAGTAGCAGTCGGATTGTGTAATCAGCCATATTGTATTAGGTCGTAATAGAATAACCTAATCAGTGTTTAATCCAACTGATCATCGACATGCCGCAATACAAAAGAGACTCATTTTGGAAAACGCTTAGACGTTATTAAGTCATACACATAAAATGATAAACAATTTAGTTCAGTTCTGTTAGCGGGAACTGAGAACAAAATTTTAAAAATTTCATGCTATGCTTACATACTTATCATACTCAGTCAATATAGTCATAAAACTTAATTTTCATGGTTTGTTAGTATTTTGCAATGTTTTCTTTAAAATTGCAGGTAATTTATATCTATCTATACCCATTTTAAAATAAAGTCTCCAAAGCTGTCTCTCTGTATCGATCTGTAATCGATTTTCTCAAAATGTGCTAAACAGATTTTTATACAGATTTTACAACGAGATAATACAATTATAGAGAAAGGTTTCAGTTAACGGTACGTTACGGCTTTATATAAATTGACTGAAATATTTATTATAAATATTATAATTTATTTTATATATAAAATTCTCACAATGTAAGTTACCATACTCCTCCGAAACAGCTTGACCAGTTTTTATGAAATTTTATATGCATATTTAGTTGGTCTGAGAATCGGCTACTATCTATTTTTCATACCCCTAAGTAATAAGGGTTGTCCACGCCTAATAGTTTTTTTATTTTTTGGTCATTTTTTAAATTTTTTATAATGTACACTAGAAATTCCCTAGAAATAGTTTATATTGCAAGTTACTATAGAATAAATGTTTATCAATTTAAAATAAAGTTTATTTCGTGAAACCTCAAAGACAATAAATAAAGGTTAAAGAAAAAAAAACACAAAGTCAAATGGTCATTATTTAATAACCAATATCGGTACGTAAGTTTTTATTATATTTATTATATTATGAAGAAACAATGGGTTTTTTAATAAGTGTCGTTTATTGTGTAAAAAATCCCTATTGTTTCTTTGGCATAATGTAATGCTGTTATGTAGTAAAGTAGTAAAGTAACGGCCTGTTACTATTACTTACTATGCCCACTGCTGGGCTAAGGCCTCCTCTCTCCGTTTTTGGTTAGAAGGATTGGAGCTAAGACCTACCATGCTGCTCCAATGCGGATTGGTAGGTTACACATATTTCCAGAATTCTCTAGGGATCTGCAGGTTTCCTCACGATGTTTTCTTTTACCGAAAAGCGTGTGATAAATTGCAATTATAAATTAGACACATAAGTTTTAATAGAAAAAGTCATTGGTGCCTGCCCGGGGCTTGAACCCATGATCGTCTCTAGAGAGTCGCAAGGTCTCACCGCTAGGCTATCACAACTTTTAACATAACACCTGTCATGTAAACACTTTTTTAATATTTAACATTTGCTATCTTTATCAAGACTTAAAGTTGGCTAACTTTTAACGTTATAACTTAACGTTGGTCAAACAGTCTAAGTTCTCCTTTGTGCACGTGCTACTTTTATTTCTTTCTCTTTACTAACTATATGTAAAAGATGCAATGTAGATAATGAAAAATATAACTAAGTATACTTCCCGGCATTAAATAATGCACATCGATGTTTAGAACGAAACAGCCGGCCAGTTCGGTTTCGTAGAGCGCTGTCACTGTCACCCAGTTAGTATGTGACGTTTCGCACGGGTTCGTCAGTCTGTGCGACAGGCACAATGCTCTATGATGCATAATCTAGCCGATTTGTCTCTCTAAGCCTCGATGTGCGTTATTTATTGCCGCGTACTATATTTAATTTATAAGTTAATACTTCGTGTGTTTTAATAATAATAATATAATTCTAAAATGACAACGCAGTTAATGATTTTTGTTGTACTTGATAATCTTATCCTATCACAATATTTTCTTATCTTTTGTAATTGTAGTTACAAATGAAAAGTAATATTATTTTTATACAGATCATATTACGTAGAATATTATTTTGTTGATAACGTATTGTTATTGATTGTTATTGTTAGTGATTCATATATTATTTAGAATAAACATGTTGAGCTAATGAAGTACGTATAGGAGAAAATCTTATTTAGAAAATTAACGGAGTACCGGAGTAAATATAAAATCAGAAACTATAGTATTAAAAAGAATTTCTAGAATTATATAGAAATATAATTTATTCAACATATTACAATTAAATATTAATTTCACACCAATATAAAGATATTGTTAATAATATCATTGATTGTAAATTATGATTAATTACTTTTAAATATCCGTTAAAAGGTCGTACGCGTGTCTAGTAAATCTAACCTCTAACACTGATATGATAAAATGTACGCGTTAAGATAGCTAATAACCTTTAGAAAGAATTAATCTATGTGATTACTTAGAGAGAACTGTGATTGTTTACGGTATCAGTACTAGAATCGATGATACGACTAAACAACTCATTTACAACAAAGTAGGCCACTTTTAGTGGATCTGTACAAATCGAATCCAAATAATCTTTATTCGAGTAAGCTATTGGAAGCGCTTTTAAATTCTCAAAGATCAATTGCATTTAATTAAGCTACCACTGGTTCGGAATGTTGCTCGAGAACAACCAGCAAGAAACTCTGCGGTCTATCTGTGGGGCCAATCTACAATGCTAGCTAGGTCTCTTATTTAAAAACACCTCATGTAAGTTTAAGAACAATATTTGTTGCAAGGATCAAAGTGAAGTGAATGTCATTAACTACCTTTTAACTAAATAACTTTATATGTAAATTTTATACATGAACATTAAACTAACCCGTATAAAAATGTTTATGTAGATGCATATTTTGGATGGAAATTTTGTAGATGTTATTTTTATAGGACGACTAATGTTTATTCGCTTTTTTACCTGTGACATTTATGAGGTGGGCTGATTTGTTGCACGTGTTAAAATATAGTGGAAGATGCGGTTCGGCGAGGCTCGCGTCTACAGATAGAACGAGAGGTGACCGTGACCTACCGCACACTGTTGGTGAGCTCCGCGCCTGCCGCCTGCCAGCCGGCAGCGATAAGCGATCGCTCGATAGATATAAACAGACCTGTAACACACACGGCCACGTTTCATCAACTAATCTCCTTATACTTCTGTGATAATGCAGCGGCGCGAGCGCGGGCTACGATGCGAGCGTGCGCAACATTTTCGCTAATGTTTCCTGTCGGCAATTGAATATAATATTGTTACCACATTATAACTTATTATATACTGCCTCTTATATTTTATTGATTACTTCAATCATTCTAAACAAACTCATGGGACATGTTCTAAAACCATAGTTTTTCAAACTTTCCAGTCAACGGGGAATTCGGATTACTATTATTATATACACTAGATTTCAATGGAAACAAATCTAAGATTCTAAAATAAGTAATAAAATTATTTAGGAATGTTAAACAGACTGCATTAATTAATAAATGTCATTAAATCTTTTAAAGATTTCCCATAATAATGTTCATATAACTCCTTTTAGAAATCGCTGGTCTAGAATACGACTACCCAACTTAACTCTTCGGTCTTGGTTATATAAAACTAAAGCAAACTTATATAAAAATAAAGCAACGCAGTTCACAAATATATTCTTATAATTATTAACAAAAATGTGACATTTGTGTAAAAAACGTCAATCCAGGACCAGACTTAAAATGTTTCAGATAAACCATTAGTTAGATTTCCCTATAAGTATTCATTCCCTATTATATATTATTTTATCATATATCAATGCAAACAATTTAATCTTTAATCGCAATAAAGTCTTATTAAAATTTTAATGAATCTGCAGTGCTGCACGAAGGCGCCGCTGAGGCGAGCGCGGGCGTGCTTTGACGCGGAATAGTACACCTTCCCTACTTAACTAGCTGAACTTACTTTATATAACTACTATTATAAACATAATTATACCATACTTGAGTTCCAGTCCAATACACACATATTATGTTAGATAAAATATCTTAATATTTTTGTGGATGAATTGTGGTACGACCTTCGCGAAAATCTTCCTTGTACGGTTGGATATGGGAATTTATGCTCTTATTCAGGCTGTTTGCCAGTATAGAAAAAACCTTTGGATGTTCAAGCACTATTTAAACACGGAGCGAAGATTGAAGGATTAAACATTAGGTAACCCTCCGTGCATTAGTTGAACAAACGATCGCAAAAGAGAATCGCTAACGAAAATGCCAAACGGCAAAAGGTAAGACAAAGTAACGGCCTGTTGCTATCCCACTGCTGGGCAAAGCCCTCTTCTCTGTTTTTGAAGCTAAGCCACGATGCTCCAATGTGGCTAGGTTACACAAAACCCCAGATAAAGGATTGAAGATTTCTAAGTTACCTTACGATATTTTCCTTCACCGAATAACGTGGGATACAAAAGTTTTAACAGAAAAATTTACTGTTTCTTGTCCGGGATTTGAACCCGTGACCACTTGGAAAAAGTCGAACAAAAATTTAATGGCATATGGGAATCTTTTGAGAAGGCATGAGTAATATCACGCTGCTTCCTCTGTTCTGTTCCACCAGTACATTGTCCGTATCAAGATGTCTTTCTCTGAATCTGCTTACTACAATTGTATTATTTTATCTGTCTAAAATGAAATGCGATGTGCACTTGAGTGGTTGTTTACGTTAGTTCTTTTTATCCGTAAGCTTTGGCAATGGCTCAACTGTTTCAAGCAAATGACATTTCGTGTTTAATTGTTGTTCACTAAAAATAACTGTAAAATAACGCGTACTAATTTGAGAAGTTAAACTTCCGTGAGGTATATTCAAAATAAAAAAAATAGTATATAAGAACGTACATATAACAGTTTCAGATAAAACTCTGGAAATGAGGTTAGAAATGATAAATCTTATTTATGTTATTCTTATTTGACAAAATTTTACGAAGGAATTGAAAACGTTAGATAGAAAAGGTTAGAAACGCGCGATCCTTTGGTGACTAAGCTAATCGCTAGGCTATGACTCACGGAGGCTATGATTTTCATGAATAATATGTTACTATTAACATGGGAAATTAGCATGATTCAAAAGTTTCACCAAATAAGTACGTTATTTTTTTCGTGTACGAGACACCTTGTAAAGAAATTTTATTTTTGTTTGTTTTCGCAGTTCTTTGAAATGTAATCTGTGAACACATTCTTATCACCATTCATCTTAAGTAAATTAAAAGTTTTAATAGCTGTTTAATTGTAATGAAAATGTTCTAAATTTACATTAAGTGTTAATGTTTCGGTTAAATTTTAAGTAACACATTAAAAAATTTATAACTTATGTATCTGAATGGGAAGAAAGTAGCAAAAGTTTCCATATTTCACAAAAACAAATTAAAGTGTTTCTCTACGTTGAGCTACTTAAATGGTTATAAACAAAGTTTTGACATATTTATCAATGTAAAAACTCTTTACATTAGTAATGTATTTTCTATTTCTGTATGCTGTTTACTTTTTAATTAGAAGCGTCGAAAGAATAGACGGTCAAGCGGCTCGCGGTATATTTATCACGGCCTATTTTCGAAACAATCATGGGAAGTGGGTCACGAGGGAAAAGATATCGCTTCTAGCTAACACCACAACAGTATAATGCCACGGCTTGCAAGGAGAATTCGATATATCTTGAATCGCTTTTACCTTTTGTTTAGTACTCCCTCTGACAAGGTGATTAGAGACTTTATTAGTCACGGCTATTTTTTTTTATGTTTTATTTGTATAATTTCTGAAATAATTCACAGAAGGTTTTGCTTTTGGTTTTATGCAATTAGTTTTGAGAATGTTATGTAGAATTTGCTATCTCACCTTAATAAAAACATCTGATTCAATTTAAGATGTTTCCCAATCGCTTCTTCTTATACTAATCTAACTATCGGAAACTAAAAATAAAGATTTTTCTGTTAACAAATTACAAAAGTGGTAAGTTATTTTAATAATTAATAATATTTTTCTATAATACGCGATTAAATTCACGAAAATTTTTTTAATGCAGGTTTTAGCAAAACTATCATTAATCTTATATCTTACTTTAAATTATCAAAAAAATGAAAAACTCGTGAAATTCACATTATTATATTTAGAAACTGCTGAAAAGGAAAAGAAAAGGTGTTATAAATTAATATTTTCTATAACTTTAATTTTATTTTGGTCTTAGGTATCTCTAAAATAGAGTTAGGTAGTTCTATTATTTTCATTATAAAAATATTCACAAGTCGTATCAATCTTTTTATCACTCATGTTTAAAGAGCGTAACGTAAGCGATGATAATGATATGAAATGTAGCATAACAATAATATGTGTATATATTATTATGTTACACTAATTTATTTGATTTGTTTGTTTTCATATAGGTACTCTGTGTGGTGACTATATCTAATACGTAAATTCAAAGATAAGTCGTGGCTTGCAATGATATACCCAGCAATTTGCCGCATATAATATACTAGCCTTGCCAGCAGCTTCGCCCGCGTAGAAATCAGCGTGTCACAATTTTTTTCTAGAATTCATATTTTAATCATAAAAGTAGTTATTGTGAGTTAACCATAAGAGATGGAGACATGCTATCGCGGACTTTTTTGTACTGTTTTTATAGATCTACAATTCTCTAGTACATTACTTTAGCGTATATCTACTGATTTACGCAGCGCACGCGACTAAAGTTCCCAGCAAGCAAGTTTTTTTTTAAATGCGCAATCTCTTCAACACAATTTACATAGTACCGATATGTACTATTTTCATAAACCATCCGGAAGTATTGCACTATCGAGTGGTGAAAGCCGTACAAAAATCCGTTTAGTAGCTTTTGAGAAAATCGATTACATACAGACAGATAGCTTTTTGGGACTTTGTTTTATAATAAGTATAGATTTTGTATCTAATACGCCTTGATTTGCAACCGTAAGTTTGCTCAGCCACTTTTTGTCGTAAAAATAATATAAAAATAAAAATATTATTATAGCTACTATACATAAATGGCGATTACAAACGATTAAGCGTGAGCACGATCGTGTAGAGGGCATAATCGGTTGTACTCGACAATCAACGCCCATGATCGCCTACAATCGGGAATTGTCAGTTTTTTGACACGCGTCAAATGAAATCGCTGGGTGATACCTACGCTCGTATGTATCGTATGATAATACGGACGATCATACGTTTGTATACGATGATCGTGCCGATTATAGAAGATCAACGATCATCGCCGATAGTGAAGAGCAAGCATAAGATATGTGTGAACATCGGACTAGTATGTTAATGTAAAATTTGGTGTTTGCGTTTCGCGCGCAAAATAAAAACGGATATATGTAATATGTTATCGTTCTTGTTTGAAAATAAATATGGTTTAAACGAAGTAAAAAACATGCTTTTACACATCGAAGTAAAAAGTGAAAAAGCGCTTTCTGCTATCTTTTTCGTATTGATATCGAGCACTCTACGTTTTTTTCACAACAATAACTAATATTTTGCACTCATCATCATTCTCCTGCCCTTATCCCACTCTAAGTGGGTCGGCACAACATACATACTTTCTCTTTTATTTATATAGATACCTAGATGTACTTAGTCTGGTATATGGACGTGCTATCACATTATAGAAAGTTTTAAATCGAATGTAAAAGATATGCTTATACGTAAAGCATAATACAAAATTGAAGATTATTTGGATGCTAAAAACGCCTGGAATTGAAAATCCGTCCAGCTTCATACAAGACTGCGGTTTAATAATGTTAATTTGAAAATGTTTAAAAGATTGACCGCCGAGTTTCTTGCTGGTTCTTCTCGACCATATTCATGCATCATCATGGTTACAATATATTTCCAACCAGTTGTAGCTTCACTAATCATGTTGATCCATAACGATTCAAAAGTGCTCGAAAAAGCTTACTTGAATAAAGAATATTTTGATTTGATTTCATTATCACCGACGGTTGTTTACGACGCCCCCACGTGGGCCCCAAATTCGTATACCTACCAGTCGGGCGCGCAGTTATTAGCGATACGATAGCTAAAATTGCAACAAATATTACTCCACCTGAGCGCATGCGCGAAGTTCACTCCACTTTGTTTTTGCGTTCAATGTCAGTGTATCGGCTAATTTTATCACGATTCGCACACACTTCGTAACTGTACATATCTCGTTTGATGAGGCCAAAGTCCTGCCACAATTATATATTTTACATTGTTTTTAATTTTTTATAAAATTGTTCAAACATTCTCTATTATATCTCCTTGTGGTTTGAATTCAAATTCAAAATATTCTTTAACCAAGTAAACTTTTAAACAAGTGCGTTTGAATCTTTAACTCTGCTGCTGTATCGGAAAGCTGTACCTACCGAGCGAAGCCAGCAACAAACTCGGCGGTTGCTCTTTTGAATATATAATTCTTTTAAATAAAAAAAATTAAAACTTATCAAATCATAAGATATCATTGATTAGTTCTATGAAGAATTTTTTTCAAGAATTCTTATAAAGAAACAAATAATATGGTCGCCTAGTGGTCATTAAATGACTAAACGTGATATCAATGCGGTCTACACCTAAAGTGACTTCAAACTAAATCTTGCAAATTTTATCCATTAATATTCGGACGATTTTAATTATTATTAACGCTTCTCTACGCTTGTTTTATATCGCTTCTTTGTGTCAGACCGATCTCATGTATTTGCTTACAAATAATGTACTCGTAATTATAATGCATAATGGATATGTGCAAAACAAACAACATATACTATTTCGTTTTAACATTGGCAGTATAAATGAAAACAATGAATTTCTTTTAGTTGTTTAGGTTGTGTACATAATAACATTTACTTTCCTACATATATTTATATATGAGCTTTAATTGTGCCAAATCTTACACTCTTCCGTGTAAACAAGATTAATTTTGTGTACTACGTTAATTCCTCATTTATTAAATTTAAGTATATATATTCCTATATAAAGTATTGTGTACCGTAGAGCTTAAAATGTTACCTTGTAATATAATCTTGAATTTAAGTCTCCGCATTTACACAGGGTTAGTATCCTAACCCATATATTATATACGACCAGTTTTGAAACGATACGATAACTATTAGAACTACGCACCGAGGATATAACAATAATATGTATTTTAACTCATATAACGAATATTATTCGGTTTTACTGATAATAACCATATACGGATGCTTACGGACCAATGAACTTACCCTCATAAGGCATATAAGTCAAATAATTGTGAATTAGAGGTCCTGAATACCATTCATCTAGTTATTAAATGATATATAAATAAAACAAGGATATAGATTATGGCCGAGCGTTAAGCTCACATGTGCGGGAGGTGAATGTACCGGCATCCGCGTGACGGGCCGAAGAACAAACGTTTTTCATCGCTATTTCCGCAACAAATGTTGTTTTGCTAAGGGAGGCCAAAGCGGGAGAGCATTTCGTCGGCCACCTCGTGCTGAGCATGTCACGCGCACGTACCCCACGCTTTCCCTGACTTGCAATCTAATATCCATCTTCTCACCTCCAGTAATATACATAGCCCTGGACCTGCAATATCGGCGCCTATTACAAAATTATAGTGGATAAAATGTAGAGACTGATATTTTAACAACTTCTAAAACAATTTTAAACACTATAAAGTGTCTCTGACGATAATTTGAATAAAGGGTTTGCTTGTTTATGCATTATTACATCAATTTTACGGTTTATCATCTGCTGAGCCACGGCTCTATACAATTACATCCTACAGCCGTATTTTTCAACTTTAGCTGCGATTTTCTTAGAAACTGCTATTGCATTTTTGTAATTAAGCCAACTCATAAAAAATTGATTTTTTTTGTTTGGTTTTGTTCTTTAAATTAATACATTCTTTTTGTTTTTCAGTTTTCTCTAACGTTGACGAATGTATTTTATTTATATTAGTAGGTACCAACGTCACCCTCCTACTTGAAATCGTAATTTCATTTTATAAGTATTACTAATAATTTACTATATATCTCCTACCCTTATCCCACTCTAAGTGGGGTGGGCACAACGTGATACAAACATGTTGTCACATGATTTGGTTACGTATTTTACGACCAGCCGCCTGCCTGACGTCAACTTATCTTAGTCGTATTTCACGAGCCCTCGGTAAGAAAGAGGATGATCAATTCCACTCAACCGGATACCGCACGGTGGGTCAACTTACCTTAGTCGCCTTTTACGATACCTCGGTAAGAAATGAGGGTGGTCTATTCTTCTCAGCCGGAGACCACACGGCGGTAATAATTTATTAAGATCATTTCGAAAATTTAACCTTAAGAATTGTGGAATGCCCTACCGATAGCAATAAAAGAAGCAAAATCCTTACAAAGTTTCAAATTGAAGTTAAAACAATATTACATTTCACTATCTGGTTAGGACAACTGTGATTAAGTTCATTTATTATATATAGTAAATTTATTGTTTGTATGTATTTGTATATATGTGTAGGTATGTATATGTATATATATGTATTTATGTAGATATCTATTTAAGTATTAGTTTTCGTATACATTGTATTAAGCACCACCTACCTTACTTCCCTGAAATAATGTCTCTAGCCCGAAGGTTGCATGGAAGAAATCGCTAGTTAGCGATAAGGCCACCTTATTGTGTCACTTAGAATTAAATTGTTGTTTTCTTTATATTATACTAGCGATGCCCCGCGGTTTCACCCACTTCCATACCGATCTCGTGGTGGAAAGTCTACGAAGTCGGACTATTGTAGATGTATTTATAGATTATTTAATTATAAAAAATGGGTAACATTAGTATTCTCGGAATAAGAGCTAACTCACCAAATGCAGGCCCTGTCATAACGGTCGCTACAATGAATTTGTTATGGCATTATTTTCTTTCGATTTACATTCTTAAATTCGTTATATCTTTTGATTGGGATGTCGGATTTTAATAATCTAAAAAGTATTTTACAAGTATTGAAACAGTTTTAATAAAATATCATTTAGTGGGATAAGGATTAATATGGAAATGTAAATATTTTGGTATTTTTGTTTGAAAATTTTTTTACAATATAGAAAAGTAGATACCTATTTTTTTTTAATTTAATATAGCCTATGTTGCTCAGTAAAGAAGCAGCTTTCCAATGGTGAAAGAATTTTCGAAATCTATGCAGTAGTTTTTGCGTGAAAACATTACAAACATACAAATTTTTCCTTTTTATAATATTAGTATACATATTGTAAATCTTATGTGGTGCAATAAAGCATATTCTACGATAGTTTAAATTTGAAAAAGGCATATTCTATTCTATTCTAAATATTAACAATACGAAAATTTCTGTTTTTTTTCTTCGGTTTCGTCAGAAAGGATCGTTTTGTTTTTCTGTATAGATAGATATAATATGGTGAGAGCTGGAGAGTGATAAAGTCATATTTATATATAATTTATAGAATTAGGCGTTACTTTGCGGAGATCCATAATACAAAAGTAATAATAAAATTATTTTGCTATAATCCGCGATACAGTAAATAGAAAATATATATAGTGTTTAATGTATAGTGGACTATCAGTATTTTCATACCCGATACGTGCAGGATTCGTAAAAACACATGCACAAACCGCCACCACTTCCACCACAATACACAAGCACTCCACGACAAAGATTTGCGATTTTGTCGTGGAGTCTATCTCCTGATGATGCTTCGGTTGCGGGGCGAAACAATTGTTGAGTTTGTGATAGTGAACCTGTGTAGTGCTTGTGTATTGTGGTGGAAGTGGTGGCGGTTTGTGCATGTGTTTTTACGAATCCTGCACGTATCGGGTATGAAAATACTGATAGTCCACTATACATTAAACACTATATATATTTTCTATTTACTGTATCGCGGATTATAGCAAAATAATTTTATTATTACTTTTGTCATATTTATATCTTGGCATTGAATTTCACACAGACAGCCTCTTAATTTAGGCTTTATGTTAAAAGTAGGTCAAACAACTCTTCATTTCCAAGAAATATCGTATAGAAGTAACTAACAGTACACGACAACATGTATTTGCGTTAATAAGTGCGTTCGAAAAATGAGAAATACATTCCTCCGAAATGAAATCACTATTTAACATCAAGTGTGATCGTGCTAAAGCTCAAAACCTGTCAGCAGTAAAAAAATAGTCGTGTGATAATTTATTTTATTTAACGATTGTAGTCATATTAATAATGTTCTGATAAACTTGTTTATGCCAATACAGATTTAAAAAAATAATTTCATAACCTTCGAAGTTATTTTTGCAAATTAAACTTATACAGCAAAATTTTTATTTAAATGGATGCGAATGACAAATATTTTATGTTTATCGACATCGACAGAATAAACAATCAATATTTTATTTCTATCTATATCGCATATTTTTTTATAAATTTTATATTCTTGCACTCTTATTCAATGTGAAATTTAAATATGACACTCCTTCGTGCGCACAATCTGTTTAAAAACATTGTATATGCTTTACTTAAACATAGTATGTCATCATCCTCCTGCCCTTATCCCACTCGAAGTGGGGTCGGCACTACATGTTACAAGCATGTTGTCACATGATTTGGCTACGTATTTTACGACCAGCCGCCTGCCTGACGTTAACTTACCTTTGTCGTATTTAACGACCCCTCGGTAAGAAAGAGGGTGGTCTATTCTATTCAACCGAATACCACACAGTGGGTCAACTAACCTTAGTCGTCTTTTGCGACTCAGACGGATAACACACGGCGGACTTAAACATAATATGTGTGTACTACATATAATATTATCACTATAAAATAGCATTCAATCCAAGTTCTATGATTTTCAGGAAAGTAGATAGGGAATATTCTGATGTCTTGTAAAAGTACATTTATTTGATTTACGGTAAAATCTTCTTTTTTTATTTTGGTATCACAATTTTGGTACAATATTGATGCCAAGCCAAGAAATCTAAAGCCTGTTTATTCTAGTATTCTATTCCGATTTTAAGTGGCAGGAAACATTAAATAACTTAATTTTCGCATTACGTATTTAAATTAGGAAGGAACCATTAGCGAAATCTTCGACATTGCGAGCAACATGACCATTAGCGTTTGAAATACGTTTATAATTAGATTTATAGGTTAAAAGGTTGCTTTTCTTAAGTTCCAAGAAAAATGCAATGAATACAAACTCTACATTTGAATACAATACACCAAATGAATTCTAAACAGTTTTATGTCAGGTTTACGTATTTCACGACTCAATCCTTACTAATATTATAAATGCGAAAGTCTGCCTGTCTATCTGTGTCGTTTTCACAACCAATCCGCTGAACCAATATCGATGAAATTTGGCACAATTATTCCTTCTAAAGCGGGGTACCATATAGGCTATAAAAACCCGGTTAATTCAACAGGAATAGGATGACATTAAGAAACGCCATCTATTATCAACCTATCAAAGCTTTTTAATTTACTAAGACGAGACAAATCTGTAATTAAAAGGAGGTTCTTTATCACGTGGTTTAGCTTACGTCGAAAAAGCTATTTTAAGAGTTTTTATAAATTTTGGTATTTGTTTACAGGATAATTTTAACTTACCTCTTACAATTTATAACAAATGTAAGTAATACGCGCTTACTAAAATAAAGCTGTGATAGCCCAGCGGTGAGGCCGCGCGACTCTTTCGGAGGGTCTCGTGACCTTTCAAAACCCTGGCAGGCACCAATGAGTTTTACTATTAAACTTATGTATCCAATTGATAATTGCAATTTATCCCAAGCTTTTCGGCGAAGGTAAAGATCGTGAGGAAACCTGCATATCTCTAGAGAATCCTGGGGATATGTGTAAACCTACCAGTCCACATTGGAGCAGCCTGATAGGTCTTAGCTCAAACCCTTTTCTCCCAAAATATAACTGAGAGAGGAGGCCTTAGCCCAGCAGTGGAATAGTACCAGGCTGTTTCTTTACTTTACTATTTTATATAAACAAGCATCGTTGTGTTTTGGTGTTGAAATGTCTTTTAGGAAAAACTCAAAACCCTCTTAAAAGTCGAATTTCGAAAATTCAAAGTTCGAATTTTTCCAGTCCAAATTAATATCTTTCTAAATAACAGTAATGTCATGAAGGAAATCTAATTTAATATGGACTTTTGAGTTGCATAATAAATGCAAAAAGAACTGCTGCTTAACTCTCCGTATTGATCTGATATTTTTGTGATGGAGATATTTGCAGGTATAGCGATAGAATCTACAGAGTATTACAGGACTACGGTCCAAGCGGACGAAGTCGCGGGTAAAACCTAGTAATATATATGCTCAAGTTAAACACTATTGCTTAGATTATTCTGTTTATATTTATTGTAAATAATGTAGAAATAATGTAGAATATAAACCCTTATTTAGACGGAAGCACGACACTTCCGGTTTTCACATAATTATTTTATAAAAAATATTGAAGGAAAACTATGTGGTGGAAACTTTTTCGCCATGAGAATAATTAATTTCGCACGAAGTAAGTGAATTCGCTTGACTAGAACAATGTGGCAGGACTTGTTTTAACAAAGGAACGTTTTACGAGTATGTGCAGGCTCGGGCTAGAGAAAACATGTATTTCTTCAACTCGTGCAGTTTTAATATCCTTTATGAATTCGTCTTCTCCACCTATTTTGTTTCTTTTTGTGAATATTCCGCTCACAATTGCTCACTAAAACCTCTTTTAGTTTGACTGGTACGTTTAATGTTAAAGACTCGAAATATGAACTTATATTTTAAATGTTTTTTTCCTAATTCCGAAGTGCAATTTTAACTTTTTGTCCTATATGTGTTATATTATTTGTACATAATTTCATCGACGTTGCTTTAGCGGATTGGTTGTGAAAGCGTAACAGACAGACAGTATTTCACACTTATGTAATATATATAAGGTGATTTAATTTATTACTATTGCTTTTGGTTTTCCCACACATTAAATAAATATAGTTTTACCGCGAATGATATCCTTATTTGTGTTAATTTTACACACAGTACGATCACCATAATTTATGGTTAATGGTTACAAGCTTTCTGTACTTGTTCCGGTCTCAAAATCCCTGCGTAAGGACCCCTTATACCCTAAACCCGGATGGATAGCAAACAATGGGTCGATATGTATATCGACCTACGATATTTACCTACGATGTAATTATAGCCGTTTTCTAAAAACAAATACGCGTTGTTTTGCAAATTCCTATGTGCCTTGTGCAAATAATATAAAGAGATATTTTGAGATTTACAATTGCACTATGGAAATAAACACAGCAAAAATTTAAAATACAAAATAGTCACGACGCGATTTTATGATTGCTTTAACGTCATCCTGATATTTTGATTTGGCTGTGTGTTTGATGTATAATTTATGGCCAGTCCGTTTTTTTTTATCGTGCAATGCCGCCGCGCTGTGGAAAATTGCGTCAAATAGAACGGTCGTGTGGTTATACGTCACGCGGTACGCAAATAAACCGCGTGGTCATCGGCGCCGTTACGGTTGCCTTTTCGGGAAATTACGATCGGGAACAAATCTCATAGGTATCGTTAACGTTAAAAGTCGCTCGGAATTTAATAAAATATTATTGAAATTAAAGAATAACTTATATAGACTGATGGAAACGTACCAGGGGATATAGCTATTTATAAGAATAGCATTGCAAAACTTAAAGTAAATTATTTTTTATTGCTCTTAAAAATAAGTAATAATGAAAATGGGTGTACAAGTTCGCAACACACGCAAACGCTATTACGACTACCGTTTAATAGTTGTAAAATTTTTAGATTAATGATCTCGTCATGGCGTCTCTAAATTATATTTAATTTTATTTCCCTTAAAGATTACAGATAGGTACCTTATCCATTCAAATAATCATTTGTACACCTTTGTTTATATTATTTTACGCTGGTTTCTTTTACATTATACACAAAAAGTAACAGTCACGAGGTCGTTGATACTATTTTATGTTTTCCACCTAGCCGTTATATCTGAACAATAAAATGCGAGCAAGCTTCACGTTGGCGTCGTGAATGATTAGAAGTAATATTATAATGGTTAAAAACCGGTCGGTGAATTATATGCGGCGGAAGGAGGTGGGAGGCGGTCTGCGGGGAGTCGTGAGAGGTTTGCAATTTGCAGTTATAGGTTGCATTCCAAGCGCGTTCCGCGGCCGCGACCAGACTCGACTAACGACCTATCTAACTGTGTAACCATGAACATCCTTGAAGCCGCCTGGAATGTCGCTTGACATTAATGACATTATGTTTTTTCTTGTAATAAAGGTTCAGTACCTTTATTACAAGAAAAAACATAATGTTAAACATAATGTTAAACGTTATTTTTTCCATTATTGGAGAAGTTCTAGAACTCACAAAAAGATCTCAATTGATGCAAAGAGATCAATTTATCTTCAAGCTTACTGCACTCATCTAGATAATGCCTATTATTTCTTTCTTTTTTTACGTCGTAAATTAATTTGGCGACATTTTGATATTTATTTACATAAATAAATGTATATATTATATAAAAGTATTCTATTATATAGTTCGGCTATAATAATTATTGTCATGTAAAAGAATATCAACTACTACAACTCAACTCAACAATCAAGTTTGTTGACATGGGGATATTAAAATATATATTTTAGTTTTTTTTTTATTATAGCGAAATAATATCTTGTTCTATTTTTTTTAACAGTTTTTCCGCCTCAAGTTTGTCGGTGTTTATTTTATTCTATATTAATATGATTGTAGTCATACATAAACCCTGTTAATGGATTCCTTAGGAATGTGGTTCGTCAAGGCACGTTAATGCTCTACACAAGGTTTTTATACAATATCTTATGTGTATGAGATATTTTGAGAATTCGTTGCTAATTATTGCCAACATATTACTTAATTTAAAGGATTAATGAAGAACGGTTGGTCACTTTTGGTTAGCTATACAGAATATTTGTAAGCTAATAATTGGTATTTGAGACATAATTTATTATTTTCTTATAAAATTGCTGCGAGGCTGCTGTTTTGAGTGGGTGCGACATAGATCGGGTAGACTAATTATGATCCTACGGCCTTCTCTTTCAGTTCAACCACACCGTAACTAGTCCATCATGGCTATTAATACCTGGTTATGTAACAATTTGCAATCATAATCTGAAAGTAATAATAAAATTATTTTGCTATAATAATAAATATAAAATGTATAGTGGACTATCCGTATTTTCATACCCGATATGTTTTTACGAATCCTGCACGTATCGGGTATGAAAATACGGATAGTCCACTATACATTTAGCACTATATATATTTTCTATTTACATTATATTATTTTATTATTTATATTATTTTGCTATAATCGCGGATTATAGCAAAATAATTTTATTATTACTTTTGTATTATGGATCTCCGCAAAGTAACGCCTAATTCTATAAATTATCATAATCTGACATAGTGGTATAATTAGAAATGATAAGTAAAATTAGTATTGGAAAACATCCACAAAGAGAATTATGAAAAATATCCTTTATAGGAATTTTTTATTCTTAAATAAAGTAATTGTAGTTTTTTTAATAAACGCTGTAGGTAGTAATCGAAAAACTTCAAAGGCTGTACAAGAAAACTTTTATTAATGCGTAATACGGAGTAGTAATGCGCAATATACTGTTTTCGGAATGCCGCAGGCAAGGGGGTCCGACTCGAGCAGGCCTCCTGCAGACCCCCTCTCGCTCCTCGCGTTTCCGGGTCGACAACCGAGCCTCGTGACCTTGCCGCCACGACTAGCCCTTCTGATATTTGAATCAACACAATCTATGTACATATTTAAAAGAAAGTATGTATGTTCTTTATAGACTAAACGCCTGGACCGAATTTTCAAATTTAGATAATCCTAAAAGAAAAAGAAAGCTCAGAGTCGTTCAGCGGACGGTGAAAAGAGCTATGGTCGGACTATCTCTGCGTGATCAAATCAGAAATGAGCAGATCTGTAGAAGGAAGTTATCGACATACCTCAAAGGGTCGCGAAACTGAAGTGAATTTGAATTCAATGTGTTAAAGACCCGCACTGGAAAACGCAGTGTAGGCAGACCCTCTACTAGGTAGAAAGATGAACTCAAAAAAAGTCGCGACGAGCTGCTGAGTTCAGGCGCCACGAGATCGTGGGCTGTGGAAGAATTTTAAAAGACTTTCCAACTGTGGACGTCTATTGGTTGAAGGGAGAGAGAAAAAGGGTAATCCTGTTAAATTTGGTAGAGATCGGAGAAATTTTTTGTCAACATTTGACTGTCAATGATAATTTTGAGGGAAATCGAAACTAGACTGAACCACAGCAACGCGTGGTTCAAGCAGACCGCTAGTTTTACATAAGTAGAAGAAAGTTTCGAGACATCCGCATACGTTCAATAGTTTCAATGTAGGAATGCTTGGTATGGCGTCGTCGGACGCGACGGTTGTCCGTTAATGAGTCACCGGCAACCGGCGCTGGCGCTCGCCGCAACGTAAACAACCGGAGCTACGCTCTACGAGGCCACCGCGTGCAAATATACGCTCCTCACATGGGTGTACAGTCTGCTCACTAATGTTCCGCTTGGAGCGACGACCTGTGGCGCACTTCGCTTGACGAGATGGAAGTTCGGGCTATCCAAATAGTGATTAGGTTATAGGTAAAGTCCTGTCCCATCTTCATCTCATGGTTATACTTAGGAATGTGCTATAACACTAAGTAAGCTTCTACAGTTCGATCCACAAAAGCAAATTGTCACAGATTTAAATATGGAATTAAAATTATAAATTCAAGTTAAAAATTTCATGTCCCTATTGTTAACCGTTGAGGAGCTCCCTCGTCTAGTGCCAATCATGGCAGTAGCATTAGATCATGCTTATCATATACAAGCATTTTCATCGGAATTGGACCAGTATGTAAAATTTCGGCTATAGCGGACACCGGGAAGTGGGTCGCATTTAACAAGATTCCACCTTCATATACACACGCGGCAAGTTAAATAAAAACTTTTAAATAGTTGTATCAGTATCGAACTTAGAAAGCTGGTTGTTCGCTTATCATACTTATATTATAAGTGCGAAAATTTATCTGTCTGTCCGTCTGTAACGCTTTCACGGCTAATTTCCACGAAAACGTGTAAGACGAGAAACATAGATTCGCGTCATAAATTATACACATTTAAATAATATAAAAGTACAACATATAATATAAATTAGCAATGTTATAATATATAAAATGATATATTATTAGGTTAGGTATCAATAGTTCTGGACACGGTTTGATAATAGAATTAGGGGGGGGGGGGGGTTGATGTTGGATTAGGGCATGTAACAGCGCCATCTGCGAAGCGCGGGACGTGCGTAAATAAATAATGTTCAGGGAGAAATGGCAGGTCTGGCTAGGGTTACCACATTGCATATACACTAAACCGGCCTCATCGATTACCAATAAACACGAGACACGAGATTTAGTTATTCGTTTATATACATATTCTACATGTTTCTAAAAATTATATCTCTAGATATGATAGTAGTCGAGGAAAATATTATCAATTTGATATAACAAAAAAACGAGGCGCACAAGAAACAACAGAATATAATAATAAATGCCTAATACATCATGTCAAAATGGTACTTGATCTCAGAAATACAAACAAATGCACATTTTCAACTAATGAATCATAAGCGTTAAGATACGATTTTATTACATATGCATATTTCGCTAAGTGTCCTCCACGTTTAAAACCAAAAAAAATGTTATTGAAGTTTGGGAACCCTATATCACCTAGTGAATTCTGATGCAGATCACGTGCGAACGTCCTCTCTTCGTCCCGACGCACTTTTATTACATTCTTCGAATATTTCAACAGAAAGTCTTCCAGCATCGCTTGGAATAACACATAAGCAAATCCCGAATGACTAGAATTTTACAACTTCATACTTTTAAATCCTTAACCTTCATCATAGAGATTGGCACATAATTAAATCACTATAACAAAAATTAGTAGTTTAAGAGATAAATTTAATTTTTAAAATTTGAGAGATAAGTTAAACCTTTTTGTGTGGTCATCTTAGTCTGTTACTCTTGTATTTTAAAAATCCTACATAGGTAATGTATAAAATAAATAGTAAACTACTTTTGCTATTAAATAGATTTCGGAAGTGTCATTAATGTTTACAAAAAACTCTACTATTATTATCTCTCATTCATTTATTTACAAATTTCATTGCATTTGAAACTATTTTTTTTTAATATTTAAAATTAAAAAAATTGTCATCCACGGAGAGCGGAGAAAGGACTCAAGCGTACTGCGGTTAGGATTACGGAGTGAGAAATCTGCCCGCAATGCGTGCCGTCTCAAGTAATGCTGCCCTCTGTATCCTGCCCTTGATCCAACAACTAAGCGAGAGCCTCTTGAGATGTTTGTTTATTATTATATTATTATGCGGTATCATACATACGTTCAATTTTATCAATAACGGTAACACATATTGTTTTTCATATAATGGATCCTGCCAAAATGTGTTCCATATCAAGATCGTGCAGTAACAAATTTGAGACGCATGTTTTTTATTACTAGATAATATTAATTTCCAGCCGTCTGTATAACACGTTCAACAATTTTGTTATAAGATCACTATCACAAATGTTCCAAATGGAGCCTTCAGCAGCTTTGAATACATTCCAAACTGAGACACCGATGTCTGTAAACAAGACTACTACCAAATTTGTATCTTTGTATAAGTACATTTCATATACAACTCAGCACGCTGTGTCAGTTACCTTATTTGAATACAATTTTGGTAAATGGTGTCTGCTTACTTAACATTTGTGACGCAAACCTAAAAGAGTAACGACTTACCAGGCTGCTCTAATGCGGATATACAGATGTATAATGGTCTTGTACTATTTCTGTCATATGTAAATATTATTATATTCTGTTAACCTCATGCAGGTTTTATTATAATTTTTCCTTCAACCATATACATATGATGAACCAAAAGCACCATATTCAATAAGCTATAAACTTTTGGTAAGGATATCTAATGCTAAACTTTTTGGTTATCGAAACACTGCCGACTCGCACTCATTTATGATATTAAGTTAGGGTATCGACAAGTTGTGAATTTCGACAGTGAAAATAAGAAAAGCACTGTACACTGCACGCAACATAGTTCTCTTGAACTAATTCAATTTGGTGGTCCCTGCCAGATCGAAATTATGATAAATTCATCTTTGCAGAACGTTTGATCTTTAATGTTGATTCTATGGTAAGTCATTATCTTTACATAACACATTTTTCTATGGTGTTTTGATCTTAATAAATACTCCAATATGACTGAAGTTCGAACCTGAACTTTGTATATTATATAATAAACTATTTTAAAGTGGACTTATAGAAATGTAAATTATTTTCGCTTTAAACTTTTTACAAAAGTAATAATAAAATAATTTTGCTACAATCCGCGATACTGTATCGCGGATTATTGCAAAATAATTTTGTTATATGTCAGACTACTACAACAAAATTAATTAATAAATAGATAAAATAAATAAAATATCCTCAATTATCTACATAATTGAAGGTATTTTAATAAGATAATTTGACGCGAATAAAGTCACAGGTAAACGTTTGTTGTTGTTGTTGTTGTAATCGAATGTTTATTCACTTTAGTTACCAGTCGGGTTATTATTTTTTTTTATATCCATATTGTAATCTAAGTTAATCAAGCATTTAGATTGTAATTAATCTATGTAAGATTTTGAGAAAAACAATTACTTACAGACAGACAGCTTTTTGGGACTTTATTTTATAATAAGTATAGATACGTATGAATCCCGAAAGTTCAAGCATTCACCGTAAAATTAACCATTGCAAACTGCCACGGGCATGAGATTGCATCCAAATATCGCGATGTGACGCTATGTTTACTGGTAGTTAGGGTTTTATAAGTCTAGTACGCACATATCACTGTTTATTTCTTTATAGGAAACGATAAGAAATTACGCAATAGTAAAGTAAAAGTAAAGTAACGGCCCGTTAGAAACCCACAGCTGAGCATAGGGCCTCCTCTCGACGTTTCTGAAGAGAAGTGTTGGAGCTAAGACCTACCACGCTGCTCCAATGCGGATTGGTAGGTTATACATATCCCTAGAATTCTCCAGAGATATGCAGGTTTCCTCAAGATGTTTTCCTTCACCGAGAAGCGTGTGATAAGTTGCAATTATCAATTAGACACATAAGTTTTAATAGGAAAACTCATTGGTGCCTGCCCGGGGTTCGAGCCCGTGACCATTACACAATAGAATTTTTTTTTCAATTTTTTTATATTTGTATTTGACTTCTTGTACGCATTGACAAAGTGTGATCATCTAGGCTCAAAATCTTTCTCTCTTAAGCTAGCGGAAGTTTTCCAAGTATTAGAAGATTTTAAGACTGGTATTTTTTTTTTTTACCTCTTAAATATATTTGGTGCATTTATTGAAAAATCCGGTAACCTTTAAATATCAGTAAAATTATTTACTACCATGCGCTTACGCATTGCCTTGGAAATCAATAGCAATCTAAATAAATAACAACAGACGCCGTAAATTTTGTTAATGCTCCGAGGGAATATACTCCAAACGTATGGTTGAATATTGTAATAGTTATTTATTAGCTATTGCTTATTCCGTCAATATTTTGCTCGCTCACTAAACGACGAACGAAACGTCTCTAGATACATCATGTTATATACATTACTTATACCGAATATTATAAAGGTTTATGTCGTTTAACTTTAGTAGTATTTTGTAGCTTGTTACCGTTTCAATGCTAACCAAAGGCCCCCCTTAAGTTGAAGAGAAAATTGGGTGCTTACCCATAGACCCATCTCACTTCTCCATTGTCGAATACAACATAACATACCTATATCCTAGGAATTCTCTAAGGCTATATATTATATATACCTTGCCTACTGTTACTATAAAGATCATGATAAATTTAAATTTAATATACCCAGTATAATATTATTATTTATAGAAAACTAAGGGGTGTTATGTGTTAGATTATTCAAAAACAAGTTATAATAACGATTCAGAATAGTATAATTGCAAACAAATAAAACGCACATGAAAAAAGGAGAACCAAATAAACAAACAACTCATTTTTCTGTATTTCTAATATTACTATGGATTCGTTCCAAGAAATTCAATCTAATTCATAAGGTTTACTCATTAATTCAAAATCAAAATATTACTGTATTTTTATAACCTTTGCTGAATTTTCCTTTCCTTTTTCTTTTCCTTTTCGTAAATAAAATATTTTGGTAACTTTTATCAAAGTATTTATTTATTGATTTCTTTCTTTATCGTACATACATAGTAAGAAAAGAGAAAGAAAAAAAAGTAGCACATGTACCAAGGTGAACTTATCTCTAAAATCTCCAGTCAACGTTTGAGTAACAGCAGGAAAAAGACATGTACTTTATCGTTCCGCCTAAAAATTAACAAGCACATAATTTGCATCCGTCGTGATAATACGACAAATGCAAATTACGCTACGAATGGGCAACAACAACACGCTGCGCACCATGTGAGGTGACCATTGATATCTTCATTCAGAGACCGGAAACATAAATCTGCGTAGTGCGACGTTACGCCTCTAGATTATCGTTCATACTTTAAGTTTACCGCCTTCCAGTTTATTCTTCTTTGAATCTGCGAATTCTCTGTATTTCGAAAGTAATGATAGCATTATTTTGTTATAACCTGCGATTAAAATTTCGATTAGATTAAATAAGACTAAATTGCGATTAGAATAATCAAATTAAGTTGTATGATTTTTTTTAACTATTCGCCGACTTTCTGCTTTTTCACGGTAGACGCAAACTTCCGAATCAGTGGCAGCTACTTTAAAAACATTTGTGGATTCGAAAGTACTGAAAACAGTTTACTTGAATAGAATGAATATTTTGAATTTGAATTTAAATTTCGAATTATAGCAAAATAATGCCATCGTTACATATAATGTACCTCCGCAAAGGAACACATTCTATAAATTATCACTGTATTATAACTGGACATTTTGTATTGCTGTCGTCTATAGTTGTAATTTAAACTTTCATATTCTCGATTGGTCTAGAGTTTATAATTATTGTCAAACATTAGCCAGGAGAAGCCCTAGTACTTTCAAAGAAGTAAAAAGTCGTTTAGCTTACTTACTAAAAGCCTTTAGATTCAGATCACAAAATTTTGGATTTAGCAGAAACTTTAAACACTTATTAACTTTAATCATTTAGTCATAAATGGTTATTTTTTATATTTCAATAGAATATGCGGAGAGTGATAAGTTTTTTTTATTGAACAATGTTCATTCGAAAGTTTCTGAAATTTAAGTTTATGAGATATACCCTATATTATAACCAAAATAAATAATAAATATCTGTTTACTTAGCCTTAATATGTGTGGTTCAAAAACTCACATATTTGTAGAAGTGAATTTACAAAGAATTTGTAGTCCAGTAAATAATTTTATAGGCGGCAATATTTTAAAATAAATTATGATTAATTTGCTACCGCACATTGTTTACTACATTGTAATCGTGTATATTACACATATTTGCAGGTTACCTTGTGATTCTATTCTAGTTCCATTCATTATGTTTGCCCTACTTATTACGCTCGTAAAGCAATAATATTATGCAGTTCCCATAAAACGCAATCGTCCTAGATAAACAGCGCGTGATCATCTGTGAGAATGTTTACGTCTGTCGGACATCCGCGAAGCGGGTTAGCCAACTCTAATAACTAACGTATTGAGCACCTGACGTTGTAGCGTTGCATTCGTGTTGTTGTTCTTGTTCGTAAATGTAGTGGAGCGAAGCCAATTATCAATATTAGACAAGTAGCTCTATTTGCAGTGAAAGTGCAATGAGTCAGACATGGGCGACGACTGCACCGCGCGCCTTCGCCGTCGGAAATAGAGCTGCAGTGCCCGCCGCCCATCGCCCAGAGTGAAACATTGAACGCCCACACTTACTTTTGCAATTTTCACACTTACCACGATAAACATAAAATCTATAATCTTTATTTACATTATCTGCCATTGATATAACCAATGTGACTAAATGTATGCCTCCATTAATTAAATACGCAATCGAAATGAAATCGGCTGATTTATTAATATTATTCCTATACTTATGAGACGTATAAATAAAATAGGCGTAATAAAATTATTCTAATATAATAGTAAAACATTGTACCAATCGTATTGAAATTGTAATACATATGTTTGTAATTTTGTTATATTTTCTTTAAGGTTAACGTTTTTATCACTAATTAATGTTGAGAGACCGGCTATGCTCGAACTCTCGCTATACTCGAAGAAACTAGTCGGGCTCATCCGATAAAATAAGACGTGAGTATAGCCGGTCTCTCAACATTTATTATGAATACCACTCACGATAGTTTAAATTCAAAAAAGTTTATATCACTGAAACAGACGGTCAATATCGTCTATAATTATAGAATTTGATCCACCTAAATGTAATAGTATATGTTCTTTGACTTCTTACGAATTGAGGGTTTCGTCACCCAAGTTCGTTTTGTCATTCTAAGACGAAGAGATTATAATATTTTATTTTATATTGAAAGAAAAAATTAAAGAAGACCTAAATAATTAAAATATTAGTTTTGTAAGCGATTAGTTGATCCACGGCTAATTTTTGTCAATCTCAACATCATCATTCTTCTGTCCTTATAAGACCTCTAAGTGTGGTCAGCTTAACATGTTTTGGTTAGTTATTTTACGACCGGCCGCTTACTTGACGTCAACTTACCTTAGTTGCCTACATTTACATCTGGGTAATGAGGGTGGTCTATTCTATTCAGCCAGATACCACACAGTGGTTATTACTAAATCTCATTATTGTACAATTATTAATAATAATTTCAGAAGTTGTGTTGAAGTGAAATACTTCCTAATATATTTATAGAACTACTATAGGTTCAAATCTTTAGATCATAGAGGGCATCCTCTCAATCAAGGAAGGAACGGACGATCTTTTGATCTGTTTAAGGGATGTTCACGCCATATAATCGTGTCACAATCTCTTACAGTATAACAATCTTTGATCCGGTGATCTGTCCTATTCTTCGTACGGAGTAAATTGTCCCTTAATTGCCCTTTAATTGTCCCTTAAAGTATTTCGGGGCCCAATTTCAGTCAATTGTGACAGTAACCAATGGAGACGGTATAACACACATAAAACTGACTTATACTCTTTATTATTTTTGTTTCTCGTTGATGCCATGTTATTTATAATTCTTATAATATATTACGGCAATAAAAGCTTATTTTATCCATATAAATGGCTTGATGTCTTTTTTTCAACACTATTATCTACGTAATAAGTGTGTAAGAAATATGTAAAACGTTTTTAAAATTCGTTTTCAAACTGCGCATACAAGAAAAAGAAATATTTTTGTAATCGTATAAATCTAACCGCGAGACAAACAACGTCGTCATCTTTGTTGCTTTAATTATCATTCGCATCCGTTTGTTACTCATGAAATCTTATTAATAAGGAATTCAATGAGAAGTACAATCAAACGTTCAGATTTTTATATCACCAACCTAGATGATAAGTTGCGTCCCTTTACATACCTTTAGATAGCTGAATATAATAGAGGGTTAAAATGATGTAAGAAATGTGTTTGGAATAAATGTGAATGAAACAAATAAAATACAGTCAGTTAGTAGCATAACTTAACATAGTTTTTGTTCGCCATCTTGTTTATTTATAAAATTCCCGTGTCACAATGTGCGTTTACGCTAATTTTCAAAACTGAGCTAGGTAAGTAAGTATATTTGCTAGGTAGTTATATTTTGGTCTAAGTTAAAGTGCGTACAAATAGTTTAGACAGGCAAACGTCTGTCGGGTTAGATATAAGTTTCATTCATGACTTTTGCAATTTTATTTTGGTATCGTTAAATCTCTTGAAATATAAAGATAGTAACTCTTTTATAAATCAAAATTATATTTCAAATGCAAAAGTTAAATCATTGGCACGACGTTGAATAAATTTTACCTTAAGTTGATGATATTAGTGATGGCACAGTCGAATAAAAGAATAAGTGTTCATGAATAAAAGGATAAGTGTTTATAAAATATAACTTTCATATATCAATCAGTCACCGATTAAACTCCTGTTAAGTGAACAACGCTGTCATCTGCAAACGCCGCATTGCCCTCAAATAAGCAATAACAACGTCTCGTCACAATTAACCGAGGTTGCCTTGTTGATTATTTACGTTTGGATTGTTCTAAAAAGGCCTTTTATCCTCACGACCATCGACACGATTTGTAACACTAAGGATCTACTAACTCTTTGTTGTCCGTCCTCGCCAAATACAATAGGTAAATGGACCAAAAATGGGCTTGAAAAGTTAATTAATCCAGGGTTATTTGTTACTCATTATACTGATTACTTCTTTCTTATTTTAAATAGTATAGTCCTGTTTCTAAACCACTGCTGGTCAAGGCCCTCTCTTGCCTTGGAGACAACCATGTTGCTTCAATGATTATTGACATACTTCACATATTGTAGTGTGTTTATTCATGCATGTTTTTCTAACACAGATTTTATCTTTCACTTTTGGTTGAAACTGATGGTTAATTGTTGGTGACTTTATTCTGAAACACGATTATAATTTCTTCGAATGGTATGGTATGAATCCGTAACATTTCAAGGGATTCATACCATACCTTCGTTTTACTTCGACTCGACAATTTTTTATTACAAGATGTAACTTTACTTAATGACAAATAATTGCTTATTGTATTATTTGATTTCATTTATTATTTACGTAATAATGTATTAACATATGGATAATCAGTAACGGTACTATTCGCTTGTGCAATCACAATCGAGTAGTATTGGTACATTTGTAATTCTCGCCAAGTATGTGTTTATCGAGTGCACTGACGCCATGTGCATCACTGCATTGCGCGCCACACTCACTACGTTGTGCCACGTATATGACGCAACCTGTTTATCCAACGAACATCGCGGGCCGACTCAATGACTATAATTTTACGGAATTATCGTAAAACGTGACGGCGGCGCGAAGCTTACCATTAATAACCAACCAAGTCCCGTACTATGTGATTCATACATCGATCCATTTTACTAAAGTTTGAACGATCATTAGGGCCGGTTATTCGGATCACGCAGTCTGAGCTTGTAATACACAAACTAAAATTAGGCAGATTGAATGGTTTATGTTTCAGATAAACAATTTCAGGTGTCAGTTCCATGGACTATATAAATAGGACCGGTCTAGTAATATCAAGATCAACTATTAAGGTATTCGAAATATTTATCATTAATATTCTAAAAGATATTTATTGCAGTATACTGATTATGAAATTATTGTATTATTTTATTATTTTATTTTATCTGTCGCAGTTTGTACCCTCCAATAAATCGATATCACATTTATACGTATTATACAGTTTTACTTTTTAATTTCATATTTGTATGTTGTTCTTTCTCGGATTTTTGTATTGCTCGCTGTCTGTATCCAATTAACACGTGTAACTTATTTTTTCATACATCGTATTCAACGAGCAATTTTTGAAATTAGCAATATACCAATGTCTTATTTACGGAACGTATAGATTGATCCTTAAATGTATCTTTATTCCAAAGAGATAACGAGTGTGGTGTGTTTTTAAGGTGCTGGCCTGAGTGTCATCATCTGAAAAAAATATTTCAGAAGTTGACACTGCACATAATACAATAATTGCCTTAGTTTTATTGTATACGGTTTCGTAGTAGCGGGCTGGGGGAGGGGTGCGCGCGGAGTGGAGGCTGTAGTAACGACGTAGTAAGAGCGGGGTCTGGGGCGGGGAAAGGGCCGGTACTCGTAGCGTTCAATATTCCGTTTCGCCCGCGTAAATCAGTGTTGTGTACAGGGATGTGTCCGTGATATCGACAGTTATATTATCGACACATGTTCGACATCTTTTAATTTCTAAACGTTTCCATGCTTGCATATCCATATATTTTAGTGTTATTTTATACATTATTATACATATAAATGTTCATTATTTATTAAACCAAAATCTTACCTAAGATAAAAAGTACAGTTGTTCACTTTAAGTTACCTGTCTTATATTAGGCTGAAAATGCCTTGCTTCGTGAAGCGATAATTATATAGTGATGAATTACGGTTTATATACGAGTGACGTTTGTAAAATATTAATAGATTCGTCTATTTTGAACTGATACGTGCTGAACCAGTTATGATTAAAAAAAACTTTAAATGACTGAATTTAAGTTGTACGAATATTGATGAAATAAATTGTTAAGTGGATTAGTTCATGATTTTTTCACAAAGTCTAGACTCTTTTAATAGATAAAAATCCAACAGCTTGAAAGGAGCTCGTGGATACAAAATCTTTTAAATGTAGAGCTATCAATTAGGACCATGATAGAGGAGATTGAACGACCAGACAATTAATAATATAAATAAAGAACGAATTCAGACAGTATCGATATAACACATCACCTCACTAATACCTGCAAGGAGTACAATAACATTCCATGCACTATAAATATCTGCCAGGTCGGGCCGCGGCGCGCGGGGAGCCATTCTGAAGAGCGCGACGAGTTCATTTGCATCGCAATGCACCCACGGTGCACTGGGTAATGGCGGTGACGCGATGAAAGACCAAACCAGCTTATACCTGCGACCGCGATGCGGCGAATTACGTAGAGCGAGATTTATTTGGTTTATATCAGTATAATGTAAAACAAGCAATATAACAGAACTAACTACTTTGCTATAATTCGCACGGGTTAGGTGAATGCATGCAAAGCCAATGTGTATGAAGCAGACAAAATCTACGTACCTTATACATGCAGGACAAGCCACCACATGCACCCCAAGGCACAATTCACCAGCAACAACGCACACAAAAGCAGCACACACACCCACCACCACAATGTCGACGATCGTTTCGCCCCGAGTACGATTTTTGTCGTGGAGCCTATCCTTCTGATGATGCTTCGGTTTCGGGGCGAAACGATCGTCGAGATTGTGGTGGTGGGTGTGTGTGCTGCTTTTGTGTGCGTTGTTGCTGGTGAATTGTGCCTTGGGGTGCATGTGGTGGCTTGTCCTGCATGTATAAGGTACGTAGATTTTGTCTGCTTCATACACATTGGCTTTGCATGCATTCACCTAACCCGTGCGGATTATAGCAAAGTAGTTAGTTCTGTTATATTGCTTGTAATATGGAATTCCGCAAAGTAACGCCTGCTTCTATAAATCATATAATGTAAGACATAAAAAAATTATGAATATTTAAACGTAACAAACAATTTTTTTTAATCTGCTCACTTCTGAGCAATTAAAACACATTCGCGGACAACCACGTTAATCTTCAAATTTTATCATGTCACGATAATCGAGTCCTGTAAGCCGACCATGAGTTTTTAGAAAACGATTCAATTCAAAGTCAGCATCTAAACTGAACCGCAATCTTTTCGTGCCATGAAGTGTTATTAACTGAGTCGCATTTAAATCGCTTACTGTGAATGAAAGAACATATGTCTGTGGATTGCATTGGGGTCGTAATGCTTAATGTTTTCTCCATATTCGTCTTAAAATACTGTAAGTTAAATCTATTTTGCAATAAATATAAGCAAAATACATAACAGTACACTCTGTTTTATATTGTTTCTTATTGATCCACTTAAAACATAGTTTTATATATTTTATTTTAGAATTAAATTTTATAAAAATTAAATAAAAAAATTAATTAACAAGTTAATTTATTTTAAACGGTAATTTATTTTCAATGGTGCGTAAAAGAGTGAATGAAATACGTTTGCGATTCAGGATTTAATTTAGGATTTAATTCGGCAACAACTTAAACTGTGCGTGTTTATCGTCATGGTATGACAAAACAATTTAGTCTTCAGTCTTCGTTATTGAGTCTTCAATTGAGTCGCAATAAGAGTTCATGGTAGTCCTGCTGGACACCTCTAACTTGATTTTTGGAAAGCTTTTATACCGGTGCCGAATTAGTCCTAATCAAACTAAATAAGTTAGTTACCTGAAGCATATGCATATCATTTTGATGCTTTACACTATATAATTAAAATGATTTTTTTTAAGTTAACGCAGAATAAAGAAAGTATAACAAAACTACTTTCCTTACTTTACTATAATTTCTGTAATATGGAATTCCGCAAAATCGCCGAATAAAGAGTAAAGCGCGCCTCCGTTGTTCTAATATTTAATTAAAAGAAGATATTTATTCAAAGTAAAACAAATAATAAATGAAATAGCTTGCCTCGTAATGAATACTTAAACGATAAAAAGATTTATTATTAACAGTTTTTAACTACAAGCTTTCTAGATACTCCAACAACACAGTGACTTGTTTAAACGCTTAAGTGAAATCGAAGTTTCACCATCTACAAAATAACAGCACCTAGCATAATTGTAAGAGCGTCCAGACTGTCAAAATATGTGTTTGTCTAATGATGAATAGGATAAAATGAAGAGGTAAATGTTATGCTAATAGTTTTTTGTCAGAATAAATAATAACATTTAAGAATTTACATCGCTTATAATAATTCATACGAAACTACGATCAAAAAATTTACGAACATTTGAATTCTTGGAACTATTTGCTTTGTTGTTAGTACAAAAAAAATTGATGCGAGATTGTAAAAACGAAGAAAAACACAAAAAAAAAAAATATTCACAAATGTATATATCAAAGAACGATGTTTGAAACGTAGTGCTATAAAAACGAATGACTTGGACTTGGCCTTACAATCTCCCGGCTCGTCTATAATTACTTATTTCGCACGTTTATAGTCATTAATGTTATCATAATGTATCGTAGTAAATCGTCGCGTTAGAATAAATCTATATATAAACTCTTACTCATAAACAAATACCCAATATCTGACCTGATACCCTGACGGCGAGGTTCATACAAACATTAGCTTACCGGACGTAACACGACCGCTACACGTGAAGAGCCGAACAATTTTATTATCGCATAATTATTTTTATGATAAAATCATACGGACGTGGTTTACCGACCGTAAAAGGAAATTAAGACGTTAATTAAAACTCATTGCTGTACCAAATACGTACAGTTTCATTCACGAACTCGGATAACACATACATATTTTACAACAGTACAGTCATGTTTGACTCATTGATTTAGTAGGTATTTAATTGCGTCGTTCTTTTAGAGCAGTTGTGGTGAAAAGGTCATTTATTTACATCAAGGAAATATATATTCGTGGCGTGTTATATTGATATATTTGTACATACACGAGAATTTGGTTTGAATATGATGTGCTTGCTGTTACTCATTGGGTTGTTTAAGTAGGTACACGTGATTACCGAAAAACAGGAAAATATATTTTAAAAAATATGATAAAATACTTAAAACGGTTACGTACATACCAGACATACTAGACAAATCCCTTTGAATTTTGTTTTGTAGCTTTTGTTATAATTTCATTTCTTTTTTTAAATAAATAATAAGGTAATTGGGCTCAGTTGAAACCTAAGTATTTATACTTCATATTATATGCATATTAGCACTATTTCACGATAGATAATAGCGTCACAATAAACAAAGTACACTTCCTCTCTTCCGTCTACTCTTTCTTGAGAGGATGTTAGTCAAAAGGAAATGTGTTCCGTACGACACTATACTAAAATGGTCACAAGATTTAATGAAAGAAATAATTTACGTTCTTTAAACGAGACCTCTCTTAACGTTTCTACAGTTCGTCGTATCGGACCATTAATCGTTGGGCGGTATGGCTTTATGTTTTGGGCCAGACCTGGCTTGAGAAGTTGGCTCCAAAACGCCTGATTTTTGAGCCCGCTATAGAGAAGACTATTATTAACATTAATTTTATTGTGAAATGCATCTTATGGATGAAACTCGGCGCCTTAGTAACGAGGCGAAAATCTAACTCTGCCAAAAAAGGATGAAAGGATGACATAACAAGACCTCCTTCTGGGTCTTCATTGAAGTATCATTTCATATCTTAGCTAGTAATTAAGTAAATGAGAACTTGGATAAACTAAAAGCTAATAAATAGTGTCGGCACACAAGTCACTCGTAACTCATAACCATGAAATAAATATGTATTAGTTTTAGGCATAGGGCGTAAATTAAACCCACACAGGCAGGTAGCGGTGTTCGGAAGCCTACCTGATGCTGTTATGAGTTTAACGGAGTCTAAATTAAAATTCAAAATATTCCTTAATCAGGTAAACTTGTAAACAAGTGCTTTTGAATCGTCAACTCTAATGCTGGTTCGGAAAGCTATTCCTCCGAGAAGGGCTAGCAAATTGGCGCTGTCCTCTTCAAAATATAATTATAACTGGTTATATTCAGTCCTTACTCTCTTGTACAGGCTCAAAAGGTTGTCATAGGTCAATTTATAAATCGGTGAACCAATGTAAATTAAAAAAAAATATATATATATCTGATATTTATAGTTTGTGCGTACTGCGCACAGCGTACTAGCAAGAGACGTTGAACTACGCAATAGAGCGACCTTGCATGTTGCAACCTTCCATGTTTATTATGTATATAAAAACGTACTCGCATCTAGTTGTTGTTATCAATAATTGAATGAAACTCGAGTGACCGATATTGTATTTCATTTGACGCGTCCTATTTATTAGTAAACAATTGTTGTTTATTATATTACTGCTGAAATCGTTAAAAATAATTTATAAACATACAAAACAAAATGTCTTGACTTTTAGAATAAAATAAATTTTTATACCGTAGCATAATACGCATTAATATTATAAATAGTAATAGTCTGCCTGTCTCTTAATATCACTTTGATTGTCAAAATTAAAGCGTACTTACAGGCTAAAATCTATATTTTAGTCGGTTACATAAACTTCGATTATCTCAAGAAAATCCGTTACTTCTTAGGGTGAAGGATAAAAAATAAATTGAAGGTATTTTATCATTAAAAGTCCAAGCAAGTGAAGTTGCAGATACCATTAATAATAAAATATCAAGTTCTTAGGAATCAACTCTCTCTTATAAGATAGAGATAGACAGATAGACTTTCGCATTTATATATGTATGACATCTAGACATGATCATACTAATAGGATATCTAATATAGAGAAATGAATGTCTGTATGTCCTTTATAGATTCTGAAACGGCTGGGCCGATTTTATTGAAATTTTCAGAAATCTTAACAAGTCCCAGTCGTGTAAAGTTTGGTGGCGATCGGAGCATTTTTTAAACTGTTGAATTTTGTTTCGAGGGAAATTTGAAACCAGACTAAATCACAGCAACGCGTGGCCAGACAGCTAGTAGCATATAAAAATGTGATATATACTAAAAAGTTGCGTTTTTCATTACAGTTTGTCCTTCAATGGACATCAGAAACAGTCCATCATCAATGCTGAAACTACGCGAATGCCGAGTTATTGAGGGTCATCTTCACATCGTTCTAATGGAGCATGCAAATACCACTTCATTCGAAAACTACCGTTTTCCTAAACTACGAGAAGTTACCGGCTACATATTGATATACAGGTATTTATTATATGTTTTACATGTCGTACCCATGTGAATTTAAGAATGTGGACAGATATATTGACTATAGGGGGATGGAAAAAATATGGATAAATTGAGCGAAGAATGATATCGATAAACGGAGGAGCGCCAGAGTTCACGAATGATAGAAAAGAATGAAAGATCAAATCATATTGTGCTTATTCCACTTAGAGTATAGGCGTACGGTACGGGTAGGAGATCGGATTATTTTCTTTTTTTGTCTTTTTTATCCTTCCCTGTTCCTATTATTTGGGGTTGTGTCGCTCTTTTGCACCAAGTTTAACGGCCTTGGCTTATCAGCTCTGCTCTGGTTTTCTTCCGACTTCTTTTTTTGTATTTGACCACCAAGTCAAATGCTGGCGGCCTCTTCCTCTGTCACTTCGGTAGATTTAGGGCTATTTGGCCCGCATTGTCACGCTCTCGTCTTTTTAAATGGCCGCAACACCTGAGACAGGCAAAGATAAGAGAATGATGATTTAATTAAATTGCTAAGCAACAAAAAATTTTTTTGTCACTGACTGCTCTGTCAATTTAGCAAATTGCCTCCCACTACTGAATACAATTAGAGTTCAAATGTCATGAAGGTAATTAATTTTCATTTGCTCCATTAAAGTATCTTGCAATAAAGAGTTCTTTAGATTTACTAATTATTTCATAAAAAAATTAATATTGTTATTTAGCAAGAAATAAAATTTTCGTGAACAATTTGCAATGTAGATTATCGTTGATTTAACTTTTTTGTTCCGTTTATTAATTCGCTATGTCTTATTAATTGTAGAGCAGTTTCAAAATAGTAATAAGACAGTTTTTATATAATGCTTAGAATTTTAATGAACCAATACTGAACCGACCTTACAATAGTTGCTTTCTATTGAATTCGTAGAAATATCCGGCAATGGAGGTTGAACTATTTGAGTTTTATGTTTTTATTAATTTGGTATATTTTATTGCTTTCGATTATATCAGTTGTCAGTATTATAAATCTATATATGATTGAATTAAAGATATAAAGAAACTTTCAATGTTCAAAAGTAACTCTATTACGACTTTTGTATTATGGATCTCCGCAAAGTTACGCCTAATTCTATAAATTGTTTAAACTTTCAATGTTTGTTATGGCCCCAAGAAAAACACTGTATTGGGAGACGAAGTTGACCTCCTTATAAACTGAAAGGTGTTTTAAAATTTCGAAAACTACTGGAGATAAGCAGTGCAAAACAGTTTGGGTTGGAATTCCTTCCGAGAGATTTAGATGGATCTAAAACACAAAAACTTCATTTAGGCGAAAAAAGAAAAGGATACAGAAACTATTCGGCTAATAAGTACGCCACTCGGTATCTAGTTTCGATTTGGGTTATTAAAACCCCTCCCTTCCAGCCGCCCTAATGCGTACGACATGGGTTGAGCTGAAATAAATGGGTGGGTTGTGATAAATAATATTATCATTTATAGAAGTAGGTGTTGCTTTGCAGAATTCCATGGTAAAATATCATTATCATCATTCTCCTGCCCTTATCCCACTCTAAGTGGGATCGGCACAACATGTTGCAAACATGCTGTCATATGATTTGGCTACGTATTTTACGACCGGCCGCCTGCCTGACGTCAACTTACCTTAGTCGCCTTTTACAACACCTCGGTAAGAAATGAGGGTGGTCTATTCTATGCAGCCGGATACCACACAGCATTTACCTTAGTCCCCTCTTACGACATCTCGGTAAGAAATGAGGGTGGTCTATTCTATGCAGCCGGATACCACACGGCATTCCATGGTAAAATATATTTTACTATAATTAATGTTTCGCATTTAAAAAAAGTTTGTTACATGAATATCATAAGGATAATTTGCATAAAAGACTTAAAAATATATATATTCTTAATCTATCTAACGAACTGGTTTTTGTACATCATTATTCTCCTGCCCTTACCCCATTCTACGTGGGGTCGGCACAACATGTAACATGTTGTAGCATGATTTGCTAGGTATTTTGCGACCGGCCGCTTGCCTGACGTCAACTTACCGCAGTCGCCTTTTACGACAACTCGGTAAGAAATGAGGGTGGTCTATTCTACTCAGCCGGATACCACACAACGGGAACTGGTCTTTGAACAATCATTAAGAAAATGTTAACTGAATTCAGAAATTGTAACTATTCATGCGAAAAATCTGTCTGTCTGTTACACCTTTAAGGGTTAATCGCTAGTGATGTTTAGTTAGAATTCAAGCTTATATACTATTATATACAATAAAATATCATATTTTTTCAAAAACTACATAATTGAGAGTATTTTTTGCTCTAATGTAGGGCTTCTTAAACTTTTGCCATTCACGACCCTATTTATGATTGCGAGTTTCTTGATGACCCCATACAAATATAAAAGAAAAATAAATTAATATTTTTTGATGATTTATTTATTAGGAAACAATATACATTTATATATATACATATGAAAATATATAGTTTTAGAATTCGTTTTGAAACAAACTAAAATCTATCTGTCGGCGGAGATAGCTCAAAACCTTCACCAAATGCGCGCGTCTAGACGCTGCAAGTCCACTGTATTCCGCTAACTCTAGTGATGTTATAAAATGGTATATATAAATATTTGACATTAAAATCTCTCGACCCCAGAATTTTACTACGCGACCCCAAACGGGGTCGCGACCCATAGTTTGCAAGGCCCTGCTCTAATGCAATAGGTGGCGTAAGTTTACATTTTATCCACTATTAAGTGACAGTAGCACCAGCAGTAGGGTTGACGATTCAAAAGCACTTGTTTAAAAGTTTACTTGAATAAAAAAATAAAAAAGCATTAAGTTATATTATATAGGAATAGAACGAAAAATTTTACTTTAGTTATTTTTATAAGCGTTGTATTATCACTAAAGTCAAACAAAAAAAATTACGAAACTTTGTTCATATTTAAATATTCAAATTGTTCAACATTGGTTTAAAAGCCCATTAATTAGACCTTTATTTCAGATTGAAAGGTGTACGTAACCTCGGCGACCTGTTCCCGAACCTATCTGTGATAAGAGGCTTGCAGCTGTACAAGGATTTTGCTTTAGTTATATTTGACAACGAACTCGAGGTAACTTTATGTATTTTCATACATAAGGAATTATTTATAGAATTAGGCGTTACTATAGAGATCAATAATGCTAAAGTAATAATCATATTATTAAGCTATCTGCAATAAAGCATATAGAAAATATATATATAACGCTAAATGTATAGCGGACTAACCGTTTTCATACCTGATACATGCAGGATTCGTATAAAAGCACTATACACGTTCACTATCACAATCTACAACCGTTTCGCCGCGTAGCCGAAGCAATATTACGACCCACGATAAAATCGCAAACGCTGTGCAATTTTTCCTATCAGGTATGAAAAATGCTAGTCCGTGTTAATTCACCATTATTTATATTTTACTGCCGATTATAGGAAAATAATATTATTATTAATTTGGTATACATATGACAATACTTAAATTATATCAGAATAATTACGCATTATTGATAAAATGCCCGCTTAAGAAAGCGGAACTTACATAATACTGTTCCATTGACTGGGACGATGACGCAGGTGGCAGTTTCCCTGGCTTCAGCTCCGTTGGCTGCGGATTCGATTCCTATCGTCTGCCAACATTGCTAACGTTGGTCTGACATTTTGTTATGTAAATACTTGGAATACCCTTCTTGTCTTAATGATTTTGTGCGACACAAGTGTAGTGCGATGCTAGTGAATAGGATATTTATTACATATTAATTTTGACTGGCTCGTTGGCAAAGCTGGCAGTGACCCTGCCGTCACTTCCGAGGGCCGCGGGTTCGATTCCCGCCTCGGGCCAACATTCTCTTAATATAATTTATTGGTTCTTCGAGTCTTGGTGTATCTTAATAAGTAAAGTAACGGCATGTTACAATCCCAATACGAGGCATAAACCTCCTCTCTCCGTTTCTGAAGAGAAAGGGTTGGAGCTAAGACCTACCACGCTGCTCCAATGAGGATTGATAATATTCCAGAATTCTCTAGAGATTAGACTTACTTTGGGGACGAACTACCGTGTGTGTAATTGTCCCATGTATTTATATATGTATGTATTCAGCAACAAAGTGTTTATTGGAACGCGATACAAATCGATGATTGTAAACAATCAGAATGCGCAATGTGCCCAGAATTGCCTTGACATTTGATGCGATGCGTCGTTATGTTGATGCAAGGTTTTTTTGGGCATCTGCGCTTTGTTTAATAAATAGGTTTTAACCGTTCATTGGATACATTGAATTATAAGTATTTTTATTGCAGTGGCTTTATTAAATCTTTAGTTCTTGCTCAATAACTCATCAATAGGGTTATTGGACCTACGGGTTTTAAATTTACGAGAAGCATTATAACCGAATAGTTTTGAAGGAACAGAGGCTAATAATTTTTATAATAACGAGATTTTGCAGCATTTTTATTCCCAGGGAGTTTTCAGTGGTTATTTTGATAATATTTTATAAACCAAACCACCCCAAATCTATTTCTCTATTTGAAAGTGCAAACAGACATGCTTTCGCGTTAAAAATGCTAATCTATACTTCTATACAATATTCTGAAAGTCTGTATGTCTTACCCTTAGCCTTTCAAAGCTAAATCGGTGGACCAATATTGATGAATTAAAGTTCAATTGAAGCATTTAAATGTACCGGGCTAACGTATAAGATAAAAAATTCCCGGTTTTTTTGGTCGGGAATAAAAATAAACATAACGTTTATATTTTCTAATTACATAATAATATACTATCATATTTCTCTTCTACGCAAGACTTCCTGATAATAACTATTATAACCTGGGGCTGCATAAAAAAACATACAATAAAAAATATTAATTATCAAGTTCGTTGTACTTGACAAGTAACTTTTTCATATTAATGATCTTAAATTTGCTATTATTCTTTATGTTCTAAATTTTTCATCAATAATTTTCGTTATTCAGTCTCTAGGACTTCGCTCTCTATCGAAGATACAGAACGGCGCCGTCCGGATTCAGAACAACGACCGCCTTTGTTACGCCAACACCATCGACTGGTCGCGCATCAATCCAGAGGCTGAAAACAATATAATCAGAGTGAGTAATCATTTTTTTCTTGTACGATCCAGTCCTCCACTGCGCATCGCTTTAAGCAGGGGTCCCGCCTCACAGGACGCACTCTGAAGCCGACGCTCCAGGATACTGCAAACCTCTCTCGAGATTTGCTCTTCGAGTTTTTACTCGCGGGAATGCTTCTATTCTCGCCCATCCCTTCGAAAACGCTGTAAAAGCCATTAGGGCTTATAGCATTACTAAGTGTCCGAAAAAACATTATACATTTTCATAACATGACTAGCTGTGCCAGCGGCTGCGCCAGCGTGGAAATCAACGCGTCACAATTTGTTTCTAGAATTCAAATTTTAAGCAAAAGTAGTTATTGTGTGTTAACCATAAGAGATAGAGACATGCTGTCACGACTTTTTTGTAGTACTTTTGTAGTATCTATGATCTACAATTCTCTAATACATTACTTTAGCTTGTCTCTGCTGGTTTACGCAGCGCACGCGACTAAAGCTGCCAGCAAGCAAATTTTTTAACAGCGGCGCCATCTTTTCATTACAATTCACACAACACCGATATGTACTATTTACTTAAACCATCCGGAAGTATTGCACTATCTTTTGGTGAAAACCGTAAAAAAATCCGTTCAGTAGACTTTGAGAAAATCGATTACATACAGACAGACAACTTTTTGGGACTTTGTTTTATAATAAGTATAGATAACGACTGTGACCCGGTAATATGTCCTATCTCAATTTTTAAGCCAAATCACTTTTTAACGGCATTGAGTACTGCTGCCCAACATTTACCGTATCAACATGTATTATCTACTAGAAAATTTGTAAATAAATAAACAGATTTAAAGTCAACTGCTTTTTTATTACATAAAAATTATTATGTGTTAATAATTACGTTTTTTTCTTCTTCTTGAAAAATTGTCTAAAATAAGATAGGACAATTTGCCAGTTCACAGTCGATAAGTTACACATTTAACGCCTTCGTTTTCTTTATTGCAATTTCGACCTCTCGACAAAAGGCTGCGGTACTATAATATCAATACAGCAGAGTGATTGTATAAACTATTTGAAAATTTTTGCTTATCATAATAATGGAAATAAGCTACAACGAGAAGTTTTGCACAATTAAATAGTATAAAACGTCTAACTGAAAATTATTTACTTTTTTTATATCACGTACCCTTTTACCTGAATTACTAATATTACTATATATCTAATAAGATTTTTTACTTCTTATTTGAGTGTATTTTAAGATTTGATGTAAAGAATTGCGACTCAATTGAAGACATAAACGACGATCGCGAACCGCTTTCTTTTCGTACCATGAAGTGTGAATTGCATTCGGGTCGTAATGTTTGAAAAGGATAACGTTATATGAACTATAGATAACTTTGTCTCTTTTACTCAACATGTTCTTAGGACGAATTCCGAACGCTCATTCCGCAACGACCTAAAGTGTGCGTCTTTAAGACGTCCATGATATGAAAAAGCAAAATAATTTAGTTTACGTCTTCAATTGAGCCGCAATAAGGGTTCATGGTAGGGCTGCTGCCAGTTTTTATTAGTGCAGTGTTGTAGGCTAAGTTCTCCTCTTCTACAAGACGGTAGAATTTCTTTTCTCAGCTCGCCCTGCTCTAAAAGGTTTGAATCAACTGCTATACGACATTTAATATTTTGTTAAATTCTATGCTATACGAAAGTGGGAATTTATACTGGAAATCAATAAACTTGCTTAGGGCAATTTATGATTGACACGTTGATTTTAGATAGATGCTGCTGCCTTCAAGATTTATCGCTATTTCTAATGTTAATTAATTGACCCTATGGATATAAAACTTTTCATTTTTCGACCTAGATGTATTTATAATAGGTCACACAATTTACTGGTAGTTTTTTTTACATTTAAACTATCGTGAGCAGTATTCATAGTTAATATCATGTGTTCCGTCCGCGATAACGTCGTACAAAGATCTCATGAATAAGTGCCCCGGATAAGTTCGAAACTAGTCGGGCTAACCCGATAAAATTATACGTGAGTATAGCCGGAGTCTACACGTAAACTACTCGTCGTTTGTTGTGATAGATAAAGGTCATTACAATTACTTTTTAAATATTATATACTTGCGTCAAGATAATATAAAAAATTATAATCTTGGTGTAAGTTGAAAAAAGCCTTATTTGGGCATACTGAAATTAAACATGGCTTTGTTAAGTTATTCAATTGCTCATATCATATGTTTTTATATATAATAATGTATTTTATTTTTTAATATATTAAAAAATGTATATTATATTTATAATGTTTACTTTGTAGTAGTCCCCGGTGCGCCATAATTATGTAAAGAGCTTATGACTAAGAACCCGGATACACGCAAAACAAATAAGAAAAAACATATAACGTGATAACAAATGATCTATCTTATATGTCAAAGGCTTTAAATTACCCGTTGAAACCCTCAATTAATAACCAATTTACATGATTGTACCAGTAAATGTGACCAATTTGCATTTTTTACGAGCAAATAATTATGATAATCGCCGATAGGGAGTAAACCTTAGCACTGACAATAGACGAACATTTTGGTAGAACATTTTGGGCGTGTCAAATTACAAGTAAAGAAATTTTAATAAAATTGTTGCTAGAGATCTTTCATTCTAAAAGTGCACGCCCCTCCACCTCACCTCAACTAGACATTTTAAGTCTAGAATTCACCCGTGTAGATATCAGTGTTGCCCGCGTTATATTTCAGATAATTCATAACGAAATACTAATCTGTTATTAACTTAAACCTTCCTCAAAAAATGCCCTGATTGCCAACAAACTTTACAGGATCATCTGCTGAGTGATAAAGATTGTCTGAAAATTTCATTAAAATCGGTACAGCCGTTTCGGAGTCTATAGAAGACACATAAAAACATTCATTTTATATATAAGAAGATAGATGTTACTTCTGTATATATTCTTCATTGTAGAGATCTTTCATTCTAAAAGTGCACGCCCCTCCAATGTCTTTACTCACACACAGAAAACTTATGTACAGACGAAATACACGCAAACTTGTTATAAATATTTTTATTTTTTATTTTAAATAATAATTAGATAAATTTTTTCTTTAATAGAAAATTTTTATAAAACTATGTGGCGAAAAAAAACGGGCAAAACTTAACATCTATCATTATTTCATCATTAAAGCCATTGCTTTAATTAAGGAACGAATTGACATGATTGATAGAAATATGTGGGAAAATACGTGTCGAAATGTGAATCATATTGAGATAGAATATATGAAAATTTTTGAATTTATAATTAATGTTGAGTCTGAATCTGAAGATAGCGACGAGAGTGAATAGCGTTAAAATAGTAAATATTTATTGCGGTTTAATTTTTTTCTTTTTTTACTAATAAAATAAATGAACAGACTTCTGTACATTACGTTTTATTAATCATTCTAATAGTTGCATAATGAATATATGATGTGATCTTTATTAAATTAAGTTGGCAAGCTAGCTCTTGATTGCGAATTCACCTGATGGATGCCGATGTAGTTTAAGTTTCTTGAAAGGGTTTGGAGATTAAACGTGTAACCATTCAGGGTTTTGACACGACATCGTACCTGAATGCTAAACCGCTTGGTGCTACGTCTTTGTTAGAAGGATACGTCGGAAGTATCTATCTAGTCAAGACCAGGGATAAATTTTAGAAATATACTAATATGTTTTTTCTACGATTCGAATGCGGAACTTCCCGTTTACAATCCACAGCACTTACTATTACTCCAGGGAAACGTTAAAAACTTACTTTTTATTCTAAAGAATTTAAAACATCAATTTAATTATAAATATTATATAATATTAATTTTATTTTTATGCAAACGTTACTTGTAATCCGTGTAACCGGATTGGTTGGTCAACCAATGCACAAATGATAGGAACGCGTGACAGAATAGACGTGTTGTCTCATACAGTGCGTGCATTCTCCGCCATATAAATGCTTGACTTATACCAGTCGAGCAATTAGTTGTCCTTTAAGTGCGCGAATGAGTCGAGTCAACTTTGAAATTGCTGCGCGCACACATATAAAATAGTACGGTCAATATTTTCTCTCACACATTAAAATAATGTAATTTGGTGGAGGGGCGTGCACTTTTAGAATGAAAGATCTCTACCATATTTAGATATTGCTCCGACAGATTAGCTGTATAAACGCAACAGATAGATAGATAAAAAGACAAATAGACTTTTGCATTTATAATATTAGTGTATATATTTTTCTTTAGACGAATTCTCTTTGCGTTAAAACTTAGCCCTGTTTATGTTATATTATGCGAATAACCAACCAAACCGGTATATGTGTGGTATGCAATGATAACGACGATATCACAGATTCCCAGCCAACATAATGTTCCCTTACAGTACTTGTCATGAAGACCGTGGGATTTCTTTGTTAAAATTTCGACATTTATTATATATAATGTTGAAATATTTAACTTTGCTAGTTAATGAAAAATATAAATATAAAAACTGTAAATGTTCATATGAAAAATAAATTGTTATAATCCTATTTTACCTTATTCTCAAACTTTGACGTTTACTTAGCAAGGGGGATTTTGGGTTCCAAGCCCGGAAATTTTGTATTTATTATTGTATGTGTATAATGGATGAAATCATGAAATTCGTCACTTGTCACCCTTCACTTAAACTCACATTTAGTAATTACGTATATTTTTGTGTTGTCCTTTCCGTATTTTATTAATTTAAAATGAAGAAATCAAAATAATTGCCTAAATATAAAACGAGAATAAAATTTCATATTTATTCCACAGCGTATATCAGATCATAAATAATCCACATTATCTTGTAAACTCAATTCATTTCATGTTAATATTTTCGTATTTCCTCAACGAAGGTTGTAATTATCCAAACCTGTCTTTTGAAATTAATAAATATTTGTTTGTTACAGGCGAACTACGACACGCGGCTGTGCGGCCTTTGTCCGAACGCGCAAAGTCGTAAGAAAGACAAGTTCAACTCGCAGTGTCCAGCCGACAACATGGGCCGCCTGTTATGTTGGGACGACAAACACTGCCAAGAAAAAAGTACTTTTTAAAATGATTTTAATATCTTCTAATGTGCATCCATATACTAGACCTCTTTCAGAATCTAAAAATCTTTATATATCTTATTTGTATAACGCAACAATTAGCTACGTGAATGCTATTGTAAGAAATAACCACTGAATCCAAATTAACTCGGCGGTATTGAAAAAGATATGTTTATATTAGCGGTACGTGCGGCTTCATTCACGTCAACTTTAGAATTAAAATGGCCTCGATTATGCACTATATTGATTTTTTCCCTATTCCCAAAGGAAATACGGGATTTTTTTGTAATGTATAAGCCCGGTAAGTGTAAGCTTAAATTGTACAAATTTCATTAATTATTCAGCGGACAAGTCGTGTAAGTGTAATAGACAGAAAGACAGACACTTTCGAATACTTAATATCAGTATGGATCATATTAAATTATTGGAACATTTTTAATTTCGAACAAATATAATATTAGTTAATATATAGATACCGGCTATACTCACGTCTAATTTTATCGGATCAGATCAGTGAGTATAGCCGATATCTATATATTGACTATGAATAATAGTCACGATAGTTTAAATTTAAGAATATTCTTAATATCATATGATATCAATACTAACACTTTAATAATGTACCTTAGATGAAGCGAAATAAAGACAAAACTTTGACCAATGAATATGTCACTATAAGGAAAAAGTAGGCCAAAAATTACGCGAGCTATGCTCTATAATCAGTGTCGCCTACTTCTTATAATACGATTGATTTGTTCCGGCCTTTAAGGAAAAAAAATACGTTTTTCAAGGATAACTATGTTGTATCGTTATAGAAACGCATTCCAAAGAAGTTCCTTCAATAATTTGGTAGTTCGCAGAACAATGATCCTGGAGAAAGGCACTGTTAAAGTCGTGACGCATTCACGTATTGAGGAATATTAAAACTTACGCGATGTTATAATATACGTCTGTCTTTAGGTTGTCCGTCAAAATGCGGCAATCGTCCATGTATGGCAGACGACACATGTTGTCACCATACATGCCTCGGCGGATGCGATGGACCCTCTCCTAGCGACTGTCACGTCTGTGCTAACTTCTCTCTGGGCTACGACAATAAACGTACCTGTTTGGATAAATGTCCCGCTAACACGTATGAGGTAACTTTAGAGGATTTGTGCAAATTGTACCGAGTTGAAATCGCAATAAATTCTAATGGTATTATTGTACAATAAAAGTAGCTTACTATACACGCCGTGTGGTGTCCGGCAAAATAGAATAGACCACCCTCAGTTCTTACAGAGGCGTCGTAAAAGGCGACTAAGGCAAGTTGACGTCAGGCAGGCGGCCGGTCGTAAAATACCTAGCCGAATCATGTGACAACATGTTGTGCCGACCCCACTTAGAGTGGGATAAGGGCCGGAGAATGATGATGATATAGATATATATATATGCAAGATAGCTCATACCTCCGCTGCGCAGTGTTTTGGAGTAAAGAATTAGAGCTTAGACCTACTACGCTGCTCCAATACGGATTGATAGGTTACACATAAAAGTAAAGTAAAGTAACGGCCTGTGACTATCCCACTGCTGGGCCTCCTGTCACCGTTTTGGGAAGGAAGGATTGGAGCTAAGGCGTACCACGCTGCTCCAATGCGGATTGGTAGGTTACACATAAAAGTAAAGTAAAGTGACGGCCTGTGACTATCCCACTGCTGGGCCTCCTGTCACCGTTTTGGGAGAGAAGGATTGGAGCTAAGACGTACCACGCTGGTCCAATGTGGATTGGTAGGTCACACATCCCTTGAATTGTCTAGAGATATGCAAGTTTCCTCACGATGTTTTCCTTCACCGAAAAGCGTGTTATAAATTGCAAATATCAATTGGACACATAAGTTTTAATAGTCAAACTCATTGCTTTCTGCCCGGGGTTTGAACCCATGATCGTCTATACCGAGTCGCATCGGCTCACCAATGGTGAGACCTTGAGGCTCAGATCATATATCTCCAGATATCTCTAGAGATATGTGTTTCCTCATATTTCAAACATAGATTAGCTATTTAAGTTCTTATACATTGTATCGACTTGCTAGTTTTCTAATGATTTGATTTTTAGCGTGAGCTTCACTATTAAAATTTTCCTGTTTTTTGACTAATCTAACATTTAACCATCTTATACATCGAATCTTCAAAGGCCATAAACATTTGATTTTAATTATCAAAAGAGAATGTCTTAATTTCATCAAAACACATTTCCAAATGTCAAGTTTTACTACTACTGCAAGTTTTTATGCATGTATAGTAATTTGTTATTTTTTTTGATTATTATATTTTATATGCAATGTTTTGGGCTCATAAAAGACAAGTTATAATGAAGCGAATTAATTAATAGTCATTCAAGGATACTAATAAAATTTTATTAGATCCTTTTTAAATGTTTACTATATTATTTATGCTCTGAATGAATTCTATGGAGGTTCAAATACTCAAAGACCAAAGACAGCGTATTTTTTTAATACTTTCTTAGAGGATGGGACCAAAGACTACAGTGTATAAGTACTTATTACTTGTATAACTTTGTATGATATTGTAATGACCATAATATAATATAAAAATATATTATACAGAAATTCTGATATTTTATTTATAAAAATATTGAAACAAGATGGGACATACGGAAAGAGAAAAAGGGGCCGACCAACAACGTTGGTCAGATGAAATTGTGAAGTGTGTTGGAATAAAGTGGATGTACTCGTATGTTTTAGATGAAAGAGAGATTTGGAAAAGAATGGAGGAGGAGGCCTATACGAAATAAAAGAGGTTAAAATTATTAGATAAATAAAGAAATAGACTTGCAAGTTTTTGACATAAATTTTATTAAAATGGACGAAATAAATTTAATTGAATAACTTTAATAAATGGACATATATTATAAAATAAAATCAAAAAAATGAATCATTAAGGAGAAATATTTTAAGGGCAAAACAAAAGGCTATAGAAAAAAGAGGATGGAACAATAATTTGCTCCCGTTTATTGCTTTCTAAAAGAATTTGCTAACTACGCTTGCGAACGGACCGCTTTGATTCTTGCAAATCAGGTGAAGTATATGTAAAGTAACGGCCTCTTATTATTCCACTGCTGGTCATTGGTCTCTTCTCTACGTTTTTGGAGATAAGATCTAAGATGTACCTCGCTATTCAAATGCTACACAGATCCCCAAAATTGTCTAGAGATATACAGGTTTCCATGCGATGTTTTCATTCACCGAAAAGCGAGTGATAAATTGCAAATATCAGTTTAACAGTACCACTTTTAATTAGATGTTTTTTTATTTTTATGTACAGTTGTCAAGGCGCTGCGTCACGGAACACGAATGTCGATCAACGCCGCCGCCGCAGAGCTTAATGGTGGATCCTTCGCAACGAGCACCCTCAATACGAGCGTACAAATTGCTATTCAACAACTCTTGCGTCTATTTCTGCCCCAGCGGTTATATGGAGGTGAGAATATCTTTGGAAATCACATATTTTTAAATGTTTTATAATAGTATCACCCATATATGTGTATGTAACCGACTCCTTTGAACTCAATTTTTACACTAATCAAGAACCTTTTTGCCACTTTTGGAAACGTTGTGCCATCTTTTTCGTTTATATATCGAGCTCCACTAAAGGGCTCGATTCCAGGCCGTTAAGGCGCTGAACAGAGCTGGCGTAAATTCAGATTTCGGCATATAAGCCACGCCCACAATGTCTGCGACGGCGTAGCGACACACTTAATTTTTTAACACCCATTGTAGGTATACACTATTTTATCCAAACTTTTTTTGTACAATTTATTTAAAAAACTTATGTCTAATTAATCTTATAAAACTAAGTATGCTGAAACTATAACTAAACACCTAAAAAAAGACATATTATCAACAAGGAATAGTCACAAAAGGCGGCAGCTAGCGACACACGTCCGTATAGCAACGCGCCTCAGCGATCACTGTCTATATTCGTAGATGTAAAAGAGAAGCGAGACGATGACTCGTTTCAGTTTTGCTATTTTCTAAAAAATATTTAATTTGAATGAAATATCTTAATTAATTCAAAATTTAAATCTTACATTCTCTTTATATTATAATGATTTATTAGTCTTATTAATTTTACCAATTTTTGTTGATAAATATTAGAGATATTTACGATCAAAGTAAAAATCAGAGGTCTATTTACCAATTTTTTTTATCGAAAAAAAGTATCGTAATCATGTTTTGAAATCTTACATTCTCTCTGAGATATGATGTATATTAACATATATTTTTCTTTTAATCGTCATCCCTATAGCTTTTGTTAAAAACGTGTTTAAAGTCAGCCTATTTGGCTCTGTTCAGCGCCTTAATATTCTTTAGTTTATTTAATTATTTTCATTTAAATTTCACAATTGCATTATAAATGAAATCAACAAAATGATTGCGTTTGTGTTGTGAGTTTGAGTATGTACGTCTGAGAGAGGGAGAGAGATAAAGTGTGTGTCAGTGTATGCGTAGTTGTGAGTGCATGTGTAGTTGTGTGTGTACGTCGATACATGAGCGCATTAAATATTTATTTTAAGGAGATCCTCAATTACGGAATACGTTTTTTCTTTTAGCCAATTTGTAAGAATACTCTTTACTCTTGTTAATGAAAGTGAATAAATATCTATTTTAAGAAAAAAAATATTATATAACCTAGGGCCAAGGACACAACAATGTCTTCCCGCTAGAGCTGACCTATGCCTTGTGATTTGATAAACAACCCACCTTCTCCTTTTAGATGTGTGACGAAAGGGTTTAGCAGCGTGTAAGCAGTTTAAGTTTTGAAATGTATGCCTAATAGTTAAAACAGAGCAAGCAGTCTTAAAGAGAAGATGAGTTGGATATCTTATAGGCTTTTTCGATATTGCCTTTAATACGGCTCTCTCCAAACGTAGCATCGTTGTTATAAATGTCCCACCCCACGCGGAAACCATTATATGGGGCTCAAATTTCTTTTTTCATTGCCTTTCATCCCCAAGCTACGCCACTGGCCCTATTACCATAAAGATAAAGCAAATGCAACTGATAACATGAGTTTCATCTTCCTCTCATTATTTGTTGACACTCTCTTACCTGAACTCCTCTATTCTAGTATACTAACTCTATGTTTTATATACTTGTATATTATATGAAAAGGTTGGTGGCAAATATAATGCTACTTGCGAGCCGTGTCCAGAAAAGGGTTGTAACCGCGATTGTGCTGGCGGCAAGATAGACTCCGTTACTTCGGCGGAGCGTTTTCGGGGCTGTACACATATCAAAGGAACTCTGGAAATATCGCTTCGTGCAGGCAGTGGTTAGTATCAACTTTGTAATAGCCTTGCTTAACTTTGTCAATAGTTATTAAATTTGGCACTATTAAGGCTTATACACTGAAGTAATATCTAGGGTAAAAAAATCACATTTTTTCTTTCGTCAAGAACAAATCAAACTTCATTATTACAACTTTTTTTAATTTTAGCTAGTCAGTCTCATCCGATAATATAAGAAGTGAATATAGCCGGTTTTTAAACTTTAAGTAGAATCTCAAACTCTCTGGTTGGCGGAAACAAAGCCACCGGTAGCACTAGTATAGTATATATACAGCTGCCTTTGACGGACCTCTTCACGAATGTACCGGAAATGCAGCGGTCCGAAAAGAGTCGAAATTGTGAAGCGCGTCATTTAACCTCGAATGATGACCACGATCGCTCTTTCAAGCATGGGCCAAGATGACTTATTATCCAATATATTATTATTGGATTAGTTATACTTAAATTAGTTATTGAAAATGCTTACTTATTTTATGTATGAACGAAGATAAAAAAGTGCTTCAAATTTAATGTATATTTCGTGAAGTGTTTGTAATCAAAATATTATATCATCAGTCTTTTAAAGAATGACAATAGTATTTATACCCAGCCAAAACACGGCGTACAAAAATGCCCTTCGGGACTTTTATAGAAGTTATACCAATGATTCTTGATTCCCGTTTATACTATGGCAAAATATTCCATTTGTATTCGCGTTGGCGTCCCTCCTATTTTCACTGTTATAATATTGTTGCAAAAGGCACCAGCTATTCAACAAATATCATTATGTAAAACAGTATCTCATTACGAATAAATTGTGATCGAGCGTCTGGACGATCCGTTGTAAATCTCCTATTTTATTAGTCGTATGAGAAAATTTTCTATAGTAGAAATGTTTATGGTAGAAATCCATGTAACGTAATTTTCCATTTGGAAATTAATTTATATATAATAGTTTGGGAAAAAGCCTGTTCTAATCTTATATGCAAATTTTATTATGTAAATTTCCTTTGTAACTTTTTTATTTCTATAATATGATTAAATTCCGCTTGAGATATTTTGATTCCGCATATTTTATTTTCAATTTTATTTCTATTCGGAGTCAACTGATAACAATATTTCGTTCAGTAATATCCTATATATTATTTATATATACCGTTTGTTTATTATTTGCTTTTCTTTTGTCAGTAACAGTCACACTTTTATATGCTGAGTTTTTAATACTTATGTGTTAATTTTAATTTAATTAAATTATAATAATTTAATTAGGCTTTAACGCCTAATTCTATAAATTTGCAAACAGTATTAGTCAATTCGAGTTGACTAATATTCATTTTGAATTCTAACAATATTTATAATAATAGGTAACATAATGACTATGCTGGAGAAGTCACTCGGCGAGATTCGTGAGATTGAGGGTAGTTTGCGTGTGTTGCGGTCGTACCCGCTGGTGTCGCTCATGTTCCTACGAAGCCTACAGCGCATCGGCGGACGGAATGCCGACAATAAGTGAGTCTGTAATGTCAATTTTAATTTTATTAATAATGTTATTATTTGTTTTAAGTTTAAATATACTTAAAGGAAGTATTTCTTTGTCTATTGTTTTCAAAATTTTGAAATTCTATTTAAATTTAAATTATATGATCTGTATACCTGTAACGGAATTTAAACATTTTGTGCCTAAACATGCTCTTAATTTTTAAGGTGCATTTTGATTAGGGAAAAACCTCTGTCTTATTTTTAGCCGTGTAACACAACACAGCAAGGTCTCTTCAGAGGGTTTTTACACGAGACGGTCTTGTACTGCGAATTATTTAGGACATCTGTTCTGTCTATTCACCCAGTGGCCATACACTGATTCTACCAATACTCTCACTATTCTCACACTCTAGAACTCCAATTTTAATATGCCCCGCTTATTAAAGATTAGCGGGTCATATTAAAATTGCAACTAATTTATAGAATTAGGCGTTAATTTGTGGAGATCCATAATACAAAAGTAATACTAAAATTATTTTGCTATAATCCGCGATAAAGTAAATAGAATATATATATAGTGCTAAATGTATAGTACGGACTATCCGTTTTTTTCATAACCGATACATGCAGGATTCGTAATAACACATGCACAAACCTCCACCAAAGCCGCCACAATACACAAGCACTACACACGTTCACTATCACAAACTCAACGATCATTTCGCGACGCAACCGAAGCATCATCAGGAGATAGACTCCGCGACAAAATCGCAAAGCAACAAAATTGCAACTCTTTGAGTAATATCAAGACTTATGACGAAGAGAAGTTATAACGTTCAAATTTTCAGTAATGTCAATACTTTTTTAACTTTTTTTGTCGATTTAGTGTGTATGTGAGAATTTTACTTAATTATTTGAACTAATTTTAAGGTATTATTCGGACATCAGCTTCTATGTTCGTTTGTTTTAGACAGCAGAGCCTATATATATTCACCAACGCGAACCTCGAATTGTTATGGAACTGGCCCAGTCATAGCAATATAACAATCGCATCAGGCAGACCGTTCATACACTTCAACCCGAAACTGTGCTACGACAAAGTCAAACCTCTCAAAAACATGATATTAGACCCGACGTCCACTTTTAGTGAGGACGAAGTGTCCCAAGACAACAATGGAGATCAGGCATCTTGTAAGTAAAATACGTGTAAGTAGTTCAGGAAGAAACCGTCTAACGGGCGAGGAAGACGGTTTTGAAATTTAATATTACGTACGACTTTTCCTATTTCCTTATTGGTTTTAATTTATGAGTTGAAATTATTAGGATTTTACCGTTTAGACGCAGAGATAATGTTTGCTCTAATATTTTTTCCTTATAGCACAATATTGTGGAAATTCGTTTAATATTTTAGTAATTAATTTTATGGATTTTGTACACATTTAGGAGTAATATATTTTATACAACATAAATGCATAAATAAATCACAAAATTCGTATTTCCATGCAGTAAAAAAAATCCTTATTGCATGGGTGGCTAAAATAAAAAATGTATACCTACAATGCTTGTTTTACGTGTTCATTGCACTTTATATAAAACTAAAATTTTGCTTAATCAAATACCAAACATAGAATTTCATGCAGATTCTTTAGTCTAAAAATTTTCGTTTCTGATATATTTTTATACGATTATAATTGGGATTTTAGTTTTGAAATGTGTATTGATCCACAATGACATAGAGATGTGCATTCCTCAGGTCAGCAGGATACATTGCAGTTGAAGGTATCCACCTTACTCCAAGAAGTGGCAGTTCTAACATGGAACAGATTTTGCATAGACGATATGCGGAAGCTTCTCGGCTATTCAATTTATTTTCTCGCGTCCGAAAACAACGTCACACTCTACGGTCAACGGGATGCTTGTTCTGATACGTAAGTACAAAATATTACAGTATGATATTTTTAATGAAATGAAATGGATTTCATATGTGTATAAGATTTTTTTTAAGGATTAACTTGTAATCGAGTGATGCTGAACCGTCAATTCTACTGCTATTTGGGAAAAAGCTATAAATCGATGACTGCTCTTTTCAAAATATAATTCTTATGCTAGTCGAATTTCGTCATTGCTATCTTATTTAAAGTCAGGGAGTTGTAAATATATTCACGCATTTATGTTATCCACAATATTATAGAAGGATTTCTATTTTATTTATTTATTTACCACAGAAAACCTTAGAAAAACATCTCTGTTCGAGCCTCCTTAATAGTTCAACTGCTGTAACGACAGAGCTAAAATTGATTTTGGAATTTTATTATATTAAACCTACAAAAGATTTACGTACTTTTGTAAAAAGTAAAGCAAGAGCAAGATTTACAATTTATAATAATACTCTTTCGGCGGAGAAAACATTTGTAACGCGATCCTGGAATATGTGTAACTTGCCAATCCGCATTAGATCAGTATAGTGGGACTAAGCTTCAACCATTTGCTTTAAAAAGATCAGCAGGTCTACCATGAACTCTTATTGCGACTCAATTGAAGACGTAAACCGCGAACCGCTTTCTTTTCCATGAAGTGTGAATTGCATTGGGGTCGTAATGTTTGAAAAGGATAACGTTATATGAACTATAGATAACTCTGTCTCTTTTACTCACATGTTCTTAGGACGAATTTCGAACGCTCATTCGGCAACGACTTAAAGTAGTGCGTCTTTAAGACGTCATGGTATGAAAAAGCAAAACAATTTCGTTTACATCTTCAATTGAGTCGCAATAAGTGTTCATGGTAGGCTTGCAGAGGAGATCTTTATCCTGCCCTTATCCGACTTTAAGTGAGGTAGGTAAAACATGTTACAAACGTGTCACTCACATGGTTTAGACTTGATGATATTTTACGACCGGCCGCCTGACGTCAACTTACCTTAGTCGTATTTTACGACACCTCGGTAAGAAAGAGGGTGGTCTATTCTATCCAGCGGAATTATTTAAATTTTATTGAATGTGATATATAATCTGTTCCGCACAAACGTGCGGGCGGATGAAACAACCTCCGAGACCTGGGCCCGTCGTCTCGGCGTCTCAACCTACCTTATGTGGCCGTCAGCTGTATGCGGTCCGGCCTCATGAATCACTGCGTGTATATGTGTACGTGTGTGTGAACGCTTGTATGTACTTGGCCGATTCCCGAACCTGTTGGCTCGCCTCAACAGTCTTCCACGGACACGTACTGTCTATTTCTCCCGGAGTATACACTTCACCAACGCGGTTAAATAACACAAATAACACGCGGTGTGCACACACCCTTCGTAAGGTCACACGTTATTGAATCGTCCCATATCGGAGAACATTAACCCGAACGCGCACTAAAACCGCGGACGGTCGCGTCTTCTCAAACGCTTCACTAATTAAACGCGTCACTAAATCTAAAAACCACACCCAAAACGCATAATTACGCGTGTGCGTTATACAATAAAGTCGTATACAGGCGCACGCGCGTCCTGTCTTATCGTAATCCAAAACGTTACTAACTGTCGGCGCTCGCGTCGACAATGGGATGCATAAAGGTCGTTGCTCCGGCCGGTCGCGCCGCGTCGAGCGCGTCAATTTGTTCAAAACATAATCAGTTGATGTTTGTAGATGGAACGTTCAGGATGTAGCGGAGAACGAAATGCGTAACACATCGTCGCCACGTGAAAAGAACAAAAAGGCAATCCTTCAGGATCCGTGCCACGACATCCAGCCAGTCTTCCACCCGCTCACTCAACTGACTCCATACACGCGCTACGCGGCCTACGTCAAGACCTATACTACGATGCAGGACAAAAGAGGCGCGCAGAGTCCTATTATATATTTCAAAACCTTGCCTGGACGTAAGTACTTGACATCGTAAAGACGTCATTTAAACCTATTGTTCTGTCTTGGAAAGAAACGAGTTGGAAAGAAACCAGTTGAGATGAAAGAAATAAAAGTTAACTCTTCATTTGACTCTGTTTTGTATTATGTATTTAACTATATTTTATACGGTCATACGAAGACACTACTTTACATCTTACCTCTCTTTTTATTTATTTATCAAAGAAAATCCAACAATCCAAAATAAAATTATAACAAGGTTTGACATATGAGCTAAGTTCACCCTCAATTATAGGAGAACACAACATGCTCAATATAGTCTTACGAAGGTTGTAAAACTATAATCAAAGAGCATACAAACTTAATCTTATAAGTGTAAAGATGAGAAAAAGAAAAATACTTACCTAAATAAAACTAAGATAAAATATTGAATGAGCATAACAAAAACAAATAATTTACGTCGCCCCCGTTTATAAACATTCCTACAGACTCGACTCAGCCCCAGATTTATACATTCATTTACTTTAGCTACCACCCAATACTAATGTATTACAATTAATAGTAAAACATTTTTAATATTTGACGTAAAGAAATAACAAATAAGGAGAAGCATATCTTCTGAAGAAAATCGTATGTTCGTCACCATCATTCGATCTTATTTGTAATTTTTTAATTTTCTTTTGTAATTTCCGTGCTGAACTGAAGATTGACCATTTTTCTGTATAAATTTATTACGCATATAAGGTCATAGGTTAAAACATTGATTACTTATTTATTTCACAGCTCCAAGCCCCCCAGTTGGGTTGACGGTAGAATCGATTAATGAAAATTCAGTTACCATCAAGTGGCAGCCGCCGACGATGCCCAATGGTACCATCGCCTACTACCATGTCGAAGTGCAGGCCCACGACTACAACCGCCCAAAGATACTCGCGTTAAATGTCAGCCACTGCAATAATCGTATGTACACTGTAAATTGAGCTAGCAAGCCCACTATAATTTATACAGTTAAACAATCGTAAATCGGCTAATCGATCCGAGTTTCCTGATCAACAACACGAAGTAACAAGTCAGTTTAAAAAAGCTTTTAACACAATTTCATGTCCCTAATGTTAACCGTTGAGAAGTTCCCTGGTATGGAGTCAATCCTAGCAGCAGCATCAGGCCATGCTTTGTCATCGGGAATGCATAATTCGTTCATTCATTCATTTAAAAAAGCTTTTAACAAAATTTTATGTCCCCAATGTTAACCGTTGAGAAGTTCCCTCGTCTGGAGTCCATCCTAGTAGCAGCATCAGGCCATGCTTTGTCATCGGGAATGAATAATTCGTTCATTTATTCATTCAATTAAAAAAGCTTTTAACAAAATTTCATGTCCCTAATGTTAACCGTTGAGAAGTTCCCTCGTATGGAGTCAATCCTAGCAGCAGCAACAGGCCATGCTTTGTCATCGGGAATGAATAATTCGTTCATTCATTCATTCATTTAAAAAAGCTTTTAACACAATTTCATGTCCCTAATGTTAACCGTTGAGAAGTTCCCTCGTATGGAGTCAATCCTAGCAGCAGCAACAGGCCATGCTTTGTCATCGGGAATGAATAATTCGTTTATTCATTCATTCATTTAAAAAAGCTTTTAACACAATTTCATGTCCCTAGTGTTAACCGTTGAGAAGTTCCCAGGTATGGAGCCAATCCTAGCAGCACCATCAGGCCATGCTTTGTCATCGGGAATGCATAATTCGTTCATTCATTCATTAAAAAAGCTTTTAACAAAATTTCATGTCCCTAATGTTAACCGTTGAGAAGTTCCCTCGGATGGAGTCAATCCTAGCAGCAGCATCAGACAAAGCTTTGTCATCGGGAATGAATAATGCATGCATTCATTCCTTCATTTAAATAGCTTTTAACAAAATTTCATGTCCCTAATGTTTACCGTTGAGAAGTTCGCTCGTATGGAGTAAATCCTAGCAGCAGCATCAGGCCATGCTTTGTCATCGGGACTGGTTCAGTATGTAAAATTTCAGCTCAATCGGACACCGGGAAGTGGGTCCAATTTAACTTCCAAGATTCCACCTTCACATACTCGTACATACACGGCAAGTTAAATAAAAGCTTTGACAAATAAACGAGTTTTTACCTGTAATTGCGATTTGCATTTATGCCGTGTGGTATCCGGCTGAGTAGAATAGACCACCCTCTTTCTTACCGAGGGGTCGTAAAATACGACAGGTATGTTGATGTCAGGCAGGCGGTGGTAAAATACGTAGCCAAATCATGTAACATGTTTGTAATATGTTGTGCTGACTCCATTCAGAGTGGGATAAGGGCAGGAGGATGATGAATTGGAATTTGTATTAATCTATGATAGCCCATCGGTGAGACCGTGTGACTTTCAAGAGACGATCATGGGTTCAAACCTTGGGCAGGTACAAATAAGTTTTTCTGTTAAAACTTATGGTGTCTAATTGATAATTACAATTTATCACATGCTTTTCGGTTATGGAAACATCGTGAGGAAACCTGCATATCTCTACAGAATTCTGGTGATTGAAAAAAATTCGCTAGTGCCTAATTTTTTTTAACCTTTTGGCTTTTAATTATGGCTAATATAAAGTATAGCTATCAGTTGGGTTGAATGCATGGCAGCACTATAACATTCTTTCTTCATCAGCAAATGCATTGGTGAATTTAATTGCTGTTCGCGGAGAAGAGAGCAGCACAAGCACCGAAAAGGAGACAAGTCAGACGGGTGATGTTAAGAGTGCTTCCTGCATGTGCGACAACACGCGTCCCACGCGGTTCAGTTCAGTCGCTGAAGTCGAACGCATCGAAAGCATCGATTTTGAGAACGCATTGCAAAACCAGGTGAAAAGTTTTTTGTATAAAGGAATTCAACTTTCTTCTTTACCCAGATTAAATATGTGATGGTTTATGAGAGCTTCATTTCGCTGCGTGGAAGCTTATCCAAAATGTATAAGTGGGACTTTTCCGAAATCCTCCATTGCACGAAATAGTGAAGACAAACTTGTAGATATGTAGCTACTATTTTTATACTAAAAATATGCTATATATATTTTTATACTAATATATATATATATATATATATATATATAATGTTGATGCGGCATAGTAGGAGTACGGTTATAACCCAACTATTCAATACTATACAGTGTTAACACAATAGTTCTAGTGGCCAAACTTCATGAAATAGGTCCTGGTTTGCGTTACGGTCCATACTCACACACTCAGAACCTTAGGGCCCGTTATCTACCAAATCGGAGGAAAGAAGAGATGGATTTCAAATACCAATCAGATATTGTATAATATAATGTAGCAATATCGTTTATCGTGAAAAGACAATTTTTTAATTGGTATAAAGTCAACTCTAGATAATGTTGAGGAATTTTGTTTTAGAATCTAGGGTAATTGAACATGGCCATCAATGCGAACGATGTCTCAGGTACCACTAGTATTGGAATAAAGTAAATCTTAACGCGTCCTATGTTAGTTGAAAAGAGATTTGTTTGTATTTTGTATTTTTTTTTATCATAGATGTATGTGAAGAAGATAGTTAACGAGTCAATCTCCAGTCGGACTCGGCGTTCTGTCGATGACAGCATAAACAGCATGCTCGTTATTCCCAGCTCCACGTATGTGCTCGGCGACAACTATACCAACGCTACAGTTGGAAGTGAGTTTTTCTATGAATGTAAATGAATGCGGCACCTCACACATTGCAACATTGTATCACGTTGTAACTTAAATTTGCGTATTTTTTAAAGGCTTAATTGATTTTCTCAGTTCTCACGAAACAGTTTTTTAGATCATTATAATGAAAACAGTAATATTCGACGTATAAATCAGTAATGCGGTCAAATAGCATTTTCACAAATTATTTATCATACCGGGTTGCGCTCCATGACGTGCAGCGCCCCACTGTATTCCAGGCGCTTCGTGGGTATACTCTACGTCCCTGGTAGGAAAAGTCTTACTATAACTATAGTCGATGTCACAAAGTTATTAAATTAGAATCTACCGTTCAATGTCAGGTTTCAGTAGACAATCCACCACGCACGACCTTAAATCTTATGTTTGATATTTTGAAGATCGATATTATTATGAATTATATTAATTATTGTCGACATCAACAATTATGTGTACGAGTATATTATAAATAATTGAATTATAATATATTTTTATCTACTCTGATACTATAATACAAAGATTATAAAACTGAAAACAAAATTCTTATGACACACATTACGTACAGAACAAAAATAAAAAATTAAAAAGTTTCATTACGATACAGGTCTTGTATGGACACCTGTATCATAATGTAACTTTTTAATCATAACGATACACCTATACAACTTCCAGCTAGACCAAGGAGGTTGAACCTCTACCTTTAAAAAAAAGGTTTCAATGAATGGGTCCGCGGCGACGCAACGCGCATGCGCAATCGATGTTAGCGCCTTCGCGCCAATTTATGACATTTAAAAAATCTTTTCAATATTTAAACGAAGTTTAGTTTTGTTTGTAAAAAAATAAGTTTTTGTGTAAAAACATGTCTGAGACCGGAGATAGTGGTGATTGTACACCACCAGCTATTCTGAAAGCTGAGTCAAACATGACCGTGAACCTGTTGCCAACGACATCTAGGAGCAATATTATTAAATGTTACGAGTTCATGGAATGGAAAATGAATATTCAGAACATTAATAATTATTACAAGTAAAAATAGTATGAGAGTAGATAAAGTAGTGTACGATACTGTACATAACTTGGTCTTATAACACTCGTGTGATACTATAAAAAAACTCGACTGCGGCTCGTTTTTTTAAACCACACTCGTGTTATAAGAACCCTTATTATGCAACAGTATCATAAACTACTATAAATTGACTTTTCCGTTTATCCCTTTACCACATATACAAGTTTGTAGCTTATGTTTTATTTATTATTATATGAACATCCGGGTCACAGTGAGGTTAGAAAAATAAAATAATATCTCTAGTGCTCGGGAAGCGATAGATGACGCGGGTTTTTAGTCAATTCATGACAACGGCAAATGCAACAGTATACTGTAATCTATGTGCGACACTGTCGAACCATAGGTAACTCCATATTGTGGTCACGTGACACGTATGTTTATATAATCAAAGTATGCAATGAAATTTTAAAACCGATGTTTTAGTTATCTAGTAGTTTATGTATTCTCACAGAGTACGTTAAGAGTGTCTACTTCGTTCTGGAGGGGAACACAAGGTCGCTGACGGTGCAGAACATGCGTCATTTCACGTGGTACACTGTCAACGTGTGGGCGTGTCGAGAGAAGCCCGTTAATACATCAAAAACTGATAAAGAGTATATGTGGTGCTCGGAACGCGCGCATTACACGTTCAGAACGCTGGAACGACGTGAGTCCTTAATTTCTTAAACTTGTAATATTTCCTGATATTGTTTTTAGTCCTAGCCAAAGATTCGGCATACGTTGGGTCAAACAAAAGCTCTAGTGAACGCGAAGAACGTGGTCCTAAAGAAACTTCCAATTTCACCAAAACTCGTTGTTCTGATAGAACTACGTGAATAAACTTCAACTGCTGTGTTTATTGACACAGTATATTTGTGTTACAAATCGTGATGGTTGAATTGTATGGTTGATGTCGTGTAGAGTGCCAATATTTTTGTCTTAGTTTTCATTCTTTTCTACTTGAATAATATAATTATTACAAATAGTAATTCGCTGTGTACTATCCGGATGGGTAGAATAGACAATCCTCATATCTTACCGGGGTGTCATATGAGGCGACTAAGGTAAGTTGATCCACGGTATTGTATCTGGCTGAATAGAATAGACCACCCTCATTTGTTACCGAGTCATAGTAGGCGACAAAGGTATCTTGACGTCAAGCAGGCGGCCGGTCGTTAAATACCTAGCCAAGTTGTGCCGACCACATTTAAGAGTGCGATAAGTGCAGAAAAATGATGGTTATGAATAGTAATAGGACAGGGATATAAAAAACAGCAAATTCATAACATCGTGTGACTCGAAAATGCCTAGAAGCTTAAATTTTTGTGGGTGATATCTATTGGCTGAAAAAAGAACTTAAAATTCAAAAAATATATCTGTTGCAGTGAATGCAGATGGGGTCAGAAATCTACACGCCGAAGTGCTGAACAAAACTACACCTGAAGTAAACGTGACTTGGCAGGCGCCGGAAGACCCCAATGGCTTTGTAGTAGCTTACGACGTACATCACTCTAGAGTTGACGACAGCAACCAGGTTAGTTTAACCACACAATTTTGTTCAATAATAATGTGTAATAAGAGTTAACCTAAAGAGAGCTTGTAACAAATTATTCAATCCTGCTACGCTCTTAAACTAATAGCTGAAAGATTAAATTATTTAAAGACTATGTAAGTGAAAACGACTATAACTGTTAAAAATGTCATGTGAGATACTGAGGAAAATACAATTATGCGGATTTAGTTTCACTCACCAATCTTTCTATCCCCAATCAAGTTATCTATATGTACTTATATATCTAACTACCGGAATGCAGTATTCTCGCTTAATGTATACTATATACGAGTACATTATGTTAATATAGTGCACACATGCATGCTTACTTTCTTTTTTTTCCTGATGTATAGAGATGATAAAGTCTATTACATGCTTGCCTAGATATATACTCATCCTTGCTTTGAAGATACCCAAAAATCCGCTAGATATAAGCAGGTTGAAATGTAAAGCGTATGAACAATTGTAAATATCAATTAAAAACAAGATTGTATAGAAAATTCATAGATACTTGTTCACAGTTTGACCGTCACAGCTTCATGAGTGATTAGTAACGCAGAGAACAAAAAATGTTTTTCTTTTAATAAAGTCATTGTGGACGGAGCTGTGATAGCCCAGCGGTGAGACCGTGCGACTCTTTCGAGGGGAACACGAGTTCGAACCCGGGCAGAAACCAATGAGTTTTTCTATTAAAAATCATGTGTCTAATTGATAATTGCAATTTATCACAAGCTTTTCGATGAAGGAAAACATCGTGAGGAAACCTACATATCTCTAGAGAATTCTGGAGATATGTGTAAAGTGCCAATCCGCATTGAAGCAGCGTGGTAGGTCTTGGCTCCAACCCTTCTCTCCAGAAACGGAGAGAGGAGGCCTATTCCCAGCAGTGGGATTGTAACATGCCGCTACTTTACTTTACTACTTTTTTGTCGACGACATCCTTTAGAATCTGGAATTAAATTAATTTCTTTCCTTACGGATCTAAATGTCACACCCAATTGCTAACAATGTGAATGGTTGTTTGGTTGATCTAGGAAGTGGGTATGTCGAGTTGCATCCTAGCAGGGGAGTTCGAGATGCTCGGATACACTGTCCTGCGTAACTTAGCACCTGGGAACTACTCTGTACGAGTTACGCCGATCACTCTCAGCGGGGCCGGAAACGTTTCGGCAGATCAATACGTCTTCATACCAGTTAGTACATACAATACAATACAATACAAATATTCTTTATTGTACAAACATAATAATATACAGCACTGCTTCTACTTCTGAAACAATTTAAGTAAATTAAACAAAAAAATAACATAAAAAATTCATTGTAAATGAAAATTAAAATCTTTATTTACAAAAACACACTTAAAAATTGGAAGTATCCGTAGGAACATATACTAGGTAATCCTGTGCTGTGAGTTAACTTTTATGATAAAACGCTATAATTTTTCTAAATGCGCTGGGTTTTACTCTTATGCTAATTCATGTAGGCTTAAAAGAAATCACTTATGTAAGATGGGACAAAATTATATCAGTTGAGTCATAATTTCAAGAGTCAGCCAAGTAAATATTTTATTTTTGGCTTCTTTGACAGAACAATGTCTCATATCACACGCACGGGCTACTTTATTATAAATAAATGAGTCAATAGAAGGACTAAAACGTCTAGAGAAGCGAGATCTGATGTTAGGGTATATGTAAGGCTATTTTAGGTATAATATTAGGCCTATTTGTAAAAAAGAAACACGGTAACCGGATAACGGTATTAAGCGTCCATTACACCGGCTGTGCGAATAAATCAAACAAAAGTGTACACGTTATATAAGAAATAAATCTTCTTTCATCATCATCATCATCATCATCATCATCCTATTGCCCTTATCCCACTCTAAGTGGGGTCGACACGACATATTACAAATATGTTATCACATGATTTGGCTTGGAATTTTACGACCGGCCACCTGCCTCACGTCAACTTACCTGAGTCGTATTTTACGAGGCCTCGCTAAGAAAGAGGGTGGTCTATTCTAATCAACCGGATACCACATGGTGGGCCAACTTACTTTAGTTGCCGTTTATGACCCCTCGGTAACAATAGAGGGTGGTCTATTCTACTCAATCGGATACCACATGGTGGGTCAACTTACCTTAGTCGCCGTTTATGACACCTCTGTAAGAATAGGGGGTGGTCTATTCTACTCAGCCGGATACCAGACGGCGGAAATAGATCTTCTTTCATTGAATCAATATTGTGTCGCACAGGAGCGCACTCTAGAGCGGAGTTACGAGTGGGTGTGGGGCGTGGTGGGTGGTTGTGCGGCGCTGTTCGCATTGGCTGTGGGTGGGGCGTGGTACGCTCGCCGTGCGTTGCTGCCGAGCGCGGAGACCAACAAACTATTCGCCACCGTCAACCCCGAATATGTCTCCACTGTATATGTGCCCGACGAATGGGAGGTGCCACGTTCCAATATCGAGTATATTCGTGAGCTAGGGCAGGGCTCCTTTGGCATGGTAAGTTTTATTATACACATTCTATTATTGTCTATGTATAGAAATCGGGTATACAGAAACTATAACTGCACTACTTTGCTATAGTCCACGCGGGTTAAGCGATTGCATGCAAAGCTAATGTGTATTAAGCAGGCAAAATACACGTACGTGCTGTTGCTGGCGGAGGCATCTTAGGATGCATGTGGGGACTTGTCCCGCATGTGTAAGGTTCGTCAATTGTGTCTGCTTCATACATATTAGCTTTGCAAGCATTCGCTTAACCCACGAGGATTATAGCAAAGTAGTTGTGTTATAGTTTCTGTAATATGGAATTCCGCAAAGTAACGCCTGATTCTATAAATCATTTAAAGAAACCGGGTATACTCATATCTACTTCTTTGGGGTAAACTCTACTAGTTTCAAGCCCATCCGGGACCTTTATACATGAGTGCGTCGCTCCGAGATCAACTGGGCTTCTAAGTGATATTCTTATAATTAGTTGTTGTATTTTTTTTTTAATTTTATTTATACACTTAATTGTACACCACAATGAGAAAAGGAAAATGGACAGAATAAAATAGCCAAAAAACATAAATTGTACCGTACAAAAGGCGGTCTTATCGCTTTGTAGCGATCTCTTCCAGAGGACCTTAGGGTTAAGGGGAACTGAAGCGACGATGTGGGTGGTGCACTAATCTATACTTAAATACATACAAATAATACACACAAATACAAAAGCAAAATATTTACACGCCATAAAAATATTTAAAAAGAATATATATGAGATCTATAAACTAATAAATATTATATAATAAATACATAAAAGTTAATTTGAATATATAAAAATAATGTATATTTATTGTTATTAGACAAATAATATTGCTTAACGGATTTTTTAAATAAGTCTAGTGATTTGGGTTCTTGTTGTACCTCTGTAAGGTTTTTGTCGAATTACAGTATTTTAAATATAAAGTTATATATTATAAATTCGTCATTACATTTGCAGGTATATGAAGGCATCGCAAAGAACATACAAAAAGGCAAACCGGAAACTCGATGTGCTGTGAAAACTGTCAATGAGCATGCCACTGACAGGTAAGATTTTATTACTGTAGATTAACCGTGTCATGACTAGAGGATTAAAGCCAGTCTAAAATGTGACCTATTTCAATAAAGGGAAAGCAGATGAGACTTTATCTATCTGTCTTTTTAATTATTAAAACCTTTTATTCAACTTGCTGTGTTTGGATGTGAAGGTGGAATTTTGCAAGTTTCACCACTCCCTGGTGGACGATTGAGCTGAAACTTTACATACTGGTCTAGTCCTGATGACAATTCGTGTTTGTAATAAGCGTGATCCGATTCTCCTGCCTGGATTGATTCCAGACGAACTCCTCAACGGTTAACAGCAGGGACATAAAATTTAATTCATAAATAAATAAATATAATACTTTTATTTCGACTTTACATACAAGTCATATTTTATACACACAAACTTAATTTGATGTTAGTAATCTTAACCTAACTTAATTCTAAAAACTTATCTAGGATTATTAAAGGTTTTTATTGTTTCTAACAAATTTTATATGTGATTTGACAAAGATAAGCAGACGAGTAACATCTTCCCTCTCATTACTTATTTTGATACTTTATAGGCCTTTCTTTGGATCATCTTGTCTTGTATAATAACCCTAAGGTCATATCCCATTGACGTAGGAGATGGTTAGGTAGGTACTATTACTACACTTTCATGAAAGCAAATTCCGAGTCCTTTACTGTTAGCTATTTGAAAACTTAATCCGAATATATAGTAATCTAATCGATTCAGAAAGTTCTATTTCTCGATTACTCAAGAGTTATCATCACAATGATACGAAACAATTTGTAAACGACAGACAATTCTACAATAATGACGTTAAGATGATTTGAACTCTATCAAATTCAAATTCAAAATATTCATTATTCAAGTAAACTTGTAAACAAGTGCATTTGAATCGCCAACACTTACTGTTGGTTCAGAAAATTGTTCCTACCGAGAAGAATCATTATAAAACTCAGCGTTGCTCTTTTGAAAGAATAATTCTCATTACTAGTAACATATAGTTATTAATGTCTTGTAAAGGGTCGAAGAGTAGCTATATCCACACATTCCTATAGTCCAAGTAATCCTCAATAGTATAGTAGGCTTTCTGTATTAGACTTTTTAATAGTGTTTTTAAACTGCTGTAATGGTAAAGTTAAATTAGATTGCGGAATTTTATTATAGAATCTTATACCCAAACTAACAAACGACTTACGTACTGTTGCAAGGCGCAAAACAGGAACCGAAAGCTTATATCGGTTCATACTTTGTCTATTATATACATCGCCAATCTTGTTATAATTATGTATATTCTTATATAAGTAAAGTAGTAGTAGTAAAGTAACAGCCTGTTAATATCCCACTGCTGGGAATAGGCCTCCTCTCTCCGTTTCTGGAGAGAAGGGTTGGAGCTAAGACCTACCACGCTGCTCCAATGCGGATTGGTAGGTTACACATATCTCCAGAATTCTCTAGTGATATGCAGGTTTCCTCACGATGTTTTCCTTCACCGAAAAGCGTGTGATAAATTGCAATTATAAATTAGACACATGAGTTTTAATAGAAAAACTCATTGGTGCCTGCCCGGGTTTGAACCTATGTTCGTCTCTAGAGAGTCTCACGGTCTCACCACTGGGCTATCACAGCTTATTATATATTCTTATATACAAAAATTAAATTGCTAAAAATATACTGTGGAGCCAATGTAAGAATACCTTTTTCCTTGAACTTCTCCCGCAGGGAATCGCGCGACTTTAAATTGTAAATGCTATGTTATGAGTATCACGAACTTTTTTTGCTTGTTTGTAACAATATTTATAATTATATTTGAAATAGCAGTAAGCTGTGATGGCCTAGCGGTGAGACCGTGCGACTCTCTAGAGATGACATAGGTTCAAACCCCGGGCAGGCACCAATGAGTTTTTCTATTACAACTTATGTGTCTAATTGATAATTGCAATTTATCATACGCTTTTCGGTGAAGGAAAACATCGTGAGGAAACCTGCATATCTCTAGAGAATTCTAGCGATATGTGTAACCTACCAATCCGCATTGGAGTAGCGTGGTAGGTCTTAGCTCCAATCCTTCTCTCCAATAACGGAGAGAGGCCTTAGCCCAGCAGTGGGCATAGTAACAGGCTGTTACTTTACTTTTTTTACTTTGAAATCGTTAGGGAGCGCATCGAGTTTTTGAACGAGGCGTCAGTAATGAAGGCGTTCGACACGTTTCACGTGGTGCGGCTGTTGGGCGTCGTGTCGCAAGGACAGCCAACGCTGGTCGTCATGGAGCTCATGGAGTGTGGGGACTTGAAGACCTACCTACGCTCGCACCGTCCCGACGCGGACTCCTCTGTGCCCAAAAAGGGACCCGCCAATGCGCCGCCTACGCTGCAAAATATTCTGCAGGTACTTTTATGGACATTTTGTTCTATTAACCCGTTGGCGCTGTGGGTAGTGACCCTGCCTTTAGCTCCGCGGGTCGCGGGTTCGATTCCCGCCGAGGGCCAACATTTTCTTTAAACAAATTGTTGGTTCTTCGAGGCTGGGTGTGTATTTGTATTTAAGTATGTATTTAAACTTATATATGTAGTATATCTACCAGTTGTCCGTCACCCATAACACAAGTATTAAGTTACTTACTTTGGGGACAAACGACCGTGTGTGTAAATGTCCCATATATTTATTTATTTATTTATTATACACCTCAACATAGGAGATTAATTTATTCCGTAACCTCGTTCATATCTCCAAGCATTTTTCATTGAAATTTATAGAAATGTTATTAATTCGTTCCAGCTCCCAAAACATCACCTAAATGGTTTTTAATAAGTGTTTTTGAATAATAAAAATGTATTTACAAAAAGAAACAAGAAGAACCCAACTTATTAAATATCCTTTGAAAACGAGGAAACAAAGCATACATATTGAGGTCTAGTCTGAGTTGGGAGGAACTGTTAGATGTTGTACACAGCACTCTAGTGTAGTGTACACCTTGTATTTCAAGTCTGGCTCTCATCTCAAAGCAAAATATAAAAATATGCTCCGAGGCTTTTATCTCTAAATATTCATATATTAGGACACTCGTATATCAAGGGTACCACTATCTATACCCAAATATATATATATATATATATATATATATATATATATATATATATATATATATATATATATATATAATAGTAAAGCTGTGATAGCCTAGCGGTGAGACCGTGCGACTCTCTAGAGACGACATAGGTTCAAACCCCCGGCAGGCACCAATGAGTTTTTCTATTAAAACTTATGTGTCTAATTAATAATTGCAATTATTAATAATTGGAAAACATCGTGAGGAAACCTGCATATCTCTAGAGAATCTAGGCATATGTGAAACCTACCAATCCGCATTGGAGCAGCGTGGTAGGTCTTAGCTCCAATCCTTCTCTCCAATAACGGAGAGAGGAGGCCTTAGCCCAGCAGTGGGCATAGTATCAGGCTGTTACTTTACTACTTTTACTATCTATACATTAATACACTTGTAATCGTGACTGTGGATAAAATGACCAATATTTTTTTTCTGGTCACGAAAAAACATTGTATTCTTTGTATCGTATACGTTAGCTCGGTATTTAGGCTTAAAATGCACCAAATTTTACTATTACTCTAGCGGATGTTAAAGCGTAACAGAAAAGCAGACAGACAGATCCATATATTTTGATAAAAATACTAGTGGTAACTACGACTTCCTACGCGTCAACTGAAAGTATCACCAAAGATACAATTGTGTTTTTCCTTTTTCCCGAAAGAAAAATAGAAATTTTTGAACCCTATATGTTAACCCGGTGCATTTACTTTAATTGTTCAAAATTTCGTCAATATTTGTTAAGTGGTATTCCCATTTACAAACAAAATAATCAAAAAATAAATAAATCATATAAATCAATCAAAATAATCTTTATTCAAATAAATTTATTAAAGCACTTTGGAATAATCAAGGATCAATATGATTACCGAAGCTACGATTGGTTCAGAATATTGCTCTTATATCAATATCAATCAATATCTGTCAATATTATGGATATTTATCTATTTATTTATTTATTTATTTGATACACCAATGATACAATATAAATGCATTAACCATTATACTTATATTAATACTTATACTACTATATTTATCTATTAAAGGCGTATTCAGCATTGTCTTATAATGTTAGCTCTTAAAAATATATTACAATTAGGTACTCATCAAATAAAAGCATCAAGTCAAAATTGAATAAAAATTTGTCAAAAAGTTAAAACTAAAACTATGTCGAAAGTCTAGTAATAATAAAAATAAAAATAAAAAAATGTCTAAAAAAAATAATAATATGTAACAGTTAATGAGATCGATGTCACAAATGTCCGTACATGTATATTTTATTCCTAAAGCTAGTAAAAGTATCGTGAAAGATGTCAATGTCATGGTGGGTCATAGTATTGTAAGTATTGCTAATTCTATTAATAGGAGAAAATTTGGCTAGATTACTTTTGGAAGAACCAAGTGAAAAAGATTTCTTAAGAGGATGTCTAGGAGGACGGGAAGGGACATTCACATTTATCTGATACAGCAAATCGGGAGAGTCTACCAAATTATGAACAATTTTGTATAGCATTATTAGATCACTCATGAATCTACGTTTCTCTAACGAGTCCATCTTAAAGTGGTTCAAACGTGTCTCGTAGTCTGCTCGATACGGGCAAGAGTTATCCTTAAAGGCTAGGTATCTCGTGAAAGAACGTTGAACATTTTCTATTCTAGCAATGTGGCTTTTATAATGAGGGTTCCATACCGGGACTGCATATTCGAGGATGCTACGTGCCAATGCGTTGAATATTGCGATTATACTCTCGGTTCTCCTAAAATCAGTGGTATTGCGTTTTATGAACCCCACCAACATCCATGCTCTTGAGAGTATATGATTCAAGTGTTCATTAAATGTAACTTTGCTATCGAGCATCACACCGAGATCTCTAATGACCGAGACTTCTTGAAGTTGCTGATTATGTAAATAATATACTGAGCAGATCATGTTTTTCTTGCGGGTGAATTTTATATGAACGCATTTTGAAGCGTTAAGAGACATTCTGTTACTCACAGTCCAGTCCTGAATAGAATCAAGATCCATTTGCAATAAACGACTATCTTCGACTGCTTTAATTTCACGATACAGCTTGATGTCATCAGCAAATATAGAGATTTTACTGTAACGTATCTTGTATATAATGTCGTTTATGAACAAGGAAAATAGGATAGGCCCCAGGTGAGATCCTTGGGGTACCCCCGATGTAGCAATATAAGGATCTGAGCTGTAACCCTTCACTGTCACCCTCTGTATTCTATTCGCGAGGTATGATTTGAGCCACGACAGTAGAGGATCGCGGATACCGTACCCATATAGTTTTAAAATTAAAATGTTATGATCTACTCTATCAAATGCGCTGCTTTGATCGGTGTAAATAGAATCGACTTGCTGTTTGTTGTCCACACATTTAGATACGTATGTAATATAACTGACCAGATTAGACGTTGTGGACCTCTTTCTACAGAAACCGTGTTGATTCTCTGATATGATATCCCTGGTGTAGTGAGATAGAATAGGATACACCAAACTTTCAAAAATCTTCGAGAATACGTTTATTATAGAGATTGGTCGATAATTTTGAACATTGTTTCTTACGCCTTTTTTAAAAATAGGAAGAATATTGGCAGACTTCCAATCGCTGGGAAAGACTGAGGTTTCTAGGGACCTGTTGAAAATAAGTTTTAAGGGTAAAGTGAGGTATTTAAGAGTCTTTCTTACAAAAATTGGGGGTATACCGTCAGGTCCTGCGCACTTGGAAGGGTCTAATGATTTAAGTGCTTTGCCAATGACCTGTTCAGATATCTGGATACTACACTGATTCTTTTCAGGATCAATATCTGCATATGGTAGTAACTGGTTTGGATCGGAATGTATAAAGAGAGAAGAGAACCTCTTAGCGAAAAGATTGCTTATTTCCTTGCCAGAGTTAGCTGTTTCATCGTCAAGTATCATATCCGAGGGGATCTCACAATAATGAACTTTTCGCTCTTTGATATACGACCAAAATTTCTTTGGTAAATTTACTATCGACTGCTCTGTACCCGATATATAGTTGAGCTAACAGGATTTAATAAGCGAGTCTACTCTGTAGCTGGCTAAGGTAAATTCCAATTTATCTCTCGTATTTTTATAAGTTTTTAATCTCCGTCTGATTCTCTCTTTTTCTTTTATAAGCCTTACCAAATTTTGAGTGAACCAGATGGGGTACTTCCTATTCTTTGGTTTGAATTTAGGGACTGCGGTATTGATGATTTTGTTAAGAATAGAATAAAATTTGCTAACCATGTCATTGACATCGTCGTACGGCTGCAGTTCAGTTGAACTGCTTAATTGTGGTTTAATATCATGAGTAATTTCTATATCCAGTACTGGATGATGAGGATCCAGCTTGCTCAAAAGGTCAAGAGAGTTCGTTACTTTAATATTGTTAAAATTTGCCAATACTAAGTCCAAGACGCGTCCATTATGATTTTTTATACAATTAAATTGAGTAAGGCTATTTAATGAGAGAAAATCAATCATTGAATAACCAAGCAAGTTATTAAAGTTAAGAGGAGTGGTTTGTTAGTCATTGTTAGAGTTACGAGTCTATCTAATAAAAAAAAATTGTTTACGTCCTGACGTTGAATTGCGTGTTTGAATTGACGTTGAATTTACGACAAAATAAGTGACAACGGAAGTTATGATATGGCGGCGAGAGAAAGTCTTTTTAAAAAAGATAATTTTATTTAATATTACAATATTTAAATAATTAAAAGGACTTTCTTGACTGAAGACAGAATTATGAGTAATTATAATTTTTAAATAAAATTCATGTTGCATTCCGTAACCCGGTTGGGATTCCGCGAAGCCCATTGTCTTGCAGCTTGCTTCTTCAGCGGATTCCGTGGATTACGGCACCTTAACTCGGAATAGTGATTTTTCATTCCCTGTGCAATTAATGTTACCACTAGTAAAATGTATATTATCAGATGGCTATCGAGATAGCGGACGGCATGGCCTATCTCTCGGCCAAGAAATTTGTGCACCGCGACCTGGCGGCGCGCAATTGCATGGTCGCCGGCGACCTCACCGTGAAGGTGGGCGACTTCGGCATGACCAGAGACATTTATGAGACTGATTACTATAGGAAGGGCACCAAGGGCTTGTTGCCCGTCCGGTGGATGAGCCCTGAAAGCTTGAAAGATGGGGTGAGTGATGCTTATTTATTTATTTATCAAAAACTTCACCCACAAGACCTTACAGTGACCCAATTCATCTTGTGGGGGACAAAAATATACATTTACATTTACTCATCAAAACAAACAAAAAAAAAACATGCAATACAATATCTAATAAGCTATACAGAAAATAAACAAAAGAAAAAACTAATAATAATAAAACATAATATGTATTAGGTTTCCTCACTCTGTACACTAAATTTAGAAGCGGTGGAGTGTGAAATACATCCAAAACCGAGTTCTCCCTAACCAAATCGTTAAGCTTACTAACTAACTTATATATAGTACTAGCTGTGCTTGCGGCTACGCCCGCGTGTTAATCGGTTTATTTAACTGTAATTTTTGAACATAAAAGTAGTTACTGTGAGTGAACCATAAGAGATAGAGACATGCTGTCGCAGACTTCTTTGTGTTATTTTGTAGATCTACAATTTTTAGTACATTACTTTAGTATACTCGTATCTCTGTTAATTTATACGGCGCACGTGACTAAAGCTCCCAGCAAGCGAGTTTTTCACATCAGCGCGATCTCTTAAAGATAATTTTTTATAAAACCGTAATGTATTATTAACCTTAACCTTCCAGAGATATTGCAAAACTTTTAAGTAAAAACCGAAAAAAAATCCGTTCACTAGATTGTCAGAAAATCGATTACATACAGACAGACAGCTTTTGGGGACTTTCGTTTATAATAAGTATAGATAGTTATTTACGATTGGCGAGTGATTTACATATATGGTTGCGTGCATCCATGCGTACGCACGCGTAAGTGTATACTTACGCATGGATGCACGCACATTTCGTTCTTACTTCCATGTACGTTTTTAAAAACGTTCTTACTAAAAATTATACTATTTTAATATATGTACCCGTAACTGTCAATATCTATGGCACAGGTTTTACCTTAGTGTATAGTCATGTTTGTTTCGATTGATTTTGATATATTTTTATTTTACATGTCAAAAATTTTGTATTCTGTGTGTATAAATACTTAAAATAAATAAAATAAAATAAAAAAATTCGAACATAAAAAAAAACAAAAAAGTTTATGTATAGTTTGTCGATGTCGATGTTTACAACGAAACAGTTTCGGGTTCGTCGGTCTGTGCGACAGAGACGATGCTCTATGAAGCAGAATCTAGCCGATTTCTCTCTCTAAGACTCTATGTGCATTATTTATTGCCGGGTACTATACATGTGACACGTGTCAGAAATAATATATTATCTGTCGATAGTATATTATTATTTTTAGTTTGCCATTACAGCAGTTTTAAAAAACTATTAAAAGAAAGCTGATACACAGAGCCTACTATATATAACAATATAGCTACTCTTAGACCTCATACATGAAAATAATGTTAACATTTAAATAAATAAATGCCCTGTCCATATTTAAGCGTTATATCATAGTTTTTTGTTCATTATTATATAATTCTGTAGGTATTTTCAAGTAGCAGTGATGTATGGAGTTACGGGGTGGTATTATGGGAGATGGCCACACTAGCAATGCAACCATATCAGGTATGTATATTTTTAAAATTTTCCAAATAATCCACTTTGGTTTCTTATTCGTACTTAAATATTTTATTTATTCTTCTTTTATTGGTAGTTTGTTATAGATACTCAAGACTTTTACGACAAGACAAGAATATTACGTTCCAATATTGCGAGCTGTCAACAATCTCTTGTACTAGTTTATATTTTCAATTGTGACTAGTTTTTATGTGATAGTTACCAGATATTATCAAGAAATTTATCATGTTATTTACTATATATATTCATATAAATTTCTAGTTATTTATTATAAGTTAAAATTTTCCAAAGTTTAAATTGAAAAATTGTGTGACGAATGACGAAAACCTTATTTAAAACTCATTTTCATTCTTCGCAGTAAAGTTTATTTCAGACTTAAAAAAATCGTACATTCAAGAAAGTACAATCTAATTAATAGAATAAGGCTTTTCGAATTGTATTAGTTACTTAGCGGAGATCCACAATAAGGGAGTAATAATCATTCATTCTCCTGCCCTTATCCCGCTAAGTAGGGTCGGCACATCATGTTACAAACATGTTGTCACATGATTTGGCTACGTATTTTACGACCGGCCGCCTGCCTGACGTCAACTTACCTTAGTTGCCTTTAACGACACCTCGGTAAGAAATGAGGTTGGCCTATTCTATGCAGCCGTAACCACTCTTACGACACCTCGGTTAGAAGGAGGGTGGTCTATTCTATGCCGGATACCACACGGCAAAATACGGAAGTAATAATATAATTATTTTATATTATTCGCGAATATACATGTAATGCTAAATGTAGAATGGACTATCCGTTTTCATACACGATACATGCACAAATCTCCATTGCAATATACAAACACTACACACGTTTACTATTACTTTACAGCAAAATATTATTACTTTTGTAAAGTACAATCTACGGCAGAATAGAATAGACCACCCTCCTTCTAACCGAGGTGTCGTAAGACTGGTTACGGCTGCATAGAATAGGCCAACCTCATTTCTTACCGAGGTGTCGTTAAAGGCGACTAAGCTAAGTTGACGTCAGGCAGGCGGCCGGTCGTAAAATACGTAGCCAAATCATGTGACAACATGTTTGTAACATGATGTGCCGACCCTACTTAGCGGGATAAGGGCAGGAGAATGAATGATTATTACTCCCTTATTGTGGATCTCCGCTAAGTAAATAATACAATTCGAAAAGCCTTATTCTATTAATTAGATTGTACTTTCTTAAATGTTCGAATTTTTTAAGTCTGAAATAAACTTTACTGCGAAGAATGAAAATGAGTTTTAAATAAGATTTTCGTCATTCGTCACACGATTTTTCAATTTAAACTTTGGAAAATTTTAACTTATAATAGATAACTAGAAATTTATATGGATATATATAGTAAATAACATGATAAATTTCTTGATAATATCTGGTGGGATGAGGGCAGGAGAATGATGATTTGTGTCAAAATTTGTTTAATGTTTTTCGTCTGTGGCTGGTGTGGTAGGGGCTGTCGAACGAGCAGGTCGTGCGGTACGTAGTGGAGGGTGGTGTTATGGAGCGGCCCGAACACTGCCCCGACCGCCTGTACGAGCTGATGCGAGCGTGCTGGGCGCACCGCTCGATGCTGCGCCCTAGTTTCCTCCAGCTGGTGGCCGATCTAACGCCAGCTGCACAACCCTATTTCCGACACCGCTCGTTTTTCCATACGCCACAGGGGCAGGAGATGTACGCCTTGCAGCGCACCGCAATGGGTAAGTTCGCAACAGACACTTCCTAACAATTGTGGACGTTGATTTTCTTTACCTTTTTTTTTTATACAGGAAAATCCCCTTATGGGTACCACCGCCCGACGGGCACAGGCGGTGGTTATGTCGGACTCGCACCGACTAAAACGACCTGTATGCTCCCCACGCTGCTGGTGGCGGGGGCAGGGTACCTTATTTGACCCCACCCCCGCCAGCAGCAACTCTGAACCCCAGAGTGCGCCACCTCTGGGTCGGGGCCTCTCTAAAAGTGGCCCCTCCCTCCGCTGGACGATGCATCGAAAGCACCAGATGCATCGACCGCCTCGGGGACCTTATAAGGAGGGCGTCCGATAAACCCCGTTCGGAACGCCCAGAAGGTCCCCGTTAGGGCGGCATGCGACGGACTTCGGCGAGTCGCTGCGCCCCGCTCGCTTGCGGCGGATCGGATCCAAAGACTCGACTTCCCGGATCCGTCCCGCCGCCTCCTTCCGCAAGATAACATCCTCGCAGAAGGAGGCCATCGCTGCCCACGATCCCTCCCTGTCCACCATGGCACGAACCACAGTGGGCAGGGAGAGATCGTGCCCCACCTTTGCCACGAGCTTCGTCCGCTGAACCGCCCAAGCTGGGCAGTCCGCGAGCGTGTGCAGCCCCGTATCAGACTCGGCGCCGCACTCGTGGCAGATTTTCTTTACCTAACTTAACCTAGTATAATAATTATCAAGTATTTCTCTACGGATGTACGCGGTCTGAATTCCGGAACCCGATTGAGAAGATTCTGTACCAAAGAGATTAAACAAATTTCATCACGATCAACCCTTTGCACTGTCTACTGCAGTATCTGCAGCGGTGGCAATACTGTAAACACTTAAGGATCAACTAGATACAATGGTCAAAATGCCACGGAGTCGCTGAAACGTGTCAAAAAGTGCTCGGAGTGCAAAGGGTATTTGATTACATTGAGTAATAGCTTAACTATCTTAGGCATAAGTGAACAAATGACGGTGAAAAAGAACTTGTAAATGATGGTCACCACTTACAATTTAGATGACTGACCAAGGCAATTATCTTATTATATATATAAATAATTTACTAAAGTGTGTATTATACAACATTTCATTTACATGTCTGTTATATAGAGACTTGTAGTTATTTTTTGAGCCTCAATGATTTTCTTTTTTTTTAAGTTTAATTATTCGTTGGATTAGTTCAGATTAGTGCTAGAGAACTTTGATGATTAGGGAATGGTCTTTCAAATTAAGTTAGTTCACACCACAGCTGCTGTGAGCTTTCCATGCAAAATCCAACGGTATTAGTAATTAGGCTATATCTAACAATTTACATAAATAGCTCATCACCGTTATATGTATTCCTACTGTTACACAGAATTAGTTAGTTTTAGTAAATATATTTTACGATATTACAAAGCATTACATCAATATAGTAATCAACTATATAAGTTATAAATTATATTGGTAATAAACTAGCAAGACCAGACCGTTAACGCAACACAACCCAAAAGATAACGCACCTGAAATATCTCAAAACGAAGAGTGAATATTACAAACAGAATAATATCAACCGAGTATAATGGTACGGGCTGCTACTAACGCGTTCGTTCTTTGTTCACTTCTAACGTCATCTTTCGTTGATAGATTGATTGATAGAATTAAATTGATATTAAATTAATAAACTGCGGCATTATTTTTTTTTACTTTATTTTGACTGTAATTTGATAGCGAGAGTATGCAACATCGACCGCTAACGTCGTATTGATTCCAAATTTATACAATATATAAAAATATGACGCAAAATGATGATGTAGTAAATGAAAGTGTTAGCCCGTACAATAATACCACTCGTAGCTATTCACTCAATGAGGTTGTCGTATATGTAGATGAATTTAAATCTATCTACTGTATTTTTTTATCATATGACATTTATCTTTGAGTCAATTTTATGACACTACATTTTGAACTAATAAAGGCATATGCCGAAAAGAGTTTTCTGCCTCTATTTTTGTATTTGTGAGAAATTATGTTAATTATATGTATAGACATTACTAACTTTTTCAAAGCAAATATAGGGTAACCGTTTAACCGACTTCGCCTACGGGGTACAAGGGCGCGGTGGTAGGACGCGAACTGGGATTGAGGTAGGTGCGAGCGGCGAGCGCCCGTAGCGTGATATATTCATACAAGAGGTGACCGTCCGCACCTATCTCAGTCCCCGTTCTCGTCCTACATCCATGCCTTTGTACCCCGCAGGTGAGGTCTGAGTTAAAGGGTTAGCCTATAGCAGTTTAAGAGTTTACATATTGTCATATGATTTACCGGTTGATGTCAGTAAATGATAACATAGAATTAAATCGTTTATATGTAATATATAGTAACATAATTCTTGTTTGTTGCACGGTCGTGCCACAGAAGTGTGTGCCGAGCAGGCGGCACTCTGTCCACTGTAAGTAACGGTCATTGCATGTTATACTCAGATCTGGATCACTTTGATGTGTTATCATTTTCTGAGTGACCAATTATCATAGTAGTTATAGATAGACAGCACCATAGAGTTATTTTACGAGAGTAGAGGAGCCAGCCTAAAATGTGTCCATCGTAAAAAAAGCGAATGATCAATATCTGTCTCTCATTTTAAAAGCTTACTTAACTTGCACACATACAAATATGTATGTGAAAGTGGAATTTTGCAAGTTAAATTTGACCCACTTCCCGGTGTCCGAATGAACTGAAATTTCAGTCCCAATGACAACGCATGTTTATGATAAGCATGACTTGATGCTGCTGCCAGGATTGGCCCCAGACGAGGGAACTCGTTAATGGTGAACAGTAGGGACACGAAATTTTATTTAATGCTTTTTAAAAAGCAATTTTAACTTGACTTCTTAAGATTATACAAAGATATGTATGAGTCTCTTCTCTCCCCTCTCTTATTATTTGTTGGACACTCACCCTCACAGCCCTTTCTATGGCTCCCCTACTCTAATGTTTTATAACTCTATGGACAGCACTAGATATTGTCGTTTACGCTTTTTAACAATTTGGGTAGTTCTATGTTGAATGATATATGTTTTAAAAGCTACATATTTTAGATATGGGTCAGTGTTAGTGAGAAAGAATCGATGTATTTTATTGCATTTTATTAATTTATGTTATATGTTTATATAATGTTTAAATGTGCATTGGTGGCTTTATTTAGACTACTAATTATTTATTGATATGTCAGTTATTTAAGCTATGATGAATGTATTTATTTATATTGAAATATCATGAATTTAAGTAGTATGTAGTAACTTATAATATAATGCAATTATAGTTATACCATTTTGCTCTTTAGCTGGAATAATTAGGTTTACATTATTATTGTCATGGGTCATTACAATCACACGATAGTCCATATTTTATAACACTTATTATAAGACATGCGACGATAATAATAATGGTTCTAATGTTCATTATACTCAATATGTCTGAGTTACAGATATTTTATCACCGTAGTGTTGAAGTCAAAATATTTATAATTAATTCTATTTATATTTTCCTTACAACAATGTAAACATAAAAAAGGCAGAGCGTGCAAAATTGATTTAATAGATATTTTTGATTTTTTCCCAGATGACATATTGAATTTAATGAAACTTAATTTTAAAAAGGGATAGATAGTAAATAATAACGATGCTAATTCAATGTTTTACTGCTTTTATGGAAAAAAAACGATACAATACTTATATACCGGTTTATTTAAATTAATATATAAATATTATAAATTTATATGACTGAATCGAGTTATGTATATTCTCTATAACCCGCGGTCGCGGGTTTGATTCCGACATTTCAACAATTTGTTGGTTCCTCAAGGCTTGGTGTATTTTATGTATTTATTTGAAATTATATATGTAAATTATTTCAATTGTCTGCCAAAAGTAACACAAATATTAAATTATTCTACGGTCAGACGACCGTGTCTGCAATTTTTCCCATTGTCATTCCTCCTTGCGTCGTAATCCTCGATGCTGAGAGTGCGTAATATTTATACAACACTTTATTTTTTACTATTTTCCGCAATTTGGCTGTAATTTATTTATTTAATCAAGATAAGATAAGATGCTATATGTTCTGAACTGTCTCATTATTACATCATGTATTATATATAATAGAAAATATAGCAATATTGACATATAATAGTAACGGGTTTAACAAATATTTTCTCTCGTAAGGGAATGACTAATCACTTTATTTTAATTTATTTAAGGGTAGAATTAAGTGCCTCTTGCAATTTCTTAGTTTCATTAATCTTTGTTTAATTGAATACATTGTTACTTTAGAATTTTTGTATATTGTTTAATGTTGAAAATTTTAAATTGTCTCGATAACTTTTAATTTATTTTTATTATTACTTTTTTTTAGAGTTAAAATGAATTAATGTTCACTTCCTTTTGTTGTTTACTTTTAGTGGAAAATTGTTCATAAAAATTAAGTTCTTGTGGATTATGTAATATTTTTATTCTGTAAGTTTCCCAAATGCAAATAAGTAAATACATAAATGTTATACAGCGTGGTACCGATCATAAGACATTAAATAAATCCACGAATCATTTGTACGTAATAAATAATTTTGGCATAATTAGTATAGTTATTAGGCATAGTTCTTAAATATCGTCTCCGCTTCTGGTCCGCGTGTCGCGGGTTCGATTCCCGCCGAGGGCCAACATTTTCTATAAACAATTTGTTGGTTCTTTGAGCCTCGGTGTATATTTGCATTTAAGTATGTATTTAAAACTATAAATGTATATATTTACTAGTTGTCTGTCACTCATAACACAAGTATTAAGTTACTTACTTTGGCTTTGGGGACGGACGACCGTGTGTGTAAGTGTCCCATATATATATTTTTTATTTTTTTTAAAACACCTTAAGTAATTCTTGAGGCAAAAATACTTCGCTGATTTTTTTTAATGTAGTGTGCTGAGGTTTGTTAAAATTAAAATTAATGTCGTAAAAATCAAAATCAAAATCAAAATATTCTTTATTCAAGTAAACTTGTAAACAAGTGCTTTTGAATCGTCAACTTTACTGCTGGTTCGGAAAGCTGTTCCTGCCGAGAAGAGCCAGCAAGAAACTCGGCGGTTGCTCTTTTTAAAATATAAATCTTAGAACTAGTTACATTTATTTATTACTGTCTTGTACAGAGTAGAAGTGCACCTATATCCACACATCCTTATCATCTAAGTAATCTTCAACAGTATAGTAGGCTTTCTGTATCAGCCTCTTTTTAACAGTGTTTTTTAACTGCTGTAATGGCATGACCAAAATTGATTTCGGAATTTTATTATAGAATCTTATACCCAAACGCACAAACGATTTACGTACTTTTGCTAGGCGCAAAGCAGGAGTCGCGATCGTATGATCGGTACCACCCTGTATATATGGACTAATAGCCTACATAATATAGACTTTTTAAAAACACCTTAATTAAGTAATTCTTGAGGCAAAAATACTTCGCTGATTTTTTTTATGTAGTGTGCTGAGGTTTGTTAAAATTAAAATTAATGTCGTACGATCGGTACCACCCTGTATATATGGAGTAATACGCTACATAATATGGACGGTAATCGGATGGCCGTTTCGTTTCGCAGCGGAGGAGGAGTCTGAGATGGCGGAGGTGAACGTGGGCGCCGTGGCGACCGGCTCCGCGACGAACTTGTTCGGCGTGTCGGGCCGGCTCGCGTCTTGGGTGCGCGACATGTCGGTCCGCGGGCCGCGCGGCATGGACGACGCGGCCGCGCAGCCGCTCGCGCCCACGGAGTCGCGCGCCACGCCTCTTAAGGCGCGCACGCCTGGCCCGAACGGGGTGCTGCTCCGCGACTCTGTCCACTAGCGCCCCGACGCTCCCCACTCGTCCGCACCGTTATCTACCTCAGTGCCCTTAGTATGAGTTATAACATAGTACCTACTCCACGATCACGGTGGTTGACTTATATTTTAATACTTTATACTTAAATATCGTCAAGCTGTGATAGCCTAACGGTGAGACAGTGCGACTCTCTAGAGACGACATAGGTTCAAACCCCGGGCAGGCACCAATGAGTTTTTCTATTAAAACTCATGTGTCTAATTGATAATTGCAATTTATCACACGCTTTTCGGTGAAGGAAAACATCGTGAGGAAACCTGCATATCTCTAGAGAATTCTAGGGATATGTGTAACCTACCAATCCGCATTGGAGCAGCGTGGTAGGTCTTAGCTCCAATCCTTCTCTCTAATAACGGAGAGAGGAGGCTTTAGCCCAGCAGTGGGCATAGTAACATTCTGTTACTTTACTTTACTTTTAAATATCGTCTGCTTGGACGATGATGCCCGTGACTGTTGAGATTGTAAAGTAGTAGTCGGTTATCAGTACCAAATAATATTCTCTCAAGACAATTTTTAAAATTTAACTAAATCTCAAATAGTATACGGCTTATAGATGTAACCGATTAATATATTATGCAAAAAATATACAATCATAAAAATTATTTATTAATTTTGGTATAAAATGCTATTAATAATAATATATCGAAGAGATATTGTAGAATTACTAAATTTCATTCATTATAATTTTTAAAAAGCTAACCAGCTAGCTTTGTTCTAGTTCATATTAGTATTAGTATTGGCATATATGATGTCGCCTTTAACAGTCAATGATGGCATTTACCTCAATAGTTTTCCACCCAATTAGAAGAACTGCATTCGCTCTTTTAAAAAAGCCAGAAATATTATAGCTACATATCAAATTGTTCTGTGAAAATATTCGTTGTATATCTGGGTTTTGTTTCTAAAAGAACAATATGTTTTTGATGTAATTAATGATTTTACCTACACTGCCTTTATATTCTTAGGTTCAGACGAGTGCAACCTTGTAATCACTAAGATTATATCATATAAGGCTATCATAGTATAGACGTTTAAAACGGATTATACAGAATGGTGTAAGTCACCGTACGTCGCTAAGCTATTTTAATTTAATTCCAGAACTATGTCTTTTAGAGACTATTAGGAGGTGTACCTACAAATTTCATTTAGGTTACAGCATTTTGAGCTTAAACCTGACTTCAAGCATAAAACTGTCAGCTATTATAAAAAGCTATCATAAATCTATAATATCAGAATTAGTTAGCTATTATTTGGGTTTGCTATTTAATAATAGCAGAATATTATATACACATATACAAGCTGTGATAGCCCAGCGGTGAGACCGTGCGTGCCTCTTTCGAGGGGACTACGAGTTCAAACCCAGGCAGGCACCAATGAGTTTTTATAATAAAACTCATGTGTCTAATTGATAATTGCAATTTATCACACGCTTTTCGGTGAAGGAAAACATCGTGAGGAAACCTGCATATCCCTAGAGAATTCTGGAGATATGTGTAACCTACCAATCCGCATTCGAGCAGCGTGGTAGGTCTTAGCTCCAACCCTTCTCTCCAGAAACGGAGAGAGGAGGCCTATTCCCAGCAGTGGGTTTGTAACAGGCCGCTACTTTATATACATTATAAGAATTACGATACAAATTTTCACGTTACCTAACTAATTTTTTCGCTAATACGTAAAAAAAAGAACATATTACGAGTTAGATCGAAATCGTTATGAACGTCGTCGTTACGGAAATTGGCCACCATATTTGCTATAAAAAAGAATGTTGTAGATATAAATTTGTACGGAAATAGTATTTAAGTGAAAATAGATATATGTGCGAACTCGTACTGGGGGCACGGCTCGAATCCTAGGTTTAAGCGTAGCTAGTGAATCGTTCGCGTCAATTTATTTATGTGAGACGAGGCCGCACCCGTTATTTCGGCGGGTCCCAGTGAATCCTATATAGTTTACCTCAGTAATATAGTTGTATCAATGTCATATGACGCAGCCTATTATCGTTAAGTTTACCGTGTAAGCTGTAAAGTGTGTATAGTGTCTAAATAAGGTGAAGTCGTGTACAAATTAATTTAATACGTTTCTTTATATTGACGTACAAGAACTGCCGTGTTTGAGTTTGCGAACGTTCGCCGAATGTGCAGGTTCGCGTTTTATTATAAGGAGCGCTCTGTTTGAGAGCTGCTTAGTCGCCAATCGCGGCGTCTGTCGATAATACTCATGATTCGGTCGACGTGTCGTTTCTATTTAATGAGGAAATAATTTTCATAAATCGGATTTAACCACCAAAGACTTGATACAAATCAAAACGCTAAATTAAGATTTTATTATTATAATGTATTTAGGTTCTTATCTTGTACATGTAGCGATCATTTCGACGGAGACGATTCGTCGAGTGCATTAGCCGAAATTGAAATCGATGTGTTCCGTATCAATTACAATGCAATATATATTCTGCCATTGTTGTTTATATATTATATGTATGATAATTTTACAATTATGTAGTGTAAATTACTTATACTCTGTAGCCAAAGTCTAGCTAATTCGCAAGACGTTTATACATTTACTGACAAGTGAACTCGCATTATATATTTAGCTACAATTAGTTATATTGACTAATTCATTTATTATTCCAGCAAAGGAAGCCTTACCTTATTGATCCTTTCAAAAGTAATTAGATTAACGAATTGTATTCGAAAATTTAAATAAAAATTTAATGTAGTTCAAGATTTTAATAGCCGAATGCTATTTAATTATTATATGAAATATACGCTAGATGCACTGAATGTTACATTATGTAATAGTGAGTTATTTGTACAATAGTCGTATATCCAACCAAAGTTAGACTCCATTATACAACAATCCTGTACGCTGGGCTGCGCCATCGCGGGCCCCGTGGTCTTGATAACTTTATAATGTGATTTAAGGGTATTAACGAGTGCCTTCAGAAATCCAGCCTTCATTGGAATGCAGGATTGTTGATTGAAATAGGAAAATGAGTCGACAACACATGTATTGTTTACTTCTGATATTGTGATTTACACAAGTTACATCAAATTAAATGTTGTGGAAGACTTTGAAATGGTTAGGTACAATTTAAGGTTCTCTTGACTGCAAAGTTTATTTGCAACCAGTACGAGTGCTGTTTTTGTCTAAAATGTTTGTTAATGCAGGTGAATTTTTATGATGGTTTTGGTCAATATGATTTCTTTATGACATTACAAAGTAATATTATACAAATGGAATGATTAAATTAAGTGTTAATATTTTAGCAATATTTCCTTAGTATTAATATATTTATTTTCTTTAATTAAATAGTGGGACGTGTGCGTATATTTTTATGATTGTTGAGAATTTGATGTGACATGGGATACATACATATTGCATAATTCATTTCGCGCTCTTTGGAAAAGGTGGACGTTTAAGAAAACCTTGAGTTTGATTGAATTTTGGGGTCCCGTGATCATAAAATCCTACGATGGGCGCTTTCACTGTGGTAAGGCATGTAATATGCTTGATACAGTTCTATCGCAGTCATAAAATCTGCGTATATTCCATTATTTATATTTGTTCAGTAGCTTCTGTGGCCTGTGAGTATATAATAAAATATTTGTTAGATTTATTTGTTTGGGATAGCTAAATTAGGTAAGTAGTCTAAATAACGTAACCGTTACAAAAACGGGCTTGGTGGTGTGGACAATTGAAATGGGTTAGTATTTGTATGTTAGACATTAATAAATCACGTTTGATATTTGGATTTAATCCATGCAATCTGAACACTTAATTATTTATATATTATCGCATAGTACTGATTCTATTGTTTGCGTTAGTTAATTAACTGCACACATCATTTGTTGTAAATTCCAATGGGCTAAAGGCGCGTTGCATGTCTTAACCTTATCTACCAGTGATTTAAGCAATTTATATTAAAATATATTTGGAATATTGAGAAATTGCACAGTGCCTTAAGCTCGTTACAAATATTTAATATACAGGTCGCCACAAATATCGAAACGTAATTTTTTATCTGTAATCGTTAATAAGACTACTTGGCTGGAGGGTTGTAACTGTAAATGCGTTTGTAGCCGCAATTTACGAGCTAGCCGGAGCACTCCACGGCCGCTTTTCATCATACAGTAATCCCCTATAATGCGGTAGATTAGTTCCGCGTTATAGGAAATCGCAATGGATGTAGGTAGAAGCAACTGAAATCAGGGGGTTCGGGTGTATCTCAGATTTCTCGAAGTAAGATTTCGAAAAACGTTTAAAGAGGTGAGTAATGGTAGGGAGATCGAGGTCTCTATGGAGGTCAACGTTCCGCATGAACCACGAACAACCAGTGGCTGTCCGCATAAATCGGTTCTGTAGTCTTTGGAGCCTGAGCAATCTGACTTTTGAAACGTGCGCAAACGCAACGCTCGCATAGGACATTATTGGTCTTATGCAAGTTTTGTAGAGTGTCACTTTGTTGCGGAGCGACATCTTACTTTTCTTGCATAACATCGGATAAATGTCGCGTTATAAGGGATTACTGTACTCAATAGCTAAGGTATTTGGTGATGCTAATGGCAACTGAAAGCAAGTAAGCGTGCTTGCGAGGCTGTGGCGAGGTCTCGCACAACGTTACCTCGTACATCGTATATTACGAGCTTTATTAATTATTTGTAAGACTAATTATGAGATGACTATGAAATTAATCACCAATGTTTGGTTTTTATTTGCACACTATTTAAATTAGATTCGATCGATGATAATGTTTTTTTTTTAAATTTTTATTCATATTCATTGAGTATTTGAGACTGGACCCAGTTCTAGGCTCTATTGCATATTCTATGATAGTAATTTTTACAGTGTGACCTATTACAACCATATTATCTTAAATGTTAATAAAAGGAGTTCAAACAAATATTAATTTAATCATTTTTAATTAAATTCAATACTATTGCATTTTTTTCGTAAACGTTTAAGCAAAAGGTTGAATTTGAATTTACAATTTCAGAATATGGTCAAATTTTAAGTTTAAATCAGTTTATGCAGACCTGAGAGCTGACATTATCGTGTATTAATCTTACATTAAATTGATACAAGTATAATACAACTGCGGTAATCAATAAATAATTCAGCGACCAAATGAACATATTAACCATTGGTTTAATAAAAGATTAATGATGTCACTTCTCGTGTATGGATAGTTACAATCACAAATTAATTTCTAGATTGTAAGTACTACGGTGTATATTTATTTATTGTTGAAGTAGTAAGTTATTTATTGTCTGAGTGGAATACATGAGTTAATAATTATTGTACTAACTGAACTGAACCCAGTGCTAAACATATCCGAAGCGTCATCAGTATTTAGTTGATATGATTAATGCCAGAATACCTCATCATAGAGGCATTTACCTTCAATATTTGTATGTATTCGTAATAGAAAAATTGTTTCCAATCAATGTGTTCCACGTGTGATGTATATGTGTGTTATGTGTAAGTGAAACACGGTATTGTGTCGAGGTCACGTTGTGCTATATGCTCAGTTTAGATATAAATTCACCAAACGATTGAGATAGTGTATAATTTTTATATTTAATTTAATGAAAACCGAGTACCTATTAATAATAATTTTAATATTTATATTATTAAAAAGTTACAAGAATTAGCAAAAATAGTTTTGAATAACGATGTATCCTAAAAAGAACCCTTGTTTAAATATATTTTATACCAAGTTAATAAAAACAAGGTCTATAACGTTCTTAAAATAAAATTTGTTTTTTAATTGAAAAACTTTTATTCTTATTTTTTCCTTTCAATTTTAGTCGCAGCTTTCCACTGTGGACACGGTCGAACGTAAATGTAACAATTTTTAGATAGGCATTGAGAAGTTACTATTGGTGGAACTATACAGAGTAATATAAATACGTTATTAACGTATTCTCCTGAAACGTTTTTAGTCTACATAGTTTTGCTATTTATGTGTGAATTACTAATATTTGTATGACGTGTGACAGACAACTGTCATCCGGCACATTTTCAGATTATTATTTTGAACTTGTTTTATCCTTAATATCTCGTAAATCCAATATTTGTGGTTTTTCGTCTTTCTTTCCTAATGCGCAAGAGCACGGCTTTTCTCTTGCGTATTGTAATAACAAGCTATACATTTTGAAACATCCCCTTTCACCGTTACATTTTAATTTTTCCAATTGTCGAATGTAAATACCAGGCAAGTCGTGTTCCATCGCACCGAGTATTATTATTTCTTTATAAGTCCAAGACGGCCATCTTTCTATTGGAATTTCCTCATTGTCCCCCCGTGGTAAAGGATTCACTTTTTGAATGTATATACGGCACTTAAAAACTCCCATGTAAGGTGTTAATACTTGAACATGGTTTGGATAGTAAATTTTTCTATTCACTCCTTCTTGTCTGCAAAAGTACAATTTAAATACTGTATTTTTTAGATATTTATCACGATAATTTATTTTAAAAAAATCTTTTACTCATTAAGTGTTTCTATATGAAAAACATCCAGGCTCCATACGACACCCCACACGTGAGAATTTGCAGTAGGCACTAGTGTTGCAGTTGGTCCGCCCCAAAACTTTGAATATCTTATAAAATCCAATCTATAATCCTGCAATTATAGACGATTACCATTGTAACCAAATTTAGATGATTACGATACGATATATGATGATGCGATACGGTATGATGCTAAATACTTGCGTCTAGTCGCGCTATGGAGACAAACTTTGCACTTGGATTGTTTAAATGGATTCGATGTGATAACATATTACTGCCATAAGAAAAATATAAAAAAGTGTCACGCTTCTCATTTTCAGGCTTTACCGTATCTTTGACGGAAAAGAAAGTGTATGCCATTAAGTGGAGCCAAATTTACATAGTGTTTTTTAATTTGGCAGGTTTTCACGAGTCAGGTAGCCAGTTATATCAGGAATTTATAATCTTGATGTGAAATGGGGTTGCTGTAGTCGACGGAAGAAAGAAACTGAACTTAAATAATATAATAATAATAAACGTTTATTGGGAACAATACATAGTACATAAGAAAAATGAACGTTGGTCCTGCAGAAGTATTAACTGTGTTGCAGTGACTATTACCCCTCGTTCGCACGGACGTAAAAATTACGTCGCGTTAAAATTCCACAATAGGCGTTATAATAAATTTCGTGTGGTATATTCAGCTTAACGCCCTCGCCCTAAGGACTAAAATGAAACACTGCAAGATAAAAATAAGTGGCGATATAAATACGCTGTCGTGTGAACAGATACCTGGATACCTATTTGTTTCAATTATGCGTAATTTTTACGCGCTATAAAATTCATCCCGTGCGAACGAGGGGTTACTGTGTGCATGTGCGTGCGAGTGCGTGTGTGAGTATGTATGGTGGATGTGTGTGAATTTAGGTTGATTTTATAGATTTTAAAAGTTCTTCAAAATATATTTACAGATAAACTATTTTGAAGACGTCTTCTTTCCATGTCGATGTCTAATCCCAGCCTACAACTTTAAAAATACAAATTAGGGATGAGAGTTGGGAGTGGAAAATTAATATATTTGTAAAGAAACGATCGATTCGTATCGAAAACACAGATTTTTAATAATCGTTTTTTTTACCAATTTCAAAGTTGCTTTTTAAATATTAATAATAAATTAGAATAAAGACTAATTAAAGTGGACTTATACAAACAAAAATTGCTGACCTTTAAGCTGTTTGCGAAATTCGATAAAATTTGTAGTTCGGCTACATTGCGGTCATTTACCAACGCATATCTTATCCCATATAACAAGAGAAAAGTAATTAATATAATCGATTTTTAGAAAGACGATTTTTGTTTAGAAAAACAATAATAATAACAGAATCGATTATTATAAAAATCTTTTATTTTACATCCCTATTACTAATGTTTGTTAATTTGTACTTTGTACAATGGTCCTTGGTCAATGAACAATCATTTCAAACTGTGATTTCAAATTTTAGTTAGCAATCTATGATTTCAAAGACTACAGCGTATATACTACATACATACTCATTACTCATTACTCAGCTATCATTTGCATTTTGTAGCACGTAAACACTCCCTTTTGGGCGTGTCAAATTACAAGTAAAGAAATTTTAATAAAATTGTTGCTACCTATAACTTTATATCTCCAATATATTTTTTTCCATAATTGTAAATCTCACAATATTAACAGGATCCAACCACGAAAAAATTCTTTGTCTACTATACAATATAGATAAAACTGCGATATACGATTTACTTATTAAGTGGCATGTCTTTTTATGACATGAATGTGTAATAACAGGAAACTTAAGCGTATCTTTGAGTTTTATAAATAATTTTGAATTTAAAAATTTGACACAAAATTGATGCAGTTTGTGTCTGTCAATTATAAACAGTGTACAGGACTTTGGATCTAATCACATGAGTTTGCACTCAAAAAAAACTATAGCAAAGGTTAAAATAGGTTTATTTCTGATAATTATATTTTTATTTTCTTTTGAATTACTCTTGAATACACATTTTTTTATAACAGAAAACTATAAGACATTATACAACAAAATAAAATAATATTTACACCCCGAGCTTACATTTTACTAAGCAATAAAAGCTATATACTCTATTTACAAAAAATGAAAATAATACTTCTAGTATTATTTATTGTCACATATCCAGTTTTTGTATCATTTTTGGTGAAGCCTTTTGTCCATTGTGAGGTATTTTTTTTAACTCTAATATATATTCTTTTGGCAAATTACACTCAACTGCACCATTTACAATACAATCTAAGTATGTACTAGATGGTCTTCTTTCTGATGGCAAAACTTCATCAATATCTCTTAAAGGTGGATTTATTGTTTGTTGGTAGGTCCGGCATTCTACTTTTTCACCATTAGGAGTCTGCACTTCAACTGTTTTTGCAAAATACCAATTAGTATCAACACCTTCTTGTCTGAAAAGTAAGTGAATCATACAAGAAATGTCTTGTAAATAAAATAGATTAAAAAAATAGATTCCAGCTTGTCTAACTATTATACCAGCACAGTGTTGTGTTGTAGTGTTGAAAAACTAACAGTATAGGTAGTCTTGCCAAATTTTAAAAACTAGTCAATTCAATATCTTCTATATTCTCTTATCTGGATCTTTAGCTCAGCTATTTATAAAAATATGATAAAGGTATCTAGATTTACAACAAAATATATTTTGTACCATATTATTTTTTATATAATTTATTAAATGAAAATAATTAAATAAATATATAAATTTCTTAACTCTGTATCTTTAATCTTATTAATGTTAAAATACTTATTTATCATCATAATAACTGAATATAATTATTTATAGAATTGACTTTCAAATAAAATATTTTAAGAATGCAAAATTTACTAAGAAAATTACATATAAAAGAAAATTCATAATAAATAGATTTATTTATACTTGTCTAAAGCTGGCATATCATTATTGTGCAATTTCCAAATTGCGCCCCATACATGTATATTCACTTTTTCAGTTGGTATTATTGTAGCCGAAGTTCCTCTCCAATGGTCAGAATACTTCATAAAATCTAGTTGATGACCCTTCAGTGGATGTGAAAGTTAATCTTAAAATACATGAAAATATACAATAACAACAAAAGATATCTAAATATGCACTTACATCTAGTCTGCCTATGCCTATAAACTCTGCAGTAGGATTATTTATACGTATTCGTTTTTGTAACAAATTGCTGCCATAAGCAAAGTACAGAAATGTATCTTTAACTTGTTTAGCCATCACGTAAATAAATTTATCACAGATAACTGATAAGATACCGCTGCAACTCAGATCAAAAGAAAAAGGCAGATATAATTCTGCCGAACGATCAAACCGAGTAGGGGAGGGACGGGCAGTCTGGAGACATGGACCCCCCTTTTATTCTGATCTGGTCACAGATATCCTTTTTTCTCAATTTGGTAGTTTACCGACTGACGACACTGTTGATCCATAGATTATATGTCCTTTTATGTCAGTTGTGAAACAAAAACACGTTTGAAGGTAAGCACTCATAAAAGTATATATTTTGTTGTATTTGCGGATTGTAATAAAGAAAAAACTAGTGAGAGGTATGTCTATGTTTCATTATAAGTGTTTCAATATGTACTGTAGTCTTTGGTAAAGTTGATTAAAAAATTAATGAAGTAATTAATGTAAAAAATACTTTATAACCCCTCGTTCGCACGGGATGAAATTTATCGCGCGTAAAAATTACGCATAATTGAAACAAATGGGTATCCAGGTATCTGTTCACACGACAGCGTATTTAAATCGCGACTTATTTTTATCGTGCAGTGTTCCATTTTTGTCGTTAGGGCGAGGGCGTTAAGCTGAATATACCATACGAAACTTCTTATAACGCCTATTGTGGAATTTTAACGCGACGTAATTTTTACGCTCGTGCGTACGAGGGGTAACTCAAGTTTAAAAAATATTATAAAAAAATAAAAATAAAAATTCTGAAACTATTTCTAAATATATTTTCGCATTATATATAATGGCATTTCGTTAAGTTCGTTCGTCCAGTTAAAGGAAGTCGATCAGTTCAAATATTTGGGCTCCATAATATCGCATAATAGTACAATTGATACCGAAATGACTCACAGCATTAATACTGGCTGGATGAAATGGCGGCAACTCTCGAGCGTGTTGTGTGACAGCAGAATGCCGATACAAGTTAAAGGAAAGGTATACAGAACGGCAGTCCGTCCAGCTCTAATGTACAGTTCTGAATGTTGGCCCATTAAAAAGACTCATACCACACAAGTCAGCACAACAGAGCTAAGAATGTTTCGATGGGCGGGTGGTGTCACCCTCAAGGACAGTGCGAAATGAGCACATACGGGGAAGCTTTAAGATCCGCCCAATCGAAGAAAAACTCGCCGAAAGCGACTTTAGGTGGTATGGCCATGTCATGAGAAGACCTGGCCAAGACATGACTCGAAAAATTTTGAAGTTAGATACCGGTCCGAAAAGTCGAGGTAGACCCCTTCAAACTTGGATATCTGTAGTCAACAACGACCTGAAGAAAGCCCATATAAACCTTTTGGCGACCCAGAACCTAAATGACGAGGAGGGCCGACCCCAACTAAAAATGGGACAAGGCCAGGCAAAGAGAGAGATATAATGGCATTTCGTTATTATCACAAAATAAAAAGTTTATCGACACATAGCTGCCACCTAGTACAAGACTGAAACAACCATAATACTTTTATTAGGGTCCCCTTCCTGGTAGATTGCGTTGATTTATGAAAAATTCTTAGTGAGTGACACCCCTATGTCGTGGAGATTTAAAAACTGGAAAAATGTATGAGCTTTTTAAAACCGTTGGCGCGCGTATAAGGCTGACGTACCTGTCAAATTTGAAAATGACCGTTTGTTCCTGCATCTGTCATACGACGCACGTTCCTTTTAGCCATAAGTTATTTAAAATAAATAAATTACAATTATTTATAAATCATTAATTAATTATAAATGCGTCGCTAACAAAAAGGCTTATTGAACTTTATAAATTATTTTATGAAAGTGGCGACGTTAAAGACGTTAATGGCGGTTTAGTGTTGCTTGTCAATGTGTGCGTTTTTGAGTTTGTATACAGGTAGCTTAGTATTTGACTTAAATTTACTCTCAATGGTCTTTTATTTATCCAAAAAATGAAACAAACAATTAATCATTGTACTAATTTAATAACTTAGATTATATCACTTTAAAGTAGGCACTTCCACAGCATTGTGACATTACAGAGCACTGCATGAATGCAGCATTGTACTTGCAATTTTTACAAACCTAATAAATTAAGCATTGTAAATTTCCTTCATTTTTATACGAATTATATTGATCCATTTTTAAACACATATGCCCTTCCATGTTTTCCAATACAATACTGTACAGTTGCATAAATTTTAAGCAGCCTTCTTTCAACAGCTTTAAAATGTTCTTCTGTTGCCAAAGTTTGTCCTCTCAGTGCTCCTAATAATTTTATCGTTTCAGTTAAACTTCCTCCAGACGCCATTTCTAAGGTTTGCCAAGTTGAGTTTGTTAGGCTAAAAAATATTTTTACATCAATATTTTCAATAATGTGACTAAAACATATAATTGTAATATAAAAATTACAAATTAATTTGTCACATTTGATATCATACATAATTATTTTCTAATTACACATGATTTAAATTAATATCTCAGGTAAAACTATAAATTTAAGTTTCAAATGAGTTTTATACAAAAACCTTGTGTTAAGTGATATCAACAATTTATCATGCAGTTTGTGATAAAGTAAAATGCTGAAAACATGCACATGACAAGAGAATTTTTAAGATTTCTGTAGCTAATTGACACTGGACCAGCCTGGTGGATCTCTAAGATCTCTCTCCATTAAGAGCATGCTGTTGCCTAGCAGTGGGATGGTAACAAGCAACTACATTACTGTTATTTTATCAAGTACAAACTTACATACAACATTGGTATAATGGTGCCAAAATATCCAATTCGTCTATCATGGGATTTCCTAGACCTTTGCCATTATCCAGCAATACAATCTGATCTTTGTAAACTTCATACCTATGTCTGTCTCCATTTTGTATGAGAAAATCAAAAATTGCAACATCAATTAGGTTCAGCAGTCTTTTTGTACTAAGTATTCTTTTCACTTTCCTATTAAGACAGAAGATGCATACAATATCCACTATTACTAATGAAAGACGAAATAAAATTAAAATAAAATTAAAATTTGAAATAGTTTTACCTGTTCTAGGTAATAATGAAAATTTATTTCATTTTTTGCTTACTTTACTGGCAGATAAAATGATAATATTTACATAAATCTTTTATATATATATTGATATAAAATAACTTTCTCATAAGGATGGCAGATGCCTGACTAAGAAACAACTAAAACATTACTAGATTTATCAAGATTCACATGTATTATTCCCAAGGTTATATTGGGCATTTAATTACATCTATTAAGGTTAAGGTTATAATGATGTGTAACATTATTACCTTAGCCATTCTGCTAATACCAATAGTAGGATAAAAAAGAAAGGCTGACGAAAATAAAATATCGTAACATTGAGGTGAATAAATTTAATACTGATGAAAAATTGTAAGATATTCATAATATAACATTCATATGAATTGAGTTTTGTAAATTGATTAAATTTATAAACATACATCATGTTTATTACCCTAGTGCAGTAAATATTCATCTTACTAGCTCAGAGATTATTTAAATTTATTATTGAAAACAAAAAGCCTCTTTTATGTAATAGATAAAAGTATCTAGAATTTTAATTAGACAACACCAAGTTTATCATCAAGTCTCCAAACTTAAAAACTACATAATTTTATTACTATGAAAACATAATGAATGTTAAACCAACAAAAAAATCAATTAATGATATGTGCTATGTGCCAACAAGATAAATGTCTATTTTTGTTTGTAATAAAAATCAAATATTGATTATATATGTAATCTACAAAAGAGGAATCTTTCTCTTTCATAGCTATTAATGCTTTTATATAACTTATCAAATATTAATAGTGATAAAATCAACAAGGTAAAGATAATGGCATTTTGCTGTTAAAACATTTACTTAATTTAACACATGTCTTTACTTACTTACAAAAATCATTATCATCTTCCCATTCCATTTTTTTGGTATTATAGGATCTTCTCCAAGGGGATTTGTAAACCTTGAATTGTCTGTTTAAATAAAGAATTGCAGCTCCTTCAATTTCACCATTTTGGTCAGGACACACTGTTTCATTTAGTTTACAGTAAAAACATTTTCCATATATACATAGTGATCCACTTTCTAAAATTTTGTATTTTATAATATCATTTTTAGAAATTTTTGCTCAAAAAACTATAATACATTTGTGTATTTAAATATATATGAAAATGATTCTTTCAACTGTCAGAAATAAATAGTTACTTTTAAAACAAAGCATTTCAATGAATTAATGGAGAAATTACCATTTTTTATCATAGTCCTTTTCAAACCTGCTGTAGCATAAGGTATTATATCATTATAAAGATGAATATTTCGAATGACAGATGGAGGAATCCATCTCAAGTTTAATACCATGGCCAAATAATATGCAAACACCTCAGAATTGTGACGATCAAACCCAGCATATATATTTCCATTGACTACATGATTTAGATTGTAGCGTTTTGGCTTGAAATAAATCTTCTGTTTACCCTTAAAATAAGATAACATTTGAATATAGAAGTTCCAATAAATTATGGTGTTAGTTAATTACTTTTAATCACCTAAAATCAAGGAGATCTTAATATTAACACATATCATTTACATATCAGCCTATTTAAACAGATATTTACATTTATATACTTTTAGGGACCAAATGAAATAAACCTTTATTTAGAAAATAAAGGTTTATTTAATATATCAGTTTAAAAACATTTTTATACATACTTCAATTAAAAGTAAGAGTTTCAATTGTGTTCCTTTGGGTGCATTGTCAACCAAAGCTATCTGTGAGGTTTGTATGGCATGTAATATTTTACCAGGTGCTCCATTTGTGTGTGGGAACAATGACTGTTCACTATTCCACTGAAAATCGTAAAAAAAATATTTGAACAAATTTGTTGTTAACATATAAAACTATAACTATTTTACTTACAGATAATACTTAAATATCAGAAACTGTGAAAGCAAACAAAAATTTAGTAAATACTTTTAACAAATATTCTATTTTGAAGTTTAGTATTACATACTTTCTTTTTATTACATGAAATCAAACTAGTATTACTAAGTACTTACATTCTCTGTTTCACTCCACACTGCCTGTGTATTAATAGTTTGACTTGAATTAAAAGAACTTAAAAGGACATTCTGTATTGACTTGAACTTTGCATTTCTATTTTTGTACTGACTGGGCAAATAATTGAGGTAATCATAAATATCTTTGAATACACTAGACGCGAAATCTAATTTTATACTTGGGACACCAAACTTAGTAGGCTTTTTTCCGACAGTATTGAGAGTGTAGAAAAAATAAATATTAAGTGCTACCAGAACAAGAAGGAATAATGAAAATCCGAATGCATAATTCATCGACATAGTGTACTACACGATCGTCTGTACAAAACGACGTCTATCACATGCATAATCACATGATTAACTTGCTTTCATTCATTTTGAAATTAACTATGAAAAAATAATGTTATATCTAAAAGTGAATATTTGTAACAACCCATATCTTAGATTATAAGATATTACTAAAAAATTACTGACGTATAACTTTTCGAGATAATCGTGGCTCTTATTTTATTTTTTAAACTTAAATATTGCTTCTTCACTTTCGGCTTTTTTTAGTCAAGTTGAAGTCACTATGGTAGTCACCTAGTTTATTTGTTTTAATAATTTTATGTTCAGCTTCACCAAAATCACCTTATAAAATTATATATAATTTATATACATTAAATCTATGTATAAAATTATATTTACATTCTGACAGTTAAATCATTTATATATGTAAATGAGGTTTCAGAATACAGAGTACTCCATAGTTACAGAAAACAGATAACTAGCTGATAACAGATAAAATATATGATATCTATGGTATGTAAAAAATACTTACCTAGGTATCTAAACATCATAATTTAGGTGCCAGTAAGCACCATCTACAGTTTGGTGTTTTATTGATAATTATAATACTAATTAAATTTACTATTGGTTGCTACAGAAACTAGAAGTATTGGATAAAGTATGCGAATATTTTTTCGGTCTTTTTTTCATTTCTTTTTGCGTTGTGAAAATTCGAGAAAATTATTATTTATTAATACAAAAACTTTAATAGCAAAGCTAGTCACTATTTAAAATGAAAAATATCGTTAACATATTTCTAGAGTACGTCCGTCATGGTACAAGGTGCAAATGTGCGGTGAGCCGGCAACATGACATGTGGCAAGCAGCACAGGGTGTTTGCCTCCGATGCTAACGCGATTATGTCCAATCAGCAGCGTCGCCGCCCTAATTGGGCGCCCCCGATGCGAGGGCGGGCTTTTTTAACAGCTTGCGCAAACATTCACTCCCTGCCAGAGCCTGATGCGAACAAAGCATGCTCCTCACGTGAATTTGGATTTCGTAAACAAGGTGGATACGAAACGAAGATAATTAAATTAGTCCTCTTTTGGTATGTCTGCCCATCTTATAGCAAGTCAGTTTCATTGTTAGTAAATATAGGATCTTACTAACAAGATGGATGTCAATTTCATGAAAGTTTATCGTCATCCATCACTGTTACAAATCCAAAAACAATTTTTCTCTTATTGCGAATCACCGAATGCATGTAGGGTTCCCACCCGTATAGCAATAAGAATGTGAAGTTAAAAAAATCCGTTTTATAATTCTGGCGCCAAATTATGATAAATGTTGGTATACATTAAAGTGCAGTGTCAATGTTAAAAAGATATTGCTCAATTGCTGTTTGATATTTTTCTAGCTCTAAAAAATATTTTTCGCACGCTACCAAAATGAAGTGAAAAGGATTTTACTATTTTATATTATAATAGTCCCGATAAATGGTTTACTATACCTAAAAATAATACAAACACAAAATATGCTTTAGTCAACCCTGCCCGTTACCGCTTTTCACAATGATAATGAAAACGCTAAGTCATGTATATCGTTTTGGCAATTGTCTAAAAGTTTGTTCTACATAATCTTTACTATTTTATATCGATCTCTGTGTAGATTAGATTCTATGATTATAGATTAATTCTATGATCTATATTGTATTATTTTATTACTTTAAGTGAAGCTAAATAATCTCTTATGATCCATAAGTGATATCTAAAATGTAATATTTAAATAACTAAACTTACAAGGCACTACATGAGCGATATCGACGTTTACCGCATTGAAACTTAAACTTATCCTTAGTGCCATATCTGAGCCAGACTTAATTTAACTCTATATAATTATAATAACCTTAAACAATTTATCGAGACGTTAAATGTGAAAAACGCCTGCACATTGTACAAATATGTAACTTGCAGAACTGATATTTACATCCAGGATTGTTGTTTCACAGTAGCGTTGGTTTCCACGGAACCGAATTCTTAATACCGCAAGAAGGCCAGGGATGCTGATGATGGTAAAAACTATATTTATGGTATAATCAAACATTATTGCAACGAACGTATACCAAAGGAATCGTGAGTGTATGACATGCACGTTTTTTGTACTCAGAAATTTCTTTGTAGCACGCGTATTGATTTCGTTTGTATATTATTGTTGTTTTATTATTATACTTATGCTATTCGGAGTTTGGTACAGTAAATTCTTTACATGATTGGTTCTAATTCAATAAACATATTCAATTAAATTTTAAGTAGGAGGCAAAAGTAAAGGAGATGATTTCACGAATCGTAGTCTACTAGTACGTTGTATCCTAGTTGAAAATATTCGCTTGGTTTACAGTAAAACGATGAAGTTTTTTCTAATGGTATAATTATTTTCAATAGTAAACAGCTATAAACAGAGCGTTAATTTTGTTTAATTTAATTATATATTATAATGATTCTTATATTAAAACTATATTTTACTTTTCTCATATTTACAATGCTTTAACCTTAGGATAAAATAATTAATACGAAAAGAAGCTTAAAGTACAAGTAGCAATTAGACAGTATTTAAATTATATTAATGAGATCATCGTCTTCCTTTTCGAATACTCACTATCACAGTTAATTCATTTACAATTTTTCCGTATTAATTTTACTTCTTGGTCGAATTTTTAGTTTAAACGTAGGTCCGATTATTTCGCGTCACTTTATTATTCTGTTAAGTTCTTATACGTATGTTTCAATTGGCACGTGGCCAAGTCACAATTTTATTGAGTTTAGTTTGATCAGAAATAACGTAGTTCTATGTTTCAACTGATATACTTACATAATATATAACAGATGAGTATTTATGACGAAAGGATATTTTTGGGAATACATCGTCTTCAAGTCAAGGGTGGGCTATGTGTCAGCGGGTGTAGAGACGGGAGAGGAAGCTGTAGCGGGTGGTGGAGTGAGACCGCGCGCGGCCGCCAGGGCTGCCGCATGTCTTCGCGCCTTCAGCCGTAGATCCGCTATAGAGGATGACCGACATCGTGCAGCCAGCGCCGCTAGACCCGCGTAGGGAGGACATAATGCTGCAGCAGCAGCTGCAGCTGCCGTAGCATACTGCGGAATAGCATAAAGATATTTCATAATCCTAAAATTATTCTCATTAGGTATATAAAATTATTCTTCTTTGGTTCGTGATCGCAGTGCTGACCATGTGCTGATCATATACCTGATGAGCTGCAGCTGATAATAAGGCGGAATCGAAGGGTGCAAACGCAGTTGGTGGCGGGTGTGGTGCGAGTGGTAGCGGCGGTGGCGCAGCACGCGGCGTAGTGTTTGCCAGACGTGGCACTGAAACGTATGGTGCTACGCGACAAGGCTCCAGCGGTGTACCTCCGCCTCCTACCAAAAGACCTAACAACAAAATCCTTGATTAAACTTTTGCCGATTAAACTTTACTAACAAAAATTGATAGTATCAATTTATTATCGTTCCTATCCTATTATCGTTCAACTTTTTTTTATAGAATTCTAAATTTAATAAATTTTAATAAAGACTATAGCCTCGATTTTTATACTTTACTTCTAATTTTAAATATAAAATTAAGAAATTAATCAAAAAGAGTTTAAATAGGATTTTTAAAATACAATTAATTTAATTGTGTTAATAAAAAAATAGGCATTATTAACAATTTAATCTGTTGAAGCTCAAATAACGTAAATCGAGTGACAACTGCATTGATCCGCCTCGATTGGCAGAGACAAACGAGAGCCGCCATTGCGCGGCAAATCCGCAAAGATCCGTTCCCGAACTCCACTTAATTAAATTGATATTTAAGTAAAGCATAATTTGCTCGTAAATTAAGTGAGATTCGTTATTTATAGCTCACTCCGGGAAAACTGCGCAATTAATAAATTAACGTGGATCCATCCGACTTAGGTGTTCAGCGGGTGTTTTCTAAAAGGTTTATTAATTTAATTTTGGTCACCTCAAAATTCAATCACTTGCCAGGCAAATCCTTGTAATAAATAAGCTCTTACCATTCTTTCTGCTCCTTTCTACTCTTTTTGTGTAACTTAGATATATATTTTTTTATACTTGTATATATTCTAGCATATATTCCATTTTAAATTGAGAATTAGATACTCTAATGGTTCCTCTTTATAATCGGCGATTCAAAACGACTAAGCGGAATCACGATCGTGTAAAGGGCAAACTCGGATTTATTCGCCAATCATCGTCTATGATCGCCTACGATCGCCTATCACCTATAATTGTCGGTTTTCGGACACGCATCAAAGAGAATCGCTAGATTATACGTATAATAGTATGTATCGTAAGATATTAAAGACGATCGCGTGGACACTTCCACGATGATCGTGCCGATTATAGACGATCATAGTATCAACGATCATCACCGGTAGCGAAGAGCAGACATAATATTAAACACTTTACGGCGATGCGTTATTACTCGTTCCCACATAAGTGTTGATTATAATAGTCCGACGGGCTCATCGATACGGAGGGCGAGCCACCCTCAGTATTCAAGTGAAACATTTATTTGTCGCACTAATTGAATCCAAGTTAACTTGTTTAATTAAAGTTATGTAAAGTTTATAGATGTGATTATATTTGGATTATCATAATTTTTAAGGTTTTTATATATATACTACTATCTGACCTGGTAATATGTTACGTCCTTTTTTGTAGTAGATAAATAATTTCATATCAGCATCAAATGCGATCAGAGAGATCATGTATCTTAATGGCAAAATTGTTAAAGAACTCTACCAAACAATCACCAGAACTTTTAAACAATTTTAACCTTAACGTAAATAAAAAAATACCATTTCCTGTAAAGGCTTTTTCTTTTATTAACAAAAGCAGGAACGACGTGTGCCGGCAAAGAAAATATTAGCGTGACCAATACAAAAATTATTTCGTCTGCTTCCAGTTGCTCAGAAAATTAATTCATTTTGTACGTTATCTACCTTTATTATAGTTTCTACCTAATAATTATACTTAATTATTACGCAAAATATTATTAGTTTTTAAATTAAAAAATAAGTGAAAAGCTGAAGTTACATTATGCCGTTGGACATTGGTAGCGAGAGAAACAATAAAGATTATTCACTATGATTATGCTATAGACATCGTATATCAAACGGGCATAATCTGTTTATGCGACAATCTTATATGCGACTCTAGTGACAGTGTTATGTAGAGTCGGCAATAATGCAAAATCACATATGTGTAGCGGGTCGGACCGACCGTTGGTGTAAATCAGACACCCGGTCGCCCGTCGACATTATCAAAATGGATGCTCCCCACGCGTATGAGTTATTTCCATATTTGACACCGAATTACTTTCGAGAAGTGCCGACATAAATCCGAGCGGGTGCTCGTCCGACGGCCTTCTCCGACGCTGCGACTCGCCCTTCGCCTAGCGGCCGTGCATTTATTTGATTAACTCGTGAGTTATTTAATTTAATCGGATTATAAGGTAAGCTGGCGCAGGGCATCCTCGTTCTCGCTTATTTTAAAGCGTTCGGAACATCTTTACAGCGGTTTCTGCGTAATAAAACATAGCAACCCTCGCCGGTGCGCGAATAACTTTACAATTTCATGAACAGGGGAACAATTAAGCTTCGATGTTTTTTTCGTTTTGAATTTTACGGCGGCTCTTATTGTTTTTATAACGGGTGCCGCTCGTCCGAGATTTATTTCTTCGTTAAAAATGAATTCTTAATTTTATGAAGATTCGGTGCCGACGGTGTATGATTTGTTAGGTTTGGTCCCTAAAAATATTGCCTTTTATTTTCTTTTTATGCCTTTTTACAAAGAAAGGCTACTAGTAAATTTACGCTACTCGAAGATAAGGCACATAATTTGTTGCTAAGTTGCAATTAAAGTATATAATAGTTCATAGTGTCATAGGATGTAATGTGTGAGTTCGACATATAACACTTTATCATTGCTAATATGACTAATCGTTTCCGAACTATAAGTACATAATAAGACATCGAGAAATTCTACTCAGTCAATTTCCAGGACTAATAACTAACTAACCCGCCGACCCATTACCATAAACACGTAATGCACACTAGGTAGGTATTCCTTTTTTGCTGATCTCTTTCGCTTACCCTTTCTTTTTGTTCTGAATTCGTTTTTGAAGTAGCTTTTTACTTTACACACTTTAAGAAGATATCACTCAGCAGTATATATGGTGTATTTATGTATATGTATATGGTGTCTTATATTACGGGTTGTTAAGCAACAATTTTACACAAATATAACATGAAAAACATTGTACAATTTTAGATAGCAGGTATAATACACTGCTTAAAACAAAATAAATCTTTTGTACACCACTTTAAAGCTATATTATAGTATTTCTCGCCCCAGTTACGTGTAGCGCTTTGTAAAAGTAAATCGTCGAATATCCATTCACGTATTGATGAAAATTGATAACCTAACCTAGAACGCAAAACCACAATCAATTGCGTGAATATGAATCAATAATATCATTTGTAATCTCAACGCTTCCTAAAGGGGCAAACATAACAAATAACCGTTTCATTTCACTTTACATGATTGTTCTCGTGTTAGGCGGCAGGGCGCGGGGCAAGGGGGCACATAAGTTAATAAGACATTTAGCTGGGGACGGCGGGATTGCGTCCGAATGGCTCCCGCGGGGAATCATTTTATTTGATTCCAGAGAGCAGCTTTTTTCCGCTTTACGCTCTGTTTAGCGGTTTCTTTGGCATTCTTGCAATCACGCGAAAGTGGGATCCCAGAGAATGCCGGCTGTCTGTCACCTTTGGTTTGTTGACGAGCTCTGATTAGCGGGGACAGCACTTACCGCAAATTGTCATTTTTAATGTCAGTGCTATGAATATAAATATAAATATAAATATGTATATGGGACACTTACACACACGGTCATCCGTCCCCAAAGTAAATAACTTAATACTTGTGTAGCCTTCAGCTCTGCGGGTCGCGAGTTCGATTCCCGCCGAGGGCCAACATTTTTTATAAACAAATTGTTACTTCTTCGAGCCTGGGTGTTCATTTGTATTTAAGTATGTATTTAAACTTATATATGTAGTATATCTACCAGTTGTCCGTCACCCATAACACAAGTATTAAGTTACTTACTTTGGGGACGGACGACCGTGTGTGTAAATTTCCCATATATTTATTTATTTATTTATGGGTGACGGGCAAGTGGTAAATATACTACATATACATATAATTTTAAATACACACTTAAATACAACTACACACCCAGGCTCGAAGAACTGACAAATTGTTTATAGAAAATGTTGGCTCTTGGCGAAAATCGAACCCGCGACCTGCAGAGCTGAAGGTAGGGTCACTACCCAATGCGCCAATGGGCCTGTCAATTTCAGTCAGTTTTTAAAATATAAACACGATCTATAGAGATCAATGACCGTACCCTATTACGACACACGAAACGAAAAATATCCTTGACCCAAAAACTAAATAGTCTGGTGCGAGGGGGATAAAACAAAAATGTTATTGTTTTCTCCTGTTTATTGAACAAGCGCGTTGATTCAATTATTACTAACAAATTCAAATCTCAATTAAATTATTATATATTCTTAAAAAACTGCCCGCTGCGTAAACGGGTCAGTCAAAATGAATTGGTGTTGGTCAAAGATGTTTATAACGGACATTTATGTTACTCAACGTAACATTCATGTACAATTGGAATTGTATTTCAGATGTTTTAAGCGTTTAATGTCCTATAGAATACTAAATGTAAAAAAAATAACCAGTTAGACATATTATTTTGTGATATGTTCAAATTGCGGACAAACGACCCTAGATTTCCAACGGGTGATTCCAAATTTGTTATACTTAGCCTTTTGCCTTGTAACCCTCGCTTATCCAATTAGATAAGCGTAAGTACTTAACTAACTGGTTCACAGCGACACCATCCTAGATTTTGCAAATACTTCTTATGAGTATTGTACCCGAAATAGGAAAAAATATTGAAGCTAAGTGCAGCTTGTACAGCGTTAAAGTCCGTCTGTTTGTCTATCCGTGTATCTGTAACGTTTTCAAGGCTGATCTGCTTATGCAATATAAATGAATTGAAGTTAATACGAGCTAACATAGAGGACAAAAAAAATCCCTCAGGAAACAAAACTACATAATTGAGGGTATTTTAACATTCTTGTTTACATAATATATAGAATTAGGTGTTACTTTGCGGAGATCCATAATACCAAAGTAATAACAAAATTATTTTGCTATAATCCGCGATAAAGTTAATAGAAAATATATATAGTGCTAAATGTATAGTGGACTATCCGTTTGTTCATACCCGATACATGCAGGATTCGTAAAAACACAGCACAAACCGCTACCACCGCCACCACCAAAATCGCTTTTGTCGTGGAGTCTATCTCGTATGATGCTTCGGTTGCGGGGCGAAACGGTTGTTGAGTTTGTCCTAGTGAACGTGTGTAGTGCTTGTGTATTGTGGTGGCGGTGGTGGAGGTTTGTACATGTATTTTTACGAATCCTTCTTGTATCGGATATGAAAAACGGATAGTCCACTATACTATACATTTAGCATTATATATATTTTCTATTTACTTTATCGCGAATTATAGCTAAATAATTTTATTATTACTTTTGACTCGAGTTTTCGGGTAAAGGTTGTTTCATATAAAATAGCTTAACCACATATCAGATGAAAACAGTCTTATACCCATATAACTGATTCCAAATGTGAAGAATGGTTGAAATAACCTTTATGATCGTCATATTACCCACAAGCGCTCGTGTTCGAGCAATCGGATCACTCAATCGCTAAGTGCGCCGGTCCATTTCCTAAATTTATCGCTTTCCGTATATCGCTTGCACGTTTTTTACCGATTCGCGCGATTCCCGCCGGCCCGTGTTAATTATTCATCCGTGTGAGTTATGGTCGAATTAAAAAACTGTTAGAGTCGGACCGGCGCGCCAGCGGGAACTGTAATCAAGTTAGACGGAATGATGGAGAATATATAATGCGATAACCAAGCTTGCGATCTATGATTCTACGTTCAGACACTAATGATTCTGATATTATGTGTTCAGTATTCTAATTCGGCTGTAAATAAAAATCGAATTTACCTATATTCCTTATTTAAATATTTCTTTGGTATTATTCAATCGTCTAAGCTGTGATAGCCCAGCGGTGAGACCGTGCGACTCTTTCGAGGGGAACATGAGTTCAAACCCGGGCAGGCACCAACGAGTTTTTCTATTAAAACTCATGTGTCTAATTGATAATTGCAATTAATCACACGCTTTTCGGTGAAGGAAAACATCGTGAGGAAACCTGCATATATCTAGAGAATTCTGGAGATATGTGTAACCTACCAATCCGCATTGGAGCAGCGTGGTAGGTCTTAGCTCCACCCCTTCTCTCCAGAAACGGAGAGAGGAGGCCTATTCCCAGCAGTGGGATTGTAAAAAGCTGGTACTAGTATTCAATCGCCAATGCTACAAAAGATGCTAGAACCTTTCCGATATACTTTTTGATATACTATTTAATTAATAAAAGAGGACCACGATGACAATTGTTAGATAAAAATATTCCAGGAATTCTCCAGAGATATAAAGGTTTCCTCACAGTTTTTTCCTCCACCGCAAAAGCGTTTTACAAATTTTAAATGTCAATATGTTGTTGTGTACATAATAATTTTAAAAAACTCATTAGGCGCCTATTACGCCAACCAAGTTGTATTTCTAATCGAAAAACTGGAATGAGTAAACTCCTTTACGATATTACTTATTTTTTAATATAGAAAAACTAAATCATTCGAAGGTAAAGCTTTGCCGGTAGCGTAATAATAATCTACTGCCGATAAGGACTCCGGCTAGATTAGATTAAAGATAGTAATTCAGAAAATATACATTTCATCTCATACCAGAAATCGAACCCGGGTCGTACAACAGTGACGCGGCATATCAATACCACGCCACCGAATATGTAAATCAATATAATTACGTCTTTTAAAAACAACTTCACGGTTGGTATGTACAGGCAAACAAAAACATGGTGATATCATACGATAAATTAAAAAGTTAAACAGTACATAAGGTTAATGTAAATTTCCAACCGAATAAATGTTATTGTGCAGTCACCGTTCTCGATGCCAACTCGGGGTAGTAGTTTGCCAGAATCATTTGCAATTTCTACTTTTCGACTACATTAAGCGGTGAATTTATTTAGCATAATACGTGATTCGAACATTTGTTTCCATTAAAACTATCATTACCAGCGTTCACTGCGTTTCAGTATTATCATTGTTATTTTTTATATTTCATTGTTGCTTTGTTTTCCTTTGCGTGAATAAAATAGAATATGTAGATGGAATATTTTATTTTGCTGTTTATATTTTAACTGGTATCACGGCAATTTGTTCGTAAAGTAGCAATAAGAGCTAGAGTGTATTTGCTAAATTCAATACAATAATGAAATTAAAATTTCATTCCTTTCGCTGATAAACTGCCAAGGTTTTTAAATAAAGGATATAAGGAGAAATAGAAGTCAAATTATAAACGGAATTTATGTATTTTTACTGTAGACCCAGTAACGTTGATAGGTAGCGATCAGTAGATATTTTTTATGGAATATTGACGCATTATGCCCTTTGGTGGTATATATCAATGTTATGGAATTAAAAAATATATACATAATGTTATTTAAGTATCAGCAATGAGTAATCAAAAGTAATAGATAGCATGCTATTATTTCTTACCTTTATGCATTTGACTTTCGTGTTTTCGACATTTTGCTCGGCGATTTTGAAACCACACCTATAACAAACCACAAATTACTTTAAGAGTTTAAAAAACTAGTTCTACTTACATTGAAAACCCAAAAAAGTTACTTTTTCTACCGGTAAGTGAAGAATAAGCACTATAAGGACCTCGGAGAGATAGAACCTCCTCAGAACAGGGAAGTGTCAAGTAATAATTTCGGCACATACACAGCAAGCTGACTTTTCACAACTGCCAGTCACTCAACAATATGTCGGTCTCATAGGTCTCTTAGTTTTAGCTTTTCCATTACAATAGTTTAAAAACACTATTGTAAAAGAGGCTAATAGAGAAAGTTTACTATAGTAAACTTTCATTTCATAAACAGTATACTGTTGAGGATTAGACCCTATTAGACCCTGTACAAAACAGTAATGACTAAATATTACTAGTAATAGTTAATAAGTAACAGTCGAGTTTTTTGCTGGCTCTTCGCGGTAGAAGCAGCTTTCCGTACCAGCAGTAGAGTTGACGATTCAAAAGCACTTCTTTAAAAATTTACTTGAATAAAGAATATTTTGAATTTGAATTTTTATTTTATTTAAAAATTTTGAATTTTACGATTATTTTATTAATACAACTATGTTATTTACAACTATATATACTATGTTGATATGAATTATATACGAAATATCTACTATTTCCATGTAATCAGATGTTATGACAAACATACGATTCTAGACATAAATATTTATTTGCTTGCGAAACGCAATAAATTACTAGGAGGATTTGTAGTTACATGTCAGGACTAGGAACCAGACAGATAAACAGACGTACAGCCAAATAGGCAAATACGGTTAACCGCATTAGTGAAGAGGGCACGTGCTGCACTGATTGCAGCCGGGGCGTCGTGCGAGGGCACACTGTCCTTCGCTTATAGAACACTAGTTATGCTCGCGTGTGACACTAAATTTTCCAGTGTAAATCCCGATCCCTCGGGAATTCTTGAATAAAAAGTAACCTATATCCTAAATCCTAAAAAGTAACCTATGCCCTACATCCTCCTCAATCTTTCGATAGACTGCTTTCGGGGATTTTGTTCGTAATATGTACAGACTAGTGGTTCTCTACCCGATACTTCATGCGCGCCAACTTAGCATTTAATTACCCTTAATGGTGAAATGTGCATTTTCCTTGTTCCCGAACTGAAAACGGGAATAGTTATATCATATATAGTATATCTCTCTGTGTTATATAAGATTTAAGTGTGTCAATTCTCCCGCCCTTAACCCACTCTAAGTGGGTCGGCACAAGATGTTTTAAAACATGTTGTTAAATGTTTTGGTTAGTTATTATTAGGTCCTTACATATGAAATTGGCGTTTTCTATGGGAGGAACATAAAGTCGTTTTTTTTAAATGAAATATATTTAATTAATCAAAGTATGTACCATTGCTATGTATGCACTTTTGCCATCTCATAGGTAGTTCATTGATCCCCTTACTAAAAAAACCATTCGGGCGAGAATCAATAAAATCTTTGAAGGCAGTTTGGACTGCCCCATCGGAGTTGAAATTTTTTTCCTTGCAAGTAGTTATCCAAATTGCGAAAAAAATGGTAATCTGTTGGAGCAAGGTCCGGAGAGTACGGTGGATGTCTAAGACATTCTAATTGAAGCTCCTCTGATTTGGTAGCCGTCTGTTGTGCAGTGTGTGGTCTAGCGTTGTCCTGAAGCAGCAGTGGCCTAGAGCGATTGACCAGCCTCGGTTGTTTAGCAGCTAGCTTTTCCATCATGGTTTGCAGTCGCTGACAATAGATATCTCCCGTAATCGTCTGGCCAGATTTAAGAAAGCTGTAGTGAACGACACCGGCACTAGTCCACCAAACACTTACAAGCAACTTTTTTTTAATCAATTTTCGCTTAGTGCAGGATTTGGCTGGTTCGCCAGGGTTCAGCCATTGCGATGAGCGCTTCCGATTATCGTAGATTATCCACTTTTCATCACAGGTAATGATTCGATTTAAAATTCCTTCATTATTGTGCCGGTTGAGTAACGCAGCAGTCGACGCGCGTTTGTCGGTTTGCTTCACTCAATTCATGAGGTACCCACCTTTCAAGCTTTTTCACCTTCCCAATTTGCTTCAAGTGGATTAGAATAGGGGTGTAAGGGGGAGGCTCGTCCCAATCAGTCTCCTCAATTGTCAACCTCACCTGCACGCGGTGCACCCTGCATATCAACCGACGAGGCTCTGACGACCGATAAATGGCGGTATAACCATTTCATTTTTTTGCTGACCTAAATACCAGACCGACAGTGGGCAGCAGCACTGTCGGTGCAAAACGGTCAGCACTGCGATCACCAACCCGCATGCCAAGCGTGGTGATTACCGGCAAAACCTTCATGGCATCACAAATTAAACCACAGCCCCTAGTTCCCGGCAGCTCCGCTATTCCCAGCTCTGGCAGCGGTTTGGGTAACGGCGGGGCAGGGGGTGTCAAGAATCTCCGGAAGAGATTCCGCTGCCAACCCCGACGACTGGACCTGGCAACGTACAACGCACGCACTTTGAGGGAAGACGAAAAGATACTCGAGCTGGAAAAAACAGTAAGCAAGTTGCGGTGGGATGTCATAGGATTATCCGAAGTCCGAAGAGAGGGGGAGGACACGATGATTCTAAAATCCGGCAACTTGTTTTACTACCGGGAGGGCGACCAACAGTCCCAGGGTGGTATCGGGTTTCTCGTCCACAAGTCCCTTGTCAACAACATTGTTCAAGTCGAGAGTGTGTCGAGCAGGGTCGCGTTCCTTATACTCAGAATTACCAAACGGTATTCGCTGAAGGTCATACAGGTTTACGCACCGACATCGGCACATCCAGACGAAGAGGTAGAGGCCATGTATGAGGATTTATCTAGAGCCATGCATGCCTCCAAAACCTTCTACACTGTTGTGATGGGGGATTTCAACGCAAAGCTGGGCAAGCGAAGCGGTACAGAGGTGAGAGTAGGGCAATTTGGATACGGGCAACGGAACCACAGGGGCCAGATGCTGGCCGATTTCTTGGAGAGAGAGGACCTCTACATGATGAATTCTTTCTTCAAGAAACGGCCGCATCGAAAATGGACATGGATAAGTCCCGACGGTTCCACGAGAAACGAGATTGACTTCATTATGTCGACCAGGCGTCATATATTCAATGATGTCTCTGTGATCAATACTGTGAAAACCGGTAGCGATCACCGTCTGGTTAGAGGCACATTGAATATATGCGTACAGCTGGAAAGATCCGGCCTGGTGAAGTCTACGCTCCGACCAACTCGAGCTCATATCCAAAACCCCGAGAAGTTCCATCTCGAGCTGATGAATCGTTTTGATTGCCTAGCTGACTGCGCTTCTGTGGATGACGTAAACAACAGGCTGGTGGAAACTGTCCATACGGTGGGGTCCAAATTTTATAAGACACACCGTAAGAGAACTAGTAAATTCTCGACCCAGACTCTCAAGCTCATGGATGAGAGGAACGAAATGAGGCTACAGTCTTCTGTAGACGCGGCACGCTACCGTCTGATCAATAGACAGATTTCTAAGGCGCAGAAATGCGACCTGCGACGCTTCAACACCGAACACATTCGAGATACTATTGAGCGTAACAGGGGCTCAAAAGTGTTCGCAAGAGATCTGTCTATTGGGCAGAGGCAGTTAACGCGATTGAAGACCGATACTGGTAGTATCATTTCATCTCGTCCTGAGATTTTGAGAGAGGTTGAGAGGTTCTATGGGCAGTTATACACCTCAATACAACAGCCTGTTGTCAATTTGGCAAAAGACCCAAGAGCCAAGTTGACCCGACACTATACCGAAGATATCCCGGACGTCAGCTTATACGAGATTAGTATGGCTCTCAAACAACTTAAGGACAACAAGGCTCCAGGTGATGACGGAATCACTACCGAACTCCTGAAGGCGGGTGGTAAACCGGTACTTAAAGTCCTTCAGCGATTGTTCAATTCCGTCATTCACGAAGGCTCGATGCCGGAAGCATGGTACAGGGGCGTGGTGGCTCTCTTCTTCAAGAAAGGTGATAACACCTTATTGAAGAATTATAGACCCATCACGCTGCTGAATCATGTTTATAAGCTGTTCTCGAGAGTCATAACGAATCGTCTCGCTCGTAGGTTTGACGACTTCCAGCCTCCCGAACAAGCCGGTTTCCGAAAAGGGTATAGTACCATAGACCACATATTCACGCTGCGGCAAGTTATACAGAAAACCGAGGAGTATAACCAGCCACTTTGCTTGGCGTTTGTGGACTATGAGAAGGCCTTTGATTCGGTGGAAACATGGGCTGTGTTAAGGTCGCTCCAGAGATGCCGAATCGACTATCGGTACGTCCAAGTGTTGAAGTGTTTGTATGAAAACGCCACAATGTCTGTCCGTATCCAAGACAAAACTACGAGACCAATCCAAATGCGGCGAGGTGTGCGACAGGGAGATGTTATCTCCCCGAAGCTGTTTACCGCTGCATTGGAAGACGTCTTTAAGCTTTTGGATTGGAACGGATACGGCATCAACATCAACGGCGAGTACATCACTCACCTTAGATTTGCCGACGACATAGTCGTTATGGCAGGTTGTCTGGAGGACCTTAACACAATGCTCGACGACCTCAGCAGAGTATCTCAGCAGGTGGGCCTTAAAATGAACATGAGTAAGACAAAAATCATGTCCAACTCACATGTTCCGCTCCACCCGATCATCGTTGAGAACTCTGCACTCGAAATTGTAGACGAGTACATATACCTGGGACATACGGTCCAGCTGGGTAGGTCCAATTTCGAGAAAGAGGTTAGTCGCCGAATCCAACTCGGATGGGCAGCGTTCGGGAAGCTACGCGAGATCTTTTCGTCCAAAATACCTCAGTGTCTGAAGACCAGGGTCTTCGAACAGTGCGTGTTGCCAGTGATGACCTACGGATCCGAAACGTGGTCGCTCACTATGGGCCTTATAAGAAAGCTCAGAGTCACTCAGCGGGCGATGGAGCGAGCTATGCTCGGAGTGTCTCTACGAGATCAAATCAGAAATGAGGAGATCCGTAGAAGAACTAAAGTCACCGACATAGCTCAGCGTGTCGCGAAGCTGAAGTGGCGCTGGGCGGGGCACATAGTGCGGAGGACCGATGGGCGCTGGGGTCTTAAGGTGCTGGAATGGCGACCCCGCACCGGAAAGCGCAGCGTCGGTAGACCCCCTACGAGGTGGACAGACGACCTCAAAAAGGTCGCAGGGAGCCACTGGATCCGGGCGGCGCAGGATCGTGTGGTGTGGCGATCCCATGAAGAGGCCTATGTCCAGCAGTGGACGTCCATCGGCTGACGAAGAAGAAGAAGAAGAAGAAGAAGAAGGATTAGAATAGTTTTATCACTAACACCGGAGCCTGCAGCTAACTCGGACGTGGTTTGCGATGGATCCGCTTCCACAATAGCCTTCAATTCTTCATTATCAACTTTGGTCTCCGGCCGTCCACGAGGCTCGTTCTGCAGGTCGAAATTTCCAGAACGAAAACGTTGGAACCAAAAACGCACTGTGTTTTCTTTTGCGACACCGTCACCATACACATCATTAATCCTTCGAGCCGTTTCTGCAGCACTGGTGCCACGGTGGAACTCATACTCATAAATAACGCGATATTTCATGTTTTCCATTTTGTAAACAGAGTGACACAAAGAAAAAAACAAAAGAAGAAAAAACAAATGAATTAGGGGGTTTGAAACACAAATGCATGAGTAAATAGCTGTACGAATTTGAATTTGGAATTCCTAACCATAAAGGTAATATTTGAGATCAAAGTGGCCAGTACGACAAAACGCCAATTTCATATGTAAGGACCTAATATAAGACCGGTCGCTTGCCTGACTGCAACTTACCTTAGTCGCCTTTTATCGAATCTCGGTAAAAAATGAGGGTGGTCTATTCTACTAAGCCGAATACCACACGGCGGATAAGATTTAAGTTTACCAAATTTCATTGATATGGGTCCAGTGGATTAGCCGTGAAAGCGTAACAGATAGACAGACAGTCTTTCGCGTTTATAATATGTATAGGTATGGATAAGGAGATTTCCCTTAGGTATATACTTTTCCCTATATTTACATGTAATGACGAAACTTTTACTGAAAAAATATAGATTATCACTTATCATACGATAGAGAGATACGATAACTTCATAGATCAAGTAAACTTGACAATCAAGAACCTTCAGACGTATATATAACCTTTATGAAAACAAACTCACACATCTATATGGCGATAGCTAACTAGGGGCGAATTCATTAGCTCTGATTACATTAGATAATTCCGACTAAATAGCAGGCAAACATGTAAATATACCTCTTCATTTTATGCTAAACATTTCTGTTAGTATACAACATAATCGAATTAGGCTTATAGCCCGTGACCCAGAAAACGAACGCGGTTGTGTTGAACGAAATGCAAATAGTTGAGACGGTTTTTAAAAACGGTAATATAAGGTTTCGAGAACACAACTAGATTTGCGTATTTTATTTTCATGTTGAAGTTTAATGCTAGGGATGTAATAGGATCGGAAAAATCAATAACTGTCTATTGTAATTAAATCGATTTGTAGATAATTCGATTGAAAGTAATATTAAAGTTATTATTACTTTTATTACTTTTGTATTATGGATCTCCGTAAAGTAACGCCTAATTCTATAAATTATAATTCGATCGATTAAAAAATAAATCTTTGAATGCACGTTAAGCATATTACACAATTGAAGATTGAAGATTTGAAAATACTTTCATCTTCAAACAAGACCGCGGTTAAATAATGTATATTTAAAATATATGGAAGATTGATTGCCCTGTGTCCTACTGGTTCTTCTGGGTTATATCGGTTATATATGGTCCCAAAGCTTCATTAAATCTAATTGATCATTGACGATTCAAAAAGGTTTGTAAAAAGCTGTACTTGAATAAAGATCTTGATTTGATTCGATTAAAAGCTGATCGCTATAGTATATAGAGGATGATAAGATTGGAAAGAATTCCCTACTATAATGCTCTTAAAGTTCTGTGTTTTTTTATTAAATCTACAGAATTACAAAATAATGTGACCCATATTTTTTTTCATAGGAAGTAAAGTTGAAATCAGATACTTTTATTTAAGAGTTAATTCAATATGGAATAGGTGTAATGAGGCTGTCCAAGTAGCTGTTAGTTCTAAACACCTTTCCTTGACACTAGTGAAGATGTAGTGTGTAGGGTCAAAGCTTTTATCTATTTATTTCTTTTTCCCCCACGAACGGACATCACTTAACGCAGATCGGTCACTAATCGCAATATATCGTCGCTAAACCGACATTTGTTAGATTAAATCTAATCGTGTACGACCTATTTAGAGAATTGTACAGGCTTATTCGTTCTAAGTCGAGTTAATTAATAGAAACAAATGGTTCAATGAACCACAAATAAATAGTTTTACTCGAAAGCATAGTGTCACATTAAGAAATAATATCAATCTACGTATAGAATCGCAACATCTATCACTTATATTAATTCATACTCACATTATAAGACCTATCTTATAATATAATTTAAATGATCTCGCCATTGTCACTTGAAGAATGTTTGTCTCTGACAACAATCCTGCAGTAAGAAGTAACGGCATATTTCCTCTCCGCTTTTTTTTGCAGAGAGGAATTAGAGCTACGACCTACCACACTGCTCCAATGCGGATTGGTAGGTTACACTTATCCCTAGAATTCTCTAGACATAAGCAGGTTTCCTCACGATGTTTTCCTTCAACGAAAAGCGTGTGATAAATTGCAATTATCAATTAGACAAATAAGTTTTAATTGAAAAACTGATTGGTGCCTGCCCGAGGTTTGAACCCATGATCGTCTCTAGGGAGTTCCACGGTGTTACGGCTATCACAGCTTCAATCCTGTAGGTGAAAGTTACAGGACCTTAAGTGATTTTTTGACATTGTTGTATTTTCAATGATTCTTATTCAGCATACCCGTATTAATCACATGGTAAAAAACATTTAGCCCTACAGCCACTGATTTTGAGGACGTCAAAATATAAATAACATTAAGTCCCTGAGCGTGAAAAGGAAACTCTTCTGAGTAATATATAAAATTTGTCCTTTAGCTTTCATCTAAAGAATTGTTCCCTAATGCAAATATTATATAGTCTTTTTTATAATTTACCTGTACTCTTGCTTCACTGAGGCCGAGCCGTTGGCTGAGTTCCTCGCGCATGAAGGCATCTGGGTAGTGAGTTTCATCAAACAACCTCTCCAGCTCTCCGAGTTGTTCCAGGGTGAAGTTTGTCCGGGAACGCCTCTGCTTGCCGCTGTTATTATTGTTCACACCACCATTGGACTTGTCCGTGACATCTAAAGACCATATATAATTTTTTTAAAAGCTTATTAAGGGTATCCCTTTTCCCTACGATACAGATGTAAAATGATGCTGAATATCATTCGGATCACGTCCGTCTTAACCCATATGGCAGTGTGTGCAAAGCACTTGGCGCCGTTCGCTGAATGGTGCGGCACCGATGATGGTCAAATCTTGTACTAGTCATCGAAGACAACGACGATGCGCCCCAAAGTTGTGGTAATTTTATTTTTATGATTTTCATATTTTTCAACCGCTGTATTTTTTTGCTTGTGTTGTTTTAAACATAAAAATGTGAAAAAATATATTATTAAAACCATTTGGTTTAGGGGGGAGGGAATTTGGCAGTGCCAGAGCATCTGGGCGCCTGTTCTGCTTGAAACGAGCCTGTGTGTATACACTAACAATGTTCTTACGATTCAAAAACTAGGCACACTAATTTAATAAAATAATATAATATAATTTTATAACACGTGAAACATGTTCCCATATACCCCACGTTATATGGGGGAAAACATGCGATATACGAGGAACTGACGCGTTGTAAGAGAACTGCATCATAGGGTATTATTAAGTACAGTAATCCCTCATGATTACTGTACTTAATGGTTGGGATATTTGGTGATGCTAGCAATAGGAATTAAAAGGAACTAAGCGTGCTTGTGTGGCTATGGCGAGTTTTCATACAACGTTGCCTCGCACATCGTATTTTACGAACATTATTAATTACTACTAACATGAATAATTGTATAATTGTTCTCAAAGAAATAGGTTAACTTACATACATGGCGAGTACGGCTAGTGTATCCATAATTCATCATTCTCCTGCCCTTATCCCACTCTAAGTGCCCGGCCGCCTGCCTGACGTCAACTTACCTTAATCGCCTTTTACGACACCTCGGTAAGATATGAGGGTGATCTATCCTATGCAGCCGGATACCACACGGCTCATACCTTAGTCGCCTCTTACGACACCTTGATAAGAAAGGAGGGTGGTCTTTTCTATTCTGCCGGATACCACACGACGTAGTGTACCCATAATTATATTGTAAAAAAAAATATATTCTCCACGGTTTACAAATATACTCTCAAGTATGCTCTTAAGCAATTACCCCTTAAATGGTATTATATTTGTTTTTTTTATCAGTACACAATAACATAACTGGTTAAAGGTTTTACACTGTACAATCAATTTCATTGTTATTTGTAATATAGGCTCCTCTTCATAATCGGCGATTACAAACGATTAAGCCCGAACAGGATCGTTTAGAGGGCATACTCAACTGCACTCGTCAATGATCCTAAAAATTGTCAGTTTTTCGGACACGCATCAAAGGGAATCGCCGCATGTTACATATGATCGTATATAAAAAAAGTAAAGTAACGACCTGTTTCTATTCCACTGCTGGCCTCCTCTGTCCGTTTGTTTTTGGAGAGAAGGGTTGGAACTAAGACCTACCACGCTGCTCCAATGCGGAATGGTAGGGTATATGTAGATATCCCCAGAATTCTCCAGAGTTATACAGATTTCCTCACGATGTTTTCCTTTACCAAAAAGCGCGTGATAAATTGCAATCATCAATCTCATTGATACACACACAAAGTTTTATACACATAAGTTTTAACCGGCAGGCACTCATTGGGTACCTGCCGGTTAAACCCATGATCGTCTCTAGAGAGTCACACAGTCTTACCGCTATCACAGCTATATATTGCATAATAATACAGATGATGATGGATGATGTGGACACTTGTAATATGATCGTGCCCATTATAGACAATCACATGCCATTAGAGAAGTCCAGGCAAAAGAGTTAAGCTTGTTTCGGTGCGCCTCTTAAATGTGAACGGCGGACCACGATCACGGCAGTGAAAAACGAACGGGCGCTACATTTAACAGTGTCGTTTGAGGCAATTTAGCAAATTGGGAAGCTCTCCTTTTTATACGGCAATTATGTAAATGGAGGGATTATCCAAACGTAGGCGGCGCTGCGGGCCACACCCTCTTCCCTGTCGTCCCGAGGGCATTTTAACTCCTTCGGCATCTAAGACTTGCGAATGGTGATTAATTGTCGTGCGATATACAAAATACCCTCGTTAAATACTTCGTGATTTATTAGATTAAAAGCACTTTCTTCTAACGGCTCTTAACGTTATCATGGAAAGTAATATAAATGATGACATCTTCGATTAGATATATTTATCGTTACTGGCTTCTGTTCGCTTTGTTTGCGCGAACTTCTGTACTGAGAGTAACAGTGTTATAGATAGAGATTATTTTGGCTAATATGAATATCCTAACCTTCATCCGAATCCGTCGAACCACTTCTAAGTGGATATAAAAAATATCGAAATATAAACTTTCACATCTATTACAATAAATCAAAAAATAATTCAAAATCGAAACTGCTGAAATTATAAGTGCGATAGATAGTTAATTTTTCTCATTCAAAAGGGTAATAAGAATTGTTAGAGGATCTCTATAAGTTATCTCACTACTATTTCGGACAGTGGTCTCTACCGAGAAGAGCCAATTATAAACGGCGGTTGCTCCTATTAATTTTTTTTCTTGTAACAAAGTAACATTTCTATCATTATCATTCGTCATTGCTTCTTTCCGTAATCTTTTCTTACATAGAGCGATTTTACAAAACTTTTCAACCTTCAATATCTGCTCATAGACCCAATAATAGAATTCCATAAGACATAATACTATGGAAGTTAGCAAAATATTTAAATAATTAACGAAAAATCAATTATGCAAATAAGATGGACAGGATTGCAGAAACAATCAGTTACACAAATAAAATTTTAAAGCAATATTGATATGTACTTGTAATATTATAACTGTTACTGTAGTACAAATGGGGTCATGTTATAATATACTAGCAAAGCCCCGCGGTTTCACCCGCGTCCATACAGATCTCGTGGTAGTGTAAAGTCTACGAAATCGGTCTATAGATTTATTTTGTAGATTATTTAATTATAAAAAATGGGTATCATTAGTATTCTTGGAATAAGACTTAACTCACCAAGTGCAGGCCCTGCTATAACGGTAGGTTATATAGGTTTGTTATGGTATTATTTGATTTCGATTTACATTCTTAAATTCGTAAAATCTTTTGATTGGGATGTCGGATTTTAATAATTTAAAAAGTATTTTACAGGTATTGAAACAGTTATTCATAAAATATCATTTAATGGGATAAGGATTAATACAGAGATATGAATCAAATGGTTTAATTATTGTCGGCACTTTTACCAACTTTTACAATGTAAAAAAGTAGTTATATTGGCATAACTATAATAGTTAGACATATGGTATCGCGGACTTTTTTGTGGATATTGATACGTTCTATAATACTGTAGAACATTTTTTTGTTCTATCATCAATAGTTTCCGCAGCGCACGCGATGATAGATGTTTACGACTAAATTTTTACCAAGTTATTACAATTTTATTAGGGATCCCTATTTTTTTTTAAATGACATATAGCCTATGTTGCTCAGTGAAAAAGCAGCTTTCCAATGGTGAAAGAATTTTTGAAATCGGTCCAGTAGTTTTTGCGTGAAAACGTAACAAACATACATACAAACAAACATACAAATCTTTCCTCTTTATAATATTAGTATAGATGTAACTGAAAAACTGCACTTATTTTGAACTCCAAAAGTGTCACAACAATTTTTATAAAAATATAAAAACAAATAGTATAGAGGAGGAATAGATAGGATCGAGTCAAGTTAAAAAAGATTTTATAATATATTAGGTCCCCCTTTGTTACCGTTGAGGAGTTCCCTCATCTAGAGCCAACCCTGGCAGCGGCATCAGGTCATGATTATCATAAAGCCAAATAGAAACTGCAATGGGTACATATTTTTCGTACACTACACTAGTTTACTATTTGGCAATAAACTGTCTTAGACGATTAACGTATAAAGTCATCATAATTCTTATCAGTTGATGCATCATAGAGAAGCAACGATCATCTCTCTGCCGCCGGGCCAAGTTGGCGACTATTGGCAATAATAGTAAAATTATAAAATAGAAAGTTAATAGTTGTATTTGGGCTTCATGGTACTAAGAATAATAAAAATATTCTTAAGAATGTATTTTTCTGTAATAAATCATTAAAAATATGATTTAAAAATTCGTAATTACGTATCCCTGGCTATCGCTATTAATGGCTCGACAGGGCAGTGTCTCAGGGCCCCCAAGTTCAGGGGGCCTCCTAGACTCCGACTTAGAATCTATACATTGAACTAGTCAAATTTCCCCTTACTTTATATAAACAACCACTTTACGGTATATAAACAAATCAGATTCCAAAAACGCGACTTTAATAGTGGCAACTTGTTTGAAAAATACATGGAAATTCTCAATAACTTCGGAACTTTTGTGTTTGAAACTTTTGGGAAGCACACATTAAAAAAAATATATCTATCGTCGAATTAAAGAGTCATCTCCTTTTTTTTAAAGTCGGTCAATAAGTTACAATATGTATTGGGTTCATAATTGTATTATTGTATTATAGGAAGTCGACTATATTACAAAGAAACTAGAGCATAAAGAATCAGCATTAAGACAAATCTGAAATTAGTCCAATTCTAAAAAACGACGAAGACAGAACAAATGATTTAATGCAGTTTAGTTGGGGCCCTAGTATACTTTTTGCCCCAGGGCCCTTGGTTACATAGATACGCCACTGATACATAGCATTAATAAAATAGAAACTGAACATTGCTAAATGCATTGAGTCCAGAGTAAAAAGAGCTGATCCAGATAAAAACACTTGTCATTTAAATATGACATTTAACGCCGCAACATTTACCGATTTCTCTAGATTTGGACAAAATCAATTTGGACAAAATCATAACTCGTATCATAAAGTGCTTCATCGCTGTTTTTTCAGCGCCATGAATTCCCTTTATAATTAACGTGACTCAAATGCGCATTAAGCACTTTCCTTCTTCATTTTCCAATACTTTATGTTTGCTTCTTCAGTTTCAAACACTCTTCCATCTTCCCCGTTTTATATATTATGGCCACGTATCTTACTGACACTAATAGTGCTCCTTACCTGGTAACCTATTTCTACAAAAAGTGAAGCTCATAATAAAGCAACATTGGTGTTAAAATTGAAACTCGCTAGACAGCCCACGCAGCATATATTTCAATACAGTATGTATTGAAATTTTCAACGAAAGAGATTGTTTTAATCTTTAATGTTTGTTTTTTTTGTGTAATTCAGTCAAGATTTATTAAAATCAAGAAAATATATATGTGTTTGTTTTTTTTATATCACATTATTATAATGAATGATTTAAAGTTTATCCTTTGAGGTAAAACTTAAAGTGTTAAATTAAAATTAAAAATATCATTTACTCAAATAAGCTTTTATACAAGCTTTGCTCATAGTCAACTCTACTGTTAGTTCGGAATTTGTTTCTTCCGAGAAGAAGCCGGAGGAAATACGGCGGTTGTGGAATGGAATGGTTGACCCTTTTCTGCCCAACTTATTATTATTATTATATTCTTTTATTATTGTTTATACAAATTATTATTGTTTTTCTAAACTCTAAGATAATGATGGAGAAGATTCAAAGTTTTCAAATGCTTACACATGCAATTCACAGTATGATTAATTGAGGAGAGAAGTAAGAATTTTTTTTAAAGTAGTTTCAAAATATAGCATGAGTATCCCTTCTCATGACGTAGGTAGGTTAAGTTCTGTTACAATCCTGTTCAACATGGGCATATATTGCTGACTTTTTGTTTCCCAATTGGGGTCAATATAAAGTGTCGATCAGCAATATAGGCTTATAAAATCAATACATTTTCAAAATTCGTTCAGTTCTGTGATCTAGTCGACTTGTTGCCCAGCTACGGACCCGGTTCCTGCCTGCCGGCTGGCTTCAGCATTAGACTAGTGATCAAATACTCCGGCTCCAACCAGTTATAAGTGTTTCACGAAGTAGTAGTATCCAAGCACCAGCAGTGATTAGATTAATTAAAGTAATATTTCTATAATTACGAAATTAAACGTTAAAAAGTTCAGTTTCTGTTTTTTATTATATATAAACCAAACTGGACGGTCTAACAGTTCGTAATGTACCATCAAGTACCTTGCACAAAAATTACTAAAACATGTACAATAGTCAAAAATCTAGTAGTATGTATCTTCTTTTCATATCGCAAGTAAGTAAAAATAAATAAGTTCAACCTTACACAAAACACAAAGTTATGAACTTTAGTAATATCATCAATATAATATTTTAATGAAATGAATGAATTTCACCCATGATAAATAGCGTCAACGACGTAGACGTTAGAGCACTATATATATGTAATAAGATACCACTTTAAGTGATATACTCACCGTGTTTATGATCATCATCATCGTCTTCTCTTTTGTAGTTATGAATGGGTACAGGAGAAACGAGCCAATTCCTTGGCCTCTTTGCCGGTGGGGCCTTATCTTCTAACGCGGTGATATCCACTTCCTCGTCAACTTCATCAGGTTCCCCGGGCTCCGGTGGCGGTGCCGGTGCATCGCCACCTTCGAGCGACTTGCTGACGAAGTCCGCCAGCCGCTCCATCACCATTACTGCTTCAGACACGCGGCCGCGCGCGCGGCCATCGCCCGCCACGCTCTACGGAACTCACTGCAGTGGAGGCGGTCTAAACGCCTACACCACCACATAAACAACTACCCTGTACTAAACAAAACCCTACTAGGTCCATACATAGTTTATTTTCAAACGGTAGTGGAATGAAGGCTTCATATAAACTCCGCCCAAGTTTCGCGCACGCGCCCGCCCTAGCATGCAGTCCGCACGGGACACTGAAGTCAAGTTGCCGACGGCGAATAATACACGCCTACATAATCGTTATACTGGAAATGATTTTTTTATGTAGTCCTGTCTTGTGTTATAATGTAAACAGTTTGTGTGAAGTTATTTACGAATGACTCCTTATATTTCTATATGAATTTATTTTATAATACATAGTCATATTGTGCAGATTAAAGAAAAAACTATAGATGCATATCTGATATTACATATAAATCTTTACATTTATAAATAAAGTATAAATTAGTCATGTGGTTTTATAAAGTAAATAATAGTAGGTTGGTACAGGGGCTACAATTTAAATATTCCTTAGTAGCAGTGCAACAGAACCTCTGAGACAAAATATCAGATCTATGCAATAGGAGGCGAAATTAAATGATAGAAGCAGTGACACCAAATCCAAGACGAAACTTATCATTGGGATGATTCAAAAGCGCTGATATCGCACAAGCAAGCTTAGCGTTTTTGCCTCCCAAAGCTCTTTGAAGTGTGGCTCCCACTAGGCCGTCCGAGTCCACGGAGCCACGTACTGTCCACGCGTCCGTGTGCCACTCGTATGCCATCGTTGCAACTGCCCGTCGGATCGCAAATCCCACCTTTAAGATGAGGTAATATTTCAGCGTTATTATCATTCTACACCTGTCATTACCTTTAACTCTTTAGTGATGATGTATTCTAGAGTGGAAACATGCTAAACTTTCAAGAAAGCGGCAGTTACTATAATAATTTCTGTTTATAAGTTATAATAATTACTAAGACAAAACCCAATCGAATAAGTTATAATAGGTCTGAGAGTGTTCTTTAAATATCGCTCATAGACTGCAATAGTGACACGACTCAAAAAATTATGTATTGAGATAAATGTGCTTATAGTTTTCATTGCTAAGGAAAATGCATAAAAAATGTTTCAGTTTGCTTAAACGAACGGCCTAATATCACGTTATGTGTTCTGCTCGTATTGCCGCTGAAAACAAAGTGTATTTTAACATTTAGGTACACCTATTCCTACATCAAAACGTGTTAGTTGTGCCACTATTTATATTTCACGATCCACGTTACATTTCAAATACACTACACTACACTACAGTATTATCGTGACAAAAGTGTGGGGCAGTTTATGCCATCTTTTTCGTAGATAATTCGAGCAACAGCTGTTGTTTACCAGTATAGCTGTTGTTTAACTCTAGTTTTCGCAGTTATGTCCACGTAACATACCACTTAATACACGATATGAAAACGTATTGTTTATCTGCAATAATAACCATTTTACCTCGAGCATAGCAGCAACGGTGAGAAAAGGCTTGATGGCTCGCGCGTAACATAAATCCAGACCTCTGTTACCAAAGGTTGCACTGACGGAGTGGTGTTCACTGACCCAGCGAGCAGCACCAGAGGCGGAGCTCAACTCTGCGGCCTGACATCGAGCCACTATCTCTGCACCAAGCGATATCTGGTCTGTTATGGCCTAGGCAAATACAATAAATAGTTAAAAAAACATGTTCAACTTAAATTCTTCAATTCATTATTAAAATTAAAGAGGGGATATTTCAAAACTTAAGCAAGAATTTGAAGGAGAACCCTTTGCGGTCACATTTGGATTTCTTTATCTCCAATTGAAAAGAGCACCTTAAATTGTTTCGTGAATAAGGTTCTCAGGCATTGAGATTTGTTTGGTGAAAACTTATGCATGAATGCTTACAATGTAGGATTCGTATGGTTCCTTACTGTGATGGCTGAGTGAAGACATATGACCGCAAAGGGTTAAAAGTATTATAATATCGATTCCCACCTGTAAATAATGTACAGCAATAAATTCTCGGTTCACTCCAATGATTGACGCAGTAAAAGTATTAAAGTATGCGTCTAAAATACTTTCAAAACTATAGAACTCGCCATCAGCTATTTGGGTGACCACCGTTGCCCTAGTTCTCTGCGTAGGACCCACGCGGATCTCACAACTCATTTGGCCACCTGGCGCCGCTTCCATTACGAAGTAAGGCAACGCTATAGGTTTACCTTTGTCGACATATGATAATAATACTTTGTAACCACCTGGCGTGACTGAGCTAAATGACATGGAATGCCCAAGTACCCAGTTATTGTTCGCACTTTGTTTAAAGGACACACAAGCGCCTTCGAAACATTGGGGCAATCGATATCTTGCAGCATTATGTATGTGTCTAAGCAATCCTGGATTTGTTGCTCCAAAGGGAAGCGCACCATCTTTATCTCCTTCGCAAATACGACCTGTGCGAGATCCTGTGACACCTGCACCGGTTATGCCTCTGTCACTCGCTGTCTTAGTTCCTTCTGAGACTTTGCATCCACACTTCTGAGGCGCATCTCCTCCGCCAGCTTTATCTGGGGATTGCGGACATGAGACTGGAGTATCTTTTCTTGGACTATTTTTCCCTGAACAATTGGATTTGGCATGGATAATTTCCATTTTGGTTAACTTTAGTAAATCATATAAAGATGGCATATAAAACTTGGTTGTATTATTGTTATCCATTATTATTCTATTTTTTTATGTATAAAGATAGCAAATCTTTGTAAAATCGATTGTCAATCAAAGACAAATTGATTTAATATATTTTCATAATTAGAATGAAACTAAACTAGAATGAGACTAAACTTTGCGTTGTACTTTTTGTAATTTGGAAATAAATGTCGCTTTTTAGATAGTCATTCATTCACTATTAATTACTTTACAAAAAAATATAATCAATCGAAAATATTATAAATTCATATAAAAAGGAAAATAATTTCGTATTTCATGGTTCAGTAAACGATTTCCTCTGTGACATTGTCGTAGAAAGAACCTATACACTTAGCTATCTACTTAGAATAAGATATTAGCTTATAGCTTTTTCCTTTTGATTATATTCTTCGTCAATCGAAAGAGAAACTTCCGATTTTTTTTTAACTTTGAACTCTATATACACGCGTAACCCCCGCAAGAGATGAATTTTATCGCGCGTAAAAATTACGCCGTATTGAAACAAATGGGTATCCAGGTATCTGTTCACACGACAGCGTATTTATATCGCGACGTATTTTTATTGTGCAGTGTTCCATTTTAGTCGTTAGAACGAGGGCGTTAAGCTGAATATACCAAAGAATGTTCTTATAACGCCTATTGTGGAATTTTAACGCGACGTAATTTTTACGTCCGTGCGAACGAGGGGTAAAGGTAAATATCAAAATGTTGTGCATAGTCGTTACACAATATATTGAAGACTAAATGAAAGCACCTAATTGTTTGCTACCTAATAGTTGTTTTATATTAATGCTGTGTATTTTTTGCACAAAAAGTATTATTGATATATTACGAAGTGAATGTAATATATCATTTATATTCGAATTTACCTCATAGCTATTTTCCGTAGGACATCATATAAGCTATAGAGAGGGAACAAGATGAGCAAGTTTTGCTGTTTCAACATTACTGAATTGTTTTTCCTCTGAACGACATACACCGCTGAATTAAAATCTGTTTAAAAGTATAGAGCAAAATATTAATTGGGTAAGGACAGAATTCTCAAATTGGGCACTACGAAATGATATCCAGATGGCTACCATAACATAACACAGAATAGATTTTTTTATCATGACTTTTACATTACATTGTGTCGCATCTTATTTTTCCTTTTACATACTTAAAATTTTACCGAGAGCTAGACAGAATTGTTCACATTTTTCGATCTTAATATATATAAGTAAAGTACTTTAAATCATTATTATCATAATCATATGACCGTGATAAAAATATACTGACTAGACATATACCTACTATTAGAAATGTCTATTGGGCTCATAACTATTTATCAGGATTGTCAGAATGAATGAATCTAACTGTTGACACTTGTCATGTTCTATTGTCACCATAGGTTGTCACTTGTCACTTTATTCTGCTTGTCTGTGGTTATTTACGTCATTGGCCCATTGGGGTTTTTCTTATTTTGTTTCCTTGTTTTTGTTCAGAGTTCTTATCAAACAAAAAACTATTGCTTAAAATGACCAGCAAGCTTAGTGCTAAGTTTTTTGAAATATTCCGAAACCTTAAATCGGATGCTGTACCACGGCCACCTCGGCAAAGTGAAGTATTTCACGAAGATGCCTCACAGGCAGAAGCGCATAGTGGAAACGTCGATTCAGACGGCCGAGAAGAAATATTTATCGAAACAGATGATATGAAGCAGAATAAGAAAAAGCCGAAGTATAAGAAATCGTATTCCATGCCCAATAGGGATAGTACCGAGGTACCTGATGATGATGATCGCAGAAGCAGTAATGCAAGTAGCAATGTCAACACCCAGGGTGAGATTATTATTTTAATCAATCTTCTGTTATTCTAATACACTGGCTCGTTGGCGCAGTTGCCAGTGACCCTGATTTCAGCTTCAAAGGCCGCGGGTTCGATTTCCGCCGAGGATTCATACTTTCTTATAAAAATTTGTAGGTTCTTCGATGTTGGGTGTTTTTATGTATTTAAAATTATATTTTATATAACAGTTCTGCTGTGTGGTATCCGACTGAGTCGAATAGACCACCCTCATTTCCAACCGAGGTGTCGTAAAAGGCGACTAAGGTAAGTTGACCTACCATGTAGTATCCAGTTGAGTAGAATAGACCAGCCTCTTTTAAACCGAGGGGTCGTAAAATAGTACTAAGGTAAGTTGACGTCAAGCAGGCGGCCGGACGTAAAATACGTAGCCAAATCATGTGACAACATGTTTTAACATGTAACATGACCTCGCTCAGAGTGGGATAAGGGCAGGACGATGATGATGATTTTTATATAACAGTTGTGTGACATCTAATTGAAACATTTTTAATAGAAAATAAAATTTATATGTGTTAAGTGCTAGTTTTTGTTTAAGCATAATATGTAATTTTATTTCTAATCATATAAATTTAATACAAACAGCTACTGGAAATGTCATCAACATTGTGAATTCAAACAATGTCAGATGTGGAAATGAACTCATTTATTACATGGGTCCTGTGTATGGTCATAGCCAGCAAAAAACACCTACAACACCATGTGATGAAGAGGAATCTGTGGAAAAATCTAATATAATTATCCAGTTATTTGAAGCAAATAATAAGGTAATAATTGTTATTTATTATGTAAGTCAAAAGCATAACACTTCACAACTAATATTTACTTAAGCTTCCTTACCTTCTTTCCTAACCTTCTTTCGGCTGCCTATTATTATATTTATAGTTTTAATTGTTATATATTATTAATTTTTATACTGAATTGTGTCATGTGGCTACTGTAATATGAGTAAGCTGTAATGTGTTACTGATGACTCATAAATAAATTTAACAAACAAAAACATTATTGTTTTTTTTGTTTTGATAGATGAAGTAGCTTGAAAGAATTCAAGAATGCCCCTTATTAATTTAATCACTGTTGATTAAGTATTGAGTAGTTACTACATATATATACATGTTACATGTCTGTATGTAAAGAATTTCAATGTTATATCTTTTCAGCCAGAACATGACTACATAGATTACATATCCAAACATTTAGGCAAAAACTGGTACAGTTTATTTAAGAGATTGGGCTATAAGCAAGGTGAAATAGAAACTGCTGAAATTGACAAAGCAAAGTATGGAGTGGCTGAGGTTAGAACATACTTTTTTTTAGTTTTAATCTGTAGTGGCATTCTTGTTCCCAAGTATAAAACTACTCCTTTTTAATGATATAGTTTTATAACTACTAATCCAATTTGATAGATTATTATAAAATTTTACTGAATTTGTAATAAAACCGAGGCTATTTTTATTCAGTAATGTATCATTCATTCTCCTGCCCTTATCCCACTCTAAGAGGGGTCGGCACAACATGTTACAAACATGTTGTCACATGATTTGGCTACGTATTTTACGACCGGCCGCCTGCCTGACGTCAACCTACCTTAGTCGCCTTTTACATCACCTCGGTAAGAAATGAGGGTGGTCTATTCTATGCAGCCGGATACCACACGGCGTTCAGTAATGTATTATATATAATTTTTTTATATTTAAACCTATTAAAATTATGCATTTTATAAACTGAGTAATTTTTAAGTGGTAATCAATTTAATTACTCACAGCTAAATGCTGAGAAATATTGATTAACACATTTGAAACTTGTACACTTATATACAGGTTCACATATAGGATGCAATAAATACTTCATTATTTATTTATTTTACTTTCAGGCCCGTTATAAACTGTTATTAGATTGGATACGTAATGATGTTGATGGTACATTGGGTAAGTTAGCTAACATATTATGGGAAGATGGCGAAAGACAGATGGTGAAAGAATTGGCAGCTATGTACAATAAAGCCAAAGGGAAATGAAGGATGTGAAAGAGGAAGAAAATGTTCAAACAACTCTTTAATACCAAATATTAATAAGTCCTAAGTAGCCTTTATCTCTGAAAATAGTCAAACTAAATTAAATGTTCAAAAAAATTTAAAAGCAATATTTAGTTCAAAGAGGCAATTTTATCAATTTAGTGGGACCATCAATTAATTATAACATAGTTTTGTATAAATTCTTTAGTTCATTTGTAGTAACTTGTGAACCTATTTAGATGTTATATATTTTTTGTATATCCTTCCTATATGTTAAATATAGTGATGTAGTAGAGTCTACTTGTCGGTGAGAGCAATGATATAGGTAGAAAGAGGTGACTGAAAAACAATGTGTTAATGCAAAAATTTTCAAAACAAACAAATGTTTCCATATGTATGATTGTATATATATGTATGATTGGATAATTATTAAGTTAAGTATGACTGGTATTAGCACAAATATTTAGTATAAAAAAGGCTTTGCGATATTGTTGTGCAGTCTATCTCCTGACGATGCTTCGGTAATGGGGCGAAAGGATTACTGAGATTGTAGTGGTGAATGTGTGCAGTGCTTGTGTATTGTGGTGTTATTGGTGGCGGGTAGTACATGAGTTTTTACAGAATCTGCATGTATCAGGTATGAGAATGGATAGTACACTCTACATTTAGCATTACATACATTTCCTTTTATCATGGATTATAGCAAAATAATATTTTCATTACTTTTTATATTATGGACCTTCCCAAAGTAATGCATAATTCTATAAGTTATAAAATAATTAGTGTGCTATAGATAGTAGGTGCCCCTATAATAACTTTTAAATGAACATTTAAAAAAGTTTACTAGAGGCGTTAGAAAGCTCTGTTGTAAGCTTATAAGTTACAGTACTTTTAAGTTATGACCATGAGGCTGTTAAGTTATTTATCCCTCTTGTGATGCATATTGGTCATTCTAATTTCGGAAATATTCATTCTATATTCTAGTTTCATAAAAGATTACAAAAAAGTTTAAAGTATGCTAATAGCTTTAAATATTTTCAAGGTATAGGAGATTTTATTACTAAATAATTATAAGTAAAATTTGGTTTAAAAAAGAAATTTAGTCTATACTATATATTAAAGGTATTTTTTATAAAAATCTATTTTCATAAACAATGTTTTCCACTATTTTAAGTGCCTATTTCGTATTTCTATAGAAATGCGTAAGATAATTTTAAGTGTTCAGAATATTTACATATTTTTTAAATAAAATTTTTACCATTAAAATTAATAATAAGCTCATTAAATGTATACTAAATATAAAAAAATAGGGTATATGCATTATTTTTATTCGTCAACAGACGACCTGTTTTCGAAAATCCCATAGAAAAAAAAATCTATTATGCCTGAATTTTCAGGCTAATTTTAATGTTTCTTTTGTGCAAGACCTTATTTGGACTAAAGTGCAAGGATTATGTATAAGTAATATTTTGGTTACCCTATAGTAAAAACATAATATCTAGTTTTCTAAAGTAATCGTGGATTAAGACGGAAATATTTTTTAAAAGTTTTCTCTCGAATTAAGAATTTTACCGGACTAAATATTGTTATTTAGGTACAACATAACCGTACGAAAATGTTATATATCAGTATTAAAGTTACTGAACTCATAATGGGGTTTAATTGAGTTAGATACATTGTAATCGTTATTTCAATGCCATATAGTGACATCACACTACGAATTATTTAAAAAAACAAGCGTTTTCTTGCTCTTCTATTGGTTTCCTTAACACGCGTTAAGCTACGCATCATTGCAATTTGCCACAAATATTTTTTGAATTAGGTCACTTTAATTCTAAGTGTGCGATATATCAGTTAAACGGTTGGGGAGCAAAAGCTGTTATATATATGTCAGTTCCGTGCCGCTATTACGTCACACTATTGTCTATATGGATATTAATTTTTATACTGTCCCATATAAAAGTTTTATTCTTTTCTGACGCTAGTAGGTTCAGATTTATAGTTTATCTCCTCACAACTGCCGCGATTCTCCTAAAACAACGTTAGGATTAACTGTATAATGATTATATACGGTAAAATTATCGCAAGTCCACATATACATATAAATTTCTTACATATAAGTTAAGTCCAGATCTCAGTAGAATGCATATACCCTATAAAAAGTTGTAACTTTAAAAATATTTTATTGTAACGAAGTAATAAGTAAGGTTCATTATTATTAGTGTTGGTATATGGAATTGTGATATGAGAAATTCTATAAAGAAGTACAGTGTCATGAAATGTTATTTACGATGTGATAAACTATTTGTTTTGGTATCTTATCTAGTCGTGCATACCCAAACGATAAGAAATTGAAGTGCCAGTTAAATTGAGAGAGAACAATGATAATTTACTAATTTCGCGGAATGTATAAAATGTACGAAAGAATATTAAATATATTTTCAGTACTTTTTGTTTCTTTTCTTATTTGATTGATTCTTACTACGTGAATGCATGTAGCATATAGTTTTAAGATTTACCAAAAAATCTTGTGATTTAATTTTGCTGTGATATAGATATATCATAACCATTTCGCCAAAACTTTATTGACCTCGGCTTTGCTAATTATAAGAAAGTATCTATACTTTTTATAAAACAAAGTCCCAAAAACCTGTCTGTCTGTATGTAATCGATTTTCTCAAAATCTACTGAACGGATTTTTGTACGGTTTTCACCTTAAGATAGTGCAATACTTCCGGATGGTTTAGATAAATAGCACATATTGGTAATATGTAAATTGTGTTGTAGAGATCGCGCAGTTGTTAAAAAACTTGCTTGCTGGGAGCTAAAGTCGCGCGCGCTGCGTAAACCGGCATAGATAAGCTAAAGTAATGCACTAGAGAATTGTAGATCTATAAAAATACTACAAAAATGTCCGCGATAGCATGTCTCTATCTCTTATGGTTAACCCAAAATAACCACTTTTATGTTTAAAATTTGAATTCTGAAAAAAATTGTTCCACGCTGATATCTGCGCGGGCGAAGCCGCTGGCACGGCTGATTAAAATTATAATTTAAAATTTACATAGAACTCAATAGTTAAAGTTAAAAAAGCTTTTAACAAACTATATACTGTTAACCGTTGAGAATTTCCCTCGTCTGGAGCGAATCCTGGCAGCAGCATCAAGTCATGCTTATCATATACATGCATTGTCATTGGGAGTGGATCAGTATGTTAAATTTCAGCTTGAACGGACCTCGGGGAATGGTGACCCAATTTAACTTGCAAGATTCCACCCTCACATACAGACACGATGTTAACTTGATAAAAAGCTTTAAAAAATGTAGGGCATGTAAGCTTTAATTAAATCGACGAGAATTTGTTTGAGTTGAATACTCGTTTGAGATATATAATTTCGGATAAACTTAATTTTTTTATGTCAAAGGAACAAAGTAACAAATAATTAAAACTTTTTATGATGTAGATAACAGTAGTAGGTACCTATATTTTGCCTTCGTCCTTGCAATATCATCTTATTTACGTAGTGTATAAGAGTCTGTAACGTAAGTGTTAATTTACATAAAACAATCAAATGACAAGTAGATTACAAATACATTTTCAATAATAGGTGTTTCTTTAAAATAAAGCTGTTGGTGTTTTCGTTATTGGGTAGGGATAAACTGGGGCAACGTATGTTCTAGTTATTGAACTGTTTAGCTGAATATACACCTAAAGCTAGACGCTACTGCAGCGAAGTTGATAATTAATAGAGAGATTAAAATTAAATGAACGTCAATACATATATATCACTAGTTTCTACGAAAGTAAAATATTAACTAACAGTTATTAGTACAAGTTAGTCGTCGTAAGCATCAACACGTCTTGAGAGAAAATGCCGCTGCCAAACCGAAACGGATTGAATATCGTTAAAATTGACGTCAAAGATGTGAGGTTTCCAACGTCTCTGGGAGGACATGGATCAGATGCCTTGGTATTGTATTAAAAACTATGTAATATGATATAAGAGTTATATTTTCGACATATTTTCAACTTTTGTTATGCTAATTTAGATAACAGAAACAAATGCCTCATATATAATAAAAAATTTGTATGCAAATGAATATACTAAAACATTTACCTGATTACCGAATAGTCCTTCTTCAAACATTGCTCAAATTGCTAGATAAGAATATAATGTGCCGTGTGGTATCCAGCTACGTAGAATAGACTACAGTCCTCAATTCTTACTGAGGTGTCGTAAAAGGGGATTACGGTAAATTGACGTTAGGCAGGCGGCCGGTCGTAAAATACGTAGCCAAATTTTGTGACAAATGTTTGTAACATGCCGACTCCACTTAGAGTGGGTTAAGGGCAGGAGAATGATGAATGATGCTAGATAAGAATACAATATAACTAATGACTCAATTTACCAAGTTAACGGGCAACCGCAAATCCAAAATAATGAGCCGTACATAAACACAGTCATAAATACAATCAAATAAGTTATATATTCGAGAACTTTTAAATATTCTTGTTTAATTAATATTACAGTAAATTATTCTTAAATAACTTACACGTACACAAATATTATTGAAATCAGTTGTTAAACTTACTTAAGGTCATTCAGATAAAAGAATATTGGCATTCAGGTTTATTTTAGCTTAAAATTATTTATTAAGTTCCTCGTACCTATATGTATATTATTTTAATCCAGACTAATACTATAAATGCGAAAGACTATGTCTGTTACGCTTTAACGCCTAATCCGCTGTATAAATTTAATGACATTTATTTATTCTATATCGTAAGACTTATAGTATATCGGGTTCATATATAAAATAAAAATCCCAATTTTTTTGGTAATAGACAAAAAACTTATAGAACATAAAACAAGGTATTTTGACGCGAACGCAACCATGGTTATAGCTTTTCAAAATAAAACCACGTCTTGTTTACTTAGGTTCTTTGCAACATATAGACAAGTAGGATCACATAGGTCTTTTCAAGCTATTTCTATACGATGCAGCCTTGTATTACTTACACAAAGCGGCTTACTGTATTTTTCTTGAGGTAATGTGTCCATTGGAGGACTTGTATTTCTACCGCATCTATCGTCCTAGAATCCAGACGTAATACCAAGGTCTATTGATTCTATGCACAATAATGTAGATCATAGTCAGTCTCAAAATTCTGGAAACGTATTCCTATATGTAGTAAGTGGTTACTATTCCACTGCTGGGCATAGGCCTCCTCTCTCCGTTTTTGGAGAGAAGGGTTGGAGCTAAGACCTACCACGCTGTTCCAATGCGGAATGGTAAGTTACACACATCCCTAGAATTAGAGAATTCTAGATATGGAGGTTTTCTCACGATGTTTTCCTTCACCGAACAGCGTTTGATAAATTGCAAGTATCGATTAGACACATAAGTTTTAATAGAAAAACTCAAGGTGCCTGCCCGGAGTTTGAACCTATGATCGTCTCTAGCGAGTCACACGGTCTCACCGCTGGGCTATCACAGCTTTTATAGTTAGTGTAGTCAAGTCACAGTTTTTCTATATGTACATGATGTTAATTATTGCTTACATACACTACAGCACACGGATCCTAATTATTCATGCGCATACGTGACAACTTCCACCGAGAATGGCAAGCAGGGGTTTGGGCTGACGTTCACCTGCGGCCGAGGCACTGAGATCGTTGTGCTGACAATAAGAGCTATGAAGAAGTTCGTCGTGGGCCGCAATGCAGCTGACATCTTTGCTGATTTCGCTGGCTTTTGGCGTGCTATTACTAACGACTCGCAAATGAGATGGGTAATTTGTTCTAAAATACCATTAAATTTTTTCCTTTTACTAAATATTAACGGCCAAAGTCTTCAACGAAGAGACAGTTTTTTATATATGTATTATATTATATTATATAAATATAAAACAAAGTCCCTAAAATCTGTCTGTCTGTATGCAATCAATTTTCTCAAAATCTGCTAAACGGATTTGTTTTCGATTTGTACTAAATGGTAGTGCGATTCTTCTGTAAGGTTTAGGTTAATATTTCATTACCGGTTTATGTAAATTATGCTGAAGAGGTCGCGCGGTTGTAAAAAACTCGGTTACTAGGAGCTTTACTCGCGTACGCCGCCTAAACCAACAGAGCAAAATTAAAGTAATATAGAAAATTGTAGGTCTACAAAAGTACTACAAAAAAAGTCCGCGACAGCCTATCTTTATCTCTTATGGTTAACACAATATTTACTTTTATGTTCAAAATTTCAATTAAATACACTGATTTTCACGCGGGCGAAGCCGCAAGCACAGCTAGTGTATTATAAATTGTATGTTCTTAGTCTTTTTTTTAGATATCTCATTTTTCTTCAGTATTAAGGGGCTTAGCTTCGTCATATTCATTCTCAATGATGTTTATTAAATTTTCATATAAATTTAATTAATAATTACTTGTATATCATTAGAAATACACTTATCATGTTGCACATTAAGATAATAAGCTGTGTACGGTCGTGCGATTTAAACGATATGACACAATACTACTTTCATGTTATACTGATTGATTCTCACTCACTTTTTTTAATCTAGTCATAATAAAATTATTTTGCTATAATCCGCGATACAGTAAATAGAAAATATATATAGTGTTTAATGTATAGTGGATTATCAGTATTTTCATACCCGATACGTGCAGGATTCGTAAAGCACATGCACAAACCTCCACCACTTCCACCAAAATACACAAGCACTACACAGTTTCACTATCACAAACTCAACAATCGTTTCGCCCCGCAACAGAGGCATCATCAGGAGATAGACTCCACGACAAAATCGCAAAGCGAAGCGTTATGCAAACAAGCATTGTTATATAGTAATCGGTTCATCCCCACCTTTACCTCTGAACACGTGCAACAAGCTTGAACTTGAAACATTTATCTGCTCGTTAATGAGGGTACCATTGTTATGCTTAATGATTTCTAATTGTTCCAAAATATTCAATATTTTGAATGATGATTGAATGAATTGATTTTGAATGAATGAATATTTTGGAACAATTAGAAATCATTAAGCATAACAATGGTACCCACATTAACGAGCAGATAAATGTTTCAAGTTCAAGCTTGTTGCACGTGTTCAGAGGTAAAGGTGGGGATGAACCGATTACTATATAACAATGCTTGTTTGCATAACGCTTCGCTTTGCGATTTTGTCGTGGAGTCTATCTCCTGATGATGCCTCGGTTGCGGGGCGAAACGATTGTTGAGTTTGTGATAGTGAAACTGTGTAGTGCTTGTGTATTTTGGTGGAAGTGGTGGAGGTTTGTGCATGTGCTTTTACGAATCCTGCACGTATCGGGTATGAAAATACTGATAATCCACTATACATTAAACACTATATATATTTTCTATTTACTGTATCGCGGATTATAGCAAAATAATTTTATTATTACTTTTGTATTATGGATCTCCGCAAAGTAACGCCTAATTCTATAAATTATTTAATCTAGTCATTGTATGGTATAATTCTGATGTAACAAGGAACACATTTATATACCATTGTAAATTTTGGGGTACAACGACAATTTTACCCTTTTCTATATATGATCTCGATAGATGTTTCTCGTAATACAAAACAAGGGCAAAACTATCAACATTGTAAATATTGATAAAAATTTGAATCCTTAATTTCCATAATAGTACGAGTATCCCAATTTATAATAAAGGATAATATTACAAATATTTTAAATAACAGTTTATATTTTCAATATATTCGATTGAAGCCAGTAAAAAACTTATTTTTCAGCTTGGACCAGAAAAAGGTGTTGTGCATCTAGCTGTTGCAGCCATACTTAACTCCTTGTGGGATTTGTGGGCCAGGCTTGAAAACAAACCGTTATGGAGATTGTTAGTTGACTTAACACCAGAGGTAAATTTATCACGTTAGACGCATTTACTGATATATTGATCGTGCAGTATTCAAAAGTGTTTGTTTGTGTCTGAATAGAGAAAAAAACGATATTCTTTTGATGTAGAAATATTCAAAGGTCTAAAGAATGCTCATTGACTGCAATGCGAGAAAGACAAGCTCCTTTTTATCTCAGAACTGAGGTAAAATCGAAAGTCACAGGGCAGAAACTAATACAAAGATATTATTTTTGTCGCATTTACTTGGTAGCTATGGTGTGTTGATTATAAATCAGTTATGATCTAAATAGTGCTGTCATTTCTGCTAATTAAAATAAAGTTCTATTTTTTTTTCCATTTATTCATCTTAATACAAACAAAGGGAAAATTGAATTAGAGAATAGATTTAGTGGCATTTAAGAATCAACTATAGGCGCCTCGTCCTTTTTTTGATTTGGTTATATAGGTTTATGATAAGATCGATGGATTGTGTGAAGAATGATATGCATATAAAAGGATTCATCATCACATATTAATAAGTATTATACTTTTAAATTTGATATTATTATACCAATTTTTTTTTCTGAACATTTAGTACGTATGTGAATGAATGCGAATGCGTGTTTCCTTGTGAAGGACCTCGGCTTATTGGTATAACCTGTTATATTACTATTAATACTGTTGGTATAACCATGCTTCTATTACTACCTACCGATTTAACATAGACTTCTGTCGAAATTGAACTTGATTCCTTTCCTATGATTTCCTTATTTTACTATTGAACCATGCAAATATATATATTTAAATCTGAGATGCAAAGATGTTGATGATACATTTGATCTAAAGGTCAACTCAGATGTTCCTTATCTTGTTGTTAATAAATGTTGTTATTAGGAACTGGTATCAACTATAGATTTCCGTTATATAACCGATGTTATAACTAAAGATGAAGCAATTAAATTGTTAAAAGACAAACGTGAGGGAAAGGACAAAAGAGTCAAAGAACTTATTGAAAACGGGTATCCAGCGTACACGACGCAAGCTGGTAAGATTTCGATTAATACTTTTTTTATAAAGGAAAAAACAGCTTATGGGCACCGCGATTTCATAAGGCCAGTCTCGGCCTTAGTTATTATATCCTTGTAATATGACTCGAGCAGCTCGCCAATTTGAGCTACATAAAATTGAACTAGGTCTTTCATTTCTATGTAGCTCTCCTTTTATTTTCGGCTAATATAAGTTTGACGGATCAACAACGGCTCAGCGACCGCTTATGTGTGACCTAATCATCTGAAGCCGCTAAATCTAAACGACACGAGATTGTGGCGTGGAAATTCCTTGAGCATTATGTATTTTCTTCAGGTTGGATGGGATACAGCGATGAACTGGTAAACGAATTATGTAACAAATATTTGAGTCTCGGTTTCAAACATTTTAAAGTTAAAGTAGGGCTGAATTTGGAAGACGATATTCGACGTTGCAAGGCAGTCCGGAAGTGTATTGGTGATGACAAGACTTTGGTAAGATCACCATTTATTAACCTTATTGCTAGCAAAGCTAGCTAACCTTGATCATGACATACCTTTTCTAATTAGTTTCAAAGAGTATCCGGCAATTATTCACTAAATAAACAGAAACAAACCTATTAAGTTAAAAATAGTCGTGATATCCACAGCACAATTTTTTTTTTAACGCAACTTTCTATTGCGTACGTGCGTAATTGATATTTACAATTAAATATGCATTTTACGGAATAGGAAAATATGAGAATTCCCGGGATATGTGTAATCTACCTATCCGTAGAGGAGTAACGTTTTTTGTCTAAGTCCAAAACTCCAAGCGACATAAGATCCAGTAATACCAAATAAATAATACATTTTAAAGTCATTTTATTATTTAGATGGTAGATGCAAATCAAGCATGGAGTGTTGGACAAGCCATCGAATGGATGAAGATGTTGGTTCCGTTGAAACCCCTGTGGATTGAGGAACCCACCTCGCCCGATGACGTATTAGGGCATCTTGCGATATCCAAGGCTTTAAAGTAAGTTAATTATGAGTTTTTACTCGCTACTAGTAGATTCGACAGACGTAGTCATGTTAAGCAAACCGTATGGTGCGAATAAGAATTTTTACATCACTACCTCGATGCATATAAATTGTATGGGAAAATTTACTTACTGAAATTTAGAAAAACTCATCAAATTAAAAAATATATATATAAAACTCAAAGCGAGCGAAATTAAATTATGAAATTGGATTTGATAGGTTAATAAAATGGTCAACACCAACACATGGCATATAAGTCACTTAACATTTTCTATCGGATGAGAATGTTAATCTGTATTTACTCATATTCCAATCGACTTAATCACGCACATAAAATTTCCTTAGTCCAGTCTTAGATGTTAAGGAATAATTAAAATTTCCTTAGTCCAGTCTTAGATGTTTATAGTGTTTATAATGTAGGTAGACGCGGAACTAAATGATGTAGCTGTCAGTTTGCGATCCGCCGAGTAAACGTGCACTCTGAATGTCGTGTTTTATTTCCAAAAAGTACGGTTAAACACTACAATTTGGCGACGAATACGTATTCCACGCATAATATTAAGTGTTTTAAGCAAAGTTAGTGTATTGGAAAATGGCATCGGGTGCAAATGTACTTTTTGGTGGCACGCTAATGTTCGATCACCGTGCGCAAGAATGGAGTATTTTTATAAGTCGATTCAAACAGTACTGTACGGCGAACAATATTAACATAGAAAACGACAAATCTGGAGTTAAACGACGAGCCTTGCTGTTGACGTGTTTTGTGGAAGATACTTACCGCGTCGCGAAAGATTTGGTATTTCCTACGGATTTAGAAAGTGTTGAATATGAAAAATTGATACAAAAGTTAAACAATCATTTCTTGGGAAAGAAAAGTACTTTCGCAGAGAGATACATGTTCTACAAAGCGGAACAGCGTCCCGGAGAAGATCTCACAGAGTGGGCAGCACGAGTACGCCATTTAGCTCAGCATTGCGAGTTTAAATCGGATCTCCACACGGCGTTACGAGATAGATTCGTTTTGGGGTTAGAAAATGTCAAGGAGTAAGAAAAATTGTTTGCCGAAAATATTGAGTTGTTAACATTTAACAAAGCACTGGAGTTGGCTACGAGTGTTCGGTGTGCCCGACTGGCGCTGCGGAGCGCGCACGCGGAGCCCTCGTCGTACCAGGACGGGGCGCGGGCGCTGCCGGCGCGCGCGGCCAGCGGCGGCGAGGCCGTGTTCGCGGTGCGCGCCGGCGCACCTACGGCTGCTAGGAATGAGTCACGCAGTGTAAAACGGTGTTGTGAAGTGTGCGGTTATAAAAATCATGTAAAAGATCAGTGTCGTTTTCTCAATTATACGTGCCGTAAATGCAATAAAAAAGGTCATCTACAGCGTATGTGCAAATTTAACAATGTAAAGAATAATTTCTTGGAGTACGACAGCGACATTGCGGAAGATGATTGTAATAATTGTTTTAATATTAAATGTATGAACGGGGCGCCGATGAAACAAATGGTTATGATCGGTAGCGAGAGTATTCTGTGCGAAGTAGACAGCGGTAGTGCCGTGTCAGTTATGCCTAAACATGTTTATCAGCGTTTGTTCTCTCGGAATTTTGAGTTGCAGTCGTGTCACGTAGTGTTGAATTGTTACAATGGTAGCAAAATGAAAACTTTAGGTTATATTTTAGCGCCTGTGACGTATGACGGTTCGGAACGCGTAATTAAGGTCTATATTTTACCAATAGATCTGGACCAGCCGGTTCTTTTGGGTCGCAATTTTATTAGTGTTTTTAATTTACATTTGTGTCGTATGGACTGTAATAGTATTGCAACAACCGACGCTTTGAATGACAGTTTAATTAAAAAGTATGCTAAGTTGTTTTTAAATGAATTAGGCAGTTTTAATAGGTTTAAAATTACCTTAAAAATAAAACCTGATGCACAAATGAAGTTTTTTAAGCCGCGACCGGTACCGTTAGCGCTAAAGCCAAAGGTAGAAGCTGAATTACAAAGGTTAGTTGAATTAGGTATTTTGGAGAAAATTGATCATTCAGATTTCGCAACGCCTATTGTGCCTGTCCTTCGCGCAGATGGTAATATCAGGATTTGTGGTGATTATTCAGTTACGCTGAATAAGGTATTATATATGGATAATTACACTTTACCAAAAATTGAAGACCTGTTTTCTAAATTACATGGGGGGGTCGAGTTTTCCAAATTAGACCTGTGCAGGGCCTACAATCAACTTATTTTGGATGATTCAAAAAACCTTACCTGTATTAATACACATAAAGGTTTATTTCGTTATAATAGACTGGTTTTTGGTTTAGCTAGCGCGCCATTTATATTTCAGCGTACGATGGAACAGCTGTTGTCAGATATAGAAGGGACGTGTATTTTTTTAGACGACATACTAGTGACGGGCCCGACTCGATCTATTCATTTAGGAAGATTAGAATTAGTTTTAAATAGATTACAAGAGGCCGGTTTGAGGTTAAAAAAAGATAAATGTCAATTTTTTCAGCCATCGGTAGAATATTTAGGATTTGTGATTGACCAATATGGTCTACATAAATCGGAACAAAAAGTCAAAGCCATATTAGAAGCACAATGTCCGAAAAATGTAAGTGAATTAAAATCTTTTTTAGGTATGGTGAATTATTATCGATGTTTTGTTCCGAATACGTCTAGCGTGTTAAGTCCGTTACATCTATTGCTTAAGAAAGGGGTAAAATGGATGTGGAGCGATGCACAAAATAAGGCGTTTAGCCAGATTAAACGAGAGTTAACTTCTGACCGCGTACTAGCTCATTTTAACCCGGTGTTGCCGACGATAGTGACGGCGGACGCCGGGCCCGCGGGACTCGGCGCGGTCCTCGCGCAGACACAGGCGGACGGCGTTGAGCGGGTGGTGGCGTACGCATCGCGCTCGCTAACGAAGGCCGAATGTAATTACGCGCAGATACAGAAGGAAGCGGCAGCTATAGTGTTTGCGATTAAGAAATTTCATCACTATTTATATGGACGGATGGTGCCATTCACTCTGCGTACCGACCATAAGCCATTACTATCTATTCTCGGTACGAAAAAGGGAATTCCTGAATTAGCTGCAAATCGATTACAGCGTTATGCTTTATTTTTGTCGGCTTATAATTTTAATATCGAATTTATTAAGGGCGAGAATAATGTAGCTGATTTTTTATCGCGGTCTATCCCGGTTAACCAGGAAGAACTAGCAAATTTTGCGGACGAAATTGATCGTTCGAGCTTAATAAATTTTATTTCGGATTCGTTATTGAAACCCGTGACGGTGAGAGATATAAAATACGAGACCGAACGAGACGATGTTCTGCAGAAAGTTAGTTATTTTATAAAGGAAGGTTGGCCACGTAAAGTTCTAGACTCGAAGTTGAAACCTTATTACTTGTGTCGTTTAGAACTATCTTTAGAAAATGGGTGTATTCTGAGGGGACACAAGGTAGTTATACCTTATATTTTTCGCGAACAAATGTTAAACGAACTTCATTTTTCCCATTTCGGCGTAGTTAAAACAAAAACGGAAGCACGGTCGCGGATGTGGTGGCCTGAGATCGACAAGCATATTGAACAAAAAATAGGTTCGTGTAGTGTTTGCGCGACGTTTCGAAACACTCCGCCGCGAGCCCCGCTGGCGCCCTGGCCTTACCCGGGTCGGCCCTGGGAGCGAGTTCATTTGGATATGTTTTCTTTAGACGGAAAAAATTTCCTTATAGCGGTAGACGCATACTCTAAGTGGGTCGAATGTTTTTCGATGTCTTCTACAGATAGCGAAGCGATTGTTTTGAAATTATGCGAGATGTTTAGTAGGTTCGGTTTAGCTGGTACTGTTGTTACGGACAATGCAACAAATTTTTGCTCCAGTCAATTTAACACATTCTGTGAGTCTAACAATATACAACATGTCACGATCGCTCCTTACCACCCCGCGTCCAACGGGCAGGCGGAAAATACTGTCAAGACCGTGAAGCAGGGTCTAAAAATAATTTTGAAACAAAACACTAATAAAAAAACAATAAGTAAGAAGCTATTCAAATTTTTATTCGATTATAGGAATTCAAAGCATTGCACTACGGAATTTACACCGGCAGAATTAATGTTAGGACGCAAATTAATTTCTCGACTCGATTTTTTACGTTTCACTTCTAAACATAGTAAGGATAATTTGCAATCATCTTCGGCAACGTTAGCTAACGATAATGTTTGTTCAAAACAGATATTACAGCGTAAGCAATATGGAGGGTCGCGTAATATAAAATTTCAAATAGGTGAAAATGTATTGACAAGACATTACTATAACAATGGAACTAAGCATACTTGGAAAATGGGAATAATCAAAAAACTGGTCGGATCAAGAATGTTCATCGTTTATATTCCGGATTTACAAATGCATGTAAAAAAACATATAGACCAACTTCTGGCTTATAAAGGTGTTCAACGTTCGTTTAAATCGGATGAAGATACTATTGGAGATGTGATACCTCAGATATTTACAGAACCTGAAGAACAGGTCGATTTAAACCCGACGGACTCAGAGATCGAGACAGAGGACGGGCCAGGCTGTCCCATGGCTGGAACATGCTCAACTGACAGGGAAGCAGATACACGGTTGGAGGAGGAAAGTGATGAACCTTGTATCGTCGATAATTCCGCGGTATCACCTTCCGAAGAACAGAATAACCCCGATGACGCTTCTGATGACGATATGCTTGTTCCAGAGAAAGAACACGTTCGGAGATTTCCCATTCGTAAGACCCGGAACCCTAATATCTTACGCCGTAATAAATAGTTATATTAAGTTTCGTTACTAGTTGATATGTAATATTAGAATATTGGTGGAGGGATTATAGTGTTTATAATGTAGGTAGACGCGGAACTAAATGATGTAGCTGTCAGTTTGCGATCCGCCGAGTAAACGTGCACTCTGAATGTCGTGTTTTATTTCCAAAAAGTACGGTTAAACACTACAATGTTATACACTTGAATTGTTTGAAATAAATGAAGTGTCTGTTTTTATTGCAGGCCATACGGCATAGCAGTGGCGACGGGCGAAATGTGTGCTAATCGAGTCATGTTCAAACAGTTTCTACAAAGCGGTGGCATGCAGTACTGTCAGATCGATTCAGCTCGCATTGGCGGAATCAACGAGATTCTCTCTGTTTATCTTATGGCTGAAAAACTCAACGGTATTCAAATATCATAAAATATAAATACGGTTAAAATGATTTGAAAATACGAAAAAATATATTTAACATAATGTTATACAAATAAAATTTGCGATGGGTTTATTTATGTATGTATTCCAAAGAAGTTTCATATTTAGACAAGGAAAATAGAACGGGACAAAAATTTTCAAACAATAGAGTGAAACATTTTTAAACATATATTTATATATGTAAGTCGTAGTATTAGGGATAATGAGCTATATATTGAATAAAGTCGAATAACGAGCTTGTATTATTAATGTTAGGATGACGTCAGCATAGCTATTGTAGCAAATCGCGTTTAAGCGTAGCAAGAAACTAGTTTTTTTTAAAGTACGTAGCGTATTGAAACAAGGGTTACAATATATGAACCCAACTAAGGCTAATTTTGGATTCTGTCCCTTTAATACTGAATGTGAGATATACTATATTGCTTAAATTTTTTAGGTACTTGCACTTTATCTTTTTTTTTATTTGAAATGTCGTTTTGTTTTATGGTCTGCTTGTAATATTTTAGTAAAAGTATGCCCTCACGCTGGTGGCGTCGGTCTCTGCGAAATGGTCCAACATTTGCAGCTATGGGACTATGCCTGTGTATCTGGCACTATGAAAGATCGTCTCATCGAATACGTGGACCAACAACACGAGCACTTTTACGATCCTTGCGTCGTCAAAAATGCGAGATATATGGCACCTAAGGTAATTACTACGGTAGAGATTTATGAGAAATTCTGGATAGATTTTTATATGCTACCTTAAAGAAATATACCTTACATAAATATATTTAATAAATATTTATAGAGGAGCTAGCCGGTAGAGCTATATTGATAAAATTTAGTCAACTGAAGATTATATACCGGTCTAATAAATAGCATAAAAAAACTTTATTTTTTATTGGCAACTAGAAAAAATAAATCATTAAGGGTATTTAAATATTTGAGCTTATACGAACTAAGTCGCAAAAGTTCTGATGATCCTTAATTGCTTTGTTATAGTCAAGGAATACGACCGCTTGATCTTGACTTAGGGTTCACTCCTGGTTTTTATGCTTGATTGAGATTTACATCATGCGATGTAGTTGGAAAACATCGTCAGGGCACCTTTATATACCTAGAGAATTTCTGCGATATGACTTGTCAATTCGTGATTTATAGACGCTGGTGTTACTTAAAGGAATTCCATATTATAGGAACTATAACAGAACTTATATAATAGCAAGGTAGTTCTGTTATAGTGCCTTGTCAATTCGTATTCATAGCTGTACCCAACTATAATCCTACTATTCTTGGAGACAACCATTGCCAGGCAGTAGGATAGAATCGATACTATATTATAACTATTTTAAATTTTGACATTCTATTAAATTAGGTATCTTCGTCCCACTTTTCCATTTGATGTAAACTCACTGGGACTCGACCCTAGTTATATACCAGAAAAATACCAGACCGAAGAGGCCTGCTAAAAATTATTCATTATTGATTATTATTATTAGTATATTCTTTTCTAAATTTCTTGCTTCTTAGAATTTAAAATTTTCTTTTTAACAGATGCCAGGTTACAGTACACAAATGTTCCCAGAAACATTGGAAAAATTCAGCTATCCTAACGGAAGCGAATGGCAGGCGATGTTCAAGAAAGGAATCTTCCCACCGCCCGACGAAGTAGAACTCATCAATGTGTAAAATATAAAAACGTTGTTTCCCAAAGTTATTTAATTTTATACTCATAAATAAAACTTTCATATCATTTAATTGGCTGTATTCTGTAATGGTCACTTTTCTTCAAATTACTGGGTTTCATTAGTATTTTCTTTAATCATTAATATATATGTCATTGAAATACAAATAAAGTTGAAAATTCTTACATTTTTATTCATTGTAAATAACACTTTTAACTATTTTGAATTTTATACCTACTTGCGAATATAGGTACTATAAATTTTGTCTCAGAAAAAGTCCAATTAAAGCTATTTTTGCACAGATTATGAGCTATCTATATAATAAGCAAGGGTATTGTTTTACATAACTCGCATTATAGCGGCTAGATTGTTTACTGTATAGAATTGCTATAACATTCTCAATACCGGATATTTTTAGCCAGCAACCTATTAAATACAGAGTTGGAACACAGTGTTATTTTGGGAAGCACATGAATTGTTCTTTTGTGCGGTTATTTCTATAAAATAAATACAAATAAATTTGGTTCGATAGCACAATTTAACCACCTCCACAGATTGACTTTTGATAGGACCCCAAAAAGTTTAATTAATAATTCAACATCAATTTAGCCCATTTTTTGTGGTATATTTTATATTTTACCTGTCGTGCCAATATATACAATAGATAGACATTTCATAAGCTGCCAAAGCAGAGTCATAATTAACGATAAATAAAATACTTTATACATTGATTAGACGAGCTCAATATTGTCAATTTGTACATTTCAGCATTTGTGATAAATGAGACTGTTAAATATTATAATTAAACCATTTATCTTCAATAAAATTTATTAATTTTGTATTTATTAAAATTTATTATTCAAAGAACTCATCAAACGTCAGTAATGCAAAGAGAATTATTTACCTTTGTTTATTTTCTGCTCGATTGTTTCTCTAGCTACTTTACTATCATATTCCAGGGCAGAAATTAGTCAATAGGAATTATTACATACTAAGACTATCTAAATATAAATATCTGACATCTTGCTCACTAAATTTTCTTTGAGAACGCAAAAGCACTCAGTTTTGATTGTTTCGGAGCGCTCGTCACTGGAGTTTCTTCAATGCTATCATCAAGCTTCCTCTTTTGACCATTTTCCGTAGAATTTTTGTTTTGAATAGATTTAAAAGTTCTAACACAATGTCGGGTAAGTTCTGATGGCGTTAATTCTGGATTTTTCCCTTCTAATATTGTTTTGTTGCGAGAAAACCAATCGACAAACGTTTCACCTTCGGTTGGTTGTAATGGCTGAAAAATAGTTTTTTATAAGAAATTTTATTTATGGAATAGGTAAGAAACGATAACTATTCTATCGTATAACCACAATAATATGCAACAGTAAATAAATTTTGTAATAATCAAAGATTACCGTTTCATTAGAAACATTATTTTATATATATTTTTTCGTAGTACATGACATTAATGAACTAGTTAGAAGTTATTAAAATGGAAATCACGAAAAATAGCACTAAAAAAATATAATTCTTGCGAAAAAAAACATATCAGCATTGTTGCAAATATTAGGTAATGCCTAATATTTGCAAAATGTTTCGCCGGGTTTAAATGTAACAGAAAAATTTCAATGAAGAAAATAACCAGAATAGGTTTTAAGTTGCATCAATCTTAATGATATACTAAAGACGAACATCAGAGTCCTCGATGCTCTAACTTTAATGTATGATAATGATAGTGTAACAAAATGCTGTCTAATTTTAAATCGTTAAAACGCAATAAATTATGGATTTCAGATTTAACCTTTCATTTTACAGTAGAGTAAGAAAAAGACAGCGAGTCATATTATCTAGTCTGCAATAAATATGAGACCATGAATTTGTAAAGCAATTTCAACATAAGTTACATTTTCTATCTTTTAGGGCGTTGAGCACATATTTTCTTTGCTTTGTGTACTACAACTTCTAAGATCTCTAATTAGTCTAGAAACTGTGATATTAGGTGACCTATTTTTAAGACATCTGTCGAGTTCAATACTCACATCACTATTTTCCGTTTGATCCTCAGTTGTATGCACTTCCACAAGTGTTCTTTCAGTCAAGGTTAATGGACTTTGAACCACTCTCGCTGTTTCCTGTTGCTTCCTAAATGGATTTCGAGCTCTACTGGGTGATGATTTTATCGGCTGAAAGGGTTTATAGGATCATCATCATCCTCCTGCTCTTATCCCACTCTAAGTGCGGTCGGCACAACATGCTACAAGCATGTTGTCACATGAATTAGGCTACGTATTTTACAACTGGTCGCCTGCCTGAAGTCAACTTACCTTAGACGCCTTTCACGACACCTCGGTAATAAATGAGGGTGGTCTAATCTACTCAACCGGATACCGCAAGGCGGGTCGAATTACCTTAGACGCCGTTCACGACACCTTGGTAATAAATGAGGGTGGTTTCTACTCAACCGGATACCGCAAGGCGGGTCGACTTACCTTGGACGCCTTTCACGACACCGTGGTAATAAATGAGGGTGGTCTATTCTACTCAGCCGGATACCACACAGTAGGCTGAAAGGGTTTATTGGATATACGCTGTAAACATTGCGTTAAAACGCGAGGAAAATGAAAATATATTTTTGACATTAACTTTAATACCCACAATTGATCAAAGTCCTTAAAGATTCCATAGTTAATGAAGCAAAACAAATACTAAATGAGCAATAAATGTGTGGTAACAGATTCCATATGCTGCGACAATATTATAAATGTGAAATATTTTATTTACCCTTCCTTCACGTTCGTACAGAGGGATAAAACGACGTCATTTTCGATATGAAAAATTTTAAGGGCTGTATTGAAGTCCAAGATGAATGGCGACTTCCCTGACAGAAGCTCGATTATAATACAATGTGACTTTTGTAAAAAAATATAAAATATGTTTTGTATAAATTGACGCGCGACGCGGCGCGACCGGCCGGATCAACGACCTTTGGGCATTCGTTCGCCGTCGGTCGCGTCCGACAGCTAGTAATGTTTCGGATACTATAAAGACAGGACGCGCGTACGCCTGTATACGACTTTATGGTATAACGCACACGTGTAATTATGCGTTTTGGGTGTGGTTCTAAGATTTAGTGACGCGTTCAATTAGTGAAGCGTTTGAGAAGACGCGACCGTCCGCGGTCTTAGTGCGCGTTCGGGTTAATGTTCCCCGATATGGAACGATTCAATAACGTGTGACCTTACGAAGGTTGTGTGCACACCGCGTGTTATTTGTGTTATTTAACCGCGTTGGTGAAGTGTATACTCCGGGAGAAATAGACAGTACGTGTCCGTGGAAGACTGCTGAGGCGAGCCAACGGGTTCGGGAATCGGCCAAGTACATACAAGCGCACACACACATGTACACATATACACGCAGTGATTCATGGGGCCGGACCGCATACAGCTGACGGCCGCATAAGGTAGGTTGAGACGCCGAGACGACGGTCCCAGGTCTCGGAGGTTGTTTCATCCGCCCGCACGTTTGTGCGGAACAAAATGTATTTACTTTTTAAGTACTATTTAAAATCAATCAGATTTCCGACGACACAAACAGATGTCGACGTCCGGTCTAAATATCCATTGCAACATCTAAATCTCAGAATGAAATAATAATAAAAAATAATAGAGAGCACTTACAACTGGTCTTATTGGAGTATCGTGTTCAGTTTTCTTCTTAACAGTTTTCTGTGGTATAATTAAACTAGCGTTCATGTCCTGTTCTGTATTAGTGACGTCATAAGTTTCCTGTGTCGCCAGTTCTTGGAAATGTGAATTCTGCGCTACATTGAGTTTGTCCAATTCATTTTCCCATGTTTCGGCCAGATTTGTTAGTTTTTCCGCCAAATGCATTCGTCCTAGCCGTGAAGCGTACTTAGCAGCAAGAGGTAAAAGCCGGTCGTCTTTAAGTAATTCCATTAGCTCAAGAGCTCTTTGTTCAATTTCACTCCGGCAGGCGAGCTGACAAAGCATTTTAATATTGCGGGTATCAAGCCATAAGGACTTAAACCGTCAACGTATACCGTTGACAACCGTAATCCGTAAATCGAGCTGGTGTATGACCTATAGTAGACTCGAATAACAGGAAAAACAAAAATCGCAGTTTGTTGATAATACGAATGGAAAGAAACAGCATTCAGAAAACAATGGATTGTTCATTAAAACTTACGAGCTTAATATGATATTCATAATTAATAGAGGAAAAACGTCGTGAAGGAACACGCATATCTCTAGAGAGTCTAGGGTAGATGCAACTGTTGAGTTAGTACTAAGATCCAATCCTTCTCTCCAAAACGAGAGGGGTTTTTTTTATTTGATTAGCAATGGGATAATGATAGACCCCTAAATAACTTTTTATCATAATCATCACTTTAATATCAAGTATCAAAAGAATACACGAAAAAAGCCAATCAAGACTTTATGGTAATGTATTATTTCGGTTAATATGTGACTATAATACACGAGAACCACCAAAAAAGTTACGCTAATGTTCGATTGTTGTTTACAAAAATTATACTGCTTTGTATAAATCCGCCTTTTAAACAAATCAACTGAATAAAATAAAATATTTTTAAATACTTGTTTATGTGTGTTCAAAGTTAATAATCTTGAAAACGTCTGGATATATCTTGACGATTCTCAAATATGCATTTATGCCTACACTTTGCTTTCTTTTCGTACCATGAAGTGTGAATTGCATTGGGGTCGTAATGTTTGAAAAGGATAACGTTATATGAACTATAGATAACTCTGTCTCTTTTACTCAAACGTTTTAGGACGCATTCCGAACGCTCATTCGGCAACGAATTAAAGTGTACGTCTTTAAGACGTCATGGTATGAAAAAGCAAGACAATTTAGTTTAAATCAATTGAGTCGCAATAAGAGTTCATGGTAGGCCTGCTGTATGCAATCAGTTGTCTCAAAATCTTCTTAGGTAATTTTTGTGCGGTTTTTATTAAAAGAGTGCAATTCTTGAGGAAGGTTTAGGTTAATAGCACATTACATTAGAATTACCACGGGGTTGAGATCTATGAGGGAATAACTTTGTGACACACTGATTTCTATGCGGGCGAAGCCTCCACGGCTTTTCTCTTATAATGTTGAAAAGTATTTAAGCTACTTACTGCGAATAATTTAAGTGCAGTTTCCCTGGCAGCTTTTACGTCCACTTCCGAAGTGGTGTGCGCCCAACGTACTAACTGTTCCTCATATTGACCTTTTTCTGTATCCAATTCACATAGAGGTATCTGAAAAAAATATTTTCTTTAAAGTAAATTTTAATTTTAGAGGGAAATTGCTAAGACCAACTAATATACATCACACCTAATTTTTATAATACAATATAATATATGAATTGAGTGAATACAAGAAGTATATTAATATAGTTGGTAATAATCTATTATGAGATGAGATCTCAATTCAAAATAATATATATAGATATAAAACAAAGTCGAATTTGTTACAACACTTATAACTTAGGATCTGCTGGACCAATTTACATGGTTTATGATTCGTTGGATTTGTCTCCGCCCCGAATAGCAGAATACATCTTAATAACAATGAAAAATCGACGAATACATAATTATGAAAATAAATAAATGTTAATTCGTTTCCTATAAGTCAAACATTTGTTGTCACCCTATCGAATACTGTAAGTAAAGTACCGGCCTATTACTGTGCCCACTGCTGGACTTAAGCCTCCTCTCTCCGTTTTTGGAGGGAAGGATTGGAGCTAAGACCTACCACGCTGCTCCAATGCGGATTGGTAGGTTACACATATCCCTAGAATTCTCTAGAGATATGGAGGTTTCCTCACGATGTTTTCCTTCACCATAGATAAATTGCAATTATCAATTAGACACATAGGTTTTAATAGAAAAACTCATTGGTGCCTACCCAGGGTTCCATCCGGGGTTCCGGGGGAATCCATGATCGTCTCTAGAGAGGCGCACGGTCTCACCGCTAGGCTATCACAGCTTATATACTGTAAGTAATGATTGACATTTATGCATGCGTTCAGAAATGTATTTTGTGTAAACCTTTTAAAAAGGATGAATAAACTATTGTCTGTATTTTTTTTAATCAACTCAAAAGGTTTAAAAGTGCAAGCATGTGCTTAATGCACTTTCAAACTATATCTACATACAATACAATAAATTGTATGTATCTACATACAAAAATTAAATATTTATGCGTGCGTATAGAAATAATGACAAATGATTAACATTTACGCGTCTGTTCAGAAATTTATTTTGTGTCATTATATTACGTTCATCAAAGCCTAAATTAGTTCAGCTAAACGGTAACACACCATTCATTGACTGTTAGGCGGTACGAAGTTCGCCAGGTCAGCTAGTAACAAATAATTGAAGATTAAAATTATAACTTTCTTTTACCTGTATGGACAGTTCGGTGACAATAGGCTTAGGAGCCGTGAGAGGAAACGTGGTACCACGGCAAAGAATCGCGCGCACTTTTTGTGTTGGCTCGCTAATCTTTGGAAAATATATATACATTAGTGTAAAAATAATATATCCTCACAACTTGTATAATGTTCTATAATAAAGGCGTTCTAAAACTTAAACTACATAATAAATAATTATATGGGAACTTAAACTCACTTAATGTTTTTCTTTTAATTATACCTCCAATTTGAAACAAGATTGAAAAATTGAACCTATTTATGCAAATTGAACTTATTAATGCTTATTTTAACAAAAACATATTTATGCATATAAAAACTAAGTATACAGATTAGTTGTAGTTGTAATAAAAAAATTAAAAAAAAAAAACAAAAAAAAATTTAATTAACGATGCCTTAGAGTAAGTACGTTTTAAGTACAATAACATAAAAAAAGAATACAAATGAACTAACTAAAAAAGGGCATGGACATAAAGTCTGTGGTAAGTAATGTCACTATTAAAAAAAAATAAAAAAATAACACAAAATATCGTAGATTAAACTTTTATAAGGGCATATTTACCGATACTATGAACCATGAATCTGAAGCTCCTTTTGAATGAGAGGAAGCGTCGCAAATCGGCATCCAAACTCCGCTAGAGATATCGTACATTCGCAACACACCTGTGTTGTCGTAAGCACACGGAGAGCCTACATCTGTAGTTCCAATCCAGGATAATTTAGACGCTGGAGTTAGTGGGAGAAGGACTGTTTTGCTTCGCACTTGGCGACCTAGAGGTTAAAGGTTAAAAGAATTGTTTGTATACATTGTGAGAAAGTCTTAACTATAATAATAAATATATGGGACACTTACACACACTGTCGTCCATCCCCAAAGTAAGTAACTTAATACTTGTGTTATGGGTGACGGACAACTGGTAGATATACTACATATATAATTTTAAACACATACTTATATACAAATACACACCCAGGCTCGAAGAACCAACAAATTGTTTATAGAAAATGTTGGCCATCGGCGGGAATCGAACCCGCGACCCACGGAGCTGAAGGCAGAGTTACTACCCACTGCGCCAACTGAATGAAAGTGAATTTAAGTATGTATTTAAACTTGTATATGTAGTATATCTACCAGTTGTACCATAACACAAGTATTAAGTTACTTACTTTGGGGACGGACGACCGTGTGTGTAAATGTCCCATATATATTTAAATTTTGTTCACTATGCATACATGAAATATAGAAAATATACTGCGTCCATCATATTATCAGTCTTTTGACAGCTCACGCTCATTAAGTTTTGTATTGCTTACGTACAAATATCATACAAATAATATTTGTACTTTATGGATGGGTACCGCCCACTTAGTGATGTCACACATAATGGTTACTACGATTATGCCACAGATTAAAAATAATCGGTAGAAATCGATGCTACGAGTATTAAAAGACATTTAATAACATTATATAAAGTTTTACTTTCTTCTTAGTTAATACATGAATACAAATAAAACAATCAGGACATTTTAATTTATTTTATTAGCACGAGTCGTCGGAATGATAATCAACACTAGACTCCTCCGATGAGGAGTCTTCAGTAGCAGTTATTATTAGCTCTTGTGTAGATAATATATTATCAAACGCAATATCACGTTCCCAATCAGAGAATATTACTCTTTTAGTTCTTTCCACCACACTTGCCCAGTTCTCGGCCGTTACGTGGGTGCAAGCATTTTTTAGCACATGCAACATTTTATTCGCTGTGAATGGGGGGCTTGTATTGCATCTCGCAGCATGCCCTTTTACTTGTGCCCATATAAGTTCTATTGCGTTGTACTGGCAGTGGTATGGAGGAATCCGAAGAACAGTATGGCCATATTCTGCTGCCATTTCATTGATTACATAGCGTTTTGCTCTCTTTTTGGTTTTTAATATTTTTATTAATTCAACTTTTAACATTGAGTCGTCCACATTTTCTCCATTGTCCCGAAGCCAATTAATTATTTCATGCTTTTTATTAGCCTGTGTTGGCATTTTGTCAATTTGACGGGAGTGGTAGTGGTATTTTCAAAAAACTAAGGCAATATTAAATCAAAATGTTGATTTCTATATCTGTTATTAGTTTACGTAGGTTATCATTAATCGAATTACTTAGGTACGTAATTCGATTAATGATAGTAGGTACTATAATCGGAATGGTATCGCATACGAGAATCTTTAGGACATCACTAAATATGTAAATCGTCAATCTGTCAAAAGATGGTTAATATAATGGACAGTGTATAATAACTTGGATTCAACGGACAAGGCCCAATTCCAGAACGTTACCCACAGAATTTATTTACGTGAACTTTAAACTCATTTTCGCTTTTTATTATTTGATCTAAAATTTCGGGTTGGCTAGAAGAGATTGCATTCTTGGAATAACGTCCCAATTGTAAATTATTATTTTATATTAGATTTTACTTCGTTTTTTGTTTTATATACAATAAATATAGAGCTGTGATAGCCCAGCGGCGAGACCGTGCGACTTTTTCGAGGGGAACACGAGTTCAAACCCGAGCAGGCCCTAATGAGTTTTTCTATTAAAACTCATGTGTCTAATTGATAATTTCAATTTATCACACGCTTTTCGGTGAAGGAAAACATCGTGAGGAAACCTGCATATCTCTAGAGAATTCTGGAGATATGTGTAACGTGATAGCGTGGTAGGTCATAGCTCCAACCCTTCTCTCCAGAAATGGAGAGAGGAGGCCTATTCCCAGCAGTGGGGACTTTACTATACTTTTTTTTGTACAATAAAAAGATTGACAAAAATAACAGTCATTTAAAAAAGGCGAAGCTCGTATTTACCATTGAGCGCCACAATATCCATGGCAAGATGTTGATCTGATAGGCCGGGGTCTGTATGGTGGTAGACTGCCAAGACCGTTGTGCTAAACCCGGCCAAAGCTACCACGGGTCCCGCTAATGATAGCACCTATTTTACCAGGCATAAAATTAAAATAATTGACAATAACTATATAACATTTTGTTCAAAATAATCTATACTTATTATACGTCCCAAAAAGTTGTTTGTCTGTATGCAATCGACTTTCTCGAAATGTACTGAACGGATCTTTGTACGGTTTTCACCAAAAGATTGTTCAATACTTCAGGAAGTTTTAAGTATATAGTACACATCGGTATTATCTAAATTGTGTTGAAGAGTTCGTGCAGTTATTAAAAACCTTGCTTGCTGGGAGCTTTAGTCGCGTGCGCTGCGTAAACCAGCAGAGTAACGCTAAAGTAATGTACTAGAAAATTGTAGATCTATAAAACTACTACAAAAAAGTCCGGGATAGCATGTCTCTATCTCATATGGTTAACTCACAATAACTACTTGTATGTTTAAAATATGAATTATAAAAAAAAAATTGTGACACGCTGATATCCACCGACGCTGGCACAGCTAGTATTTAATATATTAATCCAAAACTCAAAAAACCCCAGAATCGGTAGATCCCTAATTAAGAAAGCATACGACCTTAAAACGATTCCAAAGATTGGAGGATTTGACTGAGGAATGGATCCAAGCAGTTCAATATCGTATGACATGTGGCAAAATATCTTGAAGTCACAATGACCTTAGGGCACTTCCTATTAAATCAAAATCAAAATAATCTTTATTCAAATTAACCATTTCAGGCACTTTTGAATCGTCAAGCATCAATATGATTAATGAAACTACAACTGGTTCGGAATGTTGCTCTTACCGAGAAGAACCAGCAAGAAACTCAGCGGTCAATCTTTTAAATATTTTCAATTATACATTATTAAACCGCTGTCTTGTATTAGTTAAGTGATCCTAGTCGATTATTGATACATTTTAAATAGATGAGCAGTTGATTAGTTATTTCATTTGTTGTAAACAGTGGACATCCTGTGGTTAAAAAAAGCTGAAAGTATGATTTGTAGTTACTAATCATTTATGGTCTTAAGTTGGTACCTCGTCGTATTTTTATTAACATTTGAGTTCCATATTAATAATTTTAAGCTAAGTTTCGCCATTAAATCCCACTGAAACTCACCTGCCTCTGAGTACCACAAGGTGTGAAAAGCCTTAACAGCCTCGCATTAGTAGCACATGCTACTAAGTTACTAGTAGCGACCACGCAGAGTATTTCTTCTGTATCCGGCATTGATACACTCCATTCTTTACTACTTCCTACCAGAGATATGCAGACTAGTTTGCTGTAAAGAGTATTTTAAAACGTCAAAAATCTGTAGATCTTTACTATCTATGCAAATTAATAAAAAGCCATATAATAAAGAAGGTGTGATCTAAATTAAGAATGAACCTAACCATTAAAGTTCAAAATCGTCAAATGCAAGGTAATAAAGATGGAAAAATTTATAATAAATATAGTTTTATATTACTTTTATTTTTTTAGTGTGATTGATTGTTAAAGTAAAAAGTGAGACAAATTTATGAAATTATTGTATTGTCACCGGTTCTTGATAGGTGTACAATATGTAAATTAAATCTATCCGTTCAAAGTGGGTCAAAAAAGTTGAAAGAATCAATGTAATGTATAGTACCCAGCGTTAAATAATGCACATTGATGTTTAGAACGAAACATCCGGCCATTCGGTTTCGTAGAGCGCTGTCTCTGTCACTCAGTTAGTATGTGACGTCACACGGGTTCGTCAGTCTGTGCGACAGAGCTCTATGAAGCAGAATCTAGCCGATTTGTCTCTCTAAGCCTCGATGTGCATTAATTATTGCCGTGTACTATATGTAACATTACAGACAATGGTTACAGGCAAACTTACATACAAGTGAAAGTAATATAAAGAGTGTAGAATAAGGAGATTTTGTATAACTAGTTAAAATGTAAACTTAAGTTATAATATTAAGATAAAAATACTGTAGAAAACTCAAAAATGTAATTAACCTTAAGACTAAATCATATAAGAAAATAAAGTCTCTGACACCCAAATCAGAGGGACAAGTGAAAAAAAAATAAAATAAAATATATATATATATATATATATATATATATATATATATATATATATATATATATATATATATATATATATATATATATATATATATATATATATATATATATATATAAAGAGTGTGAAATAGAATAATATCAACCTATCCAAATGACTAACCTGGGTGTCTCACAAGCTAAAGCCAATACATTAGCTGATAAGCTTGCCATTGTGTGATTCAGATAATTGTTGAGGTTGATGCCGTGATGCAGGCTGGAATCGTGGAACTCCACGTCGATACTGGACTCGCCGTTCTCTGTAGCGTGACAACGGACGATGCCGACGTCATTCCAACACATGTATCTGAAGATTATACATGTATTTTAAAGTAAAGAGTTAGTCTACTGCTGATGCCGTATGGTATCATATATATATGGTATATGATAAGAAAGCCTGGATTTGAAAATCCTTTCAGCTTCATACAAGACAGTGGTTTAATAATGTATAATTGAAAATATTTAAAAGATTGGCCGTCGAGTTTCTTGCTGGTTCTTCTCGGTAAGAGCAACATTCCGAACCAGTTGTAGCTTCATTAATCATATTGATGCTTGACGATTCAAAGGTGCCTGAAATGGTTTATTTGAATAAAGATTATTTTGATTTGATTTGATTTGATCCGGCTGAGTAGAATAGACCACCCTCATTTCTTAACAAGGTGTCGTAAAAGGCGACTAAGGTTAGTAAACCCCACGTGTGGTATCCGGCTGAGTAGAATAGAACACTGATTTCTTACCGAAGTGTCGTAAAAGGTGACTAAGAAGTTGAGCCACCGCTTGCTACCCGGTTGAGTAGAATAAACCACTCTCTTTCTCACCGGGGGGTCGTAAAATACGACTAAGATAAGTAGACGTCAAGCAGGCGGCCGGTCGTAAAATAACCATGGTCGTAGCCAAATCATGTGACAACATGTTTGTAGCATATTGTGCCGACCCCACTTAAGAGTGGGATAAGGGCAGGAAGATGGTGATGATATAATATTAACATTTAATTTCAGGCGAAAGAATAATTTTCCAATTGTTTTACAGTATTAAAGGAATCGCCAAAAATGACACAGAAAGACTGATAAACTGAAGTTTGATATTAGCAAAACTGATGGATGAAGTTCGCCGTCAAGTTGGAGTGCACTTGGACGTCGACGATAAGGATTATTAAATATTTATATTTTCTTGCTGAGAGTACACCTCCTTTCTACTTCTGGAGAGATGGGTTGGCGTTTAGACCAACCACACTGCTCCTCTACATATTGGTAGGTTACACATATACCAAGAATTTTCAAGAGTTATATAGGTCTCTTTACATAACTCTTGAAAATTCAGGCTGTGATAGCCCAGCGGTGAGACCTTCCGACTCTCTCGACGGGAACACGAGTTTCAAACCCGGGCAGGCACCAATGAGTTTTCCTATTAAAATTCATGTGTCTAATTGATAATTGCAATTAATAACACGCTTTTCGGTGAAGGAAAACACCGTAAGGAAAAATGCATATCACTAGAGAATTCTGGAGCTATATGTTACCTACCAATCTGCATTGCAGTAGCGTGGTAGGTCTTAGCTCCAACCCTTCTCTTCAGAAAACGGAGAGAGGAGGCCTATTCACAGCAGTGGGATTGTAACAAGGTCTCTTTACGATGTTTTCCTCCAAAGAAAAGCGTGTATACCGAATAAAATATAAATTTGGATGCCTTTGACTGGTTTGTTCGACTTGCCAGAAGACTCAACGCCTATGAAACCCACAAACCCTATAAACAATTCTAAATTTGTCATTTTGTATCAGTCTTAGTCGCAGTAGGCTTTAGTGCCGTGGGAAGTTTCATCACTTACTTACGTAATCGATATCCCATAAAGTTGCATGGTGCGCCATGCGCACTAACATTTTTGAAACGCACAGCACGGGAATGGAATTCCTTCCGAAATTCCCTTCTACGTATTACAATATGGGTATATTCTAGGACAAGGCATATTCTAGGCGAGCGCGCTACGCCTTAGACTGAATAATTCGCTTAAATTCAGACAAGAATGCAGTCAAATGCTCATTTATAAATGTTCCGCACAAACGTGCGGGCGGATGAAACAACCTCCGAGACCTTGGCCCGCCGTCTCGGCGTCTCAACCTACCTTATGCAGCCGTCAGCTGTATGCGGTCCGGCCTCATGAATCACTGCGTGTATATGTGTACGTGTGTGTGTGCGCTTGTATGTACTTGGCCGATTCCCGAACCCGTTGGCTCGCCTCAGCAGTCTTCCACGGACACGTACTGTCTATTTCTCCCGGAGTATACACTTCACTATATCGGTTAAAAACACAAATAACACGCGGTGTGCACACAACCTTCGTAAGGTCACACGTTATTGAATCGTCCCTATAGTCGGGGAACATTAACCCGAACGCGCACGAAAACCGCGGACGGTCGCGTCTTCTCAAAACGCTTCACTAATTAAACCCGTCACTAAATCTAAACCACACCCAAAACGCATAATTACACGTGTGCGTTATACCATAAAGTCCTATACAGGCGTACGTGTCTTGTCTTTATAGTATCCGAAACATTACTAACTGGCGGACGTGACCGGCAGCGAACGAATGCATGAAGGTAGTTGATCCGGCCGGTCGCGCCGCGTCGCGCGCGTGAATTTATACAAAACAATAAACTATAAAAAAGTGTGATTAATTTTAAATATCACTTACGCATATAACTTTTTAAAGAAAAACTCGTTCGTGCTTAAGCAAAGTTTTGGTCTAACCTTTCGGGCATACATAAATTAGAATAAGCTAGTTCACTCACCGATGTTCTAAGTGCAATGGTGTAGAGGAGGGCTGAAATGGCGGTTGTGGTGGAACCGTAGAGGGTACAGGCGGTGCGATCACTGAAACTGGTCTAGAATCATCCTTATCTACCAAACCCAGGGTCTCGTTCTTTATTCTATCCAACGATATGGCGTTGTCGTCATCACTTTCATAATTCTGAATTAAGTTATCCAGTATTTCATCGTTGTCTAAAATAAACATCATTTATAGAATTAGGCGTTATTTTGGAGAGAATTATTTTGGAGAATTTATAATTAATTATTTTGGAGATAGTAAAATTATTTTGCTATATTCCACGATAAAATAAATAGGAAATATATATAAATGTATTCAATTCAAATACACAATATTCTTTATTCAACTAAAAAAACTTGAATAAAGAATCAAGTGCTTTTAAATCGTCAACTTAACTGCTGGTTCGGAAAGCTGTTCCTACCAAGAAGAACCAGCAAGAAACTCAGCGGTTGCTCTTTTTAAAATATAAATCTTAAAACTAGTTACATTTATTTATTACTGTCTTGTACAAGGTACTTTATCGCGGATTATAGCAAGATAATTACTATTACTTTTGTAAAAAAAAGCATAGTAAAGTTAACTTTTTAAGAATCAATTTCCTGATAATGCAATCTAAAAAACTCTGGTCGTACATCGGACACACACATACACAAATGCAGGCACATACGTACAGATGCACGTTCCTACACTTTTTTTCACTAATTATAAAATATTTGTATTTTTACAAATATTCATTTTCCTGTTGGAAATAATAAAATTAAATTAACTTAACAATTGAATTTGATCAGGAAGATTTTTCATTTCGAAAAATTTTTAAACGTATATCACATACATTACAAGCGATTTGGTACAGGGATCTAGGTATTGTACATTAACTAAACAGTTAATCTATTTTTTAACATTAAAATTTTTGTAATTTTATTCCTTAGGTAGGGATTCGGAGCGTAATTAAAACAATTTATTGTAAAGCCACCAATAATAGTTACCTTACTAACTAATACCATTATCATCTACAGACAATGTAAAAGTATACTAACAATAATATACTACCTAAATTGTTTACTTACCATCACCATCAGCTCTTTCAATCATTTCAACGTCATCATCATCAGTCCTATTACTGTCTTTGCCATAGCAGTTCACCAACATTCCCAGTTGTCCCGCCACATCACAAAACACAAGAATGCCATTACCTAAGGAGTAGGAAAAACTTTAACAAGTTAAGTAACTGCCTGTGAAGCACACTTGCAAGGCTTTTAAAAGGCTTTACTGCCTTGTTCAGATATGGATTCGAGACCCACCACATAGATAAAAAGTAAAGTAACTGCATGGTTGTATCCCACTTCTGGGCAAAGGCCTCCTCTCTCCATGTACGACAGAAGGATTGGAGCTAAGACTTAGCACACTCCTCCGATGCGGTTTGGTAGGTTACACATATCACCAGAATTCTCTAGAAATATACAGGTTTCCTCACGATGTTTTCCTCCACCAAAAAGCGTGTGATAAATTGTTATTATCAATCAGATACATAAGTTTTTATCGGAAAAACTCATAGCTGCCTGCTTGCGGTTTGAACCCTGGAAGTTGTGATACAACTTGTACCACATACCTATGTGCAATATGTTCTTACATATTGCACAAATCCCAGGAATTTTCAGACACAAGCAGGTTCCCTTATGTTTTAGCTCACTGTAAAGTGCATGAGACCTTGTTAATATACATGAAAATAAATAAATAAAAATTATAAAATAGTTAAAATTAGGCTTATTAAAAAAAGGCTAGTTTTGAATATTATATTGAGAAAGCTTACTTAAATCATATTTAAATAGATAAGTAGCTAGTGTCTAAATTCTAAAGCCTATTTAAATTTTAAGTAAATATATATTTACCTAGGCTTTTAGTAAGCTTTTTTAAATGTGTAATGTTGTCTTTACATAATATTGATAAATATTTTAAATATAACAAAAATTTCAATAATTACATCGAGATGGCAGATACAAATGTTCCCTAACCTTTGGGATTCCATGCCATTGATGTGACATTATGGGATGTGGGGTGCTCAATGATGTCCATACAAGTACCAGACTCAACTTCCCATACAGCTATCTGGCCTGCCACTGTATTACATGCTAAATACTGACCACACGGGGAGAATAGACATTGAGATATGGCACACTTAATCTGGAAACAATATTTATAACATTATAAATTTAAAAAAACAATGTGAAAATAGGATCATTCAAATTAAATTTCCATTTAAATAATTTGCAAAGTTATATAGAGAACATAAAATAGAGTATTATAGAATAACCTTATGCTTGATTTCACTCATATTTAGCAAAAAATAATTTCAGTATCTCAACATAATAGTATTATAGATATAAACCTATAAGATATCATCACAGAGTTGACTTAGTCCAGGTCCAGATCCAGGAATTATGGTCAAGGGCAAACAACTGGCAAATGTCTGATGGTGATAAGTCTTTACTAAAGACCTGCTTTACCCATTAAGATTAGTGACAGTAAGAAATCCCAACCATGTTTCATATTGTTTAATGGTATTTAAGTTGGCTGGTGCTGATTGTATAGCAACATAATTCAATCACAAGCACGTAAGCAGTTGGTTGGAAAGACTTTACATGCTTCCCATTCCTGAAACTATTAATATAACATACTAACTGTAGCATGAGTAAATGACATCCTTTGACTCCAGCTTTCACAATCTAAAATAACTATTTCCCTATTATTGGGATAAGCTAGATACTTTCCCTCTGATGGCTCAAAATCCATACGACCTAAAACAATGGAGTTAAAACACTTCTTGTAAAAAAAATATGGTTATCGAAACAAAATGTATATATATTAACTGCAACATTGACATTAACTTTTGGGAAGACATTAGAGTTAAATTACTCTCAAACCTGTTCTATTATGGTTAGACCATTATTATGGCGTATTTTTTGCAATATGTGATAATATTAATAAAATTACAAAATTCATTAGATTTTATTCTCTATTTATTTATTTTATCTTCATTGTATGTATATTTGATTAGCATTATTATTTGATATAAAAAGCCTTTATCACTACTAGTAATCCCTTTTAGAAAATTATTAAACTAAGATGTTTAAGAACAACAATAGGGAAGAGTGCAACAGTTCAACATAGTGTTGATAATAGATATGTACTCAAACACACAAATCATAAGTATATAAATACAAACACATGTGTATAAATATTTCAACTGTAACTATAAAATACTTTCTGAAAAGACTCACATAAAACTTTGGCAGCAAAAAAAGTGTTTATCTTAGGAACACAGTTGATTTCTTTAACAATTTTCTGTGTGTCTATATCCCAGACCCTCATATTACCATCTCCTGATGCCGTGGAAGTAAATTTCATGTTTGGGCATATTGCTATGCTTAGTACAGGACCCTTATGTTCCAACATCACAAACAAAGGTGCACCTCCTTCCAGACTGCATATTTTTGCTTCCATGTTTTCTGATGTACATCCTAAGGTCTATTTAATATAACAAAATTATTAATATTATAAACATATTATCAAAAAATCTATTTAAATAATCTAATATTAATATGATATGTAAGGATGTTTTTTTTAAAATCCAAACCTCTATTTTTGGTTTTGACAAAATTTGAGTTACTGGTGCTGTAAATCTAGTGATAATTCCATCCTTATCGAAAGCTGGAAATGTATAAGCTTGAACAGCATTGTTGTCAGTGGCTACATATAGCCTTTTGTCTTTAAAACACACTGCAACTGCACTTTCACCAACACAATGGGAATTTGGATCATCATCGTCAATATCCAGCCATATTCTAACATCACCATCATAACCACAGGTTATAATGTGCCTGAAATATAAATGTCTATATGTATAAATTTTTGTACATACTACTATGAAATTAGGAAAGTAATGTGACATTCCACTAGTTATAAGGTGAAAATCTAACAATTTTCAAGTATAATTTTGGTCCATTTTTCATCAAAATAAACATCTGTTTTTCTTAACTATATTTTATTAGATTAATAGCCAATTCAGTTCAATACAACTTTGTAGTTATAATTTAGGATTATTGATATTTAGTTGTTAATAATTAATCACGGTAAACCTAATTATACATAGACAGTTATACAACAAGATAATGACTGAAATATTTATTAGTTTCAACATATTTGTAAAAATCTGTTAAAGTTACAAGTCATTCTTTTGTTTCGGTTTTGTCAACAATTTGTAATGACGATCTGACTTTTCTGGTGGACTAATTATCAAATAAATTATTAGATAACTAAAAATAAACCACAGTATATGATAGAAAACATACCGTCCATCTTCTGTGTAGCACACATCGGTATGTCCTTCAGCATGAGCGTATCGCAGAGGCTTACTATCTATTTTCATTTTATATTATATCAATATTACATAAATATAAAAAAAAATATTGCACCTCACATTTGATGTGAAAAGTAATATTTTTAAGAGAAGTGTGAGTGAAATGAAACAGCTTTTCACATGTATAAAAGAACTTGATCAGCCATTAAATTTATTATTTTAATATGTAAACAAAACTTGAAAACACATAATTGAATTGAATTAATAACGAATTTTCATTTTGGCGGGAAATGGGAATTTCGTTTGTCACTGTCACTTGACTGATACCATAGATTATATAATATATACCATATCAGACTGTCACCTATGACTGGTCACCATGGTCACATGAGAGTCACCATCTATTATATTATGTATGTTTTTAGTCAGTAATCTTTGACAGTCATCATCTATTTAAGTCAGTGTCTGTCTAAATAACTAGATATAAATAAAAGTAGTAAAGTCATGGAGATATTATATTAGAGTAGCCGGATATAAGCAGGCCCGTCATAGACTATGTAGCCAGCCTAAAATGTGTACTACAATACCTAAAGTGTATTACAATAAAGCTGTAATAAGCAATAAGCAATAAGCTGTGATAGCCCAATGGTGAGACCGTGCGACTCTCTAGAGACGAACATAGGTTCAAACCCGGGCAGGCACCAATGAGTTTTTCTATTAAAACTCATGTGTCTAATTCATAATTGCAATTTATCACACGCTTTTCGGTGAAGGAAAACATCGTGAGGAAACCTGCATTTCTCTAGAGAATTCTGGAGATATGTGTAACCTGCCAATCCGCATTGGAGCAGCGTGGTAGGTCTTAGCTCCAACCCTTCTCTCCAGAAACGGAGAGAGGAGGCCTATTCCCAGCAGTGGGATATTAACAGGCCGCTACTTTATTACAATAAAGAGAAAGCAAATAAGATTGACCTATCTGTCTCTCTTTTACATATGTAATCAGACAAATATGTAGTAAATGAATTTCATCTTCCCTCTTCAATACTGAGATAAATAAAATTAAATTGGAATAAAAATTGAAGTGAGCAACTATAATCAACTGTGAACTGAAAGTATTTCAATATGTACACTGTAGTCTTTGGTCTATGGTGAACAGCGTAGCCAACGTCAACAATCAATAGCGCGGTATACTTGAAAGATTTTTTTTAATTTCATCATTAATGTTGTAGAGTAGCCTGCAGCATAATTTTAGTTTCACTTTGACGAGATTCAGTGTCGTGTCGTGAGTGCTAGAACTTTTTTTAGGTTATTTCACCGGTTCGTCGTTAATTTCAAGCAAGTAATATTTATTTTTGTACGTTTTGTGAAAGTCATTATTTATAAATTATTTAAGACTGCGTACCATAACTCACCAAGAACTTTAGTTTTATTTTATATAAATTAGATTTATGAACATATTAAAAAATGATTACAAAAACATCTCACATTGAATGAAAGAAGTGTTTTAAGTATATATTAATTAATGCACTTAAAAACATAATTTTTAATGGTCACTTACACGACTTATTGAATCTCACTTTTGATCAAAATGTTAGTTTCGCGGAATATTAAGTACTTATATATTTTTATTTCTAATGGTTGTTTAACCATTACTACTGTTTAGTAGTCGTAATTTTTTTAATGGGGTGTTTTCGCCGTAACAATAATAATACGTGTTTAATGATTAATAATGATTTAATTATTACTTATATTTTAATATATAAAATATACTGTTTATTTTTAGGTATGTGATATTTTTGATTAATAAGATCTAAGTAATATTTCTTAAATGTTGTTGCATATAAAAATTATGTATTAAAGAAAATACTTATTTATTTTTTAAATATTAAAATCATGTCATTTTTAGTGATGTAGTGAAGAAAAAAAATGCTTATATATATATGCATCCTGCATTCTAAAATTCTCACTTAAAAAATTATAAATTGAAGAACTCAAAGAATTCAATTTTAAGCTGAATGTTCTAAAAATATTATTTAAACTAGCATTATCACTACAATGTGGAGCAATATTGCATCAGTATAACAGCCTAATCCTGATATAGAGTCTTTACACAATAAAATGATGATCACACAATAGAAGATTGCTCAGACTTTTTATATATTATAATTTCGTAATATGTCATTTACTATTTTGAAATTGCTCCAATCATACATTCATATATCCTTTAGGTAATTTTTAAAAAAGACAACTTTGCAATGCTGGAAAAAGTGTGGTGATCAAACCATTGCAAAGAAGTCAAATAAGGAGAAGGTGTTCAATTTCCATAATTATCATTAATTTCATAAAGATCTTTATTGTTGTTTGATTTTTTATTCTCCATATTATTTCACATGTTAACTTATAGTTTTCAATTTATCATACATACAACTTTCTCCTTCTTGCTGTGTTCTAACTCTACTTTAGGGCCTATCATATCTTTTAAATTATACAATATATTTTATATAATTTTATTAAAAAGTAAACATCTATTTATCTCTTTACCAAAGATTTATTTACTTTATCTGTTTACTTATTTCACAATTATTAGTATTCATCATTGGTTAATTGTGATTTCTATTTTGTATCACTTGATACACATGTACCAACATCACTCAAAATGTAGGCTTCAATTGAATGAAATTCAAATATAAATGAGCAATATGATAGTAATAAATTCCAGACACACATTATATAAACAATAATATTACAGGATTTAGTTTTATATTTTTTTCAATAACATGAAAATAAATTCTGTCCAAAATTTTTATTTGCATTTTATTTTTACTTAAGTTACATCTAGTGATGTAAGTTACATATACTACTATTTGTTAGATTCCAGAATCAATATTAAAGTCAAGTTTGCAATGTCAGAGTATATGTATAGTACTTTGATGTAAAATTATATTTCATAAATGTTCAATAGTTGTTTCAGCTTGTTAAAATAATAACTTATTTAGGTAGTAGCCATAAAGGTTACATAACAATACGTAAGTACGTACGTAACGGCCTGTTACAATCCCACTGATGGGAATAGGCCTCCAAGAGTTGGAGCTAAGACCTACCACGCTGCGGATTGGTAGATTACACATATTCCCAGAATTCTTTAGATATATGCAGGTTTCCTTACGATGTTTTCCTGCACCGAAAAACGTGTGACAAATTTTAATTATCGATTAGACACATAAGTTTTAATAGAAAAACTCATTGGTGCCTGCCCGGGGTTTGAACTCATGATCCTCTCGAAAAAGTCGCACGGTTTCACCGCTGGGCTATCAAAGCTCACACAGAACAGTATTCTGTAGTAATCACTATAGGTCCAGTAACACTAACAACAGTTAAATGTCATTAGTAGCTTTTAAAATTGCATAAAGCTGCGCGTTAAGTTTCGCTAAAAGATATTAAAAAATAATTAAAAATCATTAAATAATTTTCTATGTAATACATCAAGAGAATATTGGGCACGAAACAAAATTTTGTCAGATTCATAATCATTATAATTACATTAAAAATAAAAAAAAACATCCATTGATAACGTAGTGTCGAAATGAAATGATTAAATAGAAAAAATGTTTCTTTGTGCGTGACAACGACTAACTTTATTGCGACTCTACGGTAATTAGGTACTTATAATATTTAGCTCTTGGGTTTAAATTTTAAATTATAAGAAATAATAAAACTACATTACTCACAACTAAATGTTGACGCAATTTAAATTATCAAAGCGCGGTAATGTCAATGTTTTTATTCGAATACAAAGTATTCGGAATATAATTAGTTCTATAATTAGGAAAAATAATTTTTAAGTTTTTTTATTCCTCAACAATCACCATTTAGCTGTCTGTATACCTAGATTTTGCAACATTTTTAACCATCTTAAAATGAAGGATTACGAAAGCTCCTCACAATAGGCATTTAAAATCGGCGATCACTTCGTCGTAAAATAAATCGTTATCCTCCAAACCAGTTTTTCAAGTTTGGAAATTAAAAAAAAACACTGGGGCCAAATCTGGTGAATAAGATGGACGTTGTAACAACTCTAAATTTCTTTCCACAACTTTTGTCTTCAAAATCATGATCAACTTTTATCTTCAAAGGAAAAGATTGAGACAATGCACGGTAGGCATTGCCTTAATCTTTTCTTTTTCAAATATGGTCACTTTTTCTAGATTTCAATGTAGTGCTGAAAAGACGCCTAATACTTATCTGTTATAATATTTCTTTTTCATCAATTATATGATATAGATATAGATGATGCCACGTGCATCCCAAGATTTCATGGCCACCACCTTGCTAACTTTCGGTGATTGAAGAAGCCTTTTATTAGTGAAAAAAATAATGTTGCGCAATTAGTTACACAAGTAGAAAGAGCTGAATGATAAGACCATGTGACTTAATCGGGAGGTCGCGGATTTAATCGCTGGGCATGCACCAATAAATATTTCTGTTAAAATTTATGTGCCTAAATAATGTTTGCAATTTATCACCCGCTTTTCGGTGCAGAAAACTTCGTGACTAAACTTACATTTCTCTAGACTCTAGAGAAATCTGGGGATATGTGTAACCTTCCACTCCACATTGGAGCAGCGAGGTGGGTCTAAGCTCCAACCCTTCTCTGAAAAAAAGGATAGAGGAAGCCAATGCCAGTCGTGGGGTAGTAGCAGGTCGATACTTAATTTTTTAACTATAATTAGCTTGTAATATTAATTATAACCGTTTCAATCAATACAGATGGCGGATAAAGGATTTCTCAGACAAAAGCCTGGCTATGCTACAATAGCAATCCACGTTGGTCAAGATCCAGAGAAGTGGAAATCCGCAGCTGTTGTCCCTCCGATTGTCACTTCAACTACATTCAAGCAGCCTGCCCCCGCCGAACATACTGTAACTATATAGTTTTATATTTTTCTAGCGGTTAATCCACACATTCCTGTAGCCTATTGTGGCTTCGATTCGAAAGTATGTATGAATGTTTCTTATAAACTCCGTAACGGCTGGGCTAATTTTAAGGGAATTTTAGGACAATCTTTATATTGACCCAGCGCATAATCCTATGCGCTGGGTCAATATATATAGCGCATACCAAAGTTTGGTGGCGATTGGAGCATTTTTTAAAACTGTCAATGATAGTTATTTTTTCGAGGGGAAGTCGAAATTAGATTAAACCAGAGAAACGCGTGGCCGGACCGGTCGTATATAATAATGTAAGACCAGGTTATATGAGCTATAATGGCGTACTTTCAGATTGGTCACCACGTTAATGTTATAAGTACGTAATGTCATAAGTACGTAAGTTGTCCAACCCATAGCAATATGGAATATCCGCGGAACAGTACACCGAAAGAAGAGCTTTCGTCACATTCACTCACTTATTTTTGTTTTATGTAATTTTAGTTTTTTACCTGTGATTTATAGATATAATGTGATAGATAAAATATCATATCTGATATAAAATTCTGTTGGGAAGTTTGTGAAATTTATAATTTTTTAGGGTTTTGAATATGGCAGATCTGGTAATCCAACAAGGAACACACTCGAGGAGTGCTTAGCTGCTCTCGATGGTGGCAAATATGGTCTTACATTTGCATCTGGTCTTGGAGCCACTATGAGTATAGTGTCGCTGCTGAGCAAAGGTGATCACATTATATCCAGCGATGATATTTACGGTGGTACTAACAGATTATTCAGGTAATTAAATTAACTTACACCTATTTATATTTCTTGTGCTACATTTTTACTTTATGGACTTTAGAAAAAATCATATTACGGTCTAGAAGTTTATGCCGACATCTTTTAATACCTAAAAATACCTATAATCGATATATGGTCCCATGATCAATCGTCTTCCAGACGTATAAGTTAATTGAATAATTTATTCGCCACTAGTGAACAGGAAAATGCAATAATTTGAAGTGCTTAAAATTATTAATGCATAGTGACAGCTCTATTAAATTTTTTTTATACCTATTACTATTATCATAGGTCATGCCAAAATTTTTTTAGAGATATATGTATTTACCAAACGAAATCTAATTTATAATGATTAATTGGATTTCATTTTTTTTTACTGTAATTCTGATCGAATTTATTAATATCTTCAAATTAAAACAATATATATATTTTTTACTAGAAAAGCATCAGAGGAGACCAATAATTGGTCGAAAACTAATGTTGTTTATGAATAAGTCAGAAATTATAATGTTTTTATAATTTTTATTATAGACAAGTTGTGGAGAGATTTGGCATAGAAACAACGTTCGTAGATTTCACGAAATCGGATGCAATCGAGAAATCAATTCAAAAGTCCACAAAGGTGAGTGATAAGTCCATTTCCTGTTGCATGACGTCTCGTGCACGACAAATGAAAAACATATAGGCATGACTTAACACAATGGGCTATGGTAATTTACGATGTTGCGTCATCTTTTGTGTTTATATTTCTTATCGTTTTAAAATTATGTATGTAACCATAATAGTTGTTATCGTAGGTGTTTTGATATTATAATTACATTTGCACAAAAAGATAAGCCTCCTTATTACAAACAATTGAGATATAACAACACTTTAGGTATATTGATTGTATCTTGATATTAATTGTCAAAACAACATTGCAAAATACTTATCTCGAAGTTCCTCATTACTGACAATCCTGGATTGGACAAGCCTTGCCTCGTGACACTCGCAGACGACATGATTTAAGGGGCGGCAAATATTTTGAAATGTCCAAAATTTTAGAGGCGAAAAAGTAAAGACGACTCCTTTGAAATTATATACAGATTAATTTTCAAATATTTTCTATAAAATATAATATCCTTTCCTAGGTAATTTTTTTGATAGAATTGCTTACATATGAATAAAAAGTGTGTGTGTTGTGTGTGAATATAAGGGGATCCTTGTTGTTGATTTTGTGGTTCAGCGTACAATTCCTTATGAGCTTATTATCAGTCGGGAAAATTTAGCGACTCTAAAGGAACAATGAGGAAAATGAACCTTCCTCAAGAATATCACTATCTTTTAGTAAAAACCGTACAAAAGTCCAGAAAAATTTTGAAGACTTTATTTTATAATAAACTAGCTGTGCCAACAACGGCTTCGACTGCGTGGAATTGTTATTTACAAAACTTTTCCCGAATTTTCGAAATTTTGAACATACAAGTAGTTATTGTGAGTTAACCGTGAGAGATAGAGACATGCTATCGCGGACTTTTTTGTAGTATTTTTATAGATCTACAATTCTCTACTGCATTACTTAAGCGTATCTCTGCTGTTTTACGCAGCGCACGCGACTAAAGCTCCCGGCAAGCAAGTTTTTTGACAACTGTTCGATCTCTTTAACACAATTTACATAATACCGATATTTACTATTTACCTAAACCATCCGGAAGTAATGCACTATCTTTTAGTGAAAACCGTAAAAAATCCGTCCAGTAGACTTTGAGAAAATCGATTACATACACACAGACAGCTTTTTGGGACTTTGTTTTATAATAAGTATAGATATATATATACCAACCTGTATTTTATATCATGCATATACCTACTATTAAATTTTCAAGATTCAATTATCAAAGCATTTTAATTTATAATAAGAAAATATACATATTATTATAATTCACTGCCTTCTCCTAAAATACTTATCAAATGTTATCAACAATATATAACTTCATAACATCTTAATAACGTGCTATTACTGATATGATTTTATCAATTATAAGAATATAAATACAATTTAAAATTTTCACGAAATATCTGTTACATATATTGTGCATTGTTGCAAAAAATCCTGTATCTACGCTAAAAAGAGTACTTTATCAGTTTCGAAATAATGGTGTTCATTCAAATGATACTCGTATTAAATAAAAGTAGTAAAGTAGCGGCCTGTTACAATCCCACTGCTGGGAATAGGCCTCCTCTCTCCGTTTTTGGAGAGAAGGGTTGGAGCTAAGACCTACCACTCGTATTAAATATTTGTGTTGAAATGCCAAAAAAGTACGTCACTCGTTGTAACAAATGAGCTTTACTTTTGTACTGAGCACTGCTTAGTGTTCATACATACAGTAGGTAATGTTGGTTAATACGGCATATGTTAAAACATCGTATAACTACTGTATATAACTGTGTAATTGCGCTGTATTCAAGAAACTATTTTTAAATTAAATTGATCTAGCGGGCCGCCAATCAGCGTTTAATAACGAAATAGTAGCTAAATTAAAATGACTTTGAGTAATTGGAATACGACATTTGGCTGAGATGGAAACAAAGTATAATTAACTTTTCTATGAAATATTTTAACTATAAATGACTTTACTTACGCAAATTACTATAGTTAACTATAGTATGGTAGTGTATACATATAGTATATGTAAAAGATATACACTAAAACTCTTTAAATCTAGCTGAAACGTTCCTTAATAATAACTATTGCTGTCAAAATACTAGAATAGTATTAGCAGTGTCAAGAAAGGTCTCTTTGAGTTATTTATGGAGCATTACGCGGGATATTACGCGGAACAAAAACGATTTGCGCGTTAACTATCTGTATATATGGAAAAAACTACGCCTATATGTGTTGCCATAGCGATTTCATGTAACGCCCGTTGAGATTAGTAGCCATTTTATCAGTTTTGATGTACTTGCATGCTACACAAGCGTTTAACATTCCATCTCATCAAGCATTAACCGAGGACGAAAAGTAATTCTAATTCTTATGCGTTTACGAACTATTGAGCCCCTCATTTGTTTTAGTAATTTGTAAAATATTTGTGAGATCTTATTTATAGCTACAAAATTGTCGAGCGTATTTTTAGAATCTTTCAGCTAGAGAATTAAAATAGCCGATGTCTATTTTTTGTATTCAAATGAATATTTCATCTAGTTAGTAAATAGATAAATCTGTTAGTTTCCTGGATCAAATTTAAAGCATAATTCATTTTTAATATAGTTTCACAAGTAAGATAATGATTTTGTAATCGCAAACAATAAAATTTTGGGTGAGATCGTAAAAGAAGAAATTATGATCATTTATTCAAACCTCAGCACAATAGAACCGCACTATCACAACAAAAATAACATCGTAAAGGGCATATTTTTATTCATATGATTAAATAACACTTACGACAACTCATACATGTCTTAATACAATTATTGTTTAATTTATTTTTTTAGTTATTGCGCGATCTATCGTTTCATAGATTTCATGATAAACTTCTGACCCAATGGTAAAATATGATGATAAGTTATATAACCGCTGTTTTTTTAACATACGATACGTGCTAGCTACATGAGAGCGATTTAAATTTCAAAAACGCTTTTTCTATAATTTTAAGGGACTCATATTAAAACCATTTTTTTAAATAGGATATGAGTTCAAAGAATGAGACGGTATGTTCTGTTTATAGATGATATGGATAGAAACACCGACGAATCCGAATCTAAAAGTGGCAGACATAGCTGCGATCTCAAAAATAGTTAAGAGTCACAATGAGAAAATTCTAGTGGTGGTAGATAACACGTTCTTGACTTCGTACCTTCAGCGGCCACTAGATCACGGCGCGGACATAGTTATGTACTCTTTAACTAAATATATGAATGGACATTCCGATGTTATTATGGGAGCGGCTATATTAAATAATGCAGAAGTGGAGAAGAAGCTTCGGTTTCTGCAAAACGGTAAGAATTTTTTTTACATGATTTACGCTTTACTTTATTACGATGCAGGCGTTACTTTGCGAAATTCCATATTACAGAAACCATAACAGAACTATAGTACGCGGCAATAAATAATGCACATCGACGCTCAGAGAGAGAAATCGGCTAGATTTTGCTTCATAGAGCATTGTCTCTGTCGCACACACTGACGAATCCGTGTGTAACAGTGACAGCGCATACGAAACCGAATTGGCCGGCTGTTTCGTTCTAAGTTCTCGATGTGCATTATTTATTGCCTGGTACTATACTTTGCTGTAATCCGTGCGGGTTAAACGAATGCATGCAAAGCTAAAGTATAGTATCCGGTATTAAATAATGCACAACAGCCGGCCAGTTTGGTTTTGTAGAGCGCTGTCACTGTCACACGCGGGTTCGTCAGTCTGCGACATAGACAATGCTCTATGGTGCTCCATAATCTAGCCGATTTCTCTCTCTAAGCCTAAATGTGCATTATTTATTGCTGGGTACTGTAATTTTTTTACCTATTCATTACTGATCACTACTGAGAAACATCTCACTGTCGGGTCTAGCTCCCCGCTCCCTTTGTCTGGGAGTAATTAACACTGTCTGTTAATGCTTCTCATTCTACTGTTATCTACTATGGTACTCAAATTAACAAAGAATTAATAAACATAAGTTAACAACTGGTAAAAGGATAAGATTATAACTTAGTGGACTCCCAAGTTATTTAGTTTATTTTTTTACTTCCCAGTAATACTATTCAAGCTGCAGGAGATAAATGGACTTTGTTTTAAATTATATTATTGATAAGAATATCGTAAAATCTTTCACATGCTTCTAGTCTTTTGGGTTCAATTTGTCGTTTGGCAAAAAGGAATAAAATACTTTTACCTATTATGCCAGGTAAGGTGTATTGTCTGTGTAAATTTTACCAAAAAAGGTATACAAAGTGCTCGAAAATTTTGTAACCCGCGCGCAGAAGCCGTCAATGGGTTTAATTAACACAGCAACAAGAATTAATTATTTAAATAGAGTGACATAATTCGTAAAAAATTGTCTATCGCCAGACCTTTGTCTGCTTGTCGCCAAGATGCACCGCAAGTTTTTGATCTCTCATGGTGCAACAGACTGGAACGACATCTTCTAACATCCGTGTTATTATACCACTGCTAGGCAAATGCTGCCTATTTTTTCTTTTACCTTTTCTTTCTTTGCAGAGAAGAGATAGAAATTGAACCTCCACTACACGAATTATGATTATTTTTATTTATTTAAGTATTTCTTTCAATATTACGCAACACACGCTTGCAAGATGGTACTAGAAAAGTAATAATGTGGCCGTTGAAGTGAGAGAATATCTGACTCCTAATTAAGATAACTTGTGTTTAGGATTTTCATTAATTGTGCAGACTTGTTTGTTTTGTCATACTTTGTTAAACAATATGGATGCACTGGTTTAAAACAATTTCAAAAGATAAGATTCATATTGTAGTAATATAAAAAAAACAAAAGAAACTTATTGGTGTCGTCTTATAGGCCATTTTAAATTCTAGTTACTCAACACCCATACGTAGATTGATGCAATTGATTTTGATTATAAAACCATTTTGTAATAATCATTCACTGTCCCTATCGCATGTCCGATACATTTTATGATATAATTTATGTGACACTGTCATTTAATAAGTAAACCGTGTGAGGTATCGGATTCTACTTATCGATATTTAATATGCATTGAATAACCGCATAATCCTTAGAAGTTTCTATTTTCTGAATGACCTTTCGAAAGATTCTTTGTTGTATATGCGATATACATTTATAAGCAAATCTTCTCATTTAAGTAAAATACAAATATATTTATGACCTCTGATGAACCATGAACCTTTATCTCTAAATATAGAATTCAGTTATAGCCATGGCGTTATTATGGAATTCATCCAACTATGTAGTTTCATTCTATTAATTAGAGGTTTATGCTTGACTGTCACCGTATCTGTGTTAGAAATAAAGAACTATAAGTACCAAGGTATTAAGCTTTTAGCATATCTTGGAAATTATGCCCTAAAATACGTAAAATGGGAGGATTAAACATGAAGTATGTTTATTGACGCTGTTGATATCCACTATCGTTTTACAGCGATATCAAATGTTAAAAACATGCGTAAATGTTTTTAGATCTCTTATTTGGTTTTAAATAGCACAAAGTAATAATTATTTGCTTCATAAAAATATATTTATTGATAAAATAGTAACCGACTTTTATAAATGTTCACAGAAGAATATGTTTAAATAAAATAAAGAAATATAGAACTGGATTTCGTTTAGACCAAATACCCTTTTAATATAAACTGTAGAACGATAAAGACGATATGGTACTGCATATTAATTAAGAATAAGGCAGAGGAGGCTCCGCCTCCGCCTGTGTCTTAATCTTCAATGCTGAGGGTCTTGATCATTATGGAACACTTTATTATAGACTATTTTTCGCTATTGGGCTCTGTCTTCTGCGGCGTCGATGGCTCGCTGATTCAGGAGTTGAGTGTTGAGCGAATTTTCCATCCAACGCATAGGTTTCCGCTATATTATAATAGCTATTCATTAAAGAAATGAACCACGTATTTCTTTAAAAGTTTCGAAAAACAAAGCTTCGCCATGCATTGTACACTTACTTGTTAGTTACGTCGGTAAATCAAATTCTTAAATGCAAATGTGCATTTTACTCTTTCATCTTTTTAAATCGAACGTTTTGTGATGATTTTCCACATTACCCTTACGTCATATTTTTCTATACGATAAGGACTAGAAACAAGTTAATTGAATAACAAAAATATTTATTGTTGTTACATTCGACGAGATTGTTTTGTACTCTCGCCTGTATTTGTTTTTCTCATAAAATAAACTTATTTGCTTTTGTGCTGTTTAACATATTACATAGCAATTATTCACGATTCGTGGCACGCTGCTTAGTAACAACTTTACTTTACTAGTCTCCAAAAACTCACTGCGACAAGTCTGCGTGTGTTACTATGCACTCTCTTTAAAAGCAGCCCTAGCCAACATTAAAACAAAAAAATATTACCTAAAAAAATTTAATCTCATTACTTCGTAGAATTCACAAAATATGTGATATTAATTTGATTACATTATAATCTTGACGTGACAAAAGACATCTTAATATGTAAACATTCAATATCTCTAGAAGGTCACTTAGAGTATTTTTTAAAAATTTCTTTATATGTTCTTCTTATTATTTTTATTTTTAGTAAATAACATTGAAACAGTTGTATTTTTAAGTACATGTGAATAAACAATATATATGTTTGGTTACCAACCAAGTTTTGCATTATTACGATTTTCCTTGATATTATATTATCTTACAAATGTGCTTATAGACTTTAAAGAAATAGTAACAGGAAAATGTACACTTACACTATTACTGACAGTAACACATTTTCCTTATATTTATTAATTGGACCGGTTTGTCCGGTTTTTATAGTACAACAAATTCTTGTAGTATTTACGATAAGGAGCAATGATAACATGAGTTACATTCGGAAAACGTAAACTGTAATACCAACTTAAAAAATATTAGGTATTCGATTATTTCCACACCTGAACTAATAAAAAATTGTAAAATTACGTGTTTGAACATTTTTATGTAATATACTGCAAAAACGTTTACATATACACCCAAAGTATACGCTATAGGGGGAAAAAGGGAGGAATCCTACTTGTGAGTTCTCCTAGAAGCCTTAGGAAGGTTTATATGTAATACTAGCTGTCCGGGCTCGCGTTGCTGTGGCTTTGTTTGGTTTTGAATTCCCCCAGAAACAGAACTCAACAGTTAAAAAAATGCCACCAAACTAAAAGATCATCCAATGGTTCATTCTAAAGATTGTCTGAAAGTGATATAAAAAAAGATCCAGCTGTTTTGGAGTCTATAGAAGATATATAGACAAAAATTCATTTTTATGCTAACATATTGAATGATTACCGCTGCCGATTTCATTAAAATAAATTATGATACTGTCGTTACACGTGTTTAGTATAACAATAGTAAAAAATATTGGCACACACTTTTCATGTCGCCCAATTCCCAATAATATTTAACTACAATGTTAGTCACTAAAAGTGTATAAGGTAATATAAAATATAGTCTTAAAGTTACACCGAGGTGTCTTATCGATTACCTAAATAGCGTGAATGGTATGTGTAGTGTTCGCTTTGATATATTAATATACTAATATTGTATGAATATAGCACAGGCTCAAACACGCACTACAAGTAACAACATGTAAGTTGTAACAACATGTAACTTCACGTCCACTCTCACCAAAGGGCTCTCGTGTACTACACGTGTGTGCGCTTGAGACTGTGTATGTTTATTTGTACATAAGTGTGAGTGTGAGTTAGTGTGAGGATATTCATGTATGTGTCTTGTATATAAATATACAAGGTAAGATACACACATGTCAACCCACATACACTACAGTATGGTTTCTCCTAATAATCGGCGATTACAAAGGAGAAGGAAAGGGGCGAGCACGATCGTTTAGAGGGCATACTCAGCTGTACTTGTCCATCATCGTCTATGATCGTCTAGATCACCTAAAACCCGTGAATTGTCGGTTATCGGACACGAATCGCTGGGTGATGATCGTATTTATAATACGGACGACCGTGTGGATACTTGTATGATGATCGTATCGATTATAGATGATCACACAATCACACGAAGAGAGCAGGCAGCAATAACTATTGAGTTCTTGCTTGAAGCTTTGAGCATTTGGTATTTTTTTAATACCAAATTCTTGAAGCTTCATTATATACGTCTGAAGGGATTTCAGAAAAGGATTTCAGCGCCATTCAGTATATACGTCTGAGGGGATAGGAGAATATGTGAACCTAGTGACTAGTAGTTACATTTAGATAATTTGACTGGCCCATTGGCGCTGTTGGCAGTGACCATGCCTTCAGGTCCGCGGGCGGCGGGTTCGATTCACGCCGAGGGCCAACATCTTCTTCAAACAATTTGTTGGTACTTTGAGTCTGGGTGTATATTTGTATTTAAGTAAGCAATTATTAATATATATGTATATATTAACCAGTTGTCTGTCACCCATAACACAAGTATTAATTTACACCAATACCTCACTTTGGTCGTAGTTACGTTCCAAAAAAACACGACGCAAAGTGAATTAAGCTTTTTTATAACTAACTATGTAAAGCTCGAAGATATGTTCCACAGCTACGATAAAACTACTTTATAAAAAGACAACGTAAACATTTAATAAACAAAAATGTTATAATTTTTAACACACATACAAAATAACAAAAATCTATTCAACTATAACAAATAAAACTATTCGCAACCTCGAAAAACTAATGACGCACAATGATACAGAGTGTGAGACAGTGAATATATAATTACTCTATTAGGGAATAATAATAACACGAGGGCAGATTCTATTTACATACACCACAATTTCTCAATGAATTTTACTTGCCATGATAAGAAACGTAATGAGCACATTGTCATGTATAATAAATAACATACACAGGCTTAAATACTAAGCCTGTGTATGTTATGTTACCCTGACCGAATTTAAAATAGGCTTAACAGAGGTAGATACATTGTAATCCTTATTTCAATGCTATCTATGACACGCTACGAACAATTAAAAAATTAGTGTTTTCTCGTTCGTCTTAGTTATGAATCTCTTTAACGCAGTTTGTAAAAAAAACGCTTTTTTGAATTCGGCCACTTTAATACTAAGCGTACGTAAACGAGTATGTAACTATGTATGTATGTGTGTATGTTTTTATGTACATTACATAAAAATATTTTTTATTACAGCTATGGGCATTGTCCCGTCGCCCTTTGACTGCTACATGGTTAACAGAAGTTTAAAGACTCTGGCCCTCAGAATGGAACAGCACAAGAAGTCTTCATTGCTTATAGCTGAATGGCTACTGAAACAGCCTCAGATCGTTGAAGTGTACCATCCAGGTATTTATTTGTTTATTATTAATCGGTAAAAAATAAATCTTACAATTACAAATAAACGAAGTTTTTAATTTCAATTACATGACGCATTCAGTTAAATTATATAAAGACGTAAAACTAATTAGTATAAAAAAGCTGCACGCATATTACATTTTCATATTAATTAGAAAAATTCTCGATTAATCCAATTATACACACATCACCTTTACCAAAATTCGAAGCGAAGTCGAAGCACTCGTAGGGGAGATCACATTTTTCTTCCACAAACACGCATTTCTCTTGGTAAAGGCAATATAAAATTAAAAGGAGTACAAGTATATAATAAATTACCTATAGAGGTGAACAATGTAAAATTATTACATTATTCTCCTGCCCTTATCCCACTCTAAGTGGGGTCGGCAAACATGTTACAAACATGTTGTCACTTGATTTGGCTACGTATTTTACGACCGGCCGCGTGCCTGACGTCAACTTACCTTAGTCGCCTTTTACGACACCTCGGTAAGAAAGGAGGGTGGTCTATTCTATGCCGGGTACCACACGGCGAGAAGAATGCAAAATTATTTATGATATTTAAAAACAAACGTAAAAATATATATTAAGTGATATTAAATTACTAAATTAAAAAAACTTATACTCACATTGGGTATACTGTGGCGATTTTGTATTTTCTACCGGTGTAAAATAAAAGTTGTGGATAGATTTTTGTTTGCATGTTTTGTTATGTTAGATTGCCGGACAAAATCACTGTAAGTGTATGTACAAATACTTTAACCCGATATAGTAATCGATCTAAAACACTCAATGATACTCTAATATACAAAAATAACTTGCCCGTAAAAGAAATTCTTTCGCATATGGAATTTTCCTTATATAGACCCTAACAATACGCTGGTCTAGTGCTAATTTGAAGCTTACACATCTACCAAATCAGAAATTCTCTAGGATATGGAAGTTTATTCACAAATTTTTCCACATCACATAAATATAAATTGAAGATGCAAATATATAATTATTATAAAATAAAGTCCCCAAAAGCTGTCTATCTGTATGTAATAGAATTTCTCAAAATTTACTTAACGGATTTTTGGAAGGTTTTAAAAGATGCAATTCTTGAGGTGGTTTAGGTTAATAGTACGGCTAAATCGATTTTGATGGATTTCGCTGGACGATAGAGTAAGAGGCAGAGCCAATTTTTATCCTAGAATTTCCGCGGGAAATACTTTGTGCCATTCTGATTTAGGCGCGAGTGAAGCGGAGGGCACTGTTAGTATAAATATAAATAAGGATTAGTTAGTAAAGATACCGGCTATACTCACGTCTAATGCGATAACGTGTAAAGAGCTCATGAATAAGTGCCCCGGACGGGTTCGAAACTAGTCGGGCTAATCCGATAAAATTAGACGTATAGCCGGTATCTTTATTAACTATGAACTGATGATATGACGATGAACTCACGATAGTTTAAATTTAAATATAAATAAGGATTATTAGCTACTACTTTTTTAAAGCTTTCATTTAACTTGCAATGTATGTGAAAATTTGATTTTTGTTAAATTTGACCTACTTCCCCGTATCCGATTGAGCTGGAATTTTACATACTGGTTCCGATGACAATGCATGTTTATGATAAGCATGACCTGATGCTGCTGCCAGGATTGGCCCCAGACGAGGGAATTTCTCAATGGTTGACAGGGTTAGTAGGGGCGTCAAATTTTGTTAAAAGCTATTTTAAAAGCATTTTTAACTTAACTTGTACTTGTTAGGTACATAAATTTTGAATTTATGTACCTAACAATGTTATGTTATGTTTATTAAACTACCGTGCGGCCACGTTTTGGTGTAGCATAGTCTGGTTTAGAATGCCCGTCGAAACAGAACTCAATGGTTTAAGCCACCTAACTTTACAAGTTAATACACTGGGTAATTCTAAAGATTGTCCGAAAATTTCATTAAAATCGGCCGTTTATAAACAAACTCATTTTCAGATTCATTTTTATATTTAACATATAAAATTTAAAGCCATCGATATTCGGTTATTAAATACGCTTTTATTGGTCTTATCGGGTGCATACCTCATTCCAGATTAACTTTAATGACAGTTATATCTTTATAATATCCAATCAATTTCAATAAAAAGCGCTTATTCGTTATTATCGACAAATGTCGTTAACATTAATGTTTGTTTTTATGCTTAGTTTGCGCATTACTTCCAAAACTAATTATTAATGAGAATTATAAAAATAATTAAACTTGTTGTTTGATAATCTTTGCGGAATGATACATGACAACGAAGTCTCAGTTTCTATTCCTGATTCAGAATCTAAAAATAATCATCGTACTTTTAGATTTTCTTATAATTTACTAGCTGACTGGGTAAACGTTGTTTTGAAATGTAGATTATTTCTATTTATAGAATTAGGCGTTACTTTGCGCAGATTCATAATGTAAAAGTAATAATAAAATTATTTTGCTATAATCCGCGATAAAGTAGATAGAAAATATATATAATGCTAAATGTAGAGTGGACTATCCGTTTTTTCATAACCGATACATGCAGGATTCGTAAAAACACATGCACAAAACTTCACCACCGCCACCACAATACACAAGCACTACACACGTTCACTATCACAAACTCAACAATCGTTTCACCCCGTAACAGAAGCATCAGCAGGAGATAGTAGACTCCACGATAAATTCGCAAAGCAATCGCCAAAGTCGCTATGCGATTTTGTCGTGGAGTCTATCTCTCACTCACTCAGTCTACTTTTCTCAAAAATAGGCAATTAATATTACCAAATACGCCCTAAACTTGAAATGAAAATGTTACTACGCATGTATTACATTATAATTACACTAGTTTATGCCAGCGGCTTCGCTCGCTAGCAATTTTGCCTGCCACAGTATCTAATTTAATTAAATTTATGATTTACAATTTTGGTCATAGTGGCTTCCACATAAAAGATAGATATATGCTGTCGCGTACTTTTATTTAGAACTATTAAAGACAAAAAATACTACGGTACATCATCTTTGTGTGACTCTAATGGTTTAGGCAGCGTACGCCGAGATAGCTCTCAGAGGCCAGATTTGTTCCGACTTTATTGACATGTATAGTTATATAACATAAAATCATTACAAATTGTAGCCTATATGTTATTGCGATGTATAAACTATATAACTGTGAAGTTTCATCCAAATCCGTCTGATAGTTTTTTTGTGAAAGAGTAACAAACATCCATCCATACTCACAAACTTTCGCATTTATAATATTAAGTAGGATTAATTTTCTCACTTATATCTAGCTGGCAGAGATCTCTGTCAAAAAGATTAGTTGACCTTTGTACACTTTTTTTATTAATAATTCAAATTCAAATTCAAAATATTCTTTATTCAAGTAAACTTGTAAACAAGTGCTTTTGAATCGTCAACTTTACTGCTGGTTCGGAAAGCCGTCCTACCGAGAAGAGCCAGCAAGAAACTCGGTGGAGCTCTTTTAAAAAAGAAGATTCTTAATACTAATTACATTTTGTCATAGCTATCCTGCACAAGGTCAAAGAGCAGCTATATCCACGCATTCTTATCAGCAATGTAAGCCTCCACGGTATAATAGGCTTTCTGTATCAGCCTCTTTTTAACAGTATTTTTAAATTGCTGTAATGGCAAAGTTAAAATTGATTGTGGAATTTTATTATAGAATCTTATACCCAAACCCACAAACGACTTACGTACTCTTACAAGGCGCAAAGCAGGAGCCGCAAGCTTATGTCGGTTCCTACTTTGTCTATTATATACATCGCCAATCTTTTTATAATTATGTATATTTTTATGCACAAAAATCAAATTGCTAAAAATATACTGTGAAGCTAACGTAAGAATACCTGTTTCCTTAAACTTCTCTCGCAGGGACTCACGCGAATTCAAATTATAAATGAAACGTATGGCTCTTTTTTGCAATACAAAAATTTTCTCAATATCAGCACATTTACCCCATAACATTATTCCATAAGACATAATGCTATGGAAGTAAGCAAAATAAACTAGTTTTGCTGTTTCGACGTCTGTAAACTGTCTTATCTTTCGAATAGCATAGGCTGCTGAACTGAGTTTCCCTGCGAGAGCTGTTATGTGTGTGCTCCATTGGAGTTTTGTATCCAACGTCATTCCCAAAAATACAGTTGTATTTTCTGTTTTTAGTGGTACATTGTCTATTAAGAGCTCATTTGCTTTTTTAGCTGTATTAGGTAATGCAAATTCTAAACATTTCGTTTTATTTGAGTTTAGTACCAAATTATTTAGCCCGAACCATTGAGCTACCTGCGACAATCCACTGTTTACTTCGTCAATATTATTAGCGTCATTCCTATTTACTTTAAATATTAAAGATGTGTCATCAGCAAACAGTACAATGTCGCAAATATTATGAATGAAATATGGTAGATCATTTATATATACTAAAAACAGAAAGGGACCAAGGATTGATCCTTGAGGCACACCCATAACTAAGGCCGATCCGGATGACTGCACATCATTAATGCACACTCTTTGAATTCGGCTATCGAGATAAGATGCAACGAGACGAAGTGCATGATCCTTAATACCATAATGACCAAGCTTTAGTAATAAAGTTTCGTGTTGAACGCAATCAAATGCCTTGGACAAATCACAAAATACCCCTATGGCATTTTGTGAGTTCTCCCACGCATCAAAGATATGCTTCAACAATCTTACGCCCGCATCCGATGTAGACCGACCCTTGGTAAACCCATACTGCTCAGGGTGAAGTAAATTATTAAAATTAAAATGCTTGAGCAGTTGATTTAGAATAACTTTCTCAAAGACCTTGCTAAGAGTTGGCAAGATCGAGATGGGTCTATAGTTGTTAGGGTCGCTCTTATCACCAGATTTGAAAACAGGGATCAATTTACTGTACTTCATTAAATTTGGAAATGTCCCTGTGTCTACAGACTTGTTAAAGATCTTGGCCATAATAGGTGCAATAATTTCAATAACATTATTTATTAACTTTACAGACATTCCCCATAAATCAGTTGTTTTTTTAATATTTAAACTTTTAAAAGTTTTAACAATATCGTGCGGAGAAATGTGTCTAAATTTAAAATTTACATTGCACTTCATGACGCTGGCCTTTAAAACATTAAGAGCTTCAATTGGGGATGAGTTTATTGAGCTAGTGGTGGAAATGGGTATATTCTGAAAAAAATGTTCAAATACACTCGCCACTTCTGCGTCGGAATTAGTAAACTCATTCCCAATTTTCAGCTCTATGGCAGAATTACGCATTTTATGTCTGCCTACTTCATCTCCTATAACATCCCAAGTTGTTTTTATTTTATTTTCAGAGTTCATTATTTTACATTTAATGTGAAGTGATTTGGCCTGTGCGCAGACATTTCTAAACATTTTCGAATATTTTTTTACATATTCTAAGAATGTGGGGGACTGATTATATTGTTTTTCTGCATACAGATCAAATAACTTGTTTCTACTCTTATAAATGCCATTAGTAGCCCGATCGCTAAACCTGAGATGTTTGGAGACTTCTTTTTCTATAATATTAAATGTCTTATCGAATTCACTACCAATAATTCCAAAGAGAGCATTAAAAAGATCATCTGAACTACCGCAACTTTTGTCAATATGTGGTAATTTTGATAATATTTTTACTTGAAATCGCTTTATTTTATGAGACGTGATAGGCCTGAATTTAATAAATTGCTTTCTGTTATTTATAATGTTGGGAACAGATATAATTTGTCCACTATGATCAGACCTTAAGCGACTTATTATAGATTTTTCTAAGATATTACAGCTGTAATTAGTAAAAATATTATCAATACCGGTAGCCGAGTCTGCAGTTATCCTAGTAGGTTCGTTAAATACATTAATCATATCAAAACATTGAAATAAATTAAGCAACCTACAACGAGTACTGGTATCCACTAGTATGTCAACATTAAAGTCTCCACAGATTAAAACTTTTTTTGAAGATTTACATGTCTTCTTTAAAACTTCCTCCATAACACTCTCAAATAGCATATAATCACTGGAGGGTGGGCGGTACACAGAAACTATAATATAGCGCTCCAACTCTACACAAGACAGCTCAATGGTACGTTACACAGAAAGACCGACAATATCATTCCGTTCTTTACAATTTAATTTACAGTGAGCTAGTATTAAAGATCCCCCACGAATGACGGTCTTCCTCAAGAACGCACTGGACACATTATAACCTTTTATATTTAACAGGAAGTTGGAACTGTTTAACCAATGCTCGGTTATACATAAAATATCTACGTTAAATTTATTCATAAACAGTTCAACTTCAAATTCCTTGCCAGATAGACCTTGCAGGTTCTGGTGAACAATATTCAATTTACAAGGTCTATCTGTTGTCTTAATACCTAGTTTAAAGTAATATTTTCCGTACATAAAATATTACTTGATATACTATTAGTACTACTACTAGTACATGTGTCAATATATGAAAAATTTGTACTTATTGTACAATCTGTATAGGAGTCAATAGACTTAGCTACAACAGATGTAACTGTATCACTTAAATTATAGGCTAGCAGTGAAGCTAGATTCCTGTAACATTTTTTAGACAGATACATAGTATCTCTAGTTAACTTAAACGAGGAAATAAATTTATTAATGTCAAAGTAAAATATAGCGTCACTATGACGGTATGTCAAATTATACAAATGTATATTTAGATTATATATGTGCTCATTTTGTTTATTGTTCAACATATTAGAGTAGGGAAAGGCACATATAAAAAATTTACATTTAAATTTTTCATTTAAAAGTAATAATTTTTCTATACCTTTTGTTATCTGTGGCCTTTTAATATTTAGGCTGTCACCAAGCATCAATATAACTGTAGTGTTATAATCAAGATCATTACAATTTAAGCTATTCAATATATAATCAATAGTTGCTCCTGGAGAACAATAGTTAATTACTGATTGTGTAAGGTAAGGACTTATAACTGCTCCAAAACCTTTGCCCAATTTATCTTAGAAAATTATGGTTTTTTTCTCAGATTTTACATCATTTTTATTAGATTTACTTGTACTATTTACAGGATTCATAGCACTTATATATGACGATGAATTATTTTCACCTTGCCTCTTCAAAGAGCATTGACATTTATGAAAAGAGCATTGACATTAATGTTTATCTTACATATTTTAATGGTACATAAATAAATAAATAAATATTTGTTTTCGTTTTAGTTACGACTTTCATGTTTCCCTTTTTGCAGGTCTACCATCACATCCACAATACCATATTGCGCAAAACCAAATGACGGGACACTCAGGTGTATTTAGCTTCAGACATTCCGGAGGCCTCCAGGAGTCAAAAACTTTCTTGAGTTCTCTCAAAGTATTCACACTAGCAGAGAGCTTGGGAGGTTACGAGAGTTTAGCGGAGTTACCGTAAGCGTTATATCGTTTAATTTTTGACATTACACACCTTGGTGCATTGTAATAAGAAAGTATCCTAGGTAATCGTTATAATAAATTTTGAGTATAATAAAATACTTAAAATAAATACTAATTCATTTGCGCTGATGGCAACTAAAAAATAATGAAAGGCAAATGGTTAACGCTAACGATTCTGTAAATTATCGCGGTTTCAGACACCGGGCCAATGAGATTTCTATAGAACTTATGTATATTTTTGTTGGGAAAGAAATAAAGGAAGGAAACTTAATGTGTTACATGTATATAACTCGAAGAATCAAGCTGCTCCAGTGCTAATAAGTCATTTAATTACACATAATCTAGCGAATTGTATTTGGAAATTTCCTCAAAATGTTTCCTTTATTATATTAGTTTTATTATTATTTAAGTGATGTCGCAGTAAAATGTTCCATTATCTGATCATAAAATAAAGCATTGTCAAATAAAATTCTCAGCATAATATAAGTATAGGAGTTCATAAGCCACCTCAACTTTATATTAACGAAGTAATTAATTTGCATTCATTGTTTGAGATTTGTGCAAGAATAATTTTCTTTTCTCTTAGTAACGTTTTAAGTTTAGATTAAGGATTTAAACAGTAACAAAGTAATAAAAAAATAAATATATAGGTCAATTAAACACACGTTCGTCCGTCCCTAAAGGAAGTAAATTAATACTTATGGTGACATACAACTGAAATATAAGTAACTGCTGGGTATATGATATAGTAACAGGATGTTACTGAAATTTGTGGCATATTAAATATATACATATATAATTCTAAATTACGCCGTGTGGTATTCGGCATAATAGAATAGGCCACCCTCCTTTCTTACCGAGGCGTCGTAAGAGGTGAATAAGGTAAGTTGACGTCAGGCAGGCGGCCGGTCGTAAAATACGTAGCCAAATCATGTGACAACATGTTTGTAACATGTTGTGCCGACCCCACTTAGAGTGGGATAAGGGCAGGAGAATGATGACACATATAATTCTAAAAACATACTTAAATACGAATATACACACAGACTCGAAGAACGAACAAATTGTTTATAGAAAATGGTGGGTCTTTGCTCCAAACCTTCCCTTCAAATAAGGAGAAAGGAGGCCTATGCTCAACAATAGAATAGTATTTCCAACAACAATTTTTTTTCAAAATTTCAGATCGTTAATGACGCACGCGTCAGTACCAGCTGCGCAAAGGGCGGAGCTTGGAATCACAGACTCACTACTTAGACTGTCCGTGGGGTTGGAAGACACTGATGATCTGATCGCAGATCTGGAACAAGCGTTTGCTGCAGCATTTTAAGTTGGCTGTTGCTTTTAATGCAAAATGATATATATCACGTCACGCCGAAACAATCATTATATACAAGCTGTATATATGCTCAGTTATGTCCTATATGTATGTATTTTTATTTAAATACGAAACGAAATTTTCGAAACTGAACTTTGCATTCAAAGCTGTGAAATAAATATATGTTTTTATACAAGAATTTAAGCAAACCATGTATTCTATGTAAATGTAATTTCTGTTTTGATAAAATGTATATTAGGTACGTCTAAAATTAAGTCATTTCTATCAGTGATATATATGACGTTTCACTAATTCGTCAATTACGACGAACTGACTAATTATTGAAGGACAAGGATTTGCATTTACTCAAATACACAAAGTTTTTTTATACAAAAATCAGAATTAAATCTAAGTACACAAATACAAAATATAAATAATAATATTAGCAGTTTCTTTAAATCATACATAATTTTATCAGTTATGTTAGTCATATAAATGGTATTTTTATTAAAATACGAAACGAAATATTCAAAGCTGAACTTTTGTTGCATTCAAAGCTGTGAAATAAATATATATGTTTTTATACAAGAATTTAAGCAAACCATGTATTGTACGTAAATGTAATTTCTATATGATAAAATGTATATTAGATACGTACATGCATTAGATTATTTATACAGAAATATACATATAAAAGAAGACATTTTTATTATATAAAATTAAGTCACTTCTATCAGTATGATGTATAACGTTTTAATAATTCGTCAATTACGACGAACTGACGAAGTATTGGAACGACATGAAATTGCATTTACTCAAATAGTTTTTTTTTTTACAAAAACCAGAATAGAATCTAAGTACACAAATACAAAATATAACGTAATAACGATAACGATAACGATTAAATGATACATGAATGACACATTATGTAACAATTATACAATTTTGATATATTTGTTAATTAATTATTTATATAGTTGACGCAATATATTGTGATTTAGTATTTTCTGATTATCTCAATTTTTTTACTTGTTTTATTATTTGTTTGTGCTGTACTCAATTAAGTTAGGTATATGAAATAATCTAACTAAATACACCTCGCAAATGTTTTTTCATTTTTAACAATATCAGAATTGTCTGTTTTGACGTTATTATATATTAAAAAGCATTGTTGAGTTTTATTTAATGAAACCTATTACTATTTATATCAATATTATATTTTTAACGAAAACTTCACATCCAAGTGTGTTGGTATATATAACCTTAATATTACAATGCATTAATAGCAATACTAGCTTAGTAGATAAACTTAGATGTTTTGGCCCTTTTTGTTTAAATTTCAACGCTAGTATTAGCATTTTAAATAAATAGAATCTATTCCCTCAGTATCCAAATATCCAAAAGAAATCACAATATTCCGTATGATCCGAAAGTTCGGTAAAAATCAGGTTGAAATAAATAATGTAGCATTTCTTATACTAAATGTGCTAAATGTTTATACGCTGTTAACGTTCGTTAAAAATTTTTTTTTTTGTATACGGATTGAACACTAATTCAAACATATAGAATAAAAATGAACTGAACAATGACGTGGAAAATATGGCTACGGAATACGAAACTGAGCTGAAACGCCCAAACATCATCTAATAAACCTTGTTGAACTAACGAAATAATGATTATTAGACTATATAGTGAACTTAGGACTAGTTGTTGCATCAGTTGAAAATGCATTCTACCAAAACAAACTTAACTCATAGACTTACATTGGTACTATACATTGCAGCATGATTGAACTCTAATATAAATCGCTAAAAATCTTATCTAAATTATCGAACGAGACATCGACTGTCGATAAAGATTACGGCTATTAAAGATTAAACAAACCCTAAAATTATGTCATAGTCTTACTTCTGTGCAAGAGAATACGTTATACATCTATAGTTTATTTATTGCGAATTTCTCATTACCATCTTGCATATACACAATACTGAAGTTCAAGGTGAAATGTGATGTTGCTATCTGTGGGTTACTCTGTATAAAATTTAACGTATGTGGCATGTTTTGCAATCGAACGTTTTGTGCGTCATCATATCTATAGTAATTCTGAACATTCGCAAGCGAATTTAGGTTTTATCTAAATTCTTATCTACTGCAGTCAAGGTAAGAGTAGTATGTTTTAATTTAAATAAGTTTAACTTTTAAAAATAAAATTAAAACCTAAATAATAGCATTAGAATTTACTTTATTATTCAAACTTATTTCATTACAGTATTGTTTATCATATCAATCTTAATAGTACTGAATTCTAAATCCATATAATAAATCTAGAAAAATGTTCGAGCTATTTAGATTTTTCTAAGCTAAATGTGAGGTAGTAGGGCTGTCAAAAATAATCGATTTTTATATAAACCGATTATTTTATCGCAATAATCGATTTTTAAACAAACCTATTTAAAAGAATCGATTATATTAATAACCCTTTTTTTCTTGTATTTCAAGGTAAGATATGCGTTGTTGAATGAAACCAATTTAGCCAAACAAAACATTTTAATCGAATTTCGCAAACAGCGCATCTGTTATATTTTATTCGTACTACTCCACTTTAATTAGTCTTTATACTAAATAATTATTTTAAAAACAGCAAATCTATCCCTATTAGTGTGGTATCGATAATATTGATCGGCTTTATATATCAAAGAACTACAGTAGCATCTTATATTAATGATATGAGTCACTACGTTTCACTTAATCATTGTTGATGCTATTGAAACTTTCGCTCGGGCTTTTTATCTTAATTTTTAGTGTGTAAAAAGTAGCCTCTTAGTTGCATCCAACGTGGTCACAAACTTTCAAAACTTTAATTGAAATATTATTACATAAAAACCTTGTAGTATTAATAAGGATAATCATGTATTAACTGGCCCGTTGGCGCTGTGGGTAGTGACCCTGCCTTCAGCTCCGCGGGTCGCGGGTTCGATTCCCGCCGAGGGCCAACATTTTCTATAAACAAATTGTTGGTTCTTCGAGCCTGGGTGTGTATTTGTATTTAAGTATGTATTTAAACTTATATATGTAGTATATCGACCAGTTGTCCGTCACCCATAACACAAGTATTAAGTTAATTACTTTGGGGACTGACGACCGTGTGTGTAAGTGTCCCATATATTTATTTATTTATTTATTTTATTTTTTTAAGCTTATAAAATTATCCAAAGTATTGTCGTTAGAGTTATCGTAATAAGGTATAAATTCTTTGGCAGATGACGCTCCGTTGGGGTATAATTACCTGTGGCAAAATTAGCCATGACTTCGTTAACGCTTTTAACACTTATCCGGAAAAAGGTGATATGGTGGTCGCTGCAGTAGCAGCTCGGAAAAAATCCAGAGCAGAAGAGTTTGCCAAAGTCCATAATATAGCTAAAGTATTCGACAATTATGTTGAGATGGCAAAAAGCAACGATATTGGTAAATAATCAGTATCTACGAACAATTTATTTACTTGATGTTGCTGTTGTTGAAATATATTTGTTGCTAAGGGTCTGCTAAAATAACTTTTACTCGAAGCATTCTGTTTTGAGTTTATTTGTATCACATTGTTTGTTTTTTAAATAAAGCGTAAAAGCTACCCCTGAATAATAACAATATAGTGCTGAGATTCGATATGTTAATTCAATTGCATGGTTTACCAAATTGAATGTCTCAGATATTCTTTAGCTATACGCCTATTTTATTAAGATTTTTTTTCGAAAACATGATGAACTATAATCATAAACCAAAAGCAATAATTTTATACAAAACAGGTTTTGAAATCGAAAAATAGGCTAGAATAAGAACGAATTGTTCGGTCATCATTTTTTTTAATATAAAAATATGTACTGTATGAATATACCATAATGAATAAGACAACTAGAAAATAATTAACTTTATTTTAGATGTCGCTTACATTGGTGCTCTTAATCCCGACCATTATCCACTTACTAAATTATTCCTCGAATCCGGAAAACATGTTCTCTGCGAGAAACCTCTGTGTTTGAACTATAAACAAGCGCAGAGTCTAATCAACATAGCTAAGAACAAAAATCTCTTCTTAATGGAAGCAGTATGGTCTCGTTTTGCTCCATCCTATATCGCATTGGAGAAAGAAATTCAGGCGGGAAAACTCGGAGAACCGCAATTTGTTGAGGTTAATTTTGGTGTACCGATCGTAACAGTCGATAGATTGCGGTAAGTAATTGTATTATGTTCAAATTACTATATTTATTAACATAAAATACCTTTATTCAAACGACTTCCACGGCTAATTAAAGTTCTTACTCACGAAAAGAGGCAAAATCTCAAATCAGTCAGTACTACTTCAAAATTTTACCGGTTTTTGTATCAACTACGTTACAGCTATATCTATACATATTATAAAACAAAGTCCCAAAAAGCTGTCTGTCTATATGTGATCGATTTGCTCAAAGTGTCCTGACCTGATTTTTATTAAGATTTTACTAAAAGATAGTGCAATTCTTGAGGAAGGTTTCGGTCAATAGTACATTACGATTTTATGTAAATTGACTGAAAAATAGCTTGGCAAAAACTTTGTGAAACACTGATTTTCAAGCGGACGAAGTTACGACCATATCTAATGTATGATAAAAAAGTAAATTTTTGACGTGTATTTATAATGAACCTTTCAAATCTCGACTTGGTCATCCTGTCCGTGATGAACTTAAAATAGCATTTTATTTTTTAGCAAGAAAGAATTGGGTGGCAGTGCCATTCTTGATATTGGAATTTATACGTTACAATTCGCTCAGTACATTTTCAAAGAAGAACCCATAAAGGTGACGGCAATCGGTGAATTGAACGACGATGGTGTGGATGTTGTAGATACCGTCATACTCGAATATTCAGGTGACAGACGGGCTGTACTAAACGCACATTCGAAATTATTATTATGGAATAAGGCAACAGTCGTTGGTCCTCTCGGAAGAGCTACGGTTAGTTATATATTTGATGTCCTTTATTGATTGGGTGCCGGGCAGGCACCAATGAGTTTTTCTAAGCTGCGATAGCCTAGCGGTGAGACCGTGCGACTCTCTAGAGACGACATAGGTTCAAACCCCGGGCAGGCACCGATGAGTTTTTCTATTAAAACTTATGTGTCTAATTGATAATTGCAATTTATCACACGCTTTTCGGTGAAGGAAAACATCGTGAGGAAACCTTCATATCTCTAGAGAATTCTAGGGATATGTGTAACCTACCAATCCGCATTGGAGCAGCGTGGTAGGTCTTAGCTCCAATTCTTCCCTCGAAAAACGGAGAGAAGGCCTTAGCCTAGCAGTGGGCATAGTAACAGGCTGTTCCTACTTTTATTGATTGTAGGTATAATAAACTTAGTAGTTTTATTTAAGTCATAAATTGTTTCTTTATTCTTTTTGTACAGCTTGAAGATCCCTTCCACTTTTCGGACAGCTTGATTCACGTCAATGGTGAGATAGAGAAGTTCCCTTTGCACACTTCAAACTTAGAATACAACTTTAAAAATAGCGCCGGATTAGTTTTTCAAGCAGTTGAAGTTGCAAGATGCATCAAAGAAGGTACGTCATAAGTCTTCAGTTTCCTTTTTTCATTCAGTAATTTTTAATATGTAAATAAGAGTTATACAACAAAATTAATTATAAAATGTACTATTTTTTGGCATTATGATGATGCCGCTTTTGGGAATTAGTATTTTATTTTCTTAAAGGCCCAAGACAGTACAACATAGTAATTTTTTGGTTGCTCCGTACACTATACTATACTACAGTATTCTAATTTAGTCAGGTAATGATTGGTACTAAAAATCTTTTCCTTCCTTAAAGGTCAGATCCATTGATTTGGATGAGTGCAGTGAAATCTTCACTTCATTTTTATCACAAGAATGATAGATGTGGTATATAAAACTTATCTCTGCTACACCAATAATGTCTTTTTTAGGGTTGATTGAGTCGCCGCGGATGTCGCACCAGGATACTCTTATTCTCGCGAAGCTCATGGATACCGTCCGCAAGCAAGTTGGAGTCCATTATGACGTCGACGATATGGAGTTCTGAGTATTTGACTGAAATTTCATATATAAGTTGTTGAATTTTAATAAACTGTATTTAGCAATATTTTTTTAATCAAATGACCAGACCATACTTGTAAATAGTGGCAAACAATTCATAGGATTAATATATAGGACAATCACCGTGTCGGTGATTGTAGTGGCTACGCCCGCGTGGAAATCTGCGTGTTACAATTTTTTTCTATAATTCAAATTTTAAAAATAAAAGTAGTTATCGTGAGTTAACCATAAGAGATAGAGACATGCTATCGCGGACTTTTTTGTATTATTTTTATAGATCTACAATTCTCTAGTACATTAAATAAATAAATAAATAAACTTAACTTTTGTATATCTCTGCATTCATAGATGGACAACAAAGACGTGACACTGGAGGCCTTATCTCCTCTATAATTGATATAATTGAGCTTAGGCTTAAGGGTTTTTAGGCTATAATCAAAGCTTGAAGTTCAAAAGTCTATAGCTTCTGTGGTTAAAAGGCTGTAATAATTTATCATGTCACTCTTGCAGAAGATAATTTAAAACAATAATTTTTATTACTTGGGACTAAAGTTACTACTATTTCCTGTACCTTCTGACATTGAAGGAATATAAACATACAATTATGCAGTGTGTATGTATATGTACTCTTGAATACACTTGTAATATCTATTTGTATCATAGTTATAAACAATCTAAGTACGACGATAAGAGACCTATCAATAGAGAGGTTCTAAGTGTCAGCTATCGGGCACATAAAAGTTACTGCAGTTTGTTTAATTTACCATTACGTTGTGTATTATTGTATACGTTTACTGTTGTCGGAATAGTTTAAGGAAGGTAACGTTTAAATTAGCTGTCTGCTATGATATATTTTGTTCTTTTAGTGTGTAACTAATTTACAACTCATCATGCCTTTTATTAGTGTTTAATTCAAATTTTAACTTCTATTTTATAGCATTTTTTTATCCCTAAAGTAACTTAATACGTCTGTTATGGTTGACATACTACTGGTAAATATATACAAATATAATTTTTAAATACATAAATACACCCAGACTTGAAGAACCAATAAATTGTTTTAGAAAAACCTCGGCGAACCCGCGAACCGCGGAGCTGAAGGCAGAGTCACTGCCAACTGCGCCAACAGGCCAGTCAATATTATTAGGATTAGGTGTTTTGTGATCTTTAAGTCGGATCATCATAGCGATAAATTTGTTTAAGTTAAGTTAGATTTAGTTCAATTGCATATTATATATATTGCAATTGCATTGCATTACTTTGGCTCCTTAAGTGATAGTATACAATGTGATTGTATTTGAAATAGCAAATATATAACAGTATGATACCTCAACGGTAACAAAGAAAGGACCCACTACTACCACTCTTACTACTAAAGGCTCACTTTGCTAGCTGATCACGTGTTACTGCACGGAAGTATTTTACGTGATATCATTAATGGTCTATTCAGATGACGATCCGTTGGGGTATTGTAAGCTGTGGAAAGATAAGCCACGATTTCGTTAATGCAATAAATTCATACCCTGATAAGGGTGGGATGGTGATAGCTGCCGTAGCAGCCAGAGACAAATCGAGAGCTGAAGAATTTGCTAAAACTCACAAGATTCCCAAAGTATTTGCATCATACGCCGAAATGGCGAAATACAAAGATATCGGTAAGTAACAGAATATTATTCCTAGCTGAAGATAAAGAATTAAAAGTAGGTTATATTTGTTTCAGATATTGCATACATAGGAGCTCTTAATCCTGATCATTACGAAATTTCAAAAATGTTTCTTGAATCAGGCAAACATGTGCTTTGTGAAAAGCCTTTATGTTTGAATTACAAACAAAGTCACAGTCTCATAAATATTGCTAAAAATAAAAATCTCTTTTTAATGGAAGCAGTTTGGTCGCGTTTTTGTCCCTTGTATTCTTCTTTAGAGAAAGAGATACAATCTGGTAAACTTGGAGAAATACTATTTGTTGAAGTAGACTTGGGGCACCCTCTAGAAAATGTTGGCCGAATTAGGTAAGTTTAGAGTCTTAAGTGATCTGTTGTTTTTCCATTTGAAATTCTATTTAATGTAGTGTTTTAAAATTGTGTTAAATCAGCATTTTTGAAAAGCCTCTTTTATAATATATTTTTGCTAAGCAACAAATTGATATTGTTATATAATTATATAGGCTATATATATTATGTATTATTATAGGCCATATAATTTTTGAAGCTTAGTTTAAAGCATTAATTAAAGGGTGATCCATAGTAATATTTTAAATGCAATAATTTCTAGCAATAGTGTAACGAGCAAACGCATAAACTAAATAAAAACATTTTTTCTTTTGTAACAGTTACAACCATATAATACATATGTCAGGGTAGTTTGAAGTTGAAATGTTCTAAAATACAATACTTAGATTCTAATAAGTAACCTTTCTTTCTAGTAAAAAGGATTTGGGTGGTAGTGCGATCCTAGATATGGGCGTGTATGCGTTGCAATTCGCCCAGTTCATTTTCAAAGACGAACCATTAAAAGTAACGGCTGTGGGTGAACTGAATGACGAAGGTGTGGATATAGTGGACACAGTCGTTCTGGAATATTCAAATAGCAGGCGCGCTGTACTCAACATTAACGCTAAACTAAAGTTGTGGAACAAAGCTACTATCGTTGGTACGAAGGGACGTGCTACGGTATGTTCAGTCCATATTTTTTTTGAAGAATTTGTCTAATTTTGTTGGCTTTCAATATTAATTATAATAGCTGGAACAGCTGAACGGTGAAACAATATGAGTCTCTGAAGGGGGTCATGGGTTCAAACCCCGAGCAGTTTCCAGTGAACTTTCTGAAACTTGTTGCTTATTAATATTTGCAATTTATCACACGCTTCTCCGTCTAAGAAAACATAGAGAGGAAATTTGCATATCTACGTAGGGTATAAGCCCACTGCTTTGACTTTACCCTTAGATCGTTACCAATATTGTGAGAAAATCTATTTGTCAGTCTCACTGTAACGCTTAAGTAACTATATGGATGGAGTAATATTCACAATATGTATATAGTATTGACGCTTATACTGGGCTCATATGTGCGTTAAAACTTTCCGTTTTTCCTTTGAGAGGGTATTTCTATAACTAAGTTGCAAATAAAGCCAAGGAAATAGTTTTAAATAATACATAAGAGATTCCATTCCAGTTAGAGGATTCTTTCCACTTTCCTCACCAGCTGACACACGTTGATGGCAGTGTTGAGAATTTAAAGTTGCATACTTCAACGAAACCGTATTACTTCCATAACAGCGCTGGCTTGATTTATGAAGCTATCGAAGTCGCGCGTTGTATTAAAGATGGTATGTTGCTGACATTTGATAGAATTATACATATGTGCGATCGCCCGTAATCACAAAATTATTAAATATAAATAGAACTCACACAAATCTACTTAAGATTATAAAAAAAATCATACGACCCGGAACGTATCCCTCAGGATAGTTACATCATTTTATATACCTACTAGCAATACCTCGCGGTTTCATCAGAGTACATACCGATCTCGTGGTAGGGGAAAGTCTACGAAGTCGAACTATAGATTTATTTGTAGATTATTTAATTATAAAAAATGGGTATCATTAGTATTCTTGGAATAAGAGTTAACTCACCAAATGCAGGCCCTGCTATAACCGTCGCTACAATGAATTTGTTATGGGATTATTTTCTTTCGATTTACATTCTTAAATGCGTAATATCTTTTGATTGGGATGTCGGATTTCAATAATTTAAAAAGTATTTTACAGGTATTGAAACAGTTTTTAATAAAATATCATTTAGTGGGATAAGGATTAATACGGAGATGTAAATATTATGGTTTGATTCTTGTCGCCAATTTTATTATCAATTTTTACAATGTACAAAAGTAGTTACACTGGCAAAACTATAATATTTAGACATATGGTATCGCGAACTTTTTTGTGGATATTGATACGTTCTATAATACTGTAGAACATTTTTTTGTTCTATCATCAATAGTTTCCGCAGCCCACTCGATGAAAGATTTTTATGACGAATTTTTTTAAGGGATTAATATCTTTTTTGAAAATGCAATATATATCCTATGTTGCTCAGTAAAGAAGCAGCTTTTTAATGGTGAAAGAGTTTTTGAAATCGGTCTAGTAGTTTTTGCGTGAAAACATTACAAACATACACACATACAAACAAACATACAAATCTTTCCTCTTTATAATATTAGTATAGAAGTATAGACTATTCACAATTTACATATATTTAGTATTAATTGTAAAACTGAAATAATAAACTATGTTACATAATATATAATTTATGTATATAACATTTTGTGAATATTTAAATAAACTAAAACAATATATTCAATATTTACTTCTATAGTATTTGTAATGACAATAATATTAAATGCGACGCAATTTCCCAATTATCTTGCAGGTTTAAAGGAATCGCCAAAAATGACACAGAAAGACAGTTTGATATTAGCAAAACTGATGGACGAAGTTCGCCGTCAAGTTGGAGTGCACTTGGACGTCGACGATAAGGATTATTAAATGTTTATATTTTCTTATCGTTAATGTACTTTGTATAATATCGCTAGTGGGATATTTATTTTCGATAACATATAGAATAAAACTTAACTTTGCAACTCAAGGGTAAATAGAGTATACATTTCTTTACCTCATATACTTGAAAATTTAAAGATCGAGCATAATTTCTAAATAAGTTTCTCGCCTCATAATAGCCCTTACTATAATGACAGCAGGCCATCGTTGATAGCGAGCTAGTACCGAGGTACTAGAAATTTTTGACGACTTAGTACACTTGCAGCTCAGTCAATACCTAATCCAATGCGATTGAGTTTTGACCGAATCGGAATTGGACACCAATCCAAGTTTGAAGTTAGTCGCCAAATACAACTCGGATAGGTTGGTAGCGTTCGGAGAGTTAATCTAGGTTTTTACATCAAAACGGACTGATTAGATCCAAACTGCTTTTGACGGAAATCTGCACGTTGCTCTTCATTCGGCGAAGGCGAGGGACAAATGGAGAGCAACCGTCCAAAAGATGATCACTCGGCACTAGGGATCACGGCCCTCAGCAATAAGCATAACGATAATAATAATAATAATTTATTGATTTGGAAAAGAAGCCAGGAGGAGGACATCAAAATACTTCTGTCTGTAGTAGGCTGGACACTGTACGGTAAGGTCAAACCATCAGCCATCCACTACGCGTCGCCCTATTCTTTGGTTCGGCCTCATAGAAGACACCCTTAGGGCGACATTCCCCGTTCCCGCTAGTAGAGCTTCAGCGCTCTACTTCCTGAATTTCGCATACTCGACGATGCTTCTGCGCTCGCCCGTCCCGCCCGGCGCACTGTAGAAGCCGTTAGGGCTAACAGCATACAGTCAGTTCGAAAAAAAATGGTAAAGATCTTCACGAATACATTTCGACGGATTGTCTTAAAAGGGTCGACTACCAAAAACCTCTTAGGGCACTTTGAAAGGTTGATATAGCGAATAATAGTCTATCAAACTTTTGATATTTTATTTGTATAAGAAATTACAAAAAAACAAACAAATAATAAGAAGTGGAAAATTGACACACCTCCCTTTATTTTCCTTTGTAATGCTGCAAGGGTTTATTATAATAAGTACATAAGCTGTGAGAGCTCAGCTGTGAGAGAGTCAACGGTTTGACTAATGAGTTCTTCTGTTAAAACTTATGTGTCTAATTGTTAATTTATCACATGCCTTTCAGTGAAGGGAAACATCGTAACAAAAACCTGCTTATCTCTAGAGAATTCTTGAGATATGTGTAACCTACCAATCCACATTGGAACAGGGTGGTGTCTTAACTCAAACCCTTTTCTTCAATAACGTAGAGATGAAGCCAATGAACAACAGTGGACTAGTAACAGGTCGTTACTTTACTTTAAGAGTTGCTGAAGTATTTACTATTTTCCTTCACTTCTATGTATATCATGATGACTTAACTAGTAAGCATTGCAATTTGGTTGTAGTATCAACAAACTATTCAGTTTAAAAATTCTCAGTGATTGGATGTTGATTCTTGGTTTTAATATTAACAATATAGAATACTATTACTAACTTGTAATACAAGTTAAATTACAGAATCAAAAACATATGCTGTTAAATTAGTAATTTATTATATTGTTGGGGGAGGCCTCTGAACATTTAAGTTACTAATACTGTAAAATTTAACTTAAACTTTTTCGTGCGAATTTTCATTGATTCACTTCGATTTTTCCTTCTAGTGAAACCTCAACATAGAATTTAGAATTTTGGCTATTAGATTGTCATAAAAATTTACAGTGAATTAAATGTTCATGATTTACCTTTAGAATAAACTAGCTGTGCCTTTTGGAAACCAGTGTAACAAAGAAATTCCCTAATTGAAATTTTTAAAGTGGAAGTACTTATCGTGATTTAACCATAAGACATAGAGACATACTATCGCGGACTTTAGCGTAGCATTTTTGTAGACTTACAATTCTTTCGTACATTATTAGTTGGATTACAAGGCGCATGCAAGTAAAGCCTGGGAGCTTTAGTGTTTTTTCACAACTGTGCAACCTTTTCAACATAATTTACATAAATCCGTTATGTATTATTATCCTAAACCATCTGAAAGAATTACACTACCTTTTTGTAAAAACCCTACAAAAATTTATTCAGTAGACTTGGAGAAAATCGATCGTATATGTTACCTACGGACAGCTTTTGGTGACGTTATTTTATAATAGTACTATATAAAATAACGTCACCAAACTAACTATAAACTATATAACTATTCTACTCAGTGACTAGCTCAAAAATAAGAATTTATCAGTCCGCCAAGTCATATTGCCTAAAGTATCGTGATACTAAACATATGAAAAGATTTAACGGTGCAGCAGCAAGTGTAGAATTTTCATCTCCTGGTTTTATGTGTGATCTGAAAGAAATTAAGAATAAAAATCTCATTTACATATTAAACCATTAGTAACTTTTGAAGCAAATCATTAAATCTCTGTTTAATAGTGACAAGGCGTAAAAGATTCTATAAAAAAGATACCTAATATCAAATATTAATTTAATTTTGAACTCAATATTTCAAATTTTTAAATATTTTTTTTGTTATTTGTTGAATTATAGCAAATAAATTTATTGTATGAAATCATACATAAAATTGCTGTTAATTCAGCAATGTTTCATAACTCTCATAAACATATTTTAAAATTTGGTATCACTTTAAAATATATACCTGATTTCTGCACATTTTCTAGCTAAATCCCTTAAAATGCTAATAGTGTCAGAGACCAAAGGCTGCCTAGTACATGCAAGTAATGCATATATCCAACGACCTGCAAATAAATATTAATGGTAAATAAAAAAAAAGTATAGCAGATATATACTTTTTGCTTAGTGGCACAATTATTTAATTATCTTAATTCATACTACACCAATTGTTAACTCTTAAACTTTTAGAATAATACTTACAATTAATTACTATTATCTATATTGCATCTTTTTTTTATCTTTCGTGTAAAGTGTGCACATATTAATCTTAACAATCTATGTATAAAGTTTGTCATCATTTTTCTTTTTTTCTATTTTCATTATACATCCATATTTCACTTCTTGTCCTTTTCCTTACGCCACTCAAAGGTTGACTGGAAGAGGTCCCTTTTAGGGATAAGTCTGCCTTTGTACATGTGCAAATTTTTTTTCTTTTTCTCTTTACTAACAATATGTATGTACAATAAAGAAATAAATAACTTTTTAACTTTCCTCATTGTATTTAAACGCAATTAAATTAAATAGTCACATAATCAGTACATAGATTGGCCTGTTGGCGCTGTGGGTAGTGACCCTGCTTTCAGCTCTGCAGGTCGCGGGTTCGATTCCCGCCGAGGGCCAACATTTTGTATAAACAGATTATTCTTCGAGCCTGGGTGTGTATTTGTATTTAAGTATGTATTTAAACTTATATATGTAGTATATCTACCAGTTGTCCGTCACCCATAACACAAGTATTAAGTTACTTACTTTGGGGCAGATGACGGTGTGTGTAAGTGTCCCATATATTTATATTTATTTATACTAATTATGGACTGCTTTTTGTATGTATTAATGTAGTCTTGATAGTTTAGTATATTAATGTATTTAAGCAGTTAAAATTGTTTATATAATTTTATATAATAATAATACATTTACCTGTTTTATGATTTATTGTATCTCCTGGTTTAACATCATCTAATATTTCTATTAGTATTTCTAAACCTCTATCTATGAAAGTTTGTCCTACTCCTATTACACAAGATAATGTGGAATCTTTTGTCTCAAATAAATTTCTCCATGCAGCTATATGGCCTAAGTCTATGTCAATTTTTCTTACATCTGGTGGCCATGAGGTCCTTTTATTTAAAAGTCGTGATATATACATGCGTACTTCTGAAAAATCTGCTACTTGAATATTTTGCCACTCTATTGTAGGTTTAAGATTATCTGGGGCTTTAGGATGTGGTAGCTGGAACAAAAGAAACATCATTATGTTATCTTCTATAATAACCTTTTCGGTCAATAACTTAATATAAAATAAACTTTGAAAAAATTAGTAGTTTCACTACTATTGGCAACAAGAAATCTATCTACACAGTGGTGAAAGCGACTTGACATATCTACTATTCTGTCACTAATGACACTATGTGTTCACTCCAGCAACAAGACGCAGCAAGTATTCTGAACTTGTTGCTGAATGACCTAATAGCAGTAGATGACCGAATACTTGAATGTCTTAAGTGACTAAAGGTTTATAGAATTAGGCTTTACTTTGCGGAGATCCATAATACAAAAGTAATAATAAAATTATTTTGCTATAATCTGCTATACAGTAAATAGAAAATATATATAGTGTTAAAATATGTATAGTGGACTATCGGTATTTTCATACCGGATACGTGTAGGATTCGTAAAAACACATGCACAAACCTCCACCACTTCCACCCCAATACACAAGCACTACACACACGTTCACTATCACAAACTCAACAATTGGAGGGGTTAATAGCTACCTCTTTAACAAAACTTGATTGATTACAAGCAAATTTAGAATAATCCTTATTACTCTTTGACACAACAGCATAATTTTCTCGTTCTTTTTTTACTTTTAAAAGATACTCTTCACCCGTTGTAGGTACGTCTTTTAACTGTACACTACCGCTTATTTCAAAACAAGGACTCATTAAAGAATCAGAATCTTGATTATCTTGTTTAGTTTGGTATAAACAGTTGTATTTTGACATCTTGAAGTTGAACGTAAAAATTAACAATGTAGAATAGTCAATGGATGTTTATGATTTGATATGGATTTCAGATTTGATGACATATTGTTTCTTTTAGTAGGGATGTAAAAACTAATCGATATTTATATTAATCGCATATTTTATCACGAGTTATTTTAAAGGGGATAAAATCGATTATTTATTAATATCTGGATCAGTGTTTCCAAACGTGGGGCCCACGCTCCACAGGGGGGCAATTCAAAAATTGACTCAATATGAGTTTGTTGGGGCTTTTGTTAGGGGCCGTTTAAATGCAATACTAGAATACGTGCTCAATTTTACGAAAAAAGCTAATTGTTAAATAATTATAATATATAATCATAATATATAAAAATGAATGTTTGTTTGTATCTCCTTTATAGACTCTGAAACGACTGGACCGATTTAATTGTTATTTTCATACAATCTTTGTAATGACCCAGAGGATGATCTTGTAAAGTTTGATGCTGATCGGAGTATTTTTTTTACTGTTGAGTTCTATTTCAAGGAGAAGACGAAACCGACTGAGCCACAGCAACGCCGGACAGCTAGTTATCTTAATATTTAAAAATGAATGTTTGTCTTTATATCATATATAGACTCCGAAATGGTGGACCGATTTTAATAAAATTATCTGACAATCTTTAGATTGAATGTTATGGTGAATGGGAGAATGAGCTAGTATAAAGTAAATTTAACATATCATTTATGTTACTTTAGTAAATAATTCAATTTTGTAATATTGCAAGTTATGTATGCAACATAGGAGGGGCATAAGAGTTTTTAAAAAGGCTAAGGTGGGACATGCCACAAGAAAGGTTGGGAACCACTGATCTAGATGATATCTAGTTTTAGTTTTTTGGGGTTGGCAACACTGTCCCTAATTTGAAATGACTTAGCTATATATAGGTACATATATATAGGTATTCTAAGGCAAAATCAATTATCAAAATAATTATATTCAAACCATTGGCTAAATATAAGTTTTAATACTATATACTTGTACTTACATACGTATATACATATTAGTACTAAGCAAATTGTAAATAGTTTAGTTTAAAAAAAATGTAATATATCTATATTACATTCTTAGGAAAACGAATTGTATATTTATGAAAGGCCTTAAAAGACTCGAAGCCGTTAAACAAATTAATACAAAAAATCAAAATTATAAAAATCTAAAAATCAATTACAAGCAATACAACAGAACTAACTACTTTGCTATAATCCGCACGGGTTAAGTGAATGCATGCAAAGCCAATGTGTATGAAGCAGGCAAAATCTACGCACCTTGTATAAGGTAACAACTTGTATGCGCCTTGGGGTGCATGTGGTGGCTGGTCCTGCATGTATATGCAGGACCAGCCACCACATGCACCCCAAGGCGCAATTCACCAGCAACAACGCACACAAAAGCAGCACACACACCCACCACCACAATCTCGACGATCGTTTCGCCCCGAAACCGAAGCATCATCAGTGAATTGCGCCTTGGGGTGCATGTGGTGGCTGGTCCTGCATGTATAAGGTGCGTAGATTTTGCCTGCTTCATACACATTGGCTTTGCATGCATTCACTTAACCCGTGCGGATTATAGCAAAGTAGTTAGTTCTGTTGTATTGCTTGTAATATGGAATTCCGCAAAGTAACGCCTGCTTCTATAAATCATTTAAAAATCAATTAATAAATAATCAATTTTTATATTAATCGATTTTTAAACTCTAATATATAAATAAATCAAATCACGTATCATATAGCACCATCTGCTATTGGCTTTTATAATAACCGCTACTTACTAACCCCTCGTTCGCACGGACGTAAAAATTACGTCGCGTTAAAATTCCACAATAGGCGTTATAAGAAGTTTCGTATGGTATATTCAGCTTAACGCCCTCGCCCTAAGGACTAAAATGGAACACTGCAAGATAAAAATAAGTCGCGATTTAAATACGCTGTCGTATGAACAGATACCTGGATACCCATTTGTTTCAATTCTGCGTAATTTTTACGCTCGATAAAATTCATCTCGTGCGTACGAGGGGTTAGTTATTGCAATTTTAATAGTGTGCGTAAGAAATATTGATAATAAAAATGTACAAAATTATGGATAATCAGTGAAAAAGTAAAGTAATATATTAATACAGACTCATGTAATCCTTATATATATATATAGGTTATTATTTCAGTAATGAATAAATAGATGACCACAGTTTCGTATAAAATAAAACAATAAACAAGGTTATTCATTTATAATTTAAAAGTTTGAAAGACTCGGAAATATTTATGATGTGCCTGAAAATGTATTTGTTTAGTGTTAAATGATGATTGAATTAAATAATAGAAATAAATATATAAATATATTTAAATAGCAACATCTGTTCTGCCAATAGCAAACATTTGGCGTCTAGGTTCCAACAACCGTCAACAGGTGGCGATAGGGTTTAAGAATTACATTTCTTTGTAATCGCCTTGGGCGTAATCGTTCGCAGCTGAGAATGATTCCTTTGATTCTTCGCGCCTAAACGAACTGGGTGATTCCTTTCGTTCGTTCGTTCGCGATTCGTGTGTCGTTACAAATTAGCCTTGGGCGTAATCGTTCGCAGCTGAAAATGATTCCTTTGATTCTTCGCGCCTAAACAAACTAGGTGATTCCTTTCGTTCGTTCGTTCGCGATTCGTGTGTCGTTACAAATTATTGACTCTTCACCGCAGGAACCGTTTTATAATTAGCGAACGATCTGCCTAATATTGAAATATTTGATGGCAGTTGGTTCGCTTGTTTTATACTGTTCTTGCTATGACAAGATTCTTGAAGACTGTAAATTTAATTATAATTATAGCACTAAAAATAGCATAAAGCTATGAATTTTCATAAAATATATTTTTTTGGTAGTGATTAAAGAACGCTTTTAGTAAAGCGTTTAGTAAAGTAAGAAAAAGAATAAAATAAACGTAATTAGCAAAATCCATTTACAAAAATCGATTTCTAATGTTTAATAATTTCTTATTAAAGATCGATTATTTTAAATAAATAATCAATTATTTTTTGACATCCCTAACAGTAAGTAGTCACGGCATACAATTCGATGAGCGAGCGGCAGATACGAGTTCCTTGCGATTGTGAGCGAGACAACATGAGTTCGGTTGACGTCACCTTTCTTGATTCTGTACCAAATCACGGCTCATGAATCACGAACTAACGAACGATGAAGCGGGAAATATGGGACTCGATTCCCGTCGTTCGTCTGTGGGAGTGATTCTTTCGAACTGATTCGTTCGCGAACGACACAAGTCTACTTTGTAATAACAATTAATTTGCACAGTAATAGCAATTAGCAAAAACGCTATCTGCTTTTATATTATCCAGTTGTTACTTGTTAGTGTTGCAATGTAACCCTTATATTCTATACGCATGGATACGATATAAGGCCTACCTAGTACATTTATTTGTATACACAATAGCAGTAACGCTAGCAGTTATGATCACCGTGATCGCAATTGATCATATCGTGGAACGTATATGATTCTTAAATAGCAATGATAGCAAAAGCTTAGTTGTTACTAGATTGTAATAGTCAAAGACTACAGTCAACAGTGTTCATACTAAATATAAATGATTATTTAAAGTTTTAAGTTGTCTGAAAGAGGTTGTTAGTATATATTCAAAATAGATGCTGTTCGGTGTGTTTATGTTAACGATCAATTAGTAATGTCGTCTTCCAGTAACGTATCACAATCAGCATACTCTCCATCAGAACCTGAAACACCTCAAGTAATGAAAATCCCTGATTCTAAGTAGGATTAGCCTTCCTGGTGGCTTAAACAAATAGTTTGGTATTTTCTGTTCAATTTCATAAATCGTATTTTTTTTTCAGAATATACCTCAGGCTAGAATTAAATTAAATTTTGATCAGTCGTTAAATCACAGTGATCTGGGTCATAGCTTTGAACAATCATTGAAAAATGCCCACAAAGAACTACATCAGAAACGAATACTCGCCTTACGAAAGGAACTAGACTATCTAAAAATTACTGAATGGAAGTTTGAATATGATAAGGGCTTCATACAATAGATCTTAATCATTTTTTATAACTTCAGCCATCATAACTTTGTAGATATGTTTTCGTACGTTAGTAAATTTTTTAATTACCTATTTAATAACAATCAATATGAAGATATGGATGTGGATAAGGAAGTTTTCTTGGCAGAACAATTACTAGATCTTGAGATACAAGCTGATAAAGAAGCAGTAGTTCATACATCAACTCCTGTTAGTTATGTACCTAAAAATGCAGTTTGTTTTCAAAAAACAGGTTTGTTTTTTTTAATTATTTTATTTATTTTTTATAATTTCTTTAAAAGAGAGATTAAATTTGAATTGAATTGAGATTAAATTTTCACATTCACAATTTTTGCATAAAACAAATATTTATTTGTAGCCCCCAAAGGTAATCTTGAGATTTTCCATGATTTCTGATTGATATCTGATTTCTTTATAGACAACTTTTTAATCTACTCTTCTCTTTTATTATCATTGTGTTTTAATTTTTGAAATGAAAAGCTGAAAGTACTATTGTCAAAAATATAAAAAATTAAAAGATATATCAATAAAATATTTGCTATGAAATATTATTTGACTGCATTAGAAAGTGCATCATTGTAATTTATAGAATTAGGTGTTACTTTGTGACGATCCACAATACAAAAGCAATAATAAAAATTATTTTGTTTCGTATATAGCAAAATAATTTTTATTATTACTTTTACATTAGTTCAGTTCAGTTCTTTAATTTATGGCTTCCAGGAGTGTCTTATGACACTATTTACTTCGCCAATGTCACGTAGGATGGAAGAATCACGTTTATAAACTTTTGATCGGTTAAAATTTGTATTGGCCGGTTTAATTTGACACAGTAGAAATAGGCAGAATTTCAAGTTAAACCTTCACCTAAAACAACACAGACAACACAACATATAACACTTATAATACTACATATATAAAGATACGATATATTATTATTTATAATTTGATTTTGTTTTTTTTTTATAAATTGATATAAATATTTACAGTATGGACTAAACACAAGAGTTAGTAAAAATTCTACATTTATGGGACGAGGGATTTTATTAGGGATGACATTATACAATGGGAAAAGTAGTTTAGGACATGAGAGTAGGAGATGGGAAACAGTACCTTCATCTAAGCCACATTCACATATGGAATGATCCCTAATCCTGAGCTTAGCTAAATGAACGGGGGTGCAAGCATGGCCAAGACGTAAGCGAGAGATTGTTGATGTGATCCATCTATCGGCATATCTCAGAAAGAAAAACCATGGACGTCTTGGAATGTCAGTTTGAATTGCGGAATAATATTTGCCCTTAACTAATTTTGATGAATCCCAAAATGTGTTCCATGTTTTTAACATAAAGGTTTTCGCTAGGGCAGACACATCTTGAGATGAATTTTTTAAGTATTCTGATGATCCAAAAGTAGCAGCTGCCTTGGCACATGAATCTGCTGTTTCGTTACCAGGAATTCCTGAGTGGCCGGGGATCCAGACTAACCACACAGCGATGCCTTTTTGATGACAAGAGAACAATGACTCCCTTATTTTCAAAATAATAGGGTATCTTGTTTTACTTCTGAAAGGATTTTCCTTAATGGCAAATAAACAGCTAAGTGAGTCAGTAAAAATAACAGTTTGTTCCACGTTATGGGTATCAGCAAACAGGATCGCTTCAAGCAAAGCGATGGCCTCTCCTGTAAATACCGATGTTTGCGGAGGACATTTGAACTGCAATGATATTTTGAATTTAGGAATCCAACAGGCTGCTCCAACAAAGTTTTCCGAAGATAACTTTGATGCATCCGTATAGATTTGTAAAAAGTTTTGCCAGCTTCTAAAAATTATTCTATTAAATTTTTGCTTTGTGTCAGGAGCTCCTTTGACCAAACCGATATCTGTGATTACAGGAGGGGTAAATACTAAAGCTTTGAAGGGGATAGTGTACAGAGGGTTAATTTGAAAGGAAAATAGTGGGTACGGTAGATTTGTAAATTTACAAAAACTGTCTAACAAATAGGAAGGTGGGTTACAAGGACGGATAACTTGAGCTAACTGAGACAATCGGGGCCAAAGCGGATGCGATGATAGCTGCAACATTTTGCTGACAAAACGATCAGATAGGAATTGGCGACGGATATGTAATGGAGGGTCAACACATTCTACTTGTAGAGCATTTGTTGGGGTTGACTTCATAGCGCCTAGAATAATTCTAAGACATCTATGCTGGATTTTATTAAGTTTATCTGAAGCAGATTTAATCATTGGGTCTAAAACGTAGGTAGAGAAATCAATGTGACTGCGAACTAAGGCATTGTATAGTAATTTTAAGGAGTAAGGATGGGCACCCCACCATACTCCCGCAACAGCACGTAAAACATTTATGCCTTTTTCACACTTTTTAATCAAAAATTCAGTATGGGCAAGTCCGTTTAGTCGGTTGTCAAGAAAAACGCCAAGGAATTTAGCCGTATCCACAAAATGAATATGTTGACCCTCATACAAAAGGTTGATGGGAGGTTGAACTCTTTTTTTACTGAAGATCACTGCTTTACATTTGTCTACTGCCAACGTCAAACCGTGATTACAGAGCCATTGGCCTAAGTAGTAGAGAGCAGAATTAAGGTGATGCGATATCTCCTCTATGGAACTTGAGCTATAATAAAGGGCAATGTCATCAGCGTACTGTAAGATGTTACAAAAGCTACTTACAGACAATTCGAGGTCATGAGTATATATACTGTAAAGTAAAGGACTAAGGATAGAGCCCTGAGGGAGGCCTTTCCAGACAGTTCTGGGGGAAATAGAGAGGGACTGATGTTTAACCAGTACAGTCCTGCTTGATAACAAGTTACATATGTAATGAACCACCTTCGGAGGTAAACTCAGCTGATGCATTTTATGCCTGAGCAACGGAAGAAGAACATTATCATATGCAGACGCGATATCGAGAAAGATACCCACGAGGAACTCCCCCTTGCTAAAGGCTAATCGAATGTCCGTAGTAAGAACGCTGAGACTGTCTGTGGTACTCAAACCCTTACGAAATCCGAATTGGGAAGAAGCCAAAATACCTTTACTCTCTAATACCCATTCCAGGCGATTTTTTATGAGGATTTCGAAGACTTTTAGTAACGTAGATGATAGTGCTATGGGTCTATATGAATTTGGATTCAAAGGGTTTTTACCTGGTTTGATAATAGGAATAATAATTTGACTTTTCCATGTCTCAGGAATGAGACCTGTTTCAAAAAAATGATTATATAAACTAAGAAGACAGTGTTTAGCTTTATTATTCAAATTCATAAGGAAAGAGTAAGGAACACCATCTTCCCCTGGCGTGGAATCCTTTAATCCGTTTAGAGCCGTCTGAAACTCACAAAACGAAAAAGGGGCATCCATTTCGTCTACAATGGTAGTAGGTGAAGGGCAAGTAAAAGAGTCCACGTGAGGGGCAGTTGGAGGGGCAAGCTTGTCAGCAAAATCTTCAAGCCATTCGGATGGATTATTAGCCACAGGATCGACATATTCTTGAGAACGACGGAATCTCTTGATTTTTGTCCAGACAATTGACGAGGGAGATCTAGGATTAAGGGACTCACAAAAATTGGTCCAGCAAATTTTTTTCTTTTTAGAGACACATCTTTTTATTTTAGCGTTAATTCTTTGGTAATTAATAAAATTTTCATAGGACATGCACTCTGAATAAAGTTTTTCTGCTGCAGCTCTTTGTTTAAACAAATCATTGCATTCCTCATCCCACCAGGGAGAGGGAGGCAACTGATTCTGTTTAAAGAATTTTGAAGGAATGTTAGAATCGGCCGAAAGTACAGAGTACAGAGATTTAACAAATTGATCATAGTACAACAAAATATTCCCATTAGTTCCAAAATCAGGAAGAGTATCCAACGAATCATCAACAGATTGCGCAAATCCTGACCAATTTGCCTTTAGCAGTTTATATTTTAATAAAGGACTGTTATTCAGTTTTGGGACAGATCTATGGTTGAACGCAAGCACAATTGGAAAATGATCACTTCCATGAGTACTGGACAAGGCTTTCCAGGATGATTGAGAGGCTAAGGGCGGGGACGAAAGTGAGAGATCTACAGCGGATTTTGGGTTCTGAGAGGGATAGACTCTACGAGTTGGAGAGCCATCATTGAGGATGCATAAATTTACATCCTCAAAAATGTCAACCAACGAAGAAGCAAATCCATCGCAGTAATAACACCCCCACATAGTGTGGTGGGTATTAAAGTCACCCATAACTACTACAGGGGAAGGAACAGAAGATAATATAGAATGTAGGTCTGGAATAAGGGACAAGGAAGGATGAGGAACATATATAGAAATAATTAATGATTTTATACTTGAATATTCGTGGTTTGAAAACATAATTATAAATTATTACTTTCGGGTACATACCACGGTAATTTGTTTTTGATTCGCCGATATTTCGACCCAGTTGCATGGATCGTGGTCACGACGGAACTGCAGGTAGGCGGTACGTCAAGCTGAGATGTTAGGGGCAGTATCTAACTACCCTCCGTCTCGTTCTTTTTATCGGTGCGTCACGGATTGTTCGGCATACTACACTCACAACGTCACTTTTAAATTTTGAATTTTGGCGCCGTTTCTGAGTTTTACACAATTCTACTACTGGATTCCACATGTTCGCTAATCTAAAACCGTCTTCGCGATTGAAATTTTTATATTTCTTAATTTCAATGGCTTCGCGAACTATCCTCGGTATGTAGTGGCGATCAGTGGAAAGAACTTTCGGGCTGTGAAGTTCTATCCAGTGATTTGTTCCGGCTTGTGTAACATGTTGGGCGATTGCAGATTTTAAAATGTCGTTGTTTTTGACTGCTTTTATGTGTTCTGTGACACGGGTGGCTATGGATCTCTTTGTTTGCCCGATGTAGGAGCTTCCACAGCTGCAGTCAACCTTGTAGACACCGGGACACTGGTACGGCAAGCGATCCTTTGGAGACCGCATCATATGGGCTATCTTTTGTAAAGGAGTGAACACAGTCTTGATGTTATATTGCTGTTTGAGTATTCTTTCTATCTTATCAGTCACTCCTCTTATAAAAGGAAGGAAAGCCCTTTGTCTTTCAACCTCCAAAGGACGTTCCTTTCGTCTGCGTTGTATGTTCTGCATTGAAGTGTTGTGACCATTCCACCGTAATACCCTGCGCACGTGGTCGAGCTCACTCTGAATGTGCAGATCATCGCAGAGGTCATAAGCGCGGTTGGTAAGGGACGTGGCTACCGATGCCAGGTGGCGTGGATGGTGATGAGACGAGCCGTGTAAGTATCTGTCCGTGTGTGTAGGCTTTCGATACACAGAATGACCAAGCGTTGTATCAGAACGTATTTTTATATGGACATCCAGGAATGGTAAGCCTCTGTCTTTTTCCATCTCGTACGTAAATGACATTTTAGGGTGAATGCTGTTTAAATGACTCAGAATTAATTCCACTTCTCGCTGCCCTCCTTGCAGGATAGCATAAATATCATCAACGTACCGTTTCCAAATTTTAATTTCTATAGGTGCAGTGGTAATAGCCCGATCTTCGAAATATTCCATCCACAGGTTGGCAACCACTGGAGCGACCGGACTTCCCATCGCTACTCCATCTATCTGAAGGTAATATTGGCCTCTGTACAGGAAAAAATTCGAGTCTAAACAGTGCTGTAGTAATGTTAGATATATCGCAGGGATATTCATTTCCTGTAGTTTGCGTTTTATTACCTCCAGACAATCCTGGATAGGTACGCTGGTAAAAAGGGATAGTACATCAAAACTAAGCATACACTCTTGTTCTGTAACACATATGTCTTTCAGCAACCGCACGAAATGTCGAGAGTTTTTTACGTAAGTAGATGTGTGACCCAGCAATGGTTGTAAAACACTCGCGATATGCTTGGCCAGTTCATAAGTCGGCGAACCTATCTGGCTGACAATAGGTCGTAATGGTATGCCCTCCTTATGCACCTTTGGTAAACCATATAACTTTGGCGGTTGTGTAGTACGAGGTTTAAGTAGTTTTTTACTTACGTCATCTCCAATAATCTCCCGAAATTCCTGGATTAGTCTGTTCGTTTTTTTGGTCACTCGTGCAGTAGGGTTGTAATTCACCTTCTTATAAGTAGTGACGTCACTCAAAAGAGCCTCCATCCTATCCTCATAATCAGAGACGTTCATTACTACTGTCGCATTTCCTTTGTCTGCCTTTAAGACTAAAAGGTCGGAGTTGTTTCGAAGGTCTTTGATAGCCTTGCTTTCCTCCAGGGTCAAGTTATGACAGGGCGGCTTAGATTTTCTAAGTAGAACTGCCACATCCTGTCTGAGTATATCTGCATTACTCGGAGGTAGTTTGTTACGCTGTATCACCTCTTCTATGTTGCCAATAATTTTTTCGTAAGGAATGCGTGAAGGTGAAATGGCGAAATTTAACCCCTTGTCTAAGGCACTCTGTGCAGCACTAGATAACCCTTGGTTCGATAAATTGACAACATTTGTTTGTTTATTTTCGATATCTGAAGTGCAGGTATTCTGTCTTTGTTTTCGTAATAATATCTCAAGTTTGCGTTCGTGTTTTATTTCACATAATTCCGCGGTACGTTGAGCTTGAAGATATGTTATTCTGTCAATGATATCAAAAATATCCCTATCGAACACTGCACAGCAATCCAAATGCACTTTTAACAAGTGCATTTGGATTGCTGTGCAGTGTTCGATAGGGATATTTTTGATATCATTGACAGAATAACATATCTTCAAGCTCAACGTACCGCGGAATTATGTGAAATAAAACACGAACGCAAACTTGAGATATTATTACGAAAACAAAGACAGAATACCTGCACTTCAGATATCGAAAATAAACAAACAAATGTTGTCAATTTATCGAACCAAGGGTTATCTAGTGCTGCACAGAGTGCCTTAGACAAGGGGTTAAATTTCGCCATTTCACCTTCACGCATTCCTTACGAAAAAATTATTGGCAACATAGAAGAGGTGATACAGCGTAACAAACTACCTCCGAGTAATGCAGATATACTCAGACAGGATGTGGCAGTTCTACTTAGAAAATCTAAGCCGCCCTGTCATAACTTGACCCTGGAGGAAAGCAAGGCTATCAAAGACCTTCGAAACAACTCCGACCTTTTAGTCTTAAAGGCAGACAAAGGAAATGCGACAGTAGTAATGAACGTCTCTGATTATGAGGATAGGATGGAGGCTCTTTTGAGTGACGTCACTACTTATAAGAAGGTGAATTACAACCCTACTGCACGAGTGACCAAAAAAACGAACAGACTAATCCAGGAATTTCGGGAGATTATTGGAGATGACGTAAGTAAAAAACTACTTAAACCTCGTACTACACAACCGCCAAAGTTATATGGTTTACCAAAGGTGCATAAGGAGGGCATACCATTACGACCTATTGTCAGCCAGATAGGTTCGCCGACTTATGAACTGGCCAAGCATATCGCGAGTGTTTTACAACCATTGCTGGGTCACACATCTACTTACGTAAAAAACTCTCGACATTTCGTGCGGTTGCTGAAAGACATATGTGTTACAGAACAAGAGTGTATGCTTAGTTTTGATGTACTATCCCTTTTTACCAGCGTACCTATCCAGGATTGTCTGGAGGTAATAAAACGCAAACTACAGGAAATGAATATCCCTGCGGTATATCTAACATTACTACAGCACTGTTTAGACTCGAATTTTTTCCTGTACAGAGGCCAATATTACCTTCAGATAGATAGAGTAGCGATGGGAAGTCCGGTCGCTCCAGTGGTTGCCAACCTGTGGATGGAATATTTCGAAGATCGGGCTATTACCACTGCACCTATAGAAATTAAAATTTGGAAACGGTACGTTGATGATATTTATGCTATCCTGCAAGGAGGGCAGCGAGAAGTGGAATTAATTCTGAGTCATTTAAACAGCATTCACCCTAAAATGTCATTTACGTACGAGATGGAAAAAGACAGAGGCTTACCATTCCTGGATGTCCATATAAAAATACGTTCTGATACAACGCTTGGTCATTCTGTGTATCGAAAGCCTACACACACGGACAGATACTTACACGGCTCGTCTCATCACCATCCACGCCACCTGGCATCGGTAGCCACGTCCCTTACCAACCGCGCTTATGACCTCTGCGATGATCTGCACATTCAGAGTGAGCTCGACCACGTGCGCAGGGTATTACGGTGGAATGGTCACAACACTTCAATGCAGAACATACAACGCAGACGAAAGGAACGTCCTTTGGAGGTTGAAAGACAAAGGGCTTTCCTTCCTTTTATAAGAGGAGTGACTGATAAGATAGAAAGAATACTCAAACAGCAATATAACATCAAGACTGTGTTCACTCCTTTACAAAAGATAGCCCATATGATGCGGTCTCCAAAGGATCGCTTGCCGTACCAGTGTCCCGGTGTCTACAAGGTTGACTGCAGCTGTGGAAGCTCCTACATCGGGCAAACAAAGAGATCCATAGCCACCCGTGTCACAGAACACATAAAAGCAGTCAAAAACAACGACATTTTAAAATCTGCAATCGCCCAACATGTTACACAAGCCGGAACAAATCACTGGATAGAACTTCACAGCCCGAAAGTTCTTTCCACTGATCGCCACTACATACCGAGGATAGTTCGCGAAGCCATTGAAATTAAGAAATATAAAAATTTCAATCGCGAAGACGGTTTTAGATTAGCGAACATGTGGAATCCAGTAGTAGAATTGTGTAAAACTCAGAAACGGCGCCAAAATTCAAAATTTAAAAGTGACGTTGTGAGTGTAGTATGCCGAACAATCCGTGACGCACCGATAAAAAGAACGAGACGGAGGGTAGTTAGATACTGCCCCTAACATCTCAGCTTGACGTACCGCCTACCTGCAGTTCCGTCGTGACCACGATCCATGCAACTGGGTCGAAATATCGGCGAATCAAAAACAAATTACCGTGGTATGTACCCGAAAGTAATAATTTATAATTATATATAGAAATAAATGAGATATTTAAGGATCTCACAGCTACAGCATTAATCTGTTGACTGTGAGGGGGGAGAGGTATAGAAGAAAAAGGAAGAGAGTGCCGAATAAAGATGGCACTGCCTGCATACCCATCACACCTTTCATCCCGCAAACAGGAAAAACCTGGAATCCGAAAACGGGAACCAGGCTTAAGCCAAGTTTACGAGATGGCTAATATAATGGGATTATGCAGGTTAATCAGAGACAAAAGATTTTGTTTTTTATTTTGAAGACTCTGACAGTTCCATTGAAGTAACACTATTGGGTCCATTATTTAGGATCTGAAAAAGTTGGGATAAGTTATGGGCAACGTTGGGCGGTAGGGGAATTTCACTACATGGTCGGAGGATACTCAAAAGGAATTCAGAAAGGGATTCTAGAAGCTTATTTTGTGAAGGAGAAGAGTCATTTTGAATTAAATTGATGGCGCACCCATTAGAGAGAGATGGAGACGGATCAGAAATAATATTTTGATGAGATAGCCTGTTATATCCCTTTGCCAATGGTGCATGTGGACGAGGTGTGTGGAAAACGGTTTTGCGATAAGATTTGGTGGGAGAGGAGGTACTCAAAGGGGTTGAATGATTGTAGGCAGGAGGGCTAAACATTTCCTTTGCAATTTCTGCATAGGATCTGCGGACAGGAGGATAACGAGATGATGCCTCTATATACGGTATATTTTCGTCAGACATCACTAGTTTTATTGAGCATTGTCGCGAAAATTCGGGGCAACTCTTATCAGAAGCAAAATGAGAGCCAGAGCAATGTAGGCAAGTTGATTTCTCTTTAGTTACTTCGCAAGAATCACCACTATGAGATTGAGAACACTTAAAGCATCTGGGCTTGGATCTACATTGTGCTTTGATATGTCCGAATCTGCAACAATTGAGGCATTGTATTGTGGGATATTTATAAGATTCTACAGGAAGGGAAGTGTAGAAGGAATATACTTTGGGCGGGAGCATTTGACCCCTAAAGGTCAAAACTACCGATTGGGTAGGAACCCAGGTGACAGAATCGTCTTTAAAAGTTTTACGATTAAGTCGCCTGGCTTTCAAAACTTGGCCACACCCAGCAGGGAGCTCCAAAGACTCGACTAATTCTCCCATAGACCAGTCCACAGGGACTCCTTTAATTAATCCCATCCGAGTAATATTGTACGTGGGGATAACCGCTTTATATTTAGCAACTCCCAAAAGCTGACAATTTAAAAAGTTATTTGCATCCTGTACGGTTGTGAATTCCACACTAATCTTATTGCGTCCTAAATTTTTGATACCGTCATTAGCAATATTATTAACCTTGTTTTTATGTAGAAACTGACCAAACGTGATAGCACGGATAGTAGTTCCAGCAGATGGATCGGATATTTCCCTAGAGACATGAATTATAAAGGGACCCTTGTCGTCTTCGGAGTAAGCTATAGGGCCTTCAGAGAAAGAAGGATGAGTATAAACAGTTTGGACAGACGGAGAGGCCTGAGTCGGATCAATTATAGTCTTTTTAGTATTAGAATCAATATTAGATACTTCTACGTGACGTTTACGAGCCGATCCACCGGGATCAGGGGGTTTATCAACCTCCATCATAAGATCGGCAACAACAAACACAAAACAAACTTACCACCACCAATTAACTAACAATAAAACACACAAACACTGACTATTTCGTAAATAAAAACAAAAATTATCCGCGCCACGTGTGTCGACCAAAGCCAACGCGAGCGAAACACTTTTACATTAATGTAATTTGGTTTTTATTATGTAGTAGTAGTACCCACAACTTAGTTTTGTGAAGAATAATTTTAAAATACCCTCAATCGTGATGTGTGCTTTATCATGTTCCTAAAGTATTTTTTTAAAATCCAATCCACCCAGCCAGGATTTAGGAAACTAATATACCGATATTAGCTTCAACTAAACAAAATTACACTTACATTGCTATGTCCTATCTATTTTGTCAATTATAATTACTCGTGTACTTGTCAATAAAATAAATACTATGTGTTATGTGTAAACTTAATTTATATCATAATAAATTGTATTGCACTTATGTCTAACAGGGTTGCTGTTTCAGACCCCATGTTGGCACAATAGGTATGAGGTGTATATAAAAAGTTATGTGAATGGAATCTTTTAGTATTATCCTATATTCTTCAGATAAAATTGTATGATTATGTATAAACTTCAAAAGATCCCAAGCTGCTGTTAGATCTAAGCACCACAATCATGTGATGTAGAGAAAGAGATCTACATCCAGTTGTGGGTGTCCATCGGTTGAAAAAGATAAAGATATATTTTATGTGCAATAAAATAAAAATAGGTTCTCTTGTAGTGACAAAAAATTTATTGCCTATTTTTAAGATTTGTTAATTTAATAAATGTTCTATTTTTCAGGTGTGATAACTTATTGTGGTGAAAACTATGTTCTTATTGATGGCATGATTTACTATGATTTGGTTGGATGCCCTCTCAAAGTAAATGTTAATGACAAAGTTTTATATTTAGGCTACAAAGATGCTAATGACTCTATAACAGTTGTAAGAATTTTGGAAAACCAAGGACTCTTCTGGGGTGATGAGGAAGAAAGCGATGAAAATAGTTTTGGTGTCATAGAACACGTTTTAATAGGTCAAGTTGGTGTTAGACAGGAAAGGACAGTTTATATTACCGAAAGTGACTTAAAGTTTAGTTTAGATGATGTTCAAGGAACTTTTGTACCTATTAAAGGGGATTGGCTAGAAATGAAATGCACTGTGCAGCATGATGAAAATAAGCCTTCAGATATTTCTACTAATCAGGTAAATTTTCTTAGCTTCACCTTTTTAGAAAGCCACTGTTCTGTAGAAGTAGCAGTTCTGTAGATCAGTAGAATTATATATTTTGATGTGTTTAAAAGTTGGAATTACGTAATATTCTTCTATAATATTAATTTTTGTCATTATGTTATAGCATAATTCGTTACATTTTAAAAGCACAGTGTGTACTCTCATAGTTTAATAGGTAGGTCTGAATGAAATATCTACTACTTTCAGTTTGTTCTAAAGGTATGCTACAAGTAACATTAATAATTTATGTACTAATACCTATTAAGGACCAGGATAATTAGAATTAATAGATGGTAGGTAATATGTGCTTTATAGATGGAAAGACACATAAAAAGATTCAGATTATACTGTTAAAGATCATGTACTATAAAACTTTTATGTACACCTCATAATAGATGGTTTTTATTTTCAGGTTTTGAAAGTAATATCTTTTAATCCTATAAGAACTAAAATTAAAAGTGCAATTGTAACTGAGTGGTCTGGTACATATGGTATTTGTGACAAAAATATTTATTTTAATAACAGTATACTGGTAAATGGCAGTCAACCTGGATTAGGTTCAAAGGTAAGAAAAACTTGACATTCATATCTGAACAAAATGGAAAAATTTGCATTCCATGAAGTCTCTTTTTTATTTGTTATTTCTGTGTGAAACACATACATAGTATTTCTGTGGGAAATAAACAATATTTAATTATTTATTTAAAACGGTAACTATTATTTTAAAATAAATAATTTTGCTAAAATGTATTATTTAATTTTTGTTTATTGTAGGTATTAGTAGAGATCATTGAAAGTACACAAGACAATTGCATTTGGCGTGCGATTAAATTAATAGTTTTAGAAACTGGATTTCTAAAAGGATCGAAATTGGAGTTGCCAAATGAGGAACAAGTAAGCCTAAATTTAGAAAAAGAAAAATGTTTGGAAGTGACATATCCTTTAGAATTCCAAGAAGTTGTTTTTGACCATATAGAAAAAATAATATTAGTTATAATCAATAGAAGTGACCAGACATATATTTTAAATAAGTGGATAGTGCTCAGTAATAAAAGAGACTCGCAAGTCACTATTGAACCGGTTCTTAGTCGACCAATAAGTCTAAACCCGAAACAAACAATTAGCTTCACAATTACATGCCATCCAAAATTTTTGGGACAGTCAAAAGAATGTATAGTGGTTGTGTTTAAAGGATTTCAACTTAAGAGAAACATTAATATAAATGTTGTAGGTACTAACAACTATACCATTTATGAAGCTGGCAATAATTATCACAGAAATACAAAATTAAAAAATATTGAATTGATGAAAAAATTAAGAAATAATGATAATCATTGTATTCATGGAGAAAGACCGTCAAAAACGCCAGCCTTTGTATCTGTAAAGATTGGATATTTTCCCATTCCGCAGAAAATGTGGTCAGTCTTGCTTGGTGATTCAGAACAATCAATACATTCTAACGAATTTACTAAAATATTGTTACATATTGAAAATCGATTGCCTTGTTTGGTGCAGGAATTGAATATTACTAATTACATTGATAAATGGCATACTCTTTTATACATGGAAGAAATTCAACTTAATATTAACATGAGGGCATATGACAAAAGTAAAGTTTTTTTGACACACTGTGATGAGTATCTTTGTATTGAAATACCTGGGCTGGCAGAAAAAAGGCCATCTTTGATTAAAGGAGATAGGGCAGTGGTAAACGACATTTGGAATCCAAATGCTCCACAATATGAAGGGTTTATTCATGCTATTCGTGGAAACCTAGTCTTGATGAAATTTAATTCTCAATTCCATGACTCATATGGTGGCAGTGATGTTGACATAAAATTTCATTTCAGTCGAACTGTGTTTAGAAGAGCACATTATGCTGTTAATTTGGCTTTATCTAATTTAGGGCCTGAGATCTTATTTTCATCTTCTGTGCAATTAAAATCGCAACAGATTTGTAATGAGAATTTAGATAGAATTGAATGGTTTAATTGCAACTTAAATAACGATCAAAAGGATGCTGTTATTAATATACTTAAAGGTGAATGTCGACCTATGCCATATATCATATTTGGACCTCCAGGGACTGGAAAGACTATTACAGTTATAGAGGTTATTTTGCAAATATTAAAATTGGTTCCTGAAAGTAGAATTTTGGTTGCTACTCCTTCAAACAGTGCTTCAAATTTACTAACGGAAAGACTGATACACTACAAAGAATTTATTAGTGGGTCTATTGTAAGACTCATTGCAAACTACTTGGTTGAATCTGATAGTGTACCAGATATCATAAAACCTTTTTGTGCCACCATTGATATATCAACAGAAAACACCTCAAAAAAGAAATATTATGTTAAAGATAATATGCATTTTAACTGCTCAAAATCAATAATAGGAAGACATCGTGTCACCATTGGTACCTGTTATTGTCTTGGATCTTTAAAACATATTGATTTTCCCCGTGGTCATTTTACACATGTAATTATAGATGAAGCTGGACAAGCCACAGAGCCTGAAATAATGTTGCCGCTAACTTATACAGATAAATCACATGGTCAAATTATTCTTGCTGGTGATCCTATGCAGTTAGGGCCTGTGGTTGTTTCTAACTATTCCAAAGAATATGGCATGGATGAGTCATTTCTCTGTAGAATTCTCGATAGGTTTCCATATCTCAAAGATTATGAAGCTTATGCTAATGGCTTTGATAGAAGACTAGTTACTAAATTAAATGACAATTATAGATCATTAAAGGAAGTTTTAACATTGCCCAGTGAAATGTTTTATGATGGGTCTCTTGTGGAAAGAATAGACAAAACCTTACCATGGATTAGTCAAACAATAAATGCAACTTGTGAAATATTTGATTCAAAAAGTAATGAGGGAGGGATTTTTGTTTATGGTATAAAGGGCATTAATATGAGAGCAGAAGATAGCCCTTCTTGGTACAATCCGCAGGAGGCTATTATGGTTGCTTTAACAGCTTGTAAACTTTATAAAAGAAATGTACAAGCAGATGAAATTGGGATTATCACTCCATATGTCGCACAGGTAAGTTAGGTCTTACTGTTTCCGTTAGCACTAGAAATTTTACAAATTACATTATTATGATACAATTTATATACAATATAATATTAGGTCCTTACATATGAAATTAGCGTTTTCTATGGGAGGAACATAAAGTCGTTTTTTTTAAAATGAAATATGTTTAATTAATCAAAGTATGTACCATTGCTATGTATGCACTTTTGCCATCTCATAGGTAGTTCATTGATCCCCTTACTAAAAAAACCATTCGGGCGGGAATCAATAAAATCTTTGAAGGCGGTTTGGACTGCCCCATCGGAGTTGAATTTTTTTCCTTGCAAGTAGTTATCCAAATTGCGAAAATTTGTAAACTGTTGGAGCAAGGTCCGGAGAGTACGGTGGATATCTAAGACATTCTAATTGAAGCTCCTCTGATTTGGTAGCCGTCTGTTGTGCAGTGTGTGGTCTAGCGTTGTCCTGAAGCAGCAGTGGCCTAGAGCGATTGACCAGCCTCGGTTGTTTAGCAGCTAGCTTTTTCATCATGGTTTGCAGTTGCTGACAATAGATATCTGCCGTAATCGTCTGGCCAGATTTAAGAAAGCTGTAGTGAACGACACCGGTACTAGTCCACCAAACCCTTACAAGCAACTTTTTTTAGTCTATTTTCGCTTAGGGCAGGATTTGGCTGGTTCGCCAGGGTTCAGCCATTGCGATGAGCGCTTCCGATTATCGTAGAGGATCCACTTTTCATCACAGGTAATGATTCGATTTAAAATTCCTTCATTATTGTGCCGGTTGAGTAACGTAACGCAGCAGTCGACGCGCGTTTGTCGGTTTGCTTCACTCAATTCGTGAGGTACCCACCTTTCAAGCTTTTTCACCTTCCCAATTTGCTTCAAGTGGATTAGAAGAGTTTTACCACTAACACCGGAGCCTGCAGCTAACTCAGACGTGGTTTGCGATGGATCCGCTTCCACAATAGCCTTCAATTCTTCATTATCAACTTTGGTCTCCGGCCGTCCACGAGGCTTGTTCTGCAGGTCGAAATTTCCAGAACGAAAACGTTGGACCCAAAAACGCACTGTGTTTTCTTTAGTGACACCGTCACCATACACATCATTAATCCTTCGAGCCGTTTCTGCAGCACTGGTGCCACGGTGGAACTCATACTCGTAAATAACGCGATATTTCATGTTTTCCATTTTGTAAACAGAGTGACACAAAGAAAAAAACAAAAGAAGAAAAAACAAATGAATTAGGTGGTTTGAAACACAAATGCATGAGTAAATAGCTATATGAATTTGAATTTGGAATTCCTAACCATAAAGGTAATATTTGAGATCAAAGTGGCCAGTACAACAAAACGCCAATTTCATATGTAAGGACCTAATATATACATAGAATATGTAACATTATTCTTCAGATGGAGTGACATATAATATGAATTACTTGAATTGTTCTTTGTAATCATATTATTTATTGCGATTAAAAAATATATATATATTTTGTACAAAATATAAAGGTGTGACTTTCTCTTTTGGCTACAATTTATACACCAATAAATAATTGACATTTACCAATCTACTAGAAAGTCAGTGAATTTGACTTTTTTTTTTTTTACCAATCTACTTAGTGTAAAAGTATTGTGATTGCCAAAGGCAGATTTTAATTACATAATAGTTCAAACATTACTTTTTTTCATCAGACGAAATATCTTCGCACAATATTTGATTCCATGGGCTTGTTTCAACCGAAAATTGGTACAGTTGAAGATTTTCAAGGACAAGAAAGGCAAATCATACTCATTTCAACAGTTAGATCAAATGAGGTTATATTAGAAGAAGATGCAAAACATTATCTAGGCTTCGTTAATAGCCCAAAAAGATTAAATGTTGCCTTGACAAGAGCCCATGTTTCATCAATAGTTTTTTGCAATCCACATCTTTTGTCTAGAGATCCATTGTGGGAAAAAATCATTGCTCACGCCGTTGCAAATGAAAAATATATGGGCTGTGATCTACCCTTCGGCTATGTAAGGAGCACGAATATATTATAAGAATAAAGATATAAACAAATATAAAATTTTAGTATTCATTTTTCTGAAACTTTTTTCCTTTCTCATTGATATTGGTTTTTTTTAAGTAACGGAAAATAAATACTATTTGTAGTTATGATGTAGCCTATTAAACGTTAATTAAAAACATGATCTTTAACATCGCATTATAAAAATAGTTAAAAAAAATTGTTCTGCAGACTGCAGTGCCTAGTGTTCTATCAGATATTTAATTTTGAAGCTAACAAACTAGAGATAGTAGCTCGCGACTCGCGAGCTAAAGACAGGAAAGATATGTATCTATGATATAAAGATAAAAATATGATAAAATATATGCAAAAAATATAATCACTATCTAGCTCACATGTGTTTGAATCATATCTCTATTCTCTAGTTCTTTAAACTTGAGAGTACGAGAGTTAGTCTCGTTCAAAGTTATAGAGAGAGATGGGCTTATATAGCAATTAACACGTAAAAGAGAGCGACGGATAGCTATTGCATATTTGTATTAAAAAATGTAAAATGTTAAATTTTCGGAACGACAATCTTTGAGATATGACAAGCTAAAAGAGCCGAAGATATAAATGATATATTTCTAGTTTTAGCCGCCTTATTCTCTCTGTGAGCCGTACTAAGTTGAATGAGTGATAAAAGAGTGATATATATGCCAAGATCGAAAAGATATATGTCACTCTTTTCTTCCCGGGGATATATTTTGCCTATCTCTATAACAAACAAGGAATTTCATTACAGTTATTGCGAAATAAAAAATGACGCGTGCGAAATAAAAAAGAATATTAGGAGATACATAGATAGCTATAGCTACGCGTGACAGGTCTGCAAGTGAATAATGAATTGATTTACTTTAAGTAATGCCTTAGTTGGTACTACATATAATTAGTAGAGTTTATCTTGTGATTTTATACCTACTATAAATATATTATAACATTTTTTCTAGTGTGGTTTTAGCAATAATTTACTAGAATTTAAAATTCTATATAAATTTTAGATAGATTTATCATAATAATTATCAAATATGCGCGCTTAGTTTAAAACTCATAGAAAATGGTGAAATCAACGACAAGAAGTATAAATAAATAGGAAAACGTCACTTTACAGATTTATCTTATTTTGTAGTATTTATTTATTTTTATTTGAATATTCTACTATCAAGTGATATAATGCTTTTTCTCAAGTAAATTATTCCAGTATCTTCTCAAAAACTTCGTGTTTTATTTTATTCTTTGAGAATGGAAGCGAACAGTGTCGTTGTATGTGACAATCTTATCAAGTGGTTTCAGACTTTAAATATCAAAGCTAAACATGGAAATCCATCGGGTAAGACATGATTTTTTTTGTTGTAGTGTTAATTATATGAAGTAAATTTACATTTATTTGGGCTGCCAAGTAATGTTATCTTTAAAATTACTTTAGTCGTGTCAACACTCTAAACATCAGTTTGCTTGCAATGTTTAAGATTTTAGTTTGATTACACGAAGATTATATTAAATAATACCACAATTATACATATTCACAAATCATTACACTACTTAAAATTTTCAATTTATATATTTGAAAATTTCAAAAGTGAAAGTGTCTACTTGCAGTTGATTGTTCACAGAGCTATCAGATGGTGTGGCAATAGCAGAAGCGCTTACTCAAATTGCACCTGAATATTTTTCAACATCATGGAATTCTAAAATAAAAACTGATGTTGGCCATAATTGGAGGTTGAAGGTTAGCAATTTGAAGAAAATATTGGAAGGTGTTGTTGGTAAGTCTTGATAGATCATATTGAAATTAATATAAACATATCATTTTATCAGAAAAATTCATGAAAACGAAAATTATTATAAACAATCTTAATATTTATAAAAAAAAATTGTAAATGTAAATGATGTAATTTTGAAATAAATATTTTTAAATATTATCGTTGTTAATATAAAACATATTAATTAAAAAAAAATCAAATTAATTTTATAAATAATAAATACCTATATTTTATAGAAGTTTAAAAAAATTAAGTCATCGAGAACTGTTAAAATAAGTGAGTTATGGTAGCAAAGTTGTTTCTATGGAAGCCAACATTTCACATCATCCACAGTCAACAAGTAGACTGCATGACTCAGTTTTGAAATGTCTACAATGCTTGTGTGTTTTGCTATATATATTTTTTAATTTGACATTTATTTATCTTGCATAACATCGGGTAAAGGGATCCCATAACACCCACAGCCCCATTGTGCATATTTAGTCCAATTATGCACATGTATTTATATGAAGATTATTGAGATTGGATGCTTTGATGAGTAATACATATCTTAGTAGTTATCTTGTGACATTGTTTCTCTCATGAGTTGTATCTTTAGCATTATTATCACATATTGATTAATTAACATATGTAATTTGTGGATAATCACTTATGCCTCTAACATAAAACTTGTGAACCCTTAGGTAATTTCATGCATTTTTTACTCACCATTAAACCATTGTTATGAAATAATAATTATTAATGATGATCTAAGTTTACTTTTTCATATATGGCGGAAAATACATATTCAGTATTGCCATCTCTAATTAAATATTCAGATAGTGTTTTTCGTGAAGGAACTGATTTTTTGAAACTTGTTCGTCATTTAAAATGTGAACAAAATATTAGTGTGTGTAACATTTATTTTATGAATAACTTAAAGACTGTATGTAATAAGGTGAAATATAAGACTTCTCTGAAGCCTTAAAAGTTGCTTTTAAAATTGTAGCCTCATTTTTACACATAATCTGGTTTTTAAATTAGGCAGTATCAATTTTATTTTTTTGTATATCAGTACTAGACGGAACATAACACTGCAGTCTGTCTGACAGAAGATAAGGTGCGGCATATTCAATCAAAGCCTTTGATTGCGACAGTTATGAAGTAACATCATGATTTTTTAAACTCTTGTTTTAAAAATGCTGGTCTTTATATTATAGTAAAAGACTGGATGTTGATTTAAAACATTATTGTTTTGGCGATGTCTTCTTTGATGTATGTATCACTTGCCATCATAATTAGATAAAATAATGTGAGCAAAATATATTTTTTATTACGTGCAGGGCCTACAGTTCATTGTCTACCATATCGGTAAAGTTATATCCGTATTGAATAACAATGTTCATTTGGTGAGCCCACTAATATTCACACAATTTGTTTATAATTCAAGAAGAAATTTAAAATATTTTTCTGATTGCTTCTTTTGGCTAAGGGGAATGAATTTGGTAACTTTGAAAACTATTTAGATGATTACAGTATTATTCATTCATCATTCACCTGCCCTTATCCCACTCTAAGTGGGGTCGGCACAACATGTTACAAACATTTTGTCACATGCTTTGACGACGTATTTTACGACCGGCTGCCTGCCTGACGTCAACTTACCTTAGTCGCCTTTTAAGACGCCTCGGTAAGAACTGAGGGTGGTCTATTCTATGCAGCCGGATACCACACGGCACATACCTTAGTCGCCTCTTACGACACCTCGGTGAGAAAGGAGGGTGGTCTATTCTATTCTGCCGGATACCACACGGCGTACAGTATTATTAATTATAAACAGAAATACGTTAGTTTCCTTAAGCATTAGCGATTATGATTCCACCACTACATAATTTAAATGAATATCTTGATTACATTAATCTTTTCTTCATATCTAGATGTGTTTGTCGATGTCGATCATCATCATTCTTATGCCCTTATCCCACTCTAAGTGGTGTAGACACAACATGTTTTAAACATATTGTGCCTACACCACATGTTTTAAACATCTTGTTACATGTTTTGGTTAGGTATTGCATCCGGCCGCCTGCCTGACGTCAAATTACCTTTGTCACCTTTTACAACACCTCGTAAGAAATAAGGGTGGTCTATTCTACTCATCTGGATACCACACGGCGGGTGTTTGTCGTTGTCGATATCTTATCAAAATATTATTTACTCAAATGGACTTACTTTTGATTTTTTCAAAGATCAGAGAGGTGATGTAGTAAAGTTACCACCGGATTGTAATGTTAAAGTAACAAATATAACATGCACAATATACATATTAATTTATGATTCAATATATCGCTTAATTTTGAAAGAGCGCTGTAACAAAAGATTGCAACAATCTATGTTACTGATATAGACTTTTAATAAGCTATAAAACTCTGACTTGGAGTGATATAGGCATGAGTGAGATGAGCATATATCACGGAAAAGCTGAATAATATCATTTATTTCAGACTACCACCAAGAAATTTTAAACCTAAGCTTGCAGGAGTTTTCTAGACCAGATGTCGTTAACATTGCCGAACATGCCGATCCGTCAGATTTGGGAAGGTTATTGCAACTGGTTCTCAGTAAGTACTTATTGGTTGTGTAATGATTATGTTCATACTAACTGTTTCATTCGACTTCGTAGGCGTGAAGTTAATAATTTCTACATGATTTTTAAATACATCGTTGTTTTCTATCTTCAACACTGTCTCACTGCCATATGAAATTTTATGCCCTTTTATACGCCTTCATTACAGATTTTAGTAATGTTTCTATATATTTGTTCTCTAAAATATGAACTAATATCAAAAGTGTGTTTGATATCTCTTCACGGTTAAACTACTGAATCTATTTATAACATTAATTTTGGCGTAGAGCTAGATTGGACCTTGGAGAAATAAGTTTTCGAAACGGTGATTCTACACAGAAGTCGTGTACAAGCTAAAATATATATTTATACAAAATATATACAATTCATAGTTTGCATTGTTGTATAAATTACTAATAAATGAGTTTTTTTTAATAGTCTTGATACGTGTATGGATACTAACGACTAATTGCTGGAATTGGGGGGTCAATAAAATTAAACAAGAAGTTTGTAGATATAAAAGTAGCTTGTAGTTTGTAGAAATAAAAGTATTCAAAGAAAAGATATTCTTTAAACTTAAAATTTTTTCTTGATTAAAGTTTGTGTTAAGCATATTAAAGTTACCGTCGTGATAGTTGAATATTTAGTTAGTTCAAGTAATTAATATGTAATTAAATTCTTCGACTTTAGAGCAATCTCTGCTATGAAGAAAAAAAAACAACTACATAAATAAATTCAAAATATTCTTTATTCAAGTAAACTTGTAAACAAGTGCTTTTGAATCATCAACTCTAGTGTTGTTTCGGAAAGCTGTGCCTATCAATTAAGAAGCACCAGCAATTAACCCGGCGGTTGCTCAGCAATTAACTCGTCGGTTGCTCAGCAATGAACTCGGCGGTTGCTCTTTTCAAAATATAATTCTTATATCTAGTTACATTTAGTCGTTACTATCTTGTTTAGGGTCCAAGATCAACCTAAATCCTCGCATTCAGTATAGTAAGCTTTCATATAAATAATATATAATGAACGCGTTTCAATGACACCAGGTTGTGCAGTCAACTGCATCAAGAAAGAGGAATACATCACGCGAATCATGGAGGAATTGGAGTTGTCATGTCAGAGGTCGATAATGCAGGCTATACAAGTAAGATATTAAAACATATTATACTTATTAATACTAAGATAATAAAACAAACCTTTGATTATATGGACTAGTTAAGAAATAAAACAATTTTGCGTTTTATAGCCTCCATATTATATTATATAAATACTTAAGTAATTACATATTAGATATTAAAATTGACACGCACCTGCCGGGTGGTATCCGGCTGTCAATTTTATAAGATTTTATAAAATCAATATAATATTTTGTATCTCCGAGGTTTTGTATCTATTTATTTTGATATAATTTGGGACATAAACATTAAAAAAAACTGAATATTATTTTATATATAAAATTCTCGTGTCACAGTGTTAGCCACTATACTCCTCCGAAATCTTGACCGATTGGCTTGGCTTGTCCGACTTATGAAATTTTATATGCATATTCAGTATATAGGTCTGAGAATAGTGACAAGGGTTTGTCCATCCTTAACATTTTATTTTTTATTTTGTAACAATTTTTTTTCTATAATGTACATTAGAAATTCCCTAGAAATAATTTAAATGGCACAACAACGTTTGCCGGGTCAGCTAGTAAAACATATAAATTCATTCATTCCGACATTCATCATTCATTTATTTAAACATTCTGATCATTATGTGTATATAATGTAAACATCGAAATAATTGAAATTGCAAATAGTACATCAAACAGACGTAAATATTTATTGCAAAAACAAATTAGCACATATTATTGCCCAACGGCACTTTCGATGATGTATGCTCGTTAGTCGCCGCAAAAGAAATACGTACGATTTAGTTACGCACAGTTTAATGTCCTTGGATCACGAATTGTACAACAGCTCATAACACAGTTAGTTAACGTCTGAGTGTTGGTGTTATGTGATCGTCGCACTTTAATTTTTACCGCGAAAAAGTTTTTAGTGTGAACAATTTAATCGATTTCCATGTCCGTATATATTCATCAGTGTGTTCAGTGCCTAAGTTGACAGGGATGTTAATTCAAGTGTTCTTTAAAAATGGAATTTATTGACCTCTTAAAATTATTATCACTTTGTTTCGAAATTTAAAAATCTTCAAAGTATATTCTCATACTTAATGCTTTTTGGAAGGAACCATATTCACACAAGAAACGTGATTTTGAATATAATCGCAAAATCCCAGCCTTGACGGGTAAATATTTTAAAATCGCTCAGAATTTTTACTTCACAAATATAAGAACTGTATATGATAAATTTTTTCTTGTACTTTATACTAGTATAATATACAAATAATTAATACCAACCGGATATACTCGTAACTATCATGGGAAAATAAGTACAAAGAAGTATTTTGTTTTTATCGCAAAAAGTCATCATGTTTTCGTATTATATTTTATAGACGTAGGCGTTACTTTGCGGAATTCCATAGTACACAATGATACACTTATTTTGCTATTATCCGCGTATTTTAAGAGAATCTATGTAATGCTAAGTGAAGGAAGCATACAACGTTCACGTACCTTATACATACAGGACCAGTCACCACACGTTACACATCAGTCTTAAATAAGATTTTACTTGTTAGGAATTGGAGAATATAACAGTGGGAACAAATCGCAGTAGTATACATTCGGAGACAACTAATCCGGACCAAACTGATGCTGATATGAGAGAAGCACTTGCGCAAAAATGCCATGAACTTGACAGACAGGTGAGCGACAGTAATATAATGACATAATTTATTTATTGGGAATATAATTTTTGTTATAAAAACTTTTCATTGACACTTTACACTTATATTGAAATTAATTTGGATGATAAGAAAGCCTGGATTTGAAAAGCCTTTCAGCTTCATACAAGACAGCGGTTTAATAATGTATAATGGAAAATATTTAAAAGATTGACCGCCGAGTTGCTGGTTCTTCTCGGTAAGAGCAACATTCCGAACCAGTTGTAGCTTCATTAATCATATTGATGCTTGACGATTCAAAAGTGCCTGAATGGTTTATTTGAATAAAGATTATTTTGATTATGATTTTGAATAAACCTTCTATACGTGTTGCTTTTTCTATTTTTAAAAGCTTTTATTTAACTTGCCGTGTATGTATGTGACGGTGGAATTTTGGATGTTAAATTTGACCCCCTTCCTGGTGTCCGATTGATCTGAAATTTTACATACTGGTCCAGTCCCGATGACAATGCATGTTATGAAGACATGACCTGATGCTGCTGCCAGGATTGGCCCCCAGACGAGGTTAACTTAACGGTTAACAGTGGGGTTAAATTTTGACACAAGCATTTTGAACCTGACTTGTTCTTTTTAGCGATAGTTTGTACCATAATTTTTATATGCCTTACATTTAACTTATATAGTCATAAAATTTACCAGCACTGCATAAATTGTTATTTATTCGGCCCCTAAATTCTTTTCTGTAGTTTGTATCGTCCTTAAAACATCCTCTCATATTGTTTTATTGCTTGTTTGCAAGGTAATGAAAAATTTGGAAATAGTAATATATTAGAATAATATTACTATTAACACTTTAATAACCCGTAGTCAGTTAAAATTATTTTTAATTTCTTACTATTCGTACTCGCGACCTCCTTAGCATCAACTTAGGCGCTTAAATACCTTCAATACAATTACAAACAATAAAATGGGTTTTTTCGTCGTAGACCATAGAAAAACTGGATATTTTTGACCTTATATGTTACATGCGGTGTATAAACTTTAATTGTGCCAAATTTTATCAATATTAACTCAGTGAATAAATTATGAAAGCTTAATCGACAGAAAAAGACAGACCGACAACAAACAAACAAACAAACTTTCACATTTTTATACATATAATTTCTTATGACTCTTCATTAAAAACTTGATTGGTGTTGTTAAATTCTAAATTTCTTTATTTTTTCTTTAATTTTTTTTTTCCCAAATAAATCTACATAATATTTATACATATTATAAAATATGGTCTCTAAAAGCTGTGTTATGTGATCGTTTTTCGCAAAATCTACGGAACGGTTCTTTGTACTGGGTTGACTAAAAAATAGTGCATTTATTGAGGAATGTGTTAATGGAAATACTTTGTGACACGCTGATTTCCACTCGGACGAACAGGTAGTAACAAATAAATAATTACATGGATGGTACACTTCAACGTTCTGAGGCTGTGTTTTATTATTTTTTATTTTATTTAGTAAGATATGCCAACCGTATTCTTAATACATTTTTGTTTTTACATCTAATTTATACAGTTACTCCTATTTTAATACATAACAGACTTAAACATCACTCAAAACTAATAAATATAAACATTGGATACAGTAAGGTTAACAGTCAAAGGAAATTCAAATTATTTGTGAACTAAAACAAAAAAGTAAAAAATATATAATAATTATTATTATTAAATATAATAATATACTATAAAAAAACAACAAAAATTTTACAACAATAAAATTTAATAAAATTTAATACAAATAAAAACTACAGAAATGAGTATATAAGGGGAAGTATGAAAGTTGCGCCCATTGTAGAAAAGATGAGAGGTGCAAGATTGGGATGGTGACATGTAATGAGGAGGGATGAAAATCATGTGACTAAACGAGTGTTGGATATGAATGTGGATGGATATGTGACTAGAGGGAGGCCTAAAAAGAGATGGTTGGAATGTGTGAAGTATGACATGCATATAAAAGGAGTAGCGCCAGAGTTGACGAATGATAGAAGAGAATGGAAGAGGAAAACATGTTGTACCGACCCCACTTAGAGTGGGATAAGGGTAGGAGAAAGAAGACAAATAAAAACTACAATAGGAATTGCAGTGCTGCTCCACTCTGGGGCCTATTCTTAAAACTTCTATTCACTTTTATAATGTTATCATGTATTATTAGTTAGCAAAGCGTTTAACTTTCACTTAGGTGAAAATCCTCCAAGAAGAGAAAATGACGTTAATGAGCGAAGTCAGCAGGCTGACTGCCGAAAGAGAGGCGGAGGGGTGTGACGCTAACGACGCTAGGGACTTGGACGAAGCTGGGGCGTCCTTGGGACCAGCGCACGCTGGCACGTTGCGGTATAGCAATATGCGCGCGCAGTTAGACGCGATGAAGGATGAACTAGATAAGGTTGAGCTGCAGAGAGACGATCAGAGAGCCAGAGCCGACACACTGGAGAGGGAACTTGCTGTTACCAAGCTCAAGAATGAGGAGTTGCAGGTAAGAAGTAAAAATTTAAGTAACGGCCTCCTACTATCCAAGCTTTGGTAGCCCAGCGGTGAGACCGTGCGACTCTTTCGAGGAGGTCACGAGTTAAAACCCCGGGCAGGCACTTATGAGTTATTGAAATAAAATCAAATGAAATTTTATTATAGGAACTATACAAATGCATTTATACAATGGCAACGAAGACTGTACTGTACGAAGAAGTAAAAACTGCGCTGCAGATGTCAACGCCCGCCTCCTTGAGATTAAATAACAAATAATTAAGGAACATTTTAATGTTTATCAACATTATTATTAAAGTTTATATAATGAGTTATTCTATTAGAACTTATGTGTCAAATTGATAATTGCAATTTATCACACGCTTTTCGGTGAAGGAAAAAGAAAAAGAGGAAAGGAAACCTGCATATCGCTAGAGAATTCTGGGGATATGTGTAACCTACCAATCCGTATTGGAGCAGTGTGGTAGGTCTTAGCTCCAACCCTTCTCTCCAGAAACGGAGAGAGAAGGTCTATGCCCAGCAGTGGGGTTGTAACAGGCCATTACTTTACTCTTACTTTACTATTACTATCTTATTACTGGGCAATAGACCTATTTTTTTTTAGAGAGAAGAGTTTGACCTAAGACTTACCACTCTACTCCAATGTTACACATATCTGAGGAGTCTCAGCGATATACAACTTTCTTTACTATGTTTTCCATCACCGGAAAGCGTGTGATAAATTTCAAATATCCATTAGGCACATAAAATTTAACAGTAAAACTCATTAATCCTACCTGGGGTTCGAATACGTTGACACCCTGGAGAACGGCAATCGCTATAACCGTTATCAGAGCTATACGATTTTCAGGTAAACTTTATTTACTGTCTAAGAAACTTTAATACACTTTGCGTGCCGTTTGGTCCACTTTACGTACCGTTTGGTATACTGCGTACCTTATGGTACACTTTACGTACCGTTTGTTACGCTTTGTATACTATTTGCTAAATTTTTCGTACCGTTTAGTACGCTTGACGGACTAAATATATATTTCTCAAGAAAGTGTTACTATTATTGATTTCTTTTTCCCTAATATATAAAGCATAATTTTTGGGTTTAAAGACTAAGAAAACAATAATACCGAAATTATAATATTTTTGATATTTGCAAATAATATCATATATGTATAATCAGGAATTGCGGAAATATATACTACCTTGAAAATATTAAGTGATAGAACTGTGTATTATAGTCCTTGCAATAACTTAACTTTAAAATACTGTATAACGAGAAAAATAATTTAAATTTTTGTCTGAATGCATATAAATGTAGCAATTATTTTAACATAATTATCGTATTTTAGATCGCTGCGTCGGAGAATGTTGTTTTGAAAGATGAATTAGATGCGCTCCGAGAGACGGCGGCAAAAGCTGCCGCTCTGGAGGCTACTGTTGCATCTTACAAGAAAAGAATGGAAGAGCACGTAGACTTGCGACGGCAGGTTTGTATTTAGTGTTTTAGGGGCATAGAGTGGGCAGCTAGTTTAAAATCTGCCCATCGAAAATAAAGCAAATCTATCTCTTTCTCTTTTTTATGTGTGTCATTTTCCCTCTCCTATTATTTTTTGGACATTCGCATCTACAGGTCTGCCTATTTCCCTCCATACTATAATTATAGTTATACCCTATGTATAATAATCTTTAATTTAGACCAATAATTTTACAATCATATGTACATACATACATACATATTAATATAATAGTTTTACCTGCGACTTCGTTCGCGTTGAATTTAATGTTAAAACACCCTTAATTATGAATTATACTCGAAGACAAAACGTGATCTTTTTTTACTCTTTATGTTAGCCCGGTATATAAGCATTATTTATATCAAATTTCATCAATATGGCTCCAGAGGATTAGCAGTGAAACACACACACACAGAATTTCTTCTTTACAATATAAGTAAGAATGTTAAAGTGTGTCTGTGTGTCTGTTACGCTTTCACGGCTAATCCGTTTGTTGTTTTTAATACACACTCTTGATGATTCGCGGAAACCTGTAGCGGGGAAGCCGGTTGACTGCACTTAATGATTACACATTGAGTGGACTGGAACGTTTTTCTGGCATCCTTTTATGACAAAGACATAAAGTCCTTATTATAAAAGGATCCGAACGTATAAGAAACTGTAAAATCTGTGTAAATACAATATTAATATAAAACAATTTATATTAATATTGTATTTTCACAGATACAGACTCATATACTATGAGGTTCAGTTGTCAAACAAATTTTCGTTAGTATTGCTCCAACGAATCAGTTGTAACAGACAGACATAAATGTAGAGAAACAAACTTATATATTATATTGTATAAAAAGAATTTATCCGCCGTGTGATATCCGACCGAGTTTTTTATCGAGGCGTCACAAATGGCGAATAAAGATAAGTCCACGTCAGGGAGAAGGTTGGCCGTTAAATAGCTGGCCAAATCATCTAACAATGTATTGAACACGGTAAGGGCGGGAGTATGATAATTATAATAAAAGAATTAAAAAAGAATGATATACAATGTATTCCTACAATTGTAAAAAGGCTCTAATTCAGTGGCTAAAAGATCTTACTTATGAAGAAGTCGAAAATGTTATGATAGTTACTACTTAAAAATATACATTAACTTAAAATATCCATATACTGACGTATGCATCAGCACACACACACAAACACACATACACACTGACGCACGCACACGCGCACATACGCAAACATACACGCACACACACACACAGAGAGAGCGAGAGAGAGAGAGTGAGACAGAGAAATATATATTATGTATTAATTTATTTTGTTACTTTATTTTTTCTTTCCTAGTTTAATTATATTAAATTAGTGTAACCTAAGCTTAATGTTAGTGTAACTTTGCCTTAAAAAGTTAAATTAGTATGTAGTTATGGAACAGCGAGAACACAAATAACCCAACAAGTTTCATTATCCGTTTTGTAAAACCGCTCTCAGTTCTAAAAGTTGCCATCATATGATGATTCGGATATATAATAAATTGCCGCAATCAATTAAGGATATGCCTTTGACACAGTTTAAAAAGCAAATACATTCCTGGTTAGTCGATAAATGTTTTTACTCGGTGGAAGAGTTTCTTGAATTTAATATGCATTTAAATATATAATATAAATAAAATATTATAATCATTATGACATTACAATTAGATTGACATAAAATAATTCATAATAGTAAAATAGTTAATAAAATTTACATGTCAGATATATGACTAAACATGTTGATACTAAATGTTGCTAATATATTGTTCCACCTGTTGTTACCATGTTTTTGGCAAATAAACTAATTTGAATTTGAATTTGAATTTTAAATATTTTCATACTTAAAAGGAGAGCTCAAGCTCGTGTTTTCAAATATTTTGATTATATGAAAAAACATAAAATGAAACAGACATTTTTAAACAGGTAAAACTGCTAGAGCGTGCGAATACAGAGCACGTAGAACGCGCCATCGAGTACGAACAAGCCGCAACGCGCGCGCACGCTTTGCGGACTCAACTCGACATTTACAAGAAACAGGTGCATATCTATACTTATTATAAAACAAAGTCTCAAAAAGCAATATAACAGAACTAACTACTTTGCTATAATCCGCACGGGTTAGGTGAATGCACGAAAAAAATCCACGACAAAAATCGTACTGTACGATTTTTGTCGTGAAGCCTATCCTCCTGATGATGCTTCGGTTACGGGGCGAAACGATCGTCGAGATTGTGGTGGTGGGTGTGTGTGCTGCTTTTGTGTGCGTTGTTGCTGGTGAATTGCGCCTTGGGGTGCATGTGGTGGCTTGTCCTGCATGTATAAGGTACGTAGATTTTGCCTGCTTCATACACATTGGCTTTGCATGCATTCACCTAACCCGTGCGGATTATAGCAAAGTAGTTAGTTCTGTTATATTGCTTGTAATATGGAATTCCGCAAAGTAACGCCTGCTTCTATAAATCATTTAAAAAAGTCTCAAAAAGCTGTCTGTCTGTATGTAATCGATTTTCTCAAAATCTACTGAACAAATATTTGTACGGTTTTCACCAAACGATAGTGAAATACTTCCGGCTGGTTTAGGTATATAGTACATATCGGTATTATGTAAATTGTGTTGAAGAGATAACGCAATTGTTAAAAAATTTACTTGCTGGGAGCTTTAGTCGCGTGCGCTGCGAAAACCAGCAGAGATACGCTAAAGTAATATACTAGAGAATTGTAGATCTATAAAAATACTACAAAAAAGTCCGCGATAGCATGTCTTTATCTCTTATGGTTAACTCACAATAACTACTTTTATGTTTAAAATTTGAATTCTAGAAAAATATTGTGTCACGCTGATTTCCACGCGGAAGAAGCCGCTGGCATATCTAGTATAATAATACAAGTTACAAAAGTGTACTTATTTAACAAGATTTCAACGTTATATAATTGTTTACTCTAATATCCGTGTTATGGCATTTTATAACTGTATTAAATGTTGTAATAACAGACATACCAAAACGTGATTACGTAATGTAACTGATATTGCGAATAATTTTTTAACTTTAAGAGAGGCCGTTGGAAACATTGTAACGTGAAGGCATTTTAATTAATTACTTTTTGATATAAAGCCGCGAGGCGAGACTTTATTTCGTGGTATTTACAGAGATACATTTCTTATATCAATGAAATGTCGCTCATGAATATCCCACTCTAAGTGGGGTCGGCACAACATTTCACAAACATGGTGTCACATGATTTGGCTACGTATTTTACGACCGGCCGCTTGCCTATCGCCAACTTACCTTGGTAGTATATGACGACCCCTTGGTAAGAAAAAGGTTACGATTACGACGCAGTCTTTGTTTTTTATTAAATTAGTAGAATCTCTAAAATGAGCGGAATTTTATTCAAGCATTGTGTAATTTAAAGAAGCACGTGTCCGGTTCCTAATTTTTAGAATGATATATGAGACTATTAAAGTAAAGTAACCGCTTGTTGGGAACTGTTGGGCGTTGAAGGTTTGGAGCTTAGACCCATCACGTTGCTGATCCCATCACGGATTGGTAGGTTTGCACATATTCCAAGAATGCCCAGAAATATACATGACTGCTGAGTGTCTCTGCGCTTTAAACGTTCTAAACGTGATTGCGGAGTTTTATTATAAAAATCTTATATCCAAGCTTATATTGGTTCCTACTTTGTCCATTAAAGAGTATAAATCGTCAATTTTTTTAATAATTATATATATCTTCATTAACAAAAATTAAATAAATAAAATATACTAATATATTCCAAAATATTTATGATATTTTATTTCATGATTCGCTGTTAGTGTATTGTAAATGTTAAATAAAGAAAACCAATATGTGAAACCCCCTTTAGCATAAAGTGCTCCATTTGTTCATCACTTTATGGTTATATTTATATAAATATTCAAAAACCACTATCTAATTTAATACTTGGGTGGTCTATTGGTTACGCATACAATTTACGAGTATGATAAGTAAATACAATAAAGTGAACTTATTACTTACGTGGAGAGGTTCATAGCATAAGAATATGAGCGCTATAGCTGCTTCTATAGTTGTGTAATATGTTGGTAGGTCACAGATCTAAACGAGAAGTTAGACGCGGAGATAACGAAAGCGGACAAATTGGAGATTGAGAACAAAAAATTGAGCAGTCGCGCAGCATCCCTGCAGCGTGAGCGCGACACTCTGGTGCACGAGCGGGAGACGTTGCGCGAGACCGTGGAGGAACTGCGGTACTCCACTATCACTACCGGTAACTGTTATTTAATTGCGATGCCTGCGAATTTGCGACAACTTTAGTGTTAAGATACCCTCATTATGTACTATATTGCTTCTTAATTTAAGACTATCGTAACTAGTATTTACAGTTAATGTATAGAAACTGACTAAACTCACATCTAGTTATAAAGGGTGAGTAGTCTACTAGGTTCAAGTTCATAGGGAGCCTTTATTCATGAGCACAGAGCTCATTAATAAATTCAAAATATAAATATTCTCTATTCAAGTAAATTTGTAAACGAGTGTTATTGAACAGACAGACTGACATTCGCATTTGTAATATTAGTATAGATATGGATAATGGTTATGTTTTTCAGGCCTAATTTAGTGAATGAGTAAATGTAACATTGTACTTAGCGGCCATGGTGTTATTCAAATTCAAATTCAATTTTTTTTTATTCAAGTAAACTCGTAAACAAGTGCTTTTGAATTGTCAAAAATTTTGGTTCGGTAAGATGTTCCTACCGAGAAGAGCCAGCAAGAAACTCGGTGGTAGCCCTTTTCAATTAAAACTTAAATTTGTATTAAAAAAAATTATAGTAAAATTATTTCGTATAATCCGCGATGGCTTTACCTTCATCTATAAATTTAATAAAATTATATCTACAAATATAAAAACGTGATAAAAATAAATCTGTATACAAGTGAAAAATGTACAAGTTGTGTCTATCTTAAATTACTTACACGCTAGTACTATACAAATTATGTCCACTTGGAAAGGTCTCAAGAATACTGTGTGCACTTGCGCGTTGAATCGCTAAGCTGAATCTTTGTGCGAAAAAGGAGCCAGCCTTCTTTTCACCCAAAAAGGCGATCAACCGAGGTGTTAAAAAGGTGTTAAAGTGAAAAAATTCTTAAAATTTTCCAGGCGCAAGTGAAGATAATGTATCGCGAGAATTGACTCGAAACGACTGTAAGGAGCGACTCATTCGTTTGGAGCACGAGAACAAGCTGCTACGGCAGAACCAGGGCGCGCAGGCCGACCAAGCTTCGGTAAATATTGCATTTATAAGTACAGTAGAAGCTTCTTAATCCTCCTGTTCACTTAGTCGCGTTTTCATTGTTTGTGAGTAAAAAAAAGTTCCTATATTTGCGGCTAAAAATTTGTTTTAAAATTCGCGGATGCAATGGGTATAAATACCGTGTGATATCCGGCTGATTATCACACGATACCGTTACCAAACTCATTTCTTACCGAGGTGTCGTAAAAGGCGACTAAGGTAAGTTGACCCACCGTGTGGTATCCGGTTAAGTAGCATAGACCACCGAGGGTTCGTAAAATACGACTAAGATAATTTGACGTTATGTACGCGGCGTGTGATATCCGGCTGAGTATCACACGATACCGTTATCAAACTCATTTCTTACTGAGGTGTCGTAAAAGGCGACTAAGGTAAGTTGACCCACCTTGTGGTATCCGGTTAAGTAGAATATACCACCCTCTTTCTTACCGAGGGCTCGTAAAATACGACTAAGGTAAGTTGACGTCAGGCAGGCGGCAAGTCGTAAAATACGTAGTCGAATCATGTGACATGTTTGTAACATGTTGTGCCGAAACCCACTTAGAGTGGGATAAAAGCAGGAGAATGAATGATGGATGCAATGGGTAAAATTTAAAAAGATTCAGTGTTTTATTAACAACGCGTCAACGCGTAACCGACAGACTTAAAATATTACCATAGATTTGTGTAAAAATATAGAAATAGGCGCTACTTTACGAAGATCCATAATACAAAAGTAATGTAAAATTATTTTGCTACAGTCCACGATAAAGTAAATAGGAAATATAAATAATGCTAAGTGTAGAGTGGACTATACGTTTTCATACATAGAATCTACGACAAAAAGCCTTTGCGATTTTGTCTATCTCCTGACGATGCTTCGGTTGCGGGGTGAAACGATTGTTGAGTTTGTGATAGTGAACGTGTGTAGTGCTCGTGTATTGTGGTGGTGGTGTTGGAGGTTTGTGCATGTGTTTTTAACGAATGCTGCATGTTCCAGGTATGAATGACTAGTCCATTCTACATTTAGTGTTACATACATTTCCTATTTACTTTATTGCGTATTAGAGCAAAATAATTTTACTAATACTTTTGTCAAAAAAATAAATAAAATATTTTCGCTTTGAACCCATGAAAGTTATTACGTATAGGCGATGCTGGAGGACTACGCCGCGCGACTTGAGACGCAGCGTGCGAAGAACAGAGAGGCGGCCGCGAGGATCATGCAACTGGAAGCATCCCTCGAGGCGCCCCATCCTCGCCTCGCCTCAGCCATCGAGGAAAGTCAAAGAAAATGTAAGGAATAACCTTCGTTACTACAATAATAAACATTTTCTATACTTATTATAAAACAACATCTATCTGTCTGTCACCAATAACACAAATATTAAGTTACTTTGGGGACGGACGACCGTGTGTGTAAGTGTCCCCTATATTTATTTAATTTTTTTGCCTCCCTATTTTCTTTTTACCCGGGGTCCTATGGAACCCTTACCCTCCAAATACTATTAAACGTCATTAATTCCTAAGTTAATATTTGTGTTTTGTTCGTGTAAATAAAAGTACTTTCAAAGTAGCGAACAGCTTTGGAGTAACAAGTAATGTTTTAGGGTTCGTAAAATTGCAATGTTTTTGATAATTATTTTTTGTTATTTCAAAGCACTTCAAGTTGAGGAGTTACAAGCGGCTTTAGCTGAAGAGAGGCGGCGCGCTAGCAAACTACAAGAAACTCTCTCGGCGCGAGAGACCGATTTGTTAGCCACCGAAGATAAATACAAAAAATGCGTCGAAAAAGCCAAGGAAGTGATCAAGACGTTAGATCCCAGGACTACGGGTAATAATTTTAAAGTAAAATTAAGAAAATATCACTTCACGGAAATACTTGATATATTTCAATAGATTTTACTCAATTTTATTTCTTAGACAAATCTATAAAATATTGGTATATCTTCATTTTAATAAAAACGACTTAAGTCTATGACGTCATAGATGTTTTCTGGACAAAGAAAAGCGGGGTAAGCAGTGTTGACTTATACAATAAGTTCATATTATAATAGTACTATGCATTATATAAAACAAAGTCCCAAAGACCAGTGTTATAAAAGGTGTCTATGTGATCGATTTTCTCAAAATCTACCGAACGGATTTTTTGTACGGTTTTCAGTAAAAGATATCGCAATTCTTGAGGAAGGTTTAAGCTCTATAGTCCATTCTGTAAATAAGCTAAACAGATTTTTATGCAACTTTCACTGGATGATAAAGGAGAGATATAACATATAGCCTACTTTTTATCGTGGTATTCGAGAGCGAGATTTACACGCGCTCTGTAACACACTGCGCGCGGACGAATCCACGGACATTTATCTATATATCAATTCTATCAGATCATCCTCCTGCCCTTATCCCACTCTTAAGTGGGTTCGGAACAACCTGTTATAAACATGTTATCACATAAATCGGCTACGTATTTTACGACCGGCCACCTGCCTGATATCAACTTACCTTAGTCGTATTTTACGACCCCTCGGTAAGAAAGAGGATGGTCTATTCTACTCAGCCGGATACCGCACGGCGTTTCGACTTACCTTAGTCGCCTTTTACGACACCTCGGTAAGAAATGAAGGTGGTCTATTCTATTTAGCCGGATACCACACGGCATAATTCTATCACCGTCTATAAATTATAAAAGTTAAAAACTAATTTACCCCTACTGTATTATAATTTATTAAATAATTAACGTAAAACTTTGCCTTATTAATACCGAACGGTAGCCTCCCTTCAGGGGGGTCATGGATTCTAACCTCAGGCAGGCACCAACGAGGTTTTCTGTTAAAACTTATGTTCCTAATTGATATTTGCAATTTATCACGATTTTTTATTTGCGAAAACTTGCACGCCTGTAGAGAATTTTGGGGATATGTGTAACCTACCTATTCGCATTGATCCAACTCTTCCTTCGAAAAAAAGGAGAGTAACTTTGCGTAGCAGTTACATAGTAATTGCAGGCTTACCATGAACTCTTATTGCGACTGAATTGAAGACCTAAACTGAATCGCAAACGTATTTCATTCACTCTTATTTATATACTAGATGTGTGATCCAAATGCAAGTCAGTCTGAATGACCCGTTGGTGCAGTGGGCAGTGACCCTGACTTTAGCTCCGCGGGTCGCGGGTTCGTTTCCCGCCAAGGGCCAACATTTTCTATAAACAATTTGTTGGCTCTTCGAGCCTGGGTGTGTATGTGTATAGAAGTATTTATTTAAAATTATATATGTAGTATATTTACCAGTTGTCCGTCACCCATAATATAAGTTTAATACTTGTGTTACTTACTTAGGGGATGGACGACCGTTGTGTAAGTGTCCCATATATTTATTATTTATTATAGTAAAAAAAACATTTCATAGTATGAAAAGAAAGCGATTCAGTTTAGGTACAGACTTTGAATTGCTTTGCAATTGAATCGTTTTCTAAAAGTTGATGGTAGGCACTTAATTTCCTTTTTAATTCCAATTTTTACTGAAAATGCTGTTCAGGTCAGCAGTCCATGTCGGATACAACACTGGGCTATTCGCGAGGCGCCGGTACAACCAGCGCGAATGCATCGAGAGCTGAAACGACCACTACCACCAACAATAGACATGAGTAAGTGATTTGGTCGGTTTGTATCTGTATTTCTGATATAGAATGGTGGTTGGTTCACTCTAAGAATCTTTTCACCCATTTCTCTATTTTCCTGATTGCCCATGTTTCTGATAATATCTTATAATTGTTTCTTAAAATACTTACTACTTAAAATACTAGAAGCTAATACCCGCCATGTGTACACGCCATTTTACACCGCCAATTACCATTATCATTAAAAGGTCCCCCAAAGGACGGAAGAAGAGAGAAAGAGAAAGGAGAAAGAGTAGAGATAGAAGCTCAAAATAATAACTATATTCTCTATATAATTATACGTAAAGCAAATCCCTTTTTACGAAAATTACACGGACGGAGGAGTGTGAAATTTGACAGTTATAATAGTGCAGAATGCTTGGTTTTTTTCCTTTATTTTAGAATGCTTAGATTATTTACTAATTTAATCCAAAAAAAATCATTAGATATCATATCATTATATCCTCTTGCAGAATCGTAATTAATTATTGGTTACTTAATAAGAGGATTTTAATATTAATTTATGGGTTTTTTATTTATGCTGTTATTTTTCTAGAGTATTTAGAAATGTATTATATAGTATTTTATTATATTATAGCATTTTTGTTCCATGAAGAAAAGATTGTAAATAACATAGCTATAAGCTATAACTAATTCTTAATAGGAGTAAAATTGACGATTCAAAAGCACTTGTTTACAAGTTTACTTGAATAAAGAATATTTTGAATTTGAATTAGAATATATTAAAAATAGAAAATATTTATAACAAATTGAAATTCTAAGAAGTCAATTTCAATGTATCTGACTTACCAATATATTTGATCGCCGTTTCGACTAATGTTTAAGATCCTAGTTATACATTATATTTTTTGTACAAACATTGCAAAACAATATTTGGTTACTTGGTTATTTATTTCTTATTTATATTATTAAAAAAGAAAATATTTATAACAAGTGTAACAATTTTGTAACGACACACGAATCGCGAACGAACGAACGAAAGGAATCACCTAGTTCGTTTAGGCGCGAAAAATCAAAAGAATCATTCCCAGCTGCGAACGATTACGCCCAAGGCTAGTAACAAGCTAATTTCAATGTATCTCACCTACCAATATATTCGCTCGACGTTTGTTCTAATGTGGAAGATTCTGAAAGAGAAAGAGAAAAGGAAACCTAAGAGGAAACTGCTGTATAAATCTCAACTGCACTCACTTGGACGATAACACAATTAAAAACCATGCCAGTTAAAAGTCGTTTATTTACAAAATGTGTAAAACCTATATACCAGTCATAAAATAAACTTCGAAGCGCGATATTATAAACCTGATTGCAGACAATACGCCATCTATCGGACAATAGCAAAACCTCAAATACACTTGATTGCTATAATTAATTATTTACGTGCTACTTTTATAGGCCGATAGATGGCGGGGATGGTTTGTTTTCTATTGTGTTTATACACATGCAATCTACCTCGTCTAGGCATTAAGCTGGTGGTAAACTGTCAATGAAGGCATGTATGGCATAAGCCCAGTGGCATATCCACTTAGAAATTTATCACCTTAGAGATTCAATGATGGGGGAGGAGATCCTGTGAAGCTCTCCTTCCTCCTAGTTATATATAATATCTTTTGTACAAACACTGTAAATATTTGTTATTTAATACTATATAATTATTAAATATTGTTGGTTATTTAATATTATTGTAATTATTTATTAAATCCTAACAGGTGGAGCGGAAGCGGCAGTGGTAGCGGAAGCGAGGAGAACAGCCGCTGCGTAAACGAGCAACGGTTGCTGGTGTCAGCGTGGTACCAACTGGGGGCGAGATGTCACCGTGATGCAGTCGAGTCGAAATTTGCAGTTCTGTCCGCGGGTCACTCCTTCCTAGCACGCCAGAGAAGGCAACCTGCGAGGTCTCGGACTATTCCGATGACGCCCGCGTCAGCACCCTCGCAATGACCCCGAACGCCCTGACGCCCGCGGTTGAGCGTCATCTTCAACAAGAATACCTCTCACATAGTTGAAATAGACATTCGAGATCGGTAGTGATAGTGTATGTGACTGTAGATCGACAACTTTTAAATTGAGTACATCAAAAACGAATGTGTATATAAGTGACCATATAAGTCTATGGTGAGAGTATTGATATGTGATCAGTTGTAATGAAGATCTCTAGAGTCCAATGGCATATCGACTGTGAACTGGCAAATTGTCCTATCTTATTTTCGACAACTTTTCAGGAAGAAGAAAAAAGGTTATTTTTAATACATTCGCAATAATTTTTATGTAATAAAGAAACAGTTGAGTTTAAATATGTTTATTTATTGATAAATTTTCAAGTAGATAATACATGTTGATATGGTAAATGATGGGCAGTAGTACCCAACGCCGTTAGTAAGTGATTTGGCTTAAAATTGAGATAGGACATATTGCCGGTTCACAGGCGATATGTCCATATGTAGAAAGATCTAGTTTCAGTTCGACCGAATAATATGAATTTATCTTTTCGTAATCATATATTGACTGAGTGCTGCATGCAGAGTCACTTAGTTTTCTGATATGTTACTGTTAAAATTGTTAAGATATACTTGACATCATCTGTTTCATAATTTCAGCGTCATCTACTACTGTACGATGAAACAGTGCTTTAGTTGCAATACATGCTTCTGATTTCCGATTGTCTAATATTCTGTTACCCTGACAATTTTCGCAGCATATATGTAAATAAAAAAATCTATGACCTGAACCTTTTATGGTTAATGTTAAGGGTTCAGCTTCTTATTTTTCGACCTGTCACAGAGAGATTAATAATTGAGCTACCTATGGTAAATAACAAGTTTTAAAAAGAAATTTTGGATGTTGGAGTGACAAAAGAGTTCAGTGTCTAGTTTCTTTTACACATATGATTCATCCTTTTGTAAAAGTTAATGTCTGTAATTATGACATTTAGCATTAACCCTATCACATATCACATTGATAATGATCAAGTCAGTTATCAGTATGTGGTATTTGGGTTAGCTAGTAGAAATAGCTTGGTCACTACAATCTTGTTAGTTTGTTGATATTGTTCAACTATGATATAGTTGGGAAAAGGGACAACTAATTAACATGACTTTTTACTTCTTGGCCACAATTTCATTACTCCTTTTCTACATTCATATGGGAAAAATTGACTTTTCAGTTCTGTTTATATCCTAAACAGGTCGGTCAAGTCTGTTAGTATATTCAAGAGAAGTTAGTATTCGACAGTTGCATTGTTTACTTGATCACAATAGCTGGATCTGTGACACAATTTTGTTGATTTTATTACCTAATAATCTGACTATTCAGCATTCCCAGTGATTCGGGAAATATTAAAGCCTCCTTTCCTGATAATATACTGTTATTCAAAGCATTTATTCTATCCCCTGGAAATAATTTATTCTTAATGAAGTAAAGAGATCAGCTCAGTAAGTTGATAAGGCAAAATATACTAGAAAAAAAGAATAAAAATAGCTCAAAAACTGCACCAATCCAATTGTTTTCGCCCTTCTTAACATCAGACGGTGTTAACAACTACAAGTAATCAAAAATTCTACAAAAATAATATTCATGTTATGATAAATAATTTTATGAATAAGTTATCAGTTATCAGTTACATTTCTTATCCGAAGAGTTAAGCGTAAGACACTGATTAATCGCAGTAAAATTTTACTTTTGAGCCCATTTTCCTTAATGATCGTCGTAATAATCCCACAACTATTTCTTTATATTTCAATCAGATACTTGACATAATTTTAGGATTATATTAATAAAACGTCTATTTCTTCAATATTAGGTTATTACTAATCCATTAAACCACCCTGATATCAGTTCATTACAGATTATAAATTTAAATAAATATTTATTTTTTTATTAATATATTAAGTCCTTATTTTTGAGCAATTATTAGTAAATATAACTTTTAGATTATATTTATTTTGGTATATATTTGCTCATTTTTCAAAGACGTAGATTTATTATTTGCTCATTGTAAAATATTTTATGTGAAGTGTGTTTTTGCATACAGTAAATATTAAAGCTAATCAAAAATATATGTGTATAGTGTATGCAATATTTTTTTATCCCACAATTGTTACAACTACTACTTTAAGTCAGACATGTGATTAGCCTATTTATGAGTATTAGTTAGCTTAAAAGTTAGTTTCGTTTAGTCAGTATATTATGTAGAGATATTAAAATTAACTTACATCCTAGCTACCATCGACTTCATTCTTTAACTATCTGCCTAATTCTTTAACTATATACCTAAAATAATTTCTATCAGTTACTGCGCTCGGACTTAAATAAAAGATAAATTAAACGGCCTGTCGTATTTAAAACAATAGATCAGTTATTAGAGAGATTATCATTACCTTATAGAATAATCTAAAGTTATAAATAAGAAACACTAATGAAGAATAGAGTATTTTTATCTTATTACTTCTATTTCAAATTCAATGATTATATCGATTACCATATATTTTTGCTTATGCTAATAGAGTTATGCAAAATTTTAATTTGATGCATTTCTTTTATGTTCAACTTCTATTAAGTTTAAATGTGTTAAAAAATTATAAAATGATATTTACACACAGTTTATTAATTTTTAGTGTATTTGTATGACTATTAGTAGAGCTAACGAACAAATAATAGTGTTATTTTTTTTCAATATTGAAGTATTAGCCAATTGTGATTTTGTTTGTTGATTAATATTGTTACGAATAAATATTCTTTTACCGTCACGTACCAGGGCTACGTTTACACCGATGTGATATCAACGTTTTATTTCACCATGTCAAAAATGGATATTATTTGATTTGTTACCTATGTATAAATAAATAGTTGAAAGAGCGATATTAATTTGAATTTTGTACTCATTCATCAAATTGTGACTTTGCCAGGTATTAATTGGTTTAGTTTTCGCGATATCGAAAACTTCTCTAATATACAACCTTAGGAAAGCACATTCCACAATAAAGGTAATGCCTAAAGTAAAGTAGTGCCTTCTTGTGTAGTATTAAGTAACAAGTGTTTTCAGCGATTGATATTTATAATCGTGTATGCTAGCGAATGTATACTATATTTACTGTGTATGTTGCAAGAAGCAACTAGGTTATAGCTCCTCTTCATAATTGGCGATTACAAACGCTTAAGCGTGAGCTCGATTGTGTATAGGGCTGTACTCGCCAATCATCGTCGATGATCGCCTACAATCCGGGAACTGTCTGTTTTCGGACACTGATCAAAGGGAATCGCTCTGTGATATTTATGATCGGATCGTATGATAATACGGCCGACCGTGTTGTATGATGATCGTGCCGATTATAGACGATCAACTTGATCAACGATCATCGCCGATAGTGAAGAAAAGCTTTAGAAATTGCGTCAGTGTAGACGTATCCCCAGTTAAAACAATTCATAAATACTTTCAATTATAATGTGATAAAATTGTTGGAATAAATTAGCATTAATATATTAATACGTAGTAATTGGATAAGTAAACCTAATATTTTATTAGAGCCTCTTAGGTGAAATTATCGCACATGATAACCAGTTTGTTTTATTTTATTAATAGAGCGTGATTTAATGTTTATAAACATTTATAATTTATTATTAGTTAAAATAAATTTTCATACATTTACAATCGTTTTTTAATATAATTACCTCTTTTTGCGTTCTAAAACCTTCGTATTTTGAACAAAACAAAATTATTTTTTGCAGTCTCGAATCGATAAAAATGTTTACTGAAAGTAGTGGATTCTTTAATCCATGGAACCGGATCCTAAATAAATGGAGTCATGTTTTACTTAAAATATAAATTCAGTAATATTGTCAAGCTTTGATCAAAATATCGACACAAATAACAAATAAAAGGAAGTATATTCATTCTCGAAGTAATGTAGATATCTACGGAGTTGTTAATATGAACTAAGAGTACGTATTAGCGTAGATAATAATAAAGAACTTTATTATCTTTTTTAATTAAGTAGTTCTTTTATAGTTCTTTTATATATTTACATTTATATTTTATATATTTATATATTTTATAAATTGACTATAGGTGATTTGTGTCAAAAAAAATATACAAATCATTTTGATTTCATAATTTATTATGTTACTGAGATCACAAGACACAAAATTAATTTAAATATCACAAAAACATACCTATAAATACAATCACAGTTAATACGATCAGTTTTAAAACAACATTAAAAATATCGTTATCGTATAAAAAAAATTGTATGAAAGAAGGAGTTGTCTTTGACTCTTTAATTTAGGACGAGTTAATTATGAATTTAAATTTTATTCTGATGTTAATATTTATGTAATTAGTAGTAAACGCTTAGCCTAGATGTTAGTCAAAATCTTCATCAGAGTCAGTTTTTAGAACGCTGTCCGATCCAGAGCCTGGTTCACTGTCCACTGCTATTTCGCTGTAAAATAATGTTATAACAATATAAATCTGGTGCTATATACGATATCCCTTGTTCATTGTTTTATTGTTAAAAATTACAGCTCAGTCGTGGAAAAAAATTGTGATCAAGCTCAAAGGTAATTGTGTAATTAAAAATCGTGCTTTAAAAGCGGAACGTCGAAAACATTTTTGAAGTTTCATATCACGATCAGTCCTTTCTTTTTGATTTGAATTTTTCAAAATTGAGCACTTTTACTCTAACTCTCTATTTCTTACTAAAGAACCTTTATTGGATATGACATATGCATGCCACTCTAATCGTTTAGAGTAAAGGTGCTGAATTTGTATAAATATCAAATAGTAGGGTAATATTTATAATATTCTCCGCGTTGCTGCTTTAATTATCTTATTAATATATAGCCGAGCTATGTGTTACTTTACGAATATATGTAAATAAAACCAAAAAATAAGTTGATATTAAAAATTAAAAAGCATGCCTGATTTTTTATTATTATGACTTGAAAATGATTAGTAAAATCAAATGGAGTTATTCGTATTTTAAAGTTCTAACAGTCAAATTTTGTTATAGAGACATGTTTATTTCGTGTTAAATTTCGCAAAAGAATTGATTTATACTGAGTAAAACATGCTTGTGCTTAATGACCTAAACTCAACTTGCCTGTTTTCTCTTGCATCGGTTAAATGAATTTCAACGATATTTCTGTCAATCAAATAAATTTGTTAAGAGAATTGTTGTCGTACGAAATATAAAAATGCTCATTATAACTAAGTGCCAAGTTATTATGAAACATAAGCCCCTACATGCCTCCTAAATGAAGTTTTAAATTAAGGCGCCTGGGGTCTTCGAATCCATTATTATGCACCAGTTCAAACAAGACGCCGAGTTCTTTTTAACGTCTAATTGATTTTTTAACGTATTTATTATAAAAAGGAGCGCTCTTGATTAGAGGGCAACATTGTAGCAACTGTTTTATAGCAAAAATTATTGATTCCATATTTTACCGAGGCAGTTTAGTAAAAGAGTTCAGTTCATATGCTTATAGCTTTGAATAGTTGCACTTAAGCGAGCGAGTAATTGTCATAGGAAAATTAAAGTTAATTATTTAAATTTTAATACTTTAAATTAACATATTACAGTTTATTCTTTTTTTGCGAATATATGCAGCTTATCTTTCAATCGCTAATATAGAGCCAACCTATTTCAAAAATTATATTATACCGGATTATGGTCGCATGGTGACCAATAAAGAAGCAAGTTTATTTATTATTGTATTTAAAAAATACTATCGTGTCATTTACAATAGATTTTAATAGGCAGCTCAAAGAAACTTTTCACCGGATAAATAACATAAAATAATAACACTAATAATCATACTTAATATTTACCCGTTAAGATCCTTAGTGAGCTGAATGTCCACGCTATTGGCGTTATCGCCAAGTCCGTTGAGAGCCTCGCAAAAGTCACTGCCCACGCTCTGAAGGTGCTGAGTATTCAGATGGAATCCCTGGACGCGGTAAATTATATGAAATGACATACCGTAGGCGGATTAAACTGGCTTTGAGGAAATTGCGAGCGCGATATCCTATAAGATATGTATGATGAAAAAATTAAAATAACATGTAAATGTTTTAGTTTTATTCATACTATTGTTGCTTACGTAAGTAGAGTGTAGTGCGAGTGAAGGGGCTACTTTTTACATAGTGTTTCTTAAAAATTAAAAAAGGTCCTGTTTAAAAGAGACAGGTACCATAGCTAATATCCACCACGCCCTTTGATTCGGAATGATAGGTTATACATATCTCCTAAATTTCCTAGAGATCTGCAGGTTTCCTCGCGATATTTTCTTTCACCGAAAAGTGTGCAAATTAAAATATAAATTGCAATTAGAGACACGAGTTTTAACCGAAAAACCTGCCCGGGGTTTGAATCCGTGACTCCCTTGAAAGAGTCGCACGGTCTTACCGCTGGGCTATCACAGCATAGTATTCCTTTACTTGGGTCAAATATAATTACATATTCTAAAACCGTTTCTAAGGCAAAATAATGTTAGTTTTAGTTATTGCACCGGCGTAGGAACCGATATGTCAGATATGTAGCGTCATTATTATTTATCTCAGATATGCCTTGTTTTGTAATTGGAAAATAAATGCCTACAAAGGGATACAACGCTATGGACATTTAGACATGTACCCTTATGATGTTATAATTTAATAAACACGTTATCGACGTATTATTATAATTAATACGTCTCAACAGTTTCAACAGGCTTTATTTTTAGTTTTAGAGCTTAACGATGTTTTCGTTTTCGTTATCCAATGAAGATCGCGAGCATCAATCATTGGAGGTAACACCTCTCGATCGAGTTGGTAACCTAACTTAATGAAAGTGTAGGATCAATTTGCGTCATTTTTTATAAGATAATCCATGCTTATATCATAAATGCGAAATTGTGTGTGTGTGTTCTAGTATACTTAACATCCGATCGAAGTAAATTTTTTAGGTACTTACCATAAAAACATTTTTAGGAAACCTAAATCCCTACTAATCGATCCTTTTCTTAAAAGCTTCTTTTCTGCAGTAAATAGTCTTGGCCTAATTGAAATCAAAATTAACTACCCCGTCAGCGAATTATGAAACTCGACTACCAGGAACTTACATTGTCAATTGTTACAAATAGACAGGCGAAGGATTTTATTAATTCAAAAAATATTTATTTCATCCGTTAAATTTTTTCAAGGATGCTTCGGTTCCAACACGAAATAATTTTTCTAGCGACAAACAAGATAGGCTATTGAGTAACGAAGAAAGTAGAGACGCTCTACTAGTGAAAAGAAATCTTAACGGTGCCTTTTGGTAGCTTAGGAAAATGTGTCCTTGCAGACTGGTGGTATAACTAGGTATTCATAAAACCATTGGGCGTGTGGTGTCTTAGTGTACACGTGTGGTTCAATTGTAATAATAAGATGCAATTTTTAGAATATGCTCTTTACTAAATAACAGGAGAGCATTTATTGCAATATGGTAGCAAATAACGAGTATCGTGCTTCATAGTCAGAACAATATAAATTTGATTTTATTGCAGTTTATTTATATTGTTTACTGTATTATACCGACTTACTATGGGGTTAAAAATACATAGTGTGCTCTTCTACTTTTACACATGCAGAAGTGCATATATACAATATGTACAATAAATTGCTATATTCTGTTGAACCCTCTATAGATAAGTATTTCTAGTAGTGTTTAATTAAATACCTTAAAAGGGCCCCGATCAAAGCCGCAAAAGGAGGCCTCCATTGTGTAGGATCTGGTTACACCAAGATGGCGCCACACCGTAACGCGCGCCGTACTCTCGCGCTCTCGTTCAACGCGAAAAGAACATGAGCCCAGTGCGAATGCCGGCGATATCCTGTGCATGAGTGCTGGCAGCATCTAATAGAGGAGATAAAGTTGTTATTAAATAATTATTATAAAAGATATCACCAGGAACTTGAAACTAAATCAAAATAATCGCTGTATTGAATCTTGAATCTGTAGCGTGATATTATTAATCATTGAATTCCTTCTAGTTCAGCATATATATGGGAATTATTAAGTTTATTATACAGCTGAAATCTTGAATCGCAGCATGAGCATGTTTGGATTTTTCTGTATCTCCTTATAGATGTTTAGTGTACGAGTAGCTAATGTGTGTAATTTAAGCGATTTATGACAATATAATAATTAATTTAAGAATATTAAAGAAGATTGAAATTAAAATTCAAAATATTCTTTATACAAGTAAACTTGTAAACAAGTGCTTTTGAATCGTCAACATCTACTGCTGGTTCGGAAAGCTGTTCCTACCGAGAACAACCAGTAAGAAACGCGGTGGTTGCTCTTTTCAAAGAATAATTCTTATTACTAGTTACATATAGTTATTAATGTCTTGGGGTCGAAGAGTAGTAGTATTATCCACGCATTCTTATCGTCTAAGTAACCCTCAATAGTATAGTAGGCTTTCTGTATTAGCCTTGTTTTAATAGTGTTTTTAAACCTCTGTAATTGTTTAAATTTAAAGCTCACATATGTTTGAAAATAGAAGGGTTTAAATACTAAATGATATAATTTATTTATATGATGTAATATTGCCATTTATGTAAGAACTTAAGTACGCTTCTTCCCTTGAAGATATTTGTGTCACCAAGCTGTAACACACTTTTTGTATACATCGATGAAATAACGGAATTAGAGGAACAGCTAGACGGAAAAACGTGTTAATTAGCGACGTTTACGCAATCCTGTATTACTAGTACTAGCAAGGCAAAAGCAACGAGGAATGTGACGGAATACGATCAGGCCGGTATTGTCGCTTGAAAAACATACTCATACTTAGACTATTCACTCGAAGTTAGAAAAATGAGGCTTTAAACGGAGGCTCTTGCCAAGCATTTCGATAGTAACAGATCGAAACTTTACTTTTACTTAGAAATTAATTTAAGATGTAAACCCTTGCAAGTCGGAAGTGTCTTTTAATCTTAATATCAACTAACTAATTAATGTATTAATCTTTTAATAGGTTACAATAACTTTAAAAATTACAGAAGTGGGTGTTTATATGTAAGATGTGACGTCACATAACATACTCGTAACAGTAGATGCGTGATAAATGTTTAACAACCTCTATAAATTAAAGTAAAGTACAATAAGTAATGTTTCTTATTACTTATTGTACTTAACTTACAACGTTGGACTTCTAACGAAGATATAAATTAATAGAAATGTAAATTAGTTCTATATTTGTTAGTATTTTTAATAACCGACGTGTAAATACGACACGTAGCAATGTGATAGCGTGGTGTATATTGAGTCTTGAATCCGATTTCTGGCACTTACAAGATATTTGACGGGCTCGTCTTGCACCAACCTATCGTTGCTACACCAACTCTCGGCAGCGGCGCATCCATAGAAGAACACGTTCTTCTTGCGAGAGTGCCCGTGATAGTCGCAGTACACTAGCGGCGGTTTCTTCCAAACGCGTACCAAATATTCTATAAGGCCCTAGAGGTCGAAATAGACAAAGTTTTATTAAATTTAACCACTCTATCTCAAGAATGAAATTCTAGGTTCATAGGTTCAAAATAGAGTCGAAGAACAGGCTGTCACAACTGCATTTTCCTAATAACTTTATTAAATGAAAATGCAGTTTTCTGGAAAACTACTTAAATCTTACCATTGGCGTTTGGTATCTAGTCAATGAAAGTGACGACGATGATGATTTTCATTAAAGTTTGCAACTCGTTAACCAACAGTTGAATTGCGTAGTGGACTAAGTTAAATTAAACATTATACATTAGTTACCTATAGATTTCGACGGCAGAACGTGACGTGAATTTCATTACAATTTTTCTTATATACTTATTATTAATATATAGATTAATAACTGAGTATTTATTGTAACATGTAAATAGATAAAGCCTTTTATAACCAATTATTAAATGCCTATATTTTTTTAACTGGATGTAAGTGTACGAATAGAATTAGCTCGTAAATAGAATTGTCTCACTTTAATCACTAATGAGCGAAAATTCCTGGTGTAATTACCTTGGTATGGTAAATAGAAGGATGCAAAACGGGGCTCGGCTTGCACCAGCGGCGATTTAAATCTTCATTAGTTAGGCCGCAGCGATGGCTAAAACAACACAGACTTTATACGTTTATATGTATTTTATTTTTCTTGTCTCAATACACACTTCCTCAAATACATCGATAACGACAGGCAAATGTAGAGTTAATTTTTAGTTTCTGTCGAACATTCTGGATGTCCAAGATAGTATTTCATTGTAAATAAATATGTCATGTGTCAGCCTGTGTTTATGCAAAATACTAACAAAGGGTTGTCGATTCGTATTTGGTTACTCAAAAACTCCAATAAAAGCTTGTATTTAAAAAAAATAGATCGATAGGAATAAATTGGTTATATATGACAAATAGATTACTAGTATAGTAGTGCAATGGAAGTGAATCGTTTCACAATATTTAGGTTAACGCCAGTCGTATACCTACGCAAATATAAGTTCACAAATTTGCACACAGGTACGTTTTTTTTAATATTCTAAAAGATTTTCATAGCTGTTTAAAATGAGAGCGATATTTCTAAACTTGAAAGACGGTACTAACCATATTAAAATAAGTAGAGACATTTAACTAAAGGATTTTGTATTCTGTTATGCTGATGAACTCCCGTGCATCAGCTATGTAGTCTATATGGATTACCAGGAAGCCAAGACTATCTTTGTAACGATAAGTAGCGTGGACACGTTCAGTGAAGTGACAAACCTGTAGGTTGAGTCGGTATCGTCATTTCAATATCAAGCTACTTAAGGATGCAATGAAGCTTAGGAACTAAATATATTGCTCGCCAAGCTATATCAGTTTACGCGCCGCAAAGTGGAATTTGCTTCACAGATTTTTATTTCTTTTACTACAAAAACTCGAAAATTTCAACAAGTTCCTTTCAATAAAGATTGCTAGAGACTGTATAAATTTTTGGTCTTACATATTTCAAAAGTAATAATAAATTTATTTTGCTATAATCCGCGATACAGTAAATAGAAAATATAAATAGTGTTTAATGTATAGTGGACTATCCGTATTTTCATACCCGATACGTGCAGGATTCCTAAAACACATGCACAAACCTCCACCACTTCCACCACAATACACAAGCACTACACACGTTCACTATCACAAACTCAACAATCGTTTCGCCCCGCAACCGAAGCATCATCAGGAGATGGACTCCACGACGCTTCGCGATTTTGTCGACGGATAGTCCACTATACATTTAACATTATATATATTTCCTATTTACTGTATCGCGGATTATAGCAAAATAATTTTATTATTACTTTTGTATTATGGATCTCCGCAAAGTAACGCCTAATTCTATAAATTCTTACATATTTCTTAATATTACATATTCAATGGTAAGTGAGAAAAATATAATTTAGGTAATATTATTCAATTTCATTTTTGGATTATTAAGACGTCATTACGTTATAACTTGCGCTGCATCGACTTTATGAATTATGAATTCTATTACTCTAAATATTTTTATAGTATATTGCATGGTATCTCCTTATTACGTGTAAATTTATTTAACTTTCCGATCGGTTGGTCGATTTTATCTCCTTAACTTAATGTGAAGCGAGAGATCATTCGCATATTATTAACTATCATGTACACGTTATAATTTCTTTAGTAATACGTTTTAAACGTTGGCACGCATGTCTTGTACGTTTTTTTACTAGCTTTTCCAAACGATTGGTTATCTACACAACTCCATCCAATTAGAAAGGATACTTGGGACAACTTAATCACTAGTAAATGTCTATCTTTAAGATACCTGTAGTTAGTTATAGTTTTACTTTGTTTCATTAAATTCTTGGCACGTCTGCACGGCTATAAAAGTTTTATGAAACGATAATTGATTCATCGTCATATACGGTTGAGTGTACGAATAAGAAAGCTCTGAGGACAATTTGATATGACATGCTATTAAATTAAATAAACGGTTAGCTATATACGTGAAGCCCGTACGTGTATGAATTAATTTTATTTATTATTGGTATTAAAAACTATAATGGCCCCGACGTTACTTTGCGTGGTCCTTACTGTGCGTCCGTGAACTCAAACTATTATGAGAAATGTTAGTTTTCATTATATTTAATATCTAATTCTATGCTTAATTGAAATCTTGAAGTAATCACGTATTTACCAATCAACGTATTTAAGGGAAACTCCATGTAAAAAAAGTAAAGTAACAGCCTGTTACTATGCCCACTGCTGGGCTAAGGGCTCCTCTCTCCGTTTTTGGAGAGAAGGATTGGATCTAAGACCTACCACGCTGCTCCAATGCGGATTGGTAGGTTACACATATCCCTAGAATTCTCTAGAGATATGCAGGTTTCCTCACGATGTTTTCCTTCACCGAAAAGCGTGTGATAAATTGCAATTATCATTTAGACACATAAGTTTTAATAGAAAAACCCATTGGTGTCTGCCCGGGTTTGAACCTATGTCGTCTCTAGAGAGTTGCACGGTCTCACCGCTAGGCTATCACAGCTTACTCATAAATCTCCAATGAGATGTCTTTTGTTTTACTTTTTAGAGTGTTTCAATTATTGTTTATAGACCTAAAAACTTAAAATGAAGTATAAATAAATAAATAAATCTCTAGTCTTCAAGTTAATTTGCACTATTCTTTAGAATTATAGTGTACGTCTTTTCCTAGTTGCAACTGTGCAAGCGATAGAAGTCCATAACTCATCTATCTCAACTATCCATAACTCTGAAGCTATTTATTTTTTGTTAATTTTTTTAAAGGAATTGATTTTGTCAATTCATCAATTTTGACAAAGTTGTATTGTTGAATTCAGGACGAGAAAATACCTCGAAAGGAGTGTGTATTGTGAAGCTTGATTGGTTCAATGGTATATTTCTGCTTATTGCAGTACAACCAAAATGAGTTATAAACGTAACTGGTGATTAAGCTCTATACATTATCAAGAAAAGAAATGATATAACGATATATATTTTAAGATAAAAATCTAGACATGTTCAAAACGCAAGCGAGGCAGAAAATACGAAATAATCCAAATAGAGTGCACAGCGATAAATAAACTACGACCATAAAACCGCGTGTAAGTCGGCAACTCTTCTGTTTTGCATTTTCTCAGCATGGTATCTTTAAAAATAGATAAAAATAGTATTTGTGACCTTAAATTTGAATAAATGTAAATTAAAAAAAAATGTTATTATACAATAACGATTTCTTTAAACTATCATAATATAATACCTATCCATCTTAATATAACTAGGTGTTATTTGCTTATTCACATTATAGTTTTATATATTATTATAAAACTATAATGTGAATAACTTATATATTATTATATATTATTATAGTTAACTTATATATTATTATAGTTATAGTTTTAAAATATAACTTATATATTATTATAACTTATAACTTGTATTTTGTATGAGCGTATATTTAATCAATAAAATTACTGTTTTAGTTATTCTATACTAGCAATTGATTTCTTTTAGTTAATTTGTAAGATATCTGTATACAGAAAAGTATAGAACTTCTTTGACACGCACTTAGTTTTTTATATTTTTCGGTTTTAAAACCATTAATTTTCTAATAAAGCGTACGAAAAAGATGTCTAACATATTTAAAGTATTTCTAACAGAAAAAAACGGCAAACAGAGCTTCTCAATATAGGCATGTTTAAAAATAGCATATACAGTATAGATAATTTCTATTGATGATGAACTATAAAGACTTTTTGTTTTTATCTGAATTGTGTTTGAGCAGTGAGTTAATGAAAATATGCATTAATTATCACCACCCAGCGTTTTTAACTATCATAATATAATATCGTCAATAATTGTAATAGCAGGTAAATTATGCGTGAGAAAGGAAGTGCATACCGTTGTAGGTTTCATTACTTGCGCCTTGATTAGAGAAAGAGTAACGTCTCCAATTGTGTCATTATTTACAGCTAGATACAGTGCGTCTGCAATCTACGACAATCCACTATATTCCCGTCCGTTATTACAGTGTAATTCTTGTGTACGTGTTTCTGACATAATCGCATTTGGAAAGTTTACGATGCGTACAATCTATATATAGATATGTCCGAACAGGACGGTGATTAATCATCTATGATACTGTTACCCTATTCATTATTTATTTTTACACTTGTCTGTAAGATATCTTTACCTTTTTTATGACTTAAGTATGTACACAAGCCGACAGCTGGTGATCAGATCGGGAATAAAAATCTTGGACATTTACATCATACATCTATCTTTTATGACTACCATCAATGCTTTTTTTTTCATGGATTGTTTATCATCCTCCTGCCCTTATCCCACTCTAAGTTGGGTCGGCATAACATGTTACAAACATGTTGTCACATGATTTGGCTACGTATTTTACGACTGGTCGCCTGCCTGACGTCAACTAGGTGGTCTGTTCTTTTCTACCAGGTACCACACGGCGGGTCACCTTACCTTAGTCGCCTTCTACGACACCTCGGTAAGAAATGAGATTTTTTTCATAGATTGTTAATTTCAAGAAACAGAAAACAATTTAGAAAAAAGTTTTTATTCATTGTATTCTCTTTTAAGTTTTAAAGATTCCTATTAGATTTTAATACAGTCATTTTGCGAGAAGATATAAACGAATTGCGTATCGCTTGATGTTTCAACGAAACTTATTAATTGAACAATGAAGACATTATTATTAATATATCGCATGTTCGAAACTACGAGGTGTTTAATTAATAATCTCGTGTTTTCAGTATTCACATTTGCATGTTTTAAATGTTTGTACATTATGTCCTACTTTTTATAATTATGATTTATAGTTATCATTTTCTAAATTAAACGAAAAATAAATTCAAGAAAGTTGAAGACTCAGCAAATATCACATTAACACGTTGTAGTTGTAAATAGGTGATATATAATTTTAAAATAATATTTCACAGTAAGTCAATTATATAGAACGGGTAGACGATGTTGTTAGGATAAAAAATCTTACATGGTCGGTGTATTGGTAAGTCGCATGAGTTCCAATAAATCAATAAATTTCTATGCAGTTATCTAATATATGTGCAATTTGCGTGTACAGAGTGGCCGCCAATTAGCGGTATGTCGTGACATGACGCTTTTTTCCTGGTGATGGACTCACGTACAATTAGGAGCGGTTCAGAGAAAGAACATCATTAGTGAGGCGCCGGTTCTCGACACGGTACATAAGGTGCTCGTCCTTCACTGGCAGCGACCTTCCCTCGCTGACCGGTTAAGCATATTTTTACTCTAATCGTAGAAAAAAAACGCACGCTCGCATACGCATAAGAAAGCAAATAAGATGATTTACAGATTTCTAAAAAATAATCGGGTCAATATAAAAGAGCAAAATATTAATTCATTTTCAAAAACACCGTGATATTTAATTATCTTCCAAATTATATTTAAAATATTTTTTACAATAGCCCCAAACCGAATGTTATAAAATATAAATAGCGTACGAAAAACAATAACATAAACGCAATCCGCGACTAAGATAGCCTTTGGTATGTTAAAAATATACAGTTGTAGTCCTTTGAGACGTGTAGTGATGACCGAGGCTGGTTCAAGGGTCCGCCTGCCATCTATTTATAGACCGCGCCGCGGCGATGCTATCGGCCCTTAGCCGTACCTCTGCCCCGCACGATCCCAACCCGCCCCTATGCACCCCTCACATAACGTTTACCCAATAAAAGAGATCAAAAAAATTATATTATATTCGTACCAGCTATTTATATCATATGTCCATTGTTTCTGCCTTTGACTTAATAGCCCCGGGTTAGTGTATTTCGAGCTCAGGATACTGGGTAATTGATTAAATTGAATACCAATGGCTTCAGCTTTCTTTTGTTAAAAAGAAAAAGTGCGGTAGAACGCATTTAAATACGATAAACATCAATATGATGTTATGTAGCCGTGGCGCACATTAAACTCATCCGTATGCTTAGCGCGGAGGCTGCTTCCTGCGAACAGTAAGGGAGGGGGCGCTCGATCACGGGCAGTGCTCGTTTCCTGTACGTATTAATGTTATACTTGTCTTTGTCTCTCACCATAAACAACTCTAAATGAAGCTAAGATCGAGAGCCGCCGGTTAGGATGTCGCGACGTAACGCTCACTGTCAGAATTTGCTAGGCAGCACCGCCAACTCTGTATTCCTAGGCGACACCGGACACAGAGCGAGTTATTTATGATGGCCCTGAGACAATCGGCCGATCGCAACGTTTATCCGGTGTCAGCGACGTGGTGCCAATAAAATGACGTGGCACTCTTCATTAAACACCATCCTTTGGAATTAATACACGTGCCTAGATTTTATTTATAGACGAGCTGAATCACGAATCACACTCTACGTAAGGCCTTAATAATAACTTTGGAATGACTAAAGGAATTGTTTCTATAGTTCGCATTCCCCAGCTAAGTTTATTATTGCAGTGTCGTAGGCTTATTATCGTTGGTGCTTTAGATTCGCTTTGTTGATTGTTGGCGTATTTTCCCATAATGTCCGCGTGGTTAGATCGAGCTAACGGCGTCGGCAACACTAATTGATTTTATTTGCCGTCTGTTGCGGAAGCGGAGCGATTCGCCACAGGTGGGTTCAATGACACGCCTTTTCTCGAGCAACTGTCCCTATGCCGTTGGAATGCAGTTTCTTTATGTCACGTGTCATTACACGAAACAGAGGATAGATTATTATCAAACTGTTTTATAAAAAGAAAATAACGGGTAACATGCATATTGTGTAACAAAATTTGTATTTACATGCGTTGAAGCGCGGTTGGAATGATTAAACAATCAAAACCATCGTTGGTTTGTCATTGATGCTTTTTCTTAAGCAATAATTACATAATTGTTTTGTGCTTATAATACCAGTAACAGTATACACGCAAACAGATTATAAGATAACTTTACAGAGACCTCTACTTAACCTTAATGTATGTACTTTATTCCTTGATATAGGCATAATAATCAGTATAATCAGTAAAACTAAAGTCTATTCTCTAAAAAAGATGAATAAAGGTATTGATAAAGTAGAGCAAGAGAGACAATCACGACCGTTCTTTTTCATTAAGTTAGACAGGCTTTATTGACTTTTGACGTAAACCGAGAACTTCGTATAGCTCAATTTACTAAACGAGGGTGCTTCGTGAGCCTTATTATACGACGTAAAGAAACAAAGTTAATGTAAATCGTTTTTAAGCTCATAGTGGATTACGCATTTCCAGATCTATAGAAATATTAACATGATAGCATTGTTTATGCTATTTCATATTTTCATTGTTTATGAAGTTCGAAATGGCGTTTTTTATTACACAGCGACTCGTATAGGCCAAATTAATAAGTTACCTGCTAAAGTAATTATCAACTTTTCTTTCAGAATAATTTATATATTTTTGTTAACTAAGATTCTAGAAAGTAAATAAAAGCACATACTATGAAAATATCCGTGATATATACGAGTATGTCGTACAGTGGACGTTCATAAATAACGAAAGTACGATAAAAATAATCGTATTAAGGAAAGAGTAACAAATCTTTACAGATTAAGTTAGGTGATTATAGTTACTAGTTTTTAATATAAGTTATCTACAAAAGGACAAAAATTATAGAATATTAATAATAATAAATTAAAATTGAAATTATGTTCACTGGTAGAAAATTTCCAGACTATGTTTGAAATATAATATTTTTACTAGGCGCTCTCCGCGTTTTCACCCGCGATACCAAGGGTCATGTTAAAAATAAGATTATGAATAGGAGGTTTGTTTAGGGCTATACTCAAGTAGACTGATTACAGTACTTTTGAATCGTCAAATGTTTTCAAGAAGCTACCACTGATTCGGAAGTTTGTTCCTTCCGAGAAGAGCCAGCAAGAAACTCGGCGGCCATTTTTTTTAAATAAATATATCTCATAAGGGTCTTTCTTATATATCTCTGGGCCCTTATATATCTCATAAGAGTCATTATTTTCAATCAGTCTAAATCAGTTTGTTACTTATCAAAATGTTACACCGGCATGCAGTAAGGGTATAAAATTGAAGGTCGTATCGTACTCACAATAAAGTTAACAAAACTAAAACCGATGATTATCACTATGCATATAATATTAGTCGAGCGCTTTTCTTTCAATGTAATAAGTATTTTAAATGATACGATATAAAATCTATTAATATATAAAAAAAACAACCGAATAATTTATAAATAATGCATAAAATTATTAACCTATGAATTATCATAACTATTCAGATTCCATAATAATTGAGAATATTCTTAATTCAATTAGACCTCTACAAGTTTCTTGTAAGTCTTTGCATTTTTTGGAGAGCTCGGAGTAAAATTGCTTATTGTTCAATTAAATAATCCTCGAAAGTAAGGTAAGCTTTCTGTATTAACGTCTTTCTAATATTTATTTAAATTGCCTTAAAGGATAAGCTAAAATTGATTTTGGAGTTTTAGTGAAATATGTGCCATATTTCAAAACTCACAAAAGATTGACATAATTTTGTGAGGTACAAAACAGGAGCTACTTATTGCTACTTGGTAGTTATTAAAAACTGAAAAGTTAATCAAGAGTTTTATATAAATAAATGTAAGGGAATTTTAGTTAAAAATATTCCACTATATGGTGACGGATATACTTCTAGCAGATAGCGAAATTTGTTCTCCTTATACATTTGAAAGAAATGATTAAACTTGGGAGTTATCGGAAACGACTAAAAATTTTTGTTTACCTGTCAGTCAACGAGCGTAAAATGCAAATTTTGCGGGTCTCTCGGAGTCTTCAGTTACTTCCACGGAATCAAGTGTATTTGGCAGATGAGTATTTGGTTACATGGATACAATTTCATATTAAAAAATACAAGATGAGCGTGTATCTAAAGTTAAAAACCCGGTCTGCGTTGTGCTTTAGTTTGAATTTATAAAAGTTAAGTTTTAGTTTATAAAACAAACAGTTGGAACAAAATCTCTAAAATTAATTAAAACTTATATGTAAAATTACATCATTAATATCTACTCCTTAGCTCAGTTTAGTGTAGTGAAGTGTGTGATATATTATAATTTGTGGATAGAGTAGTAACCAGCTACAGCAAAATTGTCGCATTAGAATTAGATTTGTAGCATCAATACAAAATAACATTAGAGAAGGCTATTGTCAGTGTAAGTATTGATTTCATGATTTATTTATATTCAAGTTTTACGTTGAACGGTCATCAAAATAGTATTTTACTGCACTAAGCGCTTTTATGTGAAATTTTAAATATTCTCTAAAGTTATGCGACGATAGCGATGACTTGCGAACGAGTGTCGTTGACTTCGCTTCGCTTATTACAATGACGCTTCGCGCAGAATATTTGCACGACGAAGAATTTGAGACAACTAAAAGGATCCAGACGGTCTCAACCTTAGAAAGATTGTCCACACATAAGTGTAAGCTACGTATTATATGTATATATATAACCTTTATTTCAATTCAAATTGAAATTGTTCTTGCTTCAGCTATATATTGGAGTTGATATGCTCCTAACATTATCGCATGACATATAACATCGCAACTTTACAAATTCTTGTCACAGTTAATAATTTTTTTTTTGTAAAGGGATTTGGTCTCCTTAGAGTATAATTATTTATAACATTTTTGAATTATTTTTATAGCCTGAGGAGGCTATCCGGTTAGGTCATATCGAAAAACTTTTCATGTTGGAACACTTTTTTTTCTAAATATACTCTAAATATAATAATATTATAGAATACTTTCCCATATGTGGTTTCCTTACTTTGGTCCCGCGTCAGTATTATGTAGAGTCGCACTCCCCGCCATCGTAATTCATTAGCCGACTCTGTTCGCCGAGTATTATTTATGATCGCTTAGGTTTTGTCCTGGTATATTCTCAACGTTGCAGCACTCTCTTAATGGTTGTACGAGAAAGGAATAATAAGGACATTTGAATAGAACTTCAGGTCAAGGCTTTCTTTAGTACTTCGTCCCTTTCATAGGTCTTCTTCCAGTGTCTTCATGTGATTTATTACATGACAGGCTATTTTCTAAACTCCATGCCTCGACACTAATAAAATGGTCTGTTTTACGGCCTTTGTTGTTTAGCCGCTGCCTTTAATAAATTTATGGATTTATATTTTTCTCTCGCGTTTCAATTTTCGTTGAATCTGGAGATGTCACTATTACAGGATTATCTCCCAGCTTAACGTATGATAAATGTGAATTCTGTACTTAAATTTCATTCACATTAAAATTACCTTGTCCACAAATAAATAATGATAAAGATTAGACCAGACATCGTAAATATAATTTTTGTATTTGTACTTTTGAATTCAATTATTACTATAGGAGCTGTGGGTTATAAATCAAAAGTATTTGAGTACGAAAAAATTTTTTTTTTTGCTTAAAAATCTAAAAACTCGTATAACTTTAATTCAATTTATTCTTTATTCAAGTAAACTCGTAAACAAAGGATTTTGAATCGTCAATTCTACTGCTGGCTCGGAAAGCTTTTCCTACCGAGAAGACCCAGCAAGGAACTTGGCGGTTGCGCTTTTCAAAATATAATTCTTATCACCAACTGGTGATAAGAATTATATTTTGAAAAGCGCAACCAAAAACAAAAACAAAAAAAAAAACAAAAAAAACAAAAACGTAACTACGTTTAGTCATTACTGTCTTTTACAGGGTTTTTGTACAGGGTATCAGTTTCTCTAAGGTTGACTGGTAGAGATCCCTTTATGGGATGAGTCCGCCTTTGTGCGCTTTTTATCTACTAGCAATATTGTTTTTTTTCTACTTTGTGTTAATTCTTTGTAAAATTGTGTTCAATAAAAAAATGCAGTGAAAATTATTTTCTTTGCCTTCTGATTATTTGAATAAATAGATTAAAATCAAATATTTATTTAAATTAATCAATTACTTAAATTACAATAACGATATAAAATCAAATTGAGTATGGGTATACTTACACATTTTTGCATTAAATAAATATAGAAGAAGCCACCTGTATTACTGCATATGCATTACTTAATTAAAGAGATTGCACTAAAAAATTATTGATATGCAATCCATGAATGAGGTGAATGAATGAATTAAAAAATATGAACCAATACGGATTTTAAAAATGAGTTCTTGTTTTGAGTATATCAAAATTTTTCAAAAGTTTGATTAGTTATTTTATAGAACTGCTACAAAAAGGCTCAGACTAATTAGTTATGTCATTTATTGTGTTGGCGTTACCATTGATGATAAAAAATGATATACCTACTATCATCGCATCGCATAGAATTCAAATTCCCTTTTCTCATATATCCGGAATTCAATAATATTATACAAACCTTTATGTTAACATATGCTTAGCTACTATACATTCTAAACGCTTACTTCAATTTAGTAACCTTCGTCGTATCGTTACGTCGTATGTCGTCAGTTGAAATAAACGTGAACGCTGCAGGACTCATAATTAAATGATGTGTCGTTAGAGCTGAATTACTAATTATTCCTATGTCCGTCATTAATCTGATGAATATGATAGTGAACTTACTGCATAAAGAATGATAGTAGGCTCTGAACAGTTGACAAAGTCTTTAAACAATAGCTTTAGTTATACATATTATAAAGCAATCCCGAAAACATTTCTGTCTCAGAAAATTAATCATTTTCTCCAAATCTATGAAACGGATTTTGGTAGGGTTTCATTAAAAAATAGTACAATTATTGAGGAAGGTTTAGGTCAATAACAAACCACATTAGAATTCTCGCGGAGTCGATATTTACGGTGGACAACTATGTGACAAACTAATTTATTGTGCAAGCGATGAAGCCGCGGTTAAAGATAACGTTTTATAAAAACTAAATTTTACCCGCGGCTTGCTCGCGTAGAATTTGGAATGCCACATTAATTTTTGTGATAGATCATTTTTAAATAAATAATTTTTTTTAACTTAATAGTTAAAGAAATATATTTATTTAGTTACTCATACATCCAAAATTTCAGATGTCTTACTTCAAAACTGACGGACCATACAATCTTCGCGCGTCGCGCTCTATGGCGCTCTATTCAAGTCAATCATATCGCGATAGCTTTGGCAAATTACTTAGTGTGAAAGACACAATTTATCTACATGAAATACTTAAAGCGACAAATGTATTGTTTTGATAAGAGTCTCATAAATATGCTTAAATGTGCATTGTAGGATAGTATCTAATTTCATTAATTTATGGTTCACAATTTTCGTCTCAGTGGCTTCCACATAGAAGGAATGTATAGATATATATATGTATAGATGCTGTCGCGGACTTTAATTTGGAACATTTTATTTACTTATTTATTCAAGACAAAAAATACTACGGTACATCATATTTGTGTAACTCTAATGGTTTAAGCAGCGTACGCGAAGATAGCTCTCAGAGGTCACATTTTTTTCGACTTAATTGACATGTATCGTTATATTACGGCCAAAATTACATAAAATTATTAAAAATTGTAGTCTATATGTTATTCCGATGTATAACCTATATTACTGAAAAGTTTCATCCAAATGCGTCCGATAGTTTTTTCGTGAAAGAGTAACAAACTTACATCTATACTCACAAACTTTCGCATTTATAATTTGAATTTTATTTTATTTATATTTTTATTTTATTTATAAGATGAATATGCCGTGACTATTCTCATCATTCTTAATACTTCTTAATTCGAGCCGTAAGCTGTTATATATATATTATATATATCTATAATCTAAGACCGCCGCGACCATCCTCCAAAAACGATCTCTTTGTTAAAACATTGTTAAATTGTAATAAAATTAAGGTTTTTGTCATAACAAAGGCTGTTGTTCAATATTTTGCGGCTTTTGGGCCGTAAGGGTCTGATGAAGCGAAACTATGAGCGCTATAATAAATATTTATAACTAACCAGGGATCCGCCCGCGACTCTGCATTCTTCATAATCTAGATAAAATTAGTCTATGATAAAAACCGGAGTCTGTCGTACAAAATAAAAAAGATTAAAAAATATTAAACCCTGTAAATTTTATACACACATTCATTACTATTATTAGAGAAAAATTGGAAATTTATTCGATATGAGATAGAGATATTTAGTTCAAATTAGCACCAAAACCTCTACAGCAATGAAATACGGCAATTTAATGGGAGTAAAATGAGAAACAAATTTAAGCAGTCTTATAAGATTTCACAAATAAATGGTATAAATATGTTGTAATAATACTACTTTTTCACAATGTGAAAATTCATGATACCACCAGAGTTTTTACGTTTTCAGTAATACCGTATTCAATGTCGTGTATTCGCGACACTAAATAAAAATAATTTTTTAGCTTTAAACTTTGGCAAGATATTTGTATAACGTGATAATCTTCTTAGCTGTAAGTGGACACAGGTACTAAATCCAATCTAAAGAACATAATATGTCTAAATTTCTGGGAAGGTTTCGAGTCAGTTTTTAATTGCTTATCGTCCATGGCCGTATCCTTGAAATATTATTAAAGGTGAGTTGTCATCAATGTATACCAACGGACACGCATGAGTCATCAGGGATACTTTAACGCGTAATAGCTGATACTCGATATAAATTATAGTTAATTCGAATGTAGCACATTTGATACAGCTCGCAGAGCGTAAATATTCCTTGTCTTTTTTCATATTTAAAGGGCGTGTAAACTCACGCGATATTTTCTTTGAAGATGTCGATCTGTAAAGTTTATTCATATTTTTAATGATAAATGGACTAATATGTGGTTCATATTTAAAGTGTATTGAAATCTTGATATTTTTTTGCAATTGTATATACATATTATTCCTATATATACGTATTATTACCTGTAACAAGTCATAAAATTACATAGAAATAATTTACAAAGTTAACTATAATATAAATATTAACAGTTAGTTGCCAAAGATAAAACTATGCAGTGATACTATGAGTTATGAACTATGAGTTGATAGATTTGTAACTGAATTACGAGCAATTATACATAGAAATCATTAAACGGTAACAGATAATAAAAAGAGGTAGAGGCAAATAAACTATAAAAAAAGTTATAGGCTTTCATGTGGAACTATGTGGATCTCAGGAGAATCCGGAAACGAAGTGGAAGTAACAATAGTTATAATGATTCGTATTGTTTAGGGCTGTAGCTCAAAGCTAATAACATAAAAACATTATCTTCTCATGAGTCGATGTATTTTACATCAAAACCGACATCAAAAGCGATAGAGCTTATCGAAAGTGGTGCTTTAGCTCCGCGGGTTCTGGGTTTGATTCCCGCCGAGGGCCAACATTTTCTAAATACAATTTTTTGGTTCTTCGAGTCGGGGTGTATTTGTATTTAAGTATGTAGGAATATATGTTGTATATTTGACCAGTTGTCCGTCACCCATAACACAAGTACTAAGTTACTTACTTTGGAGACGGACGACCATGTGTGTTACTGTCTCATATATGTATTTATTTATAGATAGAATAATTAACAATCAAAAACTCCTTCAACTAGTAATTTTATTCTAGGAACTATTTTTCAAAAAGCAAACACACCTCGATCTAAATGTCTTATACGTAAAATTTAAATGAAGAGCTTTCCTAGCGATTGGGAAGCAATAAAAGTGTACGCAAGATCTCAATCAGAGCGTTCAACAAACACTCGATGCCAAGTCAATATTGTCACAGCCAACACTGATAACAAAGAGCCAAAGAATGAATGCTAAACACGACGCACAAACAAAATACTTATTATAAACATAAAAGGAACTTTTTATACAGGTACTGGAGTTAGGAGAGTTTGCTTTTAAATTTATACAGCGTAGGGGCGATTTTGACGAACATAGTGCTCGTGAGAAAGCATCGATTGCTGGCGCAGATGGGCTATTCAGATTGAATTTACGATATTTCAAAATCACGATTGTAACCTTGAACTGGCGGGAAGCAAATTCTCACTATAGCTTTAAGCTAACGACATATTGTAGTTGGTTTATGCACATTTTTCAATGTCGTCAGTATAGTTTTCTTTATACTTAGCTTATACTGAAAATATAAAAAAAATGTGCGATCTCAGCTCCGATAAACAGCAAGTGTCTTCTTCTTAGTGCTATTGACTTTTAATTTGCAATAAGCAAAAAGAAATAAATAAACCTCTTAAATAAAATACTTGCTTAAATTTAAATATGGTTCATTTAAAAACCATTATTGTCTAAGTTACTTCCATTACTCCTGTGGCTAACGCTCATCTTTATAAAATTTCCTTACCTTAGACTTAGAATAAAAATCGTTTCTTCAGAAGCAAATTCTAAAAATTTGATTTGGATATTACAAACTATAATATGAAAAATTGCAACAACATAAATAGTTACATACAACATAAATAGAATTACAATTTATAGAATTAGGCGTTACTTTGCGGGGATCCATAATACAAAAGTAATAATAAAATCATTTTGCTATAATCCGCTATACAGTAAATAGAAAATATATATAGTGTTAAATGTATAGTGAACTGTCCGTTTTTTCATACCCGTTACATGCAGGATACGTAAAAACACATGCACAAACCTCCACCACTACCATCACAATACACAAGCACTACACACGTTGACTATCACAAACTCAACAATCGTTTCGCCCCGCAACCATTATCAGGAAATAGACTCCACGACAAAATCGCAAAGCAAAGCATTATCCAAACAAGCATTGTTATATAATAATTGGTTCAACCCCACCATTTTACAATTACCATTTTACACCACCAGAATTACAATTCATCAACGTAGACATTTGTCGTTTTATTTTCGCAGTCCTATTTATAAAGGTACACAATATTATATATTTTCAATATCATTTATTGTTCACTAGATACTAAGAGGCCATTAAGATTTAAGGGGCAACTAAAATTAAGACTTAAATAAGTAACGCCCTTTCGCATAAGATGGAGCCAGCTAAAAATACTTAAATATCGTATGTTAAAGTAAGTAACACACCAATAAATCTACCAGTAAACAACGCCGATGACCTCGTGTAATTATGATAACGTGAAATAACGTAATTGTTATTTTCTATTCTTAATACAGATTCTTATCCGGTGAATTATGATGTTATAACGGTAAAAATGGCGATCTTCTTCCGTAAACTTCGTGCTAAGATAATAAAAATAACCCAAATACTGAATTAAGAAACAGTATACATTTAAAATGGATTTTAAGTTAAAAAGCTGATTTTACTAACTACCTATGCACCAAATAAGAGGTTGTCGAAATATGTCTAGATGCAAATTATAGGGAGGATAGTGAAGCGGTACCTCCGGAGCGCACACCACCGTTCAGTTCTGACACCTCTCCCAGACCGATCCCGCGAGTCTCTGCCAATTATAACGGGAACCTATCCTACCTCGATCACTCTATAGCGGCTGAAGTAATTGCTTAAACACATAATCACCTGTGTCACGACAGCGCGAGGCGAATCAATATCACGGCGTCTTATTCGCGACGATAAGTACTAATAGCCAGTCCTTGTTGCCTTCAAAGTACTGGATTATGATAAATATATTTGCTAGGCAGAAGAATCTTAGAAGTGATACCATCTCCGCAAAAGTTTAATAAATTAACTCGATAAAAATTCCTAGGATGTGCGTGGACGTATAATTTTATCTGGATTTAAAATACACCTTACGCATTATAGGGTTAGGATATTCTTATTGGTTTGAATGCATATTTATTTTGCATATTTACAATACTAGATAAGTATTGTAAATAAAGATTACCAAATCAATATATTTAAATTCAAAGCTCTTTAGACTTAGTTAATTTATATTAGTTTTGGTGTATTAGTTTGTATTGTTTTAAATTAGTTTTGTTATAAGGTACCTAATGGAAATCATACTTTGGTTAGTATTTTAAACGCCACCGCGATAATTTTACGATCTTTTTTTAAATAAGTGGAATACCACATCATAATCCACACAAGAATTTAATTATTTGAAAAACCTTGTAAACACTTTATATCTGGCTTTATAAAAAATAATTCACATTAATAATTTTGTTACACATAACTACACATTTAACATTAATATTATTATAGCTTTTAGCAAAAGTAGGCGTTGTCTATTGCAAAAAATTTAATAAAACTTAGCGCTAAAAATCTTTTCTTATACACAAGTAAACTGGTGAAGTTGAATTAATTGACATTTCTCTATACGAAGTAACAATTTCGTTTTCATAATGAGGTCTTCTTTACGTGATAATTAGACGCTATAATGACGATAATTGTAGCGGGCAAGTAAAACATTTAATTGGATCACTGCTTGGAGGTACGTATACTGGTCGTGCGTGATCGTATGCCATAAATTCCTAAATAAAAGCCTTAGAATCTTGGGACTGATGACTAGCGATCAGAATAATTCAAAATGTATTGGAAACGTTTTCCGAATCAGAAATGAATTTATAATCTGTATTTCTTTTTGCACCAATGAGTACGATAACTTTAAAATAATATGACGGTGATTATGTAATAGTATCTTAAATATTACGCTAATTGAACAAATTCACCAAAAAAAAACTTACATACTTTGCTTGCTCTAATTAGGTTTTTTAATTAGTAATACATTGTTGCTACAAAAATTTGAAATTCGTCCAGACCAAACCTGGATTCCTATAAAATGCACGTAAAAAGCCGTCCTTATAAATTACAGAGATACGTCAGTTTGAAATAAGAGGGCTTGAACAAAGTGAAATTGTTTTATTTAACTTTGTACGATTTATTTTAAGCACCATAAATATAATAGATACTATATCCATTCAACGGTTATTGAGATAAATAAAGTTATAATTTATTATTAAAAATAAATAGTCATATGTCACTTTACTCAGGGCCATGGAGCCAAAGTGCAAAAAAATTTTTATCCGTTTTAACACCTCGGTTGATCGCCTCTTCGGGTGACAAGAGGGCTGGCTCCTTTTTCGCACAAAGAATCAGCTTAGCGATTCAACGCGGAAACGCTGCCAGCATTCTTGGGACCATTCCACGCGGGCATGATTTGTATAGTAGTAGCGTGTAAGTAATTTAAGATAGATATAACTTGTATATATTTGTTATAAATAAAAATATATTAATTGATTACTTTACTCATATTATAAATGTGAAAATTAGTATATGTGAATGGTTTTTACTTTGTAATCACAGCTACTGGTTAGTTGGATTTGAATGAGATTTAGCTTACACATGTGATATAATCTGAGTTTAAATTTATCATTCTTATGCTATAAAGTAATTGTAGCAGACTGTTTTTGTCAGATTGGTCTAAGTAATGATTTGCATAAAGAACTTGCTGTAGGGACTTTAAACAAAATCTGAAGCGATAGAACATAGATAAATTTGATTGCTTGATCACAAAGGCATCCCTTAGCCATGAATATATTGTATATCTCTTTTCTATGGGAATTACGAGAACCACAAATAGTTATTTTCGAAAAAATTTCAAGGCACGAAATATTGAGTCCTGAGAATTCTGCCAGAAAAGCGATGCAGAGCAACTCAAGTTCATAAAATGAGCTATAAAGTGACCTCACTTTATAGCTAATAGAGATTCGCACCTTTATTTATCTAGGTAGATAAATAAGGGTGCGAATCTCTATTAGTCAGATCATTACAAAAAAGGAGGAGAGTAAGAAAAGAATGCGAAGATGAGTAAAAAGGGAGTTGCTTTAATGCTAGTCGGCCACATCTAAGCCGTACGGTGAAGGACGAGTTCGTGTATAATTGTGCCACACTGAAAACATGGTACTCAAGTGCACACAGATAAATATGCTGGTCGAATTAGCTCATAATATCAGAAAAACTCATTTAAAATATTAATAATACGAAATACCGTCACCAGCCAAAGTGTATACAAAAACTATAAATAAACAAGAACCGCCAGATGACTGCAATTAAAAACTGTACCTAATTACATAAAGGTTCGTAAATTTTTTATTAGTGCTATTTAACGATTATTTTAAGATAAATAATTCAAACATAAATCGACGATTCATGTCCTCGACAAAAATAAAATTAATGATATTTGAATTTTGCATTCCAATGGAGAGTCAAAAGTTTTTTTTCAGCTTAAGCGGGATGTTGATTACTTGTTTTCCAAGTCTTAGTTCTGTACTTGTTGATGTCATCGAACGACAACGATGCCTTGAAGAATGGTGACGTAGTTAAGTAAAATGTATCGTAGAAAGACATGTAAAAGTAAAGTAACGGCTTTTTACTATGCCCGCTGCTGGGCTTATGCCTCCTCTCTCCATTTTTGGAGAGAAGGATTGGAGCTAAGACCTATCACGCTGCTCCAATGCGGATTGGTAGATTACACATATCCCTAGAATTCTCTAGAGATATGCAGGTTTCCTCACGATGTTTTCCTTCACCGAAAAGCGTGCGATAAATTGCAATTATCAATTAGACACATAAGTTTTAATAGGAATACTCATTAGTGCCTGCCCGGGGTTTGAACCCATGTCGTGTATGGAGAGTCGCATGGTCTCACCGCTAAGCTATCACAGCTTCTTCAGAAAGACATGTAGCGTGTTATTATTTAACAGAAGTTACTAACTTATTCCGATGCCTAATGTATGACATAATTTAAGTATTATGATTTATAGAGCTTAACCGCAAATAACTATAATTTGTAGGAAATTATACAAAAAAGAAAGTATTTTTTTAAATCCTCTTAATTAGTTTAACATGTATGAGAAATATTTGAATGGTATTTTTTTATAACGTTAGCATTGTTGATGATTTAATAATTTAATTATCCAAAGGTAATTATTTCATTAATTCTCATACTGTTCATGTATATTAATGACCTTTTACGTTTTTAATATAAATACAATATATAATTAACTAATTGGTTGTAGGCTTAATAAGTTTCCACAATTGTCAATATTGCAGCAACAGCAGCAACAGTGGTGCTACAGGATCAGCACAGCGTTTTTCTCATAAAAATGGTGATTATTGGTTGTACCCTTCTTTGTTAAACAAACATTCATAAAGGAAGACACGTAGTGACCTATATCCAAAGCTTGATGTTCTTCCGATAGAATAAAGACGTGTTAATTTTCTTAAATAAGATTATGTTGTAATGAGAAATTACACGGTGAGGTAGCATATTAAAAAGCGAGCGTAATTCAAAATGAAACGAATCTTATAATGAAGCCATTTTATCCGGTTAGTTCCATCCGATCAAACTGCTCGATAATAGACATGCAGTCTGTCGACGTTTTTTTGATTGCCACACTGTGGTTTTGTTTAGGCTGTACGTGCGGTCCTATTATAGCTAGTATTCAAACGTCGGAGTCATGCACCCGTTCAATTAAACGCTGTCCGAACCTCGGTTACATCTCACGGGAAAAAAAACCTCATCGTTCCTCGCTTCTTTTGTTCCCTTTGTGGCTATTAAAGCAATATCCACTTTTTTTGTGAAAATAAACTGTGAATTTTATTTTATCGACTCGCATCGCGGGCGAACGTAACTCATCCGATGTAAAACAATACGATAGCCATCGCTGGACTGTGATTAAAAAGAGATTCAAAAACGTTTCTGGAGGCACATTAAGGCAATTTAACTTTCTTCTAGTTCATTTTAAGTGCAGTATCTTGTTGTGAATGCTTCAATAGTATCGAATATATTGTGGCTCCGGATAATGATTAGATGTTGTACTGCGATAAGCATTTTAGCGGTGCACTATTTCAATAGTAGTCTGATAAAAATAAGTACCGATACTACGCTGCTAACGAATTTAAAAATAGAGGGCACCTTTAAAATGTAAGTGCAAGACCATAAATTTAGAACCTGAGTAAGCTTATGTACGTATTGTTTATTTTGTACGAGGGTTGCGTTCATAGAGTGAGGTCTTGGTGTTACCAAACTAGCTATTACCTTACTAGAGCTTGCAATATTTTAAGACTTGAAAAGCTTTGGATTTTATTTTTAAAGTTTGCATGATTAAAACCCTATATCAGATTATGGAAATACTAAAATACCTAATGAGTTTATTATAGAATGCAGATTATAGCTTTTATACTTCCCTTTACACAATTTTGTAAGCAACGATGTGCAAGCCATATTAATAATTTAAATTCATCTAATTTAAGTAGCTATACGGTACGGTAGTACGGTAGTACGGTAGCTATTTCTTAATGAAATATAATTTATCGGAAAAGAGAATGAGCTCCGACTGATGTAGTTAACAGCCGAAACTGTTTGGATATCGGGAATTTTTAATAATTAAAAGAGAATAAATTGGCAGAATAAGTACTTGTAGCTTGCTATTAAAATGCCGTTCGAAAAGCTACAAGCTTAAGTGCTGTACATTCAACGTTTCATAAGGTTGTTATCTTAGGAGCGAGGTCCAAGTATTTATATTTTTTTATTCTAGACTTTTTAGAACCAGTGACTTGGCCACCCCGGTCACCGGGCGGTCGCCCGCGTAAGGCGGGCAAACAGAGTGGCACCAATTAACGTGGATCTCAAAGGCACATGCTTGTAGTGATGCAGCGGCGGCGCTTTTCAAGTCCACCGCATTCCCTTGTGCTTTTATTTCTGGATAAATCTAATATTCAACCCAACACTGTATTTATTTAGTTCGTGCTGCGTGCCTTTCACTAGTAAAAAATGTTTTTTGTTTAAATTCGAAACAGTTGTAATGTCTATACGTAATTATTAAGTTGTTGAAATGTAAATTATATACATATAATGATTAAGGTGCACTACATTGCATGAAATTAAAACTTTTTGTAGCTTAGTTTTGGTTGGTAGTTGAGATGACTTAATGTGTTAGCCTATGTGATTATTAGCTTATGACAATATTTAATAAAAATCTGTAATATGTCATTTTAAATTACTAGGAATTCATAGTATTCGGCGTTACTTTGCGGAGGTCCATAATACAAAAGTAATAGTGAAATTATTTTGCTATAACCCGCGATAATACATTGAATAATAATTAATCATTTTACAATTTAAACCGCGTTTCAATTCTTTTAATTTTTTTTTAAAGAAAATGTATTTATTTGTACCTGGGTACTAGTCATTACTAAATTTTAAACAACATAATGGAAAAATAAGGTACATTCTTATCTTTGATGCAATTATCGTTTTTTTTTATATCATACTCGTAATAAAACCAATCACGAATATCGGCTCCCAGTTTTTATTAACAATAGACAGCTGCAATTTCGATATTTTCGCAGCACCGACACTATGACGAAATGATGAGTGATGATTATAATTTCGTGGTTTTTATACAACGACATTAATTTTGCTACCAAAAACAAAACAAGGAAACGCGATAAAAGTTAAAATTAAGCATTTTAATTTATTCGTTGAAATTTGCAATATTTTATAGGCTTCTCAAATTATATCCTGAAACCTTACGGTCTTAAAGTATTAAGGTTTATCTAATAAATAACTAACTATATAATACACTATGTAAATAGAAAATTTATTCAGAGGTTCGCTATTACATATTTATACAGAAACTAATGAATTCAAAAGTATTACTGTATGTTGTTATGAAATTCGGTCATTTTTTATGTCATAATACCGTCATTTTAACACGTTATAATACGGAGATATAAATTATTTGTTTACAAAACTAAGTGATACTTCAATGAATACCGAAATAAAAATATTTTGCATTAATATGTATTGGAAGAAATTCTACATCATGGTAGATAAAGAACATTATTCCAGGGAATATTTTGCTTTTAAGGGCTATTTTGTCATCTAGCACAGTATATACAGCTATGACATAATACAGCTTATGCCCGCGAATTCGAAGTGAAGCGTTTATTAAGCTATAAAATTGAATCTGTAAGAGGAATATTCTACTGAGATATCGAACGCACCTCGCAGGTAAGTAAGTTAATAAGCGTTTAATAATCACAGTCTCTAATCTTTTTTGTAAAGAACGCACAAGATTATGATTCTCATCGATTTATATGAAGCTAATGAGCAACTTTGTCTAAACATGGACGTTTTATCAAGTTTGATGAACTTTCTTACATACGTCGTGTGGCATCCGGCAGAATAGAATAGACCACCCTCCTTTCTTACCGAGGTGTCGTAAGAGGCGACTAAGGTATGTGCCGTGTGGTATCCGGCTGCATAGAATATACCACCCTCATTTCTTACCGAGGTGTCGTAAAAGGCGACTTAGGTAAGTTGTAGTTAGCCGGTCGTACAATACGTAGCCAAATCATGTGACAACATGTTTATAACATGTTGTGCCGACCCCACTTAGAGTGGGATAATGGCAGGAGAATGATGAATGATGATGATGAACTTTCTTACATATTTGATTTATAGACGGTACGCAGGAAGCAAAATATATGAAAAGACTTTCAAATCACATTTATTATTTGCATTAGAACCCAAGCTACATTTCCTGTTTGTTTCATTTTTTAATATGTATTTACATAACTTCTTTCGTATCGTTTAGTATTTTTTGTATAAAGAACCTAATTACCGACTTTATTATAACTAAGTTCAATTTTCAAAAGTCAGTTTCGCCGATATTGTTGAAATTGAATGATATTTTATTTTTATACATTTTATACTCATGTGTCTAATTGATAGTTGCAATTTATCACACGCTTTTCGGTGAAGGAAAACATCGTGAGGAAACCTGCATATCTCTAGAGAATTCTGGAGATTTGTGTAACCTATCAATCCGCATTGGAGCAGCGCGGTATGTCTTAGCTCCAACCCTTCTCTCCAGAAACGGAGAGAGGAGGCCGATTCCTAGCAGTGGGATTGTAACAGGCCGCTAATTTACTTTTTTTTACATTTTATACATATACATATCTTACAGAATCGAAACTGAACATAAAGGTTAACGTTTTTAAGGAGTTGCTACACGTTAAGTTCTACTAACATAAATAAAATGATTATAAGAATTTCAATTTAATGCAAACATGATTATATTTGATGCATACACATGGATGAGATTTTTATATACCATAAATGAATAAATGCGAGGCAAAGTTAAATTGTACGGCTATGTATCAAGTTTTGAGAAACATCACATTTACAATTATGAAGCAATTGTAGATAAACAATTGTTTTGAATATGCAATAAATTCACTTCACCTAGTTTTGGTTTTTAAATACATTTTTCTTTATTGACTAGCTAATTAATATTCAGTCATACACAGAGAGAAAAGGTACTTTCAAAATTATAAAGTTATATATTCAGTTCTAAATAAAATGTCTGCTACTTCTTTAGTTAAGTTAAGAGAAGAAAGTTAATTATTTATACACTCAGTTTTACTTTTACAACACTATGTATTAAGTTTCGGGTAAAAAATACAACTCTCTGGAGAAGGAAAGAATTTGCGACGACCGAAACAAGAACAAATTGAACGCGAACGCAACTATACAGCGGTACGATTGCCGAGATAACTCCCGTGTCGTCGAGTTCAGGCAACCAACAATAACAATTTTTGCAGAATATTCTGAATTTTTATTAAAACATAATATAATATTCCGAATATTCCAAGCTGTGATAGCCTAGCGGTAACACCGTGCGACTCTCTAGAGACGATCATGGGTTCAAACCCCGGGCAGGCACCAATGAGTTTTTCAATTAAAAACATATGTGTCTAATTGATCATTACAATTTATCACACGCTTTTCGGCGAAGGAAAACATCGTGAGGAAACCTGCATATCTCTAGAGAATTCTAGGGATATGTGTAACTAGCCAATCCGCATTGGAGCAGCGTGGTAGGTCTTAGCTCCAACCCTTCCCTCCAAAAGGCCTTAGCCCAGCAGTGGGCATAGTATCAGGCCGTTACTTTACTATTACTTTTATTCCGATTTTTTAATTTTTGTCCCTAATTTTGCGCTACATGCATAATAATCCTTAATTGAATATTTATAAACGGCCATTTTGAATCACTAACATCTATCCTTCATAAAGATAGTATGCACTAGAATTATAATCACTTACTGGGATTTATGCAATTATTTTTTTTAAACAAAATTGGTTATTCTAACATAATCGTGTGAGTTAAAGGTGAATTGTTATACAAAAGTAATAATAAAATTATTTTGCTATAATCCGCGATACAGTAAATAGAAAATATATATAGTGTTTAATGTATAGTGGACTATCAGTATTTTCATACCCGATACGTGCAGGATTCGTAAAAGCACATGCACAAACCTCCACCACTTCCACCACAATACACAAGCACTACACAGTTTCACTATCACAAACTCAACAATCGTTTCGCCCCGCAACCGTCAAAAATCGCAAAGTCCACTTTGCGATTTTGTCGTGGAGTCTATCTCCTGATGATGCTTCGGTTGCGGGGCGAAACGATTGTTGAGTTTGTGATAGTGAAACTGTGTAGTGCTTGTGTATTGTGGTGGAAGTGGTGGAGGTTTGTGCATGTGCTTTTACGAATATTTAGATTAATATCTTTTTAACTATGAAAATAAAAAAATAAAGACGACGACATATTTTTAATGAAGATAGGGATATAAAGTGTATATTTAATTAAGTATATATAATTCTTTATTATTAGGTATGGTATTAGCATAATGAGTTGGGATAGTTCAGAAACTTCTGGTGAAATGGCAAACACAAAAGGCGCACGGGCGCCGCGCGTCCGTCCGCCCGTTGCCGCGCCGGACGTCCGCGCGCTGTACCGGACCGCCGCCGGAACGAACCCGAAACATGTTATATCACCATTACGGACTCGTCTTGTAACTTAATCAATAAACCCGATCTAAGAGGGCAATGTACGTAATGTTACAGGACTCAGCCGTGTTAGCATCACAAGCATTGTTTGTGTAGACGAGCGCGCGGGACGCATCGCTGTTATAAGGGGGGGTTCAGGAGAGCGCGCGATCAGTGTGCCCGAGTGTCCCGTGTTGCGTGTGCGCACTCCAGCTAGTGATCCTGCTAATTTTAGAAGAAATCATCCTGTCGTCCAACATGTTCCTTCTTGCAAGCTTTTTCCTGCTCTTCGCGACCACACTTGGGCCCATTGCAGGTATGTGTTTACCTATGCAATTATTTAGGATATTAGATCGACTGACGACAAAAATTTATACCAAAATTTTTTCCAAGGCTGAATCTACCTTAGTGTAGATTTCAGAACTGATAAATTATTTTGCAGATATTTCAGATATTTACTTTATAACCAACTGAATTCTGGAGCTTTCATTTATCTTGTGTAGTTTCATTCCAATAACAAAACCACATCAACAATTAGACTCGTCCATTAAATTTATAGCCAGGGATACACGTACTATGCCTTAGTGTTCTTCCTTTACTGTTTATCATCTTTGAATAATATAAAGACAGTTCCGAATTCCGGATGACATGAGTGTTTTTTTTATATGAGCTGAAAGTAAAGACATTGCACATGATGTTTCGTATCATTCTTCTTCAATTCATTTTCTTCAAAAAGATGATGTGCAACATCATCTTTCTAATTACAAAACGTGCAATTATTGCGTTTTATATACGTTTTAAATAATAATAAAATATTCCTGAGCCCTGTAATCAAAAATACCGGAATAGTAGGCGACTATGTAGCGTACTGACTTAGGATCTAGAGTTAAAATGTCATCCGTCGCACTAATAGGAATAACTGCTTTTTGATTAGGTTACTACTCTATTACACAATCATTCAGTGAAGACATGAACTTGACTTCTTTCTTGTCGTAAACAGAGCAACGACATATTCACAGTGGAAAGAATTTTATACTTGAGATTCATTACCATGTCGTATGGTTTTCAGTATTAGATAGTAGATTTCATAACAAATATTATTTTTCAAAGGTATATTATCACCCTAAGATTTTTCAACCTTGTAGTCCATAAAATTTCATGATAAGAGAACATTATGTAGCTAATTATGAAAGAAAATACAATTTGGTGGTATTATTTCCTAATCATATTACCAGTTTTTTACCATCATTCTTTGGGTTTGATACACAGAAAAAATATATTCCAAATCAATTAAATTTCAATAATAATCGTCTAACCAAAAGCATAGTTTATTCAATTCCTGTGCGACTGGTTTTTCTTTTAATGGGTAGTGAGGGTCATTGGGGAATATTGCATCTAGTAAGATGTAAGATCTTATTTTGTCTTGTGTAGGGTACTGCAGGAAGTAGCTTTCTGTAACATACACGGGTTAACCCTGGTTAATATTGGGGAATATTCATAGTTGTTTGGCTTTGCTTTGAGAAGTTCCCAAAACATAAACAAGAACAAAAAAGAGGAATAATATTGTATTCCGTTATTACGGTTTTACAACTTTTTTTATTATAAAGGATCTAAGTCGTACGAGTTTGAGTGGTGACAGTTTATATCTGCATCTGATCTTTGCAACTGATAAACTAGTCTCAACTAACAGAGCTTTACTACTGCTCTATTGACACAGATGCTTCAAATTCATGAAGGGTTTTGTTAAATGATTTTACAGTGCTGATTAGTTAGTTAGCAGGGTTCTCCAGACTATAATTCGTGATTGCTATTTGGATTAATTGGTGTCATTGGTGATTTTGCCGTTCAACGTTTTTTTTGGCCTTGTCGTTTAGCCAAAACTTCAGCGGAGAGTATGAAGTACATGCTTTGCTTTGAGGCGGCTGTGCTATGCCTCATGTTTGCTCGTTCTTTTGTAATGTACTTGTATTTCGCTGCAAATGAATATGTAAGTACCCAATACCTCATCGTGTTTCACATCACTGACTGGCGATAGTTTATAGGAATACTAAATGCATGCTTTACTCTCATTATCATATTTGAATCTAAATTTCTATGTTAAGAAATTGCAAGCTATGGACTTTGCAATCTCCTGGTTTATTGTATTTGATTTGTCTGCCACCCATGATATATGTATGATATAGACTGAATTTAATCAAGTAAATTAACAACCCATTAATTAATTAAGTCTAATCCTATTTCGATTCTCGGAAGTTTCCTCTCCAATTAGCGTTGGGTTAATGTAGAGAACTGGCGGATTTCATATACATTTGGAAATACTTTCGATAAAGTTTTACTCCCTCATAAATCTTAGCGCAATGTTTTAAATTAAGATGACTAATTAATTCGTAATGCGCTTTTTAACTCCAGACATTTTATATAATCCGAAACAACTTTTTGCGTCCGGCATTAAGGTGTAACGGCCAAAACTTGAACATTAATAACTGTTTTTAAAATAAAAACTTCGCATTTAGATACTTATCTCTACAGATTTTATAGACTTCCGTTAGTATCTGAATAAATAAGCTAAAGTAGAAAGCAGTCATAAAAATACGATTTATATAATCGCTAAAATCATCTATTAAAACTTTTAATTTCTTTTCCTTGAGAGATTGGTGAATTTAGTAAACAAACATATTAATTATAACATACTTTTAGCACAAGCACGTTTAAGCCGTGTGGTATCCAGCTGAGTAGAATAGACCACACCTCATTTCTTACCGAGGTGTCGCAAATGACGACTAGGTAAGTTGAGGTCAGGCAGGCGGCTGGTCATAAAATAACTAGCAAAATCACATTACAACAAGTTAAAACATGTTGTGCCGACCCTACTTAGAGTTGGATAAGGGCAGGAGAATGATGGTGACATTTTAGCACAAATATTCTCAACATTACTACACAAATAAATAAATAATACAAATAATAAAAATTTTTAAAGTAATATATGTAGAGATCGGTTCTCAATGTAACACATAAGTATTATATAACAAAAGATTTTACAATAAAAAGGTCAAAGCTCTTTTAAAGGTCCTAAAAAGAGCCATGGCGCAAATATCTTGCGGTTTTGAATAACTTATTTTTGTTCTAAAAAAATATTTTATGTTGATATTGTCACACACTCCAATTATGAGGCGAAACCTCTGTATTCGCAATCAATATGAACTTTTAAAATAAGGTAACTTGAATTGATAATACTACTGAATATAGACATGTTAAACTCAGCATAGTTCAGAAAAGCAGGTACCGAAGTAGTTCAAAACACGATGAAAATAAAGAATTACAAGTCACTTCGTATTCTTAGTACACGACGTAGTCTTAGGGCTGCTGTGTTGACCCTCGGGTCCTCGACCTTCATTGTTCTGTTTCTAACATAATACAATGGCAATAGCCAGCTGACAAACATGCAGCTCTTGAGAATTTCACATACCTTGTAGGCAAAACAAGTTGTGCATTTGTAGTTCTATTTATTAACTAGCATTATTATAAAATAAATATTACAAATAAGTAAGTATCTAAGTAATCAAGAGTATTATAAGTTTCATGTAAAGCTAATACGATTAAAATTATATAGAATTTGAATAAAATGTTGTATGCATATTTGTAATGTATAAAATACTTAAATGATATATTTTCAGTCTCAATAACTTGCTGCAATTTGTTAAATTTAAAAGAATGATTATCCGGATCAAAGCTCCCTTTGGTATTTTTATTGGGAATTTTAGCGATGATAAAGAGCTCCCAATAATAATTTGGATCACAAAACACGGAACTTTAAAAAAAAAGGAATAATCGGATATGCGACATCTGGACTTGAACCGGGTATTCTTACTTCGAGACCGCCTAATGACGACGCACCTAAGCTATTTTAGCTTTGCAAATGACAGCTAAATTAACCTTTGTATTCTAATTGTATTGTAGCAGTTTTTCAGTGCCTGAAAAACTAACCTAGATATAAAACAAAAGTAATAATAAAATTATTTTGCTATAATCCGAGCTAAAATAGCAAAGTAATTGTATTATTACTTATATTGCATTGTGGATCTTCGTAACACCTACATATATAAAATAGAGGCTAGATCGCCCCCAAAAACACCCTCTATACATTTTATGAACTCGTTATCGAAATTTAGATTATATACTCGTAGATATATGTTTTGTGAGTGGTATTATCTCAATAAGACGCGATGTTAGCAAACATCTTGTTTTCTGTCCAATGGTATCGAAATAGAAATTAATAACTCTATATAGTATATAGTTATATAGTATATAGTAGTATATACGTGTATATAGTTATTAATAAATTAATAACTATATACTATATACGTGTATATAGTTATTAATAAATTAATAACTATATACTCGTACTAAAAGTAGCTTAATTAAAGGCCCCAAGACCAAGTTTGTTACTTATTAACTCGTAGTTATTCTTGTTAACTTTGGATGTTGACACAAGTGTGGTCATAGCTGGTATGTAGGGGAGAACAATAGAATCGCGTGGGAGATGCACTATGAAAATAGAAAGAAAGTCATCGTGTTTAATACAGCGAGAGCGTATTATTAATAATATTAATAGTATTGTCATTACACTGTTCAAATAATTTGAAAATTAATAAGTTTAATAGTCATTCCAACCACTTCGTTAATATTTACGCAAATAATCTTACTATATGTTCAGGCTGGAGTCCCCCAGGGAGGCGTGTTGTCACCACTTCTATTTGCCATCTTCATAAATACGATAACTCTAAAAATCACTTCTCTCTATCACATGAATGCAGATGATATCCAAATTTATAGTCAGGCAAAACTTGAAAATCACTCCACCGCGGTTTCTGCCATTAATGACCTTGCCTCAATTTCTGACTGGAGCAAATCCTTTGGTCTAAAAGTTAACCCAGAAAAGTCGGAGGCTATTATTATTGGCAGCCGAAGCATGATATCAAGGCTTGACAGTGTATACATAATGCCAGTTGTAATTAATGGTGTTGTTTTGCCCTATTGCTCAAATGTAAAAAATCTCGGAATGCATTTTGATTCATCTCTTTCCTGGACGATACATATGAAAGAGTTGAGTAGGAAAATCTTTGCATCAATGTGTACTCTTCGGCGTTTTCGATCATTTCTTCCAATACCTACCAAAATTATGTTAGCACAATCTTTACTCCTCACTATTCTCGATTACGCTGATGTAAGCTATCCCAACTTGACCGAAGTTCAGTTAAACAAGCTCGAGCGACTCCAAAATCTCTGTATTCGGTTCATATTTGGATTACGCAAGTATGACCACGTTTCTAAATTTCGTTCAAAGCTCGAATGGCTACCTATAAGTTTTCGCCGGAAACTGTGTGTTATTTAATCCTATTGCTCCTTCTTACTTGAAGGAAAAGTTAATTTCCTCGGTTTACAGGGGCGCCTTATAAGAACTACTGTATATTTAAAACTGAAAATACCTCCACATAATACAGTTTTTTATGGAAAATCTTTTACTGTTACGGCTATCGAATTGTGGAATATACTGCCTCTAACAATAAGACAGGCTAAATCGCTAAATATCTTTAAGAGATTAGTTAAAAAACGTTATCTCGCGCTATCAACCTAAATTGACGACAACTTCATTTAATTTATTTGTTATGTTTTCTATACTTTCGTATTATAAATAGTATATATATATATATATATATATATATACATATACTTATTCTTATATAATATGTAGTTATTTGTGTATAATATAGGTATTTATTTACTTTTGTGTATATTTGATATAAGTATATTTTATGGTGATATATATTTATAGTGTAGAATTGTATCATTATCTTTATATACTCTGTGGTACACTTTCCTAGCAAGTATTTTATTAAACAGCTCCATAACGCCTAAGGTTGCCTGGAAGAAATCGCTGGTTAACGATAAGGCCGCCTTATTGTGCCTGTATTTGTTCCTGTCTGTTAATGCCTTTAATTTTTCTTATGTGTACAATTAAGAGTATTCTATCTATCTATCTATCTATGTTTCTGGAGCTTGCAAAATTGAAGCTATATTTTAGGATAAAAAATCCTGTTTTCCCTCTGTATATCCACAATTACTAAAGTAAATAAAACTAATGTATGTAGATAAAATACCTTCAGTAGTAAAGCTAAAGTCAACGCAAACAAAGTTACGGGTGCCACTATATTATATAATCATACTTGAAGTTTATTATTTTGCGGTGTGACTTCTTCCACAAAAAGCTATATTCATTTACTTTTTATGTCGGTACAAATGCATAGATAATGGTAGTCATGCTCCGAATCAAAATCGTGGAGAGTCAATGACACCGGGGCCCATGAACATCATTTTATTGGAGTGCAGCGAATTACCTCATCAAGATTACCTCGTGAATATGTAACTGCATATAAAATTCTTAAAAGCTAAGCGATTTACACAAATCAACATCGCTGTGAGCGATTTTGCAAATGAGGCGTATCCGCAATATCAGTCGGGTTATCGACATGGCGGTAAAAACCGTGGAACGGAAGTTTTGTCGAGAAAAAATTGCGAGGGGTGAGGAAGAGCGGCGACAGGTGCGGGTTCAACGGCCAATAGATAGACGAGGATAGACTCGACCTTCGCAGTATCCATGGAATAACATTATAGTTTATCCGTACCCGTCTTCGATTAGCTGGAATGTTACTACCGGTCTTGTAAATGACGCGGTAGTGATATTTTATGATTCCTTCAACTTCTTTTTTTTACTCCGCGCATAGTTTGTGTCAATGACATGAAGCTTGTTTGCAACTGGATGCTCTGCGATTAGCATTCTATTTCATAGTATAATTGTAGTTCCCATTATGCAAAAATGTAAAGTTAGCTAACATTAAACGTAAGAACATATCTTTCTCATACATTGCTATTATAGGACATTATACACTTCCGTTGCATCTGCATAATTCCTTGCCATAGGTTTTTTTATTACGATTCTGTTTTTAATATTTTCTCACCTCATATTTACTACTTTTTTATACAAATAGATATCCACAACCATTATTTATATTAAAAATCATCGCTCTCGAATAATGAAAACCAAAAATAGTAATAAAGCTTGTATCTCTACAGTTATATGAATAAAACATAATACCTTGATTATTAAAATGATGACTTATCTACTTAGACGAATTCACATACACAGTTATGACTTGCTTAATACTCAATAAGCAACGAATTTGTGAGCATTGTGAAGGAAGTAATAACTTATTTTTGAATACGAAATATACCCTATAATATCCTACGAGAAAGGAATTAATATTTATTTGTATGATCTGACGGTTTAAAGTAAAATTTAGTGATCGGAACACATAAAAGTGGATTATCTTTGCGTTCGTTAGGTGCGGAAAGGTTTAAATTTAATTTATTGTGAGCCTTCAATATTTTTTGTGGTTACGGCTCTAACATGGGCTACAACAGGTGGTGATTATATCAAATTACCGCTTTAAAATATTTTTGTACGGTCTAAGCATTATCAACATAGCCAAAAATTACATTTTGAAATTTTTGATACATTTCTACCAATATTATTAAGGATATTTATAAATACAATATTCAATTTTAAGGTTAGTGTGTTTGTATTGTTTCTCCTTCTGAATGGCTTGACGAATTATAAGGCTCATAAAAATAACTAGAACGAGGTATTTTAATTAGGAGTCGAATGTGTGATCAGGTACGCTAGTTGTTTCAATAAAACTATATTTGAATAAAGAAGTTTATAATAGTTTATAGAACCAAATGTTTGCGTTATTGTCGATTGTTAAATTCTGCGATAATATTTTAGAATCATTATATGATGAACTTACTTACTTGAATTATGATATGAAATTATTAAACATAAAATATATTACAGAAGTTATGATAGAATTATTTTGCTATAATTGATAAGAATATCATTGTCATGCTAAGTGTAGGAAGCAGCAAACGTTCACATAGCTTATGCACGTAAGATTAGTTGCCACACGCATCGCAAAACGCCGCCACCACCAACACACCTCACATTCACTACACACATTCACTACGACAATCTCCGTACTCGAAGCATCATCAGGAGATAGGCTCGACGACAAAATCGTCATGCGCATTACGATTTTGCAGATTATAGCAAAATAATTCTTTATTTTTTTAATTTTTTAATTCAGTCCTAAGAGTATTTACGAAGATTCGGCAACATCGCTTTAATTTGGGCCACATCGGGCTTGAATACTAAAATATCCCGTCTGGTGCATTCCTCAGGGGGTATGGCGGGAGGAAACGTCCTTGGAATGGTCTTTTGCGCGATCTTTCTTCATTATCTGTATCCCTTTTTTGTGTGTCGATCGTTATCCGACCGCGAACAATCCGACTGAAATTCCCACGGACGGAAGCAATCAAGAAGGTTCGATAGAACGTCAAATAGCATTTTTTTATTATCCATTAAGCGATAATTCGCGGTTTCTTGATACACGGTATAATCGCACTGGAAATGTTCTTCGCCGAAATGGAATACATTATCATTAAGTATGCATATAAAAACTACCATTGTGAAAATAATAACGCACGAAGCCATATACACATTGTAATGTTTGATATAAAAAGAAGAAAAAGGAATATGTCTATTGACACGGGTTTTAAAAATGGTAAAATACCCGTAATATAGAAAAATAAGTGACGATATCGAAAAAATGGGGTAAAATTGGAATTAAGGACGACAAAGGGAATGTTATCCTTGGTTAAAGAAAGATTTGTGGGTAAATCGAGCAAGCAGGAGGAGCATCTAGTTTGGACAGATTTTAAATAAAGTTGAGATGGAAAAGAGAACATTGCAATCAAATGCAAGAAAATTACAAACAGTAACGTAAGTATATGTTTAATTTTCTTATAGAGTTCCAAGTGTAGAGTTGCTTATAAATATATTGGATATTATAAGCAACTCTACACTTAGTATGCTTACGTACATACGTGTGTTTGTATTTTATTCGTACGGATTTTACATCCGAACCCAATAACGTATATATGTGGTACGATTATAATTATAGGGCTGGAGAGTGCCTTTACACTTTTCGTTCCGGAGGCCGCGCAAGTTAAGATAGTGAAATAATTCATATACAAATGATATAGTGCCGCTCATTCACCAATATACATACTATCATTTAAAATTTATTTTTAATTTTGTCGTCGAGACAAAAAGTTTTTTTCATGAGAATATTTAACTCGGGATAGGCAATATTTTAAAAAGATATTGTAATCGGTATTTCCATTTTTTCCCATTACCTATCTTTATTTAGATAGACGTTTATGATAAAAAAATTATAATAACTTAAAAAAAATTATAATAAAAGATCCACACCTTTCCTTATGTGTTTTATAATCCTTCACTAAATATTTTTATTTTATGTACTCTGAAGTTATTTATCCTATACAATTATTATAAATGTGATAATTTGTTTGTCTGTCCCTACGTTACTCTTTCATGGCTAATAAAGGTACCTCTAGTAAGACGGTAAGCACTAAAATAGAAAATGAAATACGATCCATTAAAACGTCACAAATCTGGGGTTTGGAATGTAATATTCTTAGAATCGACCGTGACATCGCTTAGATTATTTCAATAAACTAAAGCGAAGCGAAGTACGAAGGCGCTGGCGGGACACTAGCACGACCGTGAAATAGCGGCTACCTTGCCCTTGTAGTTGGCGGTAACGTAACTTACTCGGCGGCGTGGCTATTGCGACCGATACGAGCGACTGGTTTGCATTATGTAACGCGATGCAGAATCGCATAAGCGCCGGCACGAGGCGCGACCACGACTTACTAGCTATGCTGGCGTAGGGTTGTCATCCTTGGCGATATATCATAATTGTTTTTTTTATTCGATCAGACAATTTTCTATTAGCCCTAACATCTTTTGCAGCATCACTGGGAACGATAGGTGAGGACAGAACCTGGACGATGACAGAAGCATCGTCCAGGTTGCGTAATGTGAGAGTAAAGCGCTTATGCGCATCTGCTCTACCTAATAGCTTTGGGGACCGTCATCTTAAGAGCCTCCTGTGAGGCTGGACCATGACTTAGGGCAACGTTAATGGAAGGATCGTGATATGACTGCGATTAAGCGCCATAGGTATGGTAGTCGAGAGAGAGAGTGGGAAATGCGGAGTAGAGCGCAGAAGCTCTACTAGCGTTGGGGATAGAGATTAACAAAGACTGAAATGTTTCGATGTACACTAAGCAGTGCAATTTAAAGTTCTCTTGCAATTTAACTGATAACGAATTCCGAGAGACGACCGCATTTATGTGTTGGAAGGATGGGAGGGTGTTGCGTATAGCGAAGTCAAGCGAGCGAGAACCTCGAAATACGGACGTATTTTATCTAAAACAAAAAAATACTTTTATAAACCTAGAGCGTCTCGACGAGACCCTAACCAAATATGGTAAACCTATTCTGGCGCAAACTTATTGCATTTGCGGGTACTATTTAACGGCTTAAGCCAGGTATGGCGCCTGCGAGGACTCTTAACTATATTATAAATGCGAAAGTATTTTTCGTAGTCCTTTTGTTAGGACCTAACGAAGCAGTTAATTGATGTGATGTTTTGAAAAGTTATACATATAGACTGGACAATCATAGGCTATTACTCATATCGGCATTGAATCCACGCTGATAGAGTCAAAGGCGCAAATCATTTAAATAAAATTTTAATTTTATCATTTGTTTATAATTTTATAGCAAAAATTAAATTTTTATCGCGCTATGTTAAACTAAGTTCCAATAGATAGGATATTCCAACTATAGTCGAAGTATGAGACGCAAAGTTATTTTATTATGTTATATACCACCATGTTATATAACACCAGTTAATTATTCATTTTAAAACAATTTCACAATACAATTGCAATTTTTTTACGTATGCTTAATATACAACAAAAATAAAACACAATGGACACACAAGGACACTGCAAGCTAGTTCTGTGAAACTATGGGTTACTATTTTTAGTCGATTGCCTTACCGGTGACCGGTCGTACACCTCTATGAATCATACATAATTTAAAACCTTGCACAAATGTTTTAAAAAACTTATTCAGTCTGGATTAAATATATAAATCTCAAATTTCTAGTCTGTAGTAAAAAAATTCCGCCTATTTACCCTAAGTAAAAACTGCTATTCGTGATTAACGATAAACTTGTGTATTTTAAACGATTTTTATACGGTAAAAAATTTAAGTACGTATGTATGAGATGTATAATACAGAAAAAAAAACATGACATTTCCGGAAAATTTATTCGAATAACTTCTTCATATCTTCAATGATGTTTACGGTAATGTAAAAGTCTTTAACCAATTGAATTGAAATATTATTAAAATCTATTTATCTTTTGTATGTGAAAAATTTTGTATGTGATCTTTTGTATGTATTTTGGATGTAAAATTATTTTTGTTATTAAATTGCAAATATTTTTTTAATAAAATACGCTTATATATAAATATATATAAAAATTGTGACGTATGATCATTTTACTCATATTAACTTTTGTAACTAATAACGATTTTATACCACCGCTTTTTGAAGTATAAAGATTTTATACTTCAAAAAGCAGTTATCTAGTTGCAATTTAACGCATGAATGACTTATTAAAATGCAGGAAAAGATCAATTTACACTCAAATATTAGCATAATTTATGCTCCTTTACCATAAAACTTTTTTAAACGCATGTTACGAGGCGTTACGGCATATGAAAAAGAATTGCACTTACCTTTTTGTATTCTATTTATGTATAATAATTAAAATGACGTTTTCTATTTTCTCCTAGCTTATAAATAATTTCTTCTTATAATTATATCTCTATTTATATGATATTAAACCTTTGGCAAAACAAATGTTAGTAGTAACAAAATAATTTTTAAATTACTTGACTCTAACGTTAATAACGTTTTCACAAATTATATAATCAAATGAACCCATAAAAGCGATTGTTATTAGATTAATTTTGAATACAATTTCTTTGTAATAATAGTGTACCGATGTCTATCAACGCCAATTAGAATGCATGTAGCATGCATTTTAATTTATAAAAATGTATGCTAAGTTGCATGTCTCAAATTATCATGCTCTCCATTGGCACATATTTGATAGCAAACTTTACTATGTATTTAATATTTGTGCATTACAAATGTGCATCAAATAAACTATCTAAATCGATAGTTTATCATAATTAAATCGTCTATACATAAATCCTCTATTAATTACTTATGACAATTTCGTATTTCGTGTATTTTTTTCATTTACCAAAAAAATTATAGTAACACATCTACAGGGTATTTCCTTTTTTTATATATTTATATAAATGTGAGACATTTGCAAGAGTGATTTAAAAAATATCCCGAACCACTTCTACATTAAAATAGTGGTTTTAGCAGCTCAATATAAAAAAGGATCCGGAATTTCTCTTTTATTATAATGAGTTTGTCGTCCATACAGGGATCATAATATATTATTTAAAAACTCCATTATAATTTATAACTTGTTTTATACGATTCCGGTGACAAACGAAAAATTATACATTGATTTATTTGATATTGTCTAGACAAGGTTTTGTGATGGAGTAAATGATACCAGGTATAACCTCATTAGTATTCTTTTACAAACTGTGTCGTGAATCCCAAGTACAATGTAATAATAACAACTTCCTCCCATTCATTGAGGAATAATATAACATGAATTTTGAGCGGCCTTTTATTTTTGGTTCACACCGGAACTTAAGATCCGATCTTCTGCTTAGAAATCTTACAGATGCTTTGAAACATTGAAATAAAATATTTTATTAATAAAGTTTTCTCATAGTCTAGATCAAGCATAAAAATAGTATGTAATAGTTGTGTAGTATTTATAAACTGGAATATTTTCTTAATCAAAAAACTTAAAAATTTAGGAAACGTAGTTTATTCGTAGCCTTCGCGATAAATATTTTTTTAAAGAATCAAGTGTATGATGAGGCTGAATTAAAATAATTTAATTGTAAATCATATCAATTTGTTTGTCACATTTTTAATTTTTTTGTTATATTTTTTTTATTTTTTTTATTGCGTAATAGGCGAGCGCTTGACTGTAATCATGCCTGATGGTAAGCAATGATACAGTCTATGATGGAGCGCGCTTACCCAGAAGATGCCTATTCACTCTTGCCTTGAAGGTACCCATATTGTAAGTATTGGGAAAGATAGATGCCGGGAGAGAATTCCATTCCCTTGCTGTGTGCAACAAAAAAAGACGACGTTATCTAATTAGTTTAAAATAAAATTAAACTTATCTTACTTTTATACAATTTCATTTGTTCGTCACACTTCTCTGACATTATTTGCACGGCCTAGAATTCGCATTAGCGAATTATTATTCTTTGTATTGCAAGGTTAGTTTGCGAGACGGTTACTCGATGAGTCAGTCGCGAAGTCAGTCAGTGGTTTTGGGCAAGGGGCCGTTACCGACGCGTCCGTCCGTCCGGTGCGTGCGTGGATGAGCGGGCGGATATCCACGCGACAATGCCGAGTGCACTCAACCCGGTATTATGTACGATTCTAACTTATAAGGCCTAGTGTACATCGGACGTATAACGACTGAGAAGACTTTCATTTATTTGTGTAATGTGTGTTTAATGATGTGGTCCCATCATTAAACTCCTCTTACTCATTCAAATTCTAATTTCTGTTTCAAGTACAATTGAATTGTCAAATAACATAGATAAACCATATAACTATTTAAAAATTATACCATATATAAGAAGCTACCACTTATTCGGAAGTTTGTTCCTACCAACAAGAAACTCGGCGAATACTCTTTTCAAAAAACATATGATTATATTATATGTTAATTATTGCACCCTTGTGCGTAGCTAAATAGCCTTAAAACTCCACAGTTATACGCGATATAAATTATATTATATTAATTAGTTCAGTTAAATTTATAGCTACGTATAAGTTACTCGTATACACTAAAAATTGTTATAAGAATTAATAAAATAGAATTGAACTTTCCGGAAATATAGGACACGGAAAACGTTTAATTAAAATGATACCTGAAAATTAATGAGTTAAAAGATTGGACCGTTATTATTGGATATTATTTATTGCGAATTATTATTTACTTTGAATTGGTAGTTTGAACCTACTTTTTAATGAAAGTTTGGAGATAGTTAGCCCTGAGTGTGCACACACTACGTGTTCGGGAGACTGTTTAGTCGCATCAATATGCGTCGCACAGTCTGTGCGACGTGACCTGCCTCTTGGTTTCATGCTCCCCGCATACGTCAAAACCAGTATCAACGATCAGTACACATCATTCGACGTGACAGAATAGATTTCATTACATCGTAATAAAAGCTCCTTTTAGTAACGGTGACGATGAGAAAGAAATCTACCTTATATGGTAACCACTCCATATCAGCTTGGTGTTTAAGCTAGCCTTTTATGACTCTAATTACCACAAACTGGATGGAGCGATTTTACGACGTTCGTAGTAAATAAATCGTCTATAATTTATATGACAGATTGTGAATTACATCGATGGATAGTATGTTGTTAAGCATGCAAATTTCCCTGTATATCAAGTTTTCATTGGGGTAATAACAGATACAGCCCTTTACCGGTCTAAAATTGCTGAACTTTGAATTAGTCTTGGCAAAGGAGTCGTAATGTTAATAGGTCTGTACAGCATAATAAAAATAAATTAACAAAAGTAGTCGTTCAATGTCTGGAATAAATAAATGTGATATTTAACACATGATAATAATAATAAAATTTTATCTTCGCTTAATATTATAAGAAATTTAAATTAAATTAGCGAGTGAGTGCGTTTTTCTTTTCTTATCTTTTGAGACAGTAATTAATAATATCCCATAAAAAGTTATTTAGTAGAGTAGACGTTTTTTTTAAAATGCTGTATATAATAATAATTTAAATAATAATAATAAATGATAAAATTTTCGTAAATAATAGTAGTTTTTTAAACAAGTTGGAAATTTACTAAAACTAACATTAAAGGAACTTTATACTGAAAATCATATTATATTATTATTGTATGATTTTCAGTATAAAAGTCAGTAAAATAAAATATCAATTTGTAATTTGGAGGATATATTCTTATGCTGTTTTGGCGTGGAAATATATTAAAAGCAATTCCCAAATGGTGTTCAAAATGTTGTATATATGTTGTAATACTTTTATGTTTGGTTTACAATAAATTAATCAGAAATGTAAACTTGAATGTATTGAACTTTAATTGTTTATTGTCTAAACAAAAATAATAAATTTAAAAATGTCATATTTCGTCTTAATTTATGGACTCTTGAAAACATAGTGAAATAATATTGAGTCAGAATGTGTTAATGAGAAGCCAAAAAAGAAAAAGAAATGCGCGACATTGTTTATGCATGAGGTTACATTATGCATGGATTCAGGCGGGACTGTGAGGCAGACGAGTAAAACCTGGCAGATGAGATAAGTGATTCCATTAACAATGCACTTACGACCGTCTAAGTAACTCGTAAGAGAAGATATAAACGAATATTATACATTACTGAATCTTTATATTTTTTCATTAGTAAACCTAGCAGGGATGAACGGTGAAAGCACGTAAACTTTATAAGGGTTTGTGGTTAATTAAAGGATTCGTAATTCCAGACCTGTGCCAGGAGCCTCAGTTTTCTTTAAAAATTTAATTGATATTTACAATTCATTACACGACTTACGGTAAAGGAAAACATCTTTAAAAAGAAGCCTTTATTTCCATACTCCTTACAATTTCGCTTTGTTAGTAAATTTAATTAAGTTCATGAAATATGGACCCATAAAGCCTCCTTCCATTAAGAGAAAAATAAAATATCTTTATATCATATATAATAGAAAACTAATAGTTTCCTGTCGGGGGTTTGATCCTATCAACCCTCGGTATAAATCACGCGTTCTCACCATTCGGTCGTAAACGCTTAAAAGTCTCTTATATTCTATTAATATTGTCGTAAAGGTCCATAAATTGTTATGAGATTCCATTACTTCAGTATTCATTATCCATCACAAAATATTAATCAAGTTTCAATAAGGTTATTTATCGACTACGATGATGACTTATTAATGAATTCGCAACACAGCTGTTGGCATCTAAATGAGATTGATGGACCGAATACTGCATCCATGAGATCCAAATGAGTTTTCCGATTCCATTCAGTGCGCTCTTTAGAAAGAGTGGTAGTTCGAATTTAAATTAATAAGCTTTTATTTAATTTGCAGAGTTGTTATAGAGCTGTGAGCTTGCAGAGCTGTGATAGCCCAGCGGTGAGCCCGTGTGACTCTTTCGAGGGGACACGAGTGCAAACTCGGGCAGGCAGCAATGAGTTTTTCTATTGAAACTCATGTGTCTAATTGATAATTCCAATATATCACACGCTTTTCGGTTAAGAAAAACATCGTGAGGAACGTGCATATCTTTAGAGAATTCTGTTGATATGTGTAATCTACCAATCCGCATTGGAGCAGCGTGGCAGGTCATAGCTCCAACTCTTCTTTTCAGAAACGGAGAAAGGAGGCCTATTCCCAGCAGTGGGATTGTAACAGGCCGCTACGTAACGTATGTTACGTTATTTAACTTGCCGTGTATGTGTGTGAAGGCGGAATCTTGGCATTTAAATTAGACCCACTTCTCAGTGTCCGATTGATCTGAAATTATTACTTAATGGTTCAGTCCCGATGACAATGCATGTTTATGATAAGCATGACCTGATGCTGCTGTCAAGATTAGCACTAGAGGAGTGAACTCGACGGTTAACAGTAGGGACATGAAATTTTGTTAAAAGATTTTTAAAAAGTTTTTAGTAATTTGACTTGTTTCCATTTAGGTCACCAAGCATAACTTATAGTTCACTTAGGTTAATTTGCGAAACTTAAAAAAAATCCTTGTTTTATGATATTTCTGCCCATTATCTAATTTTACAGAAAGCGCATTATTGCGATGATAAGTACTGATGATGGGTGTAAATTATATGCCTTTGCAATGAGGGAAGACTTTAACTACCGGTTCGTAATCATAGTAATTTATGTAAACTTTATTTTATACATAGAGTTTGGAACATAGCAATCCTTATTTCAATAACAATTCAACATACTATGATATACAATAGCTTGAAAAATGGCTTTTAAATCTTCAGTCATATTACTGATAGTTTGAAGCTACTCCTTTGTACATATAGTATTTACAGGTTCGATTATGATACTGTAATTTAATATTATATATTATAGTTGAACATGATGGTAGATAATGTTTTCAAATTAATCTTTTATATAAAACAGAACGTAATACGCAGCGTAACGTTCAATTAAAGAATTATTACAAAGTACGTAGCGTTCCCACACATTAACGAGGGTCGTTAAGTTTTCTGTAAGTCTGTAGTCTGTTTCTGTAAGTAAATTTGTAGTTAAAGACCTGTTATAATTCGCGCAGCCAATTATAATGGCGGTGTATTAAGTACTCAGAGAATGGGCCTACAATAATAAAAACATTGTATTCCAAGCTAGCTGACTTCTATCCTACTCCTAGTTTGTGTAAGGTGAATGACAATGCACATTCAATAGTTTAATGACCGGCACTTTTCGCAATGCCCTGTTGATTGCGTCTCACAACAATATAACGATATTACAAGATGCTTTTATTTTACTCGCCGTGTCCGCATTGGTCGAAATTTATAATCGATTTTTTGACTACTTCGCGATGGATGGCCAATTCTACTGAAATTAGAAGAGACTACGTACGTGAAAATTCACGAATGCTATACACAAACAAACATTCATAAATAATGATATAGGTTTTGGACTTTATTATGTGTGTATGTCCACAGATAAATTATTATATTTGGAATTTCTGACCACAGTAATCGCGTATTTTAAACCTAAACTTAGTATGAATTCGTAGTCATTTTTTTCAATTCCAAATTTGGACTGGGATCTGAACATTTATTATTATTTTTAGAGTACATTTCTCATTAAGTATTTTCTTCTTTCTAGACAAGAAACAGTTTATTTTTTAATAAAATATTACTCGATTAATGGAGAAAAATCCAAATATTTTTATTAATATATGTGTAATACACATGACTATAATTTATAGTACTTTAGTAATTCGATTTTTCAAAATAGGCGGCAAATCTTATTTAATATTTATTCATTATTTATATAACTGAATGACATTAAAGATATTATGATTTTTATTAGAAAAACTTTTTTTTGCTAGTGTCAAAAGCAACTATTTTGTTATACATACTTTTTTTTTATTATTGTTGTGTCTTAAAATTTAGAAACGAAATTAGAAAGACACATATAAATGCTCCTCACAATCTCTTATGCCAATTTTATTTCTACCCCTTAAAAGTCTCACGATAATAGACTATCAAAATGCTTTTAAATTTGATAAAAACTGTCTGCTTGGAGTGATTTAGCGGTCATTCCATTTATAATGAATTTTGCGGTCGACCGTGGCAAAGATTAGTGTACTTTTGTTCTTATTTAATTAGACACATAATTTTAAAATGGTCAGCATTTTAGGTCTTCGGAGTGGTTGATTTTTCATGGCACATAATATAAAGAAAGTAGGCATGGTATTCTAATTCAGGCCATGGTTCATAATAGGCTATAAAGCCAGAGATGATGATGAGGAATCACGATTAAACAATTCTTAAATACATTAACTACTTCGTTAGGTATTTCATAAGAACTTAAAAAACTGGAATTTTTATTCCTTTTATATTATGTATATTAATTCCCGATTAATCAAGACGCATCGTTTATAAAACAAAAACAAGTTGGACTCTATTTCCAAAAACTTATTTAATTTTCGGAACTACAAAGCGTTCATCGAAAAATATTCGTCTACCTTACAAGGATATCGGTTGTAAAAACAAGTACAAATTGCATGAATAAGTAATGCAATTTTTTACTAAACAGTTGTAAGTAACGAGGCATATATAATACCAAAGATGTCTGTCGTTACGTGTTTTGTAAGATATGCTTGATAGAACCTTTTTACACGATGCTCGTTTAAGGACATGGTCCAGCAAACAATAAAAAACTGGAGTCTGATTGTTGATGCGTGCGCATTGTATGATGAATGAGCCAGAGAAGTAACATCTTGCGGTCATATTTATTTTTTAAGAGCATTGCCATTGTAGTCAAAGTGTACGCTTTGTTGTATTTATTTTGGTACAATGAATAGTGTTCAGGTTTACTAAATTAATTTTTATCTGCATGTATAATATAAGAATTGATTACCAATATATTTTGAAATTAACGTTGTATAGTTAATATAATATATATAATTTACTGACATCAAATTTGACATCTTTAATTGTCTAATTAAATCGTCTTGGGTAAATTCTTTTGAGACGTCGATTCTACTCCTAACATTTGGAAAATGGCTACTGAGAAGAGCCAGTAAGATATTTTGGGGATATGTGGTTAGCCTTGATTACTGCGTCTTTGGGCGTGAATATCAATTTTGCACCGAAAAATTATCGAGGTTTAAAATTAAGAGCGTAGAGTTTAGCGTCGATGGTAGGTCCTAAAAGGCAAAATAAGCGTGAGGTATTCTACACGTATAGTGATAACGCTGCCTGCTATTTTAAATCCTTATTCTATGTTTAAGTTACGAATTTTTATTCGGAAATTTAGCTGATATGGAACATGTCTTCTCTTAGTTTAATGATATCATCATCATCCTCCTGCCCTTATCCCACTTTAAGTGGGGTCGGCACAACATGTTACAAACATGTTACATGATTTGGCTACGTATTTTACGACCGACCGCCTGCCTGGCGTCAACTTATCCTAGTCGTATTTAACGACACCTCGGTAAGTAATGAGGGTGGTATATTCTACTGGGCGAGATACCACACAGCGGACTTAGTCTAATGATATCATAATAATTATATAGGCAATAGAAGTATCTGTTTCACAACAATAGTTAATAGTTTTCATTATTGTTACAGCCCAAAGGATAACCACCATACAATTGGACGGAGTGCAATACTTTATATCAAGAATGAATCCCTACAGCCCAGAGCTCAATTATTTCCTCGCTTATCAGTATTGCAGGTAAGACATTTCTCAATGCTAACATTATTGCGTATCGGATCGAGCCTCGAGGTACTTAACGATGACACACCCCGTAGTTCAGTTGCGAGTCGTATCATATTTCTCTGGGCGCATTCACTGGATATAATAGTTACGTCGTGACTGGAAATGATTATCCAGCTTATCTACGCCCTTGTCCTTCCATAACAATGCTAAGTTATTCGCACTATTCTTAGGTCTTCGACGTACAGGAAATAAAGTCTACGTTCGACACTTCCAGTATTCAAGATCGGTTCTTTATTTGTGGCCTGAGTTTGACAGGCTGGATTTTACAATAACAGTCTGATTTAGATTCGATATACACAGGTTTCTTTAATACATTTAAGGATGTTCAATGAAAGTAATTTTTTTATGATTAAGAAAGACTATTCATAAGATTCTCTTTGTGCAATTATTCACTCGCTTAAATTAAAGGAATGACTCTTTATTACAGGAAATCTTGGAGTCAAGTTCGTAATGCTTTATACTTTTTGTATAAATAGTTATAATTTTAAGTTTTAATTTTAATTAGTATAAATAATTCTGATTGCATTATAAACAATCGAAATTGACATTCAAACTATACAATAAACTTATAATAGCTCAATCATGACTCGTTATATATTTCTTTCGTCGTGCTTAGTTCAATAGTTATATTTATATGAATTTCTACAATTAATATATCGTTTATTATTAAATGGACCGATAGTTTGGACAACCAAGAAAACACTAGCTCTTTTAATAGGTCGTAGCGTGATGTAATAGATGGCATTGAAATAAAGATTACAATGAATCTAACTTAATAAAGCCTTCTCTCTTCTTTGAACTCTAATCTAATTAATACTAAGCGTAAAATAATCTCTTAGTCCAATTAAAACAGTTGTCGTTGCTCTGTTCCTTTTATAAATTACTAATCAAAAGATTAAGAAATCCTGAGTTTTTATCTTTAGTTTATGAGTGCATTTAGGACATTCTTAATAGTTTTAACCTTATAGTTTGTATTAATGACGGCACACAACAATAATGTCGCAAGTATCAAATTTCCTTCCGTGCTTTTGTTAAATATAATGGTAGCAACGTGACTGGGAATGCTTATATGGCTTATCTTTACTCCTGTCCTGCCATAACAACGCACGTTTGGGCGTTAACAAGCGTTGCTAGGCGCTCCTAGGGCTCACAGGCGACCAGGAAGTTACTGTGGACATTTACATTACCGTTAGTGGTGCTGGGAAACCTAGAGAACAATATCGGCATCTCGGCGGGTCACTTCCGCAAGCCATTCTCTTGGTTTAATACGCATAAAGGACTTGAGGTTTTATTGTAGTCCAACTCCCACGGTTCCCGCATAACTGAAAGCTTGCTATACTTCGAATCAATAACAAAGATTTTAATGCATTTTATAAAATATGTTTCATTTTCAGTTATACTCAATTTATACGCTCGCTTAAAATTGGTTCGTACATGATAGATAGATGCATATTTGCAACTTTTAAACCTAACAATTAATAAAAAAATATTATGACAATAAACCATAAATATTAAATATTTAAAAAATACAATCTTTTTAAATTTTCGACGAATTACGATCCATATATATAATACAATACATATAATGTATTAAATATGTTTAAAGTCTATTTGATCGTGTTTATAGAATATTTTTATTCGAATAACTAAAATCGTGTAATTCAATGTCTGTTTATAATTGTTAAATATCTGTCGTTATTGTTTATTCGTTAGATATGCGTCCCAAAGTTTTCGTATCTGTATTTAGGTGCATTTAGGTATACACAAATACTTATATTCGAATGCGGCTAGCTTTATTTTCTAATACAAGGAGCCCATTAGGAACAGAAAGAAGCGATTCTAAGGTATTCTACGGTTTCGATTTTACGGCAGTGCACGCTCAAACGACTTAAGGGTCAGTTGCCTCGATGCTCGGTCACGATGTCCTTACATTGCGAGCTCGTCACGACCTATATATTTACGGACTACTTATGCACGTAGACTACGAATTTTATTGGCCACGTATAATTTGTTTGTTTAGTATTCATGCTTTTATAACTGTCATTAGTGGAATTTTGGACACGATGTGACTTAATCTTATGGGATAAAGCAGTGCAGCCTCGTATCTCAGATCAAAAATAAAGAAGATGAAATGAACGTAACTAAAAAAGGGTTTTATCTGCATATCGGCTAATGGTACGCCGAGCGCCATCACAAGCAAAATATGTATTAGGGTATATTTGATCTTATTTTAGAAATTTATATAAAGCTCATTATCTCTGACACTATGAAGCAGGCACCTATACTTAAAAGTGCTTGTTTTGATAGTTTGGCAGGACACCATGTTTCATTTGAGCATAGAAATATATAAATACAAGTGAGTAAGTGAAGTTGATAATGATGTTGACAAGTATATCAATCCTTAAAATGACTACGAGTTTTCATATTTTTCTATATATTGTGAGATCGAGGTGGTGGCCAATAACGTTGCTGTAATGTAGGCTTAAATCGTGTTACATTATTTAATTCCATTCGCACATATACAATTTCATTAGCACATGGAATGTCTAGATAAAACACTTTGTGTTACATCAGTTAGTTCACGTATAATAATAAATAACGACTAATAGTGTATTAGCGTTTTAGCTTAATAGCTAAAACGCTAATACACTATTAATATAGAATAATTTTTATATTGATAATAGTACATTGCGAACCCTGAATAACTTTTAGCAAACAAAATATTCAACTAATTTAGCAAAAATAGCGTGTGTGTGTGCTAGAAAAAGTAAGACTAACTAGCAAGGCGTCTGAATGATAATCCAAGGAGACGAATAAAAGAGTAACTTTATTCTGTGATCAGTGCGCTCGGATAACAATTTTAGTATAAAGTGGGAAATCGATTAAGGGCACGTCATGTAAGTTTATATTATACAGAGGAAAAATAAGGTGAGTTGGCTAATGGGCTTAACCGCAATGAGGCATCTAGTGGCGTGACGAAGTGTCATGCGTTGTGAGCAATTCCATCCGTGGCTAATGGAAACCGGGTACGCTTAGTTTAATATCGCTTCGAAAAAGTTGAAGAACGGTAGTTTTAAGGTTATTTGCATTTTCTAAATCACAGACGGGTTATTGACTTTGGATATTCGTCTCTAGCTAATAAAAAAAAAGCTCTAATAAAAAAACAACGTTGAAAATCTTCGTAAGAATGACGAAGACGATCGATAGCTATGAACACCAGTGTATTTTATAATATTTATGATCAAAACATTTAGGTCGATAAACTTAATAATTATATTTATGTTTATTTGTGTATAAATTTATACTTGTTTCAATAGACTACAGCGTAGCTCTCGATTATACAACCGGATGGTAAGTGATTAGATGGTGTATGTTCGTTTTCAAGATAATTTTTTACCAAAATAGTAAAATAGGAAAGTTATAACTCATAGGAGTTTCTACAACCCTCCCAGATTACTAAACCAGTAATTGATAAAATTTTGTGTTTGGGATGTAATCTGAGATAAACAGTCAATGTTTATCATTAGAACTAGACCTGGTTTAACATTTAAGAAATAATAATTTTGAAGAACATAGAATCGAGTCTATATCTACTAGTTTTTGATCACCACAACTCTTATAAGGTCGTACGAGGACATGTGTTAAATTTGATGCAAGACTAAGACCTTCGAGCGAAAAACAAATGTTATATTATGTGTAAACATTAAAAAAAATTTTAAAGGGAATCGTTTTGAATATTCATGATACTATAACAAAAGAAAACCGTTATGGTGTTAAAATATGTCGATGTGTTAAAGATATTTCTACGAGAAAAACAATTGTTTCACAGTGCTCGATAATTAATTCAACTTGAGTACATTTTATGACTTTTTAATTCGGTGCGAGCAGTTTTTACGTGGAACGAATTGTGAATTTGAAATATTCTTTCTCTTGCAACGAAAAAGTAAAAAGTAAAGTAACAGCCTGTTACTATGCCCACTGCTGGGCTAAGGCCTCCTCTCTCCGTTTATGGAGAGAAGGATTGGAGCTAAGACCTACCACGCTGCTCCAATGCGGATTGGTAGGTTACACATATCCCTAGAATTTTCTAGAGATATGCAGGTTTCCTCACGATGTTTTCCTTCACCGAAAAGCGTGTGATAAATTGCAATTATCAATTAGACACATGAGTTTTAATAGAAAAACTCATTGGTGCCTGCCCGGGTTTGAACTCGTGTTCCCCTCGAAAGAGTCGCACGGTCTCACCGCTGGGCTATCACAGCTTGCAACTTATTGCAACTTATTGCAGCTTGCAACGAAAGCAGTGCATAATTTATGGAAAAGTAGCCTGAATTTCTGTTTATAATTATTGTCACTGCTAATAAAATTCAATCAGTCGTGCAACGAATTTCATTTAGACGAATGTGGGTGGTCGTGTGAGAAATGAAAAATATTATACATATTTATTTCGGTAGCTGAAAGTCATAGAGATAAATGTGTTTTAAACTGAAAGCTTTTACAAAGGCCAAAGAACTGCCTCATAAATAAAGGAAGTCACAATCAGGATTTAAAATCTACGAGACGTGATCGTTATAAAAATATTGTAACTAAATATGGGAGTTCATCGGTGTGTACGGGACTTCGTCGAGGTTTTTAATCTCTTAAGAGTCCTGAAGTGCGCGTGGAATGTGGACTGGTCGTGGCAAGGCCAAAGCGAGTGTTTAGCAGATAAATTGCGCCTCGATAAACTGGCTTCGCGATGTAGTTCTATACCGCCTTTATACATTTCTCTAAGCTGAGGTGGTTAGCTAAAATAGTATTTACTGATCCGGCATTTCATGTTTGTAAATACCCTGTCGCAGGCTCAAGCAACCTTTTATATAGTACGAGTTAAAACTAGGGTTAATTCTTAAATGACATTGACTTGACATTGAAATGTATCTTGTATTTGTATGAAATATGCATTAATAAAACGCTTTTAAGAATGTCTATTGTCTAAAATTTCATTGTACATTAAGATGGTACCTAACGTATTGTTATATTTATTTTCAGATCATTAGGTCTGCAGCTGGCATCATTTGAAACGAAGGAAAAAGCAGACTCGATTACGACGTATTTGACGAATGCCGGTAATATATGTTTTATTTTCTGCTGTACTTTTAAAGAACGACAATAAGATCATCTTATATACTGTGACAGGCTGATACAAAAAGCCTACTATTGAGGATTATATAGATGACAAGAATGCGTGGATATAGCTAGTCTTCTACCCTGTACAAGATAGTAATGACCAAATGTTACTAGTTATAAGAACTATATTTGAAAAGAGCAACCACCGAGTTACTTGCTGGTTCTTCTCGGTAGGAACAGCTTTCCGAACCAGCAGTAGAGTTGACGATTCAAAAGCACTTGTTTACAAGTTTACTGAGAATCAAGAATATTTTGAATTTGAATTTGAATGTATATAGAATTCTCGTGTCACAATGCTAGTTACCATAATGCAGTCCGAAAAGGCTTGATCGATTTTTGTGAAATTTATATGCATATTCAGTTGGTCTGAGAATCGGCTACTATCTATTTTTCATACGCCTAAGTGATGAGGGTTGTCAATCCCTAACATTTTAATTTTTTTTTTTATAATGTACACTAGAAGAGCTGTGATAGCCCAGCGGTGAAACCGTGCGACTCTTTCGAGGGGAACACGATTTCAACCCCGGGCAAGCACCAATAAGTTTTTCTATTAAAACTTATGTGTCTAATTGGTAATTGCAATTTATCACACGCTTTTCGGTGAAGGAAAACATCGTAAGGATACCTGCATATCTCTAGAGAATTCTGGAGATATGTGTAACCTACCAAAGCAGCGTGGTAGGTCTTAGCTCCACCCCTTCTCTCCAGAAACGGAGAGAGGAGGCCTATTCCCAACAGTGGGGTTATAACAGGCGGCTACTTTACTTTTACTTTTGCACTAGAAATTCTCTAGAAATAATTTATATGGCAAAAGTACGCTTGCCAGATCAGCTAGTAGGTTAATAAATATGTCTTTTCGCAGGCTACAATAAGTATGACTTTTGGACGTCGGGGAACAATCTTGGTACGGACATGTATTTGTGGATGAGCACGGGTCTTCCCTTCAACGCTACTTTTAACTATATGCGACGCATGACCTTGGACGCGCCGAGCCAGCATACCGATGACAGTATGGACCCCTTGGACGTACCTCAAGGCAGCACAGCACCCCAACGAACTGCTAGGCATGGGTACGTATATAATGATTATTATCTGATTATCAACGAACCTAGGTATCCCAATATCAATGAATTATTGGGCCGCAGGAATTTATATGGATAAACTTGGCAAGGTTAATATATTCAAATACTAAGTTGCCGACCAGATAATTCAATAAATTACATCGCATAAATACGTATAAAATAGTTCAAATGTGAGTAAAATTAAGCTTAAAATTCTGTTCGATATCTTTCATTCTCAATTCAACGAGGAGGAAGTGAAGAGAATATTAGACCAGTTTTTAATAACGCCAGTTCCTAACGCGTGATATAAAATTTTTATCGTCAAAGAGTGAAATGGAATTATATAAGAAGTAGTCTGTTTTCCAGAACCGAACACGTGATGACCAACGGCTGCGTAGCGCTCAAGGCGCCGTCTTTCCACTGGGAGCCACAGCATTGCGGCGAGATTAAGGACTTTATTTGCGAGCAGACGCGTTGCTACTACTACAATTATGGCTCCATCCCCGTCTCTTCAGCGCAGGGGTAATGCCAGGTGAGATGCCAGCTGTCTCCAGAGGCCCGCTCCCCGACTAGCCGCGCGCTCTATATTTATTTTGTGCACAATTATATCTGTTTCACTTCTTACAAACATGTCCATATGACGACATTTTCTTTAACATTACATAGTTGTTAGATATATGTTCCGTAGATTTTGTTTTCTAACACCAAAATAGAGTTAGTTATTCGATGTCTGCGCGCTGGCCCGCGGGATAAGGTCTCTGTGCGAACCCAACCACCAAACAAGAGCCCTACACCCAGCGGTTTTAGCATTATTCTCTTTAACAACATAATAATAGAAGGTAGTGATTTTTGTTTTTAACACTGTAAGTCTTTATGATTAACAAAATTATTTGGTGGGTGGGTGAAGGGGGCTTTGCTTGGTATCTCTTGCAATGTTCTTGATCTGTATTGTTTGTATCTAACTCCTAAAATGTTGCCGTCTAGTGATGTTGCTAGAGGAATTACAACTAAAGCAAATAAATATTTCGTATATGTATAATTAATGATGTTTTAAGAGATTCAAAAATCGAAAATTTATTTACTACATACAGTAGGTAGGTGGCGTATAGGTGATAGTAATGCACTTTTTGTTCAGATAACGCTGTTACCCGTTGTTGGTTAGTAATACTCTGGCAAATATATATATATAATATATATATAATATAATAATTTCTCTATTAGTATCACGAGTAGGTGAGGTTGGTAATAAAGGACAATAACTAAGACTAATCTCTCTTTTAGACCTCTTAAAAGTTATGGCTTTTGTTGTATGCACCGAGTGAATATAAATTATGCGTATTATGAATAGAACGGAGAACTAGCCATTTAAACTAGTAACTCGATCGTAATGGTACTTCATAATATGCCCGAGGTAGACATTCATAGCAGATATTTGAAGCGACTCTCTAACACGAGGGTCGGTATTTGTGTGATCGGCAGGAAGCCGTTGTCGATGACGACCACGACGACAGCGCACCCGCTCACGTCGTCGTCACCGCCGCCACCGCGCTCCGAGCACCTCCCGACACATTTCACTCTCAACGACCTCATCGGCAAGCTACGTCCATCCTCCCTCGACGGCCTCCAGTCTCCTCACCTCAAGACCGGCGCGCTTCTCAAGACCCCACCACAAATCGACTCTCACTATTCGCGAGCCGCCGACGCGCATTCTAAGGAACCCGAACAAGAGCCTAAAGAGGAACCCACGCAAGGCCCATACGAGGCCGACGAGGGTATGGTGGGCGACGATCCGGCGGCGTACCTTACGAATGAGGCCCGTGACGCTCCAGCTTCCGACGACGCGCCTTCGACCGCCGAGCCGGACGCGACCGAGCACTCCGTCCACGCCAGCGGCATGCTGGCACCCCCCGCCTATTAGCGTCCGACTCGACGGTCACGGTTATTATATAAGACGTGACTTTTAGGTTTACGTACTACCAAAAGTATTATTCAATATTTCAAAGCGTTTTGTATGTAAAGCAATATTAAGACTTAAGTGCTTGCTTATGAGGGTGATATCGCTTCGTAATATCTTATTATGAATGTAAATGAGATTTATGTTATGTAATACTTTTAATTATATGCTTAATGAAGAGTGGTGGGATTTTATGGTTCTTCGGGACAGTATTCTATAGTTATGAAGGTGCTGGCGACTCGCTTTGTACGACTTGCCTCCGCTTTCGTAGAATGATCAACGAATATTTAACGAAATATGGGTACCTAAATTACATTGACATGAGTTCAGAAGATTTGTCCGATCTCCGATATTAACACATTAGGCATAAAGGTATATTAATATAATCTAAGAAAAAAAATTCATTTCGATTGTCTCGACATATCATTCGGTATAGTAGTTAAGCTAGTGTTTATATTATGAGACATAACTAGTTAAGTATTATAAGTCGGAACTCAAGAATTTAAAGAATAGTGATGTAGTGAGTTAATAAACTTTATATAAAATAATCATTGTTTTATTTCATATACCACGATACCCAATGTCAAACAAACAAACAGCATAAATTAACAATTGTTTTTTTAATATGTTCCTTTGATTCTTTGCCACTAAATAAGTAACTTACTTTGAGAATGGACCACAGCGTGTGTAATTGTTACATATATATTTATTATTTACTAGTGGTATCCGTGACTTCGTTCACGCCTACTTAAGCGCTTAAGTACCCGTAACAATTTCATATGTGTTTTTTGCCTGCTCCCGAAAGAAAAACGGATTTTATTATCTTATATGTAATCCTGGTGTATTTTGGCTTTAATTATTCCAAATTTCGTTTAACTTGGTCCGGTGTGTTAGTCGAGAAAATGTAACAGTAAAACTTAAAAAAAGAAGTAAAAATAGATTTATGAAGTACTTACCACCCATTGATGACTCCTTCGACGTTGAGCATTGGTATGATCTTGAAGACGTACTTAGCTCGCAGCGCGGCAGCAGGCTGCGTGTCGGCCAACAAGCACGCCAGCGTCCCGTCCATGACCCAGGATGCGTTACTTTCTCCGGGGTGAACGCGAGCAGTGAGAAATATAATTTCTCTATCCTAAAGTATTACATATGTACTATGAATAATTCAAATTCAAATTCAAAATATTCTTTATTCAAGTAAACTCATAAACAAGTGCTTTTGAATCGTCAACTTTACTGCTGGTTCGGAAAGCTGTTCCTACTTCGTGAAGAACCGGAAAGAAACTCGGAGGTTGCTCTTTTTAAAATATAAATCTTAAAACTAGTTCATTTAGCTATTACTGTCTTGTACAGGGTAGAAGTGCATCTATATCCACACATCCTTATCTAAGTGATCTTTAACAGTATAGTAAGTAGGCTTTCTGTATCAGCCACTTTTAAACAGTGTTTTTAAACTGCTGTAATAACATGGCCAAAATTGATTTCGGAATTTTATTATAGAATCTTATACCCACACCCACAAACGATTTACGTACTTTAGCTAGGCGCAAAGCAGGAGTCGCAAGCTTATGTCGGTTCCTACTTTGTCTGTTATATACATCACCTATCGTTCTATAATTCATTATATTTTTATTACATTGTTTAAAATATGTATATGTATTGTTTTTTAAAATATGTTTAAAATATGCATATTGTATATGTATGTATGTATGTATTACAATACATTGCAATATGTGCTACGTATATTTGTAAACCCACCGACAGCGGTGTTTATACTTATAAGCTGAGTACCCTACTCGCATCCTCATCTTCATCTTCTTTTGTCTTCTACAATGTCTTACAGAAAGCTTAAGAACTTAAGAAGATTGGCTATACTAGAGCAGATTATACCCAGAGTCGTATCTAATAGTTTACTTATGAGTTACCATAAAAAGTAAAAAAAGTTACCATATCTACTTAGTAATATAGTTTTATACCATATCTGAAAGGTATAAAACTCTTGGATGTTTGTACGGTTTTTAATAAAATATGTGTAGTTCTTGAGGAATGTTTAGGTTAACATAACATTACGGGCGAAGCTATAGGAACAGGTAGGTTAATATAAAATCATCGGGAATTTCTCCTTATTTACTATAAATTAATAAAAGATTATATATATTTTAGTAACAAAGATTATATAATCATAGCAAATTTATTGAAACACAGCCTCTCATAGTAAGTAAAAAGTATCTAGTCAACCCTGGGTAAGTGAAATCTTTTATCTATTAAAAACATGTTTAGGAAATGAAAATACGTCGATACAAATACCTTAAATAAATTGTTAGTTTTACGAACCACTATGGGGTTGGATGGGGTATCTTCTGCAGAAATCGTCAGTAACGGTACTTCATTGTTATTTAAAGAGTAGCAAAGAGGCTCAGCACGTAGATATGCGCCTTGCGGCATCTGAGTAGTCCATTGCCACACCCTAGTCTAAAAAAATGGATAAATCCATAATTTAATAACTATTGCACCAATCAATTTGGTTATTATGATAATAGTAAAAGTAAGTACGTACTACTCTTAGCTTGCTAAAACGTTATGAAAAGCAAGTTGGCTGATAAAATTTAATAATTGCCAATATATTGAATTGTCCAGCAACTACTTTATCAAATCAAAGTGGATCTGTGTGTCACTAAGTTTTTCCTATTTCTATTTACGTTAAAACTGTAATTAAGGTTGTCCACCTCAACCTAAACCTTCCGGAAGAATTCCACTGTTTTTAATAAAAACCGAAAATTGATCACATACAGACAGACGGCTTTTGTGGACTTTGTTTTACAAAAAAGATAAAAGTAACGGCCTGTTAATATCCCACTGCCGGGAATAAGCCTACTCTCTCCGTTTTTTGAAGAGAAGGATTGGAGCTAAGACCTACCACGCTGCTCCAATGCGGATTGGAAGGTTGCACATAGCCCTAGAATTCTCTAGAGATATGCATGTTTCCTCACGATGTTTTCCTTCATCGAAAAACGTTTGATAAATTGTAAATATAAATTAGACACATAAGTTTTAATAGAAAAACTCATTGGTGTCTGCCCGGATTTGAATCCATGTTCGTCTCTAAAGAGTGGCACGGTCTCACCACTGGGCTATAGGAGCTTAAATTTAACAAAAAAGATAAAGAAAATATATTAAATACTGACCATCATCATAGAATATGTATACGGAAAATGATACGCGAGGTAACAAACATCGTTGGTGTGAGGGAATTCAATATTAAACGTGACAGTCAAATAACATTTGTTGTTCTTCTGATTAGCATAATGATAACTGTTACGGTAGTAGCAAATGTCTGAACCAGCTCGCACCCAGCCTACAAGTTAACAATATATTTTCATATTTAAATTTCCAAAACACTTCTTCTTCTTTCCGTGCCTTTTCCCATTATTTGGGGTCGGCCCTCCTCGTTTTCATGCGCCAGGTCCGGCGATCCTGGGTTGTCTCCTCATTCAAATTTCCAAAACACTAATTATGCAAAGTATACATAATATAATATTTAGGTATCTTACACATAAAATATTTAAATGTTACTTAATTCATAAAGACTAATAAAAATGCCTACGATAATATGGTGTGAACTTGATGTAAATATAATTTTAAAATATTTAATTTCATATTAATATAAAATTTTATATATCTCTACCACATCACACAATCATTAATGACATCATCATTCCCCTCCCCGTATTGCACTCTTAGAGGGGTCAGAACATGTTTTCGCTTCCATTTCTCCTATCACTAGTCAACACTGGCGTTAATCATTTTATATGCATCTCGTACACACAATCAAACCAACTTTTTCTTGACCTCCCTCTTAGTCACACGTTTGGGCACATGGTTTTCATCCCTCAATCATAGGTTATATTGCGCACCATAGACTGTAATGCCAATTCTTTAATTCAACGATTTGATCATTAAAGCTTATTTGTTATTGTATTTGCTATATAGTTATATAATATATCTTACCCGGTTTGCCGAGCACAGCTTCTTTGACTGAATACATGACAGGTTTCATGCCAAAGTTGAACTGACTATCTGATTTCTCACAATTCACAATATTAAATATATAAGGGCGTCCCTGCTGCATGTTGCGTACTTCAAAATAGAACCACTGATGTCGTTTTGAGGAATTAACATCAGGCATTAAGATCAATTCATATTCTCTAGGACCTACCTAAAAGAACAGTCGCTATTAATAAAAATCCTAAATCAGAACTTTGTAAACATAATCAAATCACTACAAGTGAAAATCAGATAATTAAAAAAGTGGATGAAACGAATGATCGATATACTTTAGTGTGATTTTATAAAATATTTGCATATAAAGATTCTACAATACCATAACTTACCTGAATAACTTTTCTTAGATTTCCTGACTCAAATCTTGATTCAAAGCTCAGCCTGGACGAAAAACTATTAACTTTTGTAATTTCTTGCTCATCGACATTATTAAGAAATAAGCCATCGTTACTAATGCTGGAAGACAATTATTTTAATTTTATAAAAGTTTTTAAATATTAGGAAGAAGTATTTCATGCTTTCAAGTGATTACCTTTTATGTGCAGTGGAGTCGGTTGTCATATTAGTATTGCAAAGTGTATCTAAATCATAAACAATCTCATTCATGTAAGACTCTGGATTTATTGCTCTTTCCACACATGCTAATAGTTTGGTCCTTTAAAAATATATCTCGTTATCATAAAGTTAAACTATGATTTAATCGTTACTTAATATTATACCTGCAAGCATTTCGCTCCATTTTATTTAGAGGCTCGGGCTGAGTGGAACCCAATCCTCCTGTCATGTCCGGATAAGCAACCTTAACAAAAGGTATGATACTTCTAATTCTTGACGCTATCGTAGAATATACTGTTGCAAAGGAACTATACTTTGAAATATCTTTATGAATTTTCAGAGAAGAACAAGAGGTAGTTGCTGTAAAACATTTTCTGAATTAACTGTAACCATTCATATTAGAATTCTTTTACCGAAACAAGAATGACGATTCTAGAATACTTACATATGGTTTCATGAATTTTATGGTATCCTTGCAGAAGTGTAAATGTTTGCGTTGACCCTAAAACGGAGTCATAATCCGTGTTGCCTAAAACTCCAGCAAGAGAAAGCGTGGAAAGAGTTGATTGATTACGATTGCCATTTTGTGAGTTAAATATATCATCTAATATTGAACCCCGAGAATTTGATCGGCTTTTTACTAGTTTTATTTGTTTATTATAGGATCCAAATTCTTTAAAATAAATATAATATCTGTAATAATAACATACGATTTAATTAAAGAAAGATGACACTATGTGGAGCTAAACTTAAATCAGGCGTACGTACTTTTTTAAGTCTTCTATATCTCTCTCATTGGGATTGATCCACAGTGAACTTTGTATACTTTCTCCACTTTTTGTGAGGTTTTTACCTATGTCATCCGTAATTTTTATTTCGTTCTCATTTTCAAATTTAACATCAGGATATTCATCTATACCCTCCAAATCACTGTCAGGACAATCATCATCCAAGTCTGAATTAACTGTTTTTGAATCTGAGTTCGCTCCATCTTCATCATCATCATGGCAAGGCCAGGTTGTGTTGGTGCCTTTGGGTAGAAATTAATTTATGTCCTAAAACTGCAACTTGTTCTTATTCATTAAACAACACCAATTACTTGAAATTACCTTTTAATATGGGGTTGAGGTTGAATGAGGCGGGACAACTAGAAGACACCGGTAAAGCTTGATGCTTAAGACATAAAGTAATGACGGAGCAAACTCGTGCTAAAAGACCATCAAACTCTATTTCATCTGGACATTGTGAGCAAAATCTATGGAGTATCTGGACGTGTTTTTTGATACACAAAGCACGACGTCCCGCTTCTAGAAATTAAATTGGTATCAGACTATTATGTATATTTAAAAATTTAGTTTAATTTTAGTTTCAAACATTATAACTATATAAATATGTAAAAGGTGTAATCATCTATTATTTTAAATCGATTATGTAATGTCATATTTACTTCATGCGAATAACAATCATACATACTTTTTTAACTGAGCTTTAATCTTAGTTACTTCATTTTATAGAGCGTGTAATACGTACTTATATTGCAGAGATGTTGCAAAGTCTGCAAGATGTGTGCACAAATCTTAAGCCGCATGCGGCCTTCGTATCGGTCCCATCGGTCGAAAACTCTTAATAGTACACTAGATAGGCCTGTCTTCACGATCTGCATGCAGCATACCTCTGTATGAGTTACCCATGTGTGACTAACTTATCAAAACATGCATATTTAGTAACACTGGTGCTTAAAAACGTAGCTTGTGTATAATTGTAAATTTAAAAAAATATAATAATTTCTGAAATAGGTTTTTTGTAATTGTGAAAGTTTGATTTAAAAAAATCCACGACGAGAATACCATCACAATGTGCTCACTAATAGATATATGATTGTATAAAATGGTGTAACATTTGAAATAAATACGCCATGGATAGACATAAACTTAATAGGTGATTTATTATGTGTCGTAAATGTGTGAGACCTATTAATTTTTTTTCTCAGCGCAAATAATAACCCACTATTCATTTGTCACGTTGTCTTAAAGGTAGCTTAATTTTTTTTCGATACTTGTAAGTTTCGTATTGCTGTGTGTTATCCGACTGGATAGAATAGACCACCCTTAATTCTTACCGAGGTGTAGCAAAAGGTTACTATGATAAGTGCCGTGTGGTATCCGGCTGAGTAGAATAGACCACCTTCATTTCTTACTGAGCTGTCGTTAAACGTGACTAAGGTAAGTTATCGTAAGGCAGGCGGTCAGTCGTAAAATACCTAGCCTAATCACATCACGATATGGTTGCCGACCCCACTTAGAGTGTGATAAGGGCAGGTGAATGATGATAAAGTTTGGACCAGGAGCAAATGGCTATTCGTTTGATAAGCTTAATACTTAATCTATAAAATATATTATGATCATGCTTAACTGTTTTTACTGAAGTAGTCGATGGCGTCGAGGCATAGGCGAAGCCGGGCTGTTGGAATATAGCCAAGGCTTACTAATACTCTTTCGTAAGTAGCGATAACTCCGTCTCGTATTAAAATAGAAGTTGTTACAGCTGTAAAATATAAAATTTTAAGTCACGATTCGATTTAAGGTACAAAGCAATTCAGCCGGATTGATACCTCTCGATCTTCGTCACTTTCTCAACTGATAGGCTAAAATAATTTCTCTATTTAATAGAAAAAAATGGTCTCAAAGATAATCTGTGCGATCTAGGGATGTGGGTATTTGTCTAACATTCTTGTAGGGTTTAAAGTCGATTGCCGCGTAGGTATTGAGGAATTGTTTTCTCAGTGAGAAATTCAAATGAGAGTCTGATGTCTTTCTGGTGATAAATTATGATCTGATCATCATATATTATAAGATTATCATATAAGATGATAAAACCCTTAACCAGGGGGTTGCGGGTATAAAACCCGGAAACCAATGAATTTTTTTAATGAATGAGACTACATACATATGGAGATAATTGATATGAGAAACAGTTTAAAAAGGCACAAATCTTGGAATAAAAATATTTTTGAATGTTAGAGGTATAAAGTAAGGATTGTTACTATTGTCTAGTCTTTGCTAGGTAAACTATTACCAATAAGAAGGAATTGCCTTCATCTTTTAAGAGAAAGATTAGAGCTTAGATCAACCACGTTTCGCAATTTGGATTGGCAGGTAACACATTTTAAATTCTTCAGAGACAATATACATGTTTCCTTACGATGATTTTTCATCAACGTTATGTGCATGATAAACTTTAAATATCAATTAGGCGCAAAGTTTTATTTTAAGTGTACTAATTTTTTTCAATCTACTTACTATTTTTTGCTAGCTGTTTCAATATAACAAGTAGTGGAAATATCAATTTGTTGTCAGTAAAATGTCCTTTTAATATTAGATGCATTGTCCTCACACAACCTAACATTCTCACTTTCATTGCGAATTTTGGATCTGAAACGAAAATAATTCCACTCTTGATCTAGTAAATTGACACATTTATGACGTTACGACACAATAACTGGCTTTTTCCAATTCGTTTCCAATAATGGACACCCAATGGTCAAAATTTCATTTCGTGTGTTAAAACAATTGCAACTATTTCCTTCACATAAATTCTATTCGCCCTATCCGAAGAACAAAGTCATAAGCATAGGCAATGTGACTTTGTTCTTCGGATAGGGCCCTAGTCTTTCTTTGAAATAATCTTACACTTCCATTAGAATAATGAATAGTGTTCGATTGATTAAGGAATCCTCTTCGTTACTATATTTTTAAAGAATATCTTTACGTGTATATTAATAATATTAAAATTACAAAAATAAAATAATCTTTTCGATGTTGCAAGTTTTTTCTTTCCGCGTTTTTCCGTCCGGTTCTTCAATTCTCTAAATACGAAAAGTCACATCGAGGAAGATAACTACTTTAATAATCAGGCTACCTCATTTATAGTATAAGGTATCATTTATTTTTATTCAAAATAGTAGTCAAGTTTTAAGCCACGATTAGGTCCAGATTAGGAGATGCTTCATGAAATATATATTTCGTTATTTTCGTTATTTAAATATATTTCGGTGAAATAATATTTAGTATATTTACCCCTAGGAGCAAGCGCTGCCAGCACCCACACTAGATCTTGCAGCATTAATTCTGTACTAACGTTACTGTCTCGTTTGCTATGCGTGGCAAGCAGTGTACGAATCATCACCTGCGTGCCGTTTATAGATATAAAGTTTTGTGAACATTGCTGCCTTGCTACGTTGTTTGCTGTAAAATTATAGATTTAGTGATGAATTTTAAGATATCCGCAAATTCGCTTAACACATTATATACATTTTTTATTAACATTCTTATTGATAAAGATTGGAAGAATTGCAAGGTGCAAGTCTAAAAGTAACTAATGTACAAAACTTCAATTCAAATTCAAATTCAAAATATTCTTTATTCAAATGGACTGCTTTCAGTACTTTTGAACCGTCAAATGTTTTAAAAAGAAGCTTCCACTGATTCTGAAGTTTCCTTCCTTCCGAGAAGAACCAGTAAGAAACTGGGCGGATCTTTTCGAAAAAACAAATGTATTTGATTCAATTTGATTGATGGTTATAACTTAATCCTTGCACCTTGGTGCGCAGCTAACTGCAGTTAAGATATGCAACTATCACTCAAATAATTTTCAATCATTTGTGTGTTGTATCTTGACATTGAGCACAGCACAAATTATAACGACACTTTTGAGTATGTTTACCAAGACACATTTGACAGTAATTATTTGTATTAATATATTCAAGCCTTTTATCAACTGACAATAATTTAAATTTTGGACATTTAAATAATTTATGAGGTTGACCTTTACCACATAATGGACAAATCCTATTTTGATTAACTAGTTTGAAACTTGACAGATGAACAGATTTAGTTTTAACATTATCTAGTTATTAAACTTTAAGTAGCAGAACCGTTTTAAGATAAGTCCAGATCAAAAGTATCATATCAATCTTTTAAACTTAAAACAATTTACTTAAGAATTCAATAAGCAAAATAATTAATATGTTACTATCTTAACGAATTACTTAATCTTAAGATTTGATAAGAAGATCGTGATTGCGTGGTGCGTGCTTTCCCAGCTTTTGAATGCAAGCAACACTCTTTTAAAAAAGCTATTAAATGTCGACTTTAATAACAATAAGTTTGAATAAAATCGTGAGAATATTTCTGACAAATAACAATTGCAATAAATGAGTTAATTTATGGTAATAATAAAAAAAACAGACAGCTTGAAATATAATTTCAATTTGTAAAAGTCAACATTAAAGCGTATTGTGTCGAAATATTTATATGCTTACATGATCTTTCAATAGTAAATAAGATCATACTTATGAAAGTGTAATGTCATCTTAATTGAGGTGATTCCATTTAAATGGCAGTGGGTGTATTTAACAAGAATCATTCTTAATGTTAAGCTATATTTTAAATGCTCTTTCGAATATAACATTACATACTCGTATGTAGTGAAATGCTTTAATGTTATCTCACAACGTCCAAACGTATTCTCTTGTTTGTTATAATAAATAAAAGAAGAAAGAAAAACTTGCAATTTTTGAATATTAGTTTCAACCTGGCAGTGACGTAGATAAACAGATCGGTTAAATACTGGTGTTCAAAAACAATTAATAAACATGTATTGATATATGGGCACTAGTGCTATACGTTGTAAAGATATAATGTGAAAATAAATTGTTTTTTTCGTAATCGTTGTAGTTCTGATATCGTTTGCAGTGTACTAAAAATAAATCAGAACAATTAAGTGAATTTTTTATTACATTGAGCGGGAATACTGATTGTATTCCAGCTTTGCCTTAATTTTATAAAAGTATGACTTAATTGTTAGTATGATTTATAGAAGCAGGCGTTACTTTGCGGAATTCCATATTACAAGTAATATAACAGAAACAACTACTTTGCTATAATCCGCACGGGTTAAGTGAATGCATGCAAAGCCAATGTGTATGAAGCAGGCAAAATCTACGCACCTTATACATGTAGGACCAGCCACCACATGCACCCCAAGGCGCAATTCACCAGCAACAACGAACACAAAAGCAGCACACACACCCACCACCACAATCTCGACGATCGTTTCGCCCCGAAACCGAAGCATCATCAGGAGGATAGGCTTCACGACAAAAATCGTACTGCGCCGCGCTACCCACACAAGCAGTCTTAAATAGTTCAACTCCCACCAATACCCTCCCCTCCGAACACATGCAGCAAAACGGAATTAGATACATTTACTTGCTCGTTAATTAAGTGACCATTGTTATTTTTTATTATCTCAAGATGCTCTAACGTATTGAGGCGGAGTCCCTTATCACAAGTGTGGAGAATATGATATGAATGGTCATTAGGCACTTTATGACCGCTTTCTAGCAAATGTTTTGCAAAATTAGAATTTTGTGGTTTATTATTCCTAAACGCAGCCATATGTTCCCGGAATCGAACCGCAAAACTTCGGCCAGTCTGACCCACATATGTACCGTTGCACTCAGGACAATCTATTTTATAAACCCCAGATTTTTTACCCTTATCTAATGTATCTTTATTTTTACACAACAAACTACGAAGCGATTGGTTAGTTTTAAAAGAGAGTTTAGTACCCGATTTTGATTTAAATATATTTGCCACTCGATCTGTTAATTTTCCAAAGTAAGTCAGACTAGCTTTATAGTTAGTTTTATTAAAAGATGGTACCGCATACAAAAGTTTAGCGACTTGAGATTTGTGTTTATTTTTAATTATGTTTTTAACCGTGTCTGTAGTGTAACCATTGGAAAGTGCTATCTGGTAAATTATTTGTAACTCCTTTTCATAGCTGTTTTTTGAGAGAGGGACCGACAATAACCTATGGACGTAGCTATGAAAGGCAGCAAGTTTATGCTGCCAAGGGTGGCAAGACGAAGCCGGTATGATCGTATCGGTGTAAGTAGGTTTGCGAAAGATCTCAAATGAATGTTTATTATCAACGCGAGTAATAATCAAGTCTAAAAAGTTCAGCGAGCCAATTTGTTCGTATTCTAATTTAAATGTTATTTTGGGATGTTTTTTATTTAAAGTATGGAAAAAATTATCAAGTTGTCTAGTAGTACCTGTCCAGCATATAATAATATCATCTACATATCTATAATAGTATAGAATATTTTTGTTATGAACAATATGTTGGTTTTCGAAATTATCCATGAAAATTTCAGCCATCAGTGGACTCAAAGGTGATCCCATTGCTAAACCATCCTTTTGATGAAAGAATTGGTTATTGAATCTAAAATAATTTTGTTCCATACATAGTTGAGTTAATTCTAACAATTCTAAGGTCTCACCAGGATGTGAACATTTTTTCTCGAGTAAATTGCTTAAAATGTTCAATGATTCCTTATATGGCACATTCGTGAATAGACTATCAACGTCTAATGAGACTAATTTACATTGAGGTGGTAAATTTATATCTTTAATCTTGTTAATAAGCTGAAGGCTGTTTTTTAAAGCATATGATGGTCGAAAGGACGTTTTCATAGGTATAATTTTATTTAAATGTTTGGCTAATTTATATGCTGGGGCACCAATGTAAGAGACAACAGGACGAATTGGAATATTATTTTTATGGATCTTTGGCAAACCATATAACATTGGAGCGCGAGGATTCATCTCAGTGACCTTCAATTTTGATGTATTTGTGGGAAGTATATATTGACAATTGTTAATCAATTGTTTAAATGCACATGAAAACTTTTTCGTGGGATCTGTAGGTAACTTAACAAAATCATCACCTTGGATAACATTATTAACCTTTTCGAGATATATATCCCGTTTTAAAATAACAACTGTGTTCCCTTTATCAGCTTTTGAAACTACAAGGCTATTTGCGGATATAGTTTTTTGTAATGTCTTAATAGTTTTAATTTCTGGATTAAGTGAGCGAAAAATTGGAGTGGTTTTAATTTCATGCGCAACTAAATTTCTGATGATGTTATCCTCTTTATTAGCGATAACGGCCAACTCAGCATCAACAGCTAATGTCTCTAATGTTTTTTTACTGGTGTTTTGGGGGATGCTATATTTTAAACCTTTTTCCAAGAGTGTTATTTCACTGTCAGACAAAAGAACATCTGTAAGGTTCTTAACACGTGGGTAAAACGAGTGTGAGTTTTCCTTATCCAAATAATTGGATATTTTATTATTATTTTTTGGGGTAAGACTGACTAAGTGTTTCAACTTATTACGTTGTGACAAGTATTTTTTGTGGACTTCTATAGAAGCAAGCTCCCTAGCCTTTATATCCAAAAGATCAAACTCTACGTTGTGTAATTTAAAGGAAAGTTCTGAATGTAGTACTTTGAGATGAAGTTTTAAGTTGTCCCTAACCGTGAACCAATGACGTGATTCCTCATTCAACCAAGTGATTTGGGCTTTTTTAACGGCAATTTCCGATGACCTACTATGTGTGTTACATTTAACTTTAATATAACTGGGTATAACGCCTAGGTGTTTGCATTGTTGGTTGAACCAAACATTCTGGACGGCGACGCGGTGCAATTTTGTGAATTTAATGTAAAGTCTAGCCTGAACGGTCAAGCTCACCGTTTTTAAATGATTTATAGAAGCAGGCGTTACTTTGCGGAATTCCATATTACAAGTAATATAACAGAAACAACTACTTTGCTATAATCCGCACGGGTTAAGTGAATGCATGCAAAGCCAATGTGTATGAAGCAGGCAAAATCTACGCACCTTATACATGTAGGACCAGCCACCACATGCACCCCAAGGCGCAATTCACCAGCAACAACGAACACAAAAGCAGCACACACACCCACCACCACAATCTCGACGATCGTTTCGCCCCGAAACCGAAGCATCATCAGGAGGATAGGCTTCACGACAAAAATCGTACTGCGCCGCGCTACCCACACAAGCAGTCTTAAATAGTTCAACTCCCACCAATACCCTCCCCTCCGAACACATGCAGCAAAACGGAATTAGATACATTTACTTGCTCGTTAATTAAGTGACCATTGTTATTTTTTATTATCTCAAGATGCTCTAACGTATTGAGGCGGAGTCCCTTATCACAAGTGTGGAGAATATGATATGAATGGTCATTAGGCACTTTATGACCGCTTTCTAGCAAATGTTTTGCAAAATTAGAATTTTGTGGTTTATTATTCCTAAACGCAGCCATATGTTCCCGGAATCGAACCGCAAAACTTCGGCCAGTCTGACCCACATATGTACCGTTGCACTCAGGACAATCTATTTTATAAACCCCAGATTTTTTACCCTTATCTAATGTATCTTTATTTTTACACAACAAACTACGAAGCGATTGGTTAGTTTTAAAAGAGAGTTTAGTACCCGATTTTGATTTAAATATATTTGCCACTCGATCTGTTAATTTTCCAAAGTAAGTCAGACTAGCTTTATAGTTAGTTTTATTAAAAGATGGTACCGCATACAAAAGTTTAGCGACTTGAGATTTGTGTTTATTTTTAATTATGTTTTTAACCGTGTCTGTAGTGTAACCATTGGAAAGTGCTATCTGGTAAATTATTTGTAACTCCTTTTCATAGCTGTTTTTTGAGAGAGGGACCGACAATAACCTATGGACGTAGCTATGAAAGGCAGCAAGTTTATGCTGCCAAGGGTGGCAAGACGAAGCCGGTATGATCGTATCGGTGTACCGATACGATCATACCGGCTTCGTCTTGCCACCCTTGGCAGCATAAACTTGCTGCCTTTCATAGCTACGTCCATAGGTTATTGTCGGTCCCTCTCTCAAAAAACAGCTATGAAAAGGAGTTACAAATAATTTACCAGATAGCACTTTCCAATGGTTACACTACAGACACGGTTAAAAACATAATTAAAAATAAACACAAATCTCAAGTCGCTAAACTTTTGTATGCGGTACCATCTTTTAATAAAACTAACTATAAAGCTAGTCTGACTTACTTTGGAAAATTAACAGATCGAGTGGCAAATATATTTAAATCAAAATCGGGTACTAAACTCTCTTTTAAAACTAACCAATCGCTTCGTAGTTTGTTGTGTAAAAATAAAGATACATTAGATAAGGGTAAAAAATCTGGGGTTTATAAAATAGATTGTCCTGAGTGCAACGGTACATATGTGGGTCAGACTGGCCGAAGTTTTGCGGTTCGATTCCGGGAACATATGGCTGCGTTTAGGAATAATAAACCACAAAATTCTAATTTTGCAAAACATTTGCTAGAAAGCGGTCATAAAGTGCCTAATGACCATTCATATCATATTCTCCACACTTGTGATAAGGGACTCCGCCTCAATACGTTAGAGCATCTTGAGATAATAAAAAATAACAATGGTCACTTAATTAACGAGCAAGTAAATGTATCTAATTCCGTTTTGCTGCATGTGTTCGGAGGGGAGGGTATTGGTGGGAGTTGAACTATTTAAGACTGCTTGTGTGGGTAGCGCGGCGCAGTACGATTTTTGTCGTGAAGCCTATCCTCCTGATGATGCTTCGGTTTCGGGGCGAAACGATCGTCGAGATTGTGGTGGTGGGTGTGTGTGCTGCTTTTGTGTTCGTTGTTGCTGGTGAATTGCGCCTTGGGGTGCATGTGGTGGCTGGTCCTACATGTATAAGGTGCGTAGATTTTGCCTGCTTCATACACATTGGCTTTGCATGCATTCACTTAACCCGTGCGGATTATAGCAAAGTAGTTGTTTCTGTTATATTACTTGTAATTGTTAGTAGATATAAATTTATGAAGGAGATGGACTAGGTGAGCAGCAAAATACGTAAATCATTTTTGTTTGAAACACTTTTCTACTTCTTTTTGAGAGTTTCCAGATTTATCTATCTTGACGTTTTTTTGGATTTGTTTTGTGCGTGAAATAAACAAAAATATTCGGACGTAAATTTTTAATTAGTGCCATTGAATTATACAAAGGAGGGAGAAACAAAAAGAAAGTTATTTCTGGGTGTACCATTAAAATTAGATTTAAGATAATTTGATTGTATGTTAGTGGCCATATTGAATGCAAGCAGCATAGAGCTTTTTTTAACAGCGTAAAATTTAGCAATGCCAAAGCAGCACACGTTGACATACCCTTTTTACTAAGTGGTAAAATATTTTCTTTTCCCATCTTTTTGTTATCCTTTTTCTTCGTTGTCGGCAGTTCATTTGCTACTAATTTGTCATTATTAATAGAAAATATGTATCACAAACGCTATTTCATACAATTTAATAAATACCTGAACATTTTTTCCCCTTTCCTTGTTTCAAACATAAAGATTCTCTTAATATTGAGGTTATGTAAGTGGAGGTGGCCGCGTCTCTTGAATTCTGTAACGTAACAATATTCATTATTCTATGATGTAATTAATTTATCTTTTCAAATCAAATCAAAATAATCTTTATTCAAGTAACCTCTTTCGAGCACTTTGAATCGTCAAGGATCAATATGATTAATGAAGCTACAACTGGTTCAGAATGTTGCTCCTACCGATAAGAACCAGCAAGAAACTCGGCGGTCAATCTTTTAAAAATTTTCAATTTTACATATTTAAATCGTAGTCTTGTATGAAGCTGAAAGGATTTTCGTTTTGATTGATTATCAATTTTGTAATATGCTTTACGTATAAGCATATTTCTTACACTTAATTTAAACCTTTCTGTAGACTGGTCTAGTCTATCCGATCTTCTTATTAACGACTTTTGGTAATTATTACTGAAATTTATTTTTAGTTTTTGCGGTAACTTTACGTACATATATAAAATTATTGGTAAAACATGATTTGATGATGGTTTATTGTGAATGTCAGTCTAAAAAAATGATTAATAAAACAAGGTGCATATTAAAGTTTGGTCAGGTTTGATACACATGAAAATTTAACGATTTGTCATTAATTAAAACCGATCTTATTGCACCGATGACGACGCTGTTCGCTCTTGGTCAGTAGAATTTGGACATTGTGGAGTTCATTTTTGCATTGTTGTAACTTGTAACACTATTGTCATGCCGCGAGAGCCTTAATGAAAACGACTGGGATGAGTTTCCTCTTTACGCAATGGTTAGGTGAGAAAATCCCTAGCAGAGATCAATTCTCACCAGCAGACGTCAATAAGTTGAAAAAGAGGCGAAAGAAGAAGAATACATAATATTATATAATATGTTAAAGTGGAGTATTCAAATTCAAAATATTATTTATTCAAGTTAACTTATAAACAAGTGCTTTTGAATCGTTAACATCTACTGCTGATTCGGAAACCTGTTCCTACCGAGAAGAGCCAGCAAGAAACTCGGCGGTTGCTCTTTTCAAATAAAATTCTTATAACTAGTTACATTTGGTTATTACTATCTTGTACAGGGTAAAGGAGAAGCTAAATCTATTCTCTATATTTTTATCATCTATATAATCCTCAATAGTCTAGTAGACTTTTTGTATCACTTTGTGTATAGTCCTTTACATGTTGGCCGGTTTTCGGATTGCCTCTATACCTGTATTTTTAATATTACTTATATAATCTTACCTCTAAAATAGACAGTAACATCTGTATAGCACCCGATTGTTTGTTCCAAAGTTTGTCGAGAGTACTCTGGCGTATATGCTTATCTGAAACAGCCATAAATAAACTTATGAATTAGTCTGACAACGGTCTAGAGTCATCAACTAACTTTACAGTTTCAAAATAAATCAAGAAACGAATTAATTTATACTAAAAAAGTCTGTCTGTGACGATTTTACGTATAAACTGCTGGACAAATATTAATGAAGTTTATCACAATTGCAGCTTTTCCTTCGGGAACAGGAAAATTACACAGTTCATACAAATACGAATAAAAATAATAAAAAAATAGGCAATTATTTAAACTCAATTTGAAAATGAAAAAGACAGAATAACGGATTTCGACTGGAAGATTCCAGAGATTCGAAAGCTTCACCAAATTCAACGTAAAGGGATTGCTACAATAATATATTCATAAGGGTAGGTAGTAAACTCATCGTTTTATATATAATATTTTTGCGTATGATAATATGCAATTCGTCTCTTGCATTTCTGTAAAGAAGAATTTTAAAGTAAAAACGCCAAAATTCCTTAAATGTAGATATATATGAGGCAGACGACCTCGGCTGTGTCTACACGATACGGCTTCCGCGAGATTCTTGGTCATACCAACACCCGTGCAAAGCTGAAGGCCTACAAGTGGTCTTTAATTTTTATATTCGGTCCGTTAAAAACTACTGAGTTCTGGTGTACTAATTAAAGTATTCGTTATAATTAAAAGTGCGACATAGACAACTATGTCACAAGTTTTTGGCACAAGCCAAATATTGAAAAGGTGCTAAATTATAAATGCAACTTTTATATTTTATACATATCGTATTATATAAATCGTATTTAAGTGTAGTCTTATCAACACAAAAAGTTATCTGTGACAATGTCATGCCGTCTACGAGTATCTGGCGCTCGGCCAGGGCGGCACGCGCGTGTCGACGTCATTGAAATGCGGACCGAGGCCCCTTCGACGCTTAGGTAGCGTACACGCTGATCGGTTTAAGTACATAACTAGCTGTGCCTGCGGCGTTGCCTGCATAGAATTTTAAAAATATAAAAATAGTTATTGTAAATTAACCGTGAAAGATAGAGACATGCTATCGCGGACCTTTTTGTAGTATTTTTATAGACCTACAATTCTCTACTACATTGATTTAGCGTGTCTCTGCTGGTTTACGCAGCGCACGCGACTAAAGCTCTCAGCAAGCAAGATTTTTAAAACTACGCGATCTCTTCAACACAATTTAGTACATAACACCGATGCAGGTTATTTACCTAAACCATCCGGAAGATGTGAAACCAAAGAGTGCAAACTCTTTGGTTTCACATCTTTTGGTCAAAACCGTACAAATATCCGTTCAGTAGATTTTGAGAAAATCGATTACATACAGACAGACAGCTTGTTGGGACTTTGTTTTATAATAAGTATACATGGATATTGGTATTAAATAAATATACATGATTTGCATGTAATATATCAACAATTACAGGAATTATTTAATTTGCACCAGCAAATTAAATAATCTCAAAATTTTAAAATAGGTAGATACGAGTATATCAGTACAAAATCTAGCTTTTGTAGCAAGCATATTTGCCGTCTCATTTAAGAGTCACAAAAAATATTGTGACTCTTGAAACCATTTTTTATTTATTGTCATTATAAAATATAAATTTCAAAATACTAATAAACCATTAATTATTTTGAAACAGGCTCTACTAAGCCGATTGCTAGCTTTTTACTTACGCTTAAATCTTCTTGTATATCACATAGAACTTATACAACGATTTATTTGTTTATGAATAATTAATAGAATTAGGCGTTACTTAACGAAAATATTAAGAAAAAATTTTTTATAAGACAAACCTTTATCCTCTTTTCGCGTTAGTAAGAAGTTGGTATTTAATTTAAGAGATGATACAATAAAATCAACTTGTCTTTCATCGCGAAATAGTACCATAAAACATTGGCTTTAAGAGTATTTTTGAAATTGCTCTGTGATAATTAATTATCGTTTAGGATAAAAGGCATAAAAAATGGTATTCATTCATAGTACAAATTTATGATAGTCATCTACTTTATTTATCGTCGTTTTTAATTTTTGTATTATATTATAATCTAAAATACATCGTCCTAAATAAACTTTTATTCGGCATTCCTTTGTATTCAGAGTTTACTACTGGATGTACTGAATACTACAAAAAGAATCAAGAAGAATTTGTGTAGCATTCCTTATTTTCACTTTCTGAAAAACATTGCTAATGTCATGGCAACAAAGCATTGGCGTCAGACATGTGAAAAGATTGTGATCCTTGTATTTGCAACTCGTTAAAAGTTCATTAAAAATACCATCTTAATCACCATGCGGGCTTTAATATTTTTAACTGAATGCAAATAAACAGTAAATGATTGTTTTACGGAGCGAATATAAGACACAAAGAATGTAATAACTTGCATTCATAAGACAGAACAATCTGAATTACAATTAATGAGCTAAAATACGATGATAAATATTTTATTTTTATATGTATCTTATATTTATATTATATTATAATAAATTTTAAAAAATTAGGATATACAGGAATATTCTAAGACGCTCTATTTATTATATTAAAAATTAGTTATGATATAATTTAAAAGTTAAATTATCATTTGTTTTGATTAAGACTTAATATGCAAAAACACCTTAGACCATAAAAATTCACTTAATCATTTTAGTATTGAAGTAAATTAAAACATCCTCTTAGAGGTATATTGACCTGAATTCAATAATTACACATATTTAGGAAAATTATTACATCCGATTAGTTAGTCTATGTCAATATCCGTTACGATCAAAAGCTTGAAACCTTGCTATTGGATTGAAACAATTAGTACTAAGAGCTCATTTGAATTTTTATCCTAATTTTGTGGATTGCTTATTTTGATTTTTTTACGACTTTTTATCTAGATTCGGTACTCTATGCGGACAAAGTCGCGGGAAGGTTTAATTTATTTACGTAATTATCATAAAGTAATTTTGTAGGGAAAAGCTTATTATTAAGCTAAATTATAAAGCTAAGTGCTCTAAAACTACCACATATTATGAGGAAGGGCTTTTTATTTACTATAGAGCCATATAAACAGTAATTAATTATGAGATCTTGATTAATTGCTGTCACTAATAATTTCCAACGCGACGTTTTCCAAGAGCTCCCATCATGATATGGTACGCGAGATGATGCCAAGAATATTGTAAACACGTTATGGTTTCAGCTCTATAATTTATCAGATAATATCGCTGAAGAAGATTGTTTACGTGCGTTTGTATGTTGATTTGTTTATATTTATTTGAACATTACTTCCTGTACGTGCATGTATTATAGATGGTTACCAATTATTATATTCCGTTTCTAATTAAATTGTTTATTGATTGTTAAATGAATGAATTGTAATGACGGATAATGAAGGTGTTATAAGCGACAAAGTGTTATTAAGTCTGATTTCAACTTAAAATAAAATAAATGTATTCATTCTTTTTCGTTTACTTAGATTTTATTACAGCAATAATTTAGATCGCAACTCTTTTCACATTTACACGACTAGTATTCATCGATATATATATATATATATATATATATAGTCGACGAATATCGACTGTATAGATATATATATATATATATATATATATATACAGTCGATATTCGTCGACTTTTAACTGTATAATTTACATAGATTTATTATAATACACTAAGGGAACTGAGTGCATCGAATTCATAAAAAAAGCCAATGAGGCTACCTATCTGTCTCTCTTTTTTATGTATCCTTAGACAAAGATAAGTATGGGGTTTCTTATCTTCCCTCTCTTTTGTATTTCTATTATTTCCAGGATACTCGGACTCACTGGCCTGTCTAGGGATTCCTTACTCATGATAATTTTTAATGGTTCATTGTCGATATGTTGCAAAATGACGATAATTAACGGAAAACGTCAAGCCGCGCTCCCGCTTTAATCGAAAACGCAGCGTTTCCTATTGGGATAATGTGTTTGAGCTAATGAATAGTGCGATTATTCCTCTCTTAAAGTTCTACTGAAAAGTCCACGATGGCATCCATTTTTATACAATAACTAACTCTAATTTCTAAGAAAATGGTCACATACAATGCGGTAATTAGAAACCAATTTATTTAAATTGATACAGATTAATAATATACGGATATATTATTCATCTGTATCAATTTAAATACGTTAATTACTTTAACCATCGCAGGTTTAATATCGTGACCTCTTACACCATATAATTTAAATGATTATCTTAAGAATTAAAATGAAGACGCGCGCCAAAATTAATAAATGACGGTTCTGCGGAGTACATAATATGTACTATTAACTGTGCGAAGCCTGGAATAATATACTTAAAATATGGATGAAAGACTACTGAAAATAGTGCCCAGTGAATGACGAAATCAACTTTTTGTAGACCGGAAAACAATTTAATACGTCTGAGCCAAACAGCTGTAATCGCCAGTATCACATTGGTTAAATCAAAAGTTTTTTTTATAAATAACGCGTACTTCTCAGCTGTAATTTATCGTACAACATGTTTAATTGATTTTCGTATATTGCGTGATGTGTTTTTTTTTGCGACAGTATATTTACGTATCTTTTGAATAACAAACAGTTTGTATTGGCCAACTGTTATACTGGCTCAGTAGCACAAGTGAATATAAATTTGTTGTTAAAGATTTTGTAAACGACACTATAATATATATAAGCTATAAATATAAAAATGAATTACTGAATGAGGATCCGAGTGTGGTATCCGATTGAATAGAATAGACCACCCACATTACCGAGGTGTCGTAAAAGGCGACTAAGGTAAGTTGACGTCAGGCAGGAGGCCAGTCTTAAAATACCTAGCCAAATTACCCGACCACACGTAAAGTGGGCAGAAAAATGATGATGTATGAATGAATAGAAATGACAATGACTTTATTTATCGTGAAGAAATCTGTATATCCCTAGACAACTATGTGTAACGTATCTACAGTGGAACAGCGTGGTGGTCTAAGCTCCAACGCTTCTCTCAAACAACGGAGAGAGGAGGCCTACGCTCAGCAGTGGGATAGTTAGTAACAGGCCATTACTAATATAATATAATAAAGGTAACGAGAGTATTTCCTTATATTTTACCAGTATAATAATTAATGTTCCCGAGATAGAGAAATCTATTACACAAAATGTATAAACTACACGAGGTTTTAATCTGAGCCAATGTCAAGGCAGAGCTTATTTATGCCAAATTATAAATAGAATTTTACAATTAACCAGTCCTGCCGTTAAACCTTCGGTGATTGACAACGTCAACGCGAGCCAAGATTGTACAAGATGACATAATTTATCGCATTAAATTAATCAATATTTTTTAATGGACGTTGTGTATTACGTATATCTAATTTTAAATGTTTGATTTACTATATTTAAAAAATATCTTTTATGATGTGTTTGTAGACTTAGTGGACACGTAAAAGTGTGGCAATCAACTGCTGGGCATATAACTCCTACTACCGTATTTGGAGAAAAAGGTTTGAGCAAAGATCCACCACGCATTACACATATTCCCAGAATTCTCTAGAGAGATGCAGATATTTTCACGATGTCTTACTTCACTGAAAAGCATATGATAAATTGCGATTATCAATTACACATAAGTTTGAACAGAAAAACTCATTGGTACCTGCTCGGAGTTTGGAACTGCGTCCCTCTGGAGAAAGTCCCACGGTCTCATCGCTAGGCTATCATAGCTGCGTAGGACAGATACGAAGCAAAATTATGGAGGTGGCAATAAATCGTTGTTGCAACGCCCCTACGTCTGCTAATTCGTATGTTGTCTCATTCGTATGTTGTCTCTTTTCCTCGATAATACATTAGTTGTCGCTCATAATAATTCCCAAACATAAAGAGTGCTAATTTCGTTAATTCAATCCGTTAAACTTTTTAATTTTTACAATTTTCGTAAAAAAGGAGTATTAAATCAATCGATCAAATTCTTGTTGAGCTGACATCGACTCATCTTACTACTGACGTGGTTATGAAAAGTCTATTTTACTAATGGAACCACTTTCTGACGTATCAAAAAACAATTAATGAACTGAAAATAAAGCGCCATAAATCGCAACAAGATAAGACTAATATTATTTGAATTTAACCACGGAACAAATATTTAAGAATCATTTAAAAGCGCATGGAACACAGAATATTTATTACCTTACCTAAATAAAACTGAACCGCCCACGATATAATCTATTAACACAACACAAAAGGCCAAAAGGGTGGCAACTCCCTGGTACAGGCGGTACTTATTGTAAGGTGACTGTAATGAGGAATTTCCGATGGGGTAACTATAATTTAATGGTAACACCTGGGGAAGGCACGGACGAGGGTTTTATAATACCCGGATAAGTATGGCCTATAAACACGCGATATTACTGCAATGACACTTACCCGGCTAGGATTGCAGTTATACGCTGCGATTAATACCACCAGGTAATATGAGCTCTCAAGTAGGTTACAATTGTACTAACAGTAACATAATATGACATATATTTTAATAGCCGTCATGATCTATTACTTAGAACGCGTTATATAGGTTTTATTAGGTCCTTACATATGAAATTGGCGTTTTGTCGTACTGACCACTTTGATCTCAAATATTACCTTTATGGTTAGGAATTCCAAATTCAAATTCATACAGCTATTTACTCATGCATTTGTGTTTCAAACCCCCTAATTTATTTGTTTTTTCTTCTTTTGTTTTTTTCTTTGTGTCACTCTGTTTACAAAATGGAAAACATGAAATATCGCGTTATTTACGAGTATGAGTTTCACCGTGGCACCAGTGCTGCAGAAACGGCTCGAAGGATTAATGATTTGTATGGTGACGGTGTCGCAAAAGAAAACACAGTGCGTTTTTGGTTCCAACGTTTTCGTTCTGGAAATTTCGACCTGCAGAACAAGCCTCGTGGACGGCCGGAGACCAAAGTTGATAATGAAGAATTGAAGGCTATTGTGGAAGCGGATCCATCGCAAACCACGTCCGAGTTAGCTGCAGGCTCCGGTGTTAGTGATAAAACTATTCTAATCCACTTGAAGCAAATTGGGAAGGTGAAAAAGCTTGAAAGGTGGGTACCTCATGAATTGAGTGAAGCAAACCGACAAACGCGCGTCGACTGCTGCGTTACGTTACTTAACCGGCACAATAATGAAGGAATTTTAAATCAAATCATTACCTGTGATGAAAAATGGATCCTCTACGATAATCGGAAGCGCTCATCGCAATGGCTGAACCCTGGCGAACCAGCTAAATCCTGCCCTAAGCGAAAATTGACTAAAAAAAAGTTGCTTGTAAGTGTTTGGTGGACTAGTGCCGGTGTCGTTCACTACAGCTTTCTTAAATCTGGCCAGACGATTACGGCAGATATCTATTGTCAGCAACTGCAAACCATGATGGAAAAGCTAGCTGCTAAACAACCGAGACTGGTCAATCGCTCTAGGCCACTGCTGCTTCAGGACAACGCTAGACCACACACTGCACAACAGACGGCTACCAAATCAGAGGAGCTTCAATTAGAATGTCTTAGATATCCACCGTACTCTCCGGACCTTGCTCCAACAGATTACCATTTTTTTCGCAATTTGGATAACTACTTGCAAGGAAAAAAATTCAACTCCGATGGGGCAGTCCAAACCGCCTTCAAAGATTTTATTGATTCCCGCCCGAATGGTTTTTTTAGTAAGGGGATCAATGAACTACCTATGAGATGGCAAAAGTGCATACATAGCAATGGTACATACTTTGATTAATTAAATATATTTCATTAAAAAAAAAACGACTTTATGTTCCTCCCAAAGAAAACGCCAATTTCATATGTAAGGACCTAATATTCTAAACTTTACTGTACATAGACAATAATTATTAATTCTAAATGGAAAACAAAAGGCGGCTTTATTATTTAAAGTGAGACGTAAATAGTTTGATAGTTACATATAAATACTAATGGATACTCTAATATAAGTATAAGCATAGATAAATATTAGGATACATATTTACATTTCTATCTATACAATCCATACATACATAAATATAGTAAAAGTAAATATAAATTACATAGATAAATTAATATTTTTCATTCATCATTCTTAATGACTTAATATCATAGGAACATAAATTTTATAATAGCGAAAGATCGAAGTTAAAACTGCTACAAAATATTCTTAAGAGCGTTCATGTGACTCTTCTGTTCCAACAGCTTCTAAATTGCAAGCAACTCGTATTTGAAGACGGTTAAATGGTAACAATGACGGTAACAATTCCGGATTCCGGGCTTTAGTATTGTGATCGTTGAAACAGATGTTTTAATGCCATTAAATCGTTAGCTAAAGTTAAGATTCGTATTTTTTACATTGAGCTTTTGATTTAAAAGACCCTCTCATAAGCACCTAATATAATTTTAGTGTAAATTTTTGAAGTTTCTGCAAATATCCGCATATTTATCCGCTTATAAATTATCGTGACATCGCACAAATGTGTTATGATTGTGGGTTATCTGTTAAACATTAAAAAATTGCAACGACTAAAATATATAAATAGCACATAATCCGTGATGATTATTTTTGTTCAGTAATATCCTCTATAAATATGGTTCCAAATTGTTACTTTAAATTCATAAACTTTTTTTATTTTAATATCAGCGTTTGAGCCCAGTAGCAGTTACCAAAGGTTAGAAATTTAGAATAATCGTGTATTCATAAAAATAGATTACAACGACGTCTAAGTAATGATGATAGAGCAATTTCCCGAAACCCAAAAAAATAAAGGAGTGTCTCCGAAGCATTCAAACCTGTTCATTGCCTCGTAACACGCGAAAACTTCAGTCCTACTTTAGCGTTTGAGGGTTAACAAAAGTTTCAAACCACATAAAATATAAGACAGTGAAAAATATATATAGGAAACAACAAACTACTTGATTTTTTTGTAAATAACTATTCAACATTTCTTATGATTGATATTTATTGATTGATATTGGTGATATACGAGTGTTGTTCAGCTTTAATGTCTCTTTTCATAGAATCGATGAACTTACTACCACTGAATGACTTCCAGTTTAGAGCACTAACATTGTGAACTACTCGTATTTTTGTCGATTACAAATCTTTAAATTTCGTGTGAAATAAACAATTAATTTGAATAGCAGACGACGATATTGTGTATGTTATTGACGATTCGTACTATATTAGATTAGAATGTGAATTTATGTATGATTTGTTCAAGTTTGACGTGATTACTTATTTTATTTATTTTGTATTTTTTAGAAAGTGGACCTCAAATATAACTGCGACTATTTTTGGGACTTTAAGATATAAGAGATATTAATCGCTAACAACTATTTGGACCATTTCTATCATCTTCTTCCTACACATGATGGATGTGCCTCTAATTTACTATTTTACAAAGAATGCAAATGAGCGTTTAATTTTACCCACGAGCGTTCTTCAATTAACACTATCGAAACTAAAGTTTTTGGACGTTGCGCGAAACATTGTCAAACGCATCGTTGGGAAATTTGCCAACTAGTGGAAAAAGATAAGGACGCATAGCATGTGTAGCTTTGGATAATAAAGATGTTATGATGAAATACAATCTATATTATATATTTATTTTCAAGTCTAGACGATTGAGGATAGATAAGTTACATTTAACTACCCCGGTACTCTTGAAACGATAGCAATTAACTATCGGATCTTTTCATGAGCTTGTTTTCTGTGAGCTTTATGACGTTGTCATCTAATTTAGCGGGGTACCTATAGATTTCATTTTATATTATTTTAAATTCACGTAAAGATAAATCGGTGACTTTTTACTAATCATTTCATCATGAATTTCATTCATCATGAAATCATTTCACCCTGCTTTATCGAAACAGTTGCTTACTGTATTTATCTGTACGTAGTAGCCTGCCTAGAGACCTACAGTAGCAGGTGATTGTGAATCATTTGCAGCTGGAACTTACAGGGTAGCTCAATGGACTCATGTATAGTCACTCTCACACAAAGAGACTTTATGTCTGCTGATAGGAAGAAGGATCACTTCTGCATATCCCTTGCGATTAGCCATGTTTATACACAATTGATATTCTATTTTATAGCGTGATAATTAACGTCAGTAAGTAGTAAAAATAATTCTGGTTAAAGTACTCTCCAAAGGACGAAGTAGGGCAATGTACTTAATAAAGCCATCCATTTATTGGCTTAGGTCAGTGCTGCATTTATGCAATTAATTTAAAAAGCACTCCTCATTATCATTATTCATTTAGCTAACATCAGTCAGTTTAGACAAGGTTTTTTGCCTGATAGAGCGATATTATGTTTGATATTATTTATAATTCATGTAACGTAAGTACTATACAAGATAATGTAATTTAGAAACCCATATTATCCAAATGTTTTGTGTAAAGAAACTCTTTAACAATGTCCGTAAACCTACCACATGATTATATACTGAATATAAATGATTTAACATAGAAGTTATTTGTTCAGTTTTTGTAAAACTTATACATTCTTATTTATTCCAGCGTTTGATCTAATTAATATAATATTGGACGCGGTGCTATCGTTAATAATAGCAGCTAGAATAAACGACGCATTACTAGATTTTACGGGCAACTTCCGGCACGATTTTATAGCGATTAAGATTACGATTGTGCTGAAGATTATTGCTAACGTAAATTTTACTAACCATAAAGTGTACATTATTTCTATAACTATGTATTCCACTCAGTTAGTTATCGGGGTAAGATCAATAAAGAGCTCTTTGAATAAACGCTTATGCAATTGATTAGTATTTTATATACATTTCGCTATTTTACATTTTGTTTATTGTGTTAAAAATCCGCTATGTGGTATCCGGCTGAGTAGAATAGACCACCCTCATTTCTTACCGAGGTATCGTAAAAGGCGACTAAAGTGAGTTGATCCACCGTGTGGTATCCGGTTGAGTAGAATAGACCACCCTCTTTCTTACCGAGGGGTCGTAAAATACGACTAAGGTAAGTTGAAGTCAGGCAGGCTGCCGGTCGTAAAATACGTATCCAAATCATGTGACAACAATGTGTTACATGCTGTGCCGACCCCACGCAGAGTGGGATAAGGGCAGGAGGATGATGATGTGTTAAAAATTTTACATCATAGAATTATAATTTTCGCACCAAAGTACGTGCTTCTGATATTTGACCGAGACGTTGGGAGTTATATTATATATTTAGACATTTAAGTGTCACTTTTACAACAAAAAAAATTACAAAAATAATTTTGAGTTTCGATATGTTTCAGATGACGAATACTCTACTCGCTTACTCTTAATGAAATAAAGCTTAATGTAGACTTTGCTTGATTTTGAGGAGGGCAAAAGGATACTGAACGCAATAATCTAGACCTGAGTTAAATTTAAGAAAACATTTTATAAGCCGGGAACGAACCGGTAAATTAAGACATATTACGAATGAGGGGCGTTTAATTTGAAGTCGCGAGGGCGAATAATTATTACTGTCGTTAATTTAAAAAACTAATTTATTTTCGTTGCCAGTGGTATTGACGTAAATCTACGTGTAATTTTTATTTTTATTTTCGTCAATGGCTGCAAACGCTAAATATTTTTAAGTTCTGTTCACTTTCAAGTTAATACGCGTTTAATTTTATTAAACTTAAACGTTTAATAAGATTTAGTTCAAACAGAAGTCACAATATAATTTGCTATAATCCGCGTTTAATAATTGTTAAGAAGATCTATGTAATGATAGGTTTGAGAAGCAGGTAACGTTCACATACCTTATGTCAAGGTCACCACACGTATCATAAAAAGCTGCCAACAGCATCACTTAACACATAAACACTACACACACTCCCTACCACCGCCCGAAACCTAAGCATCATCCGGAGGATAGGCTCCACGACAAAATCATAATGCGACTTACATAGAAATAATTATATTGCTACTTATGTACTATTGAATGCCGCAAAGTAACGCCTGCTTCTATAAATCGTTTAGTTCAAAGTAAGTCTAACGATCAAAACATTGTCACTAAGTACGCTTTTAATAGGGGCGAATGAGCAAAAGTGGTGAGAGTCCGACAGAATGACATACAATGGTTCTATTACTGGCCCATTGGCGCAATGGGTAGTGACCATGCCTTCAGCTCCGGGGGTCGCGGGTTCGATTCCCGCTGAGGGCCAACTTTTTTTACAATTAAAACAATTTGTTGGTTCTTCGAGCCTGCGTGTATATTTTTATTATTAATTAAGTATGTATACGTGTGGTCACCCCATATATTATTTATTACTATTATTAATATAGTAAATATGAACGTATAGCTCTCACAAAAAAATTGAAGGAGACTTGAGTTCGCCTTTTGAGTGGTATGACTTATTTCATTTAAAAAATATATCATATTTAATGTCTTTTATTTTATACATTTACATTCACAAGACTATTTAGTAGTAGTAGATAAGATTAAGTTTTAGCACTACACATAGTAATACAATCCAAAGTTAATCATCGTTTTATCGATATCAAAACTTTGATAGGTTTGACTTTAAATTGACTTTTCGTACCGATACCATACCATAACATTACATTTAAAGATGGATTTTTTCAATTGCAATCTTCTCTCTCTTTTTTTCACCAACTAATAGACGTCCACTGCTGAACATAGGTCTTTTTTTATACGATAAGGCCTGGCTGCCATCTCGCCTGATGGAAAGCGAAAGATGCAGCCGAGGGTGGACCGCGCTTGCCAATTAGTGCCAATTCACATTTCTTTTAAAGCTATGCAAATCGTAGGAATCCGGGAAGATAGACAGAGGAAGGGAATTCCATACTTTAGCTGTAAGCATTAGAAAGGATGAGCTAAAGCGCTTTGTACGCATTTTTGGTACATTAATTGTATAGCGGTGGAGCCCCATCGAGGCCCCTCTGATTGTCATAGGCCTCTTTCATGGACTTCCACGCTACATTGTTGTGCCGCCTGGATCAAGCGGCACCTTGCGACCTTTTTAAGGTCGTCTGTCCACCTAATTGGGCCTCTGCCTACTCTACGTTTACTGGGGTTGCCACTCTAGCACCTTGAGACCCCAACATCCATCGGTTCTTCGAACTATGTGCCCGTCCCATTGCTACTTTAGCTTTGGGATCCATTAAGCTACGTCCGTCACTTTGGTCCTTCTACGGATCTCTTCATTTCTGATTTGATCACGTAGAGAAACTTTACGCATAACTCTCTCCATAGCCCGCTGAGCGACGCTAAGCTTTTTTATGAGGCCCATAATTAGCGACCAAGTTAAAGTTTCATGCGGAACAATATAAATTAATGTATTTTGACTCTGTGTCCTTATTATACACCTTACTCACGACACACATGCATGATATTTAAAATAAATCTAGTCATAACTAAAGGAATAAAAGCGAACCTTTTCGGATGGACTATGTATTTTATAGAAAAGTTTGTAATCTGTAAATTATCAATTTGATTATTCAGTCAGATGAGCAATTTATCACACGTTTTTCGCTTTTTTTAACCTAACCTAACCAACCAATTGACTTTAGATAAAGTTGATCCTCATAGAGAATGGAACCTGCGACCCAATGAGCTGAAGATAGACTTACTGCCACCCGTGTGAAAAAAATTACCATGTGATGTGAGACGGGAGTTGATCCTTGCAGTGATGCCGCGCGCCACCTCTGCGGAGTCAGGAGCGCGCTGCTGGTGCAGGCGGAGGCGCTCAAAGAGGCACTCGGCTGCTGCGTCGTCCGCCATGCGGTAGGCTGTTGAAACACATGTCATTTTATATCCGTGCCAGGCCTTAAACTCATATATGAATTCAGTACACAGTGAATAAATTGTATGATGTTATCCTACTAATATTATAAATGCGAAAGTTTGTGAGTATGGATGGATGTTTGTTACTCTTTCACGAAAAATCTAATGGAAGGATTTAGACGAAACTTTACAGTTATATAGGTTATATACATCAGAATAACATATAGGCTACAATTTGTAATGATTTTATGTAATACAACGATACATGTCAATAGAGTCGGAAAAAATCTGGCCTCTGAGAGCTATCTCGGCGTGCGCTGCCTAAAGCATTGGAGTTACACAAAGATGATGTACCGTAGTATTGTTTGTCTTGAATAGTTCTAAATAAAAGTCCGCGACAGCATATATCTACCTTTTATGTGGAAGCCACTACGACCAAAATTGTGATTCATAAAGTTAATTAAATTAGATACTATTTTATAATGCATATTTTAGTACATTTATCATACTCTTATAAAAATCAATGCATTTGTCACTTTCAGTATTTCATTTCGATAAACTTTGTCTTCTACACTAAGTAATTTGGCCGTATAGTTTAAAAGTTATCACGATATGATTGACTTAAATGGAGCGCCATAGAGTGCCTAATATGCGGGGCGCGAAGATACATAGTATGGAATCCTTTGGTTTCCTTTGGTAAGGAGTAACTAAATAAATATAAGTATATTTTTCAATATAAATTGAAAAACGAAACTCAATGTGACATACCAAATTCCACGCGAGCGAAAAAATATTTCTATATATTTTTAAAGTTCTATGCTTTAGTTTATTAAATTTAGACATTAGTGAGTGGTATCGATTTTTGTATACAGAAAAGCTGTACTTAGTCACCGTTATCAAAATTATCTACCTAGTTTCTAACCTATTGGAGAGCATATTCACGTTGAAATTTTCGGCGCGAAAACATCCTTTCTGACGTCAGTGTAGTCGGTTTCTATTTACAAATATGCTATAATTGATGCAAGTAGTGATTTTATATTGCAGGACAGAATGCAGGTACCCTGAGAAACTTCAGTGAAGTTTCAAACATTTTGTATATACAAGAAAATATGCATATACTAATGCAAGGCGGTATTTTGTTAGATATTACCAATCACAGTCAAAATATCATTAAACGGAATCTGTTCCCGTGAGGATTTTAATGTTAGAAGCTAGTTAGCATCACCAAGTGAACTATACAGATTCGCGAAAGAGCCAATGTTTAAAACCATATTCAAAACCGACAATACGAATTTAGCAACGATAGAGAATGTAAACAAGTTGTTTTGTAATCGTGTGTTAATCCGTTTATAAACAAGAAATTAGCATTGTCATGAATGTAGGGCAGAACCCCGAAACACGAACGGCTCGTGTGGACGCATGTTCAATGTATGGATAGCGTGATGGTTTGCGTAAATATATTCACGGAATGGTATAGGAACGTACGTGAGTGCGTTGCTTTGTGTTGTCCTTCTCTCGGTGATTGATTGTGACTGTTTGTAAATAAAACTATGTGGAAATGTCGTGTTGCGAGCTCAACGCCCCGCGACGGCCGCCGGTCGACTGCCTCGCGTTTGGGACTCGTCGATCGTAAACGTACTGAAAATCGTAAAGCGCGGGGGCGGCGAGACGTCAGATAAAATCTATTCTCCCGCCTCAACTTGCCCTGGGGGTTAATAGCTAATTTAAATTACGGACGTTATTAATGGATTTTATGTGATTTCGGAGAAAGTATCATCTGTCAATCCCCAATATTATGATAGTAAACACCGATCGCTTGCTGTAAAACTATACAAATGTACAAAATGTATTTGTTTCAATGCCGGTATAGTCACGGGCACTAATTCCGTAATGTATTTGAGGTTAAAATGTATTATTGTGTATAAAATTTGCATTAGTTATAGGTTCAATCGCTGTGAGTTAAAGGTGAAAAAGCTAGATCCAGATCGTTTTACAGATTGCTAATGACAAGACTCTGGCGACTGCCATGACATACAGTCATTTGTATAATCTGATGCAATCTAAAGTCCCTTCAAATAAGCAGACATATGTTGAGCAGTGGGCGTTCTCGCTTGAATGTAAACATAAGTTAGAAAGCAATATAATACTAGTTTTCAATGGAAGAGCTTTAGTTCTGACGACGTGTTTCTGAGTTTGGAAGGGCATTCGAATACGTCTTCTAAATGTCCTAACTATAAAAACCAAATTTGCAACAATTATAACAATATTTAACTATAATGTTCCGTTTGGCGTTTGGCGAAAGCGGTCTCGCCAGCTGTCCGATGATAAATCGCGGGGCGAATATTTAAAACGACCTATGTATACTGAAGTTCGACGTATTGGCAACATTTTATAAATAGATTAACGTCATTTTTGATACGATAACGTCGACTGGTATGCTATCAAACTTTTCAGTTTAAACACTGAATTATATTAAAGTTAAAATACCTATAGCTACAAACGTTAATGATGAGATGAGATTAATAATGACTGAACGCTGAAATGGCTTGTCTCTTAGGAAGGCCTTAAAACAGAGGAGACTATACGTATCTAAAAGTACGATGTTACTTTGCAATATTAACTATTAATAAGGTGCTTTATGGTGAAGTGGAAACCTTAAATAATTCTCTATAGATGAAGAATGAAGAATGATGATTGATGTAAAATGATGTAAACCCTCATTCTACATCGTAGATGTAGTTTAGGCTCGTTACGTCGTTTAATACCTACAGTTTGTTTGGTGGTTACAATAATCTTACTCATGTCCTTCAAATTGTCCTGAGATACATATCTTACGAATGTATGCTTTTCTTCAACTGTTATAACTGTACCTATCAGCATAAACTAATTTCAAAACTTAAGTTTGGAAGTTCGCATTTTATAAGCTTGTTGTTGTAGCATGTAAGTCCTACATAAAAGGTACAAAAACATTTTTAATTTATTTCTATTACTGGGGATTAGAATGAAAAACCCTGTAATCTAATAGTCCCGGATTTATATTAATGGGGTTTTTATTTATTGAACATGCATATCTCTCTTATAACATTTTATAATTTTCAGCTCAATAAACAAAATGTAAAATGTCGCATCTTGCCTGTAGCACAGTAAACTGGACAGAAGCCCCTGTTTCTCCTTGGCTAGAAAGACCGCAGCCAAAAACCTTACTGTTCCGATGCGGAGCAGGTTACAGGTACTGGTTTACGAACATAAATCACGACCCTGCTGGAATTCTAAGATAAAAGTATCCTATATTTTCTTCTCCAAATCCTCTTCAATCTTCTATTGGAAGTCCCATCAAAATAAGCAGCAAATAAAAATTTATGGGAATCAAAGCCACGAGAGTGCTATTTACTGAGCGGCGGTTAGAGAGTATCTTGATAAAAAAAAATGAGTGATTCACTTACATTTCTTCTTCGGCTTTTTAATTTCTTGTGTAGTTTGAGCCGAGGAATCTGCCTGTACCACCACGTCCTTGTAACAAAAGGGTTTGTTTGAATAACCTAAACAAATACCAAAAATTTACCAGTCACTATAACATATATGAAAGATAAAATACTACTAAATTTAGTGACGATCAATTTATCTTAAAGAACACATAATATTTAAAAATCTAAAAAGTAATAATAAAATTATTTTGCTATAATCCGCGATACATCAATAAGTATCGCGGATTATTGCAAAATAATTTTATTATTACTTTTGTATTATGGATCTCCACAAAGTAACGCCTAATTCTATAAATTATTAAAAAAATTATAGTTAATAACGATACCGGCTATACTCACGTCTAATTTTATCGGATTAGCCCGACTAGTTTCGAACCCGTCCGGGGTACTTATTTATGAGCTCTTTACACGACGTTATCGCGGCGGGAACGATAACGTCGTGTAAAGAGCTCATGAATAAGTACCCCGGACGGGTTCGAAACTAGTCGGGCTAATCCGATAAAATTAGACGTGAGTATAGCCGGTATCGTTATTAACTATGAATACTACTCACGATAGTTTAAATTTAATAATATTAAAAAAATTATTAGATATGATTGCATTAATTAAGCTGATTAGATAGGTGACCAAAATTTATAAAATTAATGTTGCAATTCGCATTAAGGGAACAATGAAGTCATGTCGGCACCGGACTCTAAATAATAAACAATAACCATTAAGATTTTTTTTTGTATATCAAGTTAGATCACAGTAGTGTTACAAGTCAAAATAGCAGCATATGAAGTTGATGGCTACTCTGTTCTACGCAGAAGAACGCCTGCTTGATACTAGTTCTATCGTTACAATTCGTAATTTTTACATATTGTTGTAGAGAATATAGGGTTCTAAATTTTATTATAAATAATAGTTTAACGCGGTTACTCTGTCTCCGTAAGAAAAAAAAGTATATTAGAATGTCAAACCGTAATGATTTATTGCAAAACTGTAACTGCATTCTAAAAAACCTAAACACAAACATACACACACAAACAGATTAATTATATTGAACATTTGATATAATTTCTTGTGGTTTACTTACAATTATATTGTGGCTGTATTCAATCACACTGTAAGAGTTCTAGAAACCTCATACTGGTTTTGTAAGCATTTTACAGAATTTTAAGAGAATATTAAACTCTTTTTAAGACGATTCATGACGTTAGCATGGTAATGTAAATAAATATATAATATATAATAAATACAATAAATAAATTAAAATATTTGATGAGTTCTATACTATTTATTTATCATACTAACGGAACAAATATTGGTAAATATGAAGTTATCTACTAGAATTTTAAAGTTATCATAGTTTATAGCTTACCCGACATTTCTCAGTTATCACAAAATATATTGAAAAGTTTTATTTTGATCATGAAACACATTTCATTTCCTACTACCTAATTCTATTTGGATTTGATATTTTATAATCTGTGAGTAAAATGCCATTAGAATTCATTGACATAAGTTCTGTCTAGATTACTACCGGCCAGTGATATTCTTAAAATCAAATAGTTCCTTATAATATGCGATCAACGTCACATCCTCTGACATATAATAATTGCTTGTAATTTAAATAAACAATTTACATAATGCACTAATCCATAATACAAAAGTATGTTATTTTGTTACAGGAGTTTTTTTGTTATTAGGTTCCCATGTTAATACTATAAAATCATTCACTTAATTCATGCACTGAATTAAGCTTTTTGTCTGCTATACTATTGTTATATGTTTATATGTATTTTAGTCATAGGAAACTGATAATGGTTTAAGTTATTTTTACTTATAAGTTTTGTAGCACTGTATGTTTCCAAAATATTTAAATAAATAAATTAAATGTAACTATAGATTAATGTGGCATGCTCATCTCAGAATATCAACCAAACAATGTTCTTAGTTGAACGGCATCGCACTATTACATTATTTCTGTTAACTTTTGTTAAAATACAGATTTAACAAGACATCCAGCCTACCAATAAATCCATCAGGGAGCTTTAAGAGTTTCTTTCATCTATATTTTTTTTTATTGACCGCACCGGATTCCTTGTTCATCTTAGACAAACACTATCAGAACTCGTGTCTATTGCAAGCAAACGACGCAACGCTATACGCATATATAAAAAAAGTTCGTCTAACCAACGGAGTCATTTACAAGTGCTAACATTAAGTTTGCGATCCACATTCGAGAGATTGTAGTTTTAACATAGAAAAGTTGCTATATCATAATTTTTATTTCGTATCATAAAATTGCAACGGGTCTTCGCAATTTACGATAAAACAAGTGCATTCACTAGTAGATACTTAATGTTTTTATACCATGTCCCTGATCAACAGTTATTAAACAAGTTCGTAGAAATGTCAGAGTCTGAGGTAGTCTGGTAGCAAATGTCAGTCGGTGATCTGCGTCGATTCAGATCTAGAGCAGCCTTGCAAGTAATAGGGTAACATTTGACACCTATCAATTACAAGGACTAAAATGTAGATCTATCAACTTATGTAGACTGGGTCAGTGATTTAATATTAAATTTTAAATAATATCTCACAATGTATTAAAAGTTAAATAAGCTATTATTAGTGTGTAGTAAGTATCTTTAGTGTGGGTGGGTTGGCATTATCCAAATTTTTCTTTTAAAGGGGTAGAATCTGTCAGTGCATCAGTAAGCTCTTTTCCGCTTAGAATGCTTTTCAATAGACAGGAACCATAAAAAACTCGGTGTTTAAAAATAACTTGATACACCGTACTTTTCATAAGTACATAAATATTAACTATAAACAACAAATAACAATATTTGAAATAAATATTTATCAACCGACTGTAGAAAATAAATTTAACATTTTTGATTTTGGTTGATTAGGTTACTTTTTGAAATTTTCTTTAGATAAATGTATCCCAATATAAACTCATCGTCTTTTTCATTGATCATCACATAAAGCCTTGTACATGTCAATGAACATAATAAAATTTACAACACACACCCACTATAACCCCGTCATACAAATTTTGCTCATAATAAACTTTAGTTAACCTAAAAATAATGAGACTGTATGTCTCATACTAATTGTTAACCTTTCAATTGTGTTGTTCTTTTTTTGGTTTTCTGTGTTGGCCATACAATTTGGCTCAGTCTGCAACATTTAGTTTAAATAATGAAATCCTGATTGGTTTATACTAAATCTTTGTTTTTAGAATTGTATACTTACAGCTGTGTGTGTATGTGTGCTGTGGATTTTTTTAACAAATAAACAAATATTATATTTGAAAATAAATTTCATAAAAGTCACAGATATTAAATAGCACAAAATCATGGACACCGTACTATATCTTAAGATACTTAACGGAACAAAAGCCGCATAGATATTAAAATGACGCATTGTTTGATCATAACACTGTCACTTTCATGATTTATCGATTATTGATTGTAAGAAATAAGTGGCAGATGCCCGCGACTTTAGGTTCTTAATCGATCGATCGAATCGATTTCGACTATGCATTCATATAATGTTAAGTGATCCTGTTTTAAAACACCCGTAATATACTTTAAATAGTTTATTATAGTTTTTTACAATATACCTTAATATGTCAAAACCCTACCTTTGTTTCTTTTTTAACAGTGCCGTAATGTTACGTTACATGATTTTTTTGTACAGTATGCTATCAATGGGTTTTACGATGTGACATCGATTACCACATAAACTTTGCTATAATAGAAGACAATACCTGTATGGACTAACAATATTTTAAACTTAAAATTTAGGAACTATTGCTACTAACCTATGCTATTTTATCATTTGGTAAATATTATAGTATAGAGTATGTAGCAGATCCTTCGTGTTTCGGAGAATGCATGAAATCAGTTCGGTTTTGGTTATTAAATCAGATAGTTATGGAATAGGATCCTATGAGGCAAATCGGCACTTCGGAGTCTTCGTAACTTATCTGCCAAACGCTTGGGTATGGTTTTCCACAGCCCCTCTTAAATACTTCCACGGACACCATAATGTGGATATGAGGAGGTTGATTATAAAATATATGAGATCGACGAAACACAACAATGAACTGCTTCTTATAAATGATACATTTATTTTGAACGTACAGAAACACATGATTTACGATTTTGTAGTGTGGATATGTGCGGTAGTATAATACTGCATTTGTTTACAGAAATAAACAAAACAATACAGTAATAAAACGTATACAAACTCGATAGTTTATAGCAGTAAGATTGTAAAAACTCAGTGGGACGTCGAATCGACTGTATTTTATTGTAAATAATGATGTCGATATATTATTACTTTTTATTTTACACCTGTTCTTGTTATATCACAGCGTTGTCTACGGGAAAAAATTCTACAATTATGAAGGTATAAAAGATACAGTGTTCTATACTTTTTAACACAAAAAATTTAATAAATATTGTAACATATCTGTAAAGATAAATTACTAAAGTAATGTATTGCTATTCTGCTGATATTATTACACATATGAAATATAATTAAAATATAAAATTTACGAGCTAGCGGTTTATAAATGACAGCGCTATTTGTTGGTATTATGAAATTCGTATGAGGAACGAATTATATGGGGTTAATTATTGTGGGGTTTTTACAAGAGCTCGTAGCTTATAGCCTGTAATTTCGGGAAATGGGAAAAAACGGTACTGAAAACTTTAATTTTAAAGAACACTTCAGACAAGTTTTTATATCAACTCTCAATCTACGGATTTGTAACGCAATAACTGAAAAGTATTATATGTTAAACCGAGCAATTGCAATTTAATTGTGAAATATTATCGTTAAGTAACTTGAAACACTATATTTAAAGTGGTTTATATAACTAAAAAGAAATTAATTTTTTTGTCAACTATTGAGCTTACTCGACATATCATACTCTGTTCGTGGATGAAAAATTTTGTAAGAAAATCTGGATATCTTTGGAGAATTTTAGAATATATGTAAATTACCATTAATCTGCGTTGGAGCAGCAAAGTAGGTCTATGTCCTAATCCTTCTATCCAAAGCGAGACTATAAAGAAATACATTAGGGAGGAATTTGCCCAGTTGTAGAATAGTAACAAAAAACTTCTTTCCTGTTCTGTTTTTCAGAAAGAAAACAAATTACCGAAAATTATATCAGGAAATGATGTACAAAGGCCATTGCTGGACTTAACAAATGTCATTGGGAATTACAGTAATGTCTTAATGAATTCAACGAAAATTCGAGTGAAAAGACAAAACAGTGGCGCAGGTGTTTATTTCTTTTTGATACAAGTATATAATTATATTATTAGCTAAATGTGGTAATATTTATATTTGCCGTAAGCATGTTTCTAGCTAATGCTGAGGACGCCTGTCGGTACTGGACGGGTGGTCATAAGTATGCTTACTTAGAACCAATGCAAAAGTTTGACTATTTGTTTGTCCTTTATCACTCTAAAATCAATGGATTGATCTGTTTTTATATAAGTATTTGAAAGTCTTTAGAGCGCCACGGCCACTAGTGAAGTCGCGGGATGAAGCTGACATACAAACTTTATAAACTATGAGTTTCAAAAAAAAGCTCACTTTAGATACTAAGACTTACTTAAAATGCATATGAGGAAAACTTTTAATACAATATTTTTATTGCAATACCAGATCCAGAGTCAAGATTTGTAATACCCTACATGGGATACTTATAGTAATTTACCATCATTCTCCTGCCCTTATCCCACTCTAAGTGGGGTCGGCACAACATGTTACAACATGTTTTCACATGATTTGGCTATGTATTTTACGACCGGCCGCCTGCCTGATGTCAAATTACCTTAGTCGCCTTTTACGACACCTCGGTAAGAATTGAGGTTGGTTTATCCTATGCAGCCGGATACCACACGGTACATACTTTAGTCGCCTCTTACGACACCTCGGTAAGAAAGGAGGCTGATCTATTCTATTCTGCCGGATACCACACGGCACTTATAGTAATTTACCATTACGCACAATATAAATTTATATCTATCAAAAGTAAGTACAAAAGTAATACATAATATAGCCTTATAGTCATATAACAAGTCAAGTTAAAAATTATTTTAACAAAAATTTAACTTCCCTACTGTTAACCGTTAAGAAGTTCCATCATCTGGAGCTAATCCTGCAAAAGCATCAAGTCATGTTTATCATAAACATGCATTGACATCTGGACCAATTTGTGAAATTTCATCTCAATTAAACACCGGGAAATGGATCAAATTTAACTTGAAAGATTCCACCTTCACATACATACAATGGAACTTAAATAAAAGCTTTTAAAAATGTGTATTAGTAAATACAAATCTTTAACAATTCTTAAAGAAAAAGGTTTAATGTGATTTTTTGTTTTAAAAGGCAAGTTCGTGGACGCAGCTAAGATGCCTCAGATCAAACTGCTTCGTCTTCTGTTGCAAATGTTCAAGAACTCTTGGGATAAGGCGTACGTTGGCGGCACACATCCATTGCATCCAAACGTGCCAAAAGCAATCGTGGCTCTTTATAAACAGAAAGTTGTCGAATTCTTTATTCCCAACGTTGGCGACGACGCAAATAAACAGAGCTCCCGTTAAAACAATATTGCATGTGTGTGGATGTCTGTTTTTAGCATTTAATAATTACATCTAGTATTTTTAACAGAAATCTACAATCTAGTCTTATTAATCAATAACATATAAAACTGAAGGCTTTGTTTTAAAAAAGGAGCCTAGCCCTTTTGTCAACTGAAGAGGCATTTAAACGAGGTGTTAAAAAGGATGAAAAATTTGCACTGCCAAATTTGCAAATGGCCGTAGCGATTCAACTGCAAACGGCCCAAATATAAAACTCTCGATGAGAGATGCATACTCCACACTCCATCCTAAGTCTTGGCGCTATTTCCTTGATATGGTACGAGGCCTACGTATCTACGTATGTTAGATTTAATTTATTTCTTAGATTTAAGATTGTGTTTATTATATATATTAAGATTATTATAATATTATTATAACAAAATAACTCAGTAAAATAGCCTAAATTGTTCTCTTATCATGAGTTTTAGTTATGCCAATATGCCAGTTTCATAAACCACAATTATCGATCGGACAAAAAATTCATCAGTATAAAACTTTAAGGAATTTACTTCCCTATACATAATTTAAAGATATATTTCATTACAATTAAAATGCAATGTTAAAAAAGTGCGACCGGTTATAAGCCATATACCAATCGTATGTAACTATTTACTTTAATATATTTGGATAATGTTGTTGTTTTTAAAATGACTTAACTTTCGTTACGGGCCATAGTTTAGAATGTAAATAATGAACCCTTAAATATTGATAAGATCATTCATTATGAAATTTCGAAATAATAATTATGTCAATTAAATGGAAACGATTAAAACCTGCGATCTTTTTAGCACTATAGTGCCAAAATTATAATATACTATCTGTTCCTGCGGCTTCGCCCGCAGGGAAATCAGTGGGTCACAAAAATGTATTTCAGACAATTTGCTTAAAACAGTATAGTACCCGGCATTAAATAATGCACATCGATGTTTAGAATGAGACAGCCGGCCAGTTCGGTTTCGTACGGCGCTATCACTGTCCCTCAGTTTGTACGTGACGTTTCACACGGGTTCGTCAGTCTGTGCGACAGAGACAATGCTCTATAAAGCAGCATCTAGCCGATTTTCTCTCTCTAAGCCTCGATGTGCATTATTTATTGCCGGGTACTATAATTAACTTAGGTTACTACGTGTGTGTAAGTGTCCCATATATTTATTTATTATTCCATCCATCCATCCATCAGCCAATTGCAGTCCACTGCTGGACTCCCCATGTCTCCCTCCGCAATGCGCAGCCAGCTGGCCCCAAAAACCTTTTTGATGTCGGTCAGGTCGGTCCAGCGAGACGGAGGACGCCCTACACTGCTTTTGCTAAGATACAGTCTCTTATTTATTTTATTCCTGAAAAAATGCAATTTTCAGTAAAAATCATGCAAGAATGTATTTAGTAGATTTTCAGAAAATCTATCACATACTGACCGACAGCTTTTATATACTTTGTTTTATAAGATATATAACTGTTATGGACTTAATAGACTTATAATTTGTAAACAATATTATAGATTTACTTTCATCAATGACTAAGGGATAAAATCATACACAAATAAAGAATTAAAAATTACTTCTATTTATCTAAAAACTATATAATTTACCAGTTATCTGTCACCCATACACAAGTATTAGCGTACTTTGGGGGACGGATAGACGACCGTATGTATGTGAGTCTTAAATTCTTCTTCTTACGAATACAACCTTTAAAGTAAGTTATGGTACTTTTGTCTTATTTAACTTTAAGGACGCACATATATTAAGTATACATAATGTCAATGGAAATGATAATTTGGAAATACAGTACACTTCAATGTGATGACCGACTGCTTAGTAATCTTATGATTGTCATGATATTTATGCATCAATATTACAAAAAATATATAATAGGCAGAAATTTAGTACTAGTACTAGTATACCTAGATAATACCTTTCTGCCTTTAGAAATTACAAAGAGATTATCTATTGTTAAACATGTAGATTATGTAAAAGTAAATATTTCAGCAATAGTAATTTAAATTACTTAATTGTGTTGTTTCGTTTATTTTTACATAGTACCTACGTACACATTGTGCAAACTGCAAACTATGAATACCAATTCGGCGGAGTCATATCTAGTTTCTTTCTGTCCGCGATTGTAAGTGGGTGATCTCGAATAAGTATATAAGAGTCGACTGGGGATTAAATCGAGTACAGGTATTTCAGTACTCATATGTCAAGTACCTCGGAGATGAAGGTACAAATAAGATAATTTCAACACTAAATATTATTCTTTAATAATACACATTTGTAATGCGTTTTTTAAATTGGAATGTGTAGTGAATTTTAAATTTAAAATAAATTTTCTGGAACACGGATTCAGACCTATCTGTTCTTTTGAAATTTTTAATAACAATTAATAAGACTATATTACATATATAGTCTTATTAATTGTTATTTGTATATGATATGGGTATTTTTTAAAAGTCAAATGAAACATTGTTAAAAAAGTTCTGATGTGCAAAATTTAAGATTATCTTTTACAAATTAAATGTATACTCGTGTATAAACACTACTTTTAAGTTTGTTTGTGTATATGTGTGTTTTGTGTAGGTGTTTGTGGTGTTATTGTGTGCTGTGGCCGGGGCAGCGGCTAGTACTGCGATAGCATGGCCTGGGGCTATACCGCTCTCCACAGAACTTCACTCGGCTCAAATTAAGACGGTCATCCCACCACAGCTCAACGGTATCGCGTATTCGAGTAGCCAGTATATTAACTCTGTGAGTACTTTTCTTTAAATAGTTTATGATAAAATGATTTAGAAAACTAGAAATAGTTTTATTAAAGCCTATAGAATTTATCCCCTTTTATGCAAACTTATCACCATATCAATATGACAATATATTTTTTAAAAGTTACTTTTTTGACTTTATGTTACGAAAATAAAGCCTTATAAAATGTATATTTACTAAAAATAATTAAACCTTCAACTATTCACAAGCCATCGAGAAATTTTAATATGATTTATTATAATTCTATTTAATATTTAATATTCAAAAATAGTTAAACTGCTGAAACTCCTAACTGAATCTCAATAATTAAGGAACAAAAACACATATCCAGAAAATTGTTATTTTTTTACTTTAAAAATTATATTTATTATTACACCAGACAAAATCTTATATAAAGCTATAATGAAAGTTTATCAGAAATCACATAACATTCTAAACATTAAAAAATTCAATAAACGTATAATAAATCTAAAATAAAAATATAAAGCAAAAATATCAATAGATTATTGTGAAAACAAAGAGAGTAACAAAGTCATGAGGAAAAAATACGAGGTATATGATAATATTATAATACATGTCGATATTGATATACTTTTTTTTTATTGATTAGAGGTACGTAATCACAACTGATGGTAAGTGACATTGTAGGAGTAGAACCCTGTTCGAAATAATTATAGCATATATCGGATCGATTATCATTGTACTGGTCTTGTTGTTAGGATAGTAAATATTCACCAGACATGTAGCCTTAAATGTCAATTGGATCTCATACCAGAAATCGAATCCAGAATCCTGAGTAAAACTTCCGTACATCAATCTATGCGCGACGAAGCTCGTCACTAAGACTAAAAATCATGTGAAATTTTGCGTGAAATTTTTTTCGTGTTTAATTTGTCTTGAAAGTCTGTATGACTATCTATCTGTTACATTTTCACTGCTAAACCACTAGTCGAATACTGATGAAATTCCGCACATTTGAAGCTTATAATACATGGGCTAACGTATAGAAAAGAAAAGTTTCTATTTTTCTTGAAGGGACTTCAAAAAGACAATACATCATTTGTTTGTTTGTAATCTCTTTATTGCATGTGTTAATGCAATGGCGGGCTTATTCCGTAATCGGAATCTCTTCCAGCCAACCACTTAAATTTTGACAGAGTATTTTAGTACTAAAGTTGACGTAAACAGAGTCACCGGTTCCACTAGTAAGTATATATATCGATCATTGCATTTACAGTAATAAAAATACTATTATATCATTAAATAAATACAGTAACAATGAATTAAAATAAAATATTTTCCTTCTAGGTACCGGCACATGGATTATATCATCAGCCACAATTCAGTTATCAATTATCAGTGCCAGGATATCCCTCCTATGCACCACTGGTGGCGGCATCATACTACCCTTCAAGCTTTTTCTATCCTTCTCTGTCACCTAGCATCCCTGTTGCTCCTTTTGTACCCTCCATACCTGTTAACCCACCAGCTCAAAATATTCCCACACCACCAGCATCAGGACAACCGGTGGGTGATGATGATGATACAACGGTAATTGAATCTGCTGATTCATCGTCCAGTCAGACCTCTTCTGGTGGTGCATCACAACCACAAATCCCACCTAGTGCGTTCCCTCAACCATCGTTAGATTCGAAGAATAAACCAGAGTACCCTCAAATTCCTCAGAAGATCCCGCAATTCCCACAACAAATTTTACCCCCTGGCACGGGTTTCCCTGAATTACCCCAGAATCCTAATTTACCGCAACTGCCCCAATTCCCCCAGATACCACAGTTCCCTCAAATACCACAGTTTCCTCAAGGACCACTATTCCCTCAACTACCCCAGTTACCTCAGTTGCCTCAGTTACCACAGAATCCACCTGCCTTTCCCCAAATACCATCTACTCCACCTCCGCAAAATTTTCCGGCTGACAACTCTGACAAAAGTTTTAATGACGAAGATACGGTATCCGTCGACGCTGCTTAGTTTTTAAGTGACAAGTATTTAATATATTAGTTATTACTTTATCTTGCTTACAGTAGCATAATTAAGTGATTTAAGAATCTTAATAAACTTTTTTCACTTTTCTATAATTACAGTGTTTGATATTGTACCTACGAAAATAAATATAGTGTCATAAAATTAACAAATTGATCTTTGAGTGATCACAGAATCTTCCACTTTTATCATTAGTTTTTTAATGGAAGAGTGATAAAATAGTGTCCATTTTAATAATTGCCTAAGGACTATTCCAACCTCTTAAAAACTAAAAGTCACTTTAACTATTAACTACATCTCCATATTATTTTGTAGTATAGCAAATACATTGTGTCACGTCAAATAATGCTCTGGGTTGGTTATTTTATTAATACAACTTAAGTCTCATGAAGTTCGACCAAGGTTCGTTCAGGAATTTATCTTTTCCCTAATTCTTGTACATGTGCATGCTTAAGGAGGAATATTTAATACTAGGAATATCTTAAAGGAAAAACAGGAAAGGAATTATAAATAAAGTATATACATTAAAAAGTGTCCTATTAATAATAAAGTAGCATCACAACTGAGCACTTAAAAATAATCTTCCCAATAGAACACACATAAATCGATACAAATTCTACTAAAAGCACTTTGTGATAAAAAACACAGACAGCGAAGCGTGAATTATTTACTCATACACAACACTCTCTTTTAATGCGATCTTGTTATAAAAGGTCAAGGCAACTACTATAATTATGATACCCGTGCCACGAATAGGGCTAGTGGGATGTTAAAAAGATAAAATATAAGAGTACTGAAATAAATATAAGGTGTATCATTGAGACTACTTATATGATGATAATTACCAAACAGTTATGTAATTAGCGTGTATGACATGTTATGATGTAGTTGGTTTAGGGTTTAAATTGTAACTTAATGTACTTAAATATTTGATTCTAGGAAAGAGGAAAGATAGGACAGATCAAAATGATATGGAAGGATTAAAGCTCTGAGTAGATTCCTTCTCCTTTCGTCGTTATCCCAATACTTGGGGTTGTAACCTTTTCATAAAAACAGTTGATCCTTTCTTTGAATGGATTACTTAAGGCCAATAAAACACATTTTTGTGTAAGTGATAGACTTTATATTAATTAGTAAAAGTGACACTTTATATTGATTAGTAAAATCATATTAATAATGAATAATAACAGGGCAGTACCGTTTAGTTTTACCAAAATCCAGGTGAGCGCTCTTCAATCCATTTTAGGAAATCTTTTTGAGTGGTATTTTTTCCATTTAACCCTAGAGAAAAGTAGAAAGTGTAGGGAAACCAAAGGGTATTGAATGTAACTGTAATATTATACCCCCCAACTCCTTCTATCTTAGGCTGTACTAACCTATTTGGCATTAGCAAACGAGCACAAACAATAGTGCATTCGATTCCAGCTGATATCTGAAATTACATAATCACCTATATAACTTTGTTAAGACACATTTTAAAATGTATAATTAAATCTAGGCGACGATATGGATACGAATTTTCCTAGTGACTCCACAGTTAATTGCCTGTTCGAGTACAATAGAGGTGGCTTCTTCTTTGTACATATAATTAGTTAAGGGATTGAGCTAGGAAATGCGGCCAGCGTCCGTTTGACCATTCAACATAGATAGTACTGATTCTAATAATATAAATAATTTAAATATAACTTGTCTACCTTCATGATTATATTTAACTTTCCAGGAGGGTCCGCGTTCACCTCGAATCTCTCTGAATAAAAAAAAGCTGATGTCTTTTGTTTCTTTAAGCTCTTGTAACAGTAATTACCCGTCACGTAAGTTCGAGCACGCCATCCTGACTTTTGCTTTTTCCTTGCTCTTAAAAATTCTCGGTGAAGGCCCACACCTCAAATAAGGCAAAACAGTAATTTTTAATTTTTATTCATATATATTCAAAACATTAAATCTTTTCATATGATAGATGTACATGCACATGGTTAACTATTAGCCTATTTAATAGGTATTTCACTCCACAAAGAAAGAAATATTAAAATAAAAAGATAAAAATAGCTTACTTGATCCACCTTCAACCAACATAAAGTTTTCGGGATAAGGTCGAGGCAATACATTCGCGGTGATAAAGTTAACAATCCACGAAACATATGGGTATACATCAATGTACAGAGGAGGTTCTTTATTAAGCCTTTTGCGCATTGTGCGACGTGAACAGGGAGCTCCACCAGCGGCGATTCCTATGAGCTGAAAGGTGCCTTCCAAAGCGTGACTGACGAGCGGTGCCCCAGGTCGAACTCCACAACCAGAGCTGCATAGAACATGAGTGACGCCTTCACTGCCTAATTTCTGTAGAATTTTAGATTTTATTAACACCTTATGTGTTCAATTTCGGTAGAAGTGTTGCGCACTTCCGAACGAAATTGAACAACACTTCTTCACTAAAATCCTATAGAACAGATTATTTTGTGTTAGGTGTTCTAAATCGGTTTATTATGAATTTTAATAGTTTGAGTCGCTTTGTTAATAACTCGTCTACTTCAAACGATGGATGTCGACTGTTGGACGTTGGTCTTTTTAAGGAATGTTCATGAAATACGATTTTATGGCTCTCTCCTTCCTTTTTGGTGTTATCGGTTACTACTAGTGAAAGGTCAACCGATGCTGGGTTTTCCATCGTGAGTTCGTCTCTCCAACACCTCAAGAACCTTGAGGATTCATTTATTGTTATTAACTCATTACTAAGGATAATACACTCCATTGTTTTCTCAGAAACGCTAAATAAAAATATTTTAATACGTACTGAACGCATTCGATGTCGTCTACAATCTTTGTGCGTATATAATTTCAGTGACTTTTTAGCCATCTTTTCAGAGTCGAAATCACGAGGAACAGCTGTGTGGGTAAGGAAAATATATTAATATTTACTATATTTATTATGAAAAGAGTAAAAGGAAATAGCTTAGACGTTTAATATGCTATTAAAGACTTTAATAATAATTTAATGTTATTGATGCATGGCAAAATAACGATACGATAATTTGCTATACCTTGGTTGTATCGTGTGAAAAATTTAGGATGAATTTAATGGGAGAAAGATAAAAGAAAAAGTTTCTCAAAACTTAAATTTACTTTATTTAGGTTTATATGAGTTTGTATCAGTTTATCTTTATTGATTGCAATTGTTTTTAAAACGTAATTGAGTTATTATGATTGTTCAGTTCTAGGGCACACTATTATCAATGTGTTATTCTAGGAAAATAATTTTTTAATAAATAGGTTATTGTAGGAAAATAATTTGTTAGTAAATAGAATTTTTGATATAAATAAAACAAATAAAAGTAAATAATTGTTCTCTGAATCTTACAGTTCAGATAGTCCACCATGAAGACGAATTTGTTTCTTCGTTTCTTTTCGCGCTCGCTTAGCGACGGTAAACAAATTGGCACCATGTAATCTACAAATTATTAACATTGAAAAATATATACGAAAAAAAAATAATGAATTATGAATAAATAAGAATCTCGATGTACTCGAATTAGTCTGAAATACGTGATACTTACGACTTATCCCTACGAATACGTTGTTGGAATGTTGCTCATACCGAGAAGAAGCAACAAGAATCTAGACGGTCGATCTTTAAACATTTTAAATTTTGCTATATATTACATAACTAGCTGCAGTCAGGTACGAAGCCGAAAGAAATTGCAAGTCCAAGCATTTTTATCATTGTTTTTGTGTTGTTGTTATAGTAAACCTCTTTATTGGACATAAACAGATAGAACAAAATTACAAAATACAAACTAATATAACATAATAATGTAGAATGTCGGGCTTATTCCAATACGACTCTCTTCCAACCTACCAAATGCAAGAGGTAATAATAATAATAAGTAGCGAAGATGTACAAAATGAGTAGAAATATTCGATGCTTCAGGTACACTTTTAATTAACACAATAGATATCTAAACTCTATCTACACTAACAAAAAATATATAATATACCAAAAATCTTTATGTGATATCCATATTTAACTTATCTATAAAAAAATTAATACTTTAGAAATCATTTGTTATTAATTCTGTTTTTTGCTTACGTGATTTAACAGGACGAAGCAACTTTACTAAAGCAAGACTATTTCCAACACCGAATCTGGAATTTTAAATGTAGAGGATAAGAAGAACTGTGAGTATATGAAGTCGATTTTACTTCATTAAGCGTGATAAGTATTCCATAATTCTATAATAAGTGATAATTACAACTTATCACACGTTTTTCGGAAAGGAAAATAAGGTTATGAAACTTGTACATTTTTGGAGAATTCTTTGGATATAAGTTAAATACCAATTAACAGAGCCGTATGGTAGGTCTTAGATCCAACTCACTTCTTCCCAAAAAGCAAAGAAGGGCCTTTACGCAGAACTGGGACAGTAACTGGTCACTAAAGTAGTACAAATTGCTTTAAATTATAATAAAATTGTCACCTCGTATATTCCGGATGTGGGTTAATATCAACTATTGGCATTTCTATATAAGCTCGCTGGCACGTAATGCCCATTTTCGTTTGAGAACGAGTTATTCCACAATCTTCCTCGTCTCTTTCATAGTCACCAAATATAATCTTTCCTCTGTAAACGATAATTAAATTGGTCAAAAAATCACTGATTTTATTGTTGCAGCCTATATAAAAGTAAAAAAGTGATAACTAAAGTATGTATTATTTAGAACTTTTTTTAGTATATTATCACAGTGCGGCTTTTTAGGTTTAATTTGGAAAATCACTAATTACTTAAATTATTATAATAGTAGATAGTTTTTAATATCATCACCATGATAGTATGTACTGTAGCAAATGAAATTGTCTTTTTTAATAACTAATGGTCGCAATGTATATCAATACAATCATTCCGAAGTAAAACGCAATCACAACTGCGATAGTTTATAAAAGCCATAAAAACATCTGCAAATATGCAATACACACATGCTTGTGGATATTATTTATTTAATTAATTTTTACATTTTATTTGTAATATTTACCGAATTATTATTCTTTAACTCTCTCAACATAATATATTGTTTGTCGTTTTATTAATTGAAATACAACATAGTGTAAACTATTCACAGTCTTATTATATAGCTGTTTTACGAAATTATGAAATAAATGAATAAAAATACAGTAAACATTGGAAAGTATAACAAAAAGTAATTACAGTTTGTAGTTTTTCGGCAGATGTAACATATCAGTGGCAGTCCCGGCTACAAATTGTTTGTGAATAAGTATAACACGAGGAGCCTTGCTGTGATGTGGTAACTCGGTCGTTACTAGAAATAAAATAAAAAAACATCATTTATGCTTATTAGCCCCGAGAATTCCTACTATAGTCATTTAATTCATTTTCACATTGTTATTTCTCTTAACAAATTAAATGTATGCATGAAATATATTTATTAAGCACAATAATTAAACACTGTTTACGTTATATTACTTTATAAACGGTTCAAGGTTTATATTATGTATACAAAAGTCAAGTCAAGACCAAGTCATTTATATTATGAATACAAAAGTAAATTCACGATTCAAAAGGGATTAGTAGTCATCATCAGGGTCTTAATTATAGCTAGGATGGTACACACTAGATAAGGTGAGATTGACCCAACCCAATTGGGATCCTATATACACACAAAATTTAACACCTAATGCCTAACTTAATGGTAAGGCTTGGTTAATATTCCTATATTCATGCCACTATGTCGTGTGGTATATTGCTATGGGTTAAAGCATATTGGTAAAATAACAATAACTTTTAAATACCTGACCAATTATTAAAAATGTATACAAAAAGATTAACGTGGATAGTTAGATTTATATGTTTAAATATAAATAAATAAAGGAAGAGTATAACTCTTACCGTGTAGATACTGTGCAAATCCAAGCCATGTGAACGTATGTTCTTTCAACACTCCATCCGGTGGCTTCAAGTTAAAATCGTCGTGACAGGACGCAAAATCTCTTAACATCCCACACGCTGTTCGAACTAATACTACTGATAAGCAGAAATTAATTCAGTGTATTTTAGAAATAACATATTTTATAATTTATTTTACTCATTTCATTCACTCTAATCTAGTGTCTGCCAACCTTTTTTGTGCCATGCTCTACCTCAGCCTTTTTAAAATTATCTTTGTGTAATATAAATAATTTTATAATAATAAAAAAATTGTTCATTTATGAATTTTAAACGATAGGTTTAAAGGAAAGAAGAATTCACTTTTTTCGTTAAATTTTACACCGAAATCTACCATTGCATTTAAATAATCTAGCTGCGAGTAAGAGGGTGTAAGCTCGTATCTAGTCTGTTCGATCAGATAATTTTTTTACATCTATCTGCAGTACGTAAAATAAGCAGTCTCAAAAACGAATAAAATATGCCTTAGATGAAGCATGATGTATTATAAATAAATGAATTAAAATTGTGTAGGAGACAAAATGTAAATAATATTAGGTATACTTATTGGAGTTATTAAAAAATCCAATTTAGCTACTGCTCTTATATCGATAACCTAAGCAACAACATTTACTTGTAAGCTTATATTGTAATATTTGTTTATTATACAATTAATAAATTTATTAAAATTTAAAAATGTAATATTAAAATAACATGGTAGAAATTTAAGTTCATTGAAATAGTGATTCGGAACTTACAACAAATTTGAATGAATATTCATTTTGTAATTTTCAAATACTAAAGTGAACTATAAATAGAAGTAAGTATTCGAAATAACATCCGTTGTATCGTTATAAGCAAATTCAATAATCAGATCCATGTGGAAAGTGAATTTCTAGTTGTATTTATGTTCTGATACGAGAAACTTATAGTAAGTATTAAAGACTTACTCGTATAATTTAAACTTTTATATTATACGACTATATCTCAGATTACTTACCAAACACCTGTTATTGAATGACAACTAAATACATTATGCGTAATAATTAATTATATGTAACTTATCACAAACGTTTCTAACACGTAAATTCCGAATTAAACAACGTTCGTTGACTTTACTGTTAAATAGTAGTGATAAATAGTATGTCAATTTAAGGCATTTTATATTATCTTTCAATAATTAATCGTTATAATTGTTTGGTAAATAAATTTATACTAACACATTACAATGGGTAATCTCCAGACGTCCATTACGTCTACAGGGGAAATAAGGTTTACCGATCATATTTTCATGTGTAGAATATTTGTAAATATGACTCGCTTGTAAAGCGAAGAATGTGATTGTACTCATTTTTTAAAAGAAAACAAAAATGTAACGGCCGATTATAAGTATAATATATGATACATTATTTACTAGTTAAGTACATATTTTTAAATATACACCTTATACCTACAAAATCATACTACAATACATTTACTTCATTATTTTTATATCATTATGTAAAAATAAATTTAATAAACCTCTAAGAGTTTAATAAGTCTATAACAAATATAAAACTAAATAATTAGTAAGCAATTTCTTTCCCCAGAAAGTTAAATATACATTACATACTTAGTAACTAATAAATATTTTAACATCAACGTTGTAGAATATGCATTGTTCATAAGTATTATATACTTATTCCGCAAATAAATAATAATAATACAATATGAAGCTGTTTAAAATAGTACAATAAATGCTCAGTACAGTAAATGACTTAAACTAATTGCTGCTCATACTTGTAATGCTTTTTCTTGAACACTCTGGTTGGCTTTGTGGTTTCATTAATGTCACCCATAAATTTCTGGTTTGCGTATCGCATATTATAAAATAAACAAATAGCACAAAGCCTTGCATAGTAGATGTCAGGCAAAAAAGATAGGACCAAAGCGGGTTGTTTGAAAAAGAGAGAACTCCAAAAACCCACGTTAAGCCCAGCAAGAAGAATAAAAATATAGACAACCTTAACTGAGCACCGATAAGATCAATGTCTGCCCTTCTCATTTTCCCATCAGGGCCTTTAGAAATAGCACAAATTACTAAAACAAATAACGTTATATTTATCGCCAAAATAACACAAATTGGTATTATAACACTAACAATTAAATAAAATCCACTGGGATAACATATTAAAGATTTGGAATCTCTACCCGTTAATATATTAGGTATGTAGTTTTCTTTGTCTAACGCTAATACTACGGCAACGGGGATTATAGGAGTACCCCATCCAATTAAAGTAAATTTAATCATAAATCTAGATGGTCGGTATACCCCTAAAACTCTTACATATCGTATAAATTGTAAAGCAGCTGTTATCAACATCCACATAAAACTTGCAAGAACAGAATAATGTAACAAAGCACCAAGGGAAATGCAAACGACTCGTAAGTTCTCAGAAACACTAATGACACCATTAACATCTTCAAATACTGTATTGTCTAAATTGAAAAAAATCATGAATACCAGAGGTAGAGCTATGGAAGCTGAAAGATGTAGAAGAACTTTTGTACCTGCTTTTTTTCTCCAAGAATGAAATACCGAAGCTGTAATCCATATACCTGTTATGCCTAGTAAAGATAGGAAACTTCCTACGAGAGAGATTATATTTAGAGTTTGGGTGTGTTTGTCTACGTTTGGATCAGTATGGTTTTTATATCGACCGATATTAAGTAACTGCCCAAAATGTGTTAAATGGTAACAATCACATACGGTTAAACCATTCTCAGAATTCTTTAAAAAGCAACCACTGTTAGACCAATAACCAGGAACATTGCCCGCTGAATGTGGTTGAAAATTCCAAAAACCACATAACTTTTCATATGATGTTGACATTAAATCTCTGTATACTAAAGGCATTGGTTTTACTAAGTTAGTTAAAAATCCAGGAAATGATACTCCTATTATACGACTGTTTAAACTATATTTATTTGTTTCCAATTCTTGAAATATAGCATCATTATGAAAAACAGTAATAATTATATGCATACTTACTTCATCATTTGTTTCATAATCACTTTCATTTTTATGTCTTTTCAAAGTTTTTAATACAGTGTCTGGAAGCCATGTAGCTATTTCTAAGTTTTTGATCATTAAAACTTCTTCAAGAGAGGTATTTACGAATAATGGTTTTATATCCATACGTGTGAACTTATCATCATCTCGCATTGTTTTAACTACAGCTATGCCACTTACATTATTAAGCCAGGGGTAAGATATTTGTATAATAAATTGAGGTTGAATAGAAAGTTCATAATCTACCCTTTTTTCACTTCGTAGGTTCTGTACTATGTTATCATTTTTACGAGCCAATAATTCTATGATATTATTCAACGAATCTAGTATAACATTAGTTGAGTTAAGCGTCTGAGCTAATCGCAAATAATTATTGTTTAAGACCATAACTCTATTCGTAACCCAAGCTATATTATCAATATTTCCGATATCTATGGAGGTATTATTGTCGTGAGCAATAGAAGAAACATGCTGTAGAGACATTGATAAATAATAAATATCTGCTGGAATTATTATATCGATATCATCTAATACAAAACTAAGACCGTCGGTCAAAAAACGAAATGTATCGTTTTCATGTATTTGTCCTTTAACAAATTTATACAAAAATGTGGTTGTATCTGATGGTTGATAATTTTGATTACACACTCCTTCAACATTTCCCCAAAAGCTGCCCAAAAGATATGATCCATCACATAATCTTTTTACTGGTAATCCATTTTCTTGCAAACAAAATTGCTTGGGTGCTGCTATGTGACCAATTGATGTTAATTCCCAATGAAGTACAACTGAATTATCTGTTGTAATTGTTGGTAAGCAAAACATGGAACTAGATATGTTAACAAAAATATAGTTGTATTTCGGAAGCTCCACTTCAGCTATATTATATATGGAATTATAAATCCTTTCAATATTCCTTGAATTATCTTCATAAACTTTATCTATGGGAATATCCATATGCAACAAAATCATTAAATAGTTTGAACTATATTGCAGAAATTCCATAAGAAGAACTTTTTTAGCGCTAAATATGTATGTTATATTAGAGCATAGTTCAGCTGTCGTGTTATCAAGTATATTCTGAATGTCATTTGTACTTATATATATATTTATAACAAGTGAAAATACATGGATTTCATTACCATGGGGATTAACGACCAGTTTCTCGGTTTTGATAAGAGAAAAATTGGTTGTATGACCTTCACACCAGTACTGTGCTGCTCGGTCTGTAATAATATTTATTTTATAAACCGTTTTGTCAATTTCTTCAGAGTTTGATGTATTGTAATTCTCTGATTTTACTTCAATTAATGGCAAATCGTTAATATCAATAACTTTAACAAATCCTTTCCCATCAGAAAAACATTGAATACCTCGGTCATATTGGCTATATTTCCAAAGACCAGATGGAAAATAAATTGTTAAGTACATTACTTTATCCTGTTCATTGTATTCAAATAATAATTCTGTTTTTTCATATATAACTTCAGTTTGACAAGCCATACAGGGTAAGAAAGTGTTGGAATTCATTAAACTAATAGTACCGAGTCTATTTATAGACACATATGTCTCACCAAAGAATAAATTTAAAATACTTTTATACTCTTTAAAAAGGGATGAAGAGAACCAACACCACGTGTTATCCGGCAAATGATTTATGTCAGCTATCTTTTTAAAAATAAATCTCGCTAAATCTTCATTATCCTTATCACCCATAGGTGATCTACATATTTTATACTTTAAAAAATCTTTAAAAGTCAAATTTGTTCCAGGCTCTTCTATCCCGAGACAAATACCTTTATTAGGCATATATTTAACGGAAAGGTAATTTGGTGGACATTTTGCTGGATAATGAAAGTCATTTACATAAAAACATAAACTAGGATAAATTTCCGTACATGTTTCTGTTATTAATAGTTGACGTTGAACATCTAACAGCAAGCAGTTTTTTAATATTGACGTATGAATGTCTAACAAGTTATTTGTTTCGACAGAATGCCCCCATTTTGAGCCTGGTATGTGCCACACTAAGGGACTGAAAAACTTTGAGCGTTTGGCCGGCAACCAGAAATATTGAGATACATTTTTTAAACGTAAAGAATTTAATAGCGAAACAACGTCTTCATCAATTAAATCTGTTATAACTGACGCACCACCACTTTTGAAACAAGGGTAGTCCCAGGCTGACGGTTTCTTAATTTGGTAACAATTGTCATGGTTATTCATTGAAATTTTGTCAAATCCTGGAGGGCAGGCAGAAAGGTTATAGGAATTAAATATCTGTAGGCATGGCATTACTTCAGTAGCAGGTGGGTCCCATTTTGTATCAACACAATTTCTGGTTATTAATCTGTCATTATAATAACAAAGTGGATCCGATATTACGTTGTTTGCTGGAAAAGTTTCCTCCCACGTAACTCTTCTACCAGATTTTGTTGTTTCTTCTTGACAAATCTGCAATATCGCAGTATTGTGTAGTTATCAATTTTTTCTTAAAAGAATAGTATATAAAACAATTGGTTACCTGTAATCCAATATGGATGTACAAAAACAAATAAAAGCTAAATATGAGACTTAACATTTCGCACTAAAACATTTTTCTGACATTCGCTTCTGTGGATTCCCAAAAAGCATTTGTGATATTACCATAGAGTTTCCGATGGTATATCAGATAGGAACGTAAGTGTGTCCAATATTAATGTAAATACAAGGTAAAAGACAATACATGGTGTTCCAAAAAATATATTAACTATTATTTAGAGGATACAAATGTGCTAAATTGGTATTTTTTTTATGAATTATTCGTTTATGTTTCTAGAAGTCACTGCTTATTTTAGCGGTTGTTGGTTGCCAACGTGTATCGCCCTTGTGATAAAAAATGTGGGAATATTTATTTATCACATTTTTATGTAAAGGTGTTTATTCAAAGATGTAAGGGGGAGACTTTCTTTAATATGTGTGATTCTGAACGACAACGGTAAGGGCTGGTATGATTGGAGTTGCTTATATACATTAGAAACCACCAGCGCTCGTGTTCGCGTCTTCGCTGTGTATTATGTGTGGAGTCGTAGAAGATACCTTACTAGCTCCTTCATTTTTGGTAGGTTTAATTACAGGAGTGTAGAAGGAAGGCTACTATCATAAAAAGTGTTTGTGTAAAGCGACGATTGAGAAGGGGTTTTCAAGAAGAATCTAAATAGTGGCAAAATGTAATCTTTGAAACGTAATAAATATACTTTCGAAAATGTGCGTGAATGTGACGTTTCCCATGACAATATGTTGAATGATTATGAAAATGTGGAATATAGTATAATTATATAATATAGGTATAATGTAATAATAATATGCGTCAAGACTGTTTCTTAAAATAATTACGTCTCATTACCACATTTGGACAACAAATGATCCTGTGCTAGTTTTCTTATGAAAATACTGTATTCTTTAGATCTCCTTTATGTTTACGTTAATTTCTATTTGGTTTTTTTTCCACATCATTATTATTACATTGTATTCATAAAACACTATAAATATATTTGTTTTCTTGCGAATTTACAAATCTAGCATTATATTAGTGATGTTTTAAATGTTTGTCAGTCAGTACTTTAAAGCGAAAATAAAATATTATATAAATAAACTTTTAATATAAAATATTTGTAACGCCTGCGTCATAGCAAATGGCAATGACGCGTAAGTACTAAAGTAATATAGGCGATGCGCCCATAGAATTATTACAGTAGAGTAGGGACTCTAGTCTAAAATGTCCCATATCACAATAAAGAGAAATATGCAGTAAGTCTCTCTTTTTTATGTGTGATTTGACAAAAATAAGTCATCTTTATTTCTTTTGACATTCTCACTTCCAGGCTTGCATATGGCTCCACTATTCTAGAATAATATCTCTATGGATACTTCGCAAATATTATGACCATGAATGTCTTTCAAAAAATCGAAAGAAGAAACGTAAAGATGATGAGATTGTGTTTACTTTTCGTAGCGTATTTCGTTTTATTATTTATACATTGATAGAGGGGTTTGGACAGATTAAGTGGAAATTCTTCATTACTTTGTTTTCAATAAGAACCAACTATGTTTGATCTGAATTTTATCTGTCTATCTATCTAGTTCTTTTTAGAATATAATACATAGTAAACAGTCTCACCCTGTTTTAGTACGACAACCATAATCAATTTAATAACATAACTGTCGCCAACCCACACACCAAAACACTTCCGATAGGCTATCTTACATGTATTCATTGTTATTACACTGTTGAAATATAGTGTTCCCTATATATTTGTGTCTAATTGAAAGGCTTAACTGTTATCTTTTGTATGCGCACAGATTTGTGGAGCTTTTAGATTCGCTGTAATCAATATAGGCAGAAGTGATTTCGATGAAAATATTCATAAATAATATATATATTGAGAACGCTATGTAAAAAAACTACCTTTTGCCTACGGATTTGTCTGCACAAACTTCAGTACCGCTATAAAAAGTAGCCCACGTAAAAAAATTCACCTTTTTGCATCACTGGACTATAATCCGCGATACATTAAATAGAAAATATATATAGTGTTAAATGTATAGCGGACTATCCGTATTTTCATACCCGATACTTGCAGGATTCGTAAAAACACATGCACAAACCTCCACCACTTCCAACATAATACACAAGCACTACACACGTTCACTATCACAAACTTAACAATCAATTCGCCCCGCAACCGAAGCATCATCAGGAGATAGACTCCACGACAAATTTTTGCTTTGCGATTTTGTATTTTAAGCTTGTACTATACTTGTATACCGTTATAACATAAAGAATGAAAAAAAATCTATTTTTCCTTCGGGAACTGGAAAAAATTTATAAAATAAATAAATAGAATAATTAGTAGTACACGTATCAAACAACATACGGTGAAAAGTACATAGTTTGTAAATTTTTTTAAATATAAGTGTAGAACCTAGTCGGATCTTAGAATTTTCCAAGTATATTGTATACTTGTTAAATCAGGAGTCTTGTCCTTCGGTAATCGAGCATAGCTATAGCTATTATTATACCACTGCCACCAGAATACACAAGCACTACACACGTTCACAAATCATCACAAATCCAACAATCGTTTCGCTCCGCGACCGAAGTATTATTAGGAGATAGACTCCACGATAAAATCGCAAAAATCGGTGGCGGAAGTACGTGAATGTGTTTTTACGAATGCTGCATGTTTCAGGTATGAAAACGAATAGTCTACTCAACATTTGAGACTGGCCCGTTGCTGCAGTGGGTAGTGATACTGCCTTAAGGCGCTGAACAGAGCTGGCGTAAATTCAGATTTCGGCATATAAGCCACGCCCACGATGTCTGCGACGGCGTAGCGACACACTTAATTTTTTAACACCCATTGTAGGTGTACACTATTTTATCCAAACTTTTTTTGTACAATTTATTTAAAAAACTTATGTCTAATTAATCTTATAAAACTAAGTATGCTGAAACTATAACGAAACACCTAAAAAAAGACATATTATCAACAAGGAATAGTCACAAAAGGCGGCAGCTAGCGACACACGTCCGTATAGCAGCGCGCCTCAGCGATCACTGTCTATATTCGTAGATGTAAAAGAGAAGCGAGACGATGACTCGTTTCAGTTTTGCTATTTTCTAAAAAAATATTTAATTTGAATGAAATATCTTAATTAATTCAAAATTTAAATCTTATATTCTCTTTATATTATAATGATTTATTAGTCTTATTAATTTTACCAATTTTTGTTGATAAATATTAGAGATATTTACGATCAAAGTAAAAATCAGAGGTCTATTTACCAATTTTTTTTATCGAAAAAAAGTATCGTAATCATGTTTTGAAATCTTACATTCTCTCTGAGATATGATGTATATTAACATATATTTTTCTTTTAATCGTCATCCCTATAGCTTTTGTTAAAAACGTGTTTAAAGTCAGCCTATTTGGCTCTGTTCAGCGCCTTAAGTTGCTTACTTTCGGGACGGACGACCGTGTGTGTAAGTGTCCCATGTATTTATCTATTTATATTTATACATTTAGCATTATATATATTTCCAATTTACTTTATCCCGGATTATAGCAAAGCAATTTTACTATTACTTTTATAAAATGGATGATTTGATGATTGACGGAGATAGTTCGAGGGCTAAGGGTGACATAACGGACAATTCCATAATTATCCATTTGTATAAAAACTAAATGTGCAATTCATAAACCACTATTTATTATAGATTGTTAGTACTCGTATTATTATTGTAAATCTATCCTAAGATGTTCAAATATGACAAAATACATTTAGTAATAACTAAATAAAATCAAATTAATATTTATTTACAGTTTTTCAAACTAATTATAACAGAAGAAAGAATAAGGAACTTTATTGTGATTTAATAATATTATTTATTATAGTTTATTATGTATTTTATAAACGTAATAATAAGCACTTTTCGGGATTCAAACCTAAAGTCGTATGTTGTTTTTCACATTTCACATCTAATTTGCAGATTTGGATATCACATGTTATAGTTAAGATATAGTAAGAGAAATAGCAGTGGAGAATGGTAAGAGACACAGTAAGTGTGTCAAGTATAAATATATAAATCAAGAGCTAAGGTATATCTTAATATATAAAAAATATAATATATTATAGACATAAGTTAGTTATATACATATTTCGTCAAAGAGATAATCCATAGTAATTACGACATTTCACCGAGGACTAATGTAATCATTACTTCAATCGCGAAACAAAATAAGTTAGTGTTAGCTTTGTGATTAATTACATTGAAGTTAAAACCTGAAGAGGTGATTAATAGTAGACTAAAAATACACTTGAAACTAATTGGGCGTTAAATTGATGTCACCATATATATTACCCGGCATTAAATAATGCACATCGATGTTTAGAACGAAACAGCTGGCCAGTTCGGTTTCGTAGAGCGCTGTCATTGTCACTCAGTTAGTTTGTGACGTTTCACACGGGTTCGTCACTCTGTGCGACAGAGACAATGCTCTATGAAGTAGAATCTAGCTGATTTTCTCTCTCTAAGCCTCGATGTGTATTATTTATTGCCGGGTGCATCTTACAATATAATATTTTAATAATTTTGACATAGTTCTCAATCACAAATATTTTTAAGTTACAATTTGTATGCAAACTATTCAGCATCAGTTTTGAGTCCACCACTTGGAAGCGGCGGTGGTGGGACATTAGGTATGGCTGGATCTTTAGAGGAATAGTTAAGGACGTTGAGATCGCTTGGTTCTGGAGGAGGAGTCTGGGCCGCTTGATCCTTTGCGACAGAAGGAGCTGCAGGAGCCGCTGCTTTCAGAGTCGGAACAGACAATCCAGAGCCCAAAATGTTTGTCAACGGTTGGTAAAGTGGTAAGCTGGCATAGGGATGGAATCCGAAAGGATTGTATGGATCATAAAATCTAAGACCAGGGTATGAGTATGGGAAAGTAAACTGCGTATACTGATAGGCTGGACTAAAGTGCCCGCCTCCGAGAGGTAAAATTTGTGGCGGCAAACCAAACTCATTTAGTGGTATTGGTGACTCAGTTTTGGGTGGCTCCAGTGGTGCTTTAGTACTTTTGTCATCTTCTGGGGCTGGGCTTGATTCGGCCGCGGGGGGAGGTTTTTCAGAGGGGTCTGATTCAGCTGGAGCCGTTGTTGACGAAGGTGAGTTTTCTGCATTTGCTTCTTTAGGAATTGATGCAGGAACCGGAACGAGGCCCTGAAAAATGAGATTTTTAAACATTGTTAGAAAATACAATAATTTATATTCAATTATTTTTTTAAGTAACACAGAAACGACAAAAGCTTTCACAGACAAGTACTCTGTGCAAGCTTTTGCCGTTTAGCGTTTAGCGCAAAACTTGGAATTGTAAAACTTGATGGGAATTTGTACCCGCGACTTCGTTCGCGCCAGTTTAAGCGTTTCAGTACCCTCAATAATGCACTATGTGTGTGTATTATTATTCCCGTATATAAGCTTTAATTGCGTCAAAATTCATAATATTGGTGTGGCGGATTTGCCGAGAAAGCGGACAGACATACAGACGACGGACTAAAATCACTGACTGCCAAGTTTCTTATAGGTTTTTTACGATATTACCAATGGCCACTACATAATTGAATACTAAAGCTAGTCTTGCTGCTACTTTCTATCCTCCGCATTTCGGACACTTAGCAATGTTGCTGGTCTCGCCTACGTATGATCCGTAAGTACTTTTAAAGCTAATTGAACAAGAAATAATTTATTAGGCGTTTCTTTGCAAAATTTCATAGCATCATCAGGAGAGAGGCTCCATTTTGGTTACTGAGCGACATGATCGTTGAGATTGTCGTAGTGAATGTATGTAGTGTATGTGTATTGTGATGGTGGTGGTGTTTTGTGATACGTGCAGTGACTAATCCTGCAAGTATAAGGTATGAGAACGGTTTTTGCTTCCCACACTTAGCATTACATAGACTTTCTTAACAGACATGGATTATAGAAGTATAATTCTATCATAACTTTAGAATCCGAAATATTTTCAACTTTAATCGCAAATTCAAGAAACGTTTTCGTCAAGGCAATCTCTGAGCAGATTTTAACAAAGGTTGATGAAGAAAATATAAACAACATAAAATGTTTTGAATACTTACATTTGTTAAAGGCAAATCTCCGTATAAAACAGTTTGAAATGGAAAGGGGAAAGCACTGTGTAATACTGGCTGGTACACAGGATACGCTTTACTTGGCTCCAAATTCTGATTAGACGTGATTAAGGCATTGTAGACCTTTGGAATCCTCCCCGGCGTGGGTTCAGTTAACGCTCCGACGAGAACGCAGAGGAACTGGAAAAATAAGATATCTTTCAATGTAAAAAAGTACTGTAATATTAATTTCACTACGGTTCTATGTCATGATTCGTATGTAACCTTAAAAAAAACACGATTAAAGCACGTTAATCCTCCATACTCCGGACAGATACCTAAAATCAAAGATTACAGTATACATAGTGAAACCTAAAATTTCTTTTAAGAAAATGCTTAAATAACATATACATATTCATCTGTGTTATAAGCCGAAGAAAAACATTAAGCGCAAAACTGGATGTTTCCGAAACTATGTGTCTGTCAATCTGGATTGGAGTAACTTATGTGAAATTGTAATAGACCCAAACTTTACTTATAAAAGGAAATAAAAAAAATATTGAAAATCATTAATCGTGTATCAGTATTTTTTTGAGATGTTCTATGTCTAAGTATAAAGGACATGTAAAAATATTTATTTCGTTATTAGCATACTCGTATAGCAGATAGCTGCTCTACTCTATTGAATTGGCTTCTCCAACTTCCATACTTCTCTTATAGAAGAGAAGTATGGAAGTTGGAGAAGCCAATTCAATAGAGTAAATTTGTTCAAACGTTGTACGTAATAAATGTCGTGGTCAAACCAAATAAATCCAAACTGTCTGTATTCTTCACACTCTTTCGAATCCGCTGTGTCAATATTGAAAAAACGTGGCGAACCAACGCTTCACTGGCGTAATAATATATTGGGAAAAAAAAATCCAGTTTTTCTGGCGGGAACACAGAAAATATCATACCAATATTGCTCGTATATTGCATTATTGAGGGTACTTAAACTCTTGAGGCGAATGAATTCGGGGATACTACTAGTATATTACAAATTTAAATCAATAGTTTGAAATCTACAATTGATTAAGTGTTCCCTTTGTTTAGATTATAAGAATCTACTTTAGGATTTGGTCAATTTTTATAATTTATTTTCTTTGTTATTTAGTTATCAGTATGCACCTATTGTTATCATCGAGTTCTTTATGAAATAATGATTTCCTGTGTATTATAATAGCAACTTGTTTCTGCATTAAGTATCGATGCAAAAAGTGCAATTATTGTTCGCCTTGAAAGCTATATACTATACATATGTATCTGGTCTATGTCTAAGGGATATTTATGAATACAGGCACCAGCATATAATAACTGTTTTGTTCTTATTACTACATAACAAGCTTATTATATGTAAAGCAAACTATAAGAATTATATTAAAATGAACTCAAGAATTCAAAAATAAGTGTCTTAAACAAAGTTTCTATAAAAATATGTAAAATTTATAAACGATTTATGTTTCGGTATAAATATAAATTTTCATTTCTTATTTTCTCATGTTTGCACCACTTTCATGCATCGTTCTTATTACGACTGAGACGTTAAATCTGTCAACTAATGGATTATTAGAAAAGAATCGGTAAGCGAATCGGTAAAATCGGTAAGCGAATCGGTAAAATCGGTAAGCGAATCCTTGGTAAAGACCACGCGTTCCAACTTTTGGATCACGGCTTTTTCAATCCACGGTTTATCACGTGCATGTGTAATTTCCATGCACGTCACTAGTTAATAGAAGCATTACCACGATGTTAAATTCTTTATTTTACTATAACCAAACTAGATAAATATTCATAGAATATTCACAATATACAAATATTCGTAGAGGACTCATAAAGTTGCATTGTTTTTTATATAATTTCTATATCGTCATTCACGTAAAATAGGGGGATTATACTGAACCATACCAAAACGAGCATTAGCTAAATTTATCTGAATATAAGAATCTTTTTTCTAACTCCATATTATCTAAGCAATTCAATTTATCACGCGACGTAATATCGTTCAAACCTATTCAAGCCCAAAGGCGAGTCTAATTGAGGAACGGTAGCTTTCAATTGAATATTTTAATTTACGCATTATGTTCAAAAATGTATTATTGAATTCTTTATTAGTTTAAAACCAGTTCTACAGTACACAGTAGAAAAAAAATTGGGAATAGAGGCTTTAACTAGGATATGGTTAATTTATTAAACTAAATATACATATAATATATACATACGAAGGAATGATTTGAGCTACGAAACTTTTTTGTGGTGAACCAATAATGCCAAGATGCGAGAAATGTCGCGATTATTATAGAGGATTATTATATTATTATCCACTTATCATTTAAAACATTTGTACCTCTTCAGATTACGCAAGGAAAAAGAGTGTGATTACCAGACTTATATCCGTCATATTATTATCGATTATGCCTGGTAGTCCTTTCAAATTGATTAAACTGCATGCGAATATTGACCTTGGTCCAATTAAGTCAAGGAAATAGTATTAATAGTTTATACGTCACAGTACATTGTCTGCAAGAACGATGACCTTTGATAATTTAACTGTTTAACCTTAGTGCTTAACTACATATTATACTATTCATTAAAAATACGTTAAATTTAACAAAAGTTTTACTCAACAACTCACAAGTTTTAATGCCTAAGACGTTTGTGTAATACAAAAATATTAGTATTTGTCAAAATAAATTGTATTCTTCAAGCGTGCGGCACAGCGCACTTCCCTCAGGGACTAAGGGAAGTGCGCTGTGCCTTTAACTCTATCCGTCCTATCCGTCCTTAGTCACCCTTAGAATTTAACACCTAGCAAACTTCCATTTACACCAACTCCTTTATAGAAATTTACCTTAATAGAAATTTACTCCAAATTAAATTAGGTATGTATATCAATTTTTATGAAAACTTGAGAGCCTTTTTTACGTACATATGTTACTGTTCTAAATTTTGCATGGTAACTTTGAACTTACCGAAATTTCCTGTGATTTTAAAGCAATGATGCATTTTTATTTCATCGCGATGATTACCGCAGATATGATACATAGAATTCAACTTCGAAATTTGCATACAAAATTATAATTATATTTTTTTATTTTAAATAGCATTTCTGATATATAAACAGTGCTAGTTTGTTATTCTATCCCATATTGCATACGCTACCGGTTTTTATGTGGGGCGACTGCCGTCTGATATCCGCAACTTCTTAGAACTCTAACAGCAACACATAGATAATTTTTTACTTTTTAAATGACACATACCAAAAAAGGGGCGGAGGGAGAGGGAAATATTGTTCTATCGCACCCATCTAACGGCGTTCCACCTCCCTGATGATGGTTCGCACACGGCAATAGAATGCATTACCAGATCCCCTGATAACAGCATTTCTGTAAAGCGGTGAGTTCGGAGAATTCTACCTTAGCAAAACGGATTATGTCAATTGTAAGGTATCAGTAACTGATACTGAAAGTGTCGTGTGCTCTCCAAGGTTCAGAAATATCGATAAAATCCTCAACACAAATCTACAGTAGCAATGGTTGATATATAGAGTACGAGTAGCCGATGGGCGTTAGGGCCCGGAAATCTCACCTTCAGAATTCAATGGCGTAAAAATCTAGTAAAGAGAAATAAATATAAATATATGGAACACTTACACACACTGTCGTCCGTCCCCAAAGTAAATAACTTAATACTTGTATTATGGGTGACGGACAACTGGTGAATATATTACATATATAATTTTAAATCATACTTAAATACAAATTCACATCCAGGCTCGAAGAAACAACATATTGTTTATAGAAAATGTTAGCCCTCGGCGGGAATCGAACCCGCGACCCGCGGAGCTGAAGGTAGGATCAATACCCATTGCACCAACGGGGCAGTCAAGTCAGAGAGACATTGAACACTAGAGTATCCATTGAGGAAGACTTAAAATATGAGTTGAATTTCTTTTATTCGCTAACTATTCGCTACTTCTCCAGACTAAAAAAAGTATACTTTCTTATATCCAGAAATGTATATGTACTTTATCTTAATCCAACTGGTACGAGGAATAAACATTTTTGCAATAATAAATTTAAGTAAATAATTAATGTAGATAAATTGATGTATCAGTAAATGATAATCAATCAAGTTATAAATTAAAATGCTCGATAGACATATATCATAAAAAGATTGACGTTTAAAAAGCTAGGTTTAAATTTAGTCAATGCTATTAAGTTTTGTCTGAAATGTGTACTAGTTTTGAAGTGAAGGGACAACAAAATGAGTGCATGGCCATGTCCACTTTATGTGTATGCACTTAAAAGTAAACATATTATTTTATAATGCTGGAAAACTGGACTTTTTAGTAATTTATGTAATTACCCTTACTAATAAAGTCAATAATTATAGGCGACGTACTAGGTACAGTACCAGATTTTATAACTCTATTCGCGCAATTTATCTGTGTTATTACTTATTTCCACCTTAGCTAAGTACCATTAATCAAGTAATGTAAAATATCTGTGATTAACTAAATTAGAAAATAGATGATTAAGAAAATGTTTTTTTTAGAAATCTTACATCTGTATTTCTGGTAGGTATGAATTAATTTCTTATAAGTAGACATTGTATCATATTTCATCAATTAGGCGCTGTGTTTGTCACTTTGTCTAGGAAATTTAGTTAGTAATACATTATTAGACACTATATTTTGTCTTGTTATTTTTTACATAATACTTTAATCGTTAAAACATATTGGAATTTACGTGTAGTTCAAAATTTTCAAGACTTTTGACCGCGACCTTTTTGAGGTCATCAGTCTACCTGGTAGGGGGCCTAACGATGCTGCATTTTCCAGTGCCGGGTCGCCATTCTAACACCTTAAGACCCCAAAGCCCATCGGTTCTCAACACTATGTGCCCCGCCCATCGCCACTTCAGCTTTGCTGACACGCTGAGCTATGTCGGTGACTTTGGTTTTTCTACGGATCTCCTCATTTCTGATTCGATTACGTAGAGATAGTCCAAGCATAGCTCGCTCCTACGCCCGCTGAGTGACTTTGAGCTTTCTTATGAGGCCCATAGTCAGCGACCACGTTTCAGATCTACAATCTTACCTTACAATTAATTTTTACTTTACAATTTTGCTAAAACTAGTCATCATCATTCTCTTGCCCTTATCTCACTCTAAGTGGGGTCGGCTCAACATGTTTTAAACACGTTGTAACATGATTTGGCTAGGTGTTTTACGACCGGTCGCCTACCTGGCGTCAACTTACCTTAGTCGCCTTTTACGACACCCACCACGGTAAGAAATGAGGGTGGTGTATTCTACTCAGCCGGATACCACTTTTACTACAACTAGTATATAATATTACTTAATATTTAAACGAAATTGTATCAAACTTCACTTATGTTTAAAGTACCATACCAATTTAACAGTATTCAAACACCTGAATGACAAAGGTTGCCGAGATTGGAATAAAATTAGATCAAATTTTCCCTAATAACTTCTATTGCAAGTTAGGAGGACAAATTTTTTCATATCGATCCATCATTACTGAATATCGTGTTTACCTGGACCACCTGTTAGTATGATTTGGTTCCGAAGAAAGAAGCCAAGAATCCATTAAATTATATCGCTACTAAAACGTCAACGTAATGTCAAATATCTGATTTTTACGAGCAAAAGTTAACTCGCTTTCAAGAAATATATTTTTGTTAACTAATACTTGTTTATTGAGGCACCTGCACCTCTTAAATTGCTTGTGAAACTTGAACTAAGCACATACACCACTAGGTCACACAACGCTGATAATATCTTATATACAATACTGTGAATTGCGAAATATTTATACATGATATTTGCTGTCTTACTTACAAGGAGATCATAAAAAGTAGCTAATAACTAGCTTTAATATAGTAAATCTAATTAACTAAAATAAATATGTAAAGAAAATTTTTAATTAAATAGGAAATATCTTCGACTCATTTGTTCATATACCTCGTTGACCTCCCCAAAGTTATTCAACTCTCATTAAAAAATTACATGTATGAATACTTCACTCAGTATTACTTATACATAAAGAGATAAAACCTAATAAATACGAGCATTATAATGGAGATATTTATACATAAATTGTATTATTTGAAATTGCACTGAATTCATTAATGAAAATTCGCTATTTATAGCTTCAAAATTTTTTTATTTATACCTAAATTATAAATTATATATGATAAGCAATACTTGTTCATAAAATCTAAAATTGTAGCGAATTCATTATTAAGAATGAACACTTTTTGCTATTAGAATTGAAGTTGTTAGTAGAAAAGATTTTTTTATGTACATTCTTATGTTACCTTTACGCATCCATGAGATATTTGAACAATCTTATTTATACATTTACAGCGTGTTACACACTGTCACATTAGTTTCGCAATCGCTCATTGATTCAAACTTTTCCTGTTAACTGAGTCATTTCGAAGAATGTTCTCATAACTACCTTTGTTGCATTGTAAGAGTCTGTTAACAATTACGTTAACATAAGAGATCAAATCACTTTTGATTTTATAGCGACACAATAATTTTGAAAGTATTTCTGTGCTAATTTCTTTTCGTTATATATTCGAAATCACATTTTCAATGTTGCGGTTATCGGTTGTTTTCTTTATGTTTATAAAATGGCAAGCTCATTAAATATCGCTTAATTAACGCTGAAATGTAAATCAGTAAAAAACATGTCGAAATTCACCGCCACTGAGATTTGGTTTTTGGATTAATTACACAGAAGATGAAGGCTCGAATCGTCCATTATCATAAAAATGACAATATTTATAGTAGATTAATATTGATTGTTTATAGAAACCAATAAAAAATTACCGATTGATAACTTCTATTAAACAATTATTAATTTCAGTATATCAAAGTTATGAAGAATCTGGCGCCTATTATGCATAGGCATTCCTAGTTAGGCATTTTTCTTTTTTAATGACTACAATGTCTTATGACGTGAGCCAACATTATGGTAATTTAATCATATTATTAGTCAAGAGCCAAGAGAATGAAATTATACAGTTGTATCCCACTGTACAATGAGATGTACACACCGTATAATGCAGGGTACCGGATCTTGCAGGGCCATACTTTTACTTAAGTCACAATCGTTGACTACGTTTACCAAATTAAATCCCTTTTTACGGGACGTCGGATCTCTACTGTTACGAAATTATAACAAATATTCACAAAAAAAACTAGTATCTACGTAAAATAGCGAACTATCTATTTTTCAAAAGCTATAACAGAATTATTTTGCTATAATCCGCGTTTGTTAAGAGAATCTATGTTATGCTAAGTGTATGAAGTGGGCAACATTCACATACCTTACACATGCAGGACAAGTCGCCACACGTATCCTAAAACGCTGCCACCATCAACAATTCACACAAGCAATACACACAATCACTACAACAATCTCTACGATCGTTTCACCCCGAATCCGAAGAATCATCATGAGGATATATGGCAAAATCATAATGCAAATATCGTAGTAATGCTAATGCATCTTATATACAATCGTATAGCAAAATAATTATATTATAGCGTCTGTACTATGAAGTTCAAAGTACCGTCAGCTTCTTTAAATCATTACGCTTTTTTTGTTGGAATCTTCAGTATTCTCGTTTTTATAATGTTTTTGTATTGTCCGGCTTAAATCCGGAAATCGGCGCGTGCGCATTACAATGTCAACACAAGTTTGCGTCGCCTCGAACACACCCACGAACAAGGTCTAAGAAATAGAGCACGAATAATGAATTCAATTTGTAAATGATGCTGCTCAAAAATAATGAGAGCTATAAATAATATAATTAATTTATTATAACTTTGTAGAAGGCTGATATATTTATAAATTATGTACGATAATAATCAACCTACGAGTATATTAATGTCTAGACAAACCCAACAAAACATTGTAAATAGTTAAGAATAAAAATAAATATGGAAACAGTCAATTTATTAATTTGTAATCCGCCGTGTGGTATCCGGCTAAGTAGAATAGACTACCCTCATTTCTTACCGAGGTGTCGTAAAAGGCGACTAAGGTAAGTCGAAGATTTTTAAGATAACTTGAAAATTACAGTTTATATTTAAAATAATTTATTACGGTTATATTACAAGAGACCTTTTTTCCATTACACATCGCAATATTTTGTACTCATGTTTTTTAATTTCTATTTCAGAAACTAGAACTACTTTGCTATAATCCGCGTAAATAACTCATTTAAATACTTTCTATCTATAATATATCATAAAATACAGTGCTAACGCAACGATTGCTGTAAGCTTTTATAATATATTTATAATATAATATTAGTATTGAAAATATATTTTATTCCAGTAAACTTATAAAAAAGAGCTTTTTTGACGATTCGACAACCCTACTGCTGGTTCGGAAAGCTGTTCCTAAGATCCAGCAACTATTCATTGATAAAACTTCAACTTATAAGAAACGAATTTAAGTAAGACGACCATCGTTTGTATTCTAATGTTTGTGCATAAGAATATACATAATTATATAAAGATTGGCAATGTATATAGTAGACAAAGTAGGAACGACATAAGCTTGAGGTTCCTGCCTTGCGCCTTGCAAAAGTAAATAAGTCGTTTGTGTGTTTAGGTATAAGATCCTATAATAAAATTTCGCAATCGATTTTGTCTTTTCCACTACAGTAGTTTAAAAACAGTGTTAAAGGGAGGATGATACAAAATACCTACCATACTATTGACGATTACATAGATAATAAAAATGCGTGGATATAGCTACTACTCTACCCTATACGAGATAGTAATGACCAAATGTAACTAATAAGAATTATATGTGAAAAGAGCAACAACCGAGTTTCTTGCTGGCTCTTGTCGGTAGGTACAGCTTTCCGAACCAGCAGTAGAGTTGACGATTCAAAAGCACTGGTTTACAAGTTTTCTTGAGTAAATTATACTTTGAATTTTAATTTCTAATTCTAAACAACAAAATAAAAGTATAAAGGTATATACTTACTGGTCTTTTGAAACGAAAATAATTTATAGCTTTAATGTACATGTGAATATTTGTATATTGTATAGATCACAATGATTATGTGTGTGAATAAATATTTTGTACAAGTTATTGCTACTTGAAGGTGCAAGGAATTTTAAAAACTGTTTAAAGGCATATGACTAAGAAACCCGGATGAGTTCAAAACTGGTCGGATAAAACAAATATTATTGAAGTATTTGTAGGTTAATAAATACCAGTTTAATAAAAAAAAGTAATCAGTTTCAATATCTCAATGTCTGTTTGTTATGAAACAGTATTATTACAGGAACACTCTGTCTATTGGTAGAAATCCGTATTCCTCAGTTAGGCTAGCGAGCCCCACTAAAAACCAAGTAGTGTTAGTAAATGTTAGGTTGAAGAATAAAGTGAAAATCAACGTTTATTATGTTCATTGGGCAGTTTTTAATGCTTGAATGTTAATTATTGTTAAGTATCAGTGGAATAGGGACTGCAAACGTTTGGTCTAAAAGTTCTAAAAAATCTAAATGTAAAATTACTACTCATAGCTATTTCTATTAATGGACAAAATGATACGGATCTTATTAGGCATATAAGTTTATCTATAAAACCGACTAAACCGACCGCGAGCTTTTTTAAGGACATATCGAAGTCTCACCGTGCCTACATCACGGCTTATCGGTCTGGTTAGAGTCGATATCTCACTTCAGTTCAGATCAGTTCTTCGGTCATCATTTTGAAAGGCTGCTGGGAAATTTTAACTTATAATGCCGTGTCTACGTGTAGTATTCGGCTGAGCAGAATAGATCACCCTCATTTCTTACCGAGGTGTCGTAAAAGGTGACTAAGGTAAGTCGACCCGCCGTGTGATATCCGGCTGAGCAGAATAGACCACCCTCATTTATTACCGAGGTGTCGTAAAAGGCGACTAATGCAAGTTACCATACGTGTGGTATCCGAATGAGTATAATAGACCACACTCTTTCTTACCGAGGGGTCGTAAAATACGACTAAGGTAAGTTGATGTCAGGCAGGCGGCCGGTACGTAGCCGAATCATGTGACAACATGTTTTTAAAATGTTGTGCCGACCCCACTTAGAGTGGGATAAGGGCAGGAGGATGATGATAATTTATACTTATATAATGGGTTGGAATAAAAATGTCAGGTAGGTGATTTAGCTCGACCGACTACTTAACTTAGAAAAAAAAAGTTTTATAAAATTCACTGCATTCATTCTACGAAAGGTCTTATTAGTCTGCAAAAAAGTGCACGTGAGAGTATCAATGTTGTAATATACGAGGTCCGGGCATCATTGTGCATTCAGATTAGAGACGCAGTTCGACGACCACCGACGGCCTCTGCTCGTTCTCGAAAGTTCTTAACGAAAGTTCTCTTCGTAGACTATAAGAGCCCTTTAATGCTTGAAAAGGTCTAGAGTTAGTACCATTTACAGAAATAATTTTGCGTAATTGTTTTGACAATATTCCTTGCGTAAGGTTTGATATAAAAAGAAGATATATATCAACTTAGGTTTTAATAATAGAAAGAAAAATAGAGAAACAAAAGACGATATCGCGAAAAAGGGATATTAGAAATCGGGACAATGAAGACAATGAGATTTTTGGGAAAACAAAAATTTTGTGGGTGGATAGCGTACGAACAGCAACTTGTTCGGAAAGATTTTAGATAAGGATGCGATGTACTCGCAACAAAACCCTCGTATATGTCGGAGATGGCCCTTCAGGTATTTCTTTACCTTAGTTAATCGTAATCGTAGTAATTGAGACTGATTATGAATTTCTATGTTAAAAAAAAACCATTAAATTCAGCTTTAAATTTAATTGGTTATTTAAACGAAATAGTTTGGTTATATAGTCTAAATGATATAAAAGTTAAAAAAATTAGTAACATACACGAGAAAAACTTTGTTTTTGAAAAAGAAATTTTTTATGCGTCACTTTTTAAGTTATTTAAGAGCAAAGAATATCAGATGGATAGTATATACAGAAATAAGTAAAGAAAATTATTATGGCTATACAAAGAAAAATCAAAAGTAAAGATTTTACGATCAACAGCCAAATGAAATTAAAACATTTATACTTATTGAAAGATCAAAATAATCAATTCATAAAAATCAAAGCCAAATAACATAGTATAAAATTATTTTGCTGTTTTAGACAGGTTGAGAAAATGCCTTAGCATTTGACAGTAATATGATACGATTGGCATGACGTACAGGTTGATTTAGTTAATGAATCAATGATAAGAGATAGAAAGCTCTAATAAAATTATTTTGCTATAATCCGCAAAACAATTTTATAATTACTTTTGTATTATGGATCTCCGTAAAGTAACGACTAATTCTATAAATTATTTTTAGAAAGCTCTGCTTTTGACACTCTCTTTTTCTTCCCTATTGCTCAAAAGAAGAAAGAAGAGGTGATTTTTTATGATTTCAAATCGAATCGTACTTTATAGGAACGAAGTTCACGTAATGTAATTTTTCAATATACAATATACATTTATATACATTCAATATTCAATATATATTCGTGTGACAAACTAAGACAATCATTTTGTTTTGAAACAAAGATTAATACGGAATAAATACTGTTGAAACAAATATATACGTATTATTACTTTTGACTATGGCATTTGAATTTAGAAAAACACTTTCATTTAACGTTGTAGAAACAGCATTGGTGTCCTTGCATTTAAAAGCTGTCATTAAAATTAATAGGCGTAATATGTGATTGTAGAAATTACACGTTGTTAAATTCAACGGAGCCAATGAAATAAACAAACCTCTACGTAATGTTGTTTTACAAGATAGAGCTATTAACATATAGAAAATAATTATTCAAAATCAAATAATGAATAATGGTAAAACTATGTAAATTATCAATGAAATTAAACAAACAAGATGGGCTAATCATTAAAGCTATTAATTACGGTATAATTATGGTTTTTGTATTCAAGATTATTAGAATTCTATATTTAATCTAGCTTAAGAGATCAATTTTAAGAAAATATTTACTTTACGTATAGTTTTTTTTTTAAATCTTCTTTTTAATATGGCAAAGAAAATACATAGGTAGAGACTATTGACAAGTACAATAAATACAATTTTAATAATTTCAGTCCGAATCTGTTTATACAGATTCACTCATGCACTATAAATTATCGTTAAAAATTTCAAGTTGAAGGATTTAATAAGATGAACTCTAAAAATACAAACCTCACCAACAAGTAGCACAACTTTGAAATACTTGACGAACTTGACTTCGTCCAAGCGCAATTCGAGAGGTCATAATAAATTAATAAAGAACGGAGTTGTTAGTATAGTAATTAAGTTTAGATTGTAACTTACAAGCAGACAATGTTGGGCCGCCATGTTGCGCGCGAGGCGAGTGGTAGTAGAGTGTCGGTGTGGTGGTTGCGCCTGCACACTTCACTCGCCACCAATGAACTAACTGAGGCTGGAAGCGATTGTTTAGCTTTCCTTTGTGTTCTAGGAACTACTTTCTGTACAATATTTCCCCAATGACTTATTAATCCTGTTGCCTTATTATTAATTTTACTTAGCTACGTTGTACGTCATATCCTGTATAAAACCACTCACGTACTTTAAATTTCTTTATTCTTATGAGTCACGAATGGTCATACAAACATTTGTGATATGTTAAGGAGATATGTATAAAATGTAAATTATATAACCTTGAAGCTTACTTTTTTCGTATTTAGCAGTAAAAGTAGATAGAAGATATGTACCTTATTATTTTAATATGAGCAGTAAATTTTATTTACTTTTTTTACTTTATAGTTTAATAAACATAAAATTCTAGAAACGTAATTGAATAATCTCATTTAAAATTTTATAGCATTTAAGATAAAATTTAAATAAGAACAAAATATTAATAATTCTTATAATATAATTTCGAATATCCATTGAAAAATACTTCAAAAATAAATTCATTTGTCAGACAAGTATATTTCTTAGAATTTACTAACGTGAACAGAGTATTTTAACTAACTTCTGGAAAAAAAATATACACAGTCCTAAAAACGACAAAAATTAGTAGTAATTTACCTACAAATTTGACGTAACATAGAGATGTAAGTCATAAATAATAATCTAATGTCTTAAACTTTTATCATTGTAGAAACGCCATTCTTGTAAATCTATATCCGTACCAAACTTATGTCCTTGTAGACGAATGCAACTTCGGGCTTTGTCCCAGTTTGTTGATAAGCTTAAGATATGCCTAGATATAGGAATATAACAAAATGCTCTATAAAGTTCGCTAATGTTTATTCCCTAAACTATAAGTCACTACATACTTAATTTTGCATTAAACGATAAATACAATTCTGTTTATAATATTTGCAGAGTTTTTAGGAATATTTGTTTTGAAGTCCAATTTATTTTTTCTGATAAAAAGGATATTATCCATTTTCTATTCACTCATAGTTTTTTTTTATTAGTGTGTAGAACTAAATATCACAAGGGGTAACCTTGAAATTGCTTATTAGAGAATTTATATCTCGCAATTAGTGATTTAGACGACTTTATTAGCACATTGAGATATCTATAAATTTTTTTTTTTTAGTGGGTCTCTTTGCCAGCGCGGGTTTAAAATGTAACTCAAAAGTATGTGAAATGTAGTAATAGCTATGTATCAAACACTTATAGATGTCTGTAAAATACAATTTTTATAATAAGTTTCATAGAATTCAAGACCGTAGAAAAATAGTAGTAAAAATATAATAAAAATAGAAAGTTGTTATGTGAAGCTATAATACATTTTTTTTAGAGGATAGGCTCCACGACAATCGTAATGCATTAAGATTTTGTCGTGTAGTCTATCCTCCTGATGATGCTTCGGTTTCGGGGCGAATCGAACGTACAGATTGTGGTGGTGGTTGTGTGTATTGGTTGTGTGCAATGTTGCTGGTGGCGGCTATTTGGGATACGTGTGGTGACTTCTCCTGCATGTGTAAGGTATGTGATTTTTGCCAGCTTCATACACTTAGTTTTACATAGATTCTCTTAACAAACGTGGATTATAAACAAAATAATTCTATTATAGCGTCTGTACTATGGAATTCCGGAAAGAAAAGCCTGCTTCTATAAATCATTTAACGTATATTATGTGCTTAGGGGTGTGATTCAACTAACTTATGCCCGTCTAGCGTAGGAATCCCTTGAAAAGATCTACGTCCAATGATCCATCCGTTGTTTAAAAGGGCTTGTTGCTGCCGTGAATTTGTAATCAAGTCGTAGTCGCTTAATCGACATAACTACTTTTCTACGCTCTTGGATTCTATGGAACTTATTATAAAAATTGTATTTTACAGACATGTATAAGTGTTTGATACATAGCTATTACAATATTTAATAATTGCTTAATGTATGTTTTACTTTTACATTGTTAAACACTTAATCAAATTTATAATGTATAAGGAACAATATTGCAACTTCAACTATTTTCAGTCATTGCAGTTACTGTACTCTACCGACCTACAGTTTGCAAAATGTAGAATGAAAAAATGAAATGTTTAGTAACTCTCCCTTGTTCCTTTTTCCCGATTAAGATGCTGTAACTTCAGCTTAATTTTAAGCTTCTAAAATAGTCATATTCACAGTCATAGTCATATTCAGCATATCCTCAAATAGCGGAAATTTACTTTACATATCGAAATAAATTCAGATTTGAAGAAAATGTAAGGAAATCAACTCGTGATGGGAGTCACCTGACCGGATCCCTTTATTATATTTAGGGTTAGCTCGTAGTTAAAAGATCCAAAAAATTTATAGTTCAAAACCATAATATCATTAAAAGGCTTTTAATTAATTTTACTATGTGATTATAGTTTGTTGTGGCGAAGAAAATTTCCGTTTCAAGTTTTTAATTATATTTATAATTAGTCAAATCTGAAATTAATTTAAATTAAAAGATCCTGATGTTTTAAGTAGATCGGTAATTTATAAAAAAATAGTAATTAGTAATATTTTAAAGCAGCACCATCTATTAATGTACAGTAAAACTATATAGTAAAGATAGCAAGCCTGTTGTATCATATTCATTTTAGTGAGTCACGCATTATTATGGTAACAGATGACTCTGTATGTAAGTTGCATTTTTAAGTTCCGTGTACATATCGAAATCTTGGAAATATTTAAATTACACGTGGGACTTTATTCTTTTGAGGGCGCGAATTATGTATTTTGACAGTTTAGATTTGCACTAGCCTTTAGCATTTTTTTAGATTTGATTAAAAATACGAAATAAATATTTAATTACAAAAAATACATCATAAAATTCTTGATTATTGCTATCATAATGACAGCCTGTTAGATAAGTAATACTTTACTTATCTGTGATACATGAAAGAAAGGAAAGAATTTAAAGGTACGATTTTTGTCGTGGAGCCTATCCTCCTGATGATGCTTCGGTTTCGGGGCGAAACGATCGTCGAGATTGTGGTGGTGGATGTGTGTGCTGCTTTTGTGTGCGTTGTTGCTGGTGAATTGCGCCTTGGGGTGCATGTGGTGACTGGTCCTGCATGTATAAGGTGCGTAGATTTTGCCTGCTTCATACACATTGGCTTTGCATGCATTCACTTAACCCGTGCGGATTATAGCAAAGTAGTTAGTTCTGTTGTATTGCTTATATTAACCATTTTAGTATGAATTTAGTTTCCATACAGAGCTAAGCAAAGACATAGTCATTTTAATATTTGTATATTTCACTTTAGTAGGCACTATGGACGTTATTTAAAGCAAATTATATCTGGAATGTTTGCAAAAAGAAATTTGGTAATATAATACAGATGAAGAATCAGATTATCGTAATTTTTTTAATAAAACGTACATAGAATGGATTTTATACGTGAGAAAGTCACTACAATTTTGAAGAACCCGCCACTCTACTCCAACATGGATTAGCGTTTCAAACATAGGTATAAGACGAATTTTCAAGGGATGTGCAGTTTCGTCGTCAAACTTTTCTTTATCATAAAGCGCCTGCTAAATTATATATACATATAGAAATGACAAACGCCGTTCAGTAGAAAGTTATAGTTACTTGTGCGGTGTTTAAAAATATGAACCCTCGGTAAAGGTCATTCACCGTTTGGCTGTTTAGTTCCTTTTCCTAATATAGCATATTATCTTTTTTTAAATCAAAGATAAATTATTAACAATAATTCCTTGTTTTAATTTTTTTAAGTGTGACTTAAAAATTAGGAGCTTCTAATTCTACAATAATTACATTAATAATAGTATAGTACCTATATTAAATAATAATATCGCCTACCTGTACGTGGGTCTTAACAAAGTCGGTCAAGAGGTACTCTAAGTTTCCAAGCAGATAAAGATATCTAGCATCTACCTTGAAACTGGATTGGAGAGCTACGGTATGTTAATAATTTCTCCATAGAATTTTGCAGCTCTATACACCTACAGAAGTAATTTAAGTATTATTTTGCTATAATCCGCGATAAAAGAAAATAGGTAATGCTACATGTAGAGTGTATGTATCTGTTCTCCTACCAGATACACGCAGAATTCCTATAAACTCATGCACTACCCGCCACTAATAACACAACTATACAAAAGCACTTAACACATTCACTATCATAATCTCAACAATAGCTTCGCCCCGTCGGCTTTGCGACTTTGTCGTGGTGTCTATCTCCTGACGATACATGCATGCTCTTTGGTTACGGGGCGAAACGATTGTTGACATTGTGGTAGTGAATGTGTGCAGTGCTGTTATGTTATTGGTGGTTGGTAGCGTATTTTTGGCCTTTTAAGTTATGGGTCTCTTTACAACTTACGAGTTTTGTAGGCGCTACGCTACGCTTTATTGCAATTTGTTACAAAACAACCGTTTTCGAATTAGGTCATAATAATGCTAAACGTCTGATATATTTCACTGTATTGATTTTTATAATATTCAAAATACGTCAATTCTTAACTCACTTCGGCTTAAGACCCTTAAATATTGTTTATTGTTTTTATAAATTTCAGTTTAAAAAACAATATTCAAGCATGTTTTCGTCAAACATAATCTTCAAATAAACTTCTATAGGCAATGAAGTGTGCTGACTTATTACAAATACTTTTAATTTTATGTGATATCGTTACATTTTATTACATTACAATACTTTTATAATATTATCATAATCGTTTATTAAAATGTATCAAATCGTGAATTGTTGGTTCAATAATTCCTTAATCTGATAAGAATCTCCAGGCGGAAAGTCTAGAAGAGCCGTAAATAAAATATAATGTCACGCGTGCCGTTGAATTAATAAGCAATAATAATTTAATCTAATCATTTGTTTTTGTTGTTTTACGATAGAGGACATTAATCTAATCTTTGTATACCGTTGCTTAAAACTGAAAGTCAAAATTTCAAAAAGACAATTTCAAATTTTGAAACAGTTGCTTTTGCTTTTTGTTTTTTTGTCTCGTTGCGCGAGAGCTCATTGCAAAACAATGGTTGATGTGTTTGCCTGACCTAAAATGAAGTAAAGTGTACATTCTTTTTTAAAGATCTTTGTTTTTTTTTAACTCTGTGGTACATAAAACGCGTAGTAGTTTTTACTGACGAAAGTTAGCACATTAGTGTGGCCACTATTTAGCTCTAAATAGATTTAATCGAATTGGACCGTTTCGTATTCAAAGACATTACATTCTGGTTCGCTGATAGCGACTTACAGTCAAGCTCGACGAACAGGTCAAGGTTCAATAATATATCAGAAAATAAAAATTTGCTTCCACCAGACAATAAAACTAAAATCTTTGGCTTCTTGAAAGAGCAATTTTTGGCCATTATAGGTTCATACTAAAAACAAGCTGTTCAATAATTTTTTTTTTGTTATTTTTAATTATAATGCATTTGAACAAACAAAGAAGCAAAAAAGTGAATTCACTTTCGTTATTATCCATATAACATTCGCCTTTAACTACTCAATACCTTTAAAAATTATATCTCTTACACAAATAAACAATTCAAATTATGGATTGTTTATAAGAAACTTGTTCATTGGCTTACTTAGTTCACAGTTATCAAGGTAATTATTGCATCCCGCACTTTTACGAGACTGATGACTTTATGAATTAAACTAATGTTAAAATCCATTGCAGAAACCTCGATTTGTTATTAATGCAATAAACTATGTTAAACTGTAATATTTGTTTAATAATATAATAATTGAAAATTAATTAACATAATTTCGTTATATGAAATGTCTATTAATTTTTGATGAAGTTACATAGATTTTATTTCGACGAAACTGAAATCGTTCATCAGGCCAACCATAAACGGAAAATTATGATAAAAGACAAAGAAAAATAAAGGACTGTCGAAAACCGCGTGAGCATTCTTAAGCAACATTATTTTTATCTGAGCGATGTTCAGAGTTTTAAGCTGCGAAACTGCAAGCACTAATTTAAATTTATAACTTATTTATTATTAAAAATACTGTCCCATTAACAATTGCACAGGACATAAATATGTCCCGGGTTAATGTGACATAAAAGATGAACGCATTTGCCTTCATCTTTTAATCTTTTGATTAAAAATTGAATCAATGAGTCAAAAAAATTCTTAAATGTATTAAGGATATAGTTTGAACATTTTATTACATATAAGTAAAGTAAAATAATATCTCATATTATCCCACTGCTAGGCATAAGTCTCCTCTCTCCGTTTTAGGATCGAATGATTGTAGCTAACACCTACCACGCTTCTCCAATGCGGATTGATAGACAACTTACCCCCACAATTATCTAAAGATATGCAGGTTTCCTCACGATGTTTTGCTTCAACGGTAAGCTAGCGATAAACTGCAAATATCAATTAGACATATAAGTTTTAACAGAAACACTAAGTCGTGCCTGCCCGTGGTTGAACTCGTGACCCCCTCGAAAGAGTCGCATGGTCTCACCGCGAGGCTATCACAGCTTATTTTATTAGATATAATAAAATAATACTAATAAAGAATATTCTAGTTGATGATAAAGTATATCAAAACCAACGATACTGTCATAATTTTATTATCAATACTAAAACATAAATTTGTAATCACCAAGCTTAAATATTATTAAATGTGAAGTGTTTGAAAATAATACACATTTACTCGTAATCTATAATCTTTTTGGCACACGTACAAGTGATAAGACAAATTTATGATAAAGAGATTTATAAGTAGCGTATATACTTAAAGTGACATTTAACTGCAGATTACAATATCTCCTTTTTATGACAAAAAAAACAAATTCAGATTAAAATGATTAATCGAACTTACCACCCAATCTCACCGAATGATTATTTTGTTACGAAATGCAATTATCATGTGTGTTATAGTTAATTTGATGTGCAACTAGTACTAATAGTAGTAGTATTTGAATCAAAGATATTTATATTTGAAATGTAAAAGTAATATGATTGATATTTAATTTAATAAATTAATTAAAAATAATAGATAAATAAAAATGATATGATTATACATATATACTCATTGAGAGCGTTCATTATATACATTATTATTTAAGTAATAACTTGTCGTTTGAAACAGCGAATGGTTTTCGCATGTTCTATTAGGTCGCGTCGTGCCTACAGGTCAATTGATATATTTAATGGTCCATACAAAGTCCATCAAACTGTTCCACTCATAAAGGTTGATCTACTTACATATGCAACGTAAACAAGTATAGCTGTGTATTGTACGCGTTACGGCAGTAAATGCTATACAAGTGTAAGTATATAGGTAGGTCCTATATAGGTGTGTTAAATTGCATAATAGTATTTTTAAAGAAATTAATGTTGATATATTAAGAAAATCTGCGAAGTTTTCTACTTATATAAGCACTATTTATAATTTTTATCTCATGTTGTGCCTATAATTGAGATGTACAGGGTAGTAATACTAAGATGATTGTATTTATATATTGTATTGTATACTCTATACATTGCGTTGGCTTTCTATTTTAATAAGTAAATAAATGTATAAAAATAGTCAATGTTTTTGTATAAAATCAATTACATTTGTAATTATTGACCTAAAGGTACTTAATTAATGGTAGCACTTATTTTGTCGTTGTTACTCATTTCCAACGTATTGCAGAAGTGAGATTGGTCAAAAACATACGCTTCGTCACGTTATCATATGAATCTAAATAGTAAATGATACGATGAAAAAGAAAGATAATCGGTAACTCTGTATAGATATGCGTAATTATGAAGATTTTTTAAAATTAAATAATAATGATATGAAATATATTCTTATCAACTTAGGAAATCCGAACTTGATAAGTATTTCGTATCATTTAAAGAGCGCTTTAACTTTACTTACATAATAAAAATAATAAAAAAATTGTTGATATATATTTTGATACATTACAATGTTTCAGAAAGTGTATTCTGGAAAACCGTAAAATTTAACTTTATTTTTTAACCTTTAAAAAAAACTCATTTTATTCTAATAGTTTATATTTTACTTTTATATTTTTCAAGTATATATTTTTGTTTTTCATTTTTATATCAAAATTTGCATCAATTATTGTTTGACGTGTTATGTAAATGTTGTGCGTACCTGTAATTTGGAAACATATAGAAAAGATGATATATTGAATGTTTATATAGTTTATTAATGTATATGATTTCTAGTTGGTAAGCCTTATCAATAAAAAAATATATATATATTTGTCAACAACCAGTGGCGTAGCTTAACCTAGGGTTCTGTGGCAAAAGATAAACTAGAGCACAACTAAACTATTTAAAATAGTTTTTCCGTATTTTATGTTTTCTGGATTCGACGTAGTCCAAGGGGGCCCAATCTCATGAGTCCCCCTGAGCTTGTGGGCCCCGGAGCATTGCCCCGTCTAGCCCTGCGATAGCTACGTCACTGAAGAAAACAATCTTAAGTAATAAATAAAAGTTAAAAATTATTACAAAAGTAACAGTTTAAACTTCTATAATGGCAAAGCTTAAATTGGTTGTGAATTTTATTAAAGAATCTTTAAGTGACTGCTTTACACATGGGTGATATTTTTGAAGTATGATTCATCAATCATGTTATGTCCTTGGCAGTAAGTAATACAAGTACCACATATAATATCTGCATACTTTTCGTTCATATATGATTTTGCAAACGAATACGCCTGATACGTGATGAATCCAGTAATGGAATAAAATTCCTTTCATCGCAAATGTAATTTGAAAAACGTTTACGTAAAAATTCGGGTTTAACATAAACGAGATAATTTCTAAGCAATATGTAATGGCTAACCAGTAATTAAACATCCAATAAATAGAAGACGTGACAACAGTAGGACCACAACAATCTATTGCAAATTTTTATGCACAATCTTCGACACTTCACATTTGCATTATTATAATATTTTTAAAATACGTTGGCAAAAACTGACTTATAATTAATAGCATGTACATTCAAAAGAAGTAATTTGATCGATTGAGCTGACAAATTTGCGAAATGTTGTTTTTAAAATTAATATATGCTATTCGTCAAGACTAACTTAGTCGATCTTGCTATAACATCCTCATCTAATTTGGGTATATAAACAAATAAGCAATTGTACGTTCATGTAATAATAGGGATTCTGAAAAATGAAGGCGATGAAATCACTTAGATTCATCGTGATTACACTAAAGGATTTGAAATACTTCAGTCTAAATAAAACTAGGTAGCACGTCATCACTTAAATATTTATTCATTAGTTAACTTAATTATATTTTACACATTCTATATACAGGTACGATAATTATTATAACATTACTTTCGATATAAAATCTCTGTCAAATATACTCAAAGGGTATATAACAGAGCCTTCTTACGACTAGAAGGGGGAATTGGGGAAGGCACAATACGAAGAATATTGCAAAGGGGCTAAACAATATGCAGCTTCCCAGCCACGCGACCAGAAACCACGTTGGCAAAAACGCTTGTTCCATTATGCCCAAGATTCCTCGCCTATATTGACCAAATGTTCATGTTGTCTACAAACTAACACCAATATGCAGCTAGCCTTACAATTGCCAGCCTGGTATTTGCTTTCGATATGCATACATTTACGAACGCCATCTGAAACAAACAATGTATTCTTCACATTTCTATATTATCGCAATATTTGTTTATAAGGTATGGCAGCACGACAAGTTAATTTACGAAAAGAAAATTATGTACTGGCAGAAAATGAGTTATGACTAATTAGGACAATAATGGGCTATGTAAAAAAAATATATAGTAAAAGTAACGGCCTGTTAATATCCCACTGCTGGGATTAGGCCTCCTCTCTTCGTTTTTTGCAGAGAAGGATTGGAGCTAAGACCTGCCACGCTGCTCCAATACAGATTGGTAGGTAAAACATATCCCCAGAATTCTCTAGACATATACAGGTTTCCTCACGATGTTTTCCTTCACCGAAAAGCGTGTGATAAATTGCAAATATCAATTAGACACATAAGTTTTTTATAGAAAACTCATTGGTGCCTGCCCGGGTTTGAACCCATGATCGTCTCTAGAGAGTCACTCGGTCTCACTACTATTATCACGATAAGATTTTGACTAAAGTTTTGTAAAAATAACTAAGGAAATGGCATAGTAACGTTCACTGTATTATAATTAGTTCTGTAAATGTTGTTTCTATATATATATTTTTTTCATAATGATGCTGTGAATTCCATAGAGACCCTGTTTGTTTTCACATCGTATTAAATAAGAAAAACGATAAACCGAGGAAAATGTCGTCCAAAACGAGATCCAATCTAATGTGAAAATGTCCTCAAGAAGAGTAAAAAAATAGTAACTTAGTGTGGCTGATATGATCGTCTTTGTATCAGTATAAAGAATTTCTAACTGCAAAAATTGATAACCTTTCATTCATCTCTTGACCACAAGAATTATTGAAGAATGTTGTTGGTTATAAGTAATAGAGCTATATAATTCTATGACAAAACATTTAGGAACGACGCAATTCAACAAAGGTCAAAGATTATTATTATAAGTATACATTTATGTAATAAAAATTTATCCTTGTACCCAAGTTCATTAGCAATAAGATTGTATGCATAATTAAAAATATAATACAGCAGATATATTATTATTTAATAATATAACAGGCGTTTTGCAGAGTTCCATTATACAAAGGTGTAATATTTGGCTACAATTCACTTTAAAAAGAAATCGAAAACATATGTATCTGCCACATATAGATTATATTATTTATTTGCATACCTGATACATGAAGAATTAGTAAAAACGTATGCATTACGATCACCACCGCTACACTGAACTGCATACATTCACTACCACAATGTCAATAATCGTATTGCCCCGAAACCGTAGCATCATTAGGAGAATTACTCCACAACGAAATCGTAAAACAAGTAAGCATAGTTATATAATACTTGATTCAACCCCCACCATTTATTTTGCCCTTGAACGCGTGTAAAAGGAACGTATTAATTTGAATAATCTTCAATTCCGTTCTTTGCTTTATAATGTCAGGTTTTACCTGTGAATTGGATTATGTGAAATGGGCCGATTTTGATATTAGAAATCAACAAAATAACCAAGATCCTTTTGAAATCTTCGTATTTAAAGTTCAAAAGTAATTTAATGCAAGATTACCTCGACCGCGACCTATCGCGGCCTTTGTTCCTAAACAAAGGGGTCATGTGGTTCAAATCTTACCTCGTACGTATATCAAATATATATTTTCTGATTGTAAAGATATTTCTTTCAAGTGTTCAATAAAGATTAAGGAGGTTTATATAAGTAAGTAATTTATTAGATATCATTTAACCTTCAAACTCTTAAAGGTGAATACAAAAATAATATCGTGCGCAATATTCATCACGTTATAAAATTGGTCATGTTGGTAAAGTGATTTCTAACCGACATCGTAAATATTTGTAAATTCTGAGACATTTCTTTCAAGTGTTCAATAAAGATTAAGGACGTTTATATAAGTGAGTAATTTATTAGATATCATTTAACCTTCAAACTCTTAAAGGTGAATACAAAAATAATATCTTGCGCAATATTCATCACGTTATAAAATTGGTCATGTTGTTAAAGTGATTTCTAACCGACATCGTAAATATTTGTAAATTATTAACGATAAATTTAAAGCGATAATCGATATTTTACTATCTTCACATAGATCGCTTTACAATGTGCAACAGCTTAACTATAGTACCCGGCATTAAATAATGCACATCGATGTTTACAACGAAACAGCCGGCCAGTTCCGTTTCGTAGAGCGCTGTCACTGTCACATACAGGTTCGTCAGTCTGTGCGACAGAGACAATGCTCTATGAAGCAGAATCTACCCGATTTCTCTCTCTAAGCCTCGATGTGCATTATTTATTGCCGGGTACTGTAATTGGACTGTAATTGGTTTTACAAAGCAGAGCAATACGCCAATACTCTCCTAAGTAGAACCATTGTAATAAGAGAGTAAGATTTACTCCTGAGGGAATTTTAGTCTCAGCGATGATTGTTTTTATAGTAATTTCTTCATAAACGATAAGTATACGTAATATACTAATTAGGATCGTTATTTTTAAGAATAAATTCTTCGAATTTCTGGCACAAAGAAAAGATTATAAACATAAAAGAGATTAAGAATTTTTATCGTTACATATAGCCTTGAAATAAGAATTATTATAAATGTATAATAAATGCTACAATGCCCACTGCATTGATACATATCTAGTTTTTTATGTCCAAGTGCTAGACGGAGCTGACGTATGCTCTTCTTAATTTAAATCTAGAAGCTGACTAAATATAAATTTAGAAAGAGGATAATTTTCAATATTGGATGAAAGAAAGTTTACAGTTTAGAACTCTAATTCTTTATTTAATTATTAATTATCTTTTTTAATTAATAATTTCATGAAAGAAAAAATAGTACACGACAAAGGCGGACTTATCTCGAAAAGGAATCTCTTCCAGTAAACCTTTAAGAATAAAAATGCGGATACTATAGGAAGAAAAAGAAATCAATGAAAAAAATATAAATCTAAGTATATTTAATTTTTAAATTTTTATATCACAAAATAACTACGCAGTTGTGTTTTGACCATTATATAAAAGTTGTAATACAATTCAATATCACGTGTAACAATTATACATTTTTGGCACGACACTAGAATCGTTTATTTTGTTCATGCACCATACAAGGGGATCGTGAGATATAAATAATATTTCCACATCTGTTTTATAACGGTACACAAGCGAATAGACTTTTTACGTATTGATTTATATTACTTATATTAATATATATTCCGTTGTACTTCGTTCGCGCAACTTATAAGTTGAAATAGCCTCAATTGTTCAATATGGGGGTTAGTTATGGGTACTAAGTATGACTTGGTTAAAGCATACTCTGCGACTAACTTAATCATATACATAATCGGTGATTTTTGAATTAGTTAAAGGGACATTAACATAAAAACCTTTTATCTCGCCGAAATTCAGTATGAAATAAACTTTAACTTCACAAATATTCGAATCTACAAGTGTTAAAATTGTTAGATACATTAACCCGTATGCTCCAAAATGAAAGTGGCGGTAAATTAAAAGAAAGATAACATTTATCAGCAGGAAGTAAATAATGCACGTCGATTATTTACCAACTCGTGTTATTGTTTTGGCCGAATCGATTGATCACTATCAAAGGTCAGATATGGTCGGTTAAGATAAGAATATTAATCGTAGTTCTAGTCGTTCAAAGTAGGTAATTTTTCAGCTTAGGCTTTTTGTTTATATACGAAATGTATTATCATTTTGTTCATTTACTGCAAATTGTAACAACAGCTCGTGTGAACTTAAATGTTCGCATACTCATAAACAATTATGAGCTATATTTCCTATTCCTAAAGGTAACGCGAGGATTTTGAAATCTCATATGTTAGACCAGTGGGCCCCAATGTGGGGCCCATGCCCCACAGGGCGTTTGATCGTTAATTGGGAATTCGAAAATGGATTCGTCGCAAATATAGCCCATTCGCTTCGGGCTATGTAATATCAGTCGGGATGATATGAATTGTAAAGTATACATAGCGAAAGACTCTAATATATTAAATGCAATATGGCGGAAATTACGTTGCGATTAATATAAATATTAATTCCTTATTAGCAACATTGCGAATCTGTCGCATTTTTTATATTTTATATCTGAATTTTATTTTTATAAATGCTGAACTGCATTGACGTCACTACATACTACTAACGTAGATTGTCTTTTAAAAGTAAAAAGTTGTTCTTTTCGTGGCAAATGTAAATTAAAACTAATAACGAATGACGACAGAGCATGAGTAAGCAACAAAAACAGTATAAGCAATTTAAGGTATAAAGAGTCCTAATAAAAATTAAGAGGTCAGTAAATATGTACCAACTAATTTGTTAATAAATATTTCATATAGAGTTGTCTAACGTCAACGCCCACAGTAACGGGAATTGATAAAATAGTCGTCTCTTATCTCATTCAGAGATATATTAAATAACGTCCAAAAATAAATGTACACTTGAAAATGGATTATGTAGAAAACATTCGATAACTTCGCATCCTACATTGAAGCAAACAGATAAAATTGAGTTGCTTACTGTCATATTATAAGTTGTAGCTTTACCATGTTGGATTTTACTAACGTTAGCAAGTAACAAAGGGTGTGAGAATACCGTTTGATATTTTACTTGTTTAGTAGGCATTAATCGTAGTTTCAGGTTTATTAATTATTTATTATTACAAGGACCCTGTAATTATTTTTACATCTCGTTATATTTTGTTTAGTGATATTGTAGTCTCTTAGAATTATACCATGCAATTTTGGAATCTAGTGGAAATAAAAAAAAACAGGAACAGGTTGAAAGGAAATTCCATCTATACTAATATTTGTATGCTTGTGTGTATGTATATTTGTAATGTTTCCAAGCAAAAACTAATGAACCGATTTCAAAAATTATTTCACCATTGGAAATCTGCTACTTTACTGAGCAACAAAGGCTATATTACATATTTAAAAAAAATAGGGACCCCTAATAAAATTTTAATAAGGTGTGAAAAATTTAGTCACAAAAATCTTTCATCGAGTGCGCTGCAGAAACTATTGATGATAGAACAAAAAAATGATCTACATTATTATAGACATATCAATATCTACAAAAAGTCCGCGATACCATATGTCTAACTATTATAGTTTTGCCAATATTTATTATACTTTTCTACATTGTAAATGTTGATAGAAACGGCGACAATAATCAAACCATAATATTTACATCTCCGTATTAATCCTTATCGCATTAAATGATATTTAATTAAAAACTATTTCAATACCTGTAAAATGCTTTTAAATTATTAAAATCGGACATTCCAATCAAAAGATGTAACGAATTTAAAAATGTCAATATAGACAAAATAATGCCATAACAATTGTAGCATATTGTATTTGTGTACCTATGAATACATTCCGTTAAAAATTTCCTTTGCCTTAACTATTGATAAATCCCAGGACCAAATCTTCAATTTACAAAAATAATTCTATAGTCTTACTTAGTAAACTTTCCACTACCACGAGATTGGTATGTAAGCGGGTTAAACAGCGGGGCATTGCTAGTCTACATATATGATAATATAATTACCACAACTCTAACAGAACAACAATTTTCCGTTCTTTGCCTCATTGTTTAATAATTAAGTGAGAAAGCGGTTGGGTGATTATCTTTGACACAAGAAATTTTTTATAAAACTTGTGTAAAATTACCTAACACAACATAGATTTTAAAGAAAATAACATTGTTTTTTAGACCGTACTGTTGGGCTCTGTTGTAAGATAATTAAGTGAAGTTACGTTTTGGGCATAATTTTAATGCTTATATATCATTGTGTACTTGTATTTTGGCCGTTGATAGCATATCGAACGAGCCATTCAAACATTGTGGGTGCATAATATATTATTTTATCATTTCTGGGTCCTTTGTGCGTTTTTTTTTTCACTATTTAATTTTACTTCTGTTTCCCTTTTTTTAAAGGTAAAAAATATGGATAAGTTTGATTCTCACAGCTTCTTTCTATCCTATCTCCAAATTTACACCTAGCATAAATTTATCTTTAGTAACACTTATCTTAAGTAATCCTTTTTTAAATTATATAGAAACCCTTATATTAATTATTAGGACCAATCTAACAGTTTCCTAAATGTTATAATCTTTCAGTCAATATGCATTACCAGGAACTACATATTGCATAATAAATATGTCTGTCATCTTTTATATATGTATCTGTATCAGCATATATTGATAGTACTATTCCATGCAAATGACTTGTCAGGTCACGCGTAATCAATTTTGAGCATATTTAATACGACCTCACTACGTTATAATTTCATTCTTTGTAAATTTTCTCGTTCAACGATCATTATGAAAATGGGCTACATGGGCATACACATGTAGTACAAAAGCCTTTTGATTACAAAATAAAAATAAACTAAATTAAAAAATAAAAAATTACGTAGAGTTCTTTTATGTCCTAACCTAAAACAGCGATGAATAACACAATGAAACAATAGTATGATGATGTCACTATCAGTTCTCGTGGGATTCAAAATTTGTTATTAATTAATTCTTCTACTCTTTCTTAGTCTTCTTTCGCGTTTGCTAGATACGACACACGATTTTTGGATCAAAACTTAATATTTTTGTTTTGACCAATAATGTTATGGGGACATAGAATACCTAGCAATACAATTAGGTACCACCACTATAGAACACTTTTAAAAATCAAGATAGGTACATATTATGTCCGTTTTATACCAGACAGTCAATATGGGTCGCATTTAGAATGCTCTGAAAATATAAATAAACATTACAGTCCACCCACTAATTTTAAAGTTAAACATAAATTTAACAGCTTACTTGATGGTGAGTATAGTTATCAATATTTACGACTCTCACATGATAACTCTCGTATAACTGAATGAAAATAATTTCCATGGGTTCTGTCTGTGGTTAAATTTACATCACGAATATTTTGTAACGCATTGCACAGATATTTTATAAGAGAACAATGGCAACACAAGAAAAAAAAACATAACCAACCGAAGCTTTAGTTTGTCACTTATCCAGAGGTCACCACACATACCACGTGCTATTCCCAATACCACTGTCACTTTTAACCACTAGCACAATAACATAGTTTCAAGTAATCTAACCAAGTACTGCGTTGAGGCGAGCGGCTGCGCGGGCGCAGCGCGCACGCAACCGAAGGTTTCAACACCGTAGCGATGGCCGACCTTACCCTCTCTTTCTTACTTTTGCCGAAGGATACTTGCTAGTGAGACAGAAAACGTACCGTCGCCTGCAACGTAGTCAGTAGTGGTTGACCTTCTAGATTTACCATTATTGCTAATAAACTTGTATTTTGCAACCGACTGCCTTAAACCCCCTTGAACTATATTCCAGAATTCTCTATTATATACAATTCCCTATAGGACTTAGAGTCTTAAGTTAAGAACAAGTTTTAAGTACCGAATAACATATAAGTGCATGCTTAGGAACAAAAGAAAGATGTTATCTATTAAGTGGTGAATATAAATAAGCTTTTAATTCTCTATAGGTGACTATTCGTTTGTTGTCTCTGTCACAACAAAATTTAAAAATCAAACTTTTTAACGTAGCAATTTGGATTATTCTTTGTCGCGTACATTTTAACATAACTTAGTAAGTTTTTAGTAACTCATAAAATTAAATAGTGAGCTACTAAAGATTCAGAAACTGAATTGGTTTTGAGAGTAAATCATTACAAGTAGTAGTAGTGTAGTCAAGGCAGTATATTTAAAAAAGCATATTTTTCTAAACTCGCTTTAAACATTCAAAATTCTAACAATATTAATTTCTTCGAATTCTTATTTTCAATAAAATATAACTGACAAATGTTTTATAATAATATTTATCTGAACTATGCCTATTTAATTATAACTCAATTATATAATGTGATAGTATTGATAATCTACTTCTTCAGTGCAATATTATCACGTTTAAAAGATGTTTGAACGGTTAATATCAATGCAATGAAGTGACCATCGCTATGTAAACGTAAATAAAATACTTGACTGATAGCATAAAAGGGTAATTACAACATCAGTACTATCTAAGTACAACGATGAGTGCAAACAACTCTAAAATAGAAATTAATAATACAATATAAGGATAATTTGGTAATTCATTCTGTGACCTTTTTGGCAATTGGCGCAATCAACACTAGCGTTTGTTAATTATAGAATATAAGCTTTACTAAGTTATATTAATTATTGAACAAAATACATACATACATACATACATACATACATACATACATACATACATACATACATACATTACACTCATCTCATAAAATAATCAAACGTGACTAACTATTTAGAAATTTATCCGTTTTTATTCAATAGCTCATTATAGCATAGCAGGTTGGTAAGGTTTGGAAAAAAAGAGTGGAAGATGGAGTAACACTTTTCAGTTTGAAGTTTGTTATATTGACCTGGTATTGTAATTTGCTCGGTTTGGAAACGAGCTATAAAAATAAATATGACGGTGGAGTGCATTTTATCTCATTTGCTGTCCTAAAAATTTTGACCAATACGGACCTCTTTTGATAGCATAGATGATAATTATACTGCATTGGGCTAGTTAGGATTAGTAAAATTAAGGCATATAATGTTGGAGCAAAGCATAGAGCATTGTGTATGCTATATTGGGCACAGACGTATACTACAGAGTCGTATTGTTCGTTTTTTTTTCAATTTGCATTATACATTAATTCAAAATATTCTTTGTTCAAGTAAACTTGTAAACAAGTGCTTTTGAATCGTTTATTCTGAATCGTTTATACTGCTGGTTCGGAAAGCCGTCCCTACCGAGAAGTGCCAATTAAAAGCCATCATAGTATGTAAGAAATGAAACTAATACATTTATGTCATGCCTACATAAGCTAATAATTATTGAAAACGTGAAATTAATAACAATATAATATCTATATAATATCTATCTATAGAGCTGTGATAGCCTAGCGGTGAGACCGTGCGACTCTTTCGAGGGGAACACGAGTTCAAGCCCGGGCAGGCACCAATGAGTTTTTCTATTAAAACTCATGTGTCTAATTGGTAATTGCAATTTATCACACGCTTTTCGGTGAAGGAAAACATCGTGACGAAACCTGCATATCTCTAGAGAATTCTGGAGATATGTGTAACCTACCAATCCGCATTGGAGCAGCGTGGTAGGTCTTAGCTCCAACCCCCTTCTCCCCAAGAAACGGAGAGAGGAGGCCTATTCCCAGCACTTTACTTTACATCTATATCAACTTTTATTTTGACTGTTGTTTTTTAAATTGCCAATACATATGAAATATAACATTTTACTTATTAATAATGGTTTTCTATTAAATTTATCCGTTTGACGCAATGTCTCTATATGTATACTGTAATCTTTGGTCTCCATTTTAACGAACCGGTACATGCATCTGTCATGTAATGGCAATTTTCAATACAGATTATACTCTGTGTATGTTCCTGAACGTATTAGTATTATATACTCGTATTGGTGGTTCAAGCCATCTGCCGCGATAACGTTTTGATTCAATATACTTAATTAATATGAGTGAAATAATTAAAAAATAATCTTTTTCGATTATTCTCATGTAGTTTAAATAATTTTCTATACAATTATTTTTGTCTGGAAAAATTATTAAAGTGGATTTTTACCGCGCGTTTCTGATAACATAGATCGACGTCAAAATCTGCTTAGTGAGAACATTAATTTCAACTATTGTATTTTCAATAATTCAGAAATTAGAATGATCATAATAAATTCGACTAAATATTGGTAATATACACCTTGGTTTAAGCAATGCTTCTCTTACTTGCACCTTTATCAGTTATGTTATATCTTTATTTATTGTTTTTTACAAACGCAGAGTACTGACAAGAAGGATTAAGTTATGAATTTACTTCTGTTTATACATGAGTATACACTCATTACTTTTTTTGAAAACATTAAGAAACATCTAAGGAAAACCGATAAAATTTATCGTATTGGGAAAACAATGGAAACTCATACTAGGGGTTTGACAATTGTTTACTTTCAATTTTGACGACTTTTGGGGTGAAGTCTATTTACACGGCTAACAAGCATTAGACGTCGGAAAATGATATTTTCAGTAATATTGGTCTACTATATTTCTAGACCTTTTACTAGGTGTTGCCATTTACATTTCTGTTTACCAGCTAATGTTTTTTGACCACATTTAATGTTCTGAGACAATGCAGTTTAGGAACTCTAAATAATATGTATGTTTTAATTTTTGCGCTATATTTGGCCATCATTAAGAGAATGTTACTTTAAGACGTTACCGTAAATAAAAGTGAAAACCAGATTCGAGCAATTGGAGATTTAGGTTTTTTTATAAACATTTTCTAAAAAATATTTACATAAATGTAATTTACAATTCTTTATGCATTTTACGGTAAAGAAAAACATTATGAGATCAACAATTAAAAATCTTGACAAACAAATATCAATATAACACCTGGGATAAGTAGAAACCTCCAATCTTTCCCTACAAGGAAAGAGAAGAGCTTTACTTTTTCTTTTACTCCTATGTTTGCCCTTTATTACTGTTATTTGTATTTGGTTTGAGAAAAAATAATAATTAAATAATCTTAATTAATTTACAACAAAAATGTACAAGTTATGTCTATCTTAAATTACTTACACGCTAGTAATATACAAATCATCCGAGGTGTTAAAACGGTCTCAAGTATATAAACTTAATCTATATAGATTACGTAATCTTAATAATAATATTATTTAAAAATAAATAACTTAAATTATACTATTCATGACAATCAAACGACCTATGTTCAAGTTTCAATAATTATGCGACGTGTGGGCATTGATTAGTTTATTTTTGGATACTTACATCATCCATAAATATTCATCGTTATTTTTGCTCGTCTGTCTCTGGAACGACCCGAACTGTGTACCTGCAATATTAATTTAGATAATGAATACTGGCGAAATTAGCTATTGCGATTTCGCGTGTGAAAAAATTGATATAGATAGCTGGCCATCTTGTGTCGAATGCTTATTTCTTCAATCTTCAATTTTGAAATATTTTATTGCATTCATTATGCCATATTTTAAAATTACACACCAAGATAAAGCAACACTTTGGGTGTTGATATTATGATTAAAACAGTGCAAATAAAACGTTATTTCCATTTACTAGTTAATGCCAGTTAATTTTTCGGTTAAAAAAACTGAGATGGTTCTTTTAAGATCCGACTGCAGATCGTATATCGTCCATATTTATTTATTTATTTATTTCTTTATTAGCTTATCAGGTAATATATATATATGTTGTAACGTTTCAATACGATTTCTAACAAAATTGAATTTTGTCACACGCAAACACATGATCATTCTAAAGTTTTTTAACAAAGAATATAAATATACTTGATAATTCAAAAGGCATGTGGCACGAAATAACCGGTATGTGGAAAAACTGCTTTTTTATATTAGCTACTCTGGCCTTTTTCTATTACTTTATTAAGATTTTGAAGTGCATCTTATAGTTTTTAAACGTAGTGAAGGTAAATTATATATAGCACACTGTTCCTCGAAGGATTTATTAGCTTAAATAATTATCTTTTCCCGCTTACCTGCATGATAATATTTATATTTCATTAAGGAATATAAATTTGAACCGATATAATTTAATACTCGTCGTTTGCATCTTCTTAGGGTTTTATTGAAAAAATATATATTTATAGTTAGTAATGGTTACTAAAAATCTCTACCTGAATCGGGTGAGACGATGTCACATGACGATTGTCACGTTCACCAATAAAAAACGCAAACATAAATAATTTGGTCACCTATTACTTCAGTTTAGTAGATTTTATTCTGTCTCTTCTTGTTTCTATCTTTAAATATTATTAATATTAATAAATATTCAGTCTCTTTACTACAAACAATTTTCAGAGAAACCTAAATTCGTTTTTATATAATTAAGAGAATAATTATATAATAAAGAGAAGGGTTTACTTCGAAGAGATCCATAATGTAAAAATAATAATAATATTATGTGGCATAATCTGTGATTCAATAAAATATATCTATAGTTATTATAAGTCAAAGTCCCAAAAAGCTGTGTTTGTATGTGATCGATTTTCTGAAAATGTAGTGAACCTATTTTTGTATGGTTTTTACTAGGAGGTTGTGTAACTCTTCCAGAAAGTTTGGGCGATAGTGTTTTATAGTTTTATATAAATTGTGTTGGAGAGGTCGCGCAGTTACAAAAAAATACCAGCTGGGAGCTTTACTTGCGTACATCACGTAAACCAACAGAGATACACTAAAATAATGTGCTAGAAAATTGTAGATCTACAAAGATACTTCAAAAAAGTCCGCGACAGCATGTTTCAACACTTATGGTTAACTCACAATAAGTATTTATAGTTAACTTTTTAAAATATTGTTGCTTATAAAAATACACTAAAGGTCCTACCTCTCCTAAGATAGGAAAAAATAACATATCTGGAGCGTATAATCAGGTCTGATAGGTTCAGTATATACCTCTACATCATCTCTCTCGTCTCATGGCTATCTATGGTATCTATGATATTTGAACTGCAACCGACCCCGGTTGTAAAAAAAATCCTTAATCCACAATATCTATGAATCGGGAATTCTGAATGTCTCCACGACATTTCGTCTCTAAAAATAAAACAGAATATACGAAGCTGACTGCCAACTTTCGCTAGTAAAAGGGGTCCTCAAAAAAGGATAAGGATGGCATAAATAATATAGTAGAAAACATTGCGAAATAACACTTCGGGGTAGTAAGACGTTAGGGTCCAAAAAGTGGTATATAGCATTATTGGTATATAGCATAATTTTTTTAAATTAAATACGTTGTTACTAAACCCGATTTTTTTTCCGTATTTTAGGGCAATGATTTTTTTACATTAGTAAAAACAGATAATTATACAGATTATAAATTTAGAATATTAATATTTATAATTGATTTCCGCATGTCTACTAGTCAAAGGTTTTATTTGAAAGTAAACTGTTACAAGGGCGTCTCGATGCTAGTGTGTTATTTTTTTTAAAGATTTCCTACTTTGTAATAGAGATCACTTTACAGTGTACCACCTTTAAAGGCAACTAAACTTTAATTTTTCCTGTTTCGTAGAGACGTGTCATGACGACGGTCACGTGCAACAAAAACTAAATAAATAAAACAGAATAGTTTAGCGTCGTGGACAGTGTCTAAATTACAACATTGAATTCTCATCAGTTTAAGAATAACTAAACTATACACTAGACCATTTAAAAATACCCTGAAATTGGACAAATTAAATGGTACCGCTATTGTAATTGCAATTGTATGACACATTTTTATTTTCTAATACAATATTAAAAAATATGATTTAGTAGCTGTGAAAATTATTTGGCAAATAATATGAATAACAAAAGATGCATTGTTATTAACATTATTTTTGTATTTAAATACCAAGCATGTCTCTACTTTTCTATATCTTCAGGCGTTTAGGTGGTAGTTTCTAACAGAGATATAAACTAACGTTACATATATTTCATTATACAGCTATAACATGAAAAACAAATTATTATATTTTACCACACAAACTAGTTTTTAAATATTGGCCGCCATTTGCAATTTTTGTTCCTATAAACTAATTATTAACGACGCTTGGGCCATTACAAAAATATTTAGTGATTATAAGTAATTAAATTTTTAAAAGATGTTCTGTTATTATGTTATTATGTTGTCTAAATAATAGAATAAGCTTACTACAAATAAATTGAAGGCAATATATCAGACCCTAAGTCAAAGGTTTTGACTACATTAGAATACTTCAAACAAGTTAGCAATCACTTCTAAGGTCAGTAGCTTTGGGCGTATATACCTTCTATATTTGAAAGTGACGTAACTGGTTTTTTAAATACATTTCTGTAAGTCACGGTTCATGTTTAAATTATAAACATAATTCAAGGTAATCAATTAATTAATTAATTTATTTAATATATAAATTTTTAAATTTTATATGTCAAGCTTATAATAAAGTTACTTACTTGTTTGCTCGGTACTCGAATTTGATGTCCCACTGTTTTCACTTTCAGTACGTCGTCTTGAATTAAATAATAGATTCCATGGGCTATAGTTTCCAATTTGGGATGTATTTTGACTTTTGGTGTCGGATTTATTAGCGTGATCCATATTTAGTGTTTTTATTGAATTGTATTTTTAATTATAATACACTAGATCGCTCTCGCGCGCCACCACCGATAAAGTATTAATGCAGGCCGTCTCTCAAGCCAAACAGTCAGTGGCCGGCAAAGCGAGTAGCATTGTTTTGAACCGATGGTGTCCGAACTGTGACGGAAATATACGAATGTGTGTTTACTAAGCGAGTCGCGACTCGCGGAGAACGTTTATTTACACACAGACACACACTCGAATCTCGAAGGCCCCCCAACGCACATGTGCTTGATTCTATGGTGTAAAATATGAAGGCAAGATATATTCTATAAATAAATATTACAGATTTGAGTCAATGACATGTTTAATGATGTTAGTAATTGAAATACTCAATAAATGCGTTTAAAGCATATCGTGTCATGAGATGCTTAAAAGGTTAAGGTGTAGTATAATTTCTTGAGGAACATTATCATATAAAAGAAAGAAAGTAACGTGGTGGATTTTTACATGAGGAAATGTCCATGGATAGTGCAGTCCGCAGGGGCTGGTATTTCAGTTATGCCTGACTCTTACCAGCTAAAACCCCAAGGTGTTTCACCTTACGTCATAGTTTATAGTGATAAGGGGAAAAGGAATACTAGACCTGTGCTCCACATTCTTTTCTTTAATACGGGAGTCAGCTTGCACCCTTAAAGTAAAATAAAATTTTCCAAATCACACTCATAAGTAGATATACACGAAAACCCTTTTTTAACGAAAACTATTTGTAGACTCATTGAATTAACTACTTCAAAAAAAGAAATGTCATATGTATATGTATTGTCACATTGAAATAGTCATTTATTCAATTCAAAGTATAGTCACAAAGTAAATTTAAATAAAAACATTTTACTTATCTAAAATATATTTTAGTATCATTTTGTTAATTTTTCTGTACTATACAAAATGAAAATTCCATATGTAGTATCTTTGAACTCTCGGGCAGCCTACAGCACATCTGCTATTATGAAGGCTTCACCAGCAGAGGCTGATCGCAAAATTGTGGCCGAAGATTTTGAGTGGGACGACAATGTAACACCAGCGCCTCTTACATTTTTTGCCGCACTTTCGCTTTCCAGAGTATTTCACAGAATCAATCCGTTACAAAAGATCTTGCAAAAGGATGTGGATATGCTAATGGATTTGTATCCTGCAGACATACCTCTAAAGTTTAGTGTGCTCTACATTAAGGTATATTGATACAATCAATTTTATCTATATGATAAGCCCAAACTTGAAATCGTGTGACTCAACGTAAAAATATCTTTAAAATTTTCAATAATAGTTTTCAGCTTTTTAAATTTTCTATATATTTTAATGTTAGACCGAAATATGGGAAGCCCGATGATGATTAATCATGATGTCCCGTGTTCAACACATCACAAGTATCTATATCTATAAATACTTTAATTGGTATTTAACATTTAGGATACGCATTATGGTGAAAAAAATTCATCATTATAAAACTGGCATATCTCTAGAAAATTCCCCTTTGATCTGTATAATAGGCTCCGCGTTGGAGCAACATGATGGGCTGTAATCTCCAATCTTTATTTCCTAACAAAGAGGAAATTGTGTAATAATGAAATACTAATAGGCTGCTACTTTGTATTACTTTTTGTTACTACTTATACGACATTTTAAAAGTAGAACTCGATATGCAGGTTGAATTTAAGTCATTTAAGGCTTACAATATTTAAAATGTTCTATAAATATTTCTCTGTCGTTTTTGCAGGATGAACAGTATTGGAAAAGATCATTTTATTCAAAGTTTCCGTCTAGAAAGGAAATTGGTGTCAGCTATTGGAAAGGAAAATTTTTATCCGCTTGTTTACAAGACTATTTAGAAAATGTCAAACCTGACATTTTTATTGAGGAGGACGCCGTACAGTTAGCTAAACTGGTACATCAAAACTTCAGTAAATATAAAAATCAAAGCTATTGTTTGCCCAGACAATGGCCCCAATTTTGTCTTTCCACAAATGTATGCTGTCAGCAAACAAAGGATCGGGAAGTAGGAATCTTTTCCCGTTCTTTACGCTAGAGACCTTCTTTCACACACATCATTAATTCTCCTTGAAAGCCTGCGGCTTCGACAGCTCCCGTTCCACAATTCCTTATACTTAAGCAAGACATATATATACAAGACCACATTCATAGTTTAGGTACATCTAAATGAATATTTAGGTATGAAAAATAATGATAACAAAGCATTATCATGCTTTGCAATTTTGACACGGAGTCTCTCCTGATGATGCTTCAGATACGGGGTGAAACGATTGTGGTATGGTGAATGTGAGTGTGAGTGGTGAGTGCTGCGAGTAGTTTAGTGTGTTCTTAGTGCTGGGATTTCGTAGTGCACGGCGTTTAGTTTTACGAATCCTAAAGTATGAAAACGGTCCTTATTTTTATTTCATAGATTTTATCTAATCGCGGATTGCAAAATAATTCATTACTTTTATATTATGAAGCTCCACAATGTAAGTTCTTATTCTACATATAAGGATATTTGAATGACATGGTTGTAGGGATATAACGAAGGTTGAATTAAAATGGTGAAGGTATTCCAATTATCTTTAATTAGGAATTTATAAAGTTTTAAAAGATAGCAATGATGTAACACTAAAACCTTAGAGAGTTAAATGGTAAATCAAATATACTATTTGTCTGTGATTAACTCAGCCAGTAGAAGATTATTATTTTTAATTTATAGGTAAGCCCCTATATTTTTGAATTGGGTCTCAATCAGTTACAAATGGTTCGCCAACCTACTCCCCCTGTTCCATACGAGAATACCGTGGAGGACACTTGCGAGTTCAGTGTGCCCAAGGTCTTTGATCACGTGCCATTAGAACCTGTGTTAACACGACTTTACAATTTACAAGAAATATCGCTAATTTTTGGAATAAATAACCTTCAAGATCAGTATATGACAAGATACTTTGAATTTTCCATGGCTGATTGCGAGTCTTTATGCAGAGGGCTTGAACATTTGCAACATCTTAAAACATTCCGAATCAATCGTAGCAACTTGGACTGTTCTAAAGTCAAGCTAATACTTCAAAATCTAGTTAAAAAGGAATGTATTGAAGAGTTGGATTTTAATCACTGTAAAATTGGAGATTATGGCATGAAAGCGTTGGGTGGTTTTATATTCATTCATAAGAATGTGAAGCGAGTTAGGATAGCCAATAACAGGTTTAAGGAGGTCGGAGTTCAGGGGATCGCTTATGCCTTACAAATGAAACCAGCTGCACCAATAGAGTTGTTAGGTAACAACTGAAACCTACAGTTTTATGGTGTATTTTATGATCATTTTGAGTAGATATTCATCGACTGTAATTGTACAAATAGAGTAGTAAACTAGTAGACTCTTACTTGTAGTTTCAAAGGAACGTTTTGACTATTGTTATATATTTTGTTTGCATAAAGGAAAATTATATGTGAGCTCATAATATATATTTCTTATCAATATTGTATTGTCTATTATTTAAGATTTATTAAACATATATGTACCTCAAAATACAATAAATAAATAAATATACCCCTAATGAATCGTGTTAAAGGATTTACATCTTTAGCGATTTTAGAGGAAATAGTTGTTCCTTTTGTATAATATTATCAGGGAGAACTTTTAATAGTAATTTAAAAAATAATTGAGATGTTGCTTATACTTAAATAACGTGATACCTTCATAATTTTTTTTAAAGATTTCAGTTTGAATCCAATGTCATTGGAGTGCGCAACCATATTTGCGGCTGCTTTCGTTCGATGCAAGGAAAAACCTCAGACGTTAATAGTGAACTCATGTGGATTTAGAGGAGCGTCGGCAGAAAAGGTTACTTCATCTCTACATTTTTCATTAATGCTTCATATCAGTAACACTTTGACATACATTTTTTTAAATAATTTAGCTCTATTTTTACCAAGTAGTAGTTATTTTTTCCAACTTAATGCTTACAAATTTCATATATTCTAAGCGAAACTATTACTGTACAGGAGTAAAATAGAACGCCCACTTTCTTACCGAGGGGTCATAAAGTACGACGAAGGTAACTTGACGTCAGGCAGGCGGCCAGTCGTAAAATACGTAACCAAATCATGTGACAATATGTTTGTAACATGTTGTGCCGACCCCACTTAGAGTGAGATAAGAGCAGGAGGATGATGATGTGAATTCTAATTTCTAACAGTAACGTCTCATATATTAAAGTTAACTTACAGTTTTGCATTTTAATAAAATATTCATGGCAGAGACTAGCAATTTCAACGAATCTTCCAGAACGAACCAGAAGTTATAACAACTTTTCTTTCAGATGGCCGGTTTACTAAGTCTAAATCGTGGTCTGACTCGACTGGATATGGCTGCCAACAACTTATCCGGCGAAGCGGAGAAAACTCTGATTCGTGCATTGGAACAAAATAAAAGGGTGTTGAGAGTCGATTTGCGTAGGACACGTTAGTATCAGAGAGTAGTCATGAGACAAATTTTTGTTTGAAATAATATAATGATTTATTGACCAGTAGATTTCGACTTCATTAACCTACGAGTTTTTAATAAAAAATTAATGTGCAATTTTTATTTACTATTTTCAGGCTCTAAGCGGTAGTTTCGCATATAAATGACCTAGAAAGAATATTAAACAAAGAATTCCTGGGATGTGTGTTAACTGTCAGTCCATATTGCGCAGCAGGATAGGTTTACGTTAAATTATTCTCTCCTAAGTAGAAAGGAGGCCTATGCTAAGAAATAAGATAGAATATAATACAAGATTTCACTGTCGACGATGCTTCTGCGCTCGCCCGCCCTCCCGGTGACGCTGTCAAAGCCTTTAAGGCTCATTAGCATTAGTTAGTGTCCGGAAAAAAAAAGCTTTCACTGTTATTTCCTTCACAGATTCTTCGCCGTGTGGTATCCGGCTGAGTAGAATCCACCCTCATTTCTTACCGAGGTGTCGTAAACGGCGACTAAGATAAGTTGACGTTAGGCAGGCGGCCGGTGGTAAAATACCTAGCCAAATCATGTAACAACATGGTTAATACATGTTGCGCAGACCCCGCTTAGAGTGGGATAAGAGCAAGAGAATGATGATGATTCTTTCACAGATTCTAAGTTTTCTTTTAATTAGCGTCGTCTCATTACAAAATTTAACATTTCTGTGAAGGTCCGATGATAATATTAGTATGAGATCTATATTAATAGTAAATTTTTACTTTATGATTTTTTTATAAACATTTATATGAGAATATTTTATAACAAATAACATCAAAAGCTTTCCGGTTATTAATTATGCTTTTTTTGCTATAGATTGTACGAAGCTCCTCAAAGTTCTAAGTTTACAATGTTTGTTTGAAATTGGAATCGTTTCTAATATTTCCATCGTTTTTATTACTGCTGCAAAGCGATCTTTATAGGGAAATACGATATTACGACTGAAGTTTTAATATCATTCGATTTTTTTTCACTTGAATGGAAATTTGATTGAATTCTGGTTAATTTATATTCTTGTTTATTGTTTTCTGTTTAAATTATATATTAGGGATTAAATAATATTTTTTTTATGAGTTTTCAACATTTCCGACTAAGTAGCGTTATATTATTTACGTATTTGTTTTGTATACTATAGTTGTAATGGCTTAACGGTAACAGAGCGCAATCCTTGTCAAGGGTTTACACCATAGAACCCCAAGCGCCTATTTCATTTAATTTATTATATATTTTCGAATTTCTGTAACCTTCCAGTTTGTATTGGACCGGCGTAGTGTGTTTGCGCACCAAACCTTTTGTACAAAGTTAACAAAGAAATCTTTTCTCTGCTGTGGGACCTAAAGAGTCACAAAAAGTTTAACTTATCTTTATAAAATTTTCACTTCTTATGTCAAAACGTTAACTACTTTTTCATCATCAGCCTTATCTTAAATTAGGCTTAGACTAAGACTAAGTACAAATGACACCGTGGTAATGATCCGCTGTTGGTTATTTACTATAAGCCGGCTTTCAAAGAAATTTTGTCTGGATCTTAAAACCTTAATAGCCTTTCAACAGAGTTATTTTCTGTTTAAAATATAATATTAAAAATGACATTTAGAAGGTTCCCGGAGACAAAATTATTTATCGTATCTTTTGCTCTAAGTATAGTATTTATTAAAAAGATGAAGACACTTTTAATGTACGTTTTTGTAAATAATTAAAAAACTTCCAACAGCAGCAACTTCCGAGTCTTCGAATGAGAAACTAGAACTCATCGTCTTCCTACAATTTTATTGCACTGTATAAACTGTAGTTGTAATTTTATACTACTACACTCCTTACCTATTTATTTCTCCTATGTTCCACTTTAATGTTTTAAATCCTTATTTAAAGTAACGGCCTATTTCTATCCGACTGGCCATAGGCCTCCCGTTTCCGTTTCTGGAAAGAAGGATTAGAACTTAGGCCTTAGATGTTGCTCTAAAGCGGATTGATAGGTTGCACATATGCCTATTTTTCCTCTCAATGTTTTCCTCACAGGTTTCCTCATAATTTTTCACCGAAAAGCGTGTGATATATTGTAATTCTTATTTAGACACATAAGTTTAATAGAAAACTCATTGGTGCCTGCCCAGATTTGAACTCGTGACTGTAATTTTATACTTGTCATTTCAGATATATCTGATGAAACTCAGGCCAAAGTTGACGAACTATTGGAAAGAAATAAGAAGTTGGTAGGAGTAGAAACTGAGCCTAGCGATGAGATACCGCCGCTGTATCTCAATGAACCCGAATATCTCATATGGGAATATAATCCCAATAACCCAGATTATATTCCTGGTAGATACCCCGATAGAGTTCCAGAAGTGTAGACCATTTTCATTTAAATTCATTATTGATTTTTATATTGTATAGTTTTTTGTCTTGGTTACGTAAATAAACCTTTAAAGGTTTTTAGTTTTGTTATTTAAAAAAATATTAATTATATTTAAAGGAAAGATGTAAAAACCAAATTCTATTTTAAAAAATTTAAGTAATAATATCAATAAAAATGAAAAAGAAAACACTAGAGAAGAAGGACGCATTGGTACAACGCCCACTCGTGTTCAGGAGTTGTTTCATCTTACAGACACTATAACAGTATTCCCTTGCTATAATTCGCACGGTTTAACCGAATGCATGCAAAGCTTATGAAAGTGTATAAAGCAGGCAAAATTCACGTATCTTACACGTGCAGGACAAGCCACCACGTGCATCCCAAGGCGTCTCCATGGGGACTTTTCCATGTGTATGTGTAAGGTACGTGAATTTTACCTGCTTCATACACATTAGCTTTGCATGCATTAGCCTAACCCGTGCGGATTATAGCAAGGTAATTCTGTTATAGTGGTTGAAATATGGAATTCCGCAAAGTAACGCCTGCTTCTATTAATCACTTGTTTCCTCTTCTTTATAATTATTTAAAATCAGCTACCGATATATCAACACATAAAAAATGAACCGAATGTAGTCCATTCATTAATAATTGATTAGAAATATTTTAAACAACTCCAACACAAAAAAATGATAATGGGTTTCTATATATTTATCCTTTTTTCCTTAAGTGTAATGTGTGAGATTATTTAAAATATACATTCTGGATTTCATATATTGTAACGGAAGGAAAAGGAGGAGAGTGGAAGTTGTAACATGTAGACCTGAGGATAGGTGTGGCAAAGTTTGGTAAATGTCGGGGAGGTGGGGCGTGGCGAGGAGAGGAGAGTTGCAGAGAGGAGAGTGGTAGCGTCAATCGCCATTTGACATAATCATTATTTGTGCGCGGAGTTGACAAGCCTTAAAAATATTGATTGACTTTGGACAAAATCATTTCTTATTTATTGAATAACTATAAAAGAAAAATATCGATGTTACAATTGCGGTATTAATGTCATTTAAAATACAATCGATCAAAACACTTAAACAAAGGAACTACTGATTTCATTTATAATATGGTCATCCTTGACCCACTTTTTGTATAATATGTAAACAATAATATGAGATAATCAAACCTATTGACATTCTAACAGTCCAAAAAGCAGCTATTAAGGTTACGATGTCATCCAAGATAAAGATAAAATCGCAAAATAGTTTTGTGTTGAGTTGATTGCTAGATACAAGGTAATATTTATGTTAATTAGAGATTCAGATCAGATTTTTGAAAACAGTAAGCATAGCAAAGTAATTGAAATTTTAGAATTCATGTTATCTACACGCATTAGTATTAGTACATAGGAAAATAATAACTGAGGTCTGAAAAAGTTAAAGAAACAAAGTCCAATGTAAATAACGTTACACGTGTCTCGTTGGTTTAGGTACAAGGTAATACCTAGAATTGACTTTAATGTAATGGAACATTACGGTCATAAAGGGCTTGCTCGTTCTCAATACAGTAAAAATTTATTTTCTTTAAGCTTTTGCATTATTATATAGTATTAGAGCTCTAAGTTAAATTTAAGTCTATACTAGCAATCTAATGAAGAAGCCGACGAAGGGTAAGTACACGAGGCCCCTAAAAAGTGTTCGTGGGTTCAAATCTTATGTGGGCATTCGTTGACTGGATAAAAAACACAACCAATCATTCTCCTGCCCTTATCCCACTCTAAGTGGGGTCGGCACGACATGTTACAAATATGTTGTCATGTGAGTTGGTTACGTATTTTACGACCGGCCGCCTGCCTGACGTCAACTTATCTTAGTCACCTTTTATGACACGTAAGAAATGAGGGTGGTCTATTCTATGCAGCCGGATATCACACGGCACATACTTTAGTCACCTCTTACGACACCTCGGAAGAAAGGAGGGTGGTCTATTCCATTCTGCCGGATACCACACGGCGCTAAAAAAACAACACAACTTTGAATAATTTAAAACCAATGCATAAATTCGAATATTGACGTTTCAAGTACACTCATGTTGAATTTAAAAAACGTACAATGTTTAAAAAACACAATTGGGAATTGATAAAAGTAAGACAATTATTATTGAGGCGTATGCAAACAATAGCTTCCGTTAGCGTATACTCAGTAATACGGCGAAATATGTGTAGGTAAAAGAGCAGCTTGTTATTATCCTTTACCGAAAAATAAGAGCTTCAATCCATCACGCAGTTTCCATGTGTACTGGTAGCGTTGCGGACTATAATCATCTGTAGCCAACGCATTATGAACCAAACTAGGCACCACCCGTGTGTCAATCGAGGGCGTGTACGCGGCACGGCATATAACACAAACGGTCACAAATGGACCCTAAACGTTTCAAACCCAATTGTCGAAGCCTCCTTTTAATCCTAACGCATGTGTATACAATAGGACTCCTATGAACTTTTAGATAACGATTCAATTCAAAGTTAGTGCCAACCGCTGTGCCAACCGCTTTCCTTTCTTACCATGAAGTGTGTTTGAAAAGGACAACGTTATATGAACTATAGAAAGTGGCGTCTAGAAGTCATGGTATGAAAAAGCAAAACAATTTCGTTTACGTCTTCAATTGAGTCGCAATAAGAGTTCATGGTAGGCGTGCAGGTAGATAACATATACTCACTCTTTCTTCAGAGAAATGTGGATTTCCTCACAATATTTTGCTTAACCAAAAAGCGCAAAACGAATTGTTAATACCAATAAAGCATATAAAATTTTATAGACAACTTATATGTGCCTGACCCGAATTCAGCTCGCAATCTTCTTTTTAAAAGTCATATTGAAATAATGTACATACTACAAGTGGTACCAGCGACTTTGTTCGCTCCAACGTACGCGTTATAGTACTATCAGTAATGCAATATGTGTTTTTCCCAGTTCCCGAATGAAAATAGGAAAAAATTAATGCCATAATATGTAAGACCCGTTTATAAGCTTTAATTTTGCAAAATGACATCAGTATTGGTCCAGTGGATTAGCTGTGTAAGCGGAACAGACAGAGTTACGCATTTATATTGTTAGTATGTAAAGTATTACAACAACCACCGTTTTCTTTTAAATTAAATCTATAATTTCGCCGTCAATGTGATATTTGTACGTTCTTTTCTCGATTATTCAGAATTTATACGAATATACGGTTGCATGAACTGATCTTGTATTTATTTTTAACCTATACGCTTTTCAATATTTTTGTCACAATCAAGATTTGCAAAATTCACGTTAATGCTTTATCAGCATAATAGGGAGGTCCTTGGAGTTTTATTGAGAAAAGGAATATGAAGCGATGGACAGGCAGTGCGCGGCATTCGCCTGGAGCATTGTCTTCCGCTCTGTCGTGGTTTAAAAAAGGTCTTTTAAATAAGTTTTATTATATTTAGTTTTAAAAACTTTAATGGAAACAATAATCTTACGCTCCCAGTATCAGACTATAGAAATTTTATATTGAAATTAGTAGCAGTAAACATTTCAACAAATTTTTTTGTAAAGTATAAGTTTTGTTACTTTATCGCCATTGTGTACTTCATGTTTTCATTACGACTTGCTAATTGCTACACAACAAGCTCGTATACATTAATAATGATGCGGTCAAAGAGCACATGTTAAAGGTCAACTACATAGCAACGCAGTGGACATTATTATTACTCTTTTGTGTGTATACTGTTACATCCCTTTTATTTAGGAAGATGAATATTATTCTCTTTAGAATTTAACCTACTTTTAGCATCTGCATTATAATAATAGGTTCTAGTATTAAACCCCTTTGTAAATATGCAAGTAATCGCAAGTTTTAATATAAACATCTCGCATTTTATAATTTCCATAATTTAGATGAATTACGACATATTTATTATTTATTACATTTATACAACACCATCATCTCCTGGCCAGAGTCTTCGTCATCTTTACAGTTAAATGTAACTTTTTCATTTGAATTGGTCGATAAAATATTTTATACATAATACATACCGCACGTTTAGAATTAATCTGACCTGGTTTAAAAATTAGGCTTAATTGAGTTAGATCCTTACTTCTATGCAATCTGCAATCTATTACATCACGTTACGAACTATTAAAACGGGTTTCTTTAACAGTCACTCACTCATATCCTTAATTTTTTCCTTTATATACATTTTCATAAACTAGATTTTACTAAGTATCTAACAAGAAGACGAATAAGCGAAAATGCCATTGTTCTACATCGATATTTAATATTTGTAAACAAATCGAAATATAACAATAGAGTAATTACAATATGAATCTTACTGGATGTAGGTCACAAGTGCAAACTAATATCAATTTTGAGGTCGAGCTGAACATAGTGTTTGACAATGTTAGTCCATCGGCCAAGAGAGAAAATAGAAGGGGTAGAAATATCAAAATACAGACGGCAATACAAAACTTTACTAATAAAACCTTATCTCTCAACGCCCTCTGTCACTGTGGTTTTGTATTTGAGTATTTTGTATTTCTAATCTGTTTCTGAAAAGTTTTTATGACTTAATACTGGCTATGCCTTAACCCCCGTATTCATAGACAAGTAAAAGTGCTTACTTGAGTAAAAGTAATTACTTGAGTAACAATTTTTATTTCATAATGGAGAAATTGAGTTAGTTAAGAAATGTCAAATGTTAGAATTCTTTGCTAAGTAATAGTAACGGTTTCCTCTACTTAAGAAATGATTTTACAACTATTTGTAGGTTATACCAATATTTTAAAGTCTTTTATGTTGTGTATTTTAAAATGGAAGATATAGAGAGTTTATTTTCAGTTATAGACAATATTGATTGTAATATATTAGAAGAAATTAAAAGTAGTGTTAATATTTCCGAGAGAGTTCCTAGAGTTTATTATCGCGATGTGGACCCATTTCGTGATTTCTTGGAGAATTTTTTTTAAAAAAGGTTTCGGTTGTCAAATAATTCAAATTCTTCTTTAATCATTTCCCACGTATTTTTCACTGCTCGCATTCGTTTGCTTGCAAGAGAAATAAAAGATTAGAGATCAATAAAAAAAACTTGCAAGATAAATAAAAAATGAACAAAGAAACGCATTGAACACGAAAGTACCGCTAAACAAATACAATGACAACCATGAACCATAGGACAACTAATACAACATAATATTGTTAAGTTTAAATGTTCTCATACCCTAATTAATGAGGCGTCATTGCGTACTTTCGAAATCGGAAGGATTATATTTTCAAAAAAACGTTTTGTTACGATAAAAATTATTAAAATACGTTATAATTTTATTCACTTTAGATTGTATTTTGATTTTAATGTTATATACTTTTTACCACCAATGTAACAAACAAACAAATATAATTTATATATTGTAAAAAGACGCAATTTTTGTTTTACTGCTCATAAACAAAACGCTACGAAATGGTATTGCCAGTCTGAATAGCCGCTCAAGTAAAGGCTAATACTTACCGCTTTACTTATACAAGTAACGTTCATTACTTGATTATGAAATAGGATTTTAAATTTAAGAATTCTAACATCAAGACATGACTTAGTTAAGCCACTACTTAAGAAAAAGTAATGACTCAATTATGAATACGGGTGTAAGAGTTTTCGTTACATGCAGCGTTACTTGAGACAAGTACTACTCGAGTATGTCCTATATGTTAAAATGCCACCTCTTCATTTATTCAGTAGAAGAAGATTGCAGATGTCGTATAAGACTTCAACATCATTTAAAAATCGGCTACAACGTCGCAAAAGTAAGGGAGTGTTACTGGATATGGGCTTCCTCTCTCCGTTTTTGGAGAGAAGGATTGGAGCTAAGACCACGTTGCTTCAATGCGGATTGTTAGGTTACACATATTCCCAGAATTTTCTAGAGATAATCCATATCTCTAGAAAATTCACGATGTTTTGCTTCACCAAAAAGCGTATGATAAATTGCAATGGTTAATAAGTTTTTTATACAAAACAAGTTTTAAATACAAAATTTTATTATTTACTGCTTGGCGTTTGAACTCGTGACCCCCTTAAGAGAGTCGGTGCCACCACTGGGCTATCTCAGCTTTACAACGCCCTACTTATTACGAAAATAATGAAAAAAAGTTCACGTTTATATTAAAACGACATAACCACTTACAACTGTAAAACTATAATGAAATAAAATATAAACAGAGCATGTATGTATAAAAAGACTACATCACACCGCAATACAAAATACTTTTTGCTGCAACAATACAGTGCAGGCAGATCAATTGTTAATAAGACTGAAACTGCGGCGGTATGGATCGTAATTTACTTTTGTTAATAGTTTCCATTTTCAATCTTTTTATACAATAGCTGTGAGATTATGCATATTATTGTTTTTCAACTTATTATGACGTATATGATTGATCTCGAATTGATCTTCGCTTATGCATAACGTGATATTTTTATGCTTTGGGCGATGTGTGTTAAATTTTTTCAGGTAATGAACCGTGGTCGGCAAAAATCTTTAGAATTCTGAATAGGTTTTCCATTTATCAATTATATATCAGATAAATAATTCAAAAAAGGATAGTCATTATTTTTATGTAACTTTTATGACTAGATGTCACATGCAAAATAAAAAACCCTGTTAGATCACATACCCTGATCCCCAAAGTAATAAAAAACTTGTAACTTTGTAACATTACTCCTTCCGTGGCGTTACTTTTAAGCTCTAAGGGCATTAAAATTTTCAATGTCTTGTTCTACAGGACTTGATAAATTTTTTAATCCACTCGTTTATAGGAGTGTAAAGAAGTTAATCAAATAACCATTGAAATGAAATAAAATTTATTTATTATGGAACATTATCAATTTTTTCTTGTCCAAATGGTAGCGATGATACTACAAAAGTTTAAACTGCGTTGCAGATATTTACGCCCGCCTCCTTTTTATTTTATAGAATTAGGCGTTACTTTGCGGAGATCCATAATACAAAAGTAATAATAAAATTATTTTGCTATAATCCGCGATACAGTAAATAGGAAATATATATAGTGTTTAATGTATAGTGGACTATCAGTATTTTCATACCCGATACGTGCAGGATTCGTAAAAACACATGCACAAACCTCCACCACTTCCACCACAATACACAAGCACTACACAGGTTCACTATCACAAACTCAACAATCGTTTCGCAACCGAAGCATCATCAGGAGATAGACTCCACGACAAAATCGCAAATTTTCGCACTTTCGAAAAAATCGCACTTTGCGATTTTGTTGTGGAGTCTATCTCCTGATGATGCTTCGGTTGCGGGGCGAAACGATTGTTGAGTTTGTGATAGTGAACCTGTGTAGTGCTTGTGTATTGTGGTGGAAGTGGTGGAGGTTTGTGCATGTGTTTTTACGAATCCTGCACGTATCGGGTATGAAAATACTGATAGTCCACTATACATTAAACACTATATATATTTCCTATTTACTGTATTGCCGATTCCCGCCTCCTTTGTTAAATTAAAAAGTTCTAGATAAAAGAAAATATTACATACTACATAAAATAAAATAATCTATACTTAAATATTAAATAGATTAGTAGATTTGCGTGAGTGTACTAGACTGTGTATACGTACCTATATGTGAGGACCTTTGTGCGTACAAGTACTTATGTTTGTTTGTGAATGTTTATTTTTGGTGTGTGCGAGTGTTGTATGTGTGTGAGAGGGACAGAAACAATAAACAGTTAAGAATAAAATAAACAATAAACAATAAACAATAAACAATAAAGGAGAAAATATATCAATTAGTAATTTAACAAACCACTTTCAGAAGATTTTCAGTTTCTTCATAATAATTCTTCTCTTCTTCTTCATTTATAAGCTTATAAGACCTTGGATCATTATCCAAGGTCTTATAAGCTTATCGTACAATAGTATTAATTTTTTTGTATTGTTTTATAGTTTATAAATGATTTGTACTACTTAGGTTTATCCGACATCTCGTGGATTTATTGTCTGATCCGAAGTCTAATCTAACAACAACTCTGAAGTAAAGCAAGTATGCAATACAATAGTGATCCTAATCAGTCAGGTCAGTCTAATATGTCAGACCAGTCTAATAGGTTAGGACTGACCTGACCTAACATAAGATTTTTGGACGAGTTACCAGTGTTTTAGTCTAAATCCACTAACCCTGAAAGTAACAATATTTAGTTTTTATAAAACAATATGACCCAAGATGTTCTTGATGAATTAGAATAAGAATTTAAAATATTTATTATATTTATAGCCTGTTTAGCCGATCTTCGCACTGAACAGACCGTACAAAATATATACAGCTAAAATTATTACTGACATAACCCAGTTATTCTTTAGCTGACTTTCCTAAGAATTATGTGGGCAATGCGATGAATTGAGAGATAGGTTCGCTTACAGAGTCACTTAACTTACTTTACCCCTATTAAGGTGCTCTCATGTAAATGTGATTCCATCAGTATGTTACGACCATACTATTATCAGAAGTATCATGGATGAGTAATATTCACAGTTTTATATACATAGAAAAAAAGAAACTACAGTGTATCTTTTAAGAATGTCCCTGTGACATTTCATTGAATACGAGCGAAATTCTTTTAATTTTTACTTTGTTTTTGTGTTTATAAAATTGTATACAATAAACCAACAAAAACTGATTATAGATTGTTCATTTATTTATCTAACATGAAAAAAAATTGCACAAAGGTCAACTTCTACCTTTGACAGGGATCTCTGCTAATTAACCTGCGAAGTGACACGATTATAGATTGATAGGATCTTGGTATGTAACAAATACTTCCACTATGTTTATTCTATTTTTCTAGTCAAAAAAAGTGACGAGTGAGTTATTATGTGTAAAAGCATTTTAACTGATGCAGGGTTGCTCTGTAATTATACACATGGTTCAGGTGTTCGCTCTGGTGCCCTTTGTCCCAGTCATATAATCGTTTCTTTGAACTTAAACGTGTGAGTTTTACCTTTGATATTATATTGTGACTTCTACGCGATGTAATAAGTGTACAAAGTATATCTAGTATCTTTATATGAATACCTTTTTTCCTTTCACATTTGAATGTTCGCCGCTCTAAGCCATATTATAAAGGTGAAAAGTTCAATTTTAATTTTAACATTTCCAGTAAATGTTTTAAGGTTGATAATTATAATAATAAATTTTAAGTTAAGAAAATTAAAGCATTTTACTTAACTTTGTTGCAAACTTGTTAGAATTGTTAGCACGGTTGAAAGGCGTTTCACATTTTCTTTACAAAATAACTTATTTTATTTGTAAGATTCGTGGGAATGCGCAAATCGCATTGAATTAATTTAATTTCGCTTCAATAAGCAACGATGCCGCCTGAGTTGACAGGCAGTATTAGTTTTTATATTTGATTCAAACGTAAATAAAATCATATTTTGACTCTTATGTATTTTAAACCTGCAGTAATTATGATTTAGAATTCAAAGAATAATTGATTAACGCAAGTGTTGACAGTATATGTAGGCTAAAGAATTGCAAGCATAGATGTAAAAGGAAAAAAAAGTAAAGTAACAGCCTGTTACTATGCCCACTGCTGGGTTAAGGCCTCCTCTCTCCGTTTCTGGAGCGAAGGATTGGAGCTAAGACCTACCACGCTGCTCCAATGCGGATTGGTAGGTTACACATATCTCTAGAATTCTCTAGAGATATGCAGGTTTCCTCACGATGTTTTCCTTCACCGAAAAGCGTGTGATTAATTGCAATTATCAATTAGACACATTAGTTTTAATAGAAAAAACTCATTTGTGCCTGCCCGGGGCTTGAACCTATGTCGTCTCTAAAAAGTCGCACAGTCTCACCGCTAGGCTATCACAGCTTAGCAAAGATGTGTTTTTCATAAAATACTAAGTGCACCCCACTGTAATATGGTACTATGGTACGCGGCAAATAGGATTATTAGCATACGAGTAGGCATTTAGTTTAAGGCAGATATGTAGATTATAGATGAAAATAGAGTATTTTTAAAATTTTCTTATATTCCGCTAAACTTAAAAAATTCTCATGAGAACCTTCTTCTGATAATAATTAACACAACAAAAAAGAATAAGAGAAATTTTTCAATCCCTTCACGTGTGATACGATGACCAAAGCACATAGAAGGCAATTTTATATATGTATATATGACTAGATAGTCATTATTTAGACACCGTACATATCAGGCAACACCGAAAAACGTCTTTCTTTTCAGTAACATTCTTACGGTTCGAAATCGGCCTTGTCTCATTGAGAACAATAGCAATAAGATTAATAGATGAGTAACGTGAGAAAGAAATGTAGATAACTTTTTAATATTTCATGTCAGTGTCTTATCTTGATGGAGTAGAATCCGTAGAGTTATTATACTAGAGTACCGAAGCCAGCTTAAAATGACCCATATTGCAATAAACAGAAATAAAGAGAAAGTAAATGAGAGTGATCTATCTGACTCTCTAATTTTGTGTGTTTAGAAAAAGTGAAGTATACGGGTGTCATCTTCCATCCGAGAATTAATGTTTCACTATCACTTACTGCCTTTGGTTCCCTTCTCTTAATTAATAAATAGTATTATTTACTCTATGGCATTAATTCGCTTTGTAATTAAGTGGTTCTGTTCACTGTTTTATCAGTTAAACAATAATCATTCTATTGCCCTTATCCCATTCTAAGTGGGGTCGGCACAACATGTTACAAACATGTTTTCACATGATTCGACTACGTATTTTACGACCGGCCGCCTGACTGACGTCAACTTACCTTAGTCGTATTCTACGACCCCTCGGTAATAAAGAGGGCGGTATATTCTACTCAACCGGATACCAGACAGTGGGTCAACTTACCTTAGTCGCCTTTTACGACACCTCGGTAAGAAATGAGGGTGGTCTATTCTACTCAACCGGATACCACGAAGCGGATCGACTTACCTTAGTCACATTTACGACACCTCGGTAAGAAATGGGGGTGGTCTATTCTACTCAGCCGGATACCACACGGAATTTTTTATTGTCAGTGAAACGATATTATCTCAATAATTTTGTTAACTATTATCTATTTATTTTTGACATAATAATTTTAATAAGAAAATAATTATAAGTTTTGATTTCTATTACCGTATACTTTGTACATATACATAGTTTCGTATCGAATATTTCAATATTAGGCGACAACAATAACCTATCAAGAATCATCTTCGTTATATAATAGATTAGTAGATTATTAGGAAATTCAAAGGAAAAAGGGGCATATAATCTATTGTAGTAGGATAATACCGGCTTATCAGCGATTTATTTCTCGTAATATTCACTAGCTAAAAGTTAAACCAAAATAAATGTTATACATCCTTGATAAGCATCTTAGAATTATTTTGGTTGATTTTTACCTGCTATTATGTTTTACAGTGTTTCTTATCTAATTAAAATAGCATGGTCATAGTTCAGAGTTGGTAAAGTAAAAGTTTTGGTGAACGACAAGGGCTTCTGTAAATGAAAGTTCTGAAGTATGCTTTCTGCTACATCATTGCAATATTGAATTCGTATAAAGTATTAATGAGTCATCATTGATATAAGAATCTTTAGTTTTTAAAACAAATGACTATATTAAAGTACAGGCAAGGACTATCTATAAAAAATTGCTTTACTGTTCCATAGAGCTGTTATACTTAGAGTAGGGAAGATCAAGCTCATATACTTCATCTTTATCTAATCACACATAAGAAATAGAGACAGACAGATCACTCGTTTGCTTTCTTTTTGTTTCTATTTATTGAAATTATCACATTTTAGGCTGGCTTCCCTACTCTAAGTATATTATTATACTTATACTCTATGAGCTGTTCGCGATGCAAAGTCACGAAAAAAAATCAGAAGACCAATGAAAATCATAGATACTACCGATCCACAATAGAACTCAAGAATGGAATTCAATACACACGCTTTAATTCAATTAATAAAATACACTATTAAGTTTCTATAAACATCTTTATTATTTACTAACTTTGTACATTCAAAAATAATTAATAGATACTTTTACATTTACACTTAAATTAATATAAACCAACAATTTTGAGCTTGAATTATACTTATCAAATAATGACTGTTTGTTTTATTACGTAGCCGAAAACTAATTAAAATTAATAATCACAATTTAAAATCGTATTACTGCAATATTCTTTGGCATTATAATTCTTTGGCAAAAGTTACAAATTTTGAAGAGAATTAAACATTTCACAATTTTTAATTTCTACTTATATCGAAACGCATTTTTTTAAGTGACTTAATAATATGGCTATTATAACATACTCGTCATTCAAATTCAAAGAGTAACAAAATTTACTTTTAATAATTAATTGTACTTTTATAATATATTATATATTATACTATATAACGTATATACTATTGCATTGTTTAATAGAAATGATATATCATGAATTAACAATTATTTTCTGCAAATTGACATAGACATCTATAAATTTTATTTACAAATATGTTAGATATGTCCGTATCATAATTATAAAATTTGCTCTATGATTATTTTATAATACATACATAAACTAAAGTTTGTTTAATATATGATATACTTTTAATCCAGTTATTTAATATAACTTTATTTTTATTCCGTACGGACTCACTGTACACACATTCCATTTTGGATACCAAGGGAAAACTCATCCCCGTTTCATTCTCAAGCTTGCCTTCTTATTTGCTCATATTATAAATACTAGAGTACAGATACAAAGTTTTTAGGTTGTATTTTTCATTTGCATCTGAGCCCAGTAGTTAAAGTTCTTGTCTTTCTGTTCTCGAATAATCAAGTAAATTAAAGACCCTCGTATATAAAAATAATATTTATTTTCTTATTTATTAATACTAACTTGTTTATAAGCACAAGATTTTTGTTAGAAATCCTCTAAGCTTAAGAATCAAAAACTCTATTTTTGATTATAGGTTTTTTGAAAAAAATATAAAAATAAACGCCAAACGACTTAACATCAACCTCGAGAAGTCGGAATGTTAAAATTACCACAATAATATGACAAAAGGGTATGTTGCTAATCATAGATTATATATTTTTAATAGCGTTATTTAAAGACTATATACATCATATTTTCATAAAATAGTCATAACAAATATCATTGAAACTTTGTAATATAACTTATTTTTATTTGGCAATAACTCATATAAACAAACTTCAATATACATATCAAACTCGCTTTAAATACGGGCGCCCAAAAATTCAAAGCTTGAGCCAAGTTTTGGAAGAATATATTCAACGTAAAAAAGCATAGTACACCATTAAAAAAAAGCAACTAATCTCATCATTTTCATACATTTAATTCGTTTACATAGTCGAAATATGTGTGCTTAGATATTAAACATGAATTTATACATACGTTTGTAGGAAGCATTTACTTGGTTGATGTTTAAAATTTTATAGTTTGATATAATATGAAATACATTTAAACCCTATGATTCACGGATTAACGGTGTTAGATCTAACCACAAATCTTTCAAGCAGATTCTATCTTCCTCTTTTTGTACGATTTACCCAGAAGTGGAATGAATACTCCGACCGATTTCGGATATGGCGACCACTTTTGCTCCTAGTCGGTTAGGCGCTGATGCGCCCGGACATGGCTTACGGAGCCAATTTTTGCAGCAAACTCACGTGCACAATAAGAATAATATAGAAGTGGAATAGTTATATGCTGATACTATGTAGGTAGTCATTTTAGTGTAATCTCTGGTTTACGAAACATCTCTGACAGTAGAGACCGAGTAAATATTTATAATTGACCTTATGTCTATATTTCGTGACTAGAAAAAACCTAACACATTTGGCACACTATATTGGCTACCCATATGAATTAGTAGTATAATACAGAAAGATCCATAGTTATGCAAATCATTTCGGTCTCACAAGTAATTATGCAAATAATATTATGTAATACTTTCTGGATGATAGTAAGATTATAAATAGAAATTAACTTCAGTTACTATTTTGGAAAATGATATATTTACAGTGCAAAATGTATCACATATGAACGTAAATTTTGATTATGTTCAGAACACAAACCAAACAATTACGAAGATATCAATAAACTATTTAACAAAATTAAACAGAACATATATTTGTATTTCAAATGTTCTTTAAGAGTATAAAGTTATATAATAGGTATTATCTTTTCTTACATATATAGATAGCATTTAAAATTAGTAAACTAAAAATGGATATTTTGGTACAATAATACCAAAATATTTCGAAATACTTATAAGTTATCCATGTGGATATTGCTTTATAATAAACAGTTTTCTTTAGGACTTACCTAAATAATATACAAAATTAGGAAGAAACTGTCCTTCTGTCTTGGCTGTCTTTATCATTAATGAAAAACAGTAATGAACGGTAATTAAAGCGTAAAAAAATCGTTTATAAAGAAAAATACAGATTATTAATTAGTCTAAGAGAAAAATAATTTAAGTTGGCGGTTTTAGTGGCGTATTTCCGACGTGAAGATTGTTCAATTGAGGAAGTAGTATTGCAGCAGTTGCGATTGTAGTTACTAGAACAAATACCGCGAGAAGCGCACGGTCAGCAACAACAGCTACCTAAGGAGATAAAAGGTATTTTCAAAAACTCTCGGACATAGAGTTCGACTGAAGTAATAGGATATCTTTAAAGGATTTTCACGCAATCTACGTACGTACTATCTTGAATACAACGGTTTCCACTGATTATTTTTAGGTCGTCCGCCCGTCCTAGCCTAGCAAGCCTATCCAAGCATATCGCTATCTTCAAGAATATTCCAGCACAGCGGCATAATAATATGTACCCTAATACGAAGTTAAACTTTTGTAACATTCTTACTAACTGACTGAAATGCTACTTATTTATAAACGGTCAATCATATGTTATACTTAGAGAAACATCCCACGAATAAACTTCTATCGGATGGTTCAAATCATACCGCATTCTACATAAAAAATATCCGTACTAATAATATAAATGCTAAAGTCTGTCTGGCTGTTACGTGTTCACGGCCAATTCGCTCAACCAATATCGATGAAATTTGGCTCAATTAATGCTTATACGCCTGGGTAACACATATGCTATAGAAATCTTGTAAATTCAACAGGAATAGGGTGACATTAAAATACGCCATCCATTAGTATTACATCAAGATTTTTTAATCACGATATGTCAAAATCAAGTTTGTAAATTAGAGAAATAAGTTTTATATGGGAGACCTGTTGACATAGGAAAAGTTTTTCAATTTTTTTACGATTTTTCCAGAGCAAATGATAGATACTTAATTTAATGTTAATAAATTGTTAATAAATTTAATGGTAATTGCAATATAACTCCCCGGATCGATCTAACTTTTGTGATGGAGATATTTGCAGGGTTGGTGAGTGACAGAAGCTACTGTTTCCAAGACTCAACGGTCCACGTGAAGGAAGTCGCGGATAAAAGCTAGTATGAAATAAATTAAAATATGATAAAACTCCAACTATCAATAAACGAGACCATGTGTCAAGCAATTCAATTTATTAGGTTGTAACGAAAAGAACCATGTTACCTGTTTCCACTCAAGGTTCGCACGCTCTAGGCGTTCGCTAGCGGAAACTCGCTGTTCGTGCCGTGCTGCAGCGTCCCGCAATGTGCAGCCGCAGCACACGCAGCGTGAGCACGTTGCCGCGCACACTGCTGGCACCATAGCTTCGTTCGCACCCGCACCCGCCCCCGTAGTGCCGCGATCTACAATTTTCATCAGTAGCAATGGCCGAAAAAATGGCTGAATCCCATGAGATAATTGAATATCGAGAGTAAAATACATTGGACCGTTATCCACACGATACGATTCATAGGTACAAAAATTGCCCTGTCCGTAAAATTTATAAATTTGACGAAACGGAGACATTATTACGACATTTTACAACTACAATATTTGATGAAATAATGAAACGTGTAATATAAATTGCTTATAGAAGTATTTTACGGAATTCCATGATAAAATAATAGTATGTTATGTTATTTATTTAACACCACACTACTATTGACCATAACACTCTCTCTTTACAATCATATTTCGCACACACCGTAAAAAAATCTTTAAAATTACAGTCGTAAATGGTGACAAGGAGTAGTTTAAAAAAGATTCATTAATCAATTAAGATATCGGATATATTGTGTATTGAAGATGCTAGTATTCACCATCCTCATGTAAACTAAATAACAACAACTTTATAAATGTTGCATAAAACAACTCCATCAAATATGGGCAACAGATAACGAAGCAATTAAAAGTAAAAGCACGAAAAAATAACGATTTTTTCGTTCACAAGAGACTGATGAAAAATTTGATTTGGAACGTGTGTGCTTTGAAACCTAAATTCTTCCATTGTACATGTTTCATACATAAACGCATTTTAACTTTAGAATTCGTTTTTCGGTGAGAATGTTTAGTCATTGGTCATTATCAAAATCTAACAAGTCAAATTAAAAAAGCTTTTAACGAAATTTTATGTCCTTACTGTTAACCGTTGAGTTCCTTCATCCGGGAGTCAATCCTGGCACCAGCATTACATTATGCTTATCATAAGCATCCATTGTCATTGGGATTGGACCAGTATGTAAAATTTCAGCTCAATCGGACACCGGGAAGTGGGTTAAATTTAACTTGCAAGATTTCACCTTCACATACATAAGTTAAATAAAAGTTTTTCAAAATATAACTATAAAAGGCACAATGTATTGTATGTCACATTATTTAAAGCTTATTCTTAATTGGTTTCGATGATCAAGTGACGTTTGTATTCGTATGAAAGCTATCATGAATGGGTTTGGCAAACCCGAAGGCAGACTAAGGCCTTCAAATATATTGGTAGATTTTAAATTTTCGCTATTTATACTTATTATTATATAAATAAACGGATCACATCGCGATACAATCGAATTACTATTGTATAAGGTTCGAAGTTTCGGCAGAGTGCTTTTTTTATACAGGAAAAAACCCCTTATGGGTACCGCGACCCGACGGGGACAGGCGGCGGTTATGTGGGACTCGCACCGACTAAAACGTCCTGTGTGCTCCCCACGCTGGTGATGGCAAGGACAGGGTATCGTTATACACATTGCCCCCATCCCCGCCGACAGCTCTTAAGTTCAGTTAGACTTAAAGCAAGCCCAAGTGAACCCGTCGTCTATTGGAGACTCCACCCACCCCCTTCGGAGTCCCCGGCCCATCCAGATCGTCCTCTGCTGATCATAGGGACAACTGGACTGGCCACCCCACAGTGGTCCGTTCGCCAAGCCTAAGGAATACTCAAATATGTATTATACTTGAGTATTCCAAAGGCCCAGGGTGCGCTACGAGGAGGCCGACCAATTTTGGCACCCCTTCGGCAGAGTGCTACCGTGGTCACGAACAAACTAAGTCAGTCACTTCGCAACCACGAACGGCAGAGTTGCATCTACCGTGTTCCTTAAATAATTATGGTCACTAAGCCGGCCGAAATAAAATGCACCTTTCAATTTTGTGTTACCGCGTATACTCTTTTTATTAATACGTGCAGAAATTTGTAGATTTAATACAAAATACTTACTGAGATGGTTGTGATTGTGGCGAGCGAAGCGCGGGGAGGCGAGAACTGTTGGTCCATCGCACTGTACTTCCGCCTTCAATCGCGAACCCGTCCTTGGATTTACTTGCAGTCCAGAGCTCACCGCGACTCCATTGCTGTCACCCTATACCATAACGAGCACCAATAAACCTCAACTAAAGAAAGAAGAGTAAACATATTTTGACATAAACGTGTTTTCTATATTAGTCAAACACTGCGTTTTTCGAGAAGAGTATGAACTAGAAACTAGGATAGTAAACCTGAAAAAATGGCATAAATGTAGAAGATATCCATATTAACTCAATAAAAAATATATCTTTACTGTAGTTATAAAGCTAAAACACCAGTAAAAGTAAAATAACGGCATGTTACTATCTCACTGCTGGGCACAGGCATCGTGACTTGAACGCGTGAATTATACTCAAAAGAGTCGCACGGTTTCAACGCTGGGCTATCACAGCTTTTAGACACCATTAAATTGTTATAATTTACGGTCCAAGTACGCAATAACATATTATGTAAGTAATACTTCCAATAAGTTAAAAAAGTTAGGCTATAAATTTCATTAACTTATAAATTAAACTAGCAATATATAAAACTTATAGATATTTAAAGAAAACTGATTTACGCACGAAAATGTCTATCCAACTTTGGAAGATATCACAGAGTTGATGAGAACGTTTTAGATTACTCAATCAATATAAAAAAACTACGGTTGAATTTTCTCATCTTCGAGTTCGGAAATTCGTTTACATATTTTAGGTGTTCTCCGTCTGATACTTGATTTATACAATTCTGTTTTCAGTTACAATTAACAAAATGTCAGGTGATTGTGAAAAATGTAATGCATAATTTAATATTTCAGTTATTGATGTTAATAAATCAATAGATTATTAATTATACCTTTGTATGTTTATGTTTTGGTACAGATTCTAGTGACTGTTACTGAATATCATGCAATATGTTTTCCAATTCTTTCTTTATGTTTTTTCTTCAAAAGTAAGCAATTTTAATACATAACTTTAGTCAATTGAATAATATGTATATTGTTAGTGTACTTGTTAAAAATATGTTTTGAATTATTGGATCTCGTATATACACAGGGGTATATACAAAAAGAGTTCGTATTTGACGATATTTTTACATCGTTGTAAGAAAAAAAAATTGTCATCGATTTAAATAATGTTGTTTGCGTTACTAATTGAAAATGAAACCTGTAAAATGACATAAAATTGGTCAAAATTAACTTTGTATACAGTAATTTAAAACAACAAAGAGAAATTCAAGAGTTCAAAAGAAAGAGTTATTCACTTATATATTATATATACAGGGTAAACCACATAAAACACGATGCATTAATTTTTCTTTTATCAAAGATTGTGAAGAGTTTTGGCAGATATTCAGCCGCATATACGTATTAAAGATATTGCTGTTCCACATTGTTCCCAAAAAAATAACTTACTCCAACACTCTTCAATCGGTTCCATTTTGGGTTTTTCAGGTAATAGTTTTTTTTTTATGTTACTACAACAAATTATATGAAAATCTGCCAGCAACTATTTCGTTATTCTCGGAAAAAGGGGGTCTTATGGAGTAAGTTGCACTGAAAATAATATGATTGCGTTTTTGCAATATGTCGCTAATTGGATGGGTGATAGTTTATGGTTTAATTAACCATTTATCTCTTTTCCTTGACTCAAAGAGCCAGTTTACGTGATCTGGTTATTGTTACTAACGATCGTAAATAAATGATCGTTAACCTAGATACAATTTATTCTATTATGTCATTGGATTATCCTGGACGGATTATGCACACCAGACGGCAGTAGGTCCGCAAAAAAGTGTCACAGAAGGGTAGGAATCTTAAACAGCTTAAGTAAGTGATGAAAATATTCCAGTTGCAAGAAGTTTTAGGAAAAAATATTCTCTAGTTTAAAAGATCAGTTAACTGTCCGTTAAGGAAACAGATCAGTAATTTAAATAATTCAAAATAAATTAACATTGATAAGCTGAGGTCTATTGTCAGTATACCACAGTTCGTGATTAGAATAAACTAAACAATGAAATAAATTAAATGATTTTCTGTACCTTTTCCTCAGCGTACGTGATCAAATATATTTCGTGACCAAATTCTACATCTAAGGCACTACGTAAAAATTACTAAGAGAGCTAAAGAGACTAATGGCGAAACGGGACACCCTAAAGACGAAATTCGGACGATGGTGTGAAGATGTATATATAGTAAGGGGCTACAGTTTGTGAAAAACTTCTTATATAAAATTATGTAAAATGGTTGTCAAAATTTACAAGGAAAATTTTTCGATACATTTATCAAAATGTTGTGTAAATTACTTATAAGTAATTAAGCACATAGCATTTTTTTCTTTAATTCAAGTGCTCTAACCCACCTCATGTTTTAACTCGAGAGTCACGTAACTTCAAGGATGTAATTAACTGTTATATGTTATTAGAGACTTGGATGGCTGCGAAATATTTATTGTAATAGATAATAGATGTAATGACATCTAACTGAATAAATTGTGTGTAATAGGTAACGAGTATATAGTTGGAAAGTGTATATAAATAGATCAGCGACCTCTATTCAAGACTCGAATTTCGAGTCCATGTTTATTTAGTTGTTCAATATTACGAGTATGTTATTTGGCGCGAGAAATTTCGCACTTTGTAGACGACTGATATATTTTAGAATTCTAAACGTACATTTTGACAACATTAATGTATAAATAAGCGCTTTCATTTATATTTATAAGCTTAATATGAAGCCACGATGGCTGAAAGGTGAGAGTGTGAACCTTTATCGAGTTCAAGTCCCGGACAGTGTATTATGACTTCCAAAATACGTTTGTGATTGATGTATTCAAGTCGTCAAGCGCAATATCAGTAAAGAAAAATATTTTAAGGTAACCATCATAATAATATATAAATATATATATAGGGGACACTTACACATACGGTTGTCCATACCCAAAGTAAGTAACTAAATACTTGTGTTGTGGCTGACGGACAACTGGTAAATATACCTGGCTACCCGGGCTCGAAGAACCAACAAATTGTTTGAAGAAAACGTTGGCCCTCGGCGGGAATCGAACCCGCGACCCGCTGAGCTGAAAGTAGGGTTACTACCCGAAAAAGGGTCACAACGCCAACGGACCAATCATATCTCTTGTTTAAAGAAGAAGAAATATTTAGAAACAACTTGTTAATAAAATATATTGATATTCTTGCGGTATGTGTAACCTGTTAATTTACATTTAAAACAGTGCGGTTGGTCTTCTCTGAAAATTTATTCTACGTCCCACGTGAAAATGTTAACTTACTACTTAATTCTCTTTCTTATTTTTCTCCTTCTCTCTTTCGGTTTGACTCATGCTCTATCGCTTTCCCAATTCTCAATCAAGCACATGAACGCTTACTTTTTTAAGTCTATGATTTCAGATTCCGGGTTGCCTTTCAACTTAGGACCCAAATCATCGCTTCCTCCAACGAATATCTATGCATATATATTAATTATGTGCTCCTCCCATCGTCGCTTTATCTACTCAAATTTAATTTAAGTGCAACCCATTCATCTGTAAGTTATTAAGATTTCTAAAATTCCAAACTATAACATACCTTATTGTATACAACCCCAGCCCCGCATATGGTTTTGAGTATTTAGTTTTAATTAAAAGAGTTTGAACATATTATTTATTACGTTAGGAGGGTATACCCATTAGTCTAGATCATTACCTTTGTGACATCAGTATCGAAGTTGATGCAGAGGAGGCGCGCGAGGCGCTGAAGCACGAGTTCCCGAACGAGTGCTGGAACCGGCTGCCCTCTCACTCCTCTACGAACAAAACCATAGGACGTCGCTATTCTTAATTATTCATTACTCTAATCGCGGATTATATACCGACCGACGCTCGGTAAAATAGAATATTTATAGCAGGAGCTATTAATTTCTAGGCTAATATTTGTTACGTATGAAATTACTAGCTGTGCTAGCGGCTTCGCCCGAGTGGAAATCAGCTAGTTGTTTTTCTAGAATTCAAATTTTAAACCTAAAAGTAGTTATTTTGAGTTAACCATAAGAAATAGAACCATGCTATTGTGGACTTTTTGTATTAGTTTTATAGATCTACAATTCTCTAGTACATTACTTTAGCGTATCTATGCTGGCTTACGCAGCGCACGCGACTAAAGCTCCCAGCAAGCAAGTTTTTTAGCAACTGCGCGATCTCTTCAACATAATTTACATAATAGCGATATTTACTAAGTACCTAAACCATCCGGAAGTGTTGCAATATCTTTTGGTGAAAACCGTACAAAAATCCGTTGAGTAAATTTTGAGAAAATCGATTACATACAGACAGACAGCTTATTGGGACTTTGTTTTATAATATGTATAGATTCTCTGACCTTCTCTAGGAGGTCTATGCCTAGACAAGATAGGTTAATTGTTTTTTTACATTCTGCTTTATGATATAAGAATTAATAAATAATTTTGATCCACATCCATTATTTTACTAAAAATTCTTCAAGACATAAATTCTTCATTTGGGCCGTTATTCATTTTACATTTATTCGCAAGCTGAGGATCCGACATTTTCATCGGATATACACCCGACAGTTATACATTATTAAATATTTGTCGAACCGCGGCCATATCATCACATTTCTGCTCAAAGACTTGGTGTGTAGAAAAAATTGTTTGGCATCGACTAGATTTATTTTGGCATAAAGGAAAATTCCAGCACTACATAGAACAAGATAATCAGAAAATATTTAAAAAAAACAAGAATATAATTCTTACGTACTATTATTATAGATAAAATAAAAAGATTTACATAAATCTGCAACTGCAAATTTTTCAAATTTATAATTTATCTTCAAATCAACTTTTTAGGCTTTTTTACAATAACTTACATGTTGCGGTTTGTCTAAACTATGTTTCTGGAATAAAATCTCAGATTTTGATTATATCAAATGTTAAAAATTTAAATTATAAATCAAAGACCTGTAAGATATATTGAGAGTTACGACGGACAGAGAGGCCGAAAACGACACTAAACACGTACTGACTCCGTAGTACAGACCTGAAATTCAATGACATGTAAGCAAGACGAAATAAAACTAAGTACATACTATTATCTTAGGACGGGCATTACAAGGGACGAGATGTTGATAAACTTTCAGCAGTAGTTAGAAAAATAGAGTCACGTAAAGATTCGTAAATGTATTCCATTCGTATTCTCTCTACTAATATATAAAAATGGCGAGTGCATGTTTGGTTCTCTTTGTATTTTAAAGTTGAAATAGCACGTTCTTTACTCTATAATTTATCATTTACTTTACTTCACTAAAAAGCGGTATATTAAAGAGTTGCTAGCGATGTTTTTTCAGCAATACATACAGCTCGTTTATATTTTTCTAATCTATTAGTGTCTAATGAAACAAATATCTATGCATTGATTTTATAATGTTATACATAGGCAAAGTAAAAAATGATTCATTGTTATATATGCTTTAAAAATAGGTTTTTCCCTTTTGCACATATGCAAATTTTTCCAATTCAGACCTTTAATCCTCCATATATTTTAGTAGCAGAAATAGTTACATTAAATTTAGTTAGTGATAGATGAATTTACCAATCTTTCGTTATCTAACGATTTTACAATGTTGTTTACGATGGAGTGTGTTAAACCAAACAACAGTATTTAAATTTTTGAAATACTAAATTATTTACTATTTTTTTCCTGTTGTTTTTATATTCTAGTGCTGAAAGTGTTACACAGTAATGTATAGCAATACAGACTTTCAGATTAAAAATTATTGATATGTATGCCTTATAAAAACGCCGTGTGGTATCCGGCAGAATAGAATAGACCACCCTCCGTTCTTACCGAGGTGTCGTAAAAGGCGACTAAGATAAGTTGACGTCAGGCAGGCAGCCGGTCGTAAAATACGTAGCCAAATCATGTGACAACATGTTTGTAACATGTTGTGCCGACCCCACTTGGGATAAGGTCAAGAGAATGATGATGTATGCCTTATAATCTTTGTATTGACCTATATTTTAAGTTACTGTACACTTTAGGTATGGAATGTTGGCCGCTTTGACTTTCGCGTCAGAAAAATCGAAAGAAAGAATTCTATGTATTTTACTTATGAGCGGTGTTTTTTCGGTAGGTGGCAGCGTGTCTCGAATCGTCATGAGAAAGACAGTCATGGATAGTAGGGCGCTTATTCCTAATGTGACTTTTTCTCCCGACTCTGACGGCACGTAGAACACGAGGAGGGCTGAAACAACATTAATAAATGAAAAAAGATTCTTCATAAAGTTTTCATAGTAACCTTTATTGTTATTAAATTGTCAACAGACACCGCAGACCACCTGTACTAATAAATCGGCAAGTAGCTAAATCTAATCAAAACTTTATTTACATAAAAAGTATTCTGCGAACTCATGTGATTTGAATGATAGTTTTTCCATATAAATCCAAAGCATGTCGTTCCTCTACATTTCATATTCTTACCCTTAAAAGTATTACAGTTATATATTATTTATACTTTTTTGCATATACCGCTAATCTATATTATAATTAGTGAAAAAGTAGTTTAAGGAAATAATAACTTTGGTAGTCAATAACTCTTCGGTATAATACTCGTGATACAGTTAACAAGATACTGGCATTATTTATTTACACTTTTTCACAGCATAAACATATATTTTTGGGAAGCTTTACGTTTTTAATCGTTAATGCCTCATAGGAACATAAAACAATTAAAGTAGAAATGTTCAATGAATCACTAAAACTATAAAGTATTACACCGTAGTATTAGTCGATAGTCATAATAGTACAAAAATTAGTATAAGGTTGAAAGATCCTTATTATCCACCATCCACCTATATCCGGTTCTACGTACGCTGTACAGCATTTCCGATCTTAGTATTTATATAACGGAAACTCAAGGGCCTTTTAGGGAACCCTCAAATTGAACGATCGGTTCGCCTATGACCATTATATGTTGATCTTATATTGCCATTATATGAACATACATGATAATTGGTTAGTCAGTATAAATAATATTCATATTCATGTATGGATTAAATGATATAAACATAACTATACATTTATCTTCACATAGTTCACATCTCCCAATGTAGGTTATAGTTGTAACTTTATAAATTTATATTGAAACTTAAGTTATATATTTAACAGACGCTTTTAAAGTTTTCCTTCAGTAAATTTATTAGGGAAGGCATTCCTGTCTATAATTAAAGCTTGCTTCAACAATCTTATTTGCAGTAAATTCTCGGAAATATCACGAAGAAATGATTCTCCCGAAAGCGGGGTTGAATTCATTTTGAGTCCGATTAGCTATAATGAGCGTCATTAAATTGGCAACTAAACAAACATTATTTAAGAATCTCGAGACGATTAGAATAGATACGCGATACAAATTATATTTTTATTACAATAGAATGTTGTTATGTTGTATTTATTATGTTTACTATTACTATTTCGTTGCATTATTGTATCGATTTGATCTTGGGACAGCATTGTAAACAGCAAAGTGAACAAAATAAGTAGATAGGCCTGACATATCAACCAAGTTTTTGGATTATGTGCTTCTAATTTTAGATTCAATTCTAGTGATGCCGGAGTGACTTTGAACTAAAAAAAAACAGAATAACAAAATGAAAAAAACAGAATTTAGTTTCATAATTTTTATACTAAGACATGAGACTTTTAGACGCTTGGATGATGAGATGTTTATTAAACGGCTCTAGAATATATCGCAATATGACTTAATTACACGAAAAAATCTTTGGCCTCTAGTTAACCTCTAGTTATACAAAACAGTTAGGTTAATTTGTATTAAAAAAATAGCCTTAATCTAAGCTATAAGTTTGTTTATTAAGATGTTAATAAGTATAGGTTACTTGAACTCAAATTCTTCATAAACACCACATTAAAGAAATACATGTGAAGAATCCGAAATTAGCTGCCACGTAAAGTAAGTAAACTCTTCCGAGATTACTTGTTAAAGGGAACGGTGCAAGTTATTCCTCGTGATAACGTGGCAACTAACGTGATAACTTGTTAAACTTGTAAATCCTGTAAGCTATTAGTTATTTTTTTATAGAAAAAGTTATAATATTAATTGAATTTCTCTAATTAACAAATTATATTAACACATATTTAAATAATCTTTGTACTTTTCTTTGTTAATAAAGCCATGTCTTTATTATTGTTTGTAAATGGATAAATCTCCCGAAATCTTCAATGTACATTATTGATATGAAAATAATCACACGTCATACAGCTTGATAACAGTTGAAAAGTAATTTAGTATATGGTGACGAAATGAAAAACCAAAAATGAAAGAATATTCAAATACTTCGAATGCAATTGAAAAAAAAGACAATAAAGAATGAGATAGCCTAGCGGTGAGAACGTGCGACTCTTTTTAGGAGGTCACGAGTTCATACCCCGGGCAGGCACCAATGAGTTTTCCTATTAAAACTTATGTGTCTAATTGACAATTGTAATTTATCACACGCTTTTTGGTAAAGGAAAACACTGTGATTAAACCTGCATATCCCTGAAGAATTTTGGAGATATGTACAACATACCAATCCGTATTGGAGCAACGTGTTAGGTCTTAGCTCCATACCTTCTCTCCAAAAACGGAGAGAGGAGGCCTATTCCAAGCAGTGGGATTTTAACAGGCCGCTACTTTTAAAGAATGAGATTGAAGACTAAAATTTAAATTAATTGAAAATAAAATTACAAATATATACCTTACCTATGCCGTTTATAAGAAGACAAGGCAGAATAAGATTGAAGACGTAAAACATCGGGCGTCGTCGTAGCTTGATTACATAAGTGATGTCGGGATATGGTTCGACGCAACATGAGTAGTACTGGTTGTGTCTAATTGCTTCGAAGCTCACCAAGTCGAATTCGCCATTCGTTTGGTAGTTGGTGGTGTCACCCTCGTCAAATTGTTTCTTCAGGTCCAACTATTAAAATAAATATATATATGTATACACTTACACACACGGTCGTCCGTCCCCAAAGTAAGTAACTTAATTACTTGTGTTATGGGTGACGAACAAGTGGTAGATATACTACATATATAATTTTAAATCATACTTAAATACAAATACACACCCAGGCTCGAAGAACCAACAAATTGTTTATAGAAAATGTTGGTCCTCGGCGGGACCTGCGGAGCTGAAGGCATTGTCACCACCTACCGCGCCAACGGGCCAGTCAATAAATAATGTAATGTAGTTTGCTCTGTTGCTAAAGGAAATACGGGAAATTTTTAATCTTATATTTTATATAATCTTCAATCGTAGCAAATTTCATCAAAATGACTCTAACAGATTATTCGTGAAAGGGCGATAGACAGAAAGGCAGACAGGCGATTGTAAAGAGTATCTATGTAATGAGAAGGTTATGAAGCAGCTAACGTTCTTCTTATGGGTGCTGGACCAGTCATCACACGGATCACAAAACGCACCAGAAAAACTCCACACAAGCATTACACACACTCACTGCGACAATCTCTACGATCATTCCTCGCCGCGTTTAGGCAGCGTACGCCTAGATAGCTCTCAAAGGCCAGATTTTTCCGATTTTATTGACATGTATCGTTATATTACATAAAATCATATCATAAAATTGTAACCTTTATGTTATTCCGATGTATAACCCACATAACTGTAAAGTTTCATCCAAATCCGTCTAATAGTTTTTTCGTGCAAAAGTAACAAACATCCATCCATACTCACAAACTTTCGCATTTATAATATTAGTAGGATTTTATAGGATATATATTTAATAAATATAGTTAGGTATATAGTTAGGTAATGCTAGTGTTGTGTTCAAGAATTAAGATTTAAAATTCAAATCAGGTGCTTTCAAAATGTCTTCCACAGTAACTCAATCCATTTTTTTGCAACAAGAGGTGATAACAAAAATGTAGTGACCTGAAATTGAACTAAGCAACAAGGCAAGGTAATATTCTGAATTCATTTTCTACAAAACATGTTCGCGATCGGCAAGAATCTCTACGTTGGTATTGAAAAGGAAATAAAAGTTACCAGTGAAGCGCGTCTACAAATCGGCTTAGATCGATAGATAGCGTTTACGCCGATTTGCGATTTTAAGATTTTGAAAATAGTATAAAATTTTATTTATGTTGGCAATATACGAAACTGTGTATAACGCTGTAGAACTCTTATCGAAAATACGTAAGATTAATGAAGTTGTCCATGAAAGTCTGCCAATAGAATTTATATTTTTGGCCGGGATTCTTCACCGTATTGTTAACAATTTGCGCAAATTTAAGATTTAAATCAACCGCAACAAATTGTTGTTGCTATTACTGTATCGCTAGAACATTTTTGATTCGTTGTAGGCGTACTACGGTTTGGTTAGGTTTTGGAAAGACATAACAAATATAACAACTTTCCGTAGCAACTTAAAGTCAGGATTTCAAATAAAGGAAAATGTTAATATAGTCGTATATACATTACATATTGTTCATATAAAGGCATAACAGAATTTATAGAACAGATAATAACTAAGTTAGTTTAAATTCGTCGTCATTTTTTGCAAGGTTCCAAGGTACAATCTGCATTTTTAATTTAGAAATCAATGAGAAAGCATTTTGAAAACATGCAAGAAATGGAGAGGATTCATTTAGTATTAAATTATAATATTTTTATCGGCTATTTTTGGGTGAATACCAAAAAGAGAGAATATTACAAAAATCTCTTAAAGAGGTGTTTTTATGTTAGCTTAAAATGTCTTTAAAGGCCATTAAGGGGACATAAAACATTCTGCATCGTTACAAATTATAATTATTTCTTGAATAAAGTATTCAAAAGTGTTCGTATTTCTTGTTTGCTTCTTAGCTCATATTTAGGGCCGGAACTGGCTGGTAAATACTCATCTTTGCAATACTGACTTTTATACATCTTTCGATTTAATGGAAATTTATTTATTGCTGTAAAAACATGCAAATATAAAGTTATTAAAGTTTTTACATATAATTTCCTAGCAATTTTTAAATTAAACAACCATTGAAACAACCATAAATGTTTTAATATTCCACATTACTAAATTAAAAATCTAAAATCTGCGTACATTAAACGTACTATTTCGTACAGTTGTGGTATCAGTTGATCTTGCATTGTTCATTTTTGCTGAATACGTTATTATGGAAACTTGGAATATAATAAATGAATTCGTAAAACGCTCACTGGGTCGGTCTTTTTATATGTCAGTCCTGACATGAATGGGGTGTGCCGTGTGTATAAATAAGTAGGGTAAGAATTTTACACATGAATTTACATTTCAAATGCTTGCGTATAAACAAGATGTAAAAATCGTGATGCCATGAACGGCGTTGCGATTACTTAGTAAAGGCCTTTTCTGCCCTTGGGTAGTAGAAAACAGAGCGTACACTTACGAGTACCTTACTCCTCCAAAACATATTTGTAAGTGACATAAATAATAGAAATACACTGAAAATATGCGGGTCCTATTCTAATAATTTCCATGGACATAAAGCATATATAGATTAATTGTACTTAAAGATTAATTTTAAAGACCAATCGGCTACTAAATCTTTTTTAGAAAAGCTATAAAATTCTCTGTAAGCTGTAAACCCGTGAACCGATTATACCTAGGTGTTATGGGTCCGGCCACAGTAAACACTAATACAAGGTTAATCAAGACTTGAAAAAGATGACATGGAGCCGCTGGATCTAAGTGACACAACAACGTGGAAATCTCTTAAAGAGATTCAGCAGTAAGCAATCAAAGATTGAAAAGTACAAATCGTAAGCTTAGAATTAAAGTGACCTAATTCAGAATTAGGTTTAATTGAATTAAACATTGCAATCCTTATTTCAATGTCATCTATGACAACACGCTACAAACTATTAAAAAATCAAATATTTTCATGCTCTTCCAAGTTATGGGTCTCTTTAAAAAATAAGAGTTTTATAACGCTATATTGTAATTTGCCATAAAAAGCTGTTTGATTTAGGTCTCAGGTGAATGCTAAACGTACAAAATATGTATATTTCATTGAATATTGTTTAGAGATAACAATAGCACCTAATAGTATTCTAGAAAAACAACATGGATTTAAAATTTTACACCAACAACACAAAACTTTGATTTCGTTTTATGGAAGAAATTATTTAGTAAAAATATCAGAGAATAGAGTGAACGAGTTGTTATTGTTACCAATAAAAACAACCCAGGCTATCGCAAAATAATAGAGATCGATGCAACCCTTCAGAAAATATACGTACAAATTAAAACTTTCAACGTGAACTAAATTGTAAGTTATGCGTAAAAAAGAAGGTAATATATCAGGGCATTGCTAAAAGTAATGGACTACAAAACGATACCCAATATGTCGACTCATTAACTGTTAATTATACCCACGTCTACTATACATCATCACTACAAAGCAGCTCTTTGATAACGATACTATTAACCAATTGCACAGTAACATGTATCCGACAATAATATTGCAGAATAAAACATTTAATAAATAAAGTAAAGTAGCTTACGGATATTTTAATATAAAAATAGGTCAGAATAACTAAAAATATGAATAACTGTACAGAATACTATAGTGATATGATTGTTTGCGGTTCCTGCTTTGGGCCTTGCTAAAGTTCATAAGTCGTTTGTGGGTTTGGGTTTCTATAATAAAATTCCGCAATCTACTTTAACTTTAGCATTACAGCAGTTTAAAAACACTGTTAAAAAAAGGCTAATACAGAAAGCCTACTATACTATTGACGATTACTTAGACGATAAGAATGCGTGGATATAGATACTCTTCTACCCTGTACAAGACATTAGTCACTATATGTTACTAGTAATAAGAATTATTCTTTGAAAAGAGCAACCGCGGAGTTTCTTGCTGGTTTTCTCAGTAGGAACAGCTTTCCGAACCAGCAGTAGATGTTGACGATTCAAAAGCACTTGTTTACAAGTTTACTTGAATAAATAATATTTTGAATTTGGTAATATATGGATGGACATAGGTGTATTACAAAAAAGTTATCTTATGTATTTAACACATTCATATTGTATCCATTTTACATCTTAGAAAATATATAAGTATATAATAATGTCATCATCCTTCTGCCCCTATCCCACTATAAGTAGGGTTGGCACAACATGTTACAAACATGCTGTTCATGATTTGGCTACGTATTTCACGACCAGCCGCCTGCCTGACGTCATCTTACCTCAGTCGTATTTTACGACTCCTCGGTAAGAAAGAGGGTGGTCTATTCTACTCAACCGGATACCACACGGTGGGTCAACTTACCTTAGTCGCCTTTTACGACACCTCGGTAAGAAAATGAGGGTGGTCTATTCCACTCAGCCGGATACAACACGGTATATAAGTATATAATAATTTATATGTAAAAAAAATATAATCACATAATAATTTACCACATTACCACGTTGAAAGTTTTAATTTGCATTGGCGGCCCAGCAGATGTAGGTTGTCTACTAACTTGTCTCATAAAGTGAGTTGGCGATCTTTATAAGTTATAGCAAAAGATCATAGCTCTTAGATTAAGTGGTCATAGTATCGTACGACATAGAAACACCTTTAAGAGACCTAAGTAGAACAGTGGGCATTCTGCTATTTAAAAAGAAAAAGCGGCGAAAATAACTATTGAATTTCTCCAGTGATTTTTACGAACCTGAAATCCATCGTAAGTCCATGAAGCCCATTTCATAGTGCAAAGTTGGACGTCGAAAGGAAACTGTTCGACGTTGATGTCACAGACTGACACGTATATGCCGTGACTGAGCCACGTCACTTCACCCGTGTTCTTCACTATCACGTTCGTGTTGATCACCGCGGAACGATAGTTTGGATCTGCACTAAAGTTATATGATTGTGAAAATATATCGAATACAATAAAATTCTTTAATTATAGTTTCATATTACGTCAAACTCTCAAAATCTATACTTATTATAAAACAAAGTCCCAAAAAGCTGACTGTAAGTAATCGATTTTCTCAAAATCTACTGAACGGATTTTTGTACGGTTTTCACCAAAAGCTAGAACGATACCTCCGGATGGTTTAATTATATAGTACCTATCGGTATTATGTAAGTTGTGTTGATGAGATCGAGCAGTTGTTAAAAAACTTGCTTGCTGGTAGCTTTAGTCGCGTGCGCTGCGTAAACCAGCAGAGATACGCTAAAGAAATGTACCAGAGAATTGTAGATCTCTAAAAATACTACAAAAAAATCCACCAGAGCATGTCTCTATTTGTTATGGTTAACTCACAATAATTACTTTTATGTTTAAAATTTGAATTATATAGAAAAATTGTGACGCGCTGATTTCCACGCGGGCGTAGCTGGCACAGCTAGTGTTCAATAAAACTGTTTCATATTATTTCATATATTGTTAACAATATATATATATTTTAAATTAACGAATGACCGTTATGTTCATCTGCTGTTGCATGCGGAAAGTTCAACGTTAACAGACATTATATAAACTTACATAGACGAAAACTTCGTTGAAACCAATTTCTAATAGGGAACATCTAAATAAATATATGAATTTTCGCAAATACAATGTAGCTTTTCAAATATACTGCGTATACTTATAAGCTATTACTTCTGCAACTTAGGTACAATACATGCCTAGCTTACAAGTATATTTTGATCTTTTTATACTACGTAAATATAAATGATATTTTATAGTAAAGCATCAATAATTTTTCAATACTGCTATAATTAATTTACTGCTGTTAATACTTCGATTCATATAACATATGTTACGTGCGTTCGGAAATTTAATAACATTGAACTATATTAAAACGTTTTAAGTAATGTATTAAGTGATTTTTACTTTTGTAAGTATAATTCCTCACAGGAGGCACCCTTAGGACGACGTTCCCCGACTTAAGTAGAGCTTCTGCGCTCTACTCCCTGCATTTCGCAACCTCGACGATGCTTCTGCGCTCGCCCGTCCCGCCCGGTGACGCTGTAAAAGCCATTAGGGCTAACAGCATACAGTCAGTTCGAAAAAAAAAAAAAAGTATTATTCTTTTTTGAAGACGTTCAAACAAATTACATTTTAGGGTTCATTCTACTTTGATGTTTCTGGTTTGGTAATAGTTTGTAATTCGATTCGAAGGTTAGATTTTTTTTTTACAAAAATGTTATATGCGTATTAAAATTCAGATAATTCTTTATTAAAATTGACAATAAGTCATGGAAATAGCCATATTTAAAACTGTATCGTCAATTTTTTTCAGGTATGTTTGCAAGTAAGCACTAGCCTATTAAGAAATAAGGAGTTTTAACGAAAATATTTTTATGTAGAAATTTGCATGCGTAAAATAATTATTATGTAATTTATTAAATGTTATATATGGCTTGTCGACAAAGTCTGTTAACTTTGAGTTTAATCTATTCTATCCGTCTAAGATCCAATAAGCTTCTGATAATCAATTAAAAATATAAATTAGTGTTCAAAAATGCCTTGCGAATTTTGATTGACTTAGTATATTTTCAAAAGCTAAAAGGTCTTCGCAGTAATGCCTTGTGGAAGAGGTCCATATTTCATGCTATAAGTAATAAGAGATTATATCTGTCTTTAATTATAGCCTACTATCCTTACAAGGAAGCTTTAACTTTCATGTTGTTGTATCGCGTAATTCATCCTCAACAAAGATTTATTACAAAAGTTTTTTTTAGCTCTGGGAAGCTCATTTAATGTAGGTGCTTCTTGTTTACGATAGAGATATCGTAAACACATGTAATCTAAGTGTAAGTTATCGTTTGAAAGAATAATTATAATACTTTTAGGTAACCCTGATTTTATTTTAATTTTATTAATTGCTATAAGTGTTTTAAACGTTATTACATACAGCATATAACGTTCTGTTATTTTACTGTAAGTTTGCTCCTCTAGCATTAATTCGACACAATTTTCTTATATTATTGAGTTGACATTTATAAAAATACTTACTTATTATACAATATGATATCCGGTTTCCATACCCTCTCGTAGGGTATCCGTATGACGCTGATGCCGTCGAACTCACTGGTATTCCATCTGAGGTGATAGTCAGTCCATATCTGCGTGATCCAGCAGTTTGTTGTCAACAGCTTGTCTTTCTCCTCCTATTGAACAGACCGTTAGATTATGATTTGATTACGAGTCATCATCAAACATACATATATGGGACATTTACACACACGGTCATCCGTCCCCAAAGTAAGTAACTTAATACTTGTGTTATGGGTGACGGACAACTGGTAGATATACTACATATATAAGTTTAAATAAATACTTGAATACAAATACACATCCAGGCTCGAAGAACCAACAATTTGTTTATAGAAAATGTTGGCCCTCGGCGGGAATCGAACCCGCGACCCGCAGATCTGAAGGCAGAGTCACTACCCACAACGCCAACGGGCCATTTAAGTAAATTGTTTAATTAAGTAACTGCTAAGTTAACTGTTGTAGCCATACAACTAAAGAGTGATAGTTGGGAGATTTGTTACTGTAATGTCTAAATATTTAAACATATAAAGTCATACTATTTTCATCATCATCCTCCTGCCCTTAACCCACTCTAAGTGGGGTCGGCACTACATGCTAAAAACATGTTGTCACATGATTTGGCTACGTATTTTACGACCGGCCGCCTTCCTCACGTCAACTTACCTTAGTCGTATTTTACGACCCCTCGGTAAGAAAGAGGGTGGTCTATTTTACTCAACGGGATACCACACGGTGGCTCAACTTACCTTAGTCGCCTCTTACGACCCCTCGGTAAGAAAGAGGGTGGTCTATTCTACTCAGCCGGATACCACACATTTTATTACAAGAAAATGAAGGCACTTATATCAGTATCTTCGCCAATATTCTGAAATATAAGCTATTGCAGCGTTTTATTAATTCTAAGTCATGTTTTAAAAGATAATCTCGTGTACTCCAAGACTAATTTAGGAGAGATCCACGAGCAGAAACATGGTGTACGAATAATATAAAAAATAATCTTAAAAAGTAGAAAGGAAAGAAATTAGATTATCTTGAATGAACCTTAAATCTGGAGCGTGGGTTATAATGACTTTTTTGACATATATGAGAAGCTCTAAAAGGTTTTTTAAAAGATTTTTATGGTAAGTTTAAGCTCTCCATGATAGTCCGTATTCCACCTAAACCACTTTCTGCTGTTTATGCTGTGCTGGTTGTCGCACGATTTTGTACTAAATTTAAATAAAAAATCACTGAGGACGGAAACTAGGTTCTCTTCAAGGTGTACAATGACAAAAAAAACTGGAGAAGTTATAAAAAGAAATTTTTCATTTTTTTGTTATAATGCAATAGACCAAAATATTGGACGTTTGATTTGTCATTTCCAACCGATTTTTATCGTATCTAGCGGAACATTTGATAGGAAATTAACATTATCCTTCCAAATCGCAGAGATTTTCTAACAATATTTCATTTTCAATAGCTTCAAATGCGGGCTTTCCGAAAGCTAAAGTGGTACTGGTAGAACTATATTAATCGTTCAGACATTAAGTATATATATATAAAACTAGTTGTATCCGTGAATTCATTTCCGTTTTCTTACGTATTCCTATATATATCCTGAATATTTTTTATCCATAGGAAAACCTCTTTTTTATCTTATATGTTATCCCAGTAAAACAATTTATTAATATTAGTTCGATTGAATTGACAGATTAGCCATAAAAGCATAACAAACAGCCAGACTTTCACATTTATAATATTAGTATGAATTTTAACAGTGAAGCACGAATACGTATATTTATTATAATCTTTTTGGTAGATGTTTAATTAAGACAGCGCTCTTATCTTTGTGCATATACTTTAAAAATCGACGATAATTTGCAACTAGTTTGATGGTTTTTAACCTTAAATGCTTATAACCTAAAACCAAGCTACTCTGCGCTGTAGTTCATTTTAGACATAGAGTAAAAAGTACAAGTTAATGACAGAATCTATTATACTTCTAGAATAACTTTTATGGAGCAATTCAGACTGCTACTATTTATTTATTGCTTACAGATGCTTTCTTAACGGATATCTAAACCGATTATTAGTGAAGTTATGGTTTACCAATCGACATGCAAATCTAGTAAAGTTTTCTACACAGCATCGTCCTAAGACTAACTGTGTGTGTGGTTTTGTGGTTCTGCTGTGCCGATAGAGTGCTAACTAGTCTAAGGTGAACTCCCACTAGACTAGTTAAGATTCAATTTGGAAAAACTGAAAATTGTATTTTAGCCTTCCAGTATAAGGCGGCTCACCCACTGTGATACGTGGTATGTTATCCTAGTGTGTTTATAATCAAATTATATATTTCGAACTAGCGTACCACATGTACGACAAATTTTATTAGAAAACAGGGCCGAAACGAAATTCCTCTCGTGATGAAATATTTTCCCCAAATGATACACATTTCCCAAAATTGCGCCTGGAGCTACGCAAGTCTGTAGGCCGGGTCGCGAAATTAGATTATATATCATTACAAATTCGCTTAACAATGAACAATAACTTAGGACACGTAATTTATGAATTAATGAATAAATTAATATACGTTACTGCATACCACAAAAGCGTACTTGATATTTCAATTTAATTACGTTCTAAAACTTGACGGTCAAGTTGTCGATACTATATATCTTTACGTTATTCCGCTAATCCCTTCCGACGCCGCAATGACTAATCCCTTCCGACGCAATGACTAATCAATCTCATACCATCAACCCTCCACTACGCGTCGCCCTAAGCCGTGGTCCAGCCTCACAGGAGGCACCCTTAGGACGACGTTCCCCGACTTAAGTAGAGCTTCTGCGCTCTACTCTCTGCATTTCGCAACCTCGACGATGCTTCTGCGCTCGCCCGTCCCGCCCGGTGACAGAAATATTCCGCTAATAAAAATCTTTACATTGGGACATATGAAAAATGTAATGTGGTGGGTATCACAGCGTCATTTCCATGGTAATTTGTTATTTTGGAACGTATCTACTAACAATCGCGACCCTTGTAAGACGGGTCGGAGTTTATTGAATCACTATTATAGAGCTGGTAGATGAGGTCAGTAATTGGCATTTATTTTGTTTAACGCCCCCAGTAATTGACCTGGTTACAATTCGAAATCATCTATTTTTTGGCCCATTCTAAATATTAGGAATGAGTAAAAAAAAACTTTGAAATCTATATGAAATTTGTCGTCTCGTAAATTTAAAGACAGAAGATTAATCATCTAAGTCGATAGGAGTTGAATGGTCTGTATTTTCAAATACAATTAATCTTAACTTTCTCACTACACAAATGATAGATTGTTGAGTGACACTCAACAATTTGTCATCTGTATAATAAAAGCTAACTGTAGTTCCTCTCTCAATTATCACAATAGATTCTAAGTTGTCACGTGGGCATTTAATGAAAGTTTTACTATAACTAGAAGTTATCTCAAAGTACTATAAAGGCATATTCTATTGTTAGTGAAAATTTATGGCTCAAATATTTGAATATACTAATTATGAATAGGACATAACGGATAGAATAGAATTGTATAAAACGGGATGATTCAGTATTTTTGTTTAACGTTTTCATTTATCATGCATTTTTATGTCAAGGTATAAAATTTAGTTATCCACGTTGTTACACTTTTTAAACTAATATTATCTAATACTTAAATTTTTGCTGTATTTTATTCATAGGCTCGGAAACTTAAGCCCTTGAAAGCTTGTAACTAATGGCGTAGACGTATCATCTAACAACTTTATTAGACGAACAAATAGTTCAACAAATAGTAGAACAAATAGTTAGTATAATAGTTTGCAAACCTTAAACACATAACTACTACGTGGATAATAAGAATGTTTCTACGAATAATGCATATGCAAAACAATATCATTCTCCTTCCCTTATCCCACTCTAAGTGGGGTCGGCACAACATGTAACATGTATTACATGATTCGGCTACGTCTTTTACGACCGGCCGTCTGCCTGACGTCAACTTACCTTAGTCGCCTCTTACGACACCTCGGTAAGAAAGGAGGGTGGTCTATTGTGCCGGATACCACACGGCGCATAACATATTGTTTTGTATATGCATACAAAACAAAATGTTATGAAGAATAAGTATGAATACTACGAACTACAAATGCCGATAAGGTAAAAATTATCGATTTTTTAATGGAACATGAAACTGGGTTTATTGAATCGCCCATCTACCGATCTACGTTAACAGTTTTACTTTTAAAGTTTGAAAGTCACCAAAATTTGTATTCTGTGTTTTATCCAAGGATACACTTTTTTACTTTACACTTGATTTAATTGCTATTTTTAAATAAAATGAATATATTATCCTTGGCCGTTTTATTTTACGTCGAATGTACATCGTAAGGTCCTTTCGGTTGACGTTACGATATAAGAGGTTTCTTATATTCCTTATATGATTTCATCTATTTCTTACATGAAATAATAATGAAAATATAGTATATATTATAAAAATTATATTATAATATTATAAACGAGTTATTATATATTGTCGGTTGTGTAAAAATAATTCGACCCAAAAATTAATATGAATTGCTACGCATTTCTGAAGATGAATTTTTTTAGCAAATTGCGTGCAGATATAAGTGTATCTACGATTTAGCATTTAGCAGTCAGAGAAGAATTTTTTTTATATTGTATATAATATGTGTTATGAATAAAAATACTTCATATTTTTTTCATATCAAGACGCCGTGTGGTATCCGATATAATAGAATAGACCACCCTCCTTTCTCACCGAGGTGTCCTAAGAGGCGACTAAAGTATGAGCCGTGTGGTATCCGGCTGCATAGAATAAACACCCTCAGTTCTTACCGAGGTGTCGTAAAAGGCGACTAAGGTAAGTTGACGTCAGGCAGGCGGCTGGTCGTAAAATACGTAGCCAAATCAACTGACAACTTGTTTGTAACATGTTGTGCCGACCCCACTTAGAGTAGGATAAGGGCAGGAGAATGATGATGATGATTTTTTCATATCAAGATTACTGAACGATCACACGGTTAATATAAAAGACATTGTTACAAAACAATCCAATGATAAACAAGAAACAAATGTAAAATAAATATATTTTCAAAGCACATTACAATAGGCACAATAAACGTCGGAAAACAAAAGTAATGATGCATTGGCAAATGGATTATTGAAATTGTTTGAAACAGAAACATTACAGATAGAAATATATGGGCTTCATTTGTATGTCAAATCCGGGATTAAGATTGATGGCTATGTAAATCCAGTCGAAAATAAGGGTTTGCAATTTCTATTATTAATACCCTCAGCCAACCTAATATGAAGCCAAATCTGCTTATGATATTAAGCGTAATATGTAAAAGTTTTTAAAACTGTAAAAAAACAAAGATATTAAAGTAGCGCTTTGTGACAATCCCACTGCTGGGAATAGGCCTCCTCTCTCCGTTTCTGGAGAGAAGGGTTGGAGCTAAGGTACCTACCACGCTGCTCCAATGCGGATTGGTAGGTTACACATATCTCCAGAATTCTTTAGGGATATGCAGGTTTCCTTACGATGTTTTTCCTTCACCGAAAAACGTGTGATAAATTGTAATTATCAATTAGACACATGAGTTTTAAGAGAAAAACTCTTTGGTGCCTGTCAGGGTTTGAACTCGTGTTCCCCTCGAAAGAGTCGCACGGTCTCACCGCTGGGCTATCACAAAGGATATTGACAACTGAAAAACTTAAACAAGGAAAATTTATAATAACGGGCGTGGACATTAAGAAATGGCGGTTCTAACTCAGGACTCTTATGAATTACCAACATCGCAAAGGTAAGATAAGTTGTAATAAAATGAAAGGTTAGATTTAAAAAAACTTAACAATGAGAATATTCATTTATTACACATGAAATGACATCTAGGCTCGATTTTTCCATCTGCTGTCCTATCTGATCATAAAAACCGACATTAGCGCGCGAGGACTTAATGAATACGCCAGTATTTCAAGCGCTAAGCCAGAGAGGTTGACAAAAGTCTGAAGTTTCTATTGTTTTGTTCAAGATTGTGCTAACTTAAACGCGCTTTTGTTTTCCTACCTATGCCAGCTCATTATGAATACGAAGAACACTTATGAATTCAAGGATATGATGCAGCGAGGTTAGAAGGTTACGAATGAACCGATATTTAGTAAATTATTGTTTTGATATATTTGTTACAATAAAAATAAAATGTGGTAAATTTACGATTCTACATTCACGAAAACTTTCTCAAATAACATACTCTGAAACAATTGAAAATTATTTTATGGCTGTGATAAAATTAGAATTAATGTTAACAACGTACAGTAAATAGAAAATACCGCGTGTAATTTGGTTTAATGTCAAATTATTATTTTAAAACATTCTACTGAATTAAAAAATATATATTATATCATGCTAAGAAACTTATTTAAAAATTAAAATATATATTGTAACGGAGGGATTGTTTTTATTTATATGAGGTTATTCATTATGTGTAGTTCCAGCGCGGCATTGATTTCTACCCATGGCAGTTCATTATTCCCGTATAAAGCCCTTACGACGTGACTCATTAATGCAGGAATTGTTTATGAGAACGAAAAATAAATCATTCGTTATGAAAATTCAATAACAAAAATTCAAAAATTCAATGTTTCAAGTTATTTTTACTGGAAAAATAATTTTTAAAACAAAATATGGCTAGTAAAGTATGGCATAAAAATTTATCACTTTAAATTTATTATATAGTTTTCGCAGTCTTAATAGCTAAACAGTGAGGTTTCTAACACTGACTGGAATATATAGATTTGTATTACAACACATCATTCACGTACACTCATACAATTGCAATACGAGTTTAATATTATGTTTATACAAACTATCAGTACGTATAATAATAGAAGGCACTAGTAACCAATATTAGAAGCCAGACTTTGTTTGGCTGCTAGTGGTGACATTAAAAGTGTAATTAAGACACTAAGAACGGATAAAAACGTATAGTCCACTATACATTTAACACTTGATATATTTTCTATTTACTGTATCGCGGATTATAGCAAAATAATTTTATTATTACTTTTGTATTATGAATCTCCGCAAAGTAATGCCCAATTCTATAAATTATTTAAGACACTAATCATGAACTTTAGTTAAATAATTCATATCAAAACTGTGTTGAACAAATAAAGAAAGAACCAATAATTTCTAATTTCTATTTTTAGTTTAATTGTTATCTAATCTCTCAATTCGGGCCAAATACACACTTACTAAATCGAATCGAAATGGATTGGACCGTTTTGGAATGCCAATCGATCATTGTGATCAGTGCATGGATTAAAAGACTTACAACATCAATAATATGATGCAGTGACACGCCGAAGGTCACGAGCAGGGGATGGGACGAGTTCTCGACGGGTCGTACCGATGCGTCGTACTTTTGCATCAAATGGCGGATTAGGTTATATTCTTCGTCACAACTCCACACTCCTGTAAAGAAATAAATAATAAATGAATAAGTATGGGACACTTACACACACGGTCGTCCATCCCCAAAGTAAGTAACTTAATGCTTGTGTTATGGGTGACGGACAACTGGTAAATATATACATATATATATATTTTTAAATACATACTTAAATACAAATACACACCCAGGCTCGAAGAACCAACAAATTGTTTATAGAAATGTTGGACCTCGGCGGGAATCGAACCCGCGACCCGTGGAGCTGAAGGTAGGGTCACTACCCATTGCGCCAACGGGCCAGTCATGTAAAGAAATCTATAATATAAAAATGAATCGAAATTGAAAAATTGGATCGAGGATTGTTTTAAGGAGAGAAAATTTTTAAAATTGCCTGAAAAAGTCTAAAAACAACACTTTTCTTTTCTATATTCCCAAAAAAAAGATTCGTAATGATACTGAAGAGTCAATTTGAACTTTAATACGATACCATAAAGTTTCACTGCTAGAGGAAGGGGTTCCGTGAAAGCGAAACAATTGACTGACGTTAGTATCATATAAATATTAAATCTGAAATTGTAATTTTCATTGTGATTTTTTAGTGAACATTATAAAGAATTTTAAGTTTTTTGAAATTTTTATTTTTTGATATAATGCAATCGTTGACTAATTCTTCTTCTTTTCCTTTTTTTTATATTACTAACTGACCCTGTGTCCCGAATGGCAGAATAAGTATTAAAAAAATTAAAGAATCGACTGTTAGGCGGTACGAAGTTCGCCGGGTCAGCTAGTATAGACAGCTTTGATATCATAATCCACAACAACCCACAGGCTGACATATATTGCGAAATACACATAAGCCTCGGTTGCCGAGGCAGAATTACTTCACATAAACACAACCTAACACGTTTTGCCAGGTTCAAAATCGTATTTTATTCTTAACTTTGGTTATTGGTTTTTCTTATTAAAATGCGGATCTTTAATGTGCATATAAACATACCCCCATAAGTTCTCTAGCTACAACCAGTTTTCCTGATCGTAAATATTGTTGAACATAAATTTGGTAACATAAACTTCAACAAGTGATCTTTAATTAGGCGCGCTTCCGAAAATTAAAAAAAAATCGAAGTTAAAGGTTTCGAAGACTTTACCTTAAATAATTGTTATATTCTATACATTTTTTTACCATCCCTCTGCTGGGCATCCTACTCTCTTCTTTTTACACACACAACACAACTTTAAGACCCATCACGGTGCTCCAATGCGAATTAGTACATTATAAATCATCTCATGATTTGGGAGTAATCCTCACGATGTTTTCCATCACCACAAATAGTAAATAATACACAAGTAATAAATTGTACATATCAATACGGGACATAAGTCTTCAATAGAAAAACTCATTCGTGCCTTTAGGCGTTACATGTGATCCCCAGGTAAAAGTAACGCGATCTTACCGTTCTGTCGCAGCCCAAAATTTAATATCTAAGTTCACCAATAAAATTTAATACCTATTAATCTATGGACGTATTTTTATTTAGGCTATACATGGGGATTATATTTGTAACATTGTACGTTTGTAAGTTTGAATTCGCGAACGACTTGTAAAGTTTATATGTGATTTTTCAGCGAGTATCGAATGTATCAAATTGTAAAAGTTTTAATAACTTTGACAATTTGATGTCCTTTAACATGAATACGGATGTACTTTTGATGTTAAAGATGAATACGGAGCTAACAAACTAATAAAGAAAAGTCTGTGTACTTAACTACTTCCTATTGGTAAACTACATTTATGAAATGAACTATCGTAGCTAAAAAGCCACTGGAACATCCGCTTTAGTGCAAATAGATAAGTGATCAATACGCAATTTTAACATTACATTTTTATAAAACAAGACCAGTTCTATATAAATAATCTCAGAATCGACCTTAATGGTTTTGAGATTTTTCCACACGACGCTAGTTTCAGTAAAGGTGTCATAACAGATATGATAAGAGCAACATTCAAATGTCATTTATCATACACATTTATGGCGAAACGGATTATACATAATATGATACCTACAGTGATTTTGGCTTTTCATATATATTTAATATAAATGTTAAAGCTAATTTCATGATTGTTGATAAAATTATATAGTTTATTTATTTATTTATTTATTTATTTATTGGGATCTTCAACAGATTTACACGATAAATCATCCAACATATATCCCATATAGTTTTAAATTAAATATGTAGTGCCAATTATAGAATAATACATCATTCTTAGTAATAGAGTTACAATTATAAACCTTAAAATAAATACTAAAGAATAATGAAAACAGAAAAAAGAGAAAACAACAACATTAAGGCTCAACTACTAAAACTCTGAAATTAAAATTTTAGAACATTTTTCATAAACAATGAAAGCCCATCGCAGCCAACGAATATACGAATTGTATTTATTCTATTTATTTATTCTATTTTTTTTATTCTATTTATTTATTGGTACAGTTATACAACAAATGTAATATTACACAAAAATAAAGTGTAATGATATTGGCTGCATTAGTTCAAAACTGTGTCGCAGCCACGCCCTCCTCCAGTATAATACATTAATTAGGCACTAAATTATATATATTTATATAGTTGAGTGTGTGTGTGTGTGTGTTTGTGTGTGAAATAAAAGAAGTTGGTGAATGTGATTGTAGTGCATGCCATACATTTACAAATACATAGTTTCACAAAAAATTTCCGATTCATCGTATGTAAGTAAATATAAAAGAGAAAGAATTTTTTTTTTCTTGTAGACTCCGAAAGGGCTCGACCGATTTTAACGCAATTGACAATCTTGACCCAACGACTAATCCTCTACAGTTTCGGAACGATCGTTGTTTAACTAGACATTGCAATGACAGTTTTGTTTAAAAGGGAATTAGAAAACAGATTGAGCCATAGCAACGCGTGGCCGGAACGCTTGAAAGTATAAGTAACACACCTAAGTGAAGCCGTCAGCGAAATTGCTGAAGAGAGCTTAAATAAAGGGTAGAAAGGGGCTTCTTTTGTTAATCTTGCGGATTAAATTCCTTGAGTCCAGCGCACGAGATCACCGCATCAAAGACAAATTAATTAATAGATTCACGGCCCCCATGAAAGAAAATGTTTCATTCTGATAAACTTAGTATACAACCTTTTGAAGTTTAATCTTAGCCTCATTTCTAATATCTTGTTTTTAATAACTCTAAAAGTAAGGAGTTCTTAAAATATGAAGGAAAAAAGGAATAGCGTACCATTTACAAAAATACAGCTGCAAAATAACTTCCTAAATGTCTTGTTGCTATGTACTTTTTGTAACTGCTATTATGCAAAATTATAGAGAACCCTGCACAAATGTATTTAAGTAAAAGCAGGAATAAAAATATTGAAAAATAATATTGATTTAAAGTACTTGCTAGACGTATGTTATGATTTCCGTCTAATACATCCTTCAATTAAATATTACGAAAAATAGTTACATCTTTTGTAAATAATAATATAAAACTCACAAAACTTGCTTCGGATATCAATGGGTAGCTAGGTTACTTTATTGAATTTCATATATATGTGTGTGAACTATGTGGATACGTAAAAAAAGCCATAATAATAGTGTTTACTGGCTAATGTAATTTTGATGTATCGTTAGGTCTATTGAAAATTTTCTGCGCACGAGGGTATGTGTCAAACGGTAATGAAAATGGTCTGAACCCTTTTTTACATTCCACACCTTTCATATAATAATAAAACTGGTGTACCTCAGAGTGGTATTCATTCGCCTTTTTATTTCTACCTTTACTATTCCGACAATTTACAAAGTCACGTTTAAGCCAATCTTGATAGCCTCCCTGATGATATTCACAAGCTGAATAAAGACCTAGCGATAGGACTTTCTGTGAAATCATACAAGTTACAATCGTAGACCGTTATCTTAATTAGATATATCACATTGCAATTAATATTAACTCCTTAAGACTGGAAATCCCGTCTGTTCATAAAAAGTATTTTTTTTAAGCAAATACTTTATTCTTCTTGTGTTGCTATTAACCAGATCTGAAAAAGACTTGTCAATAAACTCGTAAGACTTGGTAGTTTGGTGATCAATATCGGATATTTATGGATTAAAACTTGAAGAAACTTAATAACAAATCTCTATAAATTAAAGATATTTTTAAACAAGAATCAAGACATTAAGTCAAGTCATTTTCAGAAATTGAAACTTTTTGCCATTAAAAATGAGGCGCGCTTAAGCTTTTTACATTATGAAAAATCAGAGCAATTCTCATTTTTTGTGACGTTTTATAATACCGTTAGACATTCGCCATTATTAATACTGTAAATGGCATGAATTTAAATAATCAGCTCCTTCTTTTTGTGATGAATTTTATAACTAATGCATAACATATTATTGGTGACGTTTTCCAAAGTCAGACAGTTTTTCAGACGCCGACGCTTGATTGTAAGATGTAACATTTAACTAGACGATTTAAAGTCGTTACGCCTCCCCCCTCACGGTCGAAGGCATTTAATTTTAACACTGTTACAGTTCAAGCCTGTAACTATATCCTCCTTCGTTCGACTTAATAATATTTAACCTTCTTAAATATCGCTAGAGCGCTCGCGCTCAAGCGTCGAAATGCGTAAAACACGCCCGCAGGCGCTAGCACTTTAAACATATATTGGCTCGTGATTCGTCTAAGTGGCTAGGACCCGTACTACGTTGTGATTTGTAATAACTCAAATTCTTTTAGAGCGTCAAAGGCCGAGTGTCCATCAATTAAAGGAGTCAAATAAAATCTTAGATAAAATAAAATAATGTGATTACTATCACATTATACTTTTATAATAATAATATTAAGATATATCGTATTCTCTAACTTATAACAAGCCGTCAGGCTCTACATTCTTAGTTTATATCAGCTTGCTCGTCAGAGAACTTTAAGTATCGAATATCAATGTAATAGCATAAAACGATTGTTTGTCATCAGTGTGAAATAATCAGTTTATGTAATATTAATATGAATATTGAATCGTTTAGCCATCAGAAGGGACTGAAGATTGTGATAATATAAACCCCATGAAATATTAAGCCTTTCCGAAGATTAGCTTGGAATAATGGCACCATTCCCGATATTTAAGTCTTTCATTAAGAAAAACATAAAAAGGGATAGGTGGTCAGTAGCTCCTCACCCGCTACCAACGGTGAGCTCCGCCCATACATATGAGCTCCCCCCCCATAGGTGGGGTCCCTGTTTATAGTGCGCCTGCGGCGTTAGATGATGGGTTAAACCCATTATTGTCGGAGTGTCAACAAAACCACCGTTGACATAATAGGCACGAGTGCCTGGTATATAATCGAGGACCGAAGCCCAAATAATAAATAGCCGGAGCTATAAAATAAGGCATAAGCCAAAGGCACAAAGCCTGGTAATATTGATAATAAATTACCAATTCTCATATACAGTAGGGCGTATGTCGCCAGCACACATTGCAACGGTGCGTTCCATGGTAAATACCACATACAGTATAATACGTATAAAACGTATAAATTCCACATAGTGGAAATCATCTTAAAACTAAATAGCACATGTTGCAAGGCAACTTGTAGCGGTGTGTTCCGCGTTTAGATGTAATATAGTAATTGTGTTCCACCGCAGCGGAATAATATTCAATAATAATGTCGTGTATAAAGCATTACATGAATGCCATAAAACTTATAAATACCCAAAACCATATAGTGGATTCACACACAGAGGCACTCGATTGCGAGATGCGCACCAAGCTCAACGCTCCACCAATACAAGAACAAGCAATGTAAAAAAATGTTACGTGGCAAGCCACGTAAAGTATGAGATATGCAGGCCACACTGTCTAAAGCTAGTCCGCAGCCTTGTTAATAAAGACCCGACCAGCGGCTCTAAAACTAATGGCCATGCTATAATGGTCATTCGTGGTATCATTAACTAAGCTAAGGGGGCGTCCCAAAAAGGACGAGTCATTTGGCAACAAGCAACATTTCCCATGTGAGTGTCACAGCTCTTGTGCAGCCATGGATACATCACACGTTCCATGCGCTACTATGAACAAAGTCCATAGCGATCCATCACTGCCGCGGCGTATCACTTCAGCATCGTAGCACAATACGTTGACTAGCTAGGTTACCCATTGTCGCCATTTCAGACGTAAAGGCTAGCTTCCGCAACGCCCAGCAACATTCGGTCGTGGTTCCATCACTACTGAGAGACTAAGAACAACGTTTCCGATGCCCATTCATCAAACAGTAACATTTCAGCTACCACATTGTACCGGCACTACTTCAGGCGGCCTAAGCGTCCAAAAGTCGAGTAAGGCACACGGCAACGACCGAAATCACCACCGGCCTAACTCAATCCGTATCACAAAGGCACACGCCCTACGTAACTCTGGCTGTGTCAAATCAAAACCGAATAAAGGCACACCGCAGCAACCAAAGTCAACCACGGGCCTAGACCCAGCCTCAATAAGATGCAGCCTGGCGTAGACTTTTGGGCCAGGCACACAGCAATGACCGAAATCACTGCCGGCCTAAACCTCAAATCTTCCACCAGTACCCGCCAGAGCATGATTCGGTACAGTGCCAATCACTACTCAGCAAAGTTTCCTCCGCCGAGTAACATTCAGACACTATAATCGTTCGAGGTGAGGTAAGCGATGTAACCATCGCTTACACTATAATGGCCAGGTCACAATCACAGCCTCTCCAAAGATCGGCACGATCTTGCATCTTGAGCCATTATACGAGAGCGGGCACTTAGATGTGTATTTGTTATTAATTTTTATATTTGAAATAGTCGTGGTAAAACCTCAACTATTATTGTGTATCGCCCCAGTACACATCTACAACAATATTAGTTCAATACTTTATAAGTGTCCGTATAGGTCACTTATGCGCTCCGTGTTCCGCCCGCTCTCTTACTAGGAAACGGCGGATGTCGCGACTTTCGGTCAAAATGATGAAAATTTGACCTTTTCTTTTCTTATGCTTTATGGTTAGAGCATCAATTACAGATGCGAAAAAATGTAATTGCGTGACAAACAAACGCTTATTTGCTGAAATCTCGAAATTTTAAAAATTATTTATTTTTGACAAGACTGTAGGGCTGGACTGTTACAAGCCTCTGGGCAAAAGTGAATATTATTTGTGTTCTCTTACATTTATCATACAGTTACTTTGTTTTTGGATTGTGATCGTATTGGCTTTGATAAGTTACTAGATCAGGCACTTATGAAATTGGCTAAGGACTTATGTTTCTTTCTGTAAGAAGGATAAGTATTGAATGTTACAAAAAAGTTTTAAATATATGGAAATAGCGCCCAAGCTTGCAAGCAAATATTCCAATTGTATCCTTGCTTTGCTCGCCTATGTCCAACATCAGCCGTCCATTAGTTTGACATAGAAAGATAAATTGGAGTATAATATACTTTACTTCCGCTTTTCGTATTTGTATAGTCCTATTATTAATTTACACATTAAAAAGCGAATTATGGAGAATTCTTCTAAAGATAGCGATATAGAGTATTGGGTAACTTTCTCGAAGTTATTCGTAGAGAATCACTTGAAAAGAATGAAAATAAAAGGCCATATAGGTCATGGCCTCTGTTCGAGGCCTACAAGAGTCTTGCTCTTAGTTTCGCATTTATCGGTTTTTAACTTTTGGAGCATGAGCAATTCAACTTAAGACAAATAGTCTTCCTCTATTAAGACTTTTGTTTTTATAAGCTAGAAATAGCAACACAATTTTACCTACTCTGAAACATTCAAGATTTATTTTATTATAATATTTGAATTTTTATACAACCAGAACCTTAAAAAAGTAACCTTTTTCTTCTTCAAAAGGCTAGGGACTTCACTTTTAAGTTTTTATCACTGCCATTTCAGATTGCCGCGTTACACACATCCATGGCCTACATATAGAAAGTATTAAAAAATTATCTACATATATATAGGTTACCTCATGGTGTTTTTCTTCATCTTAAAGCAAATGTTGAATATTAATTATACGTCAAACAAGGTTAAAGAATCCTTAAGTAGATAGTATTTCTAAACTCATAGTCTATGGGTGTTCTGACTTCCAACCAAAATATAACCTTTTTATGGGACGCTCGTAACATTTGCTTACACATAAATCTAGCAACCTTCAAACTGTAAAAATTAAGAATGGCCTAAGGATAATTTAGGTTAGCACCTGTTCTTGGCTCTTAACAAAACCATCACAAGTATTACTTGATGCATTACAATTATTAGTATTACTTAACAATGTCTTTATATAATAATAAAAAAATTAAGCCTTATCAATTAAAGTATACAAACAGAGTTCTTAATATGATACAGATACGATCCATGAGTAAATTTTTAAAAGATGCTAAAGTGCAATCATACTTATGCGGCTTTCATTGAAATTAGATATATAGGTTACTTGTAACTTGGCATTTTTATTAAGAGAGGCGCATAGTATTAAAAAATAGAAAATACCAAGCGTTTGGTATTAAAAATTAATATCATACATAAACGCAACCTATTTCAGAGTTTTACTTGCCCATTTATAACAAGTTAGTAAGTTAAAATGAGGTACAGTTATCGTGTAACGTTTATACATATAAAATGTTTTATTAAAATTATATCACCAGAGGCGTTTTTACTATAGATATCAAACACATAAACAAGTTATAAATATAATACTACTCACTTTTTTATATCTGTTTACAGTGAAATTACATTGAAAGTGAAATTACACTGAAATTAAACTGTTTACAGTAAAATTCAAACCTTCCCAGGCAATCTTCTTTAACTACTACTAAAACTTGGATATCTGATTGAAAAATAAATTTTGAGTCAAAAACATTGCCTAATACATATTCAATCAACTGGTGAATTGTGTTGATTCGGCTTAAAGTGTCTCTAAATTGTTTATTAGCTCTGTCAAGGACAAAATTTGCACATAAACACTGGGAATATCAATTAAAATAGATGATACTTGTATCACATTTAAAAAAGCGTTTCATATGTTTTTTCATGATTAATCCTTGGTTCCTTTCTGTTTTTAGTTTATATAAATGATTTACCATACTTCATTCATAATATTTGCGATTCTGTACTGTTTGCGGATGATACATCTTTAATTTTTAAAGTAAATAGAAATGACCATAATATTGACGAAGTAAACAGTGGTTTATCGTAAGTAGCCCATTGGTTCAGGCTAAATAATTTGGTATTGAACTCAAAGAAAACAAAATGTATTGAATTTGCATTACCTAATGCTGCACAAACAGCAAATAGGCTTTCCATAAATAATGTACCACTAAAAACAGAAAAACAACCCCAAAAATACAACTGTATTTTTGGGAGTGACCTTGGATTCAAAACTCCAATGGAGCACACACATAAAAACTCTTGCAGGGAAACTTAGTTCAGCAGCCTACGCTGTTCGAAAGATAAGACAATTTACAGATGTCGAAACAGCGAAACTTGTTTATTTTGCTTACTTCCATAGCATTATGTCTTATGGAATATTGCTGTGGGGTAAATGCGCGGCATGCGAGCCATATGTGGCATCTACAATTTAAGTCCGCATTTAAGTTCCCTGCGAGAGAAGTTTAAGGAAATAGGTATTCTTACATTTGATTCACAGTATATTTTAAGCAATGTAATTTGTGTACGTAAAAATATAAAGAATTATAAAACGATAGGTGATGTATATAATAGACAAAGTAGGAACCGACATAAGCTTGCGACTCCTGCTTTGCGCCTAGCAAAAGTACGTAAATCGTTTCTGGGTTTGGGTATAAGATTCTATAATAAAATTCCGAAATAAATTTTGGCCATGCCATTACAGCAGTTTAAAAACAATGTTAAAAAGAGGCTAATACAGAAAGCCTACTATACTGTTGAAGATTACTTAGATGATAAGGATGTGTGGTATAGGTGCACTTCTACCCTGTACAAGACAGTAATAAATAAATGTAACTAGTTTTAAGATTTATATTTTAAAAAGAGCAACCGCCCAGTTTCTTGCTGGTTCTTCTCGGTAGGAACAGCTTTCCGAACCAGCAGTAAAGTTGACGATTCAAAAGCACTTGTTTACAAGTTTACTTGAATAAAGAATATTTTGAATTTAAATTTGAATTTGAACATGACAAACTTTTACTGTTTAGTAAACGGTGAAGTTATCCTATTTCTTGGCTTTTTTGTGAGTTTTATTATTTACATTAAATCGAGTTATTAGTAACTAACCCCATAACCGATAGCGTCATACGATACTGTCATTGCTGTTGAATCTTCTATAATTATAGCCATTGTCTGTGCTCTCTATCTTATTAGGAATGTATTTATTAAATAAAGGGGATAAATGAGATAGCCCGTACATTTCGTAAGGCAAAATATTCGACGACTTTCTACAAATTATTCATACATTAGCAGAGTTAGGAGACTATAGGTTGAAGCCTATGCTCGTTACCTTATATAAAGCTTTATATGCAAATTTACGTGCAAAATAAAACCTTCTACAAATTTTTATAATTTTTCATTTTTGTCAAGCAATTAATTATGCTTAATATTTACTTTTTTCTGAAGAGATTCCGATTCCGAGAATTACACCGCCGTTGCACGCTTATTATGTAATGTTTAATCATTTTTGTATTAATTCAAATATGTGCAATAACAAGATTACGAAAAAACAACATTTAATTTCATTTACAGTTTAGTAAAATTCAAGTCTTTATAAAATCTTAAATTAGTGTAAATTAAAACGCATTAGGTACAGCTTTCTTCTGACACTAGACAAATAAATTGTTTTAATACAGTGGACGGAAAGAAAATCCTTTTATCAAGTTTCTGAATTATGGTTGTATATAATATTCACTAACTTCGTAATAATAGTGAACCCTGGATGTATTGATCTAGTGTCGTCATGAATCATTTTATTAATATACATTTTCAAATACCTCTTCACTGTTCCAATATTATCAAAATTTCCCAAGGATTCAAAAACATTTTTTCTTGTCATAGAATTATATTAATACATAACTTATTAAAGATTGTTAGAAATATTTGCAGGCTTACTTTCAATTTTTACAGGGAGTTTCCATTAATTTTCTGTAACAAGAACAAAATACGTGTTGGAAAATCGCAAAATCATTGCCTACCATTTTCTTTTAATAAATTACGTATAATAAACTAAAACAAGCTTGCAACTTCGATGTCGTTAACAATGATTCAAGACTACAAGAATTATGTATAGAAGTGGGTATTTTTCCGTTTAACCGTTTACAGAACGTCATAATTTTTCATACAACAAAGTAATGACGCAATTATATTGTTTTAATCCGCCATAAATTGAAAAAAAAAACTTAATTGTAAGAATATATAAACGCTAGTGAAGAAAATATAACTTATGCATCTGTTGTTATATATAACTGTATATAGGAGTGACAACTATTCAAACATTACTATTCTGCACCATTCAACACACTATTAAACTATTCAACAGATAAAACTATTAAAAAACTGATATTGACAAGAATGAACATGTTAGGGAACGTTTATCGCATTATTACAAAATATATGTATTCATGAAAGTATGCTTTAAGCGTGATAAAATATACATATAATCACATAAAACTTATGTGAAGACGAACTTTGAAGAGTAAGATAAAGTTCATATTATTTTCGTTTCTTTTCTTTACATTAAGCCGCCAGAGTAGTTCTTATTAAGGTTACAATCTAGGTATATATATATAAGTAATTCAAAGTATTTATTCGGCTTGCAATGTAGGGTGGTATCTTGCAAGTTAAATATGATCCAATATCGCCCAGTCTTGATGATAATGCATGTTTATCATAAGCATGACCTGATGCTCCAGTCAGGATTGGCTCCAGAGGAGGGTATTATTCAACGGTTAACATTAGGGACATAAAATTTTGTTAAGCTTTTTCTAAAAGCTTTTTTAACTTGAATTGTAATAATATTAATTTCCTATAATCCCGAAAACCGTAAATGTCCACCATCACCACAATATATAAGGACTGCACACATTCACTACCATAATCTCAACAATCGTTTCGCCCCGTAACCGAAGCATCATCAGGAGATAGACTCTACGATAAAGTAAACGTTGTCCAGTAAAAAGAAAAGTTAGCACTGCTATTAAACGTTTCTTTTTACTGGGACAACAAAGTATGATTTGGACGTGTATTTGTATCGATGTTTGTAGCGAACTTTGTTTTTCGAATGTACCGATAAATAAGGTTTGACTGGCTTGACAAGGGTCGTGGGCGGGAAATGCTGATACATTGCGATGATAGGAATAGTTTCCTCCCAGGAATGTTAAATCACAGAAACTATTCAGTATTAAATCGGAAAAGAAAACTACTTTTACTCATTCAAGATCATTATCAGTGAACTAAAAATATTGAGGATCCTATTATTTTAATACATATTAATCTAGCGTCACAGTTGCTTGCAATTTTTTTTGCTGAATCAACTAGAGCGAAGCAGACTGTGTTGCTAGTCTTATATATAAAAATGAATGTTTGTCTGTATGTCCTTTATAGACTGCGAAACGGCTGGATCGATTTTAATGAAATTTTCAGACAATCTTTAGAATCACCCAGCAGATGTTCCTGTAAGGTTTGGTGGCGATCGGAGCATTTTATTTGAACTGTGAACGGTAAGTCGAAACAAAACTGAAACACAGCAACGCGTGGCAGCATCGCTAGTATTAAGTAAAAAAAAACGGACCAAACAAAACGTTAGACATAAAAGAAGAATATAATTCTAACAACTAAATCTGTATATGCTTTCGAACAGTCTAAAGTTATTTACTTATTCACAATGTAACAAAGTTAGCTATGCGCCCACTTGTGAAGAGCTACGCTTGCTTAATGATTTAACTCATCAGGAACAAAACTCGACCTCTTAAGTTTACGAAAGTCCATATATTTAAAATGTTCTTAATTTTTTTTTTTCTATATAAGAATTAAATACACATTACGAAGACGGTGCTTTATTTATTTCTACATAATGCTGGTTTTTTGATAAGTCTCTTCAACATAACGTGTATTACTAAAGCCTTTGGATTTGTCGGATATAAAACAAGAGTTCTACTTTCATTAAAGATATACATTTATTTTGGTAATCTAAATGTTATATGACCGTCTGGTATTCATATAACTGACGTACAGACTTAATTTTTGCGATTTTGTCGTGAAGTCTATCTCCTGATGATGCTTCGGTTACGCGGTGAAGCGATTGTTAGGGTTGTGGCGGTGAAAGTGCTTTCAGTATTGTTGTCTTATTGGTGGCGGGTATATTATGATTTTTTACGAACTCTGCATGTATCAGGTATGACAACAAATACTACACACTACATTTAGCATTAAATATATTTTATGTTATCGCAGATTATTTATTAGGTTGCGGCTGGAATATTACTTACTGATGATATAAAGTACATTTAAAGCCTATTTACCAAGCCAACATAAAGGAATAAAAATCTGTTTTTCCTCGAGATTATAGTTATTCTTCTGCTCGGCCACTGCCTTATGCAAAGCGCTGGTACCAAATTTCTCAATACTCTTAATTGGATTGGGGATTGATGCTAGGTTGGCCGTCGTAATAGCAGATCAAAATCAAAGTCTCCCTATTGGGAAAACTTCTGATGATACTTCTGTAGAAGAGGATGAATATTATGGTGTTCAGCTTCAAACCTTGATGCTCCAGTATTACGCTTATCTTAGTTAATATTTCATTATATTTGTAAATGTAAAAGTGTAAGCTGTGATAGCCCAGCGGTGAGACCGTGCGACTCTTTCGAGGGGAATATGAGTTCAAACCCGGGCAGGCACCAATGAGTTTTTCTATTAAAACTCATGTGTCTAATTGATAATTGCTATCTATCACACGCTTTTCGGTGAGGAAACCTGCATATCTCTAGAGAATTCTGGAGATATGTGTAACCTACTAATCCGCATTGGAGCAGCGTGGTAGGCTTTAGCTCCAACCCTTCTCTCCAGAAACGGAGAGCAAGAGCAACGGCCAGCAGTGGGATTGTAACAGGCCGCTACTTTACTTTTTTACTTTTAGTTAATGTTTGTGACATTAGTCAGTTTAGAATCTGAGCTTTATTTTGTAACAAATTTTGTATATATTATGCAAAATAACTTGTCTTCTTTTTGCGTTTTCTACTGTTCTCATTCTGTCTATTTGCTGTTTGTTGTTGTCTATGGCAATCTCTAACTAAACATCCACTTGTAACTAACATAACGTATAGACGTGTAACAATAAATATTTGCTTAATATGGAATTTATATTAGAATTACTATTCAATCCCGAATCGTGATGTATGTGACACCTGTTGTAATATTGAACCTACAGATGTGCGTTATTTGCTCCGCATATCAATGTGTTGTTTAACATACACACATGAATCTTGATCATTGATACTCCTAAAATTTTCACATTAACTTTCATGGTACCTCGCAACACTAGAATGTTTATGAAAATTCATATGAATAAAATTTATAGACAAAATATTTGTGCGTTACTGTCAATCTCATTTAAATATTCGGCGACAGTTAGTTTTAATTATAATGATACTAAAGTAATAATAAAATTATTTTGCTATAATCCGCGATAAATAATTTTATTATTACTTTTGTATTATGGATCTCCGCAAAGTAACGCCTAATTCTATAAATTATAATGATACTACTGCCACTGAAAATACGGAAAGTGCAAGATTAAGATGGTATAGAGAGTAAAGAGGAGGAATAAAAATCATGTGACCGAACAAGTATTAAATACGAATGTGGATGGATATGTGAGTAGAATGAGGCCGAAAACGAGATGAATGGATTGTTTAAAGTATTATATGGATATAAAAGAAGTAACGCCAGAGTTGACGAATGAGAGGAGACACATTAATATTCGTCGTAACATTTTGTGACGAAACCACTTAGATTGGGATAAGGGTAGGAGAATGATGATAGACTGTCACGAAATTCGGTTTCACGGAATACACGGAGTTAAATTTGACTATAACTAATGGCTGATATAAGGAATTATATCGCTAAACACAACACTATATTATTTTGATTTACGAATCGCACTCATGACGTCGGGACAAAAGCTTCTCGTGAAGTTTCAATCGGAAATAAATAAAGGGGTTTTTTATCTGTAAGACGAATAATTGCAGTATGAGACACGGGATTTTTTTTTGCAATCATCAAAAAATCTTTAGTCTGAATACAGTGTTAACTTACCATAATCCATAGAATGGGGAAGAAGCTTTGATTCCCGCATATATTTATTGAAATGTTTAAGAGCTAAAATATTAACTACAAAAAATATATTTTCACGAACAAACACACGATAACGAAACTGACAAATAAGGAAAAACGTTGAATTTTTTTATCAAAAGCAATATAACAAGAATTTACTTTGTGAAGTACAAAGAAGCTGGTTAATGAGTTGAAAAGCAATCAAACAATTTTTATATACATTTTTTATTTTTCCTTAAGCTTGCTTACCTTTGCTGATGAAAATCAAAAGAATCGAATAAACAGGAATGTAATGTCTCATTTTTATACACAAATCACTACAACCTTATATCATTTGTTTTCACTTTTAAAAGTTTTTTAAGTAATAGAACTTCACTTTAGAATGTTCCGGATTAGGCACGATTTATTGTTTGTGCTGCAAATTTTTTACAGCGACCATAAAAGGTAAAGAAATATAGTTGGTTTCAGGAAAACTTCTTTTGTGTGATAAACATTTTATGGGTTCGTAAAATCGGCGGTGCGTTAAGTTAGCTCTGGACGGGACTCGCGCGTCCGTCAGCGTGGCCTACCTACTACTGCTGGACGTGACGCCGACACAGCCTCCAGACTTACGGAATATGGACGCTACAATTTGTGATACAATACAAAAAAATATTAACACAACCAACCCAATTTCCAGTAATGTCATTTGAGTTTATTCTACTATTGTACGTGTAACAGTTAAACTCACTAATATTGATAAAAAAATCTTTATTTACTATGTATCCCGTTTTCATTTATTATATATGTAGCTTTGAAATCGAAATAGTTCCGTAAACAATTATGTAAAAGCTTTCTCGATTAACGCTTTTTCAAGGACGCGACTGTATTTATCGATATCAAAATGTAGTTTTAGTATTTTATGTAGTAAATAAAAATAATTAAATTAAATAATATTTTTAATTTAAAATTTTTCTCTTCGCAATCCATTCGACGTTTAACTAGAGATCCTTAAGTCTATCGCTAAGACGGCTTAGTTGAAAAGAAACGCCATAGACATGTAATGAGAAGCACTGTTGCGCTGTAAACGAAAGATAAAATAGAGCAGTGCCTTAGTAGGTATAGTAAAGTAAGACGTCAGTCCATTAATGTGCCCCAAAGCAAAGGCTTCCTAGATTTTTTGAAAGATCCTTTCCCTTTGAATTTCTTCTATGCAAATGTTTCATCGTTTTGAAGAAAGACTTTGGGGTTTTCTATGGCAGTTCTCTTTAATGCTTGTCTATTTTGATTATATGAAAATAGAAACTCGAAATATTTCGAACCATTTCGAACCATTATTTCTTCAGTTCATTCAATTTTGAAGTGAGCGTTCTATTTTGTATTCATATAAAGTTATATATTATAAAAAATTATAACGAAAATTATCTCAATTTTATGATTTAAGCTAGAAGCCATAGTATCATAATTGCGGTTTAAAATATCTTTATTTCTCATTAAGAATAATATTATTCACTTACATAACATAATAAATGTTATTTATTATTTTCTTCTACTTCACGCGATACACATTCACTGTTAGACATAGGTCGCTTCATGGGATCGTCACACCACACGATTTTGTTTTGCATGCATCAAGTGGCATTTCGCGCGCGTGCCATAGAGAGCAGGGGCGCAAGCATGTCAGAGGTGCTGTCAAGACCTTTGAAAGAAGTCGTCTACAAAATCTGGACGCAAAACGCCTCTTTAAAAAGAACCGTCCCAGAATTACGTACACACACACGTAAAACTCTTCTGGTGAGTTGTACTGTGCACCCTGCAACAGTTAATTTAAAAGCAAATTTGGTTTTTACCAGTCATAGTCGCGCACATCTTAGGATTCAACAAGATTCGCCGTTGACGAATACGTTAAGGAGGACATCATATTCCGGTGTGGGGTTGCTATTACAAGCTTGGCCTTTGGACCGCAATGCTTATAAATTTTTCGTTAAACATCAATTATGTTTTAGCCAAACGGTTACAGCACATGTTCTCAGTATTAGTAGTCAGGTTAAAGCACATATGAGTTATTTATATATACCTATGTTCTTAATTGATATTTAAAACATAAACTTTTGCTTTAAGGTGAAGAAGAACATCATGATGAAACTTCAATGCCCCGCTATTGTTTATTGGGGGCAGCGTGATTTTATTCTTCTGGAAAAGGAGAAGACGCATTTGCGCAGCAATGTAATAATAGTATTTAAAATGCGTAGATTTCATTAAGATCAACGTAGAATTCGTTATATTCTTTTCAAAATCATCTTTTGTCATGGAACGAACATTGCTGTCCTTTCTCGTCGCAGTCACGGATGCCTTTAATTTAGGCTTGCCTTGATCAGTTATCGTCATTACTTATTATAAGCAGGACTTCTAGCAAAAATTTATTATAAACAGATAATTAGAATTAAAATCTTATTCTTTTAATATAAGTACTACTTTATAGATTTAGGCGTTGCTTTTGAGTATAAAACAAAAGTAATGATACTATTATTTTGCTATAATCCGCGATTAGAGGAAATCTATGTAATGCTATAAACAGAGTGTATCTCCCGTGTACACACCTCATGCAGGAATCAGAAACCGCATGCACTATAAACACCACAACACTATACTCTATATCACTGCATTCACTACCAGAATTTGAACAATTGACTCCAGCACCAAATCGCTTTTATTCTTGCGCTCGCTTATAAGGGAAAACCTAAATTATGGTTAGTATTGTTGGTTTTAGAGGAGAAACATACCGTGCGCCCTGGTTTTATCATGGCCTGATAAAGTAAAAAAATGTTTTTTTTTACATGCCCTGATGCCATCAGGGATCTCACACATGACCTAATTAACGTAATCTTTTGTTTTAACTTAAAATTCTATAAAAGAACGATTAAAGTGCCGCGCTATTAAATATTAGTTTTACTAAAAGCGCACGCTGTTTACATGTACTGGCTATCAATATGAAAAGCCAATATGTTTGTACCCTGTGTTCTTTCGGTTGGAATATTGCTATCAGTTTTACCGGTCAGGTCACGTGGAAAAGAGAATCTCGTTAGTATTATCTTTCATAGTTCTCCGCCTTACTGTATAGCGATTATTTATTATTATTGTATAGTATATTACTATATATACTATACATATATAGTATAGTAGTATATAGTATATATAATAGGAGAGAGAAGGTAAGAGACCTTTACGTATCTTTGTCTAATCACACTTGAAAAAGAAACACAGGCAGTCTCATCTGCTTTCTCTATTTTTCAATAGACGCATTCTAGGCTTCCCTACTCTTATTATAATAACTCTATAGATTCCACAGATAAATCTATTAATTTAAAAAAGGTTCCATGTAAAGGTTATTTAGCAAGGTTTCTTTAGGATTATAACTTACTTAGAAATAACTAGCTGTGCCAGAGGTTTCACCCCACATAAAAATTAGTGAGGCACAAAGGTTTTCCTATTTTCATTTACATAAAACTGTAATGTACTATTAACCTAAACCTTCCGCAAGAATTGCACTTCTTCTAGGAAAATTGTACAAAAATCCGTTTAGTAGATTTTAAGAGAAAGTATCACACGCGGACAGACAGCTTTTTTTTATAATATGATAACTGAAATAATAAATAATAGCATATAACTGAAAGCAAAGAGAACAGAGTGTTCTCTAGCGGAGTAACCATCAACGTGTGAAGCAAATCAATTACAGCGAAAACCTTGTTACGGTGTTATTCCTTTTATCGTTTCACAACGCTGCTATGTTTTACCGAATATGTGTATTAAATATTCAAATATTATATAGAAAAACTATAGACATGATATATCCATATAATTAATTTAACCAGCAACCTATATATAAAACAATGAAACTTTAAAGAACTTTTAAGGTATATCGCAACGTGAATATGATAAAATCTAGTTCGTAATTGATAATACAAGTAGGAGCAGATGAAACCAAGAGCTAAACTAATCAGGCACACGATATCTTACAGAATGAATACAGCTAGCCGGATTTTAAAACTTATATATAAATCACTAACCTTCGTTTTAAAAAAAAATAATAACTATCCTTCATATACTAGATTATTAATTAATCAAATTTCGAAACAGAAAAGTATCTCACTTTCGACATTTAATTGAAGTAGGCAATGTGTAAAGCCTAAACTTACTTTTGACTAATATGAGTAATGTCCGAGACACTCAGCTATAACAAATGTGGACGCGAAAAACGTGAACAAAGTACTTGCATCATCATAACTATCTATCGCTCCCTACAGTAAAACAAGGAACAGTATTCGGGATTCATCTTTTCTTGGGGCTTTTGAATTGATGATCCCTTCCGATCGTAAAATAAGTAATCGATTTTGGTACTTATCGTCTCCCTACAAATCTATTACATCACGACCCTGCAATGTTTTACTGCATACTTAAAGTAGCGACCTGTTACAATCGCACTGCAGGAAATAGGCCTCCTCTCTCTGTTTCTGGAAAGAAGGGTTGGAGCTAAGACCTACCACGCTGCTCCAATGCGGATTGGTAGGTTACACATAGCTCCAGAATTCACTAGAGATATGCAGGTTTCCTCACGATGTTTTCCTTCACTGAAAATCGTGTGATAAATTGTCAATTACCAATTAGACACATGAGTTTTAAAAGAAAAACTCATTGGTGCCTGGCCAGGTTTGAACTCGTGTTTCCCTCGAAAAAGTCGCACGGTCTCATCGCTGGGCTATCACAGCATCTTACTTATTACTTACTATTTTAAACTTCTTCCAAAGTGAAGTCAATTAAGATGTAAGGTCTAGTTAATAGTCTGCTGTCGTGCGTCACAACTCTACCGAGACGTTACCAAGACTGCTTCCAGTAGTAGCAATAAATAGCCAAATTCTTCTTATACAAGTTTTTTTTTAATTTAAATAAACCCCATAATTTTTACCCACAATAACTTTGGTCCTTAAACTATGAAATTCTTTTACCAATGATCTTCTCGCTTCAGATGGGTTAAGTAATTCTATTAAATAGATAAAGCTGAGCATAAAATATGAATTCTTCTCTCTTGGTCTTTCAATATTTTTCCAAAGAGACTAAATCTCGATCCTTATCGATGATAATCCCGATCCTTGATATTGTTGCTCCTATATTGACCCATATTTTAAATGTATCCATATCCTCTTCTAAGTTCCCGGAAGCATGGAAGTCTGCTCAAATTGTTCCTTTACCAACAAAAAAAATCCTGTTATTTCCTCTGATTTTCGTCCAATTTCCATTCTACCCTTCCTATCCAAAGTCCTTGAAAAGATGACTCATCAACAATTAAATGTATTTTTGAATAACCATAATATACTTAATGCCCACCAATCAGGCTTCTGCCCTGGACATAGTACGGCTACTGCTCTTATCAAAGTTACTGACGACATTCGCTGGGGTATGGACAGCAAGCAACTTACTGTATTGACGTTGCTGGACTTCAGCAATGCGTTTAATGTGTTTAGTGGACTTTGATATGCTGTTAAGTCTGTTACGTTCTCTTAACATATCCCCATCAGTAATTGACTGGTTTCGGAGCTATCTCATAGGACGACGGCAGCGCATCCGGGTTGAAGACAGTTTTTCACCTTGGTGCGATGTTACGTCTGGAGTGCCCCAAGGCGGCGTGCTATCACCCTTACTTTTCTCCATCTTCATAAACTCGATAACTCATAACTTATCTTCTCTCTATCACATGTATGCAGACGACGTTCAAATTTATACGCAGTCTACGGTTGAGAATCTTGGCACAGCTATCTCTAAAATAAATTATGATCTGGATAAGATATCACAGTGGAGCCAATCCTATGGTCTTCATGTTAATCTCCAGAAATCTCAGGCTATTATCATTAGTAGTCCTGGCCAGATTTCTAAAGTTGATTGGCAAGTCTTCCGTTGGTTAAATTTAATGGAGTCACGATACCCTATGGTGATGTAGTTAAGAATTTAGGTATTTATATGGACAATACTTTGAGTTGGTCGCATCACTTAAAAGAAGTGAGTAGGAGGTCTTTCGCAGCTTTGAGTTCTTTGCGTCGATTACGTTATCTTCTTCCTATTCCCATTAAAATTATGCTCGCACAGACTTTGCTTCTTCCTATACTTGATTACGCTGACACGAGCTATATAAATTTAACCCAAGACCAGTTAAATAAACTTGAGAGACTCCAAAACATTAGCATTAGATTCATATTTAATTTACGGAAATATGAGCATATTTCCGAATTTCGTGCTCGTCTCAAGTTACCAATCCGTTTTCGCCGGAATTTACATTGTCTTTCTGTTCTGTACTGTGTGCTATTCAAGTTCCCAAGTCCGTATTATTTAAAGAGTCCTTTTAAATTTTTGGCACCCTATTATCGTAGACCCGTTCGCCAAACGACCATGCTTACATTAAAGATGCCTGCGCACAGCAGCATGTTCTACCACAATTCTTTTACAGTTCAGGCCATTAAGCTTTGGAACTCTTTGCCATTGCCCATAAGGCAATCTCAAACCTATTCTTTATTTAAAAGCGTGTTAAACAGCATTTTTTGTCTCTTGCTGTATTACAGTGACATTTGAAGTGTGACGATTTTTATATATGTTAATTGAAATATATTTATATATCTATTTGTATATTGTATGTATTTGTTTATATATTTATGCATATGTATGTATGTATTTGTTTATATATTTATGTATATGTATGTATATATTCGCATGTATATTTTAGTTAATATTCTTTGCTGTATGTACACACACCACCTACTATATATCTGTAACTCTGTCCTTTCATCAAACTGGTTGGCTGGAAGAGATCGCTATTTAGCGATAAGTCCGCCAGATTGTATCACTACTTTTGTCTTATTTATTATTGTTGTATTTAGTTTTATTGTAATTATTGTGGTGTTCAATAAAAGTGTTCATTCATTCATTCATTCATTCATTCATTCATTCATTCATTCAATCTCTGAAGATTGGTACCCACTTTTTAATTTTTGACTGTTTTAATACCTCACATAAGGTTTACAATAATTGTGATATAATAGACAAAATGACGTCTGAGCTCTTCAACTACCGGATTGATGGAGTAAATCTTTATGGAAAGGGTAAGGATTTAACTACTCTACTTTATACATTTCTCGTGCCGAGTTATAAGATCTTCGGTTTGATTCGCGGTCTTCTTCAGCCGAGGCTACTTACTTCCTTACAAGCAAAGGAAATATTAGCGTAGTATTATGTTTCGGTGCTGTATAGAAAGCGTAAAGAGTTCTATCCCTTCTTCCAGAGTTTTGCAATTTTAAACGACTGTATATTCATTTACCTTCAGGTGAAGAGCCTGTATCGGGATACCAGTCATATCGTACAGAAAAAAGGGTTTGAATGACAACTCCTAAATTTCGAATACACATTAAGTTGCCATTCTGAAATAATCGGATGATGGAATTATTATAATTAATGTTTCACACCCAGGCCACGCAATTTTAATAAATAGAATCACTGTACATATTTTTTCAAAAGAAATCATGTTTTCAGTAAATGTACGACATTTTTACAACGAATAAAGTCTTAGATATTTTGGCGTTACTACCTACATTTATCCCACCTGTCATAGTGCGGCTTGATTGAGTAGATTCGATAGCAAATATAACAAGTGATGTACCTACCATTTTTTTAATATACACTTGTATCACAAAATCGTGCATAGTAACGTTTTATATATTTTTTTGAGGCAATACTTGAATCATATATTATCGTTATACATCTTTCTTAAATAATACTTATATTATTTAAGAAAGATGTTATATGATGAAATCTCTTAATCTTAAAGAGATAATTTATACTTCCTTTCAAGTTCAACTATCAATAGAATAAAAAAATTGATATAAATAAATCCTAATAATTAGTTTTTATCGCCAGAACTCTATGTAAATTTTAACTCTCTTATTACCCGCCAATTAGTTAAATTAATCATGAATCTTTTTTAAGGTAAAGATACTTGATATGAGGGCATTTATATGAAATTTGTAGGGTATACTCTTATGTAACTATTTGCCATAGGTACCCTACCAACGTAATCAGTTGAAATTAATTTCTCGAATGAATGTAATCAAGCTATACGCGCTATTTGCAAGCCCGTTATTAGGTAAATACATCTAGTTATTGATTTATGAGACGCTTCGGCTTTTTGGCCAACAATGTGCATATTACACTATAATATGTGCCAGGCTTAAATAGATAGAGTAAATAGGTACTTATTTTTAAATCAATTTGGGTACTTTTGATGCTCATAAATAAAAAATAAGAATTTCTAAACCCTCAAGAAGCACTGATATAATGATTTAATAAAAGAAGTGTGAAGTGTCCTTATAAATCAACAATCGCACTGTGGGCAAAGGCCTTAGCTCTCTTTCGCGAGACAGCTTGGAATTTAGACACACCACGCTGTTCAAATGCAGATTGGTAGGTTACACACAACATAAAACTCAATTTACCGATAATCGCGTGATAAGTTGTAAATTTACAACGGTATTCGATATTTTTCAGAATGCAGAACATCTGTGCAGTAATTACTAATGCCAGATATAAGTTGACTTTTGTACACCTTTTTTTTATTAATGTTTTTCTAACGTTTTACCGTTACGTTTATTTTGTCATTGTAACGGTGATAGAAATTGTCGATTTAATCTTCATAGCTAAAAAGAGCAACTTATTAATATCTAGTCCATTTAAAAAATACTAAAGAAAACAATTCGTGAACGTCTAAACGTGATTTGCGCTACGAATTTGTTCATAACGTTTAAAACAGTCGTAATAATACAAGTCATTATTTAGATATCCACTCGTATATTGTTTTCTAATTGGCCTATTAAATGCGGCAGAAACGGCTATAGAAGGTGAGTGTAGGGACCAATTAGTGTCGTTGTATGATCGGTGGCGCGGGCGAACAGCCCACTTACCGATTACTGCTAGTAGACTTCGCGTACGCTGCAACTACTGACTAGTTGTACGCTCTACTAAGCGTACACGTTTATGAGTGTACTGGATCATTAGTCACTAAATAGCGAGCTACGTTTCAGCTGTTTTATGGGACGCAGAATAGGGATGGCTAAAGCACCCAAACAAGACCAAGCTGTAACTTTTTTGGAAAACATCGTGAGAAAAAACATTTTCTGTGGCGACCTAGAGCTGTATGGTGGACATAAAATTCCATTTAATTGAAAGAATTTATCAGCTGTTATATTACCGTCATAAGTTAAATCTTTAAACGTCATTATTATGAGATACGTTATAAACATTGTAAAAAATAAAACGTGATATAAACGTCATAGAGTCAGAAAAATCATATGCCAACCTAAAATATGCCCTATTAAAATAAAGAGAAGCAAATGAGACTGTCTGTCTGTCTCACTTTTTTTTGTGTGATAAGACAAAATACAGAGGTATACGAGTTTCACCTTCACACTCATTATTAATAACATTTTAACTTACGCGCAGGCCTATCTTAAGACAACAGGCACCCGGGTGCATCGCAACCCCTGCACCATGGGTCAATACGGGCGTGCCTATAGCTCCGCTGCTCTAGTATAATAACTCCATGCAAAAAATGTCTTATTCATATATTAAATTAACTCTAATTTTAATAATTACAATTATAATTTTCTCTTAATAGTGTTTTATATTATACAATATTATTGTCAAACAAATTTGAAAACCATCTGTGTATGTAAGAATTTAAATTTCAAATTGGTGAATTTTACGAAAGCTCTAAACGGTGACGAAGTTAACTTTTGTACGTTATATAATATAGAAATGTAAATCAGCTTGCGAACCACTTGTGAATGAACCACCAAACCCGGAAAATACATATGAAAATAAAATTTTCTCCCGCCATTCAAAATGTTGGTTAAAGCTAAAATACAAAAAAAGATATGTATACATATTTTTCATTTATGACTGAGAAACATAATTTCCTTTTTATGATAAACTTATTTTGAAGATTTCTTGGTGTACAATGAGGTATTGGAATAAAAGCACAACCATTGAAAGAGTATCGATACCGAAGCGCAGAGGCTTCGTAGTTCGTCATTGATTGGTTTCACACGTCGATGATTCCTTCGCTAGAAAGCACACGGTACGATTACATGTCTGTACTACATAATATATTTTCTGTGGCTTGTGGTTGGCATAAATTTAAGAAAAAAAAACATTCTACATGATATTGTACAGGATTGTGCTTTACAAAAATTTATCAAACTACCGGAGAGGTTTTAAAGAACTTACAATTCAAGAAGAGAGTCATACTGCTAGAGTTGTTATACTAGATTAGGGAAGCCATCCCAAAATGTGCCATATTAGAATAAAGAGAAAGCAAACGAGGTTATATACGGAGATATCATTTAGCTCTTTTTAACGTCATATTGAAGGTATATTAAAAAGGTTTTAGGTATAATATTTTCTGTGCATGTGTGATTAGACAAAGATAAGTATACGAATCTAATCTTCGCTTAGTTATATATTGTGACACTCTCACTTCAGGCCTGCCTGTGACCCCCTACTCTAGTATAATAACTCTATGGTCATACCAGTGTGATAAGAAGTTTAGAACTACACACTACATTATCTATTATTTGTAAATTTTTATTAAGTTTTACTTAAATAAAATTATAGAACTGGCCAATTTTCTAGGCTTTTTAATTTATCATACGCGACGTATTTGTCAAATTTGATGAACCTACAAAGACTACAGTGTACATACTGAAACACTATCAAACTGAATAGAAACCCAATTTTTGTAATGGACAACTAAACAATTTTTTTATACATTTTTCAATAAATTAACCAGTATGAATGACTTCTCGAGTTTGGAAAAAACTATAGTGCGTGAGCTATCGTGTCGTTTGTGTCTATGCACCGACGTTGTAAAATTAAAACCGCTGAATGCTGAATTGAAACGAAAATTAAAAAAACTTTTTGATATTGTCGTTAGTAAATTATATTTATATGTATTTTGGTTCGCATGAAAGTTATTAATGTGGAAGACTTATTCAATCTTACAACCTTATGAGTGGGTATCTTTATAACTTATACTTAAATTTACAACCCAAAGGGATTTACTTAGTTTGCAAAGACTGATGAAATACTTATAAAAAATTGCATTAAAAATGGAAGATTATATAATTAACAAACTTGCGTATTCGTCACTCTTCAATTTATATGTGGAATACAACTTAATGAATCGGTACTTTCCTAGAGATAGATAAGATTTTTTACTGTGCACGTATTGTAACAATAATTTAAGTGTAATTTATAGAATTAGGCGTTACTTTGCGGAGATCGTTCACTATGTTGCGGACACGTTCACTATTTTCGCCGCACGTTCGTTTCGCCCCGCAACCGAATCATCATCAGGAGATAGACTCCACGACAAAAAAGCTTTTGCGAATTTGTAGTTTGTGTAGTGCTTGTGTATTGTGGTGGAAGTGGTGGAGGTTTGTGCATGTGTTTTTACGAATCCTGCATGTATCGAGTATGAAAAAAAGGATAATCCACTATACATTTAACACTATATATATTTTCTATTTACTGTATCGCGGATTATAGCAAAATAGTTTTCATTATTACTTTTGTTTTAATTTAAGTGTAGGTTCGCAAGGTGGATATTGAAATTATTTTAAGTATTTTAATTGAGTTAAAGTGGAGTGTCTTGTGATAGGCTGGGAAGCTTAGGAAGTGGGAGCTTTTTAAATTATACTAAAATAAATTTAATCATCACTCACTCAAATGAAACTTACATCTTTGTAGATTCAAACTGACGACAACCTTCCAAAAGCAATATGTCACGATTGCTTGCAACAAGTAGCCGCTTTGCACCTTTATGCTGTGAAAGTGGAAAAAACACAAAATTTTTTGGAGTTTCATAATATCAAAAACCACGCACACAATCGTGATCAACATTCATCACAAAATAAACTGCATCCTATAGTTGCTACAGTGTCGGATCGTAAAATGCTTAATACAAAACCTCCCGATAATCAAAAACAGATATTATCAAAGCCGACTTCGCCACCAACTGAAATGCAACAAGGAGATGCAAGACCCCCAAAAACACAAAGAGGGAAAACAACCGCGGATATGAAATTTTTAGAAGCAATGCCGCTAGACGAGTTTGCTACAATGGAACGTGTAGATAAATCTCTCCTTAACAGCTCAACATCTGCTAATAAACCGCTACAATCATCAGTAAAAGATAAAGTTAAAAATAGCCCAGAAAATAATTTACCAAACGAAGTATTGGATCCCATAGTGTTAATAGACGGTCGTCCAGCTAAGCAAGGTGCAGATTTGGATAAACAAATAACTATGTTTTATAAAATGGAATGCTGTATTTGCCACGAACAAGGATTTCACTTTAGATCTTTAATGAGACATTATAAAGAACGACATGGTGTTCCTGGATATGTCACGTGCTGTGATAAAAAATTCCACTATTTCTATCCTAAAAAGATCATTGAGCATATGGCTTATCATCTTCAACCCAAAATTTTTATGTAAGACGTTAAATGTTTTGATATAATAACACAAATTATTTTTTAAGAGTGTGGTTTTATTAGGAAATTTTTGTCCGTACTTACGCAAATTCTTGTCAAAACTTCTACATTATCATTGACGAAATAAGCAGATTACATCTGATTTTTTAATAGTGTACGCCAAAAACGAAAGATGTAGGATGTTATAATAAAGGTGGTATCAAATTTTAAAGACGAAAATAATACGTTATTACAAATTAAAACTTTATAAAGAACAATTACAGGTGCCGGAGTTGTCATCAAAACTTTCAAACATCGCAACAACTTTTGGAACATCAGAGCAATGGAGGGAGATCGGAAGGCAAGATCGCCTGTCCGCGTTGTACTGAACGATATCCTACCTATCAAGAATTAGGGTGGCATATAATATCACACCGTTGTGATAAACTCCAATGTGACTATTGCGGAAAATTGTAAGCCCTCATCACAATACTAAACTACCAATGTAACCTACAGTCGTAGGTTCTTAGTGTAGTGATCATGTACTAAAATGTCTGCAAAAAAAATTAAGTTTATTTATTGCCTTTATCTTTTCTTTATTACTCGATCTTTATTCTTCCAAGGTTAATTCAACTTTACGATATTATGGAGGCAAGATATCGATTTCAATATAATAAAAGTTATTGTAATTTCAATTTATAGATTAAAACATCATCATCGAAAGAAAACAGTTAATCACATGGAAGACGTCATACTATGCTCGCAGTGTATACGAACTTTGAAAAATATTGAAAAACAAGAAAGAGAAATTGTAAGTAAATAAATGGATATAGAGATTTTTTAATTTTCTTTCTAAATTTTTGTGGACATTCTAATATTATTTTGCTTTAATAATATTGAAATTATATAACATTTTTAAACAGAAGGAAAAGGTTAAAGCAAAGGGCAGCGACGCTATTACCCTACAAAAGTATCAAAAATTCCGTCTAGCAATGGGATTATCGGCTGATGAAGATACTTCAACAGATTAAAAATGAAATTTATATAAATGTATAAAAAAATAGCAATTTAAGAAAATAATGGCATCAACAATTACAATTTTCCATTACAAAATAAACGAACAAAATTTGTTTATATTTTATTAATTTTAATCTTATATTAATTAATCACATATTACATCTATGTTCTACTTTATTCAAGCCGTCGCTTCTTGACGAGGGACCCTAATAAGTCTGATATTGCAGGTAAGTTATTAGTTTGATCATTTGCCCCAGTGTTCAAGTTGGAAAGAGGAATGTTTAGCTGATTGGATGAACTCTTTTGTTGGCTTTTCATATTTCTGTGCTGCGGGAAACTTGGCATCAGCTTTGGGTCACAGGCTGAAAAAAAAAATTATTGACATTTGTGTTTTAACTTATTGAAATCCTTTATAAATTAAAAGGTAAATCCTTTATTAATAAAAAGCTTTTAATAAATAAAAGCATTTAACAAAATTTCATGTCTCTACTGTTACCTCCCTCGTTTGGAGCAAATCCTGGCAACAGAATCAGGTCATGGTTACCATTAACATGCATTGTCGTCAGGACTGAACCAGTATGTAAAATTTCAACTCATTCGGATATCGGCTACAGTGGGTTAAAGGAGGGTGCCAGAATTGGGCCTAATTGTTACAGAAACCCCACATACATCAAAAAAATCTTAATTTTTTTTCTGTTTAAATATAATAAATATTATAAACTTTCAATGGGAAAATGTTAGAAAACTTATTTAATAATGATTTTTATAATGGTATTAAAGTAGTTAATCCCTAAAAACGGAACGTATTATTGTCAACTTCTTACTTTTTTAATTGCCTAAACATTCCATTCCAGCGTTTTTAGTATAAATAGACCAAAAATTTTTTCCATAATTACGTTTTTGTAAACATGATAGTTTAAAATATTTATGTAAAAAATATATATTAGCTTCATTTTATTAATAATAATTACTTTCCAGATATTAAAAATGGTGTTTAGAATAAAAAAAATATTACAATATATGTCAATAATTATTAGTCTTCTTTTAGTACATGTTGCCATAGACTAATAACTCAAATATACGTTGCGCTTATGAACGTGTTTTCTCGAAATGTTTGTTTTTCTGACGATAAAAAAATGAATGATCAACTTTTACTTCAATGATGATAGCTTATTATTATATTTTTATCACAAATCCTATCGTTTTTATTATGTTCTTATGGTATTTAGCATGTACTTGTAGTTGTCCATAACCTCAGACAATAACTCTTATTTTAAGTTCCCCCGTAGAAATTAAATAAAATAATAATTGATCCTAAATACAGAAGGCAGTGATGCTTGAGACGGCACGCATAGTGAGGAGGTTCCTCACTCTGTAGCCCCAAACACCGGGAGCTTGGGTCCTCTCTCCGCTCTCCGTGGATGGCAATTTTTTTATATTTTTAAATGTTTTTTTTTTTAGAAAATATTTAAAAATGTAATTAAATTTGTATGTAAAATTGATTCTAAGATAACAAATATTTTTCTATCTTACAACATAAAAATTAATAATATAATGTCTGGGCCCAGAGATGTATAAAATCCTGGCACTCTCCTTTAACTTGCAAGATTCCAGCTTCAAATACATACATTGCAAGTTAAATAAAAGCTTTAAAAGATACTCACGCAACGGTTGCTCTTTGAAATACGAACTCTGTAGACACTCTTCGGCCGTAGCCCTCTTGTTAGGATCGTACATGAATAAGAAATTTAACAGGCGCAAACCCGCTGCTGAGAGCCACGGAAAGCGTTGCTTCAAATTATTGTATGGTTGTTGTTTTAAGGTGAAGTTTTGTAATGCTGGCAGAGAACTGAATTCGGGCCAAATGGCATCTGATGGAGTACCTATAAAAGACATATTAAAATTCAGATGTATTATAAATAAAAAATGATACAAATTGAAGTCAAATTTATCATATTTCTATAAGTATTTATAGGTATTCACACAATGTATGTCACAAGAATATGTTTATGAATGCAACATTTCCTTCCCCATAGAGGGGATATTATTTTTTACGAATTAAAGCAAACACAGAAAATAATGCAATAGTGTATATTGTTACTAGGTTTTGTCCGTGGCTTCGCCCGCGTGGAATTTGGTCTGCCGCTTTCAAGTTTCGTTCAAGTCAAGTTTCATGACAGATCATTTTAGATTATTTTTACTTAATATTAAAAAACACACATTTATTTAGTTACTCCTACATCTAAAATTTCAGATAATCTAATTCAGTCAGATATCAGTCTAATTTCGAAACAAAATTCCTTACAATCTTCACGCTCCGCATATATAAGGTACTCTATGGCGCTCCATTTAAGTCTATCATATTGTGATAACTTTTAAACTATTCGGCCAAATTACCTTTCATGTCGATAAACTTTGTTTCTTACACTAGTAAGAAACAAAGTTTATCGACATGAAATACTGATAGTGACAAATGTTATGATCTTTATAAGTTTGATAAATATACTAAAATATGCATTGTAAAATAGTATTTAATTTAATTTACTTTATGATTAACAATTTTGGTCATAGTGGCTTCCACAAAAACTTTTAAACTAATCGGCCAAATTACTTATTGTAAGAGAGAAAGTTTATCGATATGAAATACTGATAGTGACAAATGTTTTGATTTTTATGAGTTTGATAAATATACTAAAATATGCATTGTAAAATAATATCTAATTTAATTAACTTTATGATTCACAATTTTGGTCATAGTAGCTTCTACATAAAAGGTAGATATATGCTGTCGCGGACTTTTATTTATAACTATTTAAGACAAACAATACTACGCTACATCGTCTTTGTGTAATTCCAATGGTTTAGGCAGTGTACCCCAAGATAGCTCTCAGAGGCCAGTTTTTTTCTGATTTTATTGACACATATTGTTATATTACATAAAATCATTACAAATTCTAGCCTATAATGTTATTCTGATGTCCAACCTATATAACTGTAAAGTTTTATCCAAATCCGTCCAATAGTTTTTTCGTGAAAGAGTAACAAACATCCTTCCATACTCACACACTTTCGCATTTATTATATTATATAGTAGGAAGTAGTATGAGACCTTGTAATTATTGTCCTATTGCAACTGTATCTGTATTTGTTCAAGAAACTATACTTAGTAATTTACAATCTTTCATGTGTTTTTAATTTAATTTATTTTACAATGTTCAAAGGGCAGTGAGTGTTGTCCTGATAGTTATTTTGCAATCATTTGGATAAAACTGTCAAATCACCAAATAAATTAAAAAAACTATTTTTCAAGTAGTATTATAACTATAATCACCAAGTAGGTCAACAATTAGTTCTAGCTGTTCAATCTCTGTACGTCCTGGGAGTAGAGGCTTATTGGCCAGTAGTTCACCGAGTATACATCCAGCTGCCCACATGTCCAAAGCAGGTGTTTGTTTGGGTGATTGTAAAAGTAACTCAGGTGCTCTGTACCACAAAGTGACGACGCGCGGCGTGGCGCTACGGGCGGGAGCGCCTAGCCAACGCGCTAAACCAAAGTCAGCTGGAATGAATAGCAAATTTTAAAATCTAATTAAAGAAATTTAAATAATTTATAGAATTAGGCGTTACTTTGCAGAGGTCCATAATACAAAAGTAATAATAAAATTATTTTGCTATAATCCGCGATACAGTAAATAGAAAATATATATAGTGTTAAATGTATAGTGGACTAATAATAAAATTATTTTGCTATAATCCGCGATACAGTAAATATAAAATATATATAGTGTTTAATGTATAGTGGACTATCAGTATTTTCATACCCGATACGTGCAGGATTCGTAAAAACACATGCACAAACCTCCACCACTTCCACCACAATACACAAGCACTACACAGGTTCACTATCACAAACTCACCAATCGTTTCGCCCCGCAACCGAAGCATCATCAGGAGATAGACTCCACGACAAAATCGCAAATGCTTTGCGAAGCATCATCAGGAGATAGACTCCACGACAAAATCGCAAATGCTTTGCGAAGCATCATCAGGAGATAGACTCCACGACAAAATTGCAAATGCTTTGCGAAGCATCATCAGGAGATAGACTCCACGACAAAATCGCAAATGCTTTGCGAAGCATCATCAGGAGATAGACTCCACAACAAAATCGCAAATGCTTTGCGAAGCATCATCAGGAGTTAGACTCCACGACAATATCGCAAATGCTTTGCGATTTTGTCGTGGAGTCTATCTCCTGATGATGCTTCGGTTGCGGGGCGAAACGATTGGTGAGTTTGTGATAGTGAACCTGTGTAGTGCTTGTGAATTGTGGAGGAAGTGGTGCAGGTTTGTGTATGTGTTTTTACGAATCCTGCACGTATCGGGTATAAAAATACTGATAGTCCACTATACATTTAACACTATATATATTTTCTATTTACTGTATCGCAGATTATAGCAAAATAATTTCATTATTACTTTTGTAAAGAATTTTACTTTGTTTTAAGGGTACAGGAGATCTGGCCATAGTAGAATAATAGACTTAAAAGATGTATCAATAACAAAAACTATATGCAGTAACTGCTGCTTAAATAATAAAAAAGTGAACATAGTAAAATGTAGCTTTTTACTATCCCACTGCTAAGCAAAGGCCTCCTCTCCTAAAAGAAAGTATTTTTGGAGTTATTTTTATACATTTATAACCTAAAGTTATATTAAGTGTAATTATTCAAAATTGTTCAAAGTATAAAACTAAATTTAATATATTACCTATCTTCACACATCCTTTATCAGTGAGAAGCAAGTTAGAGACTTTGAGATCTCTATGTACTATGAAATTGGAATGTAGATACTTCAAGCCCTTCAACACTTGGAGCATCAAGCATTTAACTTGTGATTCAGTGAATGGTGATGTCATGTTGTCAAGCAAGGATGCTAAATCTTGTTCACAGTACTCCATGGACAAGAAAATACTAGAACATAAAGAAATAATTGGATGCATAACCTAGAAGTATCCCAGAGGTCATAAAATATATGATGAATTTAACCTTTTTTATTTAAAATTTTACTTATTAAAATTATAATTAAAAAAACCACTTCTTGCCTTAGATAAACCACCATAGTGTAATTATATTAGAAAGACAACACTTAAAATTGAGCTCTAAGCTGGTTTTTTTTAAGGTTTAAAAACCTTTTAATCATTTAACATAAATTGTTTTTGTTTAACATTCTATTATCTTTTTGAAAGTAAAATAATTAAAATATGGTTCAATAGTAATGTGGAAAATAAACTACAAATTATTATAAGAAACAAAGATTTTCATATTATGGAAATAAAATAATATTTTGTTAAACTGTGCTCAAGTTTCAATATTTCATAATTTAGTTTCTTTTGAACAATTAATTTATCTACAATAAAACCATTGATTGAAACCTATATCATGCTTATATGCTATTCACCTTTCAAGTGATCTTCCTACAAGCACTTCTTTAAGTTGTACTATATTTTCATGTCTACAAGCCATCAGAACCTGAATTTCACGCAAACCACTCAAAGGCAGTCCATCTTTCTCAACATCCATTCGTACTTTTTTTAGTGCCACTATATTACCATTTAATTTGTCTTTAGCTCTATCTGAAATAGTATAGATAGAATATATATAAAACATAGTAAAATCATATTTTGTCTCCTACATTCGATATATTCACTGTGTTGTACTAAAGAGCCTTATTATGGTTTGACCTTGCTATGACAATTTTATTATGTATGAATAAAAATATATCATTTCTAAAAAAATTTAAAATCCAAAATAAAGTATCTAACTTTGAGATACAGTAAAAGTACTAGATTTATTTGAATTATTGATTTACTGAATTTGAAATATTTTAAGGAAAATATTAAAAAGTATAATAATAACTCACAGACAATTCCATAAGTGCCTTCTCCGATTCGATTAAGTTTCTCGAATTCTCCAACAAATCGGCATCTCCCTAACTGTAGATAATAAAGAGATTAACTTAAAATTAAAAGAGAATAAATTATAAAATAGCAATTGAGGTTATGTAAACTTACTATATCTTTTTCAGGAATTTCCATGGATTTACCCGTTCTAAAGGATATAAGAACACCCTTACGGGCTGCTGGACCAGTAGGATCAGCAACATCTTGATTAGAAATTGGTTTGTCAGAATCTGAAAGATTATTATATATAAATATTCCTATAGACACCGGATTGATCTAAAAACGCAAAATATTCAAAAAGAGCCATAAAAATTACTTTGTGACATATTTTATTTGATTGAAAATCAATGTTTAGAATTTTATTATATGCTTCGTATAAAGTACAATCCCCAACTTATAAACAAAATGAGTTTATCATGAAACAACACAAGCCGAAAAAACCATAGTAAAACAACTCAAAAGCTATAGAGTATAGACAATCATTTTAGGTTCTAGTCTTTGTATTTTAGTTACGGCCGAGTAGTCTACGATAGACAATCTTGATACTTGCCACAGAAAAATATATTTTGTCATAGACATCCATGGAAAAATCTGTAAGGTTAGCAATTGATTTTGTAGTTTTTATTTTTAAATACTTAATACATTTTCAGCTAGTAGTTTACTCTGTATATATCTTACTTTTCTCTATGATTTCATAAATAGTCTGTGGTGTTAATACTTAATGTACCAATGGTAAACATATTTTGAGAATTATATAAAAAACTAAATAAATAATTTCAAAATATACAGTGCAATTTATTAAATGGAACTGTCACGTAAAATCTTTGCTCCTTTGGGTCAGTTTTGGCGGTCGAATATGTAAGGTTTAAAAATAGATATTATTGTTTTTTGCTTAACTTGTATTCGATTAAATTATTATATATTTTTTTAAACACGAAGAATATTTAATTTGACAAAGAAAAGAGATGAGAATTCCGAAATCATTAAGTCCGCGGATTAAAGACCAGTTTATGTAAGTTATTTCATTCATTTTTGACCTTTGATGAAGCTTGTTTCACCAACCTCGTATAAAATTTAAAATAAGTATTTAATATAAGTAATTCACAATTTTTGCTTTATATTTTCTAAATGATTTATAGAAGCAGGCGTTACTTTGCGGAATTCCATATTACAAGCAATACAACAGAACTAACTACTTTGCTATATTATAGCAAAGTAGTTAGTTCTGTTGTATTGCTTGTTATATTTTCTGTTCCATGTTCGAGTATAATAATTAATAATATTAATTGTTAAATGTCGTAAATATTAGTGTTAGTGAAATATTTTCAATGAAGGGCAGTCATTCATTTTAAAGTCATTACAGAAAACGATTTGGTGTCTATGATAAAGTACTACCAGTTGAAACAACACCAAGTAGACTTATTCCAGATCATATTGCAAAGCCTGATTATGTGACAAATAAAATTGTTTTTGTCAGCAAAAAACCTGAAATTAAAAATGAAGACCAATTGAGGGGCATGAGAAGTAGTTGTAAATTAGCCTCAAATATTTTGAAGAAAGTTCATCCATTTGTACAGGTGATTAAATTATTTAATTTATGGTATAATAGAGGAGTAGCAGCCTCTTAGTATCTTATTAAGGATGCTGGATAGGATAATTGAAGCTTATACACACCATGTAGCTCTAATGTGGAGAAGAATAATCTATAAAAAGTTCTTCTTAAACAATCAATGGATGTTGACAATATCAAAAACTTATACACCAAGGTATCATATAGGATAAAAAAATGTCTTTTGAATTTAAAAATATTGCATGATTGAGGGTAATTAAACCAGTATTAATTAATTAATTTATTATTGTTGCAAATAGATTTAAATTGTACTGGTACCACTAGTACTAAGTAAACATACTTTAATATTGCTTTAGCCAGGTGTTACAACAGATGAAATAGATGAATTAGTTCATACATTAAGCATAGAGGCTGGTGCATATCCATCACCATTAAATTACAAAGGGTTTCCAAAAAGTGTGTGCACATCAGTAAATAATGTTGCTGTTCATGGTATACCTGATCTCAGGCCTCTACAAAATGGTGATATAATCAATGTGGATATTACGGTAAGTTAATAATACAATATTATTAAGAAAATTACAGATGTCTAAAACAGGATAAAAAGTAAAGAAGGAAAAAACCTCAACTCTTTTATTTTCCTCTTACACTAGATAATTAAATTAAATTTCAAATCAATTTTCATGTTGAGGATATAACTTCTACAAGAGTATGTACTTCATGGTAACAATTAATTTTTAGGTTTTCTACAGTGGATACCATGGTGATTGTTCTAAGACATTTCTTGTTGGAGATGTAGATGATAGAGGACTACATCTTGTTCATGTAACTGAAGATTGTCTCAATCAGGTAGAAAAAAACATTTTTTTAAGTAAAACCTTGGTTGATCAACATTTGTTCTTATACTTACAAATAATTAATGTTAAAAAAATTCACCACATTTTAAGTTTGGTTAGATTAGTAATACAAATATGTAAATTAATGTTATTTTCTTTATTATTAGGCGATAGGAATATGTGGACCAGATGTACCATTTTGTGACATCGGTTTAAGGATATATATGGTTGCAAAAAAGAGTAAGCTAACAGTTTTGCCAGCATTTGTGGGGCATGGTATTGGTAAATATTTCCATGGACCTCCTGAAATATATCATACCAGTATGTATTTCATTAATATGCCTTAGTATGTGTTAATAATTAATAATGATATATCTTATGTATCAGAACTTTTTTCGAGATATTTTTATTTATAGAGATATTTTTGATGATATGATCCCCTATGATGAGCTTTGTTTAATCACGAGGTGTGTAATACCAGGAGTAATATGCCTATTGTTTTTTAAACGACTTAACGTGATGACACTCAATAAGCTTTGATACAGATTTTCAGATGTACAATGTTTGTGAACCCTTAATTGAAATATTGTTTTCTCAAAAATCTTATTGCGTAATTAAATTTTTCTGAGAAATTAACAGTGCCTTGGTATTTTGGTAAACTTTCTAATGTAATTATAAACATTACGTATTTTATTAATAATCATGTATATTCTTCTACAGATGTCTATTTTACTGTCTCCTTGATGAGAATATATCATTTGCAAACTACAATGTTCTTATATTTTAGTTAACCGATATCCGGGACTAATGAAAGCTGGTATGACGTTCACCATAGAACCGGTGCTATCACATGGTAAAGAGAATACAGTTATATTAGAAGATGGTTGGACAGTGGTCACTGAAGATGGCTCACGAGCAGCTCAAGCAGAACATACTGTACTTATTACAGACAATGGGGCGGAAATATTAACGGAATAAACCATTAAAAATAATGTGTATTATGAAAAATACGTGTATAAAATCAATAATTTATTTATAATTGGTCGATTTTGTACTTAGCTAAATTCAAGAATGAGGAACGATACGTCATGATGTCAAAGACACTCACACTAATCCACTGGACCAATATTGATGAAATTTGGCACAATTGTAGCTTATATATATATTTTAGAGCAACATAAAAAACAACTGTTTTTTCTGTAACAGGAAAACATATATTGTATTCTTGAGGGTACTTTAACCCATAAGTTGGCGCGAACGAACCACTAGTATTATATAATATTACAGAGATTTTAGTGACTATAAGTACATTATTATTTAACACATTAAATATTTGTTATAAATTATAGTAGTATTTGATATGATGCCACAATCTTTCTGTCTCTGGAATGGAAGTCTACTTTTAAACATGGTATTGTTAAGGGTTTTCAATTTATCATCATAATCACCAAATTATCATGATAAAATAAACATGACAAATTAATATAGATTACTGTTTTACTGATAAATGTTTTGTAATAAAAAGCCTGTAATGTTTATTTAAAATTTATTTATAAAAGTTGGTATTTTGATTATTTTTACATACAAATCTATTCAGTCAAATTAAGACTCCATAAATGCTAAGATATTTGATGATACATTACAATTCACATTAGTTACATTGATTCAGATCAAATGTAATATTAAGTTATTGCTTATAGAATTATTTCACAACAAAGAAAAACACATAATAATGGTTATTCATTATTCATTATTTAGGTTTATTTTCAGGTGTAAAATTCTGTATTGGATAACTCTCCCCACTCAAACAATTTACTCATTCGTAAACAAACTGAAGTGTCATTAAATCGTTGTTCCTTCAATTCTGTTATCAAAATATTAATTTACAATCGGTTTTGGATTCACTGTCCCTGATTGCTCTTCTTTTTTTCGTTGTTTTTCTCTCATTAATTCAGCATCCCTAAAATTTGAAGATGTATGCATGGTCTTAAAGGTACGAAACACAATTATGTTTCGCAGTGATCTCTTCCTAAGCGAAGGTTGCCAAAGCGTGTGATAAATTGCAGCTATCAATTAGACACATATGTTTTAACAGAACACTCATTGGTGTCTGCCTGGGGTTTGAACCTGTGACATCTCAGAAGAGTTGCACTGTATCACAGCTTTCAGTCAGTAAAGTATTTTATGGAATGGATGGATAGAAAAGAGAAGCCTTGTCAAACAGAATAATTGTTTGATGGATTTGATAGACAATCAAAGTGTAACTGAGCAGCTGTGCCTAGTGAAAGCACCCAAACCTTTACTTCTTGTAGGAGGCATAGTTTTTCACCTTAATTATGTTCCTTCATTCTGGCATAACAATAAAACTTTTGTTCACTTTAAGATGGGATAGTCTTATTATAAACATCATAGTTTACACAATAAATAAATCAACATGGATGGAGTAATAATCTATTCTACATGTCTACAAACACCTTAACACGGTCCATATTTATTAGACTGTGTGGCAAGTTATGCCGATAGTCTTTGTCTTGCCACAGTGTAATATATATAGTCAATACTGCTTTTCTTTATTTTAAAATCTGAGCAGAGGGCTGAAAGTATATGAACTTACAATTGTTTTTAATGACATAAAATGTAATCTAGTTAAAATGCTAAGGTTTGTCAATCTATAACTTAAATTCAGCTAATCCACTAAAGCAATATAGATGAAACTTATTACATTGATGCTAAGATATCAGGTTAAAATATAAGAAAAATTACTTTTACTTAGGTTGATAGGGAAAAACTGTTTTTACATAACCGAGGGTATATTAACAAATCAGTTCGCTGTTATGAATAATAATAAACTTTAAAATTCATACAATTTTTAGGAAAATTTTATTACCTGTGTTTCCTTTCGGAAAGAGACATTCCAGTCTTTTCACTAGCCGTTTTCTTTTTTTGCATTTCTTGTTGTTTCTTTTGGTTCTTAGCACGTGCTAAATCTCTTTGATTCCCACCTAAAATAATTAAATTGGACATATTATTAAGATAAGGGTTTTAAGATATTTATATCCAAAACATTTATGTATTTTACTAAATAGGTTCAGGTTGTAATGAATCTTCAATTCACCAACAGTGTTATCAATATAAGGAGTAATTTATATAATGAGGCGTCATTTTTCAATGTTATACACCTACTTTATACACATCTAGAAATTTCTTTAAAATACATCGATGTGTTTAAAAATGTATAATTGATACTTAAAAACATATGATAGTAAATATTTAATGAAAAAACAATAATAACGTTGTTAATCACAATGTACTTACGGGTCATCGTGCCTGTTTTATTGTTTAGTAACTAGTTACAAAACTAATTCTTTTAGAAGTACTGAATCTAAAGTCCGGACGATACGCTAGTCCGGCCGAAACCTAGGACAACGCACCGCCCTCCTTTTTACCAATATGAAAGGAAATTTGAAGCAACTAAAAGAGAAGTTTAGCTTTTCAGTACAAATTTCTCAACCAGCTGGCCATTTTTACCATAAACAATAAAATAGAAATATACAGACAGAAAATGTTTATACTTTGTAGTACAGATATCATTAAAAATTCTTTATCTTCAAACTATCATAAAGAATATGTGCTTATGCTTGAGTCAGGTCAGTTATGATTCTTATTTAATTGTATCTATATGATTCAATTGAATTCTTCAAAGTAATAATAAAAATTACTCCACGACAATGATGATGCTTTGGTTGCAGGTCTGTGGTGGCAGTGGTGTAGATTTGTACATGTGTTTTCATGAATTCTGCTTGTACCGGATAAAAAAAAACAAATAGTCGACTATACATTTAGCACTATATATTTTCTATTTACTGTATAGTGGATTATAGCAAAATAATTTTTATTATTACTTTTGTATTATGGATCTCCGCAAAGTAACGCCTAATTGCATTAATTCTCCACTTTTTTTTAAATTACAAATTGCATGCATTAAGTAAAAATTTTCAACTTTATAAGTTTATTTGTTCTTGATTTTTTATGTTGTCTAGTCTATGGTACGTTGTTGTCTTTGCGGTTAATCTTTTTGATGAACAAGGTCTTAATTTAGTGTTTTGTTATTTGTCTTAGCTGTGGTTTGTCGGTAAAATGTCGGTCAATGCACAAATGCATTTTGATAAAAATGAAAATAATAAAAAGAGTGATAGATCTATCAAATCCTTGTTTTCTAAACAAGAAGACTGTTCATATGTATCTTGTTATTGGCGAGTATAATTTTGTTATTTTTCATCCCTGTGTTTAATATAAAAATAACATATTAATGAATTGTATTGTTCCTTTTTTACTGCACTGCAGTGAAGAGAATGTTTGGAAACTATGTCAGGAAGTTTCGTTAAGAATTCCCGGAGAACTGGATAGATGCTATGTTGTTTTTATATCCAACCCCTGTCGCACCGTTCCTCTATGGAGACAAAAGGCTGGGCGTGAGGAAGACCGTCTTGTCATATGGGTGTGTATTCTATATACATAATTATGGGCATTCAATGCAGCGTAATCATTATAATATAGAACTTTTAATTCATTCAATTGTTAAACAGTTAGAGAAGTTACTTAGTAAGGAAAGGCAGTATAATTATATTTATTTGGAGAATGATTTTATGAATGAGTTTTAATATGAAGAATTTTCGAGATAATTAATTTAGTAATTTACTCAAATAAATTAATTTTAAATTATATTTTCTATTTTAACATTTTAATTAAACAGGTTTTTTATTTTTAGGACTATCATGTTATATTTTTATATTCGCTGGATTGCAAGACTTGCTTAGTTTATGACCTGGACTCTGAACTACCATTTCCAACTTTCTTTCATAAATATGTGACTGAAACTTTTCGCACTGACCAAGTTTTAAAATCTGATTTTCACAGGTAAGTGCAAATTTGTTAAGAAGATTGTATAAATATCTATTTATACAATCAACAAAATTACTTAATTCATTCAATAATATTTATTTACTTTTATAAGCATACATTTTTCAATAACATTGTTGAATATTTCAGATTTTTCCGTGTAGTTCCTGCGAAGCAATTTCTGCAACATTTTGCTTCTGATAGGCGTCATATGAAAAGACCTGATGGATCATGGATTAAACCGCCTCCACCATATCCTGCTATCTGCACTTCAAGTAAACTCAATTCCTTATTGTTTTTACAGTCTTAATAATTTAAACAACAAATAATCATGTTAAAATAAATAATGCACTTTTTTTATATATTTGATATTAATAAGCTTTTCTATCAAACCATAGCTCTCTAGTATCTTTTATTAATAGATTAAAAAAAACAACACTATTCCTAAAAGAGAAGACCATAAAGTTCTCAGCTTAAAAGTCCTAATTCTCTGTGTTCTCATCAGAATACATAAGACTGCTGCCCTATGTATTGTACTTGATTATAAAGTTAGAATAAGTGTTGTATTTAGTGTATTTTTCTTTTATTTTAGTTATTGTAAGGTGTCTTTTAATATGCAGTGTTTTGATGCCATTTACTAGTTGATCTTTGTACAGTAATTAGGTGTTTCATTTTATTAACACAGGAATAACTTGAAATCTTTTGTTGATTTTTCTGCTCAAATCATTTTTTGTTGTTGAATTAGTTATTTTATTTATAACAAGTTATAATTATATACCCTGTTGAGTTTATACAAATCTTTTAAAATGGTCAAGTTGTCTCTTTCCTCACCACCAACGTTTTCACTGCCTGCAATATATCCAGGAATCTATGCTATTGATATTTCAATTGCTTCTAACAGTGTATTAATATAGCTATTCTCACAAAATGGAGATTATGAATAAAATAAATTATTTTTATGGAGATTAACATTAAAAATACATAAATCTATGAGTATGTTTACATTAAATTTTATTTCTTAATCATCATCATCATGAAACATATCATGACTTTAGTATTTGAATCGAGGATTATATAAATGTAACTTTGATCCTTCTTTAAAAATCTGACAAAAATAACATATAGTTGATGAGTCAATAGAATTTTTTTTAATGTAATATGACTTAATTATACTTATCAGAACAGTTATTTTTCAATTTAAAATTATACTTTTTATTCCAGCTTCAACTCACAATTTGGATGAATACATCAACATGGATTCAGAGTCTGGTCCAGGGCAAGTATTTAATTTAACAGATTATGTAAAACGATTCTACAAAATAAACAAGTAGTGCAAATTGTAAAAGTTAGTTAGTCTAAATATTATTTGTTTTCTTGTGTTATTCTTTATCAATCTGAAACATTTTATAAAACAGCTATTTCTATCATTGTTGACTTTTTTTAGAATGAACTTGTTTGTATAAATTTATTTGTTAAAAAATACAGTATTATTTGAGACTTATATAGTGTTTAGTTTGTTGTGAATAAGGAATTTCTTGATTATGATTTAGAATATTTTACTTATTTATTTACCTCTAATGATCAGCCATAAATAGTTTTTCTACTTCATACTAAAATTTAATTTTATTTTGAATAACTAATATGTTTAATAATATTATTATTTATATGGTATGTTAAAATTTTTTTGCTGTACAATAACCTCTGAAGTCCTGATTTCATATTATAGTAAATATATCTTTTAGCTCCTATTATTATGAATTATCATTGTTATCTGAATAATCATTTTAATTAAACATATTTATGAATTTTAAGTGTCTGGAAATATATAATTAAATTCAATGATAAGCATATTCTAAATTACTTAGTTAAATTTTTGAAACATTTCATAATTTATGTGATGATCTTATTGCATATTACTGAAATAATTATAAAGATAATAATTTTAATATATAATGATATATTTATTTAATATACATATTCAATATTTTTATGGTTTAGAAATTAGCAATTAATGTCAGAAACCTGACCAAACCAGTTGATTTTTTTTCTTACATGGTATTTACATGTTAGTCACTATTGATGCTTCCATCATAATAGCTACATACAGTTTTGTATAATTTGAAACAAAATTTCTGTAAAGCACATTAAATCGAAATACTTTATGTGGATTTCATTTAATATTTAAATAACTCACATTGTATTACACAAAAAAAATGGTAAAAGTATTTTAATATCTAAATCTTTAATCTATATATAATATTTAAATCTTTAATCTATAAAAATAACATTTATGACGTTCAATTCGTTTGATAACACTGTATATAAAAATGACCTCTCTTTGATTTGACTACTTCCAAATTTTATATTGTTCGCGATAAAATAAATACTTCAACGAGTTAAGTTGCAAGAAATCGCTTTAAATTCTACATTTGTGTACCTATACCATTACACACCTATGTATAAAATAGTTATCTAAATTAATTAAGATTACAATGATATATGACAGCTTAGCGTCAGTTTTTATTACCTACTAGGTATATGCTTTTATTGATTATAATATATACAAAAGATATTTAAGTTAATACAGTTAATATGAATATAATTCTTCCATTATAACGAAGTAAATTTTTTTGAATCGTGTACGTAACCGCCATGATGTTTTTGAAAGGAAAGGAGCTTTAAAGGGCATTTTATATGTGTGATTTTAAAAGTTCCTTAATCATATAGATAGTTAATCTATATGATTAAGGATGTATCGCTTATTCTTTAGTGAAAATTGTTGTGTAGTTTTATTACTTTATAATTTTACTAGTGTTTGTTTTTGTTATCTATGATCTCGTCGTCACAGACATGTATTTACCTATTTTATCGTGATGTTTGATTTATGGTAATGAAAATCGTATTTGTTAGTTTCCTAATTTAGGGGTCTCTATCGAATGTTTATGAAGTTGTTCAATATAACTTTGGCATCATACTTTATTTTATCGTTCGTCTATAATTGGATTGCATGTTTGATAAGCAACGATCTGGTTTTAATTATTTATTCGACTGGATTGAAAATGAATAGAAGAGAAGCTTCTAAGGCTTGAACATTAGCTAAAAACTTGTAATGCTTCAGTAGGGAATGTTCGTACGATACTGTGTAGAAATCGTTACAAAGTGTACAAAATCGTGCATTTAGATTTAAATGTGTTATTTTTCATTACAACCACCTGAAAACAGGTGAAATAGTAGTCATGCGTTAGATTGTTGCTAATATTAACTGATACTTCGGGTTAACGCACTTTTAGACGAAATAGTATAAAATTTGTATTGATTATGACAATAGGGCTTTAAGGCTTGCCGGTCATATCACCAGAGGTTGTTTATGGAATTAACACAGTCATGTAAAATATATAATACTTAATATATTACTTTTAATTTGGTTAATTTTGATAACAGGCTATATGAAATTTTTTGTCACGCAATGTTTAATTAATGCTTAATTGCGGTCGTTGAAACATGCTAGCGTGTCCTGGATCGCAACAAAATAAAAGCGTACCTAGCACGCTATAGTAATTTATTTTTTAAATGGAATATAATGTTTTTTTACAATACTCTACTTTGCTCCATATTAAAGATGCCGATCGATATTATATCCCAAATAAGGTTTTTACAAATAGATATATATGGTAAATTTGGAAATAAAAAATTGTATTTTCTTGCTAGCTGCGCCCCGTGGAGCTACGCTTGGCTTCTAGGTAGTTAACAGATCATAAGTAAAGTAGTATGAATTTCCACTTAGTAACGCCTACTTCTAGAAGTTATTTTATTAAAAGGCATTAAGACTAAGATGGATATGTAAATTATAGAGGAAAATTGATGAGGATAAACCCATAGTTTAGCGGAACGTAATTTTATATAATTTTAATTATTATTTTATGAATTAATTTTCTTTATTTTTATATTTATATAAATAAAATAATAAAAATTATTCATAAGAGCTTTCTGATAACTATCAGAACTTAGCGAAATTGTTCCATGCGTTTACGTGTGATGTGATATTTTGTAGGCAGTAAATTCAATTTCAATGACATTCGTTTCATGTTAATAGTAGTTTATGATACTGTTGCATAATAAGAGTTCTTATAACACGAGTGTGGTTTAAAAAAACGAGCCGCAGTCGAGTTTTTTAATAGTGTCACACGAGTGTTATTAGACCAAGCTATGTACAGTATCATACACTACTTTATCTACTCTCATACTATAATACGTAAAACAATATTGCAAATAAAACGCTGTATATAACAACAAATTTATTTTTACTTGTAATAATTATTGATGTTCTGAATATTCATTTTCCATTCCATGAACTCGTGGTAACATTTAATATAGTTGCTCCTAGATTTCGTCGGCAACAGGTTCAATGTTATTGAATTTTACAATTTTTTTTAGAAACAAAACTAAACTTCGTTTAAATATTGAAAAGATTTTTTAAATGTCATATATTGGCGCCAAGGCGCAAACATCGATTGAAACATCGCGTCGCCGCGGACCCATTCATTGAATCCTTTTTTTTAAGGTAGAGGTTCAACCTCCTTGGTCCAGCTGAAAGTTGTATAAGTGTATCGTTATGATTAAAAAGTTACATTATGATACAGGTGTCCATACAAGACCTGTATCGTAATGAAACTTTTAAATTTTTTATTTTTGTTCTGTACGTAATGTTTGTCATAAGAATTTTGTTTTCAGATTTATAATCTTTGTATTATAGTATCAGAGTAGATAAACAAATGTATATAACCTAATTTTGATCAAAAAGTAACGGCACATGTAAAAAAAGCTCAGCTGAAACTAGTATGTTTTTTTTTCCAATTTTGTAGTAGAGAGCTTCGTGCAGCCGTAATTTTACTAACACCAATGCAATGAAAATTGTCCGATTTCTATCAGATTGCGTGTGCTACACCGTATAATGTAGCAGGGCCTTATTTTCTTACAGTTATAGGTAACTTATTAAAATTTAATGTATTTGTATAATACCTATTTGTTGCAATAATGTATTGATACTTGCTACGACCTTCAAACAGTAAATCTGTAGATAGTAAATAGTTCAATATTTGAAGCTACCTGATTTTTCCTTTCGATATTTAGACATAAGAATGGCTGTTGAGGGTATCAAATCATTAGCTATTTCAGTAAATAATAGAGCCTTTACATAAGACAAAGGGATATCAAAAAAATTCTTAAATTTATACACTTTGAAAATATCTATTACAACTATCAGAGACGGCTTTATCAACTTCTGAAATAATTGTTGGCTGCTGTAACATATACATCTCATCAAGTTTATCGTATTATATCCTTTATATAAACACACATCTGAGCCTTAATCGACTAGATACCTATAGCAAGCCTTTACGTAAAATTCAAAAGTCAATTAAAATGCTTGCTTGAATTGTTTTCAATATTTTAATTGCGATTCAACCAAATACAGTAACAGACGTACGTATAGGGTGTCACGAAAAATTATGCGTGTCACATTTTTAAATTTCGACAGCGGTGGTTCAACGATTCGTTCTATTTTTTTTAGAACTATATGCTGTTAGAGCTAATGGCTTTTACAGCGTCATCAGGCGAGACCGGCGAGCTCAAAAGCATCGTCGAGGTTGCGAAATGTATTCGTTCCATATGGTTGTGCAGTATTGCTTGAACACTATACCATGTCACTTGCAGTGTTTTTTTTATATTTCCGTTGCATGGGCTTGCAATTTTAAGAGGTAAATTACAGGAATTTGAATTTTGTTGACCAAGTATGTACGTACATGTCTGTGAAAAATGTATTTTTATTATTATTTTGCAAAACTACACTGTAAAGTTTTGTATACTTATGATATTATACCTTGAGTGATATATATTTAATATTATATTGAAGTGATTTTATTGTAGTGTTTTACGATTGCGACGTAGCTTTTGTATGTTGTTAAATCTATTTAAAGTTTTTTATCAACTTTTATACACTCTTTTATCCTTCCCCAAGCACCCTTAGCATGTTAATGTGACTACCATGATTGTCGCATTTATTTATCAAATAAGCAGTAGTGTATGTAAATTTCTTTACGAATGTTACTAATTAAGTGTATACGGCCTCTTAAATAAAACTATAACATCCTCGCATTAGTGTTAGTACCAAAATTGATGCTAGATTGCCATATTCATAATAGTCGTAAAAGTTATGCTCCCTATCCATAAACAATTCAAGTTCAAATTCCAATGATTCTTTTTTTATATTTCTTGCTATTTTCAAATTGGCCTTTACAAGTACTTTTGATGCACGTTATACTTAGCGCACTATAACCCTAATATCAATTCCACGAGATATAATAGTGACGACCGTGTGTCTAAGTGTCCCATATATTTATTATTGTTATTTATTAATTCATGTTTTATATTATAAAAAATCTTTTAACAAAATGTCTTTAAATAGCAACCTATAAAGGCAAGAACAAAATAGACTAAATAACCTTTAACATACTCAACACTCTTAACATCTGTGAAAGTTAAGATCTATAGATGTATTGAATATAAGCGAGTTTTTTTAATTTTATGCTAAAATATAAATTATCATTCTCCTGCCCTTATCCCACTCTAAGTGGGGTCGGCACCACATGTTTTAAACATGGTGTAACATGATTTGGCTAGGTGTTTTACGACCGGTCGCCTACCTGACGTCAACTTACCTAAGTCGCCTTTTACGACACCTCTGTAAGAAATGAGGGTGGTCTATTCTACTCAGCCGGATACCATACGGCGGATGCTAAAACATAAATGTAATTATTAAATACATTGGACAGTAGCGAAGTGGTAGTTTTTAAACATAATATACGACTAAGGCGAATATTTATAATTCTATTTAAGAGACCAATAATCTAAATACATAATATATGTAGAATTTTTATATGTTGAAATGTTAATAAACAAAGGTTAAGAGTAACTTTTTAAAGTATTTATTCAGAGTATATTGGTTTAGAGTCTGATACGATCCGGTGTTACATACGTATTCTGGAATAAAAGAGGATGATAAAAATGTTTGGTATGTTGATTGATAGATTTAATTAACAATAAAAATTATTAAAAATTCCACTCAATATTTAATCATTAGTATTATAAGGTAAAAAAAAGTTTTTATTAAATCACCACTAATTACAACATGTTAAATTTGGTCGAAGTATAGACCGTTGGTGTGAAGAAAAAGCTATTCAAGAGACCAAAAGTGAAATATTATAGAAATAAGATTCTCTATGAGCACCTAATATGGGTTTGATGCATTTGATGTCGAATTTTTAAATCCCACCAATTTATCGATGTTTTAAACTTTCTGCAGGGTTCTTTATCTGTGTTCAGATCTAGTTTCTAATACCTATTTCATTTAGGTTACGTTCTAAAAGAATAAACTTAAATAACTTTTTTCGAGTGCTTTGTAGTTTGTAACTATTTAATGATCGCTATAACCTAATTCTCTACTTACTATATTGTAAGCGATCTAAAAATCTAGTCATTACATTTTCGTCTACTAAACTTAAGTATTTTACTAAATCTTGTAAAGAAATTTACTGAATCTAATTATATCTTTTGAAGGTACTTGTAAAACGTATTAGAGCAGATACGAATACAGTATAAACAGATTGTGACGCCTTGTGATGACTTGTTGCGGTTTGGTTACTTATGCATGCATGCATGCGTTCAAAGCGACTCGTTTTGTGTTCTTATAAGTGGTTTTCATCTAATACAATGTGAAAGCCATCTATGCTTAAGTGACCAACTTGTTTACTTGGTGAGCATCTTGTAGCATTTGAGTAAATGTACTGCCTAGTACGTTCTTACAAAGTCCCCAAAATTAGAGCTGTAATTTTTATCATTCGAGGCGTAGCTGGATTATTTATGGGACCAAATAAAAAAAAAGAATGAGACTTATTTAGAATGAACAAACACAGTAGTCAAATGGGTATTTAAAGTCGGGGCTGTGTTTATGTCCCACTGGTTACGCCTTAGGCCCGATTCAGGTTATAGTGCTCTTTGCGGTTGCTTTTGAGTCAAATATGTATGTTCATTGATGCATAAATAAAAGAATTAGAAAAAGTCGCGATAACCAATAGGAAATTATTGTCCTCGTAAACTTAAATTAAAGAATCTCCATCCATCTTCCTGCTTAATTTCTATTAATGCAACTAAATGTTACATCGCAGAAAGTAATCAGCACTATCATGTGAATCATCCTTTTGTTCTATTAATGTTTATGAATAATCTTTGAAATTAATCGATACCTTCCTTCGAAGCCTTTTACGATTTTTATGTATGACTGACAGCCTATAAGTGATAATAAATTATCACGCTTATGCTTATCATGTAACAAGTTATATTTTTAACGATTCAAGCTAAAATAAAATATATGAAGTAAAATAAATTAGTTTCATTTGTAATTTGTCTACCCTGATATATCGATAAACGTCTTTTTAAAGCGTTTATTTAATTTGCCGTCTATGTATGTGAAGGTGGAATCTTGCATGTTATATTTGACGTAGTTTCCGATTGCGGTGCAATGTTACATACTGGTCCAGTCCCAATGACAATGCTTGTTTATGATGAGCATGACTTGATGTTACTGCTAGAATTGGCGCCAGACAAGAGAACCCTTCAACGGTTAACAGTAGGGAAATGAAATTTTGTTAAAAGCTTTTCTAACTTGACATTTAAGCCTATATTATTCCTGTCGCTTTGTTTAATTGGTCGTTCAAGAAATATGTCATATTTCGAGTTTATCTGTCATATAGTAATAACTACGAGTAGGGCAGCCATCCAAAAATGTGCCCTATTATAATAGAGATAAAGAAAATTTAAGTGATTAGATAAAGATAAGTATACGAGTTTCATCTTTCTTCTCAGTATTTATTGTGACACTCACGTACTCTATTACATTAACTATAAGGAGATTCGATAAATAATTTCTCTTTGAACATATTTTTAAAAACTTCAAATAAAGGAGTGAAACTGTTGTGTGACCATTGTTGTACATGTTTTTCCCGGAAAGTTATATAATAGTCTATTATCCTGGCTTCGATCAATCTGAACAGAAAATATTGTACAAATCCGTCTAGCCATCCAATAATTATTTGTTTTAAAAATCGAAGGTTAATAAATGTTTTGTCATTTCATCTTTAATTGAAGGAAAATGTAAGAAAGGTATTAAATAAAATAAAAACTCTGTTTACATAAATTATATTACTTATTGAATTGTTAAGTACCTCGGCAGTAAAGCGTGATCATTACAATAGAACTATAATACAATTTTACATAAACATACAAACAAATCAAATACGTAGTAATAATTATTTATTATACCGTTAATATGAGGTAGGATATTTTATGCATGTATTCACTACAGACCACATAAAAATACCATACACATGTTCACTCAATAAGCCATTAGATTAAAATCGTAAAAATTATTTGTGGTAAAAAAGAAGCGTTCTCGACTAAGAACCATTCTTCGAAAATTTTAGATGCAACCAATATTACAATATACTTTAAAAAATAGCTGTTAAATCTAATATACATATAAATAAGTTTTTATGGGAATGTCACATCTACATGCAAAAAATCAAGTCATTTTAGTCTTCAAATAGAGGGGCGTAAAAAATTTGCTTAGGTTTGAATACTGAGATGAGTTCAATTAGGCCAAGTGTTATAATATCAAATTAAACTACATTATACACAACTATACATAAATTGTATAATATAATACGCCTTGGGTATTTCAAATTAGCTTAATGTGCCAGTTTATGACGGTCATGGTCTAAGGTAACTTTTAAGTTGCCAAATAAACAAACTTGCCTTACAGATATTTCACCATATTAATAAACATCTATACATACATAACATACAAAATTACTTGATACGATGTTAATTTTTCATAATGGTCTTATTCACATTTTGTCAAGTATTTAGTGCGTTAGGGACACCTTTTTTTGTAGATATCATCCTCCAATCAATTAGCCTCAATGCTCACATTCGTTAAATACTTAGGCACCTTTGTGCGAATGAGTAGGACGGATTGATTCAAGGTTTCTATATCGGTTTATGTCCGCTATAAATTGGCCCTATTCGAAAAGCAGTCACATTTCCTATGCTTATCTATGGGAGATGTGACTTTGTTCTTCAGATAGGCCGAAGTGTTTATTGTATTATTTGTTTGCTTGACATTTAACTAATAACTACACTAGATATTTAACGAATCATCTTCAGTGATTAATATTTCGCTCAGGCGTTGCAATAATGGCACAACTCAGGAAATCATGTTTTCAGATAAATGGACTTGAAAAGTTTTCATTGCTTAGGAAAATGAATAAAAATACTTTTTTGATAGTTTACTTAATATTATTTTCAAGTTGATAACGTCTCTAAAGGGTAATTTAATAATGTGTGAATATATATTTTTTTAATATTTATCTTTCAAATACCAGTTTTGAATAAATGTTACCAGCTATGCCACTATTGCGACCCATGAGTGAAATTTACACTCAATTTTGACACAAAAAAAAAATTGGCACAATTTGTTTTTGGTTATATATATAATATTAATTATATATTAGCCCGACTAGTGTATAGAAGTAGATAGTGTCATTACGACTTTTTCATTTTTAATTTATTGCACAATATATATTGCGGATTTAGATAAAATAATTATTTATAACCCTCCAAGCAATTTATTACCAGACACTGTATATAATTTGTAACGTTTATGTTATAAATTATATACAGTTATAACGTTTTCGTTTTCTTATATACACATTTATACAATTCAACTAGAGAATTGCCTGTTTAATAAATATATACAACAGCAGCATAAATCACAGTATTTGTGATTTAATTTAAATTTATTTTTGGTATCATGCTTATATTGAAATGTTATGGACATTTTTTTTGAGAAAAACTAAATTGGAACTTCTAATAAAAACCATTTCAATCAAATTTTCACGATATAGTAGAAATAGCTGACTCATTGGCTCACTATAACATATAATTATAGTTTATACTAATATACACACTTTGGGAAAGGAAATTTCCCCAGTTTAATTTGGTTATGTGATAATGATTGTGATGTGATCACTTCAAATTGACAACGCAAATTGGGGAAAACATAACAAATAATAGTTAATAAATTTTACCTAAAACTAATTAAATAAGTAAACAAAATATACACTTAGTGACAATAGTAAATAATAAAACTCCGCTGGTAAGACTCATCAATCAATACTGACAATTTACCTTAACTTTCAGTAGCGTCTCATTTATAACTTACTTTATATGTTTTGTTAAATTATTACTATGAAAAAATCTAGATTTCAATTGTTTCACTTTTTTTCACTTTTTCACTTTTAATGGTATTGGGAATGGAACTAAATCTCGGAAATAAACAGTTTACTTCAACTATTTTTTTTCATTGATGATGAAGCACATTGCAAATTATAAATATCAATTAATCACATACATTTTTAAATAACATACAAACCCTAAAAATGTAACTTTTATGTCATCACAGTTTTTAAAGACCTATATTAAAAATAAAGTTTTTAAAGACCTATATTAAATGTATACGAGAGTGGTACAATTAACATACTGGCTTTGTTATAAGATCAATTGGCCTATACTAGATTCTAACCTCAGTTTGAGTATAAATGAGGTATCTCAGTTATTACAACTTGAGCTTAATTGATACTAAAAATTAAATTACACAAGTAAAAATCTGGAGATAATTTTAAGTTTCGGTAGAAAAAATTCCCAAATATAAACCATATTCTTTTGTCAACAAGAATGGAAGCTTGACACTGGGATAGATCAGATTCTACTTCACTTATTAACATAACATTGATTGTAGTTTTAATTCAAGGAATAAATTTAATACAATAACAAAAATCTTTAAGTACTCCCATTAACCAGATTTGTTTTTTCAAATTCCTCTCTTTGTCTATAAAGTTCTGTGACTAAATCTTGAATGAAAGGATGATCAAACTTTCCATATGTTGCTTTGAAGAATTCTTCTAATTTCTTTGGTTTGCTCTCACGTTTTTCATATTCAAATGCTTGGAGGATCATATCATAGCGATCAAGGTCCTTTGCAAACTTAGCTTCAGGCGTATTTTGATTTTCATATTCCTGTAAGTTTATTTTATTTGTTTATTATTTAATTAGAACTAGAAAATTAGATTAATGATCCACTTACACTAATTAATGGCAATACATCACATAATATTTTTTTTACATAATTTAAACTAAAACCACAAAGACAGAATTGGCACTAACTTAAATAAAACAATCAAAAGAAAAATAAAATAATGATAATAAATTTGAAATTAATCTATTGTACATTCCCATCATAACATTGCCGTCACAGATGCTCACTGAACTGCATGCATTGTTTTGCAATAATATCCCATTTAATCGCAAATATGTCACAGTGAGGGTATTCCATTAAAATTTTATTGAGGGCAAAACAACACTAGTTCCTTGGTGCAAATCTATTGCATAATAAGTTTAATATAACTATTATATTTCTGTCTTTTATTTATTTTCATATAATAAAATTATATGTAAATGTATTCCTAATTATCAAATGCTAGTTCTATAAGTTCCTACATAAAATATTTCTTCTGAGGAAATAGCATGACTATGCCTCCTGCATATCTTTCACCACTAATGAAAGTTAGTACTATCAATGTCATTTATAAGTGCTGACACCAATAGTACTAACCTACAACTGGCTGATTGTATTATTACGATGAGATCATTATTCTGCTGCTATAATCAGCAATTATTATGGTAATCCATAATAATGTATGGTAATTATTGGCTAACCTTTGTCAAATTATAATGTCTATGATTGGAAGACAGCTTTAATGGATATTGTCTGTGCTTTGTTTAAAAAAAAAGAATCAATATTGCAATAATGCAATAAAATATTGCACAATCAGGGTTTGACAATGTGCATTTGTTTAATAAGCTGTAAACTGCTAATTTAATATGCTGTGTCCTTTATAGCAACCTGTCCACCAATGTATGCCAAGTATTACATGAAACTGCTATCTAACAACTAAGTTTATTAACACAAAAGTAATAATAAAATTATTTTGTTATAATCCGCGATACAGTAAATAGAAAATATATATAGTGTTTAATGTATAGTGGACTATCAGTATTTTCATACCCGATACATGCAGGATTCGTAAAAACACATGCACAAACCTCCACCACTTCCACCACAATACACAAGCACTACACAGGTTCACTATCACAAACTCAACAATCGTTTCGCCCCGCAATCGAAGCATCATCAGGAGATAGACTCCACGACAAAAAAGCTTGAAATTAAATATTTTGGAACAATTAGAAATCATTAAGCATAACAATGGCACCCTCATTAACGAGCAGATAAATGTCTCTAGTTCAAGCTTGTTGCACGTGTTCCGAGGTAAAATAAAGGGTGGGGATGAACCAAGTACTATTTAACAACGCTTCGCTTTGTGATTTTGTCGTGGAGTCTATCTCCTGATGATGCTTCGGTTGCGGGGCGAAACGATTGTTGAGTTTGTGATAGTGAACCTGTGTAGTGCTCGTGTATTGTGGTGGAAGTGGTGGAGGTTTGTGCATGTGTTTTTACGAATCCTGCACGTATCGGGTATGAAAATACTGATAATACACTATACATTAAACACTATATATATTTTCTATTTACTGTATCGCGGATTATAGCAAAATAATTTTATTATTACTTTTGTATTATGGATCTCCGCAAAGTAACACCTAATTCTATAAATTATTTAACTTTATTAACATTGATAAACATTTAGCTGATTCTTGTAATATTGTTTATATGTTGCAAGAACCTAATAACCACCTAATTAAATAGTCACACTACATTATAATAGTCAATAGGATGTTAGTTTTGTTAAAATTAAATTAATGTTCTGATATTTGATCAGGTTACCTTATATAAGTCATACATTCTGTCACCAGCCAAACCAGTTAGTTCAGCAATTGTTTTCATTGCTTCATCTTCTCTCTTATGCTTCTCATCAACTGATACTCCACAGTGAGGTGTGATATCTCCTACTATACATTCTGCTAAATCATGTATTAATGCTGAAATTGACAGTGTCAACATTTAATATTTTTGACAATTTTTTTTTACAAAACAAGAAATATAATATTTTTATATCCTCATCATCATATTTTTACAAAATAAGGAAGTCATCATTACCTGAGACATCATCACATTGAGAAGTGTGTGAATTACTTAAATGGATAATTTTCTATATACTATGTACTACATGTAATTTATATTACATTATACTTGTTTAAAGTAAATTAAAATAGACATCAGTTACTATTATAATTACTTATTAATCGTATATTCTACAGCTTGGCAAATGCATCTATTCAACCTGATAAACATATTGGAGCTCAGACCTGCTATTTTAATGCAATGAAGATGGTAATTACTGTATTTATTAAACTTACTGTATTATAATAATTAAACATATAGATTTTGTGCAGAGTATCTCTGGAATCTGCAATGGAAAATGCTGATTCCCAATAATTTTCATAAAATTAAAAAAAACACAAATTCTTATATAGTGAAATTGGCTAAACTTATAATATTTTCTCATATTTACATTTTATTATAAAATTAATTGAGGAAACCTCATATTTATGTGTATATGTGCGTTTTGGATGACACCTATAAAAATCTTAAACGAAAAATTTGCGAATTACATACCAATTTGTAAGCATTTAAAGCGGTCAAGGTTGGTCGGGTTGTTCTCTTCCGTAAGCAGGAAAGTCATCAAGCCCATTCTATACATATGGCCAGCTATGGACTCACAGTCATCTATGTCACAAATCACCCAGCCAGTCCTTTTGATATGCTAAAATTTTAAAATACCTTTTTTAAGCCATTAATTAACAAAATTAAATTCTTTTTAACGAATAAAGTTAAAGATTTACGGTATGTTACGAATACAATGATACATTTACCTTAAGGCGACCTACTAATTCAAGGAATTCAAGAATCTTCTTATTCTCGAGAACTAGTGCCATTTTTTGTGAATAAAGATTTAATTTTTATTAAAACTTAGAAATCGCGGAAAACCTATTATTTGCGTTTGTTATGTATGTTTGAAAAATCTCAAAACACTGACAAGTAACACGATTATAGTTAGAATAAATCTATTGCAACCATAGAGTTATGATTGCATGTATTAGTATATTGTCATATATCTATCTGTCGATAGTCCAGATTTTTACCATTACCTACATAGATTAAATTTACATTTTCTATATGAACTTCATTCAGGCCAATCAAATTCTTAATGCTTAACAAGAAGATATTAACCAGACAAAATTTTTGATTTGAAAACAACCACAATTCTGCACCAGAATACTTTTGTCTATGACTAGAAGACTGACTATAATGAAGATGACAATTTGAACGTAAAACAAAACACGTAAATAATTGTATTTGTATCTACCCTTAATCGTACAGTTCGTCAACTGAAAAAAGGAGACAATGATAAAGAATTATAGTAGCCAGGCGATAAACACACGACAAGGGATATTAAACTTCTAAGATTAATAATAAACCAACCGACCCATCCACCGCCTTAACAAATGCAGTGTAGGACGCCCTCCGGCTAGGTGGAGTGACGACATCGGCACGAGCTGAAGACCGGGCTCAGTGGCGTGCAATAGGAGAGACGTAAGTCCAACAGTGGACAGATACAGGTTGACATGATGATGAACCGATCTATATCGAATTTTATCGTAATTAAACTTCTAGTGTTCTAAAATAGGTAGTAATAAGTGCCTAACCAAATCTTTATTTCCATTACAAATCCTCAAATAGGTATAAAAGTTACGGTTAATACAACATTATAACAATATTTAGGTTTTGTTTAATCCTTTTTTGTTTTCCAAAGTTCACTTGGATACTCAGTTTCTCTGATGCGGGTAGTGTAAATTATAATTTGAAAATATTATTGGAAATAGTTTGGGTACTAAGGTATGACGCATATGACGCAGCAATAATGTGAAAAAAATCTTAAGATTAAAGAACTGAATATTCCATTACACTATCGTATTATTTAAAAACTATTATTAATAGCGACCGCAGGATAGTTACTTTCCTATAAAAATTGCTTTTCCAATAATACCGAAATGCTCAGAGACATAATTTAAGATTCTGCTTGACGGTTGATTACTGATTTGGCATCCTGCTAAGTATGTTGTTATGTTGTATTGTACGTTCATACATAATAGCGTGTAGACTCCTATAAGAGGTATGAGTAATTATTTTCGTACTTCTAAATTACGCGTCTATTTTGGACAACGCCAACCTTTATTATCATATGAAACAGAACTATCGTTATTGCACTTGTGCATAGAATAAGCTTAAAGTATATGTAGCTTTTGTTAAACTATAACATACTAGACTAGTTTGTATTCATAAAAAAACATGTGTTCGTAACTCTTAATTGTTTCGTTAGGTGCTTAAAGTACAGTTGGCTATCAAGGAATTTTAAAGTAATTGTTGGCCAGAAACCCTTTACTCGTCATGGGTAATAAACGGGCACATTTGATTAATATGATCGATGGATGAAACACCAACGCATCCTATGAATCCTAATGTTCCCCGATGTACCGCTATACAAATTTAAATTCTAACTTTGCTTCGGGCTGTCAGTGAAAATGTTGGAGTACTCGCCGTCGGTCTACCAATTAGATTTAGCTCCAAAATGAGCGTTTCAACCCGTTTAAAGTTTAACATAATTTCGTTCAATGCTCACAAAGTTTGTTTTACCCTCTTCGTGACTTTAATGTTTGATATTCAAGAAGGCAGCTGGAATGAGTTGGTTTTTGCTCCTAATTTGTTCAGGTCCGTATGTTTGTTTTATTTGATAATAAATAAAGATTTTATGTGCTACGGAATATATTAAAGAAGGTTAATTATCATTATCAAGCATTATATATATTTACGTACCTTAATTTAACTTAGTAAAGTGTGTTCGTTAATAAGTGTGATAATGGCACATGCCAAATTACAAGTTATAAGTACGTGATGATTAATGATGGTAAGAATTTAAATATTAATTTTTAAATTCTTACTTTGGCACGATTGTAATATATCGCGAAAATATGGGCAGACAAACAAAATCAGCGGGGACATTGTTTTATAATATTTAGTATTATTATACTTTCTGATATATAATTTTAAGTTATACATATTATAAATTATTACTATGTAAATCTTTTTTTGTCGGTCATAAATAGTGAGTACAGTGTTTTTTTTGTGCCATACGATGTACATTGTATATACGCATATTTACGATATTAAAATATTTTATTTAGTAAAACTAAGGGATATTTCTTTATCTCATCATCGGAATAAGTGTCTGCCAGATAAATGCCCGGGCAAATCTAACCCAGTAGAATAGAAAAAATAATAATGAAGCTAGTTTGCTATAATAAAACACTTAAGTATTACTTTTGTATTAATGATCTCCGTAAAGTAACACCCAATTCTATAAATTATTTAGAAAAATATTTGCGCGTTTACACGTAGGTACATACATAAAATAAGATAAAATAAAGGGGCTGAATGCAGCAATTCTTATAACAATAATGATTATGCCCATAAAAGTTTGAATATAAAACGGATTTCAACAAAATAGGAAAGAAGTAATTATGTCTTTTGTTGAAAAACCCATAATTCTTCGACAGACTAAAACTTGCAGATTCGCAGTAATCGGTTAGTACCATGATAGTAGGCCACTCGATAGCTTACGGTCCAGTTGAGGTAAAACCTTAAAAAAACGTAACAAACCTAACAATTACTACAATTAATAAAAAAATCTAACAATTACTTTAATTACTCAACACAATTTAGAACAGAAGTTTTCGTATTTTATATTGAATTGAACTTACTACTTTATTCTACTGTTTGAACTTGCCAATATTTAAACTTTATTCATTTATGTTTATTTCTGTAGAGATTGTGATTTTACTAAAGGAATGAATTTTGCAATTTACGGTGTTGAGTACGTGGTATTAATTTCCTTCTTCTTTTATTATTAAAAATGGAGCCGTACAACGATTGTAAAATTTTCTCTTCTTTTTTAAAACAGAAGAATGTTAAATTATTTAATACATAAGTAATATAAAGTATACATCAGTATACAGGAAATATATTTAGGAGGTTTAGAGTAGAGTAATTTAAAAGAATGTATTCTACTTTCACATACTTTCAAAAAGAGTGGCTACATTTTATGGGCGTGTCTACTATTCATGAATTTAAATATATTGATAAAAATCGACGGGATATTTACTGACTTTAATGGACTGAACCAAAGTCATGTCATTAATTATTTAATTAGATGTAGGACAATTAAATGATAACGTTAACGATAAAAATTTTGGGTACGTATGTGATATAACATATAAATATATTATGTTCTACTATGATATTTATGATGATAATAAAGAAAATATAAATTTGTGGATACACTAAGTAGCATTTTTAAGCTGTGATAGCCCATCGGTGTGACCGTGCTACTCTTTCGAGGTGGTCACGAGTTCAACCCCGGGTAGGCACCTATGAGTTTTTCTATTAAAAACTAAGTGTCTAACTGATAATTGCAATTTGTCACACGCTTTTCGGTGAAGGAAGACATCGAAAGGAAACCTGCATATTTCTAGAAAATTCTGGGAATATATGTAGCACAACAATCCTTATTGTGGCAGCGTGGTGGATCTTAGCTCGAACCCTTCTCTACAGAAACGGAGAGAGGAGGCATATGCACAGCAGTGGGATAACACGCCGTAACAGGCTGTTACTAGACTATTTTTTAATAAGTAGTAAGGTAAGGCAACTAGGTAACTATTAAGGTATACACCACTGTTTAGGCAGCGATTTCGATGCAAGTTCCCAGGTGGCTTGACATTTAAATTTTCAACAATGATCGCTATGTCTCAACTAACTTACACATAATCTTAGCAAATTATACACAAACCATTTTCGTGAATCGTTTTGTTGGTTAAAATTGCATGACAAGCGTTTCAGTTGTTTTTAGTTTGTCTGGAATAGACAGAAATGGCAGGAGACTTCAAGTATATTTCAAATACAATAAATCATTATGACATTACAAATATTTCAAAGTTCCATATCCATAAGACTCACCGAATATCGAAACCGTAACCATACTTCTCCAAAACGGCTTGACGATTTTGATGAAATTTTATATGCATATTTAGTGGGTCCGAGAATCTGGTACTATCTACTTTTCATACCCCTAAGTGATAAGAGTTACCCAAACCCACCCCTAGCATTAATTGTGTGGACAATTTTTTATTTTTTTTTATAATGTATCATAGAAATTCCCTAGAAATAATTTATATGGCAAAATAATGTTTGCCGAGTCAGCTAGTACATAATATAAAAGTCACTTTCAATTTTCGAGAAATGGAGTGTTCATTTGCACCAAATTCGTAATTTATCAATGTTGTATATTTGTCCTTCGCTGAATTGATTTTTTACTTACATTTGTATTGTTCAAAGTGCTCGGAAACTTTTCGCTGAGAATTTAACGTGGTACTTTAATATAGTGTGCAAAATATATTGATAGTATTAAGTAAGTTGATAGAAAGCGCAACTTTGCGGGAGTTTCTGATTTTCTATCGTAAGTTAAGTTAGTTTGCATTGTTAGTTAACATGAATGATGTTTAAGCAAACGCCATGAACATGTTGCTAAAACTTAAGTTGTAGGTACATAAGTTGAGTGCTTGGGTAACTTCATTGGGTATGTATGTTTTGGTTAAAATTTGTTCGTAAAGTCCGTCCTAGACAGTAGATACTGTGTTTAAATTGCATCTATAATAGAGAGGAGGAATGATTATTTATTTACATAAGAGATGTTACTGTTGTAATAAATCAGTTCACACAATACTACATATATATTGACATATATAATTTATACAATATATTAATATATACAATTATTTTTTCCAGCTATGAATTTTATTATATGATAGGACAACTAAAACAATTTATCAGATAGATAAAGATCAAATTCAAATTCAAATTCAAAATATTCTTTATTCAAGTAAACTTGTAAACAAGTGCTTTTGAATCGTCAACTTTACTGCTGGTTCGGAAAGCTGTTCCTACCGAGAAGAGCCAGCAAGAAACTCGGCGGTTGCTCTTTTTAAAATATAAATCTTAGAACTAGTTACTTTTGTTTATTACTGACTTTTACAGAGTAGAAGCGCACCAGATCAGATAAAGTAGCAATTTACTCCTCGAATAATCACGTTCTACACCAGGACTACCTAAACATTTGTCTTAAACTGGTTATGGACTTGTTATTAACCAATTGAAGCCTAAAAAACAAGCAAAACTTAAACCGATATATCTTTAAACGTTTAAATACTCAACAATGAAATATACTATTTTATCTAGTCTGGTAATAAAAATGCGTTTTTTTTTATTCAATATGTAATCCCGATATAAATTTTTCCGTAATAATGCCATTGCCAATGTCAGCCATTTTCCTAATAATGGTCCAGCGAATTAGCCGTGAAAGCGTCACAGACAGACAGACTTTCGTATTTGTAATATGAGTATCGATTAGAAATTCCAGTGAACCTTGACATTGAGAGAAAAAAACAATCCATAAATGAATAATGACTAGATAACTTAAATAGTGTACACATAGAAACAAAAAGAAAGTGTGTGTGTGTGTGTGATAGAGAGACAGAGAGAGAGAAAGATTTAGTTTAATCATATACTAATTAATATTATTCCGATTTCAGTAGGGGCAGTTAAATGGGAAGCGCCTTCACCCTACGACCCTGTGTGGTTTGCTAGTGTCCAAAGCCATGCACAGATGCCATGGACTAATGAGACTCGGCAATGGGGATGGGTTAATAATCATGATGTTCAATTCAGACTGTTTACTAGGTAAGTTATTGCAATGAAGGAATTGTTTTCGCAGATGAGGACAAATCGATGAGGCGATACAAATGTTTTCGTAATTAACATATTACACTAATAATCCCACCCCGCTTCGCTGGGCTTAATTTAAAGATATCAGTAGTAAAAAACTGTTATTGATAGTCAAAATGCTCCGATCGCCATTAAACTCTATAGGATCATCTGCTGGGTTATTTTATAGATTGTAAACTGGAAGTAACATTAAAATCGGTCTAAAAAGGACACAATCTAATTATGTATATGATGAGAAAGCTTAAGATTTTTACTTAACGGTTTTTACTTAGGGTATGATTATAGCCACACCTTTCAAGCTAAGTTCCTACTTACTCTGTAAAGATCTAGTTTTGCATAATATATTTTTATTCTCTTCTGTGTCCGTGTAAATATTATCATCCTCCTCCCCTTATCCCACTCTAAGTGGGGTCTGCACAACTCCGGTGCACGGTGGTACGGCCGGCCGCCTGCCTGACGTCAATTTACTTTAGTCGTGTTTTACGACCTCTCGATAAGAAAGAGGGTCGTCTATTCTATCCAACCGGATACCACACGGTGGCTCAACTTACCTTAGTTACCTATTCTAGTGAGCCGGATACCACATGGCACTCCGTGTAAATAGTGATGAAAAAAAGTTAGAGGACGTTAATCTTGCCTTGGTTAAGCCAAGGGAGGTTGCTTGTTTTCAATTAAAAACTAATTGGAAAGCTTTGTTAATATACCTCAAAGATATAAATCTGCATTGGAGTAGGATTGTCGGTTGTCTTCTGTCCAGAAAAGATAAGACATTACCCATCAGTGGAATATTATAAGGTCATTCCTTTTTTTACCCAAATGACTTCATCGTCCTTGGGTAGAATGGCAAGAATAAAATATATAAAAAAATTAGTTACGAGAAAGCTGTTAAAGTGTCTTGTAAGGTGTGTTAAGGTAAATTTAAATTTAGAGCGCCTATAATTGTGGTTAACGATTGTGGTAAGGGAAAATCTTCACTTAGCATCGAAGACTTTTATACAAGTTCTTTTTGTGTTTTTAATCATGACTTGACAGATAAGGAGAGTGCAGTCACAACACGCACCATAAGGGCATGTCTCACCTCAAACTTTTACGCATTAGAAAGGTGAAAATAAAACACTTCATGCATATTGATGGAATGTCAGGTATCTTATGTAACTGACATACCATCTTTGAACCATCACTTCATCCGGATACGGCACTATGTATACGGAATACTGCCGAGTTATGCTCAAGTACTCTCTACATACAGAGGAAATGCTCTATGAAACAGATGTAAATTGAATGATGATGTGATTTGAGTATTGCTTAACTTATTTATTCAGAATGAAAAAAATAATTGAAATGATTATTGTATAAATTATTTGAAGTAGATTTTCAAGATAATGTGATATATATATATTCACATCAGAAATGCCTATAACTATTTGTGAGGAGAGGACAACAAAGGATGGCAACATATTAAAAGAAATACAGAACACAAAGGATAGAGAGTATGTAGATGTTATTGAATTATTTGCATTATTGAATTATATTGATAGAAGTTTTGGATATCAGAGTCCCACAGCTGACGTTTTGATATATATTTTTCAATGAATATCAATTAATATATAATTTGATGAATTATATATAAATTGATATGAATGAAATACTTTCGATGTCCATATCGTTATACTAATATCAGAAATATAAAGGTAACAGAACGAATGCCCCTCTTGTCCTTTACCCCAAAAGGCAAATTTTGGTTTGAACTTGACGTAGCGTAAACAGTTATCAAACATAACATAAACTGCGGATTCCAGGGTGCTGTGAAGTTACTCGTTCCTGACAAAACAATGTTCGCCATGTATTTACACAGTTATTTATAGTGCCAAAACGTTAGGGCAAGTATTTTGAGCAAAACAATTTTCATCTTAAACTTTTTATAGTATATGTTTAATGTGTTCATTTGTTTATATAATATATTTGAATGTTAGCCGCGGCTTATTGTTGACTTACTGATAGGCTTCATGATGACTTCATGATGGCTTCATGATGGCTACATTAATAATCTACAAAAGTTTTCTGATAGGCTCTCGGTTCAAACGGTACGGTACAGATAATGACTGCAAAATTAATACTTAGCTTATAGAAATTGAATTTATTTATTAAAAATGCCTATATAGTGCTTTAAAAAGAGAGAGATTGTTGGAGTAGTGCCAGAGTTCACGAATGAGAGAAGAGAATGGAAGAGAAAAAACATGTTAACCGACCCCACTTAGAGTGGGATACGAGCAGGACAATGAATTATGGTATGCTATGCCTATAGTACTTTTATTTTGATTTTTAAGTGTTAACGCAAAATAAAAAAAATACATATTCTGAAACAATATCAATCTGATATTAAAAATAAAAAGTTTAAGTCTTTTGTATTTAAAGTGTATTATTTATAAAATAATAAAAAAAAAATTGATGAAATAAGTAGAACAAAGCGTTTAAATGAAAAGTTTGAAATATTACGAAAATTATTATATACCATAAGCTTTTCTGTTTTAGAGAGAATCCATACGAATATCAACTTCTGCAAGCGAACAATTCGTCCATTCTACGGGAATCCAACTTCAACTTTAATAACAAGGTGAAAGTTCTAGCGCACGGTTGGCTCAATCACGGCGACGGTCCTATGCCGGAATCCATTAAAGAAGGTAGACTTTTTTTTATAAAAAGCAATTTCAGTTCTTTATTTCTTTCCATTTTTAATATTTCTCAGTATCATTTTATGTGGTTTAGAGATCCGTTTACCGGGACTCGTTGTACTAAAGACGATTCCAAGAGTTCATGTAATGTCCTATATATTTCATTGACTTTTATAAATTTTCTCAGACTAATAATCTGGCCAAACTTTAGGTTGACCGTTTACCTCAGTCCCCGCTCTCGTGCTACCTCCACGCTTTTCTGTCCTTCGATAGTTGTTAAAAATTTCAATAGTAGTATCACCTGAGAGTTTTAAAACGCTGCTTACTTTATAGTGCTATAAGAAAGTCTGCGATGGTATATATCTATCTTTTAAGGAAAGGATATTATTCCCATTCTTTTTTTTAAATGGTCTCGTACAAAATTTGTGTCATTTTTTTGACAAACTTTTAATATGAATAGGAAAATAAAACTTATTATTTATGTTTCTCGTAATTGTTGCTTTAATTCTTTCATATATATTTTTTTAAAAACCTGATATAGCTTTTTATTATACTTTGGACAATCTAATTTGTGAAATTCATCGAGTCTATCTCGTTATATGAATACAAATTGCATAATTTATATACCATACTTATACGAAAGTAACTAGGGGTAACTATGTGTGGAATATGTAATTGTATATTCTTTTATTGATTAGAAGTTCATTTTTGTAGCTATTAAACTACCATCAAATGTATATTTTGTTGTATAATATTACGAATAAGTTTAAAATACTGGTCATTTTCCGTGAACAAAATGTACTGCTAGAACCGGAGCTGTGTCAGGAAGCAGTCTTAAGCGACGGAAGATCGCAAAGTGCCGTCGGTTGGCTTTTAAATCTTTAATATAACTTGATTCACAGCGTAACGAGCTTTTGAACTACATGGCATACAATTTGGAATATGCATTGAAGCAGATAGGAGTGTTAAGTAAGCGTAATTTTATTGCGCTGAATGGATATTAAAGCGATATCCGAGTTTTATTTCTTTAAAATTTTTTTTTTACGAACTCGACAAACTGATGGGCAATTTGATCCTAAGGTTTGGGTCGCAGAGAACCGTATTAAAGTAGCACAAAATCCTGAAAAAAAAGTAGCAAAAAGAGACCTTTGTGCAATTGTAGACTTCTGGAAAAAAAAGTTATACACATATATTTGAAGTTTCCTATGTATATATACAGCTTTCTCAATCGAATTATAACTCGTATGTGAATTAATATGAATATACGCGTGGACGTGTGTATTCGTCGTGTGTCTGTGTAGCTGCTCATATATGTCTGCGTAGTGCGTACTTGTAAAAAATAAAGTCATGCTAAAATCCATCATCATTATCATGTTAAAAAGAATGTAATTTAAATGAAGAAAATTAGTGTTAAGTGGATTTTGAAGAGTCCGTAACGTGAATAGAATGCATTATTCCGCGAAACCGGGGCTGTTTTAGGTAATAGAACTAATCGCCGGAAGGTCGCGAATTTTCAGTTTTTATCTTTTATGTTGTGGTTTCTGGTAATGACTGTATTTTGAAAAATCATTTATTTAATTAACAGCTAAATGAACAATTAAGAAAGTGTAATTTTATGGCTACTATTGCGGTTATAAAAATAAAGTTTAGTGACGAAAATAACGGCCTGTTCGTTCGTATAACAAAATACACTTTCTTAGTTTAGACTTTTTACGGAATTAGTGCTTAATGAGTCCTCTCGTTAGAGAGAAGGGTTAGTCCATCACGTTGCTCCTATATGAATATGTATATGAGGTATATCACAAGAACTTTCTAGGAATGTGAAGGTTTCATCACGGCGATTTCCTTCACCGTAAGGAAACCGTAAGAACATAAGTTATTCTTTAAAATCGTAAGTTTTATAGCCCTGCTTATTATGTCTTTTATCTTCAGCGTACCTAAATGTAAGCGATTTGAACATCATCGTAGTGGATTGGGGTACCGCAGCCAATGTCAACTATATACTAGCCAGTTACAACGTAGCGCTAGTAGGAAGATTGCTGACCGAGTTTCTCAACTTTCTGATAAATGAAGGCGTGTCAATGGACGACGTTCACCTTATAGGACATAGTTTAGGTGCACATGTTGTGGGGATTGCAGGCGCTTATATTAAACAGGGACCGATTGATACTATAACAGGTACTATTTTAATAAAATACAATGAAAAAATAGATGTCTTAATAATTCTGCTTGTAAGGTATCGTATTGTTTACCGACAATTATTACCATTAGATTAGAAGTTGTCTTTAGGTACGGGGTTATGTTTGACGTCGCCTTTTTATCTTAATATTTTTTTTTAATTCCGTGGTATCCAGCTGCATAGAATAGACCACCCTCATTTCTTACCAAGGTGTCGTAAAAGGCGACTAAGGTAAGTTGACGTAAGGCGGCAGGTCGTAAAATACGTAGCCAAATCATGTGACAACATGTTTGTAACATGTTGCGCCGACCCCACTTAGAGTGGGATAAGGGCAGGAGAATGATGATGATATTTTGTTAATTCATGTGTCTATGACGGATATCTCTTATATTATGAAATCACTTCATGGAATTTTCACGCGACTCAATGACTTAATTCCGTGATATTTCTCGAAATTCGTAGAGGCACTACTATATATAAATTACATGATATACCACTACTATCTCAACCCCATTAAGATGAATCATTGATATTGATTGATTAATTGATTGATTGATTGATTTACATTTAGATTAAGTAGTTCATTGTTGTCCTTATATATATAATTATGTGCATGCTGTGACACCTAAAGGCAGTGCATTTAATGCCTCTTGTGTTGTGCTACTTTAATTTAATATTTTAATGTAACTGCTACTGGTTGTTCCTTAATAAATAAATAAATAAATATAGTATATGGGTATTAGGGTCTATGAAACTGAGCTGTAATTATTATCAATCAGATTCTTACCCTGTATCATGAAATAACTTCAAAGTATGAAACTTTCAGGGTTGGATCCTGCTTTACCTTTGTTCACGCTGGGTAATAAGGACGCGCGTCTTGATAAACATGACGCTCGGCACGTTGAAGTTATTCACACATGTGGAGGCTATCTTGGTTTTGCAGCGCCTTTGGGCCATATTGACTTTTATCCCAACGGTGGGACTCGTCAGCCTGGTTGCGGCACTGATTATAGAGGTAAATAAATTTTTATCTTCCGATAAATAAAAAACCTCAAAAGTTATATACTTAGATATCTTGATATCATGAGCTGGATATTTTATATTAATACAAAAAGCTCCTAGTTAGAGTTCTTACTTTGACCTTAAATTTGGGAACAAAGTTTTACATTCAAGAAATAAAATACAGGCCTTTTTTATACAGACCGTCTAGTATCAAGTCGAATCGGTTGGTACTCGTTTAAATTCTGGTTATTTACTGCGTGTATAACGAAAATTTCTTAGTCTCAATTTAAGTCTTAATTAAAAAAAAATAAGCTCATTATTTTTTATAATATTGTTAGATATTGTGTTAAAATGCTTATAAATACTCATAAATTCATTTAACGATTATGTGTAATTTAATTAATTATTGTGTAATAGAATATATAATAAGTAGGATTAATTTAATATCTTGTTGGAGACGGAAACAGTGAAATGTCATTCATTAGTTGTTTCATAAACCGGAAACGGAAATACAAACAACAGACGTTAAAAATTAGCCAGTTGAGCCTATTTAGTGTGTCTACTATAGTGAAGTGTAATAATATTACGTGTTGGAACTTCGTATGTAACTGATAATTAAGAACAAAGTTTAAAAAAACCGGTTCGGAGACAATCTAGTATTAAATACTATTTTTGCACCCCTAGGTCTATGTGCCCATAACCGAGCACATATGTTTTTCTCCGAGTCCATAATTTCTGATGTGCCCTTCACTGCGGTCCGATGCAAAGATTATGATGAGTTGTACTACCAGGGTTCCTGTAAAGGAACGGGTGAGAAGTTGATCATGGGCGGTTTTGATATACATTACGGGTAAGTATTTTAAATTGATACTGGATAAGACGTTAAGAATTTTAGTGTCTACGTAACGAGTATATAAGGGGAAGCCTGAAAGTCGCGCCCATTATAATGGATATGGGCATGCATCGATGGTAAGATGATATGGACGTGTAATGATGAGGGAAAAATATCATGTGACCAAAGGATTGTTAAATATGAATGTGGATGAATATATGAGTAAAGGGAGGTCGGAAAAGATATAGATTGTGTGAAGTAGAATGGAATGTCAATGGAAGTCCAAGATTGAATGGAAGGGAAAAAACATGTTGAGTGGGATAAGAGTGGGATAAGGGCAGGCGAATGATGAATGCTTCTGAATAGAATATGAATTTTAATCATTTCTGAACAAATCTAAGAAGTGGTAATGTTGTTGTCCAATTTTGCTAAATTGCCTGTTCAGGCGTTATGGACTTTTTCGGATAAAGAGTCAGTTAAGCCAGGGCTTCTGGGGTCAAGAGATTTTAATGTCAAATATTTATATATACTATTTTATAACATCACCATAGTTGGCGGAATGCAGTGGACATGCAGCGTCTAGACACGCGCATTTGTTGAAGGTTTTGAGCGAACTCCACCCATAGATTTTTGTATGTTTCAAAACGAATTCTAAAACTATATATTTTGATATGTACATGTAAATGTATATTGTTGCCTAATAAATAAATCATCAAATAAATAATAATTTATTTTTCTTTTATATTTGTATGAGGTCGTCAAGAAACTCGCAATCATAAATGGGGTCGTGAATGACAATAGTTTAAGAAGCCCTGAGTTAAACAATTCAACGATGAAATGAAGGCAACAATCTTGTTATCATTGCACGTGAAAATGTCTTTTGTATGAATAGCCTGAAAGTTAATTGACATACATATAATATAGAAGATATGTATACGACAAAAACAAATTAAATTATTAATAATGTCAGCTCTGTTATCTGTGCGTATTAAGAAAATATAAATTTTGTGAATCGGTGTGTTAAGTCAAATTTTATATATAAAAAAACTGTTATTAAGCTACAGGTGTCGGAACTCTAGAGAGTTGAGGATTTTGTTGTAGATAATAATAAGTTTTTAAAAGTGTTTATTGATGTCTGATTTATATTTATTGACCATCAAAGCTTTTCTTTATTGGTCTTATATTTTGTTCTCTAATATTTTAATCTCTTGTACTACTACTAGTGACAGTTATAAATGTAACTGCTTCTCGTGATTTCTAATTACTAAGCAATTTCTGATGTTCATTGAGTTAAAATTCCATTCCTGATAAATATTTTTGTTAATTTTATCTATGAATAAATTATTATAAATTCCCCATTGTATAACTTTATGTAAATAATTCAACTCCGTTACAAAACGGACCAGAATCTATCGTTGTCGTCGTGCATAAAGAACTATATATAGAAGCGTAAACAATGGTTATTTAAATTTTCGATAGATCGAGAGCATCACTATCCGGCCTTTTTTCAACTGTTATATACATTATTCATACAACCAAGGATTAATTAATATGCTCAAGGCAAAAAAACTTAAAAAGTTCGAGTGAACTCGAATCACCCTTTGAGTGATTAACATTTTTCGAAATACGTGCATATATTATGAATATTGCTAATAATAATATATATTTTATAAATGTATATTTGAACGAGAAAGCCAAAAGCCTTTTTCTATGAGTAAAACCAAAATATGTTCCTTTCTTTAGTTCTTTTCATTAAGGGTGTACTTTTTTAGTAATGACAGTTTTATAAAATAGCTGTTACGTGTGTTGCATGTTTTGCTTTTTTTAAAACACAGTGTGTGGTTAGTTGTTCAGTGGACGAGGTGGGCGATATTGGTGACATCATTGAGTATCTAAATTTTAGATTTTTAGGCGAGTTTAGATTCTACTATCATTGGGGTTAATATCTTAAGAATGCCAATTGAATACCTTCGCTTAGGGTGACATATAGAACACAATTTATGATTTACGAGACTACAGAAAACAAGGACTACATAATTGTGTGCAAATATGCTATTTGTGTTTAATATGTTTTAGCATCGTTACTTATGTCATATGTGATCTTGGCAAAATAATTTATATAAAACAGTTTGAAAGGCGGTATTTGAGAAAACAAAAACAGTAACCTCGATTCTCAAGTCTTCACAAATCCTTACCATGAAGTTTATGATAGCTTTAGCTACGAGTATTGCAAAAGCATAATTGCCCTTAAATATTTTATTTTGTTTCAGAAAAGACGGAATTTACTACCTCACGACCAACGCTGAGAAACCTTACGCCTTAGGTGACATACACGTGGATCCTTAACGATAAGCCACCCTCTTGCAGCCTCAGTTCTTGAATCAATTATTAGAATAAATAAATTTCATTCGTAATTGTCAATATTAATAATAATAGTCGTGAATAGTAATATTGGATGTCCTTATAGAATTATTCCAAACCTTATTTTTAATGCTGTACGACGTATATTATTAAAAAAGTTATTTCCTTATTATTTATTGTGTTTAAAAATATAATGCCGAAAAGTTATTAGAGAAGTTTAAGAATATACGTTTTCAACTGCATATGCAATCGAAAGTTTTATATTACTAGCTTTAGGCCATGCATTGCTGTAGCTCAGTCTGGTTTCAAATTCCCAACAAATCAATAATTTAAAAATGCTCTGATCGCAATACCAAACTTTACAGAAACATCCGGTGGGTCGTTCTAAAGATTGTCTGAAAATTTCATTAAAATCGGTCTAGCCGTTTCGGATTTTATAAAGGACATACATGACAAACATTAATTTTTATATATTAAGATATCTTATTAATATGTGTATATAAATTGAAATATGGTGACCATCTCCCAGTCTCTCTGATAGCTTCAATATAGTAACGGTTTAAATTTTCACTATAAAATTTCGTAAAATTTTTTCAATAAGCCCGTTCTCTGTATATATCAGGGGTGAAATTATATCTTTTAATGCGAAATAAATGTTTCATAAAACTTTACTTGCTTATTCCAGGTCTTTATAATTGGGAATATTTTTTGATTCACTGTGCCATGAAATTTTCATCGAATGGTTCAGTTTCATATCGCAGTTTTGATTCTGAAAATGGAATTTTTAACAACAACAAAAAAACTCTATCATCAGGAAAAATACTTAATCTTAATTCGATAATAAATAATCGAAAAAATCCCAATTTTTATAAATAAATAAATATAAATATATGGGACAATTACACACATAGTCGTCAGTCGCTAAAGTAGCTTTATACTTGTGTATGAGTGAAAGACATCTAGTAAATACACTACTAATATATTTTTAAATATACTTAAAGACATATACACAGCCAGAGACACGAAGACCCAAAAAAAACGCATTAAGAAAATGTGGGCCTCCTTTAATCAAATCCGTGATACTTTCGTAAGTTTGCATTTGATTCTGTACTCTCACATTGACAAGTTGTTACAGTATGTGTAGGATTACCTTTAGAATAACTAATTAATTCCTATTGCCAACTTTGCCCATAAATTAATTATTCAGCATTGTTAAGGGTAAAAAGCTACCCTTGAGTCCGACAATGGGATTTTCCGGGATCAATTATTTAAACGAACAACTAATTTTAGTGTTACCTATGTATATATTGTTGAGTTATATTTGTAAATGTTTTATAAAAATAAGGGTATAAGAGCTATTTATATATAGAAAAAGGTACTTTTATGTTTATATTGAATAATATTATCATTTACAAATAAATATAAACTATTGCTATAAGTTTGTAGTTTTGTTTTACCCAGTCGCAATACCAGTTGAAGGAATACATAATTAGAAGGTTTCTGGGTTTAATTAGGATCTGGCGCCATCATTTAGATAATTTTAATATAAGGGATATTAAACTAGTACGAGTTGCAAAATATAAATATATTCTTTATGTCATCATTCTCCTGCCCTTATCCCACTCTAAGTGGGGTTGGCGCAACATGTTGCAAACATGCTGTCATATGATTTGGCTACGTATTTTACGACCGGCCGCTTGCCTGACGTCAACTCACCTTAGTCGCCTTTTACGACACCTCGGTAAGAAATGAGGGTGGTCTATTCTATGCAGCCGGATACCACACGGCATTTACCTTAGTCGCCTCTTACGACACCTCGGTAAAAAAGAGGGTGGTCTATTCTATTCTACCGGATATATTTTATCAAGAAAACATATTTCATAACACATTTATGCACGACTATCGCCACTTTTCGAATCATGCATATTTTGGAATTACAGATCAAAAATGCTATAATGCTAAAAAATTTTTAAAGCATAAAGCCCTGGAAATTAATATTTAATATTAAATATTATTAATACAAAACATTTTGATAGTCAGTATTGTCTATGTTGGTAGTAATTATATTAAAAAATATATATATTTAGGAATTCAAAGTGATTTGAATTTCGAATATTTGCCTTTAAACATGTCTATAATATCTTTAAAAAAATTTCAAGTTAAAATTTTAGATTTCGCTGTCAATTTTATAATTACAAAATCTTTATTAGTTTCAATAAAATTGATTAAACTGCTGATGTTGGGTCAGTCTCAATGGTCCGGGAGGGCGGTAAGTTTTATTTATGAGACTATTTGTCCTTAAGTGAGATAAATTACAGTTTTAATTAAAGGACGCCTCGTGTCGTCCTCATGACGGTTAGAAATTCCAAACCTTACGCACGCTTTTGTATGCAAATATCCCGACGATATTGGCTCGAGCTGAACCCGTGTTTTTATTGCTTCACATTGTGGTAATTAATTTTGTTTTGCACGGTAAAACTAATTTCATCAACGCATTTATTACCGCAATATTACCAATATATAGATACTAGCTGACCCGGCAAACGTTCATTTGCCATATAAATTATTTCTGTTGTACATTGTAAATAAAGTGAAAAATATACCAAATTTTTTTAAAAAATATTAGGGGTGGACAAGTCTTATCACTTAGGGGTATGAAAAATAGATAGTAGCAGATTTTTTAATTTAATTATTAATGTTGAGAGACCGGCTATACTCACGTCTTATTTTATCGGATGAGCCCGACTAGTTTCAAGCCCATACGGGGCTCTTATTCATGAGCTCTTTACGCGGCGTTATCGCGGCGGAAACTGAGTAGCAGATTTGTCAGACCTAATGAATATGCATATAAAATTTCATAAAAATCGGTCCATCCATTTCGGAATTTCGTATGATAACTAACATTCTGAAGATTTCTTTTTAAACAATACTCTGGTATATAGGCTACCTCCTAGTAGAACCATGTGTTAAAGGCTAGAAAATGGCGAAAATTGACAAGACATATTCCAAGTATAAAGTTCCGTAATGTCCACGAGAATTACCAGTGCGTCTTTCAAGTTTTACGAGCGACCTCCTCTTTTAGGTATTACATTTTTATAGCCGGTCATCATCACGTACGGTAATATTTGCCAAGATATTTCAAATGACGTAAAATAGTTCATATAATATTTTATTTTCATATACCACAAGTTGCGATAGCTTAGCGGTGAGACCGTGCGACTCTTTCGCAGGTTCACGAGTTCAAACTCTGGGCAGGCATCAGTGAGTTTTTCTATTAAAACTTATGTGTTACAAACGTTTTACAGTGAATGAAAACATCGTGAGGAAATTTGAATATCAATATAGAATTATGGGGATATGTGTAACCATAGCAGTGGGATAGTAACAAGCCGTTACTTATCAGCACAAAGACCCAGTTTAGCGATTTAAAGCGAAAACGCTACCAGCATTCTTCAATCCGTGCTACGAGGATATGTATTATACAAGTATTAGTTAATGAAGAATATGTAAATACTTAATAATATGTAGTGAATAATAAAAAAATCATTATAAACAATCTACAAAATACGCAATAAACAGAACTGAAATTTTGGCGTAAAGTAAATCGTATACTGCTCAAAGTCTGGAAAACATTTTATTCAGGGTGGTAAAGTGCATTGAAAACATCAGTGGAGATCGCTCATGCACGTTCCACTGCGGGGCTTTATTCCACATTATTCCACTCCCGATATGTCCCGGGATAATATTCCGACGGTACCTCGTGAACGACCCAGTGGAATACAAATTCTGAAAATTTGTAGTTGAAAAGGTTCGACAAACTACTTTAGAGTTTCAAATTCGCAATTTACTCGGAAAATTATGAAAACTTGCAAACGTTAATTACTATGTTACATGTATGCGAATGGAATGCAAGCAATTTAAGTATGGGCATTACGCATACTAGTATTAAAAATGCGAAAGTTTGTATGTCCGTCTGTCTGTTACAATTTCACGGCAAATGAAGATCATATAACCCACAGGGTTTATGGGATTCCGTCCGTCGGGTGTAGGAATGCCACTAAATACATGAATGAGCAAATTGTTTTATAAGTGCCAGTGCTCCTTATGTGATAAGGCTGTTCTTTGTAAGATTTTTGTAAGTCGAACAGCTTGGACGTACAATTTTTAATAATATATTCTATTGAGGGTTTAGGTCTACTCATTCAATGGCGGATGATGTTTGTGAGAAAGCTTACAAACATGATTTATACATCTATACTTATTATAAAACAAAGTCCCAAAAAGCTGTCTGTCTGTATGTAATCAATTTTCTCAAAATCTACTGAACGGATTTTTGTACGGTTTTCACCAAAACATAGTTCAATACTTCCGGATGGTTTAGGTAAATAGGTATTTATATCGGTATTGTGTAAATTGTATCGAAGAGATCGCGCAGTTGGTAAAAAACTTTCTTGCTGAGAACTTTAGTCACGTGCGTTGCGTAAACCAGCAGAGATACGCTAAAAATGTAGTAAAGAATTGTAGGTCTATAAAAATACTACACAAAAGTCCGCGATAGTATTTCTCTATCTCTCACGGTTAAATCACAATAACTACTTTTATGTTTAAAATTTCGAAAATTCGGGAATAGTTTCGTAATTCAGTGAATTCCACGCGGGCGAAGCCGTTGTTGGTACAGCTAGTTTTATATACTTATGGATTTGGAGAGAGCGGCATCACTGCTTTAGACATAAACCTGAAGCTGATCTTAGTTTAGTAGAGTCTCTATTTATGCTAATAGAGTTTCACAACATAATCTAAGATTACTTACTTTAGTTTCTCGAACAAATAACTAATAAAACCCCAATAATAAATCCCCAATAACAATAAAAGTTTTATTGAAAATAATTGAAGCGTTTTTCATTACAGTACACAGATTGTATGGTGTATTTGTTTTCTGCTATCTGAATCTACGAAAGCAATTTTCTTAAAATACAAAGCTTAATACGCTTTTACAAGTGTTATGCAACAAACAAATTAAACTCACGTGTATTTTCAGCGGCAACATGCATTAAGTTGCGCAAGTAACACTAAGTACAGTTTATAGAAACGAGCATGTCGTGCTAAGTTATGTTAGATTTGTCTAGGGACGGGACAGTCATAATTAAGTTTTCAATGGAGCTTTAACTACGAGCTGAAATGTGGTTTTACTGCAAACACCGGAGGGTGAACTCGCCTGTCACAAGTCCGTGCTAGTTTACGCTGGCCGTGACCCGTGACCATAGAGTTGTTAAACCAGAGTAGGTAACCCAGCCTAAAACGTGCCCTATTACAATGAAAAAAAATAAAGAGAGCAAATGAGACTGTATTTGTCTAAATGTCTCTCTTTTTTATATGTGATTAGACAAAGATAGAGAAAGATAATTTCTCCAGAGTTTCTTTCATCTTCCCTCTCAATATTCATTGGGATATTCTCACTTACAGGCTTGTCTATGCCTCCCCCTATTCTATGCCCGCGACTCTCGTAATCTGATATGCAGATGTCACTGTAACAGGTTCCCATCTATACTTATAATAAATCTGTAGAGAGGTCAATTCTCTACATGAAATATATTTCCAAAATAACTATCAGGGATTGATACTGATGCTAAAAATGCAATCAGAAAAAATTTTGTCTGCCTGTCTGTATAACCGTTATAGAAACAAAAACTACTCAACGGATTTTAACCAAACTAGGTACAATTATTTTTCATACTCCTGAGCTAGTTATAGTATACTTTCATCACTCTACAATCAATAGGAGCAGAGTAGTGAAGGGAAATGTTGGGAAAACGGGAGAATTTACTCCATTTTTTAGGCTTCCGTCGCGTGTGCAACCTAAACGGTTAAACCTACACAGAAATCATGTATATTTGTATACTCCCAATGACAATTAATAAGGCTCAAGGACAGACTTTTCATGTTGCTGGAAGTAGATCTCGGTGTCAGTTGTTTCTCGCATGGTCCGGGAAAGGTTAGCAGTTCTAGAAATCTTTATATTCACGTGCCGGACGGGTCAATTTCAACATAGTTTACCCGGAAGCTTTGCGCTGAAGTACAACTGTACAACAGTATTGTAAATTGACATATTATATTTTCCTACGAAAATACGAAAGTTAATCTGTCTGTTACATGAAAACCACTGAACCGTGAGGAAGGCTACTTAGGGTACATAGGCTACTTTTTTGTACGAAAAACGAAGTCCCGGGCAACAGCTAGTATGTAATAAAGTATATGAAAACTTAGAAAATGCACTGTTTTCGTAATGTGTCGTTAATTAAAATTTTATCTAGGTATAGAGCCTGGTGGGTACCAATCTATCATTGATTTTTAATATTGTTTCTTTCTTGAAGAATGAATGAGACTTTTCTAGTTTATTCCATGCATTTTTTATTAATAATTGCTATACAATTTCTACCAAAGATAAACTTGCCTCATTAGTGACTTGCAGAAATCTGCTACTAGTTTTTGTACAATTTTATCATTATTATATCAAGATCTCCACATCCAATTTAAAATTATATGGGATTTGACATTGTAATGTAAATACTCCGTGAATCGACCTTAATATGCCTTGAGCTTTTATCTACACAATACAGGCAAAATATCACTGGAAGCGTCTTAACCAAGGGGATAAGGACGACATTCAAACCCTTCTGACGATAGCCGTTTATAACAGCAATTTAGGTTAAACACAATTCAGATTCAATGTGTATTTGCAGAGTTAATAGAATTTGAAGTTATTTCAAAGTATATCACTTGAACAATATTGCGCAGTAGTAAAACTTTAATAAAACGACAAATAAGAAGATAACATATTAAAAAACTAACAATGAAAAGCTACGGAGCAATATAAATATATCGTAAAGAAGAGATAAAGAGAAAGAGTTTCATATAAGAGCACCTATTATTTACGTTGGTTAAGAGTTACACCAAACCTTAATTAAAGTCCGAGCAGAATAATTATTCGGCTTCTGGTGTTCTTCATTACATTCTAATTTGCTCGCAAAACATTTAAACAGCACTTTAGACGTCTCTAACAAAGTATCGTGTTTCTTTTGGCTGTTATGTTTAAGGACTCCAAATTAATACGTACTTGTATACTTAGATTATCGTTAAAAGCAGTATGTCCTCAAATATAAATATCTTTAAAAAATATCAGCAACTTACTAAAGGTTGGCGTTAGGATGCATTTTTTTGTTTCATCGTTAATAAAAAGGAATGAATATAATATTATTTTGCTACAATCCGTGCTTAAAAAAAAATTCACTTAATGCTTAATGTAGGGTGTACTATCTGTTCTTAAATCTGATGCATGCAGAATTCGTAGAATCTCATGCACACCCACCACCAATAACACATCAATACAAGCACTGCACACATTCACTACCACAGTCTCAACAATAGTTTCGTTTTATCGCGGATTATAACAGAATATTTTAATTACTTTTGTTTTAATGTTAGTATATGCAAACTGGTCTATGTTTAAATATACAATTTTAAAGCGCTTTGCAATCGTTAAAAATAAATTGCATGAAAAAGTCCAATTGTAGAATCAATGTTAGTTAGTTGCGTTAGTTGTTTTATAAACTCGCAGATATTCAAATTGAATTTATCTGTAAACTTTTAAAACCACAACAGATATATTTATTTTTAAACTTTTAAAACCACAACAGATAAATTCAATTTGAATATTTGCGATTTTATAAAACAACTAACGCACATGACATGACATGACATGTATATATACATATAAATAATGCAGTGCACAGGGCAACAGTGGCGCCATCTAGTCAGTCGCAATGAGCCGCTCGATCTATAGGATGTGTCTGTTGTATTGTGTGACTATTTAATGAAATTAAAGTGTTAAATTAAAACTCTAGGCTAGTGAGTCACATAGTGTGTAAGATAGTGGTCATAACAATACACTGTTATTAAAAATTACGGGAAATAGAAACATATTTATAACACTTCATTTAAATAGTTTTGTTCCATTTAATATTAGCTGTATGAAGCTGCCAGGCTAATGCAGTCCGTATCAGATAATTTTCAATAAGTTACACGTACAGTTTTCAGGTTTTGCATCATATTAGCTAAACTTTATACAACTTCCGGCAGCCTGGCAAGCCAATTAGCAATATCATCCGGCCGCAGACTTTAACGAGCGCTGAGTGCCGATGGGCGACGAAACTGTTAACATGCTTGAGGCTAAATTCATTTAGTCTCATGTTCTAAAACAATCCTTTCGCTACCTTACCTTAACTATAGATAGTATACAACTTCGTGGACGTAATCCGCGCCGCATCAAGTGACAGTTTTTGCACATGAAGTGATTTAGAATTGTAGGAAGATAATGAATGAGTTTAAACATTTATATATATTGTGATAAAAGGCTGTAATTATATATTTTTAGAATTAGGCGTTACCTTGCGGAGATCTTTAATACAAAAGTAATAATTAAATATTATTTTATTGTTACTTGCGATTTAAAATCGCGAAGCACACTTTGCTATTTTATCGCGAAACGATTGTTGAGTTTGTGATAATGAACGTGTGTAGTGCTTGTGTATTGAGGTGGCGGTGTTTGAGGTTTTTTCATGTGTTTTATGAATCCTGCCTGAAACATATCAGGTATGAAAAAGGACAGTCCGCTCTACATTTAGCATTGTATATATTGTCTATTTACTTTATTGCGGATTATAGCAAAATATATATTATTTTTGAACTGAAATTATAACTTTCTTGGATCGTTGAAGAATTTGGATTGTCTAAAGTCTATTTAGATACTTCATAGTGAAACTCATATGTCATTTTAGTTCTCTGATTTACAAAAAACATGTCATGGTAATTTGCTTCAAAGCCGACATGTACACAGTAATCTTTCAAGCCGACTTATGCAGGAAACATAAATTACATTACTTATTATTGTATAACATAATTTGTAAATTATATAGTTCGATATGTAAAAAGAAAATAATTAAAAAATATTTAACAAAAAAAAAACTCTTCGTTTATTATGTTAAGATACTCTTATTTATTTATTAAATACAGATTAAATAAGTTTTATGTTAAACCATTTTTTTAAGATAAGAAGAAGAGAGAGTGAGAAGTGAAAAAAAGTCTACACAGTGAAATATTTGATGTGCTTTGATTTAAAAAAAATGTTTTATAAGTCACCAACGTTACGTAAGTTTAATTTAACTTAACAGCGCGACTACGTTTCGGCATGAATGCCCATTACAAGATAACTGAATCGGTCCCGACTTATCTCCTTTCATTTTAAACACGGCTCGCCTTTTATTTGAAACTCAATTTTCATGATCGAGATAACATCTCTCGTTGTTGACAAAGGAATGGGTGCAACGTATATAATTTGGCAAATTGAGATAAATTTATTGAACACCTTTTAATCTAATTTCTTTATTGTAATATTCAACAGAGATCTGTTACCTGTACACGTAAATACGTGTGTGATCTCCGTATGACCCAGGATCACTATATGACTTTTAAGCTTATTATGTCAATTAAAAAAATACAGCAAATAGCAAAATAATAATTTATTTAATTTATAGAAGCAGGCGTTACTTTGCGGAATTCCATATTACAAGCAATATAACAGAACCAACTACTTTGCTATAATCCGCACGGGTTAAGTGAATGCATGCAAAGCCAATGTGTATCTTGCCACCCTTGGCAGCATAAACTTGCTGCCTTTCATAGCTACGTCCATAGGTTATTGTCGGTCCCTCTCTCAAAAAACAGCTATGAAAAGGAGTTACAAATAATTTACCAGATAGCACTTTCCAATGGTTACACTACAGACACGGTTAAAGACATAATTAAAAATAAACACAAATCTCAAGTCGCTAAACTTTTGTATGCGGTACCATCTTTTAATAAAACTAATTATAAAGCCAGTCTTACTTACTTTGGAAATTTAACAAATCGAGTGGCAAATATATTTAAATCAAAATCGGGTACTAAACTCTCTTTTAAAACTAACCAATCGCTTCGTAGTTTGTTGTGTAAAAATAAAGATATATTAGATAAGGGTAAAAAATCTGGGGTTTATAAAATAGATTGTCCTGAGTGCAACGGTACATATGTGGGTCAGACTGGCCGAAGTTTTGCGGTTCGATTCCGGGAACATATGGCTGCGTTTAGGAATAATAAACCACAAAATTCTAATTTTGCAAAACATTTGCTAGAAAGCGGTCATAAAGTGCCTAATGACCATTCATTTCATATTCTCCACACTTGTGATAAGGGACTCCGACTCAATACGTTAGAGAAACTTGAGATAATAAAAAATAATAATGGTCACTTAATTAACGAGCAAGTAAATGTATCTAATTGCGTTTTACTGCATGTGTTCGGAGGGGAGGGTATTGGTGGGAGTTGAACTATTTAAGACTGCTTGTATGGGTAGCGCGGCGCAGTACGATTTTTGTCGTAAAGCCTATCCTCCTGATGATGCTTCGGTTTCGGGGCGAAACGATCGTCGAGATTGTGGTGGTGGGTGTGTGTGCTGCTTTTGTGTTCGTTGTTGCTGGTGAATTGCGCCTTGGGGTGCATGTGGTGGCTGGTCCTGCATGTATAGGGTGCGTAGATTTTGCCTGCTTCATACATATTGGCTTTGCATGCATTCACTTAACCCGTGCGGATTATAGCAAAGTAGTTGGTTCTGTTATATTGCTAGCAAAATAATAATCACGATTATGTTTGTATAAAATCCTTAACTAGAGGGAATAGTAGGAATAGTGGGATGCCCTATGATCAGCAAATAGATGATATTCTAAAATATTGTTTGCCATTACACGGCCATAATAAAGAAAATGGGATAGATATCCCATTAAGAATGGTACAAATTATTAATTCGATTGTTAATTCTTAATTCTTACTTAGGTACGATGTTATCTCTATCTGAGGTTCTGGTATATCTATACTAATATTGTAAAGAGGAAAGATTTGTATGTTTGTTTGTTTGTATGTATGTATGTTTGTTACGTTTTCACGCAAAAACTAATTGACCGATTTCGAAAATTATTTCACTATTGGAAAGCTACTTTTTCACTGAGCAACAGAGGCTATATGTCTTTTAAATAAAAAATAGGGATCCCTAATAAAATTGTAATAAGTTGGGAAAAATTTAGTCGTAAACATCTTTCATCGCGTGCGCTGCGTAAACTATTGATGATAGAACAAAAAATTATTCTACAGTATTATAGAACGTATCAATATCCACAAAAAAGTCCGCGATACCATATGTCTAACTATTATAGTTATGCCAATATAACTACTTGTTTACATCGTAAAATTTGGTAAAAGTGCCGACAATAATCAAACCATTTTATTCATATCTCTGTATTAATCCTTATCCCATTAAATAATATTTTATTAATAAATTTTTCAATACCTGTAAAATACTTTTTAAATTATTAAAATCCGACATCCCAATCAAAATATACTACGAATTTAAGAATGTAAATCGAAAGCAAATAACGCCATAACAAATTCATTGCAGCGACCGTTATAGCAGGGCCTGCACTTGATGAGTTAGCTCTTATTCCAAGAATACTAATGATACCCATTTTTTATAATTAAATAAAATCTACAAAATAAATCTATAGTCCGACTTCGTAGACTTTCCACTACCACGAGATCGGTATAGACGCGGGTGAAACCGCGGGGCTTTGCTAGTCTAATATATAAAAATGAAAGTTTGTCTTTATATTCTTTACAGACTCCGAAACGACTGGAACGATTTTAATAAAATTTTCAGACAATCTTTAGCTTGACCCAGCTAATAATCTTGTAAACTTTGGTGGCGGAGCATTTTTTTAACTGTTGAGTTCTCTTTCGAGGGGACTTCAGAAACAGATTGAGCCACAGCAACGCGTAGCCGTACAGCTAGTGTATCATATTTATTAACTTTAGATAAAAATATAAAATATTAAGGTGTTTCCGGACAAGATACCGTGAAAATCCAGCTTTATTTATAATTTTACTTTATAAATTACGAGTAATAATTTGTTGAAAAAACGCAGTGTCCGTTTATTTAATTTAATTTTATTTTCATTATTTTTTTATTTAAAGAAAGTGACAATGAAAAGTGGCTGAATAGGCGTTGCTAAAATATCGCGAAAGTAAATTATTGGCGAGCTTAGACCCATCACACTGCTCCAATGCGGATTGGCACTTAACTATAATCTAGGAATTAGTTAGAAATATGCATGTTAGTTCAGGATGTTTTTCGTCACTTTAAAGGGCTTAATATATTTATAAAAAAATAAAAATCGACAACAAGTTTTCCGTGAAAATTTATAGGTGCCTGTCGGAGTTTGTACATATCCTCAGGTCACACGCCCTAACTATTCGGCCATTTCCTACCTGGTAGTGGTTTTAGCTATAATTTAAGTTAATATAATAAACTCTCAGTGTTTTCGTAAATAAGAATAATAAATATGTATCATTTATGTTAAAACAGTGATATCCTGATTTCTACGAACATACGATAAGAATATATTTAGTAAGGAGACAATGACGAGACAATTGAATTGTTATTTGATCCAAGTATCGTTGTTTACGATGGCTATTCGGAGGGTCACGATGTTGTCATTACTAGAGACGCCTCTTATGTATCTGTAGATAAAAGCCGACCGATACTATATTTTATCTAATGCGTTATATTCTGATTGACTTAATTACTACATCATTTAATTCTAAATGTTATATTATAGCATACCTCTGTGAAGTTCATGTATTTTTTTTTACTCCTGTCCTTATCCCATTCTAAGTGGGGTTCGTAAAACATGGTTTAATCATGTTGTTGGATAATTTGGCTAGTCATTTTAGGACAGGCTGCCTGCCTGACGTCAACTTACTTATAGTACCCGGCAATAAATAATGCACATCGAGATTTAGAGAGAGAAAATCGGTTAGCTAGTTCTGCTTCAGAGAGCATGTCTCTGTCGCACAGACTGACGAACCCTTGAGAAACGACACCTCGGTAAGAAATGAGGGTGGTCTATTCTACTCAGCCGAATACCACACGGTGAAAGTTCATATATTATTAATGTTCATATGTTATTTTTAAACAATTCCTATTGGATCTTGATCATGGAAAAAAATATTAATACTAGTAGTAATAGTACTAATTACTAAAATTATCCAAGGCGGTTAAGTCCCAGCAACGTAAACGTAAGGGCATTTTACATTTCCGCTGCTAAAGAAAAGCATACTTTTCTCAAAGAAAAGAACAACACGTTTCGATCTAGGCATCAACATAGTTGATGATGATATCTTTAATCGGGTAACGCTTCGCCGAGAAATTCCAAAACTATGAATAGACTAGTTTTCAAGTTTTTTGGTCATAATAAAATAATAAAGTAACAAACTCTAAATCTTTAATTGCTGGTTAAAAGCAGCAAGTTCTGGTCTCCTTAGAGATTAGGATACTAGGATGCAAAACCATTTCTTTCTTATTTTCCATAACTCGTATAGATAGCGCTTGTTACGTATATGTTTCTATACTTCTTCTATACTTACTGCTATTTTATTTGCTTTTATGATATTTAATTTCAGTTGGTCTAATTAATTGCGATTATGCTGAAACTCAAACAAAATTTCCTGTGCTCGTCGTCATAAATCCTTCGCTCTTTTGTTAGCACTAAATAATGTTATTAAGCATTTCAAAATGTCAAGTTGTTTCAGCTACACGTTTACTCTGATATTTGAACGTGTAATGTAGTTCACATTTATAAGCTCGCTTTAAAATGTAAAATCTCGCCGCTGATTAGATTTTCTATTTTGTACTCTAATCTTTTATTGAAACAAATATACTTTTAAGGTTCTTAGGTATTTTTAATCTGAAATATTACTTAATATATAGATATTTTAGATATAATTATAGATATTTTATATAAGCCACATGCTGCTACCTTATTGCTAATAAACTGATGTATCTATATTTTAATAATAATAATAAATATATGGGACACAAACGGTCGTCCGTCCCCAAAGTAAATTAATACATGTGTTATGGGTGACAGACATCTGGTAAATATATTCAAATATCATTTTCAATAAATACCTAAATATATATACTCAGACTTGAACCAAGAAACAAAAAATTGTTTAATAAAAAATGTAGGTCATCAGCGGAAATCAAACCCGCGACCCACGGACACACGGAACTGATGGGTAACTGCCATCTGCGCAACCGGGCCAATCTTTAGAGAAAAGATTTGCTAATTACACGTAACATTTTTATAGACTTCAAAATAATTTATAAACTGTATATACAGTTATCAAAAATAAATGCTTGACTTATTACTCCAGTTATGAGTATATTACTTACTCTTATATATTATTATTGACTGGCCCGTTGGCGTAGTTGGCAGTAACCCTGTCTTCGGCTCCGTGGGTCGCGGGTTCGATTCCCGCCGAGAACCAACATTTTCTATTTAGAATTTGTTGGTTCTTCGAGTCTGGGTGTATATATGTATTTAAGTATGTATTTAAAACTATATATCTTTATATTTACCAGTTGTCTCTCACCCATAACACAAGTATTAAGTTACTTACTTCGGAGATGGACGACCGTGTGTGTAAATGTCCCATATATTTATTTATTTATTTTTATTTACTTAGTAGAAACTCAACCAATGTAATTTTTTTAAATATTTTATATTTTTCTTATATCTTTGATTATTTTATTACTTTTATTATTTTACGTTTCATCTAATATTTTACCTTAGTTTTATTTTATTTTTGTATTTTCTTTTACTTATCTCTAGACTTATAAGTTTAAATTTGTATGTTCTTCAATTATCCTTTTAATTACATTTCTAACACTGTAAATTGCGCATGTTGTGTTCTCCTATAATTGGGGGTACACTGAGATCATGTGTCAAATCTTATTATTACTTTATTTTTCCGTGTACCTCTGTTGGAGACCCGAAATAAATAAATTAATAAATAAACAAAAAACAAATAAATAAATACATTATCAAACAAAAACCTGACATCGATAAAAATGTAGTAAACAAATGCAACACTAGAAAATAAGGCAAGCAAGCTGAAGGTTTTCAAAAGTACTGCTAGATAGTTCTACCAGTAATATTTTAGTTTCAATGAACTGGAGACGAATATAAAAACTTGGCACGAGACAAACGGAACCCGCTAACATGAAAATGCTGGAAAAACCATCCGGTCCATTAAACATATTGCTCCACTTTTGCAGTAACATATGACTTTAGACAAGTAGAATGTAAGCAGTAAATTATAACAGCGGCGGCTTAAATTTCTTGATATTTTCAACATTTTAATGATAACATAAAGCTAATATTTTTAATTTTATTTCTATTATTTACGGAAAACATGATATTGATTTTTAAATTTTTTAGATTATTACAAAGCACACACGCTGCTTACCTTGCTGTAAAAGGTATCGTTCACGAGGTTTAAGAATTCTCGATTGTGATGGTTATTATCAAATGTATTTGTATATGTTAACGATTTTTCTTCTTCGGCTTTTGGCGTTAATTTTTTTTCTGAATATTTTCATTTCAACCCCATCCTACAAAATTGATTTTCAATTATAGTGATCTATTTGATTTTGCTTGGCACCTTATGTATTATCCGTAGATGTTATTAATTTATTGTATTGATATAAAACGCGAAAGTTTGAGCTAGATAGGTAAAAATTGAAACAATGAAGCTTATATACAGAATGGTATATTTCCATTAAATGAATCACATAAACTTATAAAATAACTTTGGCATAATTAAAATTTCATAAACATAATAGTTTTAATTAAAAATGTATTTTCGAACGAACTAAATATAATTCCAATGAGAGCTTAGTTTAAATGGCACTGACCTGAAGCGGCATGCAACAGAAGAAAATAATATTCTTGTTTTGTCTCACTCCTCCCTGTCCTATCAAGTTTTTAGGTCAAGGTTATATGTCTTATTACATTATTTGCATAGGCGTGATAGGGTACGAATATTGATCTCAATAAACCGTGTTTCTTTTTTAAATACGTAAAAGAATTCCTGTGGCTTAAAACTTTCTAGTAAATGCCTTTGTTCTTAAATTTAATAAGCTACTATGATCAAATACGTGGGAAATGTCCACCAACAAGCTTCAAAATGGAAAGATTCAAAGGAAGACAATTATATAACATGTCACAAATTCTTGAGCAAATATTTAATTTTAGAGATAGCACACACATGTATTTTACCGGGTCAGTTAACCAGGTTAAATGTTAGATATTTCACCTGACCACCTGGTTCAGACGATTCAGGCGTCCAAATATTTAACTTCGTAATATCCTAACTTCTACGAAGGCGAAATTTGCACCAATGTGACTCTTATCTTTTATGTATTCAGTTAAATATAAAATTCATAGGTACTGTGATTTTTATTCAAATACGTACATTTTATGTAATTGGTATTACGTATGTTAAATTTATTATAATGAAACTACAAAACAAGGTATTCTTAATTGAATAGAAATTAATATGTGCGTGCGTTAATAAGTAAAGAAATTTTAAATTTCTAAAGTGACTGATTTTTCATTATGGTGTAGATCTTGTGACCAAAGTCAGGACTAATTACGTCAGAAAAGTGGCGTTTATTAATAACTAGCTGTAACAGCGGCTACGCATGCTTGGAAATCAGCGAGCCAAATTTTTTTTCTAGTCTATATGTTATCGCCGACGTTTTTGTAGTAGTTTTATAAATCTACAATTCTCTATAACATAACTTTAGCGTATCTCTGCTGGTTTACGCAGCGCACGCGACTAAAGCTACCAGCAAGCAAGTATTTTAACAACTGCTCGATCTCTTCAACACAACTTACATAATACCGATAGGTACTATATAATTAAACCATCCGGAGGTATCGTTCTAGCTTTTGGTGAAAACCGTACAAAAATCCGTTCAGTAGATTTTGAGAAAATCGATTACATACAGCCAGACAGCTTTTTGGGACTTTGTTTTATAATAAGTATAGAAGAGGAAGATTTCTTATAACAATAGAAATCCTTATAAAGTCTAACTTTTAAATGTGTAAATATACATCAAAAATTTATGGTAATGAATAGAATATAAGTAATGTGTTGTTGTCCATCTTTATCACGTTACATAATATTCATGATAAAATGATTACTACAATATCTGCATAGCGGATTATCTGACATCATTAAACCGTCGTCAGATAATAGATTTCAGTTGTCATAACAAATTGATTACAGTGTTTAATACATACAATATGAATTGATCATCCAGATCTTACGGTAAATTCGGTGTTCGATATCCCGAATATTGATAGGACATATCTGATACAATGGACCTATTTCAATCTATTTCAGGTGTTTATTACATATAACATAGTTAATAATCCATTAATTCGCCCCATCTGAAGAATAAAGTTACATTTTATACATAGAACATGTAACTTTATTCTTCGGATGGGCCGAATTAATGAAATTTGCATATTAAAACATGCACTTTTTGTAACTTGAAATCATCAGTTATTATTGTATGATGACAGGAATTCATTTAATATTCAATAATTCAAACAAAGTAAATCTAAATTTTGCTTTGTACAGTGTTCATTTCCCGAAATGATTGGAACCCAGTTGCTTATTTGAGGCCTAATAAGCCAGCTCAGAAACATTCTGTAGACGATGAATCAGCCTCCTCTTAAACCATCTCCATGAGATTAAATATTAAACGAGTAGATACAGAGACGAACCATAAACAGCGAAATAAATTCAAATTCAAATATTCTTTATTCAAGTAGAACAGTAGAGCAGTAGGCATTTTGTATTAGTCACCCTTTAACAGTGGTTATAAAGTGCTGTTGTGGCCTTTACACCTAAAAATATATGGTAATTGTTATTTCCTTTGACAAATTTGTTTTTCAGATTTATAAAAGCCCCTCCGATTCGGATGTGTTAGACAATATAAACATCATATTTACATATCGGTGCGTGACATCGAATATTAATAACACTGAAAGAGAATGCTTTTAAAGGAGTTATCAATTCTTTTGTATCGTTTTCAAAGTTTATTTTTATTATCCTTTGTGACAATGATTGCTTTGTTAACGTGATCAATATGAAAGCTTTTTGTGGGTTGATGATAAAAAAATGCTCTAAATATATATTAATTTAACGGGATATACAATGAAATTTAATTCTAAAATATTAAACGTATAAAATTTGAAAGTTGTAAGTAGCCGTGATGTATTCTCAAGATGTTGCTTGACAATTGCTAAAAAGTTCCTTGAGATAGGGTTCAATTTAATTCGACCTAAAATGTATACAAGTGTTAACTTCGCCTTTCTTCCACAAGTTATACAAATATTAATAATAACCGCTTTAAAGTTTAACACAAAAACACTCAGCACTTGTTCACGATCTTCGCAGATATTCCCAGAGAGCCGTCCAGCGCTCCGCTTTGCTTGTATACCCTCTCCTCGTTTCCCTTCCATTGGTTCTAGTTAGTGTTGTCATTGTAAAATATAAGAATTTCAAAATTCATGATAGTAGCAACGCTAACACAAGATATCTGATGGTGTAAGTTTATTAATGTATTATTTACAATGTTGATGAAATCCAAGTTTTCTTTTCATTCGCCCCATCTGAAGAATAAAGTTACATTTTATACATAGAACATGTAACTTTATTCTTCGGATGGGCCGAATTAATGAAATTTGCATATTAAAACATGCACTTTTTGTAACTTGAAATCATCAGTTATTATTGTATGATGACAGGAATTCATTTAATATTCAATAATTCAAACAAAGTAAATCTAAATTTTGCTTTGTACAGTGTTCATTTCCCGAAATGATTGGAACCCAGTTGCTTATTTGAGGCCTAATAAGCCAGCTCAGAAACATTCTGTAGACGATGAATCAGCCTCCTCTTAAACCATCTCCATGAGATTAAATATTAAACGAGTAGATACAGAGACGAACCATAAACAGCGAAATAAATTCAAATTCAAATATTCTTTATTCAAGTAGAACAGTAGAGCAGTAGGCATTTTGTATTAGTCACCCTTTAACAGTGGTTATAAAGTGCTGTTGTGGCAAAGACAAATTCGATTGTAGGATTTTATTATAGAATCTTATATCGAAACCCACAAACGACTTATTACTTTTGCAAGGCGCATAGCAGGAACCGCGAGCTCATGTTGGTTTCTACTTTGTCTATTATGTCTATTTTAATAACACAAACTGTTGCGAAGCTAAAATGTTGAAGTTATTGGAGCACATACACGGGAGAACCTATGGCAGTTGGTGTTACAAGGCAAGCAAAATCATAATTGTGTTTTGAAAAGCCTCTAGCTTTAAGTTTGAAAATTTGAAATAAAAAAGGAATTAACAAATGCGTGTTCAGATTACAGTAATTGGGACCACCAAGGGTTTTCGTCCAAATCCCGTCCGTGCTCAGACCGTGATGTCTCAGTTGACATTTATCGCGGACATCGGAAATTCAATTATGGACCTGCCAGACCCGTCCTGTGACCTCAAACGGCACGCGTTTTCCTCCTGACCTAATTATAATTATGTAAATTAATTTCTGAAACTTTCAGTACCCGTGCCTGAATCCCGTCTTGTATTTTTTAACGATGCCTTTGATCTTCGGCACAAATAGTCCTCAATAGTTACGGGCTTAAAATGAATTATGTAACAACACATTTGCGCATCCGCGTAATAAATACCGTTGGTTTTATTAATTGAAAAAGTGGAATAACAGTGTAGAGCGTAAAATGGAAAAATAGAAAGATTAAACTGGCTGCGTTTCTTATAGCGCTCATACGAGAACCATTAGCTTTGTTAAACTTTTTTAGCTAATATATATATTTTTAGCTATAATCTGTAACAACGACTTTATTTAGACGATCTTTAGAAGATAAAGATAAAATATAAATTAAGTATGAAAAACAAAATTAACCAATGAGACCTTGTTGCTTTGGTAGCTGCCATTAAATATTGGCTCTATAGTAACAGTTACTATTAAACCCATTTAATAGCAAAGAACTTAGAGTAGCACCTAAAGACACTCTTACTCGTTGCATTGTGGATAAATGAAAAAGTAGTAAAGTAATACTGCTTGTATTATGCTTGAGACGGGATTAGTGAGTGGATTACTAATTCTGAAGCCCTAATTGCCAGCAGCTAGAGTTTCTTCCCCAATTTTGGTGGTCAAATTTTTGAATATTTTTCCACAATTTTAACAAAATATTTTTGAAATGTTATTTGTCTAGCGGAGAGTACGGTAGTATTACTATTACTATTCTTGTATCTTTAAGAGTCGTATCCAATATGTTCTATTAATGGAGGCTATAGAAATTGTTCTGTAAATCCATAATTTATTGGGGATTGTAATGTTCAGTTTCCTTCAGCAGCACAAAGATTTATTACCCCGCAATTTCGCTTACGTTTTGATAAGACCGCAGGACGATAGTTTAGCATCGATTTTTCGAAGTGTGTTTTAAGTATTTTAAATTAAAAATAGGGAAACTAAAATGCTTGTGGTTTCGCCTGCGTTGCCCGAAAAAGAGTAGCTAATGACATTCTTCATTCTAGGCTTTAAGTATTTCCGTTGCGCCGATTGGACCTGGGGGCAAATAAAAAAAATACTTTTACATTACTTTGTTTATAAAATACTGAGTAAGTAAATAAAAGACCTTTGCTTAGCAGTGGTATACTATAATAACAGGTGTTATTGTTTTTTGGCTTCTTCACCAGTAATTTAGGTCTTCCATTACAAAATTTTGACGCGATATCTTCAACGTATAAATAAGAAAAGAAAACAATTCATACAATAGTCACGAGCACTTTACAACTGTGTTTTAATGTTGGATTTATAATTATATTGTTTAATGTGTGCTGACTACACAAACTTCATACAACGTAATATGTTTCTATTATATGCCCCACACAGCGACTTTGATCGCTGTCGACTAGCCAGCGACTTTTGGTTTTTGCGTCCATATTATAGCGATCGTTCATTGTCCATTTGATAGTAGGTATGAACGGACTTTTGCGACATTTCGACGAAATTTTCCTGTTCTATGTCGTTCATTATTTGTAATGTCTTTAAAAAGGCCACTTTGCGTTTAATCCTTCACAATACCGGTAAATTTCTGTAAAGTTCAATAAATTCCACTTACAAAATAATGTGATCAATTGCGAAAGTCCGCCAAATGATTTTTTTCAAAAATTGACATTAAGAAGCTGCGTGTCATATATACTACGTTCACGCTGCAATTGTAGCGATCTTATGTCGTTGTTTGATATTGTGTCCACATGTCAATTTTCCAGTCGCCAGCGAAACGCCGGCGATTAAAGTCGCTGCCGTGTGGACCTACCTAAAGTAGGTAAAGCTACGTAAAAAGCTACATAAAGGTCGTAATAATGTGGACATAAAATCTAAAAGTCGCTGGCGAGTCGATGGTGATCAAAGTCGCTGCGTGGTGACCCGGCATTATATGATCGGTTTCCTAACAGGCTGTAAAGGGGCAAGTTGAAATTTGTGATAATTCAATAGCCGACAAAGTACACTAAGAAAAAAGTGTTGGTAGATTCCGTATGATGTATGTAGACTGATTCAAACAAACGTGCGAGCCTTTACACCTAAAAATATATGGTAATTGTTATTTCCTTTGACAAATTTGTTTTTCAGATTTATAAAAGCCCCTCCGATTCGGATGTGTTAGACAATATAAACATCATATTTACATATCGGTGCGTGACATCGAATATTAATAACACTGAAAGAGAATGCTTTTAAAGGAGTTATCAATTCTTTTGTATCGTTTTCAAAGTTTATTTTTATTATCCTTTGTGACAATGATTGCTTTGTTAACGTGATCAATATGAAAGCTTTTTGTGGGTTGATGATAAAAAAATGCTCTAAATATATATTAATTTAACGGGATATACAATGAAATTTAATTCTAAAATATTAAACGTATAAAATTTGAAAGTTGTAAGTAGCCGTGATGTATTCTCAAGATGTTGCTTGACAATTGCTAAAAAGTTCCTTGAGATAGGGTTCAATTTAATTCGACCTAAAATGTATACAAGTGTTAACTTCGCCTTTCTTCCACAAGTTATACAAATATTAATAATAACCGCTTTAAAGTTTAACACAAAAACACTCAGCACTTGTTCACGATCTTCGCAGATATTCCCAGAGAGCCGTCCAGCGCTCCGCTTTGCTTGTATACCCTCTCCTCGTTTCCCTTCCATTGGTTCTAGTTAGTGTTGTCATTGTAAAATATAAGAATTTCAAAATTCATGATAGTAGCAACGCTAACACAAGATATCTGATGGTGTAAGTTTATTAATGTATTATTTACAATGTTGATGAAATCCAAGTTTTCTTTTCATGATTCAAATAAATCTGACACTATCTGTATGACTGGTTACTGAAACCAGAAGAAATTTAAAAACCATCTTAATGTAAATGACAAATAGTTTATAGTGTCGCATGAAAATTTATTATTATATAATCGCCTGTAAAGAAAATTGTCTATAATAGCTTAACAAAAAGGAAATTCGAAGCGTTCACTAAGAAAATTACTGTCCAATTAATCGCTCTTCTATAAAGGTATGTCAGATTTCTTTAAAAAAATTTTTCTACTGTACCTGATTATTAAGTTAATTTTTTTAATGTTTGTTAATTTTGAATGAACATAGAAGGTAGAAAAACCTCCTCTGTACTAGTACGTACATATACATTTCATCATTTTTGTCATAGAAAAAAGTTTTCCGAATTTTTTATTCAGTCTTTCTGCAAACTATTTAGCTTTTAACAATGCCATCGTGAATTAAATTAAGTTTTTAATAAATATAATATGTTTATACATATAATAATAATAATAATAATAATAGGTATTACATTTGGCAACATTCTCTTTATAATACTCTAGTAATAAATGTAAATTTGAACGGTACATACATTAACTAATAGATGAAACTTTGATTGCCTCATTGACATTTGCGGCCTATTACACGCGATTTAATAATACAATTAGAGAATATTGCTCGCATTTGTGAATATTAAAGGATATATTTTAACTAATTCGTAACGAGATAATATCAAAGCTTATTTTGTTTACACAGAATAACCATCTGTGCGGCCACTCGTTTATATTTTCGATTAGGAGTTTTTTTAGTTTATCTAGACTGCTAATTAAAGCATTTTTTTGGAATTACAGCCAACGGTGATTTAAAAAGAATGGCGAAATTATTAAAAACAAAGTAAGGAAGCATGAAATTAACTAATTAAATTTTTTAAGTAAATAACATAGTATATTTTGCTTAGTATGTGTTAATGTTATACTCGTAGACCCAACCAAAATGCAATTTATGGTTTATCTCTAAGTATGTCTACATTCCGCATCCATACATTAATGAATCATCATGATTATCTAATCTTTTAAAAATTTAACCAAAAAGGTTAATTTTTTTTTAATAAATAGTACCAAAACCAGGCAACAATTGGATTCGATATTCATCACGCGCCGCGATCGTTTGCTAAAGCGCATTGGATATTGTTCTCGTCACTTGATATCCGAGAAGATTACATGGTAAAGGCTATTTCAGACTGTTTCAAAATAAAAATATCTCACCCGGAATTTGCCGCAAAGCTTAAATCCGGAATCCGGCTATTGGCACTTGTATTTTTAGGAGTGCGCTGCCTAGTTTGATAACCTGTGATAGCCCTGTGGTGAGACCGTGCGACTTTATTTGAGTGATAGTAGCATATCTTAACTGCAGTCAGCTACGCACCAAGCTGCAACGACTAATTTGTAATCATCAATCAAATTGTAAAAAAATATATATTTGAAAAAAAAATGGCCGCCGAGTTTCTTGCTGGTTCTTCTCGGTAGGAGCAAACTTCCGAATCAGTGGTAACTTCTTGTAAACATTTGACGATTCAAAAGTACTGTAAACAATCTACTTGAATAAAGAATATTTTGAGTTTGAGTTTGAGTTTGTTGAGACGAACATGAGTTCAAACCCGGGCCAAACCAATGAGTTTTTCTATCAAAACTTATGTGTCTAATTGATATTTGCAATTTATCACAAGCTTTTCGGTAAAAGAAAACATTGTGAGGAAACCTGCATATCTCTAGAGAATTCTAGGGATATGTGTATCGTACCATTCCACATTGGGGCAGCGTGGTAGGTCTTAGCTCTAATCCTTCTCTCCAAAAAACGGAGAGAGGATGCCTATTCAGTGGAATATAAACAGGCCGTTACTTTACTTACTACCCAGCTGCCTAGTTTTACGTCGTACAGTATACATACATGTATATGTGAAACGTTAAGTAGTTTTTCTAGAAATAGACACAGCAGGAACCGAAATAAGCTTTCTCATTATAAAAGCACATAAGTCATTTGTGGGTTGTGCTATAAGATTTTATAATATTACCCCGCAATCAATTTTAGCTTATCCATTACAGCAGTTGAAGCAAACGTAAAAGTATGCTGATACAGTAAACCTTCTATACTATTGAGGATTACATAAGTGATAAGAATGCTTAGATATAGCTAGTCTTCGACTCTGTACATTGCATACATACAGAAAGTTACATACATATGACTACTGTAACTATTTACTTAGAACTAGGAACATTTTGTATTTTAAGAATTATACTTTTAAAAGATCAACCGTCGAATTTCTTCTGGCTCTTCTCAGCAAGAGCAGTTTTCTGAATCAGTAGTAGAGTTGACAATTCAAACGCACTTCCTAACAAGATTACTTGAATATTATTATTGTTTTTTTCCAATACAATTTTTATGACCTGCACATAATAAAGACATTAACACACCTTTTGAAAACCACGCAGGGTTTATATGGAGGCGTGGAATTCGCATTATTGCTGATTAGCAATGTCTTCAATATTAGTTTTTAAGTTCATTTTTACATGGTTATTCATTTATACCTATTAAGTTAAACATGCAAGTTTATATGAATTATAAATAGAAACAGCAGTATACATTGTATAAAAATTAAATTTATACAATCAAACAATGTGGTTTATTCTATCATTTTTCTTCTTCTTTCTTGACCGATGGACGACCACTGTTGGACGTCTCTTGTGCCGCTTGAATCCAGCGACTTCCTACGTCCTTGTTGAGGTCGTCAGTCCATCACGTAGAGCGTCTACCAACGCTGCGTTTTCTGGTGCGGATTATATCATTAGTTTTAAGCAAACATAACGCAACATGTGTTGATACATTGGCCTTGTCCCATATCAGGGAAACGGCGTCAAGACCTGCAGGCCTACCATGGACTCTTATTGCGAATCAATTGAAGACGTAAACGACGACCGCGAACCGCTTTCTTTTCGTACCATGAAGTGTTAATTGCATTGGGGTCGTAATGTTTGAAAAGGATAACGTTATTTGAACTATAGATAACTCTGTCTCTTTTACTCACATGTTCTTAGGACGAATTCCGAACGCTCATTCGGCGACTTAAAGTGTGCGTCTTTAAGATGTCATGGTATGAAAAAGAAAAACAATTTCGTTTACATCTTCAATTGAGTCGCAATAAGAGTTCATGGTAGGCCTGCTGGAGCTGAGGCAAAAATGGCCGAATCCCGCAAGCGGCGAAAGTATGCATCTCTCATTAAGAGTTATATATTCGCTTCTTCGGGTGACAAGAGGGCTGGCTCCTTTTTCGCATAAAGAATCAGCTTAGCGATTCAACGTGGAAACGCTGCCAGCATTCTTGGGACCACTCCACGTAGGCATGATTTGTATAGTACTAGCGTGTAAGTAATTTAAGATAGACATAACTTGTACATTTTTGTTGTAAATAGAAATAATAAAAAACCTCCTAATTAAATATATTCTTTTTTACGGATATACCTTGTGATAATTCGTCATCGTCTGGAGACTCGACAAAGACTCTCGTCCAGGGGTAATATACTATTCATTAGTTATGCCCCACTTTAACTTCGCGACACGATTTTGGTGTTTACGTCATTACAGCATTGTACAATAAGTAAGGTAAATTGCTTAAATAATTCGTTTATTATTAGAAATAAATACTAGCACCTAACATAAAGTCTTGAACGAGAGAATCCAATTATCGCGATGAAACGCTTCAAAGTGCAGTTCAAATATTTGCCGAGCAAATGACAATGTAATGAAGAAGCTTAGGAGCCTTGTCTAATAACTCTGTTCATGCTTTAATTAATCCTTGGTTTAACTTATTATACAGTTTGCGCGCCAGCTTTAAACTGAACTCTAGGTTAGTACAAAACAAATAAAACCAAAAAAAAATTGAATTTAAACTTCTTTTTGGACGTATGGAATTCAATTCTGGGTATGCGGAGTATAACATATAGGTAATGCAAAAACTGATATAAAATGCTCCATATTTTATTAAACGACTAAACCACACGAACGAACAATCGTAACAAGTAAAGTTATCAAAAGCTTATAAAAACTACTTTTAACAAAATTTCATGTCCTATTCATTGTCATTTATTTTTAACTGTTGGAAAGTTTCCTCATCTGGAGCCAATCCTGGGAGCAGCATCAGATCATTATCACCGGAACATGCATTGTAATCGGGACCGGAACAGTATGTAAAATTTCAGCTCAATAGGAAACCGGGACACAAATTTAATTTGCCCATTCACCTACACCGTGTATGTTACACGATAAATAAAAGCTTTAAAAATATAAAAGATACTTAATTGCGCACTATGCAAGATATCGTAGAGATGAACGAGAAAATAGTTGATTCTTTCACATCAATAAAACAGAATCGAGCCAAATTTAAATGCACTAAAGGTAGTAGACTAGATAACAAGCTACTTAATTTCCGGATTAATTAAAATTTCCTGATTTCAATACAGATTTAAGAATGTTCGATAAATCCTTACTCATAAATATTGTACGCAAGGTAGTTATTAAAATATCATTAATTGGGTAAATTATCTTAGAAAATAAATATTTTCGTGTATTCGTAAAAGTCTTATAAGTGCCAATTAGGAAAATTATCGCCTACACGCATTCCCGAAATAAACTTTGACCAAGTTATTTGCGCAACACTTGGACCAATTTATAAGAAGTATAAAACTTTTTATCATTTATTGTTGGTTATTGAAATGTGGTCAAAAATATGTTACTAAGCTATATCTATATTATTGGGATGTAGTCTTCTTTGGACGTAAATTTTCCAGCGTATATCTTGAAAAGTTTGATTTTGATTAACAAGTCACACAAACGGGAATTTTTCATTATAATTTCTGTTTTTTAAATACGTACTACTTCTTCTAATTGTACTAATTCTTTACATTATAAGCTTCATATATTCCCCATAGAGAGAGTTGCAGTTCCCATCGCTGGGATATCACAGTTTTCGTATATAAGGGACATGTTACTTTAATGAGTGCTTTATTAAAATTTCGTCTGTTTAATTCGTTTTGCAGTCTTTTCAGATGAAATTGTGACGAACGGTAACGTCAATTTTAAAAGAGATCGGTTTGTAAATTTTGATCACAAAATATATCTACTATGTTTTCTATATTTTTTCGTTAATTTTAAATATTTATTTATGTTGTGTTACAGCAGCTTTTGTTTTTCGACAATGGAATATTAGCAGGCTTCAGGTGAGCGTCCCGTAATGAAGATCTGTGGTGGGTAATAAAATACTGTTAGCCCAAACTAATCTTTTCTTATTGCTTATTGACGCAGGCAGACAAATTAAGTCGCGTAGTTTCAATTTGTAGGAGGATACGAAAATATCCACGATGAAATGATTATGCATTGTCTTATTATATTACTAGTAGTACCCATGACTTCCTTCGCGCTGACTTGAGCGCTTAACGACTTTCAATAATGCAACGTGTTTTATCCTGTTCTCGAAAGCAAAACGGGTATTTTTATAAGCTCTATTTATGCCAAATATTAGCCGTGAAAGCGGTAAGATCTGTTTGTCAAGGGCCCGAGAAATGAATTTTTATTCTATTGTAGTTTGCGGTAGTCGCTAGCGACCTTCGGAGTTCTTTTAGCCTAAATATCTTATTTCGCACTTGACTGTCGCTAGAATTTAACTTATAGCTTTATTTACGTACTTATTTACTTTTGAGCAATTCTTACGAAATGTGTTGGCCTGATTAATAAGCTTAAGCTAAGTTATAAAAAACTTTTATTTCTAATTGAAACAGAATTTATATACTGTCCTTGAGATATCGATTCCAGTCCCTGATGATGCTTCATTTGTGAGAAAATTGTTTTTTGGATTATTTTAATAGATTTGTGTTACGATCGAAAGCAAATACATTAGGAATTTTATACCGTAACGGTGACAATTGTAATATTCAAATTCAAATTCAAAATAATCTTTATTTAAGTAAACTTGTCAACAACTGCTATTGATCATCAACTCTACTGCTGGTTCGGAAAGCTAATATAAACTATTAACTCACGAAATCAAAATAATTATTATTGCATTACCGATTCCTAGTTCAAGAACTATTGTAGAAGCGTACTGTTAACTATAGCGTAAAGCGTGATTTATAAGTATTAATAGATTGTCTTTTATTAATTCATAGAAGTAGACGTTTATTATATAATAATAAACCTGGATTAAGAAATATAATTCGATTACATATTACTTTTGTAGATTCGAATGCACATTAAATAATTGCATTATTTTGTAGAAGCGAAAATCGATTCACGAGGCTAAGCTCAATTGAATAATTTTCAGTTGTAAACCCAAATACGAAATGACAAATAAAGGGACAACTTCACGCAATGATCCAGTGTGTGAAACAAACGCACTGCCAGCAACTGACAGGTGTCGGCTGTAACAAATGGAGGGCACTTCTCGCTCATGTATCAGATTAATAACGAGCTTTCTCACATTTTCTCACTTTTTTACACGCTTTATATTAGTTTTACCTGTAAGTGTGTAACCGAATCCTTTAAACTTAATTTTGGCATATTTTGAGTAAATACATATAATTCAAACTTTGTATACCCGTAAAAACCGATGACAATACAATAAAATAAAAAAATAACTTGGAAATAATTTAGACTATAATTTTTTTTAACAATCAATCGCACTAAAAACTAAATAACACGCTTTAGAACCAAGAAGTTAAAGATCACGTCAAATATTTGAATTATTGTAAAAGAAAAAACGTGGAGCGCTTTATAGCATTTTTTAAAATAATTATATAGCAAGTACAACTAGCTAGGATATACAATTCCGGAACAGGAAAATCCACATAGTACGTAATTGAGGGTACTTTAATAATCAAATTAATAGGAACGAAGTTTCATCATCAAGCTGTGATAGCCCAATGGTGAGACCGTGCGACTCTCTAGAGACGAACATAGGTTCAAACCCGGGCAGGCACCAATGAGTTTTTCTATTAAAACTTATGTGTCTAATTCATAATTGCAATTTATCACACGCTTTTCGGTGAAGGAAAACATCGTGAGGAAACCTGCATATCTCTAGAGAATTCTGGAGATATGTGTAACCTACCAATCCGCATTGGAGCAGCGTGGTAGGTCTTAGCTCCAACCCTTCTCTCCAGAAACGGAGAGAGGAGGCCTATTCCCAGCAGTGGGATATTAACAGGCCGCTACTTTACTTTTTTACTTTTTCATCATCATCCTCCTGCACCTATTTCACTCTAAGTGGGGTCGGCTAACATGATACAAACATGTTGTCACATGATTTGGCTACGTTTTTTACGACCGGCCGCCTGCCTGACGTTAACTTACCTTAGTCGTATTTTACGGCCCCTCGGTAAGAAAGAGGGTGGTCTATTCTACTTAACCGGATACAACACGGCGCGTCGACTTACTTTAGTCGCTTTTTACGACACCTCGGTAAGAAATGAGGCTAGCTATTCTACTCAAACGGACACCACACGGCGGCGAAGTTTACAAATACAAATTATAAGAATACAAATTGTAGATATTAGACATAAATCATCCATACGGCGATTACACCAGATAAGGCAGTGCGCTAGATATTTTTGGCAGGCAGATATAAGTACTGAATATATGTTTGACAAGAGCTATACAGAACCCTGAGGGATGCAATTTTATTCTTGATTGTGGCATCCGATAGCGACCTTCCGAGCTGTGTTGGCCTGAATATTTTATTTGTCATTTGACTGTTGCTACAAATTTTCTTAGAGCATTATTTACATACCTATTTTCTTAAAGTATTTTTCTTAGTTGTGACGATAGATTTATTCATTATGTAAAGCTCAGACAAACAAGACGGAACAAAAAACAATTACTGCTTAAAAAGTAAAAAAATAAAACTTTTTTACTACTTTTAATGAAAATATTATTTTGCTATAATCCGCGATAAAAGGAAACATATGTAATGCTAAATGAAGAGTGTACTATCCGTTCTCATACCTGATTCATGCAGAATACGTAAAAAATCATGCACTTCCCACAAACACTACACACATTCACTACTACAATCTCAATAATAGTTTTGCCCCGTAACGGGTTTTGACGAAATGATATTTACATTACTTTTGTGTTATGGACCTCCGTAAAGTAACACTTATTCTATAAAATATCAGTGCTTAACACAGTTCACAGCTGGATATCTCTTCAATTGATTTCCATGGGAAGCGAACTTGTTTTTATGCGATGAAGTCCATTTTGCAATCGCTTAGCGTACTTGAGCGTATTAAATCGTATCAAACAAATGAAAACTAAAACATTCCAAACATAAAAGACGATAAAAGAGTCATGGCGTCACTATCACTTCCGCGGTTTGGACCATAGAATGGAACATTTGACGCGTTTTATTCGCTGACAATCCTCAAGCGGCTTAAAAGCTATCATCCGTTTATTGAAAAATCCTCGAGAGACATTCTGATTTCGCTCCTGACGTGCGCAGCGTGCGAATAAATTCATCTAGCTTTGAACTGATTTGAATGCGCTCTTTTAAGCTATATTAACTGGAACCTTTGAGATTTCAGTTGAACTTGGATGGATTTTTAACTGTTTCGAGTAAGCAATACATATTACAATACATACTTAACTAAAGTATTTTCAAAGTACCTTACCGCTAGCATTAATTATGCTTATACTTAAGAAATATTTATATCTCAAGGGATAAGGGATATGTTATTTTAATTCAGTCAACAAATCTCCGGGGCTGTAGTAGTGGCACAACTCAAAAAATTCGTGTTTTTGTAAAAAAGCAAACATAAGCATTTTTTAACTTTTTTCTTAGCATCGAGAACTTTAAGCCCATTTTTCTCAAAACATGATTTTTTAAATGGTGCCACTATAGCAACTTATTAGCGAAATGTTCAATACATAACCCTTGATATTATAATGCAGCATAAAAATGATGAGGCAGGTTGAAATTAAAACTATAAGAAGTAGGTTTTACTGAGATGGAAATGCATTATCGCTGTATCGCATTAGCGACGTTGCTATTAACTTCACTATTTTATTTATATGTTCTACTTAGAAGGACTATTTTACTTAATAAATTAATTTAAAAAAATAGAAAATGGATCTTATGAAGTTGGTACTGTAAAGTGAGGACTCACGGACGGACTCAAAGCCGGGGCAAAGAGGTTTTCGAAATGAAACTTCTCTTGTATTGTTATTTATGTAGGTGCGTAATACTCTTTGCGGTAAAGGAAAAACCGTGAAGAATATCGCGACTAAATTACTTATGGATTTTGTGTACCCTAAAATCCGGAATGGGACAACATTTTTAATATTTTAATATTTAGATAAGATTTTTACGCAAATTTTATCAGCAATAGGTTCAAAACTCGTTATAGTATTATTTTGTTCTTTACGTTTCTTTCGGAAGTTGTGTTTTTTGCAGTTTGTTTTGAAAACAAAAACAAAAAAACAGACTTTTGGACTTGCTATTTTGCTATGTTTCGTGGAGTCTTCTGATGATGCTTCGGTTACGAGGCGAGGAATGAATATGTAGTTGTGGTAGTGAATGTGTGCAGTGCGGTGTTATTAATCCTGCATTTATAACATCAACATGGGAATTATTGTGAAATATATATATAAAAGGATTTTCTTATTCACTCCATGATTAAACGATCATGATTTCATGGTATAAAGAAATTTATTTTAATACGAAAATTGATTTGAAAAGTTCAGTTTAAAATTTATTACGCCAAAAACTTCGGTGCTTAAATTATACGTTATAATGTAAAATTGTTCAATGTTGAAAGTGTTAACTGAAAGGGCTTTCATACATGTCATATTTTAATATTATGAGTTGAAGAGAACCTTTGTATACTTTAAGCACACAGTGAACATTCAACTCGAGTTTTAATTACGCGCTGTAGAACAAGGGTCTCATATAAAGATTTCCAATTTCGGAACGTAAAACAGAATATCATATTTCATATAAATGTGCAAAAATAGATTTTGTTTAAGTTTTTTAAAATCCCACTGTAAGTGGGGTCGGCACAACATGTTACAAACATGTTGTCACATGATTTGGCTACGTATTTTACGACCGGCCTGCCTGACTTCAACTTACCTTAGTCGCCTTTTACGACTCCTCGGTAAGAAATGAGGGTGGTCTATTCTATGCAGCCGGATACAACACGGCACTTTAAAAACCCTTATGACAGTACGGTTATTAAACTATATTTCGCTGGTTATATGGGGTTCAAAAAAGGAATAAATGGGATAAAGTATCTCAGAATTCCAGTACAAATACAAATACTAAAGTCATGAATAGTTGATGTGTGTCAACAATTATAAAATTTTTCTTCTTCTTCTCCAAACGATGGACGTCTAATGCTAGACATTCCTAGATCCTGTGACTAAGCTTAGTCACCATATCTCCATACCACCTGATCTTGTGCCTCTTGGCCACCAACTCCCCGCGACCCTTCATAAGTCGTTAGTCCACCTCGTAGTGGGTCTTCCACAGCTACGTTTTCCGGTACGGTGGCGACAACACCTTACCTTACTATGTGCCCTTCAAATCGCCACTTCAGCTTTAAGACACGCTGAACTACGAGTATATCGGTAACCTTGGTTCTTGTACGGATCACCTCATTTCTGATTTGTCAGAGCGACTCTGAGCTTTCTTATGAAGACCATAGTCATCGACCACCTTTCTGATCCCTATGTCATCACTGGCGATAAAATTATGGTACTTAAATATGTTTATGACTGTTCTACAAACTAACTTAGATACGGGTATCCATATATGTATATGTATATGTGTTGGAAGATATAATATTTTTAGCAAAATGTGTCTGCATTGGAACGGGAATAATAATGAAAATTATTGTTGGAATATCAATTATATGTACGTAATAAATGTAAGGAGCTATGCTTGTTATGTTCAGTATAAATATAAAAAGAAGCAAGTACCTGGACTAAAATTAATTAATTAATTAATATATACTTTATAAATAGATAAAAAAGAATCTTGAATAGCTGATGAATGATGATTCTATAAAAAAAATTACTTCGCTAAATTTAGTAACATATATAGTAATATTTTTTTGATTAAACAAAATGTGTATTATTTATGAATAGATTGAAAGAAAAAAAGATATGAATGTGGTCTGCATTCGCCACGAATGCTTTCTCTCGTAAATTTAGAGCAAGGCCGCCATCACACAATGTCTGTCATGTTGAAGTTCCAACTTGACCTATATTATAAGATAATATTGCGATTCTAAAGCAACTTGAATGTTTGCTTAAATGATCATTTATCTTCACATGTCGACAGCAAGTATTTCGTCACATTTCCTCACACATTAGGCATTTTAAAACAAGCTGCTTCTAACGTCGCGTTTCTTCTATGGAGCTATTGTCGTTTTTCTTGTGAAGTCGCTATTTTATAACCTTTCAACCGCAAGGTCTATTAATTTTGCTTGGTACAACATCAGATACGATTTTGTGAATTCGTATAATCTTACTATTTATTATAAAGGAATTTTTTAATCTGTAGTACTTTTTTGTTCTATTTATAGTTACACTTTAAATTTCCCAAGCATCTGACATCTAATAGTTATTTACATAAATTACAGAACTATTAGGAATTGGCCAATACTCTGAAAGTTGCACGCAGGTATAGCATACTAACTGGGTTTTACTATTCTGCTATATTTACTACTACTCAGGTTTTATTAATTTTTCAAAGTATTAAACTATATATCGCACGTTTATTATTAAAGTGACCTAGTTCAAAATTAGGCTAACTGAGTAAGATACGTTGTAATCCTTATTTTAATACCACATGTGATATCACGCTACGAACTACTAAAAAAACTAGTGTTTTTTTATTATTTTTCTAGTGTTTTTTATCTCTTTCACGAGTTTGTTAAGCGGTAGGCTACGCTTTATTGCAATATGCCACTAAACACCTTTGAAAAATTTGGTCAATATAATACTAAGGTGTGCGATGTATAAATAGCTTATTCGACGTACGTTTCAATATTTAAAAAAACACAATTTTAAAGTTAGACCTTTTAAGCAAATTGCATCTGCGGTGGACACAAAGTCACCGAAGCATTGTGTCGGTTTTGTTTACGAGTACTGGGTTTGTTAGTGATAGCAGAGCGAATTCGTGGCAGGCACAGCTTTGAACTGACCGAATAAGCTAATACTAACTCATTTGAAGAGACAATTTTTGAATAATCCACAAAATGCTTTTTTCAATCTCGAAGGTAAATTATTATTTATAAGTAAATTATTATTATTAATAAGTTATTACTTACTTTAAATTTTAACTATTTTCTAAATAATATATCAACTTTATTTGATATATATATTTAATATCTTCGTTAAAGATGTGATAATTAAAAATCACCATCATCATTCTCCTGCCCACATTATCCCACTCTAAGTGGAGTCGGCACAACATGTTACATGTTGTCATGTGATTTGGCTCGATAATTTACGACCCGCCGCCTGCCTGACGTCAACTTACCTGAGTCGTTTTTACCACTCCTCGGTAAGAAATGAGTATGGTCTATTCTACTCAGCTGGAAACCACACGGCATATAATTTAAAATTAACAAAGGATATCACAGGATTCAGAACTTGTTTGGCTTATAATTAAAAGTACACATAAATACAACGTTGCAAACTATTGTTTTATTATTGTTCCTAAATAAATCACTAGACAGGAGCTATCGCATTCATATTATTGTATAATCCAATATTTAAAATTATGACGATTCCAATCCAGCATTTTTTTGGTCTTAGTTTGCAGTAACAAACCTTGAAATGCAAAATGAGATGATGAAGATAGAGCTACTACGGAGATTAATTTTTTAAATAAAAAATAAATTTTTAAATTTGATAAATTTTTATTAAGACAGACGTAGAAATCGTCATTTTGGGGAAAAAGCCTTTTTAGGAAATCAAAATCACCTCTATAGGTTAGGTTAGGCTGGAGGTGGTTTGTTCACACCACCAATCTATACTTTTCAGTGCGGAATTCTGTACAAGAATAATTTTTAACCACGCAATAAGTCGTTTATGGTTTCATATTGCATGTTGTGTATCCAAAAGACAAATCTGCTATTGACGTTATTATTTTATTTATTACTTTGCAATTCAATGAAACATTATTAAATTCATTTACAATAAGTAATATTTAAAAATATTCTAGTATTGTTGTCATCCTTTTAATATATCTAGGTGAACTATCACGATTTTTCCGTAAAAATGTGTACGTTTTCACGTTAATATATAAATTTTAATTAAAGAAACTTTTTCTGAACTCGTTGACGTTTGTTAAAACTTTGTAATTGGGCTTAAAAACTCACATGTACCACTGGTTGGCATCGTACGGAGCGGATGCGGATGAGCGCTCTGCTTTGTTGAGATAAAGTAGGATATTGAACTACTTCAGAAACATTTCTATATATGTCTTCATCTTTACTATTACTTACTTTACTATATCTTTACATTAACTAATAATGTGAAAACGTTATTTTTTAAGCAATAAAAAATGTAGACTAGTGAATATATTATTTAATTTTCCATAACTTCTTAACAAGTGAAATTTGTATGCGATTATGCGCAAGTATGATTTAACATTAATTTTGTAACACAAAAGTCTTTATCGTTCTGTTTAGTAAGTCGTGTTATTCGTGAACTTGGAATGATGTACTATATTGTAATGAAACTGATAAAAAGTTTGATTTAGTGATCTAATAGACACATCTAAAATCAAATGTAAATTCGAATTTTTAAGACCTCGGTTTAACACGATAAGATCCAGTCGGAAGCTTAACCTCCCACAACACATTCTTTTTTGGACGCTCCTTTAATGTCAGAGCTGTCCAATTGTGGAATTCTTTACTAGCTATAAGAGAAGCTAAATCTTTATGCAGTTTTAAAAGAAAGCTTAAAAACTACTATATCTCACTATCTGCTTAGGACAACTGCTTAATCCTGATGCATTCATATGTATATGTACATGTATATGTATCATCATCATCATCATTCTCCTGCCCTTATCCCACTTCAAGTGGGGTCGGCACAACGTTACAAACATGTTGTCACATTATTTGGCTACGTATTTTACGACCGGCCGCCTGCTTGACGTCAACTTGCCTTAATCGCCTTTTACGACACCTCGGTAAGGAAATGAGGGTTGTCTATTCTATGCAGCCGGATACCACACGGCATATACCTTAGTCGCCTCTTACGACATCTCGGTAAGAACGGAGGGTGGTCTATTCTATTCTGCCGGATGCCACAAATATACAAAAATATTCTTTATGTAAAAGAAGAAATATATTTTATCAAGAAAACATATTTCATAACACATTTATGCACGACTATCGCCTCTTTTCGAATCATGCATATTTTGGAATTACACGGCGTACATGTATATGTTATGTATATTATATGTATTTATTACGGTATGTGTATACTTTATTTATGACTATATGTGTAAATTCATCTTTTTATACATGTAGTTCTGTGTATATAATTTATTTATTTTAAGTATGTAATATTAGTATGTGTATGTCTTGCACCACCTACCTTCTTTCCTCGAGTTGATAAGTTCCCTAGCCCAAAGTTTGCCTGGAAAGAGATCGCTAGTTAGCGATAAGGCCACCTCACTGTATCACGCAGTTTAAATTGTTATTTTTGTATTTCAGTATTATTGTAAATTCTGTGGTGTACAATAAAGAGTGTTCTATCTATCTATCTATCTTTTACAATTTCATCTGAATACAATTTGAACTTACTTTAGTCGAGTTTTGGCCTACGTTTAATTTACGAATAAATGTAATTTCTACAAAATAAAATCAATTGTAATTTGCGGTTTTCATATTTTTATTTCAATTAGGCTCTTTAGTTTGAAATATCCTTTACTTTAATTTTTATAATAGAATACGATCTTGCCTGATGGTAAGCGAAGGATCTAGCCTAAGGTGGAATGCGCTAGCCAATTATTGTGTATGTAATGTCTAATGTATAGTGCCTATTCATTCTTATTTTGAAGTTTTACAAAGTAAAATAGTTAACCGTTTTGTAACTTGGCAGGTAAGTTCAGGTTTATTGCTCGAATTCATTTCATACAAACGAGCTGACAAAGTTTTGGTGATTAATAGTGACTTTACCATTGGTCCCACTACTGAATTACAGCAGTTTAAAAACACTGTTAAAAACAGGCTGATACAGAAAGCCTACTGTTGAGGATTACTTAGATGATAAGAATGTGTGGATATAGCTACTCTACCTTGTACAAGACAGTAATGACTACATGTAACTAGTTATAATAATTATATTTTTAAAAGCAACCGCCGAGTTTCTTGCTGGCTCTTCTCGGTAGCAACAGCTTTCCGAACCAGCAGTGGATTTTGACTATTCAAAAGCACTTGCTTACAATTTTACTTGAATAAACAATATTTTGAATTTGAATTTGAATTTAAAAAGTGCAGTGATTCAGCTTGCTAAGTAATCTCGGGCACCAAACATAAATGATTTACTAAAAAATTATAATATAAGATTAATGTAATTGTTTAAGTACATATAATAAAATTAACTATATTTTTGTTAAAATTTCGTTTTAATAAAAAAATATATTCTTTTTTCTGCTTTATCTCAATATAACCAAAGAGAGAAGCTAACAAAGTAAAGCTCAAACTTCAACCTATTCACAAACGACTTCAGTATTCCTTTAACATTCCCTACGTATACGCCGTCCTATAGAAAGCTTTCTTTGTTACTTACGTCTTTGAAAAGTTCACTGCAGAGAAATTAATTTAAATTAAGATTTTAAGAAAGGAAAATCGTAGTCGTATAATAATTATTTTGAATAATGAATCTACACTTGCAACTTTGCTTTTGTTCACTTGAAACTTCGATTTGCGAATGTATTTTTTATTTAAAATATATTAAAATATATTAATATATATATATATATTTTATTTAAAATATTGACGCTCCAATAATCATTAATTAAATAATCAATAAGTTAATTTATCCTTCATACTACAATTAAATCCACACAAAAAAATACAGTGAAAGCTAATTCATTTAAGGCGCTGAACAGAGCCAAATAGGCTGACTTTAAACACGTTTTTAACAAAAGCTATAGGGATGACGATTAAAAGAAAAATATATGTTAATATACATCATATCTCAGAGAGAATGTAAGATTTCAAAACATGATTTCGATACTTTTTTTCGATAAAAAAAATTGGTAAATAGACCTCTGATTTTTACTTTGATCGTAAATATCTCTAATAATTATCAACAAAAATTGATAAAATTAATAAGACTAATAAATCATTATAATATAAAGAGAATGTAAGATTTAAATTTTGAATTAATTAAGATATTTCTTTCAAATTAAATATTTTTTAGAAAATAGCAAAACTGAAACGAGTCATCGTCTCGCTTCTCTTTTACATCTACGAATATAGACAGTGATCGCTGAGGCGCGCTGCTATACGGACGTGTGTCGCTAGCTGCCGCCTTTTGTGACTATTCCTTGTTGATAATGTCTTTTTTTAGGTGTTTAGTTATAGTTTCAGCATACTTAGTTTTATAAGATTAATTAGACATAAGTTTTTTAAATAAATTGTACAAAAAAAGTTTGGATAAAATAGTGTACACCTACAATGGGTGTTAAAAAATTAATTTTGTCGCTACGCCGTCGCAGAAATTGTGGGCGTGGCTTATATGCCGAAATCTGAATTTGCGCCAGCTCTGTCCAGCGCCTTAATGTTTTTAAATTGTTTAACGAAACTGAGAGCTCTTGTATTTGTAAAATTGTGTTAGCATTTTCAAGTACAACGTACGCTCTACTTGCAGTGATTTTAAACTGTAATGTTCATTGTTTAACAAGCGAAATCATACTTTATATATAAACCAGGGTTTATAAAAATAGGTTTAATTTTTTGTATTCTGTTTTTGCAATCCATTATTTTTTTCAATTTAGCTAAGTTTTAGAAAATAGGAAACATGTTGTTACCAAAGTAACGTTATACGTTATCCGACGTCCTTTGCCCATCTAATTAAAAAAAGGTCCTTTATTATTTTTTCTACATTTATACATGCAAGTTGAGTACAGAATTCAACATTATACACATACGGCATTCTGGTTAACTTAGAAACATGCAAGGCAAAATAGGCTTCACAACAAATGGGCCGAATTAGAGAGCTATTCTCATACAACGATATAATCCCATTGTCTCTTACTTTCTTGAAATGCCGCAACTAATATTTGCTTCAATTAAAATAAATAGATAAAGTATACAATATACAATAAGTATACAATGACTCGACATATCGAGTCATTGTATGCTAATTGAAACTATTCACCTACTTACTTTGCCTTTAATGACAACAGCGACGTAATTTTGAAAAACACTAAGAATAAATTTTTTAAGCACGTCATACGGAAAGCGCTGTGTTTAGCACTCCATACGTAGACTAATTTGTATAGACGTGAATCTTTAGCCTGTTGAAGGACTCCAAAGCAGAAACCTACATGAATTATGTATTAAAAAAATTATTTCTAAACCTCGAAAGTACGATGTGATTTATAAGACTTGAGGAAATTTCAGATGTATGTTTCTATACGTTCATACACTTCCTAAAAAAGTGGTGAATAAAATTAAATGTTTTAAAATCTGATATATGGACTGAGTAAAAAAAAAAAGATAGCTTATATAGAATATTATTGAAAAGATTTTTTAAAGAATTTTATTTATATTACATACATCGTATAAAATAAGTCCCCAAGAGCTATCTGGTTGTATGTGATCGATTTTTTCAAAATCTACTGTATTTTTTTTGTACAGTTTTTACTAAAAGATTCTTGAGAAAGGTTTAAGTTAATAGTACATACTCCAGAACGTCTAAACCGATTTTGATGGGATGGGAACCGATTTTTACTGATTATAGCGGATTTTTACTGAATGTAGCTAGTACTTCATTAGAGAAAATAGTAAGTTTGATAATTATACATTTAGAACTTTAAATCGAATGTAATTTTATTCAAATGTAACATACTTGAAAGTCTTAATTGCGCTAGCGAGGCGTAAGAAAGCACAGGTAACTGGTAAAAGTTAAAATTAAAGTTCATAACGAACTATAACGGTTCGCTGAGCGTTTAACCACAGTGAAAGCTAACAACTTTACTGGTATATTGGCCTTTCTAGTCGGATAATTAAACGTGGTTTACTTGTAATTTGCTTATAAAATGTAAAAATATAATAACGTAAGTATAGAGTATAAACAATGAGTTGCATTGTAATATTTTAAGTATATCATAGATGAATTATTTTACCACAGTTCTTCACAGTTGTTATCACTCGAACATTTATTAGAGTATTCTACACACGTCACATGTATTTAATATATTTAGTGATTAGTAATTCTTAAAAGTTTTAGTTTATGCTTTTATAATAATAAAATTGAAATGTTGTTAAATATATGATATTTTTAAATTGGAAAATTTGCAATATAAATAAATTGGAATATTTTTATGTGAACATAGTGACACAAAATAACCCTGTATACGTTACTATTCTAAATTTTCAAAATAAAAGTAACGTAGTATAGCATCTACGAAACTGGTGAGTGTCGCCCATAACTTGGAAGAGAAAGAAAATATTAGGTTTTTTTAATAGTTCGTAGCATAACGTCATAGATGGCATTGAAATATGGATTATAATGTACCTAATTTACTATTTAACTCGACTAAGCCTAATTTTGGATTCGGTCAATTAAATACTAAGATATACAGAAAGATCAGTATTATATTTTTCTATTGAAGTAGCATATTATTTCGTTGAAGCAAAAATCAGTTGCAATGCTGTAAAAATATCTAGTAATAGTACAGCGGTTCAAATTATAAATATCTAATTTATAACGGCTTAAAATTGTTTCCGGGCAAACATTCATTAGGTTAACCACGGATATGGTGTGCTAATTCAGTTGAACCGCATTTTATTGGGCAAATGAAGCGTTTCAAATTGCTAATTAATCGCAAATACAACGAGATTCATTTTGAAAATGTTGTGGTATTATTACCATTACGTATTTGTTTAAATATAATTTTTCCATTACTTTTTCGAATTATCTCAGACCGTTATGTGTTCTCCTATTCGTTAAAAATCTACGCACTGCTTCTATATTGTAATATAATATAATAATAACATAATATATTATAATAATCACATCAATCAATCGATGTCTTGAATAATTTTCTTTAACATGACGTAGGTGATATCACCTTCTTGATTCTTCTAATAGACATATGTCTATTAGAAGAATCTGAATATTTAAATTTCTTACATACCTACTACTGCTATAGCTAAACCTTCTTTTATTTAAGGCTACCGTTAATATTATATATTTTATCACAAATGTTAGGTATTTACATTTAGTATTACATACTAACGTAGGTATTTATTTTATGAAATAAAATTGACATGACAATGAATACTTTATCTTATGGTTATTTTAAATAACATAATAATAAAAACACAAAACAACAACAATAATAACAACACGAAATTTAGTTTAACAGTGCCGAAGCATTTACTTTTTAAATGTAAATTATTTTTTATTTAAGTAAACTTGTAAACAAGTGCTTTTGATTCGTTAACTACTGCTTCTCTACTGCTGGTTCGGAAAGCTGTTCTTATCGAAAAGAGCCAGCAAGAAATTCGGCGGTTGCTCTGTTCAAAATAATTCTTATAACTACCTACTCAGTACTATCTTGTACAGAGTCAAACAGGAGCTAAATTCACGTATTCTTTTTATCTAAGTAATCCTCAACAGTATAATAGGCTTTTTCGTATGAGCCTCCCTGATTTAATTATCTTATCTTTATAAGAAAAAATTAGTACTAAGAGAAAAAAAGTAACTTAACCTATAGTTTATACAACTAGAACAAAACAACTAGAAAAAAATACTAAAGATATATTTATATTTACCTATAATATATATAAATATATATAAAACATTAGCTTCGTGGGTGTTATATTTGGACCCAGTTATATATGTTACGCAATATATCCTTATATTGCATAACACTAAAGACTATCGATCTATTAATTTAGTGTAGTGAGAGGTAGGTTTGCTGATAGTTTGGCTCAAGTCGTCCATGTGTCTCTGGGGGTTGACAAGTTGATCAACGAGAATTCCAAAACATATTCTACAAATAATTAACTAATCAGGTGCTTTTGATTAATTTTAACGACCATTCGCTCCCAACATTCTCATTAACTAGCTAATTGGTTTTGGGATTGCGGAAACACTTTAATTTTCCTTCTCGAATTTAAATATAAATAAGAACGCAATAGGTTTCAAATATAAGCACTAACAACTGTGCTGGTTCAGATTAAGAAAAACTATATTAATAAGTTTACAAAACATCTAGGTTAATATGAATAATGTATTTTTTTATAATAAAAATTTAAGATTCAATACCTTTTAAATCTTAAAATATGTTTTTTGAAAAAAAAAATTTTTCAAAATTTTGAAATGGCTATCGAGCTTTTAACATTTCAGATTATCGAATATTTGTATAGCGATTGGTTTGTAATATCTGGAAGGTGGTTTATAACTTTAATTTGTACGTAGTGCATTTTAATACCTTTTTAAATGCTATTTTTATATGCTATGTTTATATTTCATCATTCTCCTGCCATTATCCCACTCTAAGTGGGGTCGGCACAACATGTTACAAACATGTTGTCACATGATTTGACTACGTATTTTACAACCGGCCGCCTGCCTGACGTCAACTTACCTTAGTCGCCTTTTACGCCACCTCGGTAAGAAATGAGGGTGGTCTATTCTATTCTGCTGGATACCACACGGCGTATGCTATATTTATATTTATCAAACAATTTTACAACCTGGATTAACAGGATTTTTATTTTTGTACTGAATACTATGAAAACATATACATTATGTTATTGTTTTACATTAAATATACACAAGTTAAGTGGCAAAGGTAGGTTAAATATACTCACATTGTATAAAGTAATGTTGGGGTTCAAATGTGTACTAGAACACGCAACGTTGGATGATTATCACTAATTGAACATAAGAACTCAAAAATGTTGCAGGTTGGCTTTGGATCAGTTCACATCAAGATCGTGTAACGTGCAAAACCCTTGAGAAGAATATTATCTAGTAGAGAATATTGATTAAAAAGAAAAAAGTGAAGAGCTTTTCTATTCGACGTTCAGTTTTGTTTTGACACTTCATTATCGAAAAGTGAACATAGAATGCCATATAGCCTTGACAATACAGCTACAGCTTTTGTTTATGCGAATAGTAAAGATTATGACTTCAGTGTTTGAGATTTATTTATTTTATATCCTTTTATCTGCACAAGGTACCGTTTTGACTTAGGCTAGTTTTAGGTAGTTCAAATGCGGATACGGATAGTACACCCTATCCGCATTTACTTTAGTCTACATTTAGCATTACATATATTTTTTTGTAATCGTGGATATATAGCCTTATAATATTATCATTACTTTCGTATTATGATACTCTGCAAATTAACGTTTTATTTTATAAATTAGTGAATATTTGCTTTTTTTAAGCGAAAATATGGCGAAAATATAAATTTTCAAAAGCTCCTTTAGTTCTATTTTCAAACATCTTTCTTCTTCTTTCTCAACCGATAGGCGTCCACTGCTGGACATAGGTCTCTTCATGGGCTTTCCAAAACACACGATCTTGTGCCGCTTGTATCCAGCGGCTCCCCGCGACCTTTTTGAGGTCGTCCGTCCATCGCGTAGGGGGTCTGCCAACACTGCGTTTACCGGTGCGGGGTCGCCATTCCAACACCTTGAGACCCCAACGCCCATCGGTTCTCCGCACTATGTGCCCCGCCCATCGCCACTTCAGCTTCGCAACGCGCTGAGCTATATCGGTGACTCTGGTTCTTCTACGGATCTCCTCATTTCTGATTTGATCACGTAGAGACACTCCGAGCATAGCCCGCTCCATCGCTCGCTGAGTGACTCTGAGCCTTCTTATGAGGCCCATAGTCAGCGACCACGTCTCAGATCCGTAGGTCATCACTGGCAACACGCACTGTTCGAAGACTTTGGTCTTCAGGCACTGAGGTACCTTGGACGAAAAAATCTCGCGTAGCTTCCCAAACGCTGCCCATCCGAGTTGGATTCGGCGACTAACCTCTTTCTCGAAATTGGACCTACCCAGCTGGACCGTATGTCCCAGGTATATGTACTCGTCTACAATTTCGAGTGCAGAGTTCTCAACGATGACCGGGTGGAGCGGAACATGTGAGTTTGACATGATTTTCGTCTTACTCATGTTCATTTTAAGGCCCACCTGTTGAGATGCTCTGCTGAGGTCATCGAGCATTGTGTTTAGGTCCTCCAGAGACTCTGCCATAACGACTATGTCATCGGCAAATCTGAGGTGAGTGATGTACTCGCCGTTAATGTTGATGCCGTATCCGTTCCAATCCAAAAGCTTAAAGACGTCCTCCAATGTAGCGGTGAACAGCTTCGGGGAGATGACATCTCCCTGTCGCACACCTCGCCGCATTCGGATTGGTCCATTTTCAAACATACACTATATATATTACTTACTTTGATACTTGATATATGGTTTTAGTTTATTTTAAACATTCCAATCGATTTTATATTACGTCGTAATTATATGAATAGAATTAATTGTGTAATCATTTTAATATGGGTATAACATCCTATGGCTAATTTAATTTTACAGATTTTAATGGATTCATTTATTATCGTGGATAAATACATATCTATAATATACATAGTTTTATTATAATTTAGTTTTAATATATTAGTTTTAGTTAATTTAATATTTTATATTATTTTTATACATTCCTAATACGATAAATGAAGTAATGTAATATGGTTTGTGAATGTAATAATTATGTCGTCGGTCCGAATAAACACCATTATTAAGTTGGGTTCAAAATAAACAAAGGTCCAACTCGTGTAGAATTTTCCGCAAGGACACACATTGTTCAGCTAAGTAACACTCCATTAAATAGTCTCTTAACGACATTAAGAAAACGTTGTAGAAACAATGTCAGCCGAAGGTTAGAGTTATTACGGGCGGGACAGTCGTAATTAAGTTTTCAATGGTGTTGAAATGTGGTTTGCTGTAAACAATGAACAAGAAGTTCTGTTAGAATATGACTGACACGTTTCTCCTGTTATGTTTTGACTCAAATTCGTACACAGCTGCTACTATATCCCGATGTAAGCTAGAGATAAGCTTTTTATGACAATTTTTTCTTTTATAAATTATAGATCATGAAGTTTTTGTGGCATATTACAAGTTTACACAGATACACACATACACACACACATAAAAGTAAAAAGTAAAGTAACAGCCCGTTGTTATGCCCACTGCTGGGCTAAGGCCTCCTCTCTCCGTTTTTGGAGAGAAGGATTGGAGCTAAGACCTACCACGCTGCTCCAATGCGGATTGGTAGGTTACACATATCCCTAGAATTCTCTAGAGATATGTAGGTTTCCTCACGATGTTTTCCTTCACCGAAAAGCGTGTGATAAATTGCAATTATCAATTAGACACATGAGTTTTAATAGAAAAACTCATTGGTGCCTGCCCGGGTTTGAACTCGTGTTCCCCTCGAAAGAGTCGCACGGTCTCACCGCTGGGCTATCACAGCTCTGACACACACACATATACACCGTAAATTCAATAAGGTCATATAAACTTTAATAATGTTTAATTAACATTAAAATGATCCTTAATTAACATAATTAAGATTAGTTATATTTTGTTTGGAACACAGATTGTTACTAAATTTTTAGGAAGCGGACGTTGACATCTGCAGCGCAGTTTTTACTTCTGCAGTGTCTCCGTTGCCATTGTATAAATGCATTTGTATATAATAAAAAATTTCAAGTTCTCCGCTAACTCGTAAAAGGGTTAAGAAGTGACCTTGTAATAACATTCTTTCTTTAATGATGATGCTATCGTTGAAGGTATCTAATCTTCAACATGTTAAGGGGTAACGTAATTAGCTGATGCTAATAGCGAACAGATGGTTACTATCTTGTAATTAAATGCTAATAGCGGACTAGGTTTTGTCGATTTAGCACAGCCGCCCGTTGGGCTTGAGCATTTGTAATTGTCAACATTCAAGAAACTACAAGGTTCAATGCAGTACTTCTGATAGATATTAGTGCATACATTAGCCAAATATCGTGTTAGTATGGTCCCAAGACAAATTTTAGTGATGCAAAGAAACATCGAGTCTTTATTTATCTAATACAATTCGGACTGTATTATGTACAATTTTTACAATCAAGAAATTTCATTATTCATTTGTAAAGGAATCCCTGGGGCTTAGGAAATCAATACACTACATTTGATAAAGCAAAGATTTGTTGTTTGCTGACTTTAGCAAACAAACAATGAAATTGCTTTCTGGAGTTTAATCTAATTTAGTTTGAAATTATCTTGCTTTACTGTTACAGTTAAAGTTTCTTATCCAAAGCTCTATACACAGTAACTTTGTCTAGTGAAGGTATTGATGATCTTTCTTATGGAGATGCTCAATGGCGTCTCTAATACACTACCTTGGGTTTCTATGAAGAGCATAATATTATGAAAATTAATTTAGGACTGCATTTAAATAAGGCTAAAAATCTCGCATAAATCTCGATCAAAAGGCCTTTCAATGCCAACACTTACTTTAACAAAACACATACATAAACAAAAAACATACACACAGTTTTCGATACTCATCATTCATCTGCCATGTTTAAAATATGTTTTTACATGTTTTGGCTCGTTTTTTTATGAACGGCCGCCTGCCTGACTTCAACTTACCTCAGTCGCCTTTTACGATACCTCAATAAGAAGTGACGGTGGTCTATTCTACTCAGCAGGATATCACACGGCGGATAAATTTTTCGATAATGTAAAAAAAGTTCATGAAACTTATATCAATATATAATCTGTTATAAATAAACTACGTTAAACTTATAAACAGTTTTATATTATTATAGATAAGTTTCGATTTTGGAAAGGAAAAATAGCCGGAACGAGCAAAAGGTGTTTTAAGAGAAACTGCGCTATAGATGTGATTCATATAGAGAAAATTACTTCTCGTTTGTTACTGCCGACACCTGTCTTGTGTTGGGACTGCGTTTGTTTCACATATTAGATTATTATTTTAAGGTGCCCTTTGTTGTTTTAATAGTCTCTTCATATGACCTTTCTCATAGCCGAGCGGGATAATTATGTCATAATTCTACTACGGAAATAACATGTGTTATTCAAGGCGTGTCGTTTTAATCGGCAACTCTTCTGCTGGTTCGGAAAGCCGATTCGAACTGCGAGGAGCCAACAAGAAAACTCGGCTGTTGCTCAAATTACTATCTTGTCAGAACAGCTTCTCTTCAACAGATTTTTTAAAGTGCTGTAATGGCAAAGCTAAAATTGTTTGAGAAATTTTATTATAGAATCTTATACCTAAACCCACAAACGACTTAAGTACTTTTGCAAGGCGCAAAGTAGGAGCCGCAATGTCTTTGTCCGTCATATACATCACCTATTGTTTTATAATTCTTTATATTTTTATATACAAAAATAAAATTGCTCAAAATATACTGTAAAGCAAATGTATGAAAAAACTTATAGTTCATAATATAAAATTTAAATTTATATACGGCAATTAATACCATTTTTAAAAGGAATGCATCGTTAAAACTCTACGCACAGTATATTTTTATTTCATGATACAATGTTAAAAACCAAAAGATCTTTCACAAAATCATATTTATAAATCAAAGAATTCAAATGTAACAACATAAAATATAAATCAAAATAATTCAATGCTAAACGAAACCGCCCGAAATAAACCCATTGGCCTCACGTAATAGAATGATTCAATCAACGCGGTGATACTCATCTGTTCTATAGCATACCTCTCTAAATTGATAAGCGAGAAATTTTGCTACAAGTGAATAATTGAATTGACAATTCTTTAAAAATAGAAAGGCAATATATGTTAAGTAGTATTAATAATGGGGATAAATTTAGCTCATGTCGTTTTTATGGTGGACATCAGTCACGAAGTCGTCATCGCCAATTTGTTGTCACCATTATTTTTCAAAAAGAGTATCCAACGAGTTTCTTACTGGTTTTGGATGTGTTTTAGCGAACAGAACTTTACGTTATATTACGAAATTATTGGTATAGCACCACGTTAGCAACCGCGCGTCCTCAAGGTATCTTATCATAATATCTATCAATTCACATACATTTGAAATAGTAAGTATATTATAACAAAATTCACGTTTTTACTATTATGATTAATTATCAAAATCAATCTAATAGGTTGTATAGGTTCGTATCAGTCCATACCGTTGGAGTAAACTTCCGAGTCAGTAGTGGTTTTAGCCAAGGAATACGAAATTGTGAGACAAGCGACCGCGAGTAAAAACTTGAAAAAGCTGACACTTGACTGTCCAATTCAGTGAATCTATGAAAGTGTGTCAATGTGAAAGAACGTTCATTTGTTTTATTTAGGTCGTTGTAGTAAATATATTTGGTGCTGCTTTATATAAAAACGAATAATCTGAGGGTATGAAAACCTCTGTAGAAAATATAGGATAAGGAAATTTTATAAAATATCTGAATTTCAACTATAGACATATAATTAAATATTTTTAAATTTACGTAATATTTAGCTTAATTGTATGTAATGTAAAATAAAGCATATGACTAAACAAAATCCATTAATTAGGTAGGTAGATATCCGACTGATTTTATTTTAATCGAATGAATGAGTCAGTGGATTGAAATTTCGCCAAATTATCTGTGAGATTTACGACTATATGAGATTTATGACTTTATTTATGGGAGCCTATATCAAAGGTCGTAAACATAAGTATGAATAAATATGTCGTTTTATGGTCAGTCCGTAAATCAGTGGGGAAGGTAGTTGTTACGACTTATTATATGAATAAAATATTCGTCAAATGTAAGTAAATGTGACGTAGTCGGTTCGTTTCGTAATGAAGCGCCCATATGTATTGAAACTAGGCTTCTGCTGGTAAAAATAAGATAACATATTGTGAAAACAAATATAAACAAAAGTCATTCGATAGCATTGTCAAAATGATGAGTTATTTACATTGTCCAAATACAATTACGATTTCATATACATTTTAATGAATAGCTACTTTTTATGTGTAAATTTGATGCTTAGAAGCATTATTGTAGAAGCGCCGTGTGGTATCCGGCTGAGTAGAATAGACCACCCTCATTTGTTACCAAGGTGTCGTCTAAGGTGACTAAGGGAAGTCGACCCATCGTGTGGTAACCAGCTGAGTAGAATAAAGCATCCTCATTTTTCACCAAGTTAAAAGGCGACTAAGGCGAGTTGTCGTCATTCAGGCGGCCGGCTCCACTTAGAGTGGGATGAGGGCAGGAGAATGATGACGATGATGAAGCTCGATTAAATGACTTGATGCTTACAAAGAAAAATAAGGTAGGCGATACGTATGATCGTATGGGTAGTATGATTATAGGGAGGATTGCATAAACACTTATCACTTGGGCGATGGTCGTGCATTATAGACGTACACACGTTCATCGATCATTGCCACTAGTGTATAGTAGTGTAGTAGATCAACCACGTTACCATTGACAGGTTGGGAGTCTACTTATACGTTCGTAGAATTTGCTGAATAACTGTTTATTTTAAAATAAACATCTTTAAGAAATCGTAGGCTGTTAGAACAACTGTAATAAAATCTCGTTACGTGAATTCAGCAGTCCCTTGAAAGCATTTTCGTTTTAACTTTTACAAAAAAGTTTTGTTCCTGCAAGATACATTTTAATTAAGTTTTTCACGAGAAAAGACGTCTTACGAAACATACGACTTTTGCTTAGCTAGTAATCTTCATTAGTGACATTATTTTTGGTTCGTTTTGTAGAAACAAACGTACTTTAAATAAGGTCACTTTTTTAATTTGCTGCATTTTTCTCCCACGTTATCTTACTGTTTGAGAACATTCCTAAATCATATAGAGCTATTTCAAATTATTAAAACGAGATCGAATTATTCGGACGTTCAAGAACGTTCAAAGCCATTATATAAGTTTCTTTTAAGAATTTCCATCGTCTCGCGATTTTATGATGATCTATATATCCGATAGGATCCTACAATATTTGTTAGACCGTTGGTAGAGAATACAACCTGGGCTGATGAGGTTCGCAATTATGGAGAATCTATTCCGCTAGAATTCGTCTTTTTGTTTTAAAACGTATCTAAAAAATTATTTGAATCGAAAATTACTAGTTTACTCTAAATTACTTTTAAATTGTTTTTATGTGCTTATTGTCTTGCATTTAAATTTCCAATAATAAGGATATAACTGAATTGATACTTCATTAAACTCAGGAATTCATTATTTTCTAAAATTTATTAGAAATTAAAAAAAAACCTCAAGAAAAGTAAAGAAGCTAATGTTTTTACAAAAAAGTATCAGTATTTAAAATCCTGATTGATTTTTAAGGAGACAAGAGGCAATTACCTATAAAAATATAGATTTTTGTCACAAATCTAAAATTAAGATCATTTTTGTTCGACGACGTGGAAAGTCCTCTGCGATTGAAATCCTCTTATGAGTAATAAGAGAATGAATACGCGTTTCATAAGCTGTGATAGTTAGCGATGAGACCTTTGCGACTCTTTCGAGGGTGTTGTGGGTTCAAACTCCGGCCAGGCACCAATGACTTTTTCTACAAAAACTTATGTATCTAACCGACATATGTAACATCCCAATCTGCATTGGAGCAGCGTGGTAGGTCTTAGCTCCATTTCTTCTCTATAAGAACGGAGAGAGGAGGCCTATACCCAGGAGTGGGAAAATAACAGGTCGTCACTTTACTTTTTTTTATGCTATATTTGGATTTTTTTGACAAAACTTTGTAGTATGAATTGTATTTTCTATGGGTCGAGAACATTGACATAACGTTCACCCGAAAGAAAGATACTCAACATAGTGTTAAAAAACCGGCATACTAAAGTTAAAGTTGAATTTTAATTTATAGAAGTAAGGGTTATTTTGTGTAATTCCATCGTATAATGGTAATGATAGATTTTTTTTTGTTATAATCCGTTGTCACATAATCTCCGTAGTGATAGTGTAATAAAAACATTCCACAATATTGTTATCATAACGCAATGAAAGGCAAAAATTTCTATCATTATTTATGCAGAGAGAAAGCGTCTCTTCGAATAATAAACAATATTTGAAAATTACTTTTTGGTCCTGCTGTGAGTATAATTATCTATTCAATTAAAAGGAGAACGCTTCTATCTCAGTGAGCGAACTCGTGTTTTGAACAAGTAATTTAATACTATTTACCTTTGAATCTTATAACAAGAGTACCAGTTTAATTTGTTTAATTGATTTCCAGCCGCCCTTGTCAAACGATTCATATAATAAACCCCTGTTGCCTTTGAAGAATTGGGTCGCCGTATAATTGCGGCTACGACAAAATTTGCTAGCCCTGTTTGAGGTAATCTTATATATCGACATCTTTATTCTGAACGTATATAAGATATACGAATATACAACCAACAAAAATTTAAAGAAAATATTCCCTTTGGTATAGAATAATATGATGTGGTGTGAATAATATGGATATGGTTTTTATATTATTTTGTCTGATTGATGTGTTACACATACTGTATAAACCTATAAAGTTGTTTGAGTTGAATGCAAAGCACATGATTTATCGTGAAATGACAATTATTTATTAAGAACGTCAGTTTATAATCAAAACTTAGAGGTATCTGTCTGTGAAGATTGTGTAAGAATACAACCTCTGAAAATAAAACCACTACGATTATTAGTAAGCTAGTATAACTGATATTTATGGCCCATATATACAGTCTGTTTAAATCTTAATTAAAGTCGGTTGTTTGGTTATCGTAAGGTAGCATGCCTTGGGAATATAAATGTCATTAAAACTCTCATACACAGGTAATTTACATAAACCGATAGCAGGTCTACAGCACGAGACGCGTCTCAAGAGTGCAGTCGGCATGTACATTATCAGCAACGTTAATATTGTATTCCCACATGGATGACCTGATTCGAAAATTGGGAAACAAGTATGAATGTTTAACTTGATAATTTACTGCAAACAAAGTTTATTTTTGTAAATATTTAAAAAATATGTACATTCACTGCTTACTGATACTTTTTTTTTTAATACATGAAAAAACCCCTTATGGGTACCACCGCCCGACTGGGAACGGGCGGTGGTTATATCGGACTCGCACCGACTAAAACGACCTGTATGCTCCACCACGCTACTGACGGCAGGGCAGGGTACCTTATTTGACCCCATCCCCATCAGCAGCAACTCTGATCCCAGAGACAGCAACTCTGTTCCCAGAGTTGCTGTCCTCTTCTGGGTGGGGACCCCTCAAAAAGCCCCCCTCCGCTAACCGGTGCATCGGGAGCACCAGATGCACCGACCGCCTCGGGGAGCTGTAGGCCAGGCGTCCGATTAACCCCGTTCGAAGCGCCCGAAAGGTCCCCTGTCAGGGCGGCAGACGATGGGCTTAGGCAACTAACTACACCTCGGCACCGCATTCGCGACACTCATCGAACGCTCGCATCGGGCTTACTGATACTTATACTTACTAGTATTTATAATTTATCAAGCGCAATTTTTTTTCTGGATGAAGTAAAACATCGCAAGAAATCTTATATATGTATGTCTGAAAAATTCCACGGAATTTCTTCAACAAATTATAACAAATCATAACATTGATATCTGTTTAAATGTTTAAGGCGCTATTTTAGACGATGCTGAAATTCCGATACATATTAAAATTTGTATGATCCGATGCACGGATTCCAAAAACGATATAAACTATAGTACCCGGCATTAAATAATGCACATCTATGTTTAGAATGAAACAGCCGGCCAGTTAGGTTTCGTAGAGCGCTGTCACTGCCACCCGTGTGAAACGTTACATACTGATGTGACGTTTCACTCGGGTTCGTCAGTCTGTGCGACAGAGACAATGCTCTATGAAGCAGAATCTAGCAGATTTTTTCTCTCTAAGCTTCGATGAGAATTATTTAGTGCCGGGTACTATACCTATATTTTAATATAAACGTAGCTCAATATTTCTCTTGACTTATATTTCAACAAAAACCTTTATATTGCCCGGCTCGTTATGTTGCTTGTCAATTAGTATTAGTAACTTTGGCTATAAATTAATTTTTCAGTAACATTATGAGAGGGGAAAAAGTTGTTTTTGAGGGGTAGCAAATGTGCCGGCTGTGGTTTAATTATTTACGCGACCCTTTTCATTTTGTTTATGAGCTTCGTCAAGTTATGACGTTTTATAAATAAGGTACCAAATACTCGTTGTTAAGTTTACTCACATTATAATTATTATTGGATAAAAGTGCATTTTAATTTAGCTATATAATTACTGATATTTTTATTGTCTTGTCTTAATCAATCAAGCGAGATTTCTCTACCTCATCATTCATGAAAGTAAGGCATTGCTTATGATTATATAAAATAGCACTATTCAAACTAATCGGCAAGTGGTTTGGTGATTATTTGTGTTATAAACTTTGAGGTCATGCAGGGCTAGTTACCGTACATATCACAAACACTACCATTACAAACACACTACACAAGCACCGCACATATTCACTACGGCAGTCTCAACGATCGCTTCATTCCCGTTACCAAAGTATCACCAGGAAATAGGCTCCGCGACAAAATCGCTAAGCGGTTTGTTACCGTCGTAATCGTCTCGTAAGGGTTTTTGCTTCCTACTTTCCATAAATTTTCAAAACAAACGCAAATTATAGGAAAATAATTCTATCATTAATTTTATACCACGGAATTCTGCAAAGTAACACTTCCTTATAGACTTTGATTAAATTCCGATAACTATAAAATACCTATATCTATAACATTTTTTGTTTAAACATGTCGGAAATATTATTAATGATTTATTCCAACAAGTTTTCCGACAAAATAAATATGTACCAGCAAATTCGAAACAGCTACGCCAAGCGTTCTCATCTGGAAATGTACAAAATGTGTATTCCCATAGGGTTGTTCGAGAGGCACCGCCGGAATATTAAAACCGAGGACATACCGAGGCAGGGAATAATGTGGAATAAACTGCTGTGGTAAAACGTGCATGTACTGCGTCCACTTACTGTTTATTTACTTCGTTGTTTCTATTTTCTCAGCTTACTGCTTGGTACAGCTATTTGTTTATATTGTTAATGAAAAGTTTGAGAGACTAATATGCTCAACTGATATAAATAGGTGTATATTTAGAATTATTTTAAGATGAATGATTCACAATGCATTCGGAAGCCCTGGGGCATTAAATTTAATAAGGCTCCAACTAAAATATTTAAAATTGTTTGTTGTTTGTTTGTCATCTCTGTATTGCACTATTGACATTATTATAAATATGATAAAAAAAATGTGCAATGGCAGACTTATTCCGGCATCGGAATCTCTTCCAGCCAACGAGTCTTGTATGTGACAAAATCTGACCCGTATCTTCACATATTAATAAGTATGAATCGCGAAAGTTTAAAATCTACCAACGAGTCTACCAAAAAATGAAAAAAAAGAATAAAGTAAATATTAAGTAAAATTAATTTATATTGATAAATGTAATAATATAATAAATACAATACAAAGTAGGTATTTATAATAAAAGTCAATATCACTTATTAGCTAAGTTTTTTTTAACATAGTGTTGTAGTGGGTAGTTGTTTCCGCATTTGTCGTGTTTCAGATCCCACGTACTCGAGATTTGTCGTACTTCAAACATGTTGTGAATTTCTCTGTAATTTTTAACGAAATTAGGTCTATTTATATTTGAACGTGGGAGAAATTGTTATTAGTTTAATTTATAGTTATATAATATAAACAAGACTCCTACAGGGCCCCCTAAACATGGGAGCCCCGAGACAATACCGTCTAGTCCACCGACAGGCACGTAATTAAATTGCAGTTATTTTAAGCGTTGGACTCAATTTTGCTTGCACTTATCACATCGTGGGTTGTAGTTGATTCAGTCGAAGGTGCACTAGGCCTACCATGAACTTTTAGATAACGATTCAATTCAAAGTCAGTACCTAAACTCAACTGCTTTCTTTTAGTACCATAAAGTGAGGATTGCATTGGGATCGTAATATTTGAAAAGGAAAACGTTATATGAACTATAGATAACTGTCTCTTTTACTCACATGTTTTAGGAAACATTCCGAACGGTCAGTCGGCAACGACAAGTGTGCGTCTTTGAGACGCCCTGGTATGAAATAGCAAAACAATTTAATTTACGTCTTCAATTGAGTCGCAATAAGAGTTCATGGCCATGCAGGTCACACTTTGAGATTGTTTTATATACGTGTTTCCGGAATGTGTGTAAAACATTAACCCCAATAATAGCATCACCAACCGTGATATGTCTAAGAAATTTCCATTTTTCTACGTAATTGTAAACCACTACTTAGTAGGACTTTTTAGAATATTGAACGAGCGTATATTTTTTTACTTTACATTATCAAATGCAGGGAGGAATTTGTGTGATAAACTCACTAGTCCTACTATAATGACCAAATAAGTTACAAACTTCTTTTGGAACTTTTTACATTCATGATCTACGTTGAAATTATGGCCATGGCCATGTACATAAAAGTTGTCATCACTGTAATGCAAGTGATCACTAAATTTTACAATGTCCACCTATTTCCTCTCACGGTTTACGAGCGAGCTACCTTTATCACATTACACCTTTTATAGCCGGTCGTCTTACGAGCTGCAATATTTGTTAAGATATTGGGGAAAACATTTCTATATTCACAGGCGCTTTTGGTAACAGGCTTTTTTATTAGTAACTAGCTGTGCCAACAACGGCTTCGCCCGCGTGGAATTCAGTGATTTACGAAATTTTTAACATAAAAGTAGTTATTGTAAGTTAAGGCGCTGAACAGAGCTGGCGCAAATTCAGATTTCGGCATATAAGCCACGCTCACAATTTCTGCGACGGCGTAGCGACAAAATTAATTTTTTAACACCCATTGTAGGTGTACACTATTTTATCCAAACTTTTTTTGTACAATTTATTTAAAAAACTTATGTCTAATTAATCTTATAAAACTAAGTATGCTGAAACTATAACTAAACACCTAAAAAAAGACATATTATCAACAAGGAATAGTCACAAAAGGCGGCAGCTAGCGACACACGTCCGTATAGCAGCGCGCCTCAGCGATCACTGTCTATATTCGTAGATGTAAAAGAGAAGCGAGACGATGACTCGTTTCAGTTTTGCTATTTTCTAAAAAATATTTAATTTGAATGAAATATCTTAATTAATTCAAAATTTAAATCTTACATTCTCTTTATATTATAATGATTTATTAGTCTTATTAATTTTACCAATTTTTGTTGATAAATATTAGAGATATTTACGATTAAAGTAAAAATCAGAGGTCTATTTACCAATTTTTTTTATCGAAAAAAAGTATCGAAATCATGTTTTGAAATCTTACATTCTCTCTGAGATATGATGTATATTAACATATATTTTTCTTTTAATCGTCATCCCTATAGCTTTTGTTAAAAACGTGTTTAAAGTCAGCCTATTTGGCTCTGTTCAGCGCCTTAACCGTGAGAGATAGAGACATGCTATTGCGGACTTGTTTGAAGTATTTTTATAGATCTACAATTCTCTGATACATTACTTCAGCGTATCTCTGGTTTACGCAGCTGATTTACGCAGCGCACGCAACTATAGCTCCCAGCAAGCAAGTTTTTTAACAACTGCGCGATCTTATCGACACAATTTACATAATATCGATATGTACTATTTACTTTAACCATCCGGAAGTATTTCACTATCTTCTGGTGAAAGCCGTACAAACATCCGTGCTGTAGATTTTGAGGAAATCGATTAAATACAGACAGACCTCTTTTTGGGACTTTGTTTTAAAATAAGTATAGATATTCTAGTAGTGACATGGTACTACCCCTTTACTGGGCAAAGACCACCTGTCTTCATGGAAAGAAAGATTGAAAATTCTTCAAAGCTAATGGGCAGATTAAACATATCCCAGAAACTTTCTGTGAATAAGAATACAGGTTTCATCAGGATGGTATTCTTCTTCGTAAAGTGTATATAAATTGTAAATATCAATTAAAAATTCAAGTTCTTCTATAAAACTACAAGATGTGCGAGGTTTCAACCCGCGAAACCTTCATAATGATAACGTACTTTGACTGTAAGTTTTTTGTGTAACATGTCAAAACTTTAAGTAAATTAAGCTAATAAAGCTTCTGTAACCATTATAAATAATACACGATTAATGAAATACCGAGGTGTCGTATAAAGCGACTAAGTTAAGTTGACGTCAGGCAGGCTAGTCGCAAATACCTTGCCAAATTATGTAAGACCATGTTTAAAACATGTTGTGCCGACCCCGCTTAGAGAAGGATAAGGGCATGAGAATGATGAAACGATTTAATCACATTATACATAAAAACATAAAAATAACAATTTCCAAATAATTAATTTCATGGAAACTATTAATATCGTTACAGATACGAGTTATATAATACTTTCATATGGAAATAAATGTTGAATGTTGTTTCAATAAATTTAAAAATAAAATGTTTTTTGTTGAATCGTTAACTAGCAAAATTTGTAACGGAATTGTCGAGAAAATACTTACGTACTACTACAATAGGCTTCTGGCAACTTTCTCCTTATAAGAATATTGCGTTCGATATTACTATAGGTGAATGTGGCACCTGGGGCATCATGGTAAGTCGAAACGAGGCCTGGAGGTACGAAGTCAATTGTTATTCAGAAGGCACTTCCTGTGTTATGTACTGTGGCTTGGAAAAAATATCAATTTGTAATATCGGCCAGCCTACTAAGATGCTCTTTTTTCGTACTTCACGAGATATTTTTTTTTAATCAAAAATTCGTTACGTTCGTGAGTAAGATATAATAATATTATCTGCCTATTTATAACTTAAGTAGTAGTTTGCTTCTCTCCAATTGCTCAGCAAGTTTATATAATATGGTCAAAGATAAAAAAAATTTACTCGGTTGTTTTTTTTAAATTGTTTAACCGAGAACATGGAAGTGGGTTCAAAAAAGATCCTGGTTTCGCATCCTTCGAATGTACTCATCATTGATATCATTTGCAATAAAAATAAATCAATATAATAATTTCATTTTTAATATAGCTTTAGAATTAAGACAATGCATAAATCTCGGTATAATAAAGTGTGGCGTAGATATCTTTTAAAGAAACCTTCATCTAATAGTGCATGTCTATCATTTGAAAGGAAGAGTAGGACTTCGATCTGAGTCTTATAATTACTACAAAAAAACTGTACCCGCGAATCCGTTCGTATCATTTCAAGTGTTAAGTCTCCTAATTATGCAATGTTTTGCTCGAGGTGAAGGAACAAAGGTATATATTGAAAGAAAGAAAGAAAGAAAATATTTTTTATTTGTGCCAACACACTACACAAGTAACTTATGAACAAATAGATGGTAAAATAATAATAACAAAAAGGAAAACAAGTAGTAAAGTAGTAAAAAAAAAAAATCTATTATTATTATAAAATAAAAGATATTTAGTCTGCGTAGTGTGATGCCCAAAATGATAACCTCTCAGCCTTGTCAGTAATGAGTAATTCACTACTGACGCTGATTTTCAGAGGTCACCATCAGCCACCCTCGTACGTCAGCGACTAAATGCGTGTCTCCGTTCCGTCGTTATCACAAACATTTCTCGCATCCTCATAATTATTTATGCACCCTCATTATGCGTATTCAGACTAAAAATAAATACATAAATTATAAAATATATTAATATTTATATACATATAAAATATAAAATATTACATATAAATATACATTACACACACATATATATAACTAAATAAGAGAATAAGTTTATTATAGTTTCGATACACTGGTTATTATGATTTGATTTGTTGATTTAATAAATATGCTTTATATTTTACCTTAAACAATTGTACTGCTTGTAACATACGTAACGGCGGTGGAAGATTATTCCATGACTTTGTAGCAGCGTAACGAAAACTACCCTCAAAAGCTGCAGACCGGTGAGGATGCATTAACAATAAATATGAGGATGCACGAGTGTTATACCTCATGTTAACATCTCCTGACCACCATAACTTATTATACAAATAAGGCGGCGTTTTGTATTTAATCACTCCAAATACCAAAGTAGCAAAATGCAATTTTCGACGATAATCCATTTTTAACATTTTTGCCTTATTTAAATAAGAGGTAACATGGGCACGGGGTGGTATATTATATATATACCGAGCACATGCATTTTGGACCCTTTGTATCAAATTTTTTGATTTCATGAGCAGCCTAGGTCCGATTACAGTATCCATGTAATTAAATTTGGATAAAATTAATGAATCGCATAACTTGATACGCAGTTGGGTGCTTAAAAATTCTCGAAACCGATACAGGACTTTTAATCTGTAAAAACAATTCCGCGCCGTGTTAATTATATGCTTTTCAAATCGCAGCCGCTCGTCCATGATAAGCCCCAAATTTCGGGCGTCCATAACTCTATCCACTTGTACTCCTTTTATATTTACACCCAAGTTATAACTAGATATCTTAGCAATATGATTATTGGAGCCAAATAGCATAAATTTTGTTTTAATAGGATTGAGCACTAGAGTGTTTAAGTCCGCCCATTCCGCGATGCGATGTAAATCTTCATTTACATGTCTTATGGCTAGGTCAGTTTCTTTAGGTTGAAAGAAATATAAATTTGAATGTCGTCTGCGTATATTTGGTGTTTACAGTCAACATAACAATGAAGTATATATTCAATAGTATGGAATGATTACTTCAGCGAATTAGCCTTGGAAGCGTAAAAGCCAGATTTTCGCCATTTATAACAATATTAGTAATTATGGATAGGCACATTCTTATTTTTTCCATTAAGAACATTAGTATAGGAACAAATATTGGCATAGTTAACGAAATTAAATAGAACAGCAATAGCGGAATAGTGAGCAAAATCGTCGGCATTAATTGTTGTTCGACAAAACTTATCAACCCTGGGGCCCAATTACTAACATTAATAACTTATTTACGACATACACTCGATAAAGTTCAACTACACCGCGAAAATTACCCACAGGTTTTATTTGTTTATGTCCATCGTTATTCATTATCGTACGTTTAGTTTCTCAGTATTGAATAAACTAAAAAACAAATTATGTTTTTTTTCTAGGCCTGCTTCTAAAAATCCTTTCGTTCAAGCTGGAAACTCTATCTTCTCAACATAAAAAAATTGAACTCTACAATGAAACTACGTATCTCAGTGAAAATAGTGCCAGATATGATGGAATGTCGTCAACAGATATAGTCAAATGTCATTTGTTGTTAAGTAAGTAGTAAAGTAAAGTAGCAGCCTGTTACAATCCCACAGCTGGGAATAGGCCACCTCTCTCTGTTTCTGGAGATAAGGGTTGGAGCTAAGACCTACCACGCTGCTCCAATGCGGATTGGTAGGTTACACATATCTCCAGAATTCTCTAGAGATATGCAGGCTTCCTCACGATGTTTTCCTTCACCGAAAACCGTGTGACAAATTGCAATTTTGAATTAGACACATGAGTTTTTTAATAGAAAAACTCATTGGTGCCTGCCCGGGTTTGAACTCGTGTTTCCCTCGAAAGAGTCGCACGGTCTTACCGCTGGGCTATCACAGCTCATTTGTTGTTAAGCATACGATATTATACGACGGTAATTTACTAAGAAAAATGTAAGGCGCGGAGATGACGCGTTTGTAGGCGGCTTGTTTGAGGAAAGGTGCAGAAAGCAGCTTAAAATAGCTCGGCCTTTCTTTAATCCTATTCCGAATGTGTAAATCGCGTAGGGTGACGATATTCATATAAGGTATAGCGTATTATACTTCATAAGGATGTCATGTTAGACTTATTAGACTGGTAAGTATCGGTTAATAGCGCATTATTACGTGTCTAGCTGCAAATTGAATTACAGTTCAATTTACCGAACGTTTTTGAGTGATATTGCTACTTATCGGTTCTCGTTACTGATCTGCGTACCGTGCTCCTTGACTTTCGTGTATTCGTTCATATTATTCTATTTTGAAATAATGTATAATGCCGGGTCCCCACACTGCGACTTTGATCGCCGTCGACGTGCCAGCGATTTTTAGCCATTGTGTCCACATTATAGCGGTCAATCAGTGACCATTTGGTAGTAGATGTGCATGGACCTCTGCGAGTTTTCGATAAAATTTTCCTGTTCTAGTGTGCTTCGTTATTTGTAATGTTTTTAGAAAGGCAAATTTGCTTTTAATGATCTTCAATGCCGGTAAATTTCTGTAAAGTTTAATAAATTCCACTACAAACTTATGTCAATAATTAAGTAAGTCCGCCATTTTAATTTTTTTCGGTAATTTACATTAAGTCGCTGCGTGTCATATATACTACGTCTTCACTGCAGCGATAATCGCTGGCGACCGGCGACTTTATAGAATCGCAACCATCGGATAGCCTCAATTGTAGCGATCTTAAGTCACTGTTAATATTGACGTCCACACGCCAATTTTTCAGTCGCCTGCGATTCGCCGGCAAACAATATCCTTGTCGTGTGATCCCTACTTAACATAAAGCAAAATTATTTTTCCCTAATCACGCACTGTAGTAAAGTAATGAATTTCATTTGATTTGAATTTTGAACAATCCAAAGTCCACATTGTAAACTCAATCTTTGCAGTTGACAAATATTCATCGTACCCTTTACGTTACCCGAGCAAAGAAACTTCATTTAGCGCGACGAAATCATTTGATTTCCCTGTTGAATTGTTTTTGCTATATCGTACATGCAATTTGGCTGAATGGGATCAGTTTTATCAATTTTTTTATACATATATTGACGTTGTAATTGCTTTATATTGTAACTTTTAAATTAAAACAAAATTTTCCAAAATATTTGAAATATAATATTGAATATATCAGGAGTCATAAAAGCTATTGAATTCTGGAGCAGCCACAAGTAGAAGAAAATTTAATAAGAAAAATAAAGAGTTTACTGAGAGTTATTTTTATTTCATACAATTATAAGGTAACAAATATTGCTGCTCGTGATAATAGCTGGTTGTTAAAATGTACCCCGATACTCGGTGAAATAAATTACTAAATTTGCTCGTAAAACGCCTGTGAATTACCATGAACGTTTAAAAGAAAGAACAAAGTTTACCCTGGGATAAGTGTACGTTTTAACGAGGAAATATAAATTTTAACCACTTTATGCTTTTAATAGCAATTTTTAATCAACGGCAGGTTTTGTAAATAAGGCAGATCGATGGTAAGAAGCTTCATCTTTTATTATGACCGGATTGAAATAGTTTTTATTTCGACCGCACAATGTCTAAACCAGTCGATAGATCTTGTGGTGTTCCCTTAAAATGACCTATGTCTAGATGAGGACGTTATCAAAAATTAGGTTTTCGCGATGCCTATCTAAATTCAGACGACAAATAATATTACTTCACGACGATTTTAAACGAAATATTATAATTTACACAACATAGGCATACATAACCTTCATAAAATATTCAGAAAAACATCTCACAAGCTTTAAAGAGAAAAAGCAACAAAACATGAATGTAGACGTATTCAACTGTGTGGCAAATGGTCACTTAAAAAGTAGCATTATTTAATAGTTTGTGCAGTTGTGTGAGAATATATGGCTTAAGGTAACATTTTAGAGCAACTTATGATCATTAAGCATAAAAATGGCACCTTTAACGATCAAATAAATATTTCTAGTTCAAACTTGTTACGCGTGTTCGGTGTAAAAATAAATGGTGATGGTTAACTATGTACTGGTATATAATAATGGTAGCTTTGTGATTTGGTCGTAGAGTCTATTTCTTGATGATGCTTAAACCAAAGTATGGGTTATTATGCTGTCGTAAATGACTAATACGCTGACTAAACGTTACAATACCTTACCATAATCAAATTACTTCACTTCATGGATATCATTATTATAATAATAATATAAATAGAACAAAAACGTTCAAGAGCGGTTAAGTATACATATTACTCGTATCTACGTCTTCTTGATCGAAATCCAATATGTTTTATTTGCAGTGTAAGCACCGTGCAGTCTAGATGTAGGCGGATTCAATAAAACCCTTTACCGAGTTCCGATACAATACTATTACATAAATTTTCTTTGTTGTATGTAACCAATAGTTTAAAGGGAATGAAGAGAGACCATAAGACATATTATAAGCATATAGTTATTATAAAAACTGTATGATTAAATAAAATCCGTAACCAACCGAGAAGTAAACAGCGGTTACTATCTATATTTACTTAAAATATTCTAATAAAAATATTTTTGAATTGTAACTCTAGGAAGTACCTATTATTATTTATAGTTTATGTATAGAATTCGGCTATACTCACATTCTATAGGGTCGGTCAAATAATATCGATCCCCTCCGGGGCCCCTATTTTTGAGCTCTTTATAGGTTATGACGACGGAAATAAGATATTAGTATAGCCGGTTTCTATACATACATTAAGAATATTTCTATAGCAAGCCTTAGATGACAATGACAAGGACATTTGAAGTCTTCCTAATTATGGCTTGACTTATTTGCAAAAAAGACTATTTACTAATACCAGAATCCTCTTGCTGAATCATGAAAGTTTCCGGGTATTAAGACGGTAATTGATAGTATTAGCCCGGTTCCCAGCCAACTTTGATTCATTTAGAGGTAATCGCCCTTTTGCGTCCCCACCCCACTATCTCATTTACCGTCCAATTTGTTTAGGGATCACTCAAAGACTTTAATCTAGAGGTTTGCGAATTGACGAGTTTCTGTTCCTAAAGTGACAGGCTGTTACGCAATTTTTAGCCAATATGTGGATTTCGTTAAGAGATCATTTTAACCCTTTTTGTATTTCAGAAACAAAATATTTTAGAGTAGAGTATACAAGAGTAAATGAGCCAGCCTAAAATGTGTCTGTCATCGCCAATAAAGTAAAAATATTCATTTAGTCATTTTTCAATACCTGGGAATAGTCTCTCAGATGATAGCAACTTATAGTTTAGATGTTTTATATCATTGTAAATGATATTTTATTTGCTTGTATATTAGGTTTAATAATAACAATTATTATTATTATTAAGAAAATTACACTTATTATCCGTCTCTCATTTTCAAGTATGATTAGAAAATATGTGAGTTTCATCTTAACTCTCATGTTGCAACACTCACACACAATCTCCCCTACTCTAGTGTAACAATATGCAAACTAGTATAACTTTATGCAAAAATTACATAGTGATCCCATCACTGGTTTTGTTTAAACCTTGTTGCAGGATGTTAGTGAAAGCGAAACAACAACAGGGTACATGGATATAGTTTAAATATTTGTTTATAGAATCCTTGTGAATTTTAACCTTAGTGAGTAATTATATCATCCCTTAATGGGCAATTATCGGGTGTCCTTGTCTGTATTCGCATGCATCCGTCGTTCCATATCGGCAAAATGTTATAAGGCATTGATTCGCAACTTAAATTACAGTGAGCAGACAACTATACGAAAAAAAACTCCAAGTATCAATTAACATATGATACTATTATAATTATAAAACGACTTATCTCTATCAAATCCTGTGCAAAATGCATATAATATTATGTTCTATCTATCAGACATTATATTATTATTAGTGTGAAGGAATAAAATTGCATCTTTACCTAATATGGTCACGAGCTTGTGCCAGTGAAGTAGAGAACAGGCAAACGATACGGCCATTAATTAAAACTGTAATTTATCTCACTTAGACGACGCGCTTTGTCGCTTGCTCTAACAATACTTGTTACTCCAGTATTTCGCTAGCAAAGCGCAAAATCTAGAGCCCTTGCCAAACTGCAAACGATAGTGAAATTAAGCTTACATTTGTTACTTAACTTAAACTGTCAAGTACTTTATACTATTGATAATTTGCGAATACATTTATTGCGAATCTTATCTGTTAATAAGTGAAGAAAAATCTTTGTATTTCTTGTTTAATATTCTGGAAGAAGAAGTGTGAAGATTAAAATAGCTATTATAAAGAAGTAGAAAAATAAAATTTATGTTTGTTTCAAATATTTGAAATAAAATGTACACGTTGTTATTTTACGATTTGCTTTGACATAAAAAATTGAGCTTGATGACAAAACTAAATAAAATAATTAAATTATTTTGAAGAATAAATTCGTACCATATTTGGTCACTAGTAAATATCATTACACAATATAATGCTGACGTTTTATGATATTATTCTTTGTCGCTATACTAAGCGAATTGCTGCATTTTTTTTTCAAAATATTTTTGATGAGTATGGATGGCTATTTATCTACAAATTGAAAAGATATTAAAAAGCTAAAATTAAGAATTTTGGAGAGTAGGTATACTCAGTTTGTTACTGAGTACCTGTAACCCTGCTCATTCCTTCTTAACCTTCTTAAAACTGCGTGTCTGGATTAACGTCTATAAGCTCGCGTAACCGCGTGCTCATTCGTAGGTTTATAGCGCCTTGTTTCTGTCTGAATGATTATTAAAGAGTAAAGGCTTCGAAAAGTGTGTTTTTACATTTATGACTAATGAATCCAAAACTGAGTCGTTGACTATGGACCTTATAAGGATGCATAGGATTTATCGGCGGACGATGGATTGAACATATCTGCTAGTAATTAATTTGTGGTAACTTTGCAGAGATACATAATACAAAAGAATAATATAATATTATTACTTTTGAGGTAAATAGAAAAAATGACGATTTGAGATAATGGTTTTAGATTTTTGACAACTTTCTGTGCTGTTAGACGACTGCTTGTATGAGTGGCGCGGCGCATAACGATTTTGACGTGAAGCCTATCCTCCTGATGATGCTTCGGTTTTAGGGCGAAGCTTCGTTTAACCCGTGCGGATTATTGCAAGGTAGTTCTGTTATATGGAATTCCGCGAAGTAACGCCTGCTTCTATAAATTATAAATCAACAAAGTTTTGTAATTGTGGCACACATTAGTAAACAATATTTATTAAAGAATATCTTCATCTATTTTGTAATTGTGATGCGAGGATGTATTGAAACACTTGAGTTCTGAATATGAACTACCCTTTATTACAACGTTACATCTACATTTATACTCATAGAGTTATACAAAGCATACCTATAGATTTATAGCACTACACATTCCATCCTTTTGAAAATAAAACAAATAGTATTTATACCACTACAGTAATGAACTTAAGTTATTGTTGTATAAGATTATCAAGTGAGCGTTCAAATTTTCACTTTGCCGTATGAATTTTAGTACGCACTCTTTTTCAAATTACGTACAAGAAAAGCTTAAATAGAACACAGCTTAGTTCAGTAATAAAAGAAATTTACTATCTCAATCACTGGTTACGACCCGACGGGATCCATTAACTGGTAATTGCTACTCGTGACTATATAATTGAGAACGTTAATGGTAATAGATAAAATAATTTATGTTTGATTATGAGGTTTACTCTTTATGCCAATGGCTGCCAATCGGTACCACATATACTTTAGATAGAGTTAATGCATGCGTGCATTGAGATGCGTGGATATAGCTACTCTTCGACCCTGTACAAGATATTAATAACTATATGTAACTAGTAATAAGAATTATTCTTTGAAAAAAGCAACCGCCTAGCTTCTTGCTGGCTCTTTTCGGTAGGAACAGCTTTCCGAACCAGTAGTAGAGTTTACGATTCAAAAGCACTTGTTTACAAGTTTACTTAAATAAAGAATATTTCGAATTCGAGTTTGAATTTGAGTTATTATACTAAAGTAGTGAAGCCTACCCAATATGTGCCATATTACAATAAAGTTATTAGTTAAATAAACGTTATTTTGAAAGTGTACAACAAATGTTCTAGTTCTAGTAAAATTAAGAACGCGCCTTGAATATTTCTCTGCGCATGAGTGATTGGACAAAGATAAATTATACGAATCTAATCTTCCCGCTCATTATTTATTGTGACACGCTCACTTACAGGCCTGATATGACTCCCCTATTTTAGTACAACAATTCTATTTATTTATATACAATACAGATACAATTTAATTATATGTGTAAAATACACCGGTACATATTTAAATTTCACCAGCCCGTTGGCACAAGCGGCAGTAAACTTTCAGATCCGTAGATCGCGTACGATTCAAGGGCCAACATTTTGTAAACACAATTTATTGGTTCTTCGAGGCTAGGTGTATTTGTGTATAAATTATAAATTTATATATTTTCCACTTGTCTGTCACGCATAACACAAGTATTAAGTTTCACACTTTGATGACTAACGACCGTGTGAGTAAATATCCCATATATTTATTACAATAAATTAATACGTGTTTAAAAGAGTGTATTTTCTGTATCTACCGAATTCTAACTAGTAAATGAACATAAAGTGGTGAACGTAACTGTATCGAAACCACTCAAACACTCAACTCCTCGACAAAATCAATTACGTATCTACTGTAATTATGTCTTGCCAAATGTTTGACAGTTCCTTGATGAACATGCTTAGTAATATCGACTAAAGAGTCGAGTTGAATTACGTACAGGGTTTGTCACTGCTTTGTCGCAAACTAGACATGAAATTACTTCAAAGGTATAAATTAATAATTTCCTGGTTGGTTTCTATTAATAAGTAGGTGTCTTAGTACTTTGACAGGAAAAAAAGGAAATATTTAGAAAAGAGTGACACCGCCGTGTGGTATCTGTCAGAATAGAATAGGCCACCCTCCTTTTACCAAGGTGTCGTAAGAGGCGAGTAAGGTAAATGCCGTGTGGTATGCGGCTACATAGAATACACCGCCCTCATTTCATACCGAGGTGTCGTAAGAGGCGACTAAGGTAAGTTGACGTCAGGTAGTAAAATAAGTAGCCAAATCATGTGACAACATGTTTGTAATATGTTGTGCCGACCCCGCTTAGAGTGGGATAAGGGCAGGAGAATGATGATTAGAAAAGATTGTACAAATAGTCAATGTAAAATAAAATATTTGAAAAATATAAGGGTTAGAGTTTCGATACAAAACTCTCACCAGTTAGGGAGGTCAGAATTTAGAGCGCACTCTGGGGTTCAGAGTTGCTGTTGGCGCGGATAGAGGGCAATGGGTCCAACGGTACCCTGTCCCTGCCACCAGCAGCGTGGTAGAGCACTCAGGTTGCCTTAGTCGGTGTGAGTCTGACATACCCGTCGCTCATTCCCGTTGGGCGGTGGAACACATAATAGGTTTTTCCCTGATTAACTAAAACTCTTCATGCAGATTAGCGGGCTATAAATATTGGAATAAAATTCTAGGCATAGTTTTCCTGTCAATTAATTAGAATCGAAAATATAAAGGTTTTCTGATAAATCATTTATATCTACCACATCACGTAAATTAAAAAAAAACATTAATCCAGTATGATTCCGCGACTCGCTGTTCAGGATCACACATTTTCGAACTTTCAGACTATAACGGCTTACTTGTTCTATGTGTATTTATTTTCTGCTACTTCTCAAGTTTTTCCTTATTCTCTCTTTCTTTTTTTTCCTATATTATTAACAGTCCATTTAATCTCTTCTAATAGTTCTGATTTGATCGATACTTTCGTTCTACTTTCTAAAACTGCATGCAATAAAGTCATAAAAATTATAGTTACAGTTCGTTTCGTTAGTTTCCTTAATGGAAATCCTTAATATTATAAATCATATAGAAGTAATTTGAGTGCCTTCGACTGAAGTACAAATGAAGGTTGTTACTTTAATCAACGTTATCCACGTGAAATGATACAATGTGTGATTGACTGAGTAACGATAGTGAAGTAAATACAAATCCAATAACGGCTAAATTGGATCTAGTTCACAAAGGATTGCTCCCATAATTGCACCGATAAGGTAATAACAGAATGGGAGCTAATAAATATGTGGCAATTTCGTTAATAGAAGAAAGGTTTTAATTGATTTATAGAAATTGGTGTTTAGTGATAATTCACTATTTTAGGAAGTTACTGAAGGTGAGGGAAGAGCCTTAATAATATAGATTATATAATACTGCTGAGTTGAATATGCAATGCTCATATCTTATCGAAATGTCGTAAAAGGTAAGTAAGGTAAGTTGTCCCGACGTGTGGTATCCGGCTGAGTAGAATATACCATTTTCATTTCTAACCGAGGTGTCGTAAAAGGCGAGTAAGGTAAGTTAACGTCAGGCAGGTGGCCGGTCGTTGAATAACTAACGTTGGCCAAAACATGTTGTGCGGACCGCGATAATGTCAAGAGAATGATGATAAAATTGCTGAAAGTCGAAATGTAATGATTTATTTGGCGCCAACAACTAATTTTAACTCAAACTCAAACTCAAAATTTTATTTACTTAAGTAAACTTGTAATTAAATACATCTTTTAATGCTGCTGAATTTTTTTTAAATAAGCCTTCGTTCCTGATCTTGCTTCGGCTACGGGGTGAAACGATCGTTGAAATTGTGGTAGTGAATGTGTGTAGTTTTTTTTGTTTGCGATTATATTATACAGTAAATATTTATTATTATTATTATCAAGGACCCTGAATAATGAGTATCAGGGGGTTTTCTTAGTATAATAAAAAAAAATGTGGGTAGTGCTTGTGTACTGTGTTGGTGGTGATATTTTGTGATACGTGTAATAAATAACTAATCCTGCATATATGAGGTATGAGAACGGTTCGCTTCCTATTATTATTTCATAAGCTTTCTTAGCAAACGCGGTTTCTTAACAACTATGGCAAAATAAGCTTAAGTTTTATGCTATGGAATTTCGCAAAGTAACGCCTACTTCTATAAATTTATTAAAGCCTTCCATCAAATATAAAGTGACTGATGCAATTTAGTTATTATTTTTATACTTTTTACTCTTGCGCTTTACTAAAATAAGAATTACAATGCTATTATACATAAGAAGTAAAACAAATTGACAATCAACTTTTATCTTTATTACTTGAGAAACTGTGCCTATAACCGTTGAAAACAGTCTGCACGTACTCTTTTATCGTCATCCCTATCATCTCGACAACCTTTATTTTAGATCACCGTCATTTTATGTAATATTAACAGTTGAGTTTTGGTCGTCTCACTCAAGCTCTTGTTCCTTATCAATTCTATTCAATCTCGGTGTAATTAAAAAAAAACCTTTATTAGCGTATCGGGGACCCGAGAAATGGCAGCTACCTTGGCCAACGAATAAGTTTGGCCATTCAAAGGGGTAAGTAACGCTGCCAGTATTTTGGGAACATAACTGCAATGGAATCAACGGTTTTGATTTAGTGTAAATAGATAATTTTTATATTCTTTAAAAAAAATTGTATTATTTAAAGTAACGGCCTGTTACTATGCCCACTGTTGGGCTAAGGCCTCCTCTCTCCGTTTTTGGAGAGAAGGATTGGAGCTAAGACCTACCACGCTGCTCCAATGCGTAATTGGTAGGTTACACATATCCCTAGAATTCTCTAGAGATATGTAGGTTTCCTCACGATGTTTTCCTTCACCGAAAAGCGTGTGATAAATTGCAATTATCAATTACACACATAAGTTTTAATTGAAAAACTCATTGGTGCCTGCCCGGGTTTGAACTTGTGTTCTCCTCGAAAGAGTCGCACGGTCTCACCGCTGGGCTATCACAGCTTTGTATTATTTAGTTAGCTCTGATTTTGTTTTAAGTTTTTTATAAGTTATTGTTTCTGTAAAATAGTTTAGTAAATTGCAAAAGAAATTTCAAAATAAAATTCAAACAGTTAAGTTTTATTATATTTCTGAGTCCAAACATTTTTTTTTAATTAAAAGAGAAGTTCATAGGTTAGGATAAATCTATATATAAATAACCCAAACGTTATCAACGTTTATAATCGATAAAATTTATTGCGAAAAGAAGACACAGTCCCCTATAAATATTACTTCCTAATGCGATTAAATCAATGTCTGTAACCGCCCACTTTGTAAGATATATGTGTGTAAGCGTTTAACATAGTCATAAAACTTTTGGTGCGAAACAAAGTGGTGATATATTCTGTAGATATATCCCCTCGAGCACATTTTTCACTGACTCTCACTGTCGTGTGACAGCATTCTAAAATTTACCATATAAAAATTTTACACATACAAATCCTATCCTACTAATATTATAAATGCGAACGTTTGTGAGTATGGATGGATGTTTGTTACTCTTTCGCGAAAAAACTATAAGACGGATATAGATGAAACTTTACAGCTATATAGGTTATACGTCGGAATAACATATAAGTTACAATTTGTAATGATTTTATGTAATATAACGATACAATTCAATAAAGTCGGAAAAAACTGGCCTCTGAGAGCTATCTCGGCGTACGCTGTATAAACCATTAGAGTTACACAAAGATGATGTACCGTAGTATTGTTTGTCTTTAATAGTTCTAAATAAAAGTCCGAGACAGCATAGATTCCTCGCGAGCGAAGCCGCGGGTAAAAACTAGTATTGTATATTGTAAAACATTTTACACTACATATTTTACTTTAAGCACTCGGTAAGCACTGAGATATACTTGTGCGAATTTTTGTCACTTTAACTTAAAAAAATACCTAGCTCTCGTCCCAGATACAGGATTTGATTTTGATTCATTCTATTCAAAGCTATCTGAAGCTTATTTTACTTTTGTAATTTTTACCAGCAAATGTTATAATCGCTTGGGGAAATAGCAATAATTACTCCTATTTATTAACTACACTTTTTCTGAACGTTATTTTTTCTAAATGTTTGCATTCAGTATCAATTTGCGGATATTATACTAGATATATAGAGTTATTATACTAGAGTAGGTAAGCCAGCCTTAAATGTGCTATATTACGAAAAATGCGAAAGCAAATGAGGGTGATCTATCTGTCTCTCTTTTTTTATGTGTGATTAGACAAAGATGAAGTATATGAGCTTGATATTCCCTCTCATTATTTTTTGTGTCACTGTCACTTGCAAGCCTGCCTATGGCTCTACTCTAGCATTGATAACTCTATGCATATAGTACAGAATCGACGCATGCCAACACGTGGTCAATTGGGCGCACTTGTACATACATTGTGCATATTCATGTATGCAAGGAATATATAACATTTATTCAAATTAATCTAAAAGATGGACTTCATGAGTATTGATTCGTTATCTTGTAATGGACAGTCGTGCCGAAGTATGAAGGCGCTCTAAAGTTAAATGAAGATATTTATCGTTACGAACTGTCATAACTGATTTAATTCAAAACTTCTTCTATACGAAACTTATGATTTCGTGATACCATTTGATAGCTTTGCTCAAGAAACAAATTACTGAATATCATTCAATAAGAACTTTTCTTTAAATAATACTTGTATTTTGGCATAATAATATAAGTTGCTTCATAAATATAAATTTGGCATATAAATGCGGCCATCGTAGGTACAATTAATTATAAAGGATATAGTAACCTTTAAATAATACTATTATCGTGTTATCATGGTCCTCCTGCCCTTATCCCACTCTAAGTGGAGTCAGCACAAAATGCTATAAACATATTGTCACAGATTCGGCTACGTATTTCACGACCGGCCACCTGCCTGACGTCAACTCTGTACCCCGGAGAGCGCCACCTCCGGGTCGGGGCCTCTCTAAGCAGTGGCCCCTCCCTCCGCTAATCGATGCATCGGGAGCACCAGATGCATCGATCGCCTTGGGGACCTAACTCCAGCGAGCGTCCGATTAACCCTGTTCGGAACGCTCGGAGGTCCCCGTTAGGGCGGCATGCGACGGACTTCGGCGAGTCGCCTGCGCCCCGCTCGCCTGCGGCGGATCGGATCCAAAGACTCGACTTCCCGGATCCGTCCCGCCGCCTCCTTCCGCAAGATAACATCCTCGCAGAAGGAGGCCATCGCAGCCCACGATGCCTCCCTGTCCACCATGGCACGAACCACAGTGGGCAGGGAGAGATCGTGCCCCACCTCTGCCACGAGCTTCGCCCGCTGAACCGCCCAAGCAGGGCAGTCCGCGAGGGTGTGCAGCGCCGTATCAGACTCAGCGCCGCACTCGTGGCACACACCAGATGCTTCGCACTGGGCCACCCTCCACAGATACCCCCCGAAACAACCATGTCCGGAAAGTACCTGTGTCAGGCGGAAGGTGAGGACCCCACGCCTCCTGGCGACCCAGCCCTGGAGAATGGGCTGGATGGCTGAAATTATCCAGAATCCTGCGCTGGGCGATTCCAGCCGCCGCCTCCATTGGCGGAAGAGCTCCAACTGAGCTGCTCTCCGCCAATCTACCTCTACCACCGCAGAGTTTCCCCCCGATGTACGGGCTTCAACTTTGTGGCGGTAGGCCTGAGCAAGCACCTTGGCCTCTAGATCCCACGGAGGAGATCCGGCCAAGGCGCAGGCCGCCTCGCCAGAGATGGTTCGGTAGCCTCGCACTAGCCTGATCGCCACAATCCTCTGCGCCCCGCGCAACAGGGGCAGGGACTTGGCGTCAGCCGCTCCGCCCATATGGGAGCGCCGTACAGGGCCATTGATCGGACCACTCCGGCATAAAGGCGCCGGCAGCCTGCATTTGGCCCTCCCACATTCGGGAGGAGCCTGCTCAGGGCTCCGGCGGTCGCCTTTAATCTCGGGGCGAGCCGCCGGAAGTGGGCCTCGAACGTCCATCGGCTGAACCTGACGTCAACTTACCTTAATCGTATTTTACGATACCTCGATGAAAGGGGGTATTCTACTTTTTTTATTTTATTTATTTTTATTTTATTTAATTGAATCACCAACATAAGAAACAGTAATTACAATATTTATATGGTACATTTCATATGATTTAAATCTAACTGTTCTTACAATTAAAGGTAACCACAGCATGCTTTGTGTTACATAAGTAGTAAATTATTGAATAATAGTGTTAGTAATAAGTTCATATATTTTATGAATAATTATTATTTTATATGTATATTTATTGTAATTTCTGTATAAATTCTGTTTTTAATATTTATTATTTATTATGGGTGAGGTAAGTCAACTTTTATAAGTTTCAATTTAAAATTGACAAAATTATCGAAGTGTATATCGATATTTGGAATTTTCTTCGTATGATCATTGTAATCACTTACCAGGTACTTAACCAGATACCTCGGTAAGAAATGAGGGTGATCTATTCTACTCAGTCGGATACCACACGGCGGGTCGGCTTACCTTAGTCGCCTTTTAAGACACCTCGGTAAGAAACCCTCGTTTCTCTCTAATCTAAATAAAATTCCTCAGGTCTAATCTACTCAGCCGGATACTACATGGCAGTTATACATTCACATGTATACACTTCACACGTTATACACTATATACATTCGAATATTATAAATTAAAAAGTCTATGTGTATGTTCGCGATTTCAATGCAATTCAATTGCTGTCTGTTAAATATAATTTTACCCGTCGACACTAATAGCTTGTTTACACTTAGCGAACGTATGACATGGCTAATTGAGTTTCCTGCCAACCGGAAATCGTTTTAAGTCACCAGTATGTAAAATCGATAGGAGACGTGTAGGAAATGTATTTGTAAGAAAAACTAATCATAATGACGAATATTTTTAGTCATTGCGAAACGTCTTCCTTTCTTCTATTGAAACGAGTGTAACGATACATATTATAGGTTTATGTACTGTGACGGGGCTTCAGCAGCGTGGAAAATTTTCTCACGTTAATCCCTACCGCGTGGGACCTCTACGATAAAAAGTAGTTATAAACTATAAGTTGTTCTCCTATCTCCATCACAATTTTAGTTAAAGTCTTATCAAAATCGGTATAGCCGTTCCGGACAATAAAATCCTTTCAGCAGATTTTGAGAAAATCGATCACATACAGACAGACAGATTTTGTCGACTTTGTTTTATAATAATCATCATCATCCTCGTGCCCTTATCGCACTCTAGTATTCTAGTATTCTAGTATACTAGGGTCGGCACAACATGTTTATAACATGTTATCACATGATTTGGCTACGCATTTTATGACCGACCGCCTGCCTGACGTCAATTTACCTTAGTAAGAAATGAGGGTGGTCCTTTCTACTCAGCTGGATACCACACGGCGGTTTGTTTTATAGTTAGAATAGATTGTAAAGAAAAATTTAGTTTTACAATATTATTTAAATATTTTGATAGCTATAATATAGGGCACCTGGCATAATTTTATATTTTCCACGATTCTTGTATTCAGTTAAAAGTTATTATGCATTTACTTTTACGAATAAATAAGCTTCTGACAATTATAAGTGCTATAACCTATGACAGACTTCAACCCTCTTTTATTCAAAAATTTTATCATACTATTTACGTAAATAGATAGATTTATGTAAATAGAGTGAAAAATCTTGGATATTGATGCTTTATTACATACTAAATTGTTATATCTTAACACTATTTTTGTCTGTTTAGATCTACAAATTTGGTTATTTATAACTTTTTATACAATTTAGTTGTAGACAAATTCGTTTGAAGTCTTCTTTATTTTTAGTTTTGCGCTGTACATGGATCGAAAAAGAATGATTTTTTCTGTTTCGAAATAAGAACAACGTGTTTCATCAAACGGTTGTGGCAGGCCAGGAATGTAGGATTAAAATGTTTTTATTCTTTCCTTTTCGATCGGCAACTGTCAATGTTCACGATGGTAAGGAACGCCGAAGTAAAGTAAAAAAGGTAAATAGCAATCAATTATAATTTTCTGACTCATGATGCCTAAAAGAAAAAAAAGTAAAGTAACGGCCTGTTAATATCCCACTGCTGGGGATAGGCCACCTCTCTCCGTTTTTTGGTGAGAAGAATTAGAGCTAAGACCTATCACGCTGCTCCAAAGCGGATTGGTGGGTTTCACATATACTTATTTTCTCTATAAATTGAAGTTTCCTCGAAAATGTTTTCCTTCACCGAAAAGCGTGTGATAAATACACAAATACATACAGACATAAGTCTTAATAGAAAACCTCATTGGTGCCTGCCCGGGGTATGAACTCGTGACTTCCTCGAAAGAGTCGCACGGTCTCACCGCTGGGCTATCACAGCTGTTTATTGGTCATCGGTTTCCTGGGTTCCCTCATAGGTTCGCCTCCGCGGGCTTGAACTCATTTTCATTTCTAGAGAATTGCGTGGTCTCACCACTGGGCTATCGCAGCTTATTATGATGCCTAAATGTTTAAGATAATATACTTTTTTTTACTGTAGTTAACTAAAATTTTACAATCTGTAGTTAGCTAAAATATTAAATTTGTGACATTCATCGATATTATTTCCACTTTAATATCATTGAATTCGATTATCCAAATCTATGTGGTAATGCTACTAAGCGTTTTAAATAATGATAAGACGTAGAACATGGGAAATTATTAGGCGGTAAATTTACTCTTGTGTAAAGATCTTTACGGTCGGGCGGCTGCTCACGGTTTATTGCTATTACATACTTAATAGTAACCCTCTTACTTAATTATGCGGATGGTGGGTCGACCCGAAGTCTCTTGAAAGGGTTGGCACACCTGAAACCGTGTGAGTACAAAACTCGGAATATGGTTAATTTACATGTTTAATTTTGCAAACAACAATCTCATTATAAACATACAAAGAATACAACATAACTTAATACAAGTAAATGTTTATATAACTTGGCTTTAAATTTATTTTCAAGTTAAAACAATATTTAACGGCTCGCAATTGATATATTTTTAAATCACACTAGAGAGAAGTAAAAATATATTGTGAACACAGTTCCTACGCACAAAAGCCAAAAAATAATAATTCGATTTCTCCCGATAATATTTCATATCTTTTTACTTTATGGAAAAAGCGGGTTCGGAGATATTAATGCTTTAAAATGGATATAGAAATAAAAGAATATGATATGAGATTTCGTACTCATTAACTATAAAATATTGCATCATCAATGTAATATAGTATAGTAGGATCGACTTCATCGCATGTTTTCAGTTTATTTCACTTTGAGCTAAGCTGTAGCATGAAAAAACCTATAGGTTTCATAGCAAGTATAACTGTAGAGGACAAATATAACTATTCACTGCTGTGAATAGGCCTCCTCTCTCTGTTTCTTGGAGAGAAGGATTAGAGCTAAGACCTACCACGCTGCCCCAATGCGGATTGGTAGGTTACACATATCCCTTCCTTTACTATATTTTACATATCCCTAGAATTCTCTAGAGATATGCAGTTTTCCTCACGATGTTTTCCTTCACCGAAAAGCTTGTGATAAATTGCAAATATCAATTAGAACTGCCAATACTATATAATATTGTATAGATAAGCATAAATTTTATTCATTCAGCTCACTAAACTAATATAGTATTCTATTATAGTATTATATATAGTATAGTATATTATATTATAGTATTCTATTATACTATTAGTATCTAATATAGTATTAGTACTCTGTGTAATAAGCTGTGATAGCCTAGCGGTGAGACCATGCGACTCTCTAGAGACGACATAGGTTCAAACCCGGGCAGACACCAATGGGTTTTTCTATTAAAACTTATGTGTCTAATTGATAATTGCAATTTATCACACGCTTTTCGGTGAAGGAAAACATCGTGAGGAAACCTGCATATCTCTAGAGAATTCTAGGGATATGTGTAACCTACCAATCCGCATTGGAGCAGCGTGGTAGGTCTTAGCTCCAATCCTTCTCTCCAAAAACGGAGAGAGGAGGCCTTAGCCCAGCAGTGGGCATAGTAACAGGCTGTTACTTACTTACTCTGTGTATTATTAAAATATAATATGATTTCCTAAGATGTGCATTTCAAACAAATCCCAAGTAGAATAAATCATTGCTCAAGTACCACGGGAAAATACGCTCAAATAAGCTTCCTAATTTATAAATCGTGGCCGTAACGTGCCGAGTAAACAACGATTTGCTTAGGCGTTTACTTCGATTTTCTTTTATGTCAGGCAATTATCGTTAATTTTCGTCACAGCCAATGTCGTTAGAGCAATATATTTTGTGTTATCGTTACACAAGTGTTTAACATTTTATTTATACAGGCTATTTTTGAGGTATTCTTCGCAGTTACAAAAAATGTGAGGCCACGATATTAATGTAATTCCAGTGTTTTTCTTAATAATTTAATAATAATTTAACTTCGCGATTCATACGTATTATTATATAAACATATGGGTCCCTTCGCGATGAAGTCAAGTTACGTTTTTATAACGTTCGTTGTTTTGGCAGAGTTGCTACGAGTATGTACCGTGGTCACGAAGTCATCTTGTTTTCCTTGTTTAGTTTTTGAATTTAAACTATCGTGAGTGGTATTCATTATTATTGTTGAGAGACCGGCTACACTCACGTCTTATTTAAATAAGACGTGAGTATAGCCGGTCTCTCAACATTAATAATTGTTTAGTTTTGTCTAAATATTTATGTATATTATAGTTGATACTTATAATTAATGTTCACAGACCTAATATTTAATGAATTGGGAAGGAATGAATGAGAGGTACTCTAAAGGACCAACAGAAAGAAAATTACAACAGATAGCTGTTAACTTTACTTTATTAAACGATTGATAATCAAAAAAAAATTAAGTAAAAGATTAATTCTGAAAAATCAAATATTTCTCTGTCTTATAAGATGGCGCTGGTTTGTGATTTATATCAGCGATTCGTTATTCGATTTTCTGTTGTGTAAAGCTATTATCGTTAATTTTGAGTACCGCTTGTACTACGTCGTTTTTATTGATACACAAATATTTCTACACAATGAGATCGCGATTCAACTTTTTTGGGGAATAAGATACATCGCACCACTTGAAATACTTGTGATGTGGGTGGGTACACCGCGCTGCATCGTGTATAAAAAATGTATCAAATCGAGTTTCTACACATTTTTTAAAATATAGAATAGACCAAAAATCCGCTGTTTAATTTCCTATTGTAAAAGAGACTTTAAAAAAATTTGAAAACTGAGACAGGTGTTAGACGTAATAAAAAAATTGTATTCAGTAAAAAAAAAATCCTCTTTTATATCGCTGCGTTAGCTCAAGAACTTATACGTACTTGAAGTTAATGCTATTTGAGAGTTCTGTATATAGTTATTTTAAAAATTCACCTACCTACCTACTTTAGCTTCGTTGTTAGTCGTTGATAGAATTATTAGTCGTGAAATATCACGATAAAATAAATTGCTTCTTACGGCTGAATAAGCACGGAAATTATTATTTGAATTTTTTTTTGTAAAAGTTCGCAAACAAAAGGCATTGTTGTTTAGATTGCGTGTATTTGAAAATAAATTTATTTATTATACGAAATACATCTTCGTCTACGCTGTGTTAAGCATTAAATATAGAAATGATTCGGTGATCGCATTTTTTATATTAACATTATTAAGCACGCAACTCCATGATATAAAAAATACTAAAAAGTTTGTTTAGTCAGTTTCAAAAAGCTCTTAAAAAGCTTTATATTGAGGATGATTTGATAAAAAGTTTGACGTTATAAAAGGTCTGTGACACAGCATCTTCTCATGGAAATGTGTCAAATAGATTGACGTTTATTAAAAAGATCAGCATAATTGCTTTGTGATACAATATTGGTATGATAAAACATTGTTATAAGACATTTTATACATTCCGAATAAAAAAAAATTACAAAATTGTTCGTCATAAATATAAATATAATATAAAAACTTACTTCAGTGCCTACATTTATAGGAACAACAAATATATGTACTAATTGATTTAAGAATGCCTCCTTTTTTATAATTGTAACGATAAAAATCCTAGATGATATATAATTAAGATTTTGCAATAGGTTGTTGGATTGAAATAAAAATATTACATTCGCAATATTTTTATTTTATTTTTCTAAATAGTCATTTATAACTAGCATTTGATAAATTTAGGTATTTATGTTCCACAGACTTGACTTTAATGTTGTCACGGAAAATTTAAAAGTAATGATTATAAATCCATGTATAAAATTGTCTTGGCTGTTTCACCCATTTTAACACCCCATTGTATTCTAACAATCTCACAAATTCGTATGTTTTAGTTATGATATGTATTTTGCCTTAAATATCGAACAATTCATTGTTATTTTAAAACACAGATTGTAAAAAATCTATGAAGGGAACCAGTTCTTGGTTTAAATTCGACTCTGATTTATTTGGTAATAACAAGATTTAATGTTAAACCTTATTGTGTAAGATTATTGTAAACTCATCTTTGGTTATTTAATGAAATAAATTTGATTTTATTGAAATAAAACAAAAAAAGTATAATATTTTCGAAAAACAAAACAACACAAACTAAATCCAAGGCCTTCATTCAACAACAGAACAATTAAATTTATGCAATGATAGGCATATAATTAAAATATTTTCCTTCCATTCAGAGCTACATTATTGTGTTCTTCAATAAGGAAATTAATCTCTTGTTATAAATATAAAGCGTTTAAATTTCGTTCAATTTTGTTTATTCTACATATACGTACGTTCTATATTATACGCCCCTGTACATTATATATCTAACTCTCAAAATTGATTTTACTAATATTTACTTGGCGTGCGCCAAGTTGTTGTAAAATTTGCAAAAGAGATGCTCACAAAATTAAGTCCATAGTATAAAATTTCTATTTATATTTATATTTAAAACAGAAGATTCTTGAAGGCTAATGTGTCCATTTACTCCAAGTAGATCCATGATTTATAATACAACATTATGAAAAACTATAACAATCTTATATTTAATTTATTTGGCTATAAACCTCCTTAGCATTATAACTTTACATTACGGATTTAATACAAATAATTCGTAATTGTTTCGTATATTTTTAATTATTTCTTAAATTTATTTCTATTTGATAATGGTTGTTTCCTTATAAAGCGTATAATATGAATAAAATCAACTTATACACAACGAAACACAATAATATAAACTACGTCGGAGAAGTTATGATTTGCTGGAGGCAGGTAGGTATGAATAATTTTAATATTCTAAAGTTTATATTGCGTTTCCTTTGACTGCGGTACGTAAAGATGTGGCTTTTGACGGCGAGACTTGAAAGGTATCTCAGTTGCGACAGTTTTTGCTGAACTCGTGAAAAGAGCGATCTGCACGCCTATTCATAATAAAGGTCTAAAGAAATTATAATTTCTGAGCATCTTTTTTATATTTTTGATAATAAATTTTACTTAATTATGTTATTTTGCCGTCACTTGATTTGTATTCATTTGGATAACATGCAAAAGTTTCATGATACAGTATGAATTGAATTTATCCTTTTCAAAACAATGACTGGGATCAAGTTCCTAAAGATGAAATCGGTTGCGGCCAGTAACAACCAATTTTAAGTCGTAAGCAAGTTAACTTTTTGGCGCAATGCAGTGAAAAAAAACCGGTAAAAAGAGAAGCCATCTAGTTATTCTAGGTCAACGCATTTCTTTTTCAGTCTTTTAGGGCGACTATAATTAAGGGCCATCGTTTTATGAATGCTGGAACTTGGTTTCTCCATCGCGATTTGTAAATTCTACAAAGACCGTTGCGAATGCTCTGCGTGCCAGGAACCCTTTATTAGCTTTTATTGCGAAATGATCCGATTAAATATATTAAGTATTTATAGCAAATATAACATGGAATATAATTTGGCTTGGGTGTACTTTAATAAAATAATTATAAAATATATTTGAGTATATATCTGTCCCAAATTGAAGGAGTTAATGCTAAATGAGTAATGTTAATGTCGTTCTTAGATAATAAGTGTGTCTGGATAAATTTATGTAATGTAATAATGTAATGGTAATTTAGTTACTGCCTTCCATAATTGGCCGCTTCTGGTGCTCTCTGAAAATCAGCATCAGTAGCATGTTTAAGCTAAAAATGCATAGTAGACTAGTTATTTTGGGATAACACATTTTGGATACTGGTTTTAGTGCAATCATTTATTTGCAGCCGTAACTGTGTGTGTTTAAAAACTATATTAACACTGCGTATGTCTGTACGTAATAGCGTACAGACACAAAGATTGACATATTTTCGCATATATATAATATATCAATATGACTTAGTACTCGCCGGTATTCCACTGCATATTATTCATCTTGCCGCAAGGGATTATGGCCCCGGTTAGTATTGCGACAGTGGCACGCGAAAATCTCTATCAGTTATGCAAATTTTATATATTCCTGAAAGAAAAATTGCAATAAAGATAGAAGAAACGCGATCGAACGACAAGTTAATAACTTTTCTTAGCAATTTTTACAACTTTCATTCTAATAATAATGCAAAAGTTTTCTGTTATTGTCTATAAGTCTGACCTTTTGAACTGTAACTATAGTTAAGGAGAAGGGGAGATAGATATATTTTAACGCTATCAAAACATATTTTCTCATAAAATAATTATCAATGAAAATGCATCTTTACACACAAACTAAAAATTGACTCAAAAATCTAGTATATCTTATAGGACATTTAGTAGTTGACATTGCGATGGTTGAAGAATGTACAGGTTCTTTTCCATCTTTTTCATTGCCCAAGATCCTCATCCATGCAGTTATACTATCGCTTTATAAATTTTCTCCTAACTTTATGAAGCGTTTGGGGTCACATATAGTTCGATATGAATATCCGATATAAAAACTGTCGCCACTTCACGCATTCTATATTCATTCTATTACCCACGTTTTGATCCATTTTACCATCATAAATATAGTACCCTTAAATATAGTAGGTATTTTGTACATAAAATTCTCCTGCCCTCATCCCATTCTAAGTGCGGTCGGCCTAACATGTGTTGATGTTGGCCTTACATGTTGTGGATAGGTATTTTACGACCAGCCGCCTGCCTGACGTCAACTTACCATAGTCGCCTTTTACGAAACCTCGGTAAAAAATGAGGGTGGAATATTCTTTTCAACCGGATATCACATGGCGGGTCGACTTACCTTAGTCACCTTTTACGACACCTCGGTAAGAAATGAGGATAGTCTATTCTACACAGCTAGTATGATAGTAGGCATTTTAGTTAGGTAAAAGATTACTCTAAAAAAACATATTATTAAAAATTGTAGTTTTGCACATACACAATAGCAACAAAAAAAGAGCGAATAATCATTAACAAGAATGCGCTGCAGTAGAAGAACAAAAACAAATAAATCATACATTGCACGGAAGTCTGAAAACAACAACATCGCAGAGCATGAGTGAACTGCAAAAACAACATCGGTGTATGGTGCACGTTTCATTGCAGCGGTTTATTCCGCATTATTCCTCTTTCATGTTATGTCCTCAGTTAATATTCCGCAGGTGCCTCGCGAACAACATCGGGGCGAGTGTAGAATCTATACATTTCCACTTGAGGGCACATTTGGCAACTCTCAAAGTTAGTAATATGTTACGTAAAATAATCTGCAGGTAATATTGCTGATAATTTTATGGGTCTTAAATTTTTACTAAGAGAATTACACATATTACAAAAATTGACAACCGAAATTTGGAAATTTGGCAAATAATTTTCTCATTTTTGACGAAAGGGTCCATCCGTTAATAAAAGATATTTGAAAAAGAATGTTCCCTTAAAGGGTACATTCCTGATTTCACATTCCATCCCTTTAAAAAAAATGACCTTCATACCTGTTGTGTTCGTATTATAAAATCTACGAAACGGAACGAAATTTTTGTGCGGTTTCACAAAAAGATAATGCAATTGTTGAACATTTACGTTAATAGTAAACTGTTTAGAACGGCAAAACTGATTTTGATGGAACTCTCACTGGGAGATAGATGAGGTTGTGGAGCAACATACAGGTTGTTTTTGTTCTAAAATTCCTGCGGAGTCGGGATTTACGCGGAAAAAAATCTGTGACACACTGATTTCGACGCGTGCGCGTACGAAGTAACTAGTAATAGCTAAAATAATAGATTAAGTAAATATGTAAGTGTATTCCATAAGGAGATGCAGACGCCATTGCATCGTCATCTAATTACTGAGGGACGTAGACGGTCAATTTCTGACAGTCTAGTATATACTCGCATGATATATACCTGATAATTTTAAATAACGTTTACCTTAGTAAAAATAACAATGCCTTAAACGATTATCACTGATTTCACTCAACTGTAAATAATATAGGATCACAGTAGGGTTGTAAATCCAATTTACGTCACTTGCAGCGTAAAGATAGCTCTCGGGTCTAGACAGATCCAATAAAGTCCTTGATCCAAACGATTTCATGTACAATATTTATGGTGACTCATGGTGGTTTAATAGAAAACACTTAAACAACTTTTAATTTTATTTATTCTCTCATCATCCTCCTGCCCTTATCCCACTCTAAGTGGGGTCGGCACAACATGTTAAAAACATATTGTCATATGATTCGACTACGTTTTACAACCAGCCGCCTGCCTGACGACAACTTAACTTAGTCTTATTTTACGAAACCTCGGTAAGAAAGAGGGTGATCTATTCTACTCAGCCAGATACCACACGGTGGGTCTACACACCTTAGTCGCCTTTTACGACACTTCGGCAAGAAATAAGGGTGGTCTATTCTACTCAGCCGGATACCACACGGCACAATTTTATTTATTCTCTATAGTTATATAATTTGGAGAGCTTGTGGTGAAATTTTTTATGAATTGTATTTACTGATAAAAAAAATTGCAGCAGTACGTGCTTTAAATTCGTTACATTCGCTTGCTTATACTTACACTGTGGTATCCTAACGGTAAGATCACTGGTTCAAATTCCGTGCCACCAATGAGTTCTTCTATTAAAACTTGTGTCTAACTGGTTGGCAATTTATCACACGTTTTTCGGTGAAGCAAAACATTGGAAGGAAACCTGCATATCTCTAGAGAATTCTGGGGATATGTGTAACCTACCAATCCGCATTGGAGCAACGTGGTAGGTCTTAGCTCCAATCCTTCTCTCCAAAAACGGAAAGAAGAGTAAGATAGTAACAGGCGGTTACTTTACTTTTTTATTTCTTTATTAATTACATGTTTTAACTAAGAAACTTAAACAGATTTAAAGTTGATTCTAAATAATTTAATGTATTTAAACTAATGTTATACGAGGTAAGTACCTCTTTATACTAGAGATATTTATCTTTTCGTAGATTTAAATCTCTTCGAATCATTTTCGTGTTATGAAAACGGATCAGTGCAGGATCTTTTTCATTGCGTAGCTAAGTAACTATCACAAGCTTTTTATGAAAAGCAATCTTGAAACATAATCTCCTTGCTTTATATTTCGTTCAAACAGCAATCTTCAAAACAATTTTCTTTTTACATTTTCCCAAATAATCGTCTAAAATCAAGATTCATTCTAATTGAACGTTTCAAAGAAATAACGTCTACGAGGGTACGTCAGTCTTTTCTTTCTAAACGTCATGTTTATAAATTGTGACGATTCGTTCCTAATTTGTTTATTTTAATTCCTTGTTTTATCATAAGCTTTGCTTCTTGAATAGTTTTTTCAAATTCCTTAGATTTTACATTATCAGTTGTCTTGTTTTATCATTTTAAGTCCCTGACCCTGCCTTCAGCTCCTCGGGTCGTGGGGGCTCGCTTGGGAGTATATTTGTATTTAAGTATTTATTTAAAATTATATATGTCATCTATCTACCAGTTGTCCGTCACCCATAACACAAGTATTAAGTTACTTACTTTGGGGATGGACGACCGTGTGTGTAAATGTCCCACATATTTATATCATTTTCTGTGTCAGATATCGGAAATTTGTATTATCAATTAAGCCTAGCGTAGATTACCGTAGACTAACAAAATTTTGGTTTTAAGCGCCATTTAATATTTGTAGTCTATCTCATGGGGTTATTTGCTTACTTATTAGTGTAATATTGCATATTTTAGGCTGGCTTTCCTGCTCGAATATAATAACTCCTATAGAGTTACACGTATTTCGCAATCTAAGTATGTACGAGAATATCATTAAATGATTTTCAAATCATATCCCTACGTTATGTGTGGAGGGCACATAATATTTTATTGGTGACAATAATCGTAATGACCTCCTATGACGCACTTATTTATTGAACATTTCATAAAATAACCATATTTATTCATGCTCATATTTATAGCTGTTCATAAACTCCCTATACATTATGGAATGAAACATAAATTCTCACTACCCGTCAGCTTTATGAAGTTTCAACCATTCTTATTGATCTAGGTCAAACATAGTAAATTATTTTTTCTCTGATATCAATAACGAAATTTATATAATATTTCATTATTGATATTTCAGAGATTATAAATCCCTTGTATCTCGACTCACCGTACATGGACAATTGATTTAAATAAAAAGTAAAAAAAATTCTTTGTTAAAAGTCAGATTTTGTATTCGATGATTTTGGATTAACCTTTTTTACTTATAACTTTATTTTTAACTGGATATCGATTTAAGCAGGGTTTTATCTGTATAGATTTTCATTTCGTTTATTTTTGTCGCATCGTAACAAAACTTTGCTGTCACTTATAATCAAACTGTATTGGATTTAGAAATAAATATATTATGATTTTAGCACTAAATACATGTTATAATACAAATCATCATCTTCATCATCCTCCTGCCCTTATCCCACTCTAAGTGGGGTCGGCACAACATGTTGCAAACATGCTGTCATATGATTTGACTACGTATTTTACGACCGACCGCCTGCCTGACGTCAACTTACCTTAGTCGCCTTTTACGACACCTCGGTAAGAAATGAGGGTGGTCTATTCTATGCAGCCAGATACCACACATGTTATAATAAAAATAACTTAAATAAACTTCTTACCTAGTCAACCACCGGACTTGCGCAAATTTACAGATAACTTAGTAATTACGGGTTTTTTCAGTTACATATTACACAGTTTTGTATTATTACTACCATCTGTTAAATTCATTAACTTTATTCGCATTGGAATAACAAAGCGATAAGCAAATAACATCTCTTACAAACTCGCAAAGGTAAACTGTCGCAGGACATACAGTTGTGTTGTTTCGACAATGAGTTACTGAGCTGGTCGCTAACCATCTGTCTACACTATTGCTACGGTTATTTGTCCACTTCCTCCAGTTCCTTATTTTGATATAAGCTGAGTTATTATTGAACGTTTTTAAGCGCTTAGGGCCCACGTATAATGTGTCCAATTGATAATTGCAATTTATCACACGCTTTTCCGTGAAGGAAAACATCGTGAGGAAACCTGCATATCTCTAGACAATTCCGGAGATATATAGCTCCAACCCTTCTCTCCAGAAACGGAGAGAGGAGGCCTATTCCCAACATTGGGATTGTAACAGGCCGCTACTTTTTTTTTACAAGCGACATTATTTATCAGGTGTAGTATTTATCAGGCAATGGGTAATATAGCTACTGACATGAAGTTTATCCACTCTATTTAATAGAAATCAAATCAAATCAATCAAATCAAATCAAAAACCTTTTATTTACAGATATATCACATTTAACTACGTACATAGGGTATAGAACGATACATAAAACTTACAGTATAAACAAAATCTCACAGTTCACAAAAACAAAGAAAAGAAACAAGCAAAAAAAAAAAAAAGACGCAGAGAAATGTGACCCTGTAAAAAGGAACACCACTCAGCGCAATTTGAGGAGATACCTCAACACTGGTTTTCAGTGGCGACCTCTTACTACCACTAATAATACGGTCAGAACGTCAGCGACAGTGAAATATATTAATAATTTTATATTTTTTTGCGTGGAACGATGAGTGAGGAAAAAAAAAAAAAATTTTTTTTTTATATAAAACGAAAAATACAAACAAATTGGAGCCATGTGCCTTTTCGAAATTTTCAACGTAGCTATGTATGTATTAACCCAGTTATATATTATATAAAATCAATAATGGTAATACTTAGAAACTCCGGACATATAGCGAGACGGGTGACCACTGGCACTCCACAGCAGCATAAAATAGCATATGTTGGCCACTATTGAAGTTGTCATGTCATTAACTGCAAGTTTAATAAAAGTAATTTGTATGTTCGTTTAAAACTCTGTACAGTGCTTAATTTCCACAAAGGTGGTGAGATACTATTCCAACAGTTCGTTGCTGCATATTTGAAGCTGCCGTGGAATGCCGCGGTATAGTGACGTGGCGTATATAAAATATGTGAAGAGCCGCGAGTATAAATAACTAGGATGCGATCATTTGGCCAATTGAATTTGGTGTACAAATATGTAGGCAACTTGTACTTTGCTATACCAAATAGTGAACTAGCGAAGTGAAGTTGACGTCTATAGCACATCTTCAATTCTTGGCACTGTTTAAAAATGGTGTCACATGAGAGCGTGGTGGAACTTTAAAGCAGAAACGTGCACATGCGTTTTGTACACGTTGTATAACGTTCTTAGTTCTCGCCAGTAATCGCGGTCCCACAACCACATCCGCATAATTAAATTTTGACAGAATTAATGCTTCACAAAGATTAATGCGCACATTTGTGCTTAAATATTTTCTGATGTGATAGATTAATTTAAGCCTGTAAAAGCAACTTTTCACGGTATTAAGGATATGTTTTTCGAAACGCAAATTCTCATCAAACAAGACGCCTAAGTTTTTTGCCTCACTAACCCTCTTTATAGCCTTATTTTGTACGCAGATATTCAAATTCATTGCAGATATCTTTCTGACTTGAGCTTTTGTCCCTATTATCATATACTTAGTTTTATCGGCGTTAAGTTGCAGACTATTTGCATCAGACCACATTGCTAACCGATTTAAATCCTCATTTAATTTAGCTGCAGCTGTAAGAGCATCATTCGGATTGAAGGATATATATAGCTGAATATCATCAGCAAAAATGTGATATCGACAGTTCCTAATAGTTTTTATTATATCAGCACAGTACAAGATATATAACAAGGGACCCAAAATAGACCCTTGGGGAACACCTCGAGTAACAGGGCTGCATTGAGAAGTACTTCGAGACCCATCTTCATTTAATACCTCCACAACTTGGGTTCTGTTGTTGAGATAACTATCAAACCACTTAATTACTTCTGGACTAAATCCATAATAATGAAGTTTAGCCAAAAGTAAGGACAAATTAATGGTGTCAAAGGCCCTAGAGTAATCCAGTAGTACTAAGATAGTTCCCGCACCCTTATCTTGAGCACTTAGAATATTGTCTACGACATCAAGTAACGCCGTTGTAGTACTTCTGTGTTTCCTGAAGCCCGACTGGACGCTAGGTAAGATGTTATTTTGTTCCAAATATTCTGATACTTGCAAATACACAATTTTTTCCAAAATTTTGGAGAGACATGGTAGAATACTTATCGGACGCAAATCACTATACAGAATGGGATTTTCAATCTTAGGGATTGGTTTTACCACAGCGTTTTGCCATACTCTGGGAAACACACTGGTTTCTATAGATGTGTTTACAATTACACCAATTACCTTAATTATGTGTGCATAACTGGATTTTAACATTTCTAGCGAAATTCCATCCGAACCAATAGCATTTGATTTTAGACTGCGAAATGCTTGAATTATGGCCGATTCATCAACAGTTTTTAATGTAAAAGTACTACTTCCGTGCCTGTTTGATAAGTAATAACTTAATTCTCCAGGCAAAGCATGACCTCTACCAGAAATATTTAAGAAATAGTTATTAATTATTTGGGGATCGTTTAAAGTATTGGGTAATATACAGTTTTTAGAGTTTTTGTATTTAACTGTCCGTCTTAGATTTTTCCAAAGGAGTGAAGGGTTCTTAGTATTATTATTTATAAACATAGAATAATATGCAGTTTTCTCATTTTCAAGAGCGTTTTGCACCTCATTTTTTAACATCTTATAATAATCATAGTGCCTATCCAGTTTTGTCTTACGCGCTTTTAAATAAGCTTTGTCACGAGTTTGCATCATCAATTTCATATTATATGTAATCCATGGATACTGAAAGTCTTTAAGGAAAGTGGCCTTTATTGGTGCCAGGGTATCAAACACAAAAAGAAGGTTTGAATTTAGTTCAGAGACCATGACATTGACATCTCCAGCATCTTTAAGACGATCCCAGTTTACAGCATTCAAGTAAAAACTAAGCATATTCGAATCAATATCTTTTATTTTTCGGTAGTATTTTAATCTAGTTTTAGGCCTAGTTTTCATAATTTTTAACTCACAAGCTACAAATGCATGCCTACTAAGATCACTTATATGATCTACCCAAATTTTACTAAGGCTTTTATCGGTGCAAATTACATCGATAAGCGTTTCGCTGTGGCTAGTAAAATGAGTAGGCTCATTAACATATTGACTCATATTGGTGTAAGTTAAAAATTCGATAAGCATTTTTGTGTTAATATGATTTGAATCCATGTAATTTATATTGAAATCTCCTAGTAAAACAATTTGATCAGCTCGTGCGAAAGAGCCGTACGATTCAGTTAATGCATTTAAGAATGTACGTGTATTTAACCATGGTGGTCTATACGCAGTTCCAATGATAACCGTTTTACCGCAAAAGCACACACTGAGCCACATCTGCTCAACCATGGAAACTTCAGGATGAGTAAGTATTCTCACTGGGATGCCAGATTTAATGTAGAACCCAACACCACCCCCTCGAGACCTGACCTGTGATGAACGCGGCTTATGACAGAGGTGATAACCAGGCACAGAAGGGGCTCGCCCTGTTTCTCCCGGTCGTAGCCACGTCTCATTTATACCCATAATATCTACTTGATGCCGTACCATAGCTACAAGAAATTCATCATGCCTACTTCCGAGCGAACCCGGGTTCAAGAAACCAATTTTAAGTTGCCGTTTGCCTAACATTGTAATAAAATAACTATAGTTAATAGTAAAAAGAAGTGGCATGACAAATTATTAAGAAAAAATATGAGAAAGTTATTTAAAAATAAATGATTGCTATAGGTCACATTTCTCTTACAATATAGATAAAATTCACATAACATATTATTCTTAAAGAAATAATGCAAGATAAGCAGTATTAAAAAAAATAATGCTAAATGAGCTTTTAAAAAAAGGATCGTTTTAATTAAGTATAATAAACTATAATAAAAAATACTGAAAATTTCCACTAGTAAAATGAGTAAAATATAAACTATAAAATATAAAAATATGAGTAAAACATTAGAATCACAACTTTTAATTTTTACATCTAACAAATATGTTACGGACCAAAAACCTTTGTAATGTCAGACTCATTTAGAATACGGTGTACCTCGGTTTCTATGTTACGACGGGCAAAGATCCGCCCTGCCTTGGTCCATATGAACCGCCATGCTTTGTTCCGGCCCTCTTCCCGGGTTTTATAAAAGAGGCGTCTATTCGCTGCAGTTAAACGCTCGTTTAAATAAAACCGCCGCGGTTCACCTTCCACGATACCGGACGAGTCAATAGCGCGACGTACGCGCGCAGCACGCAGCATATCGTCGCGCACGGCCCGCCGCGCCAGCCGCACCACAACCGGTCGCGGTCGCTCGCGCTCGCTGCCATCCGCTGTATTCCGACGTCCCCTTCTCTCTGCACTAACGATATCTCTTTCGTCAAAATTGAGACCAATTTTTTTGGCCACTAGTTGAACAATGTGTGTGAGATTTTCCTGAGGTTTTTCCGGCAAACAAGCTATTTCGACGTCATTAAGAAGATATTCTTGTTCACGCGCGTTTAGCTCAGCCCGCAGTGATGCTATGGTTTCTGAGGAGTCCGTAGACCTAGATGCCTCCTGGACGTTTTCCAAGGCCTCCAATCTATTCTCAATAAGATCGACGCGTTTGACGCAGTCAGACAATGATGTATTCAAACGAGATAGTTCTTCTCTAAAATCTGACACTTCCCGCCTCATCGAGAAAATTTCGGAACGCAATAATCGGATTTCGTGAACAATCGAACCGATGGGAATATCTTCATTTAAGATAGCATCGCTGTGAGTGCCCATCTCATCATTTACGGACTCATGGGATGCTGCTGCACTTACAGGGGTACACATTTTAGGTGCCGCATCGGATTTTGGTTTACAGCGCCCGCAGAGCCACTAAGGCGATATTCGACCTTCGGCGCTTATGTTGACACACGAGCGATGATACATTGTAGAACACTTTGCGCATTTAGCGCCCTCTTTCAGAAACTTTCCACAATGATGACACTTATTAGCCATAGCGAATGGATCGATAAACGCTTAGTGTTTCAACAAAATTTCACTAGATGGCAATGATAGATTAAAAATTTTTGAATGTTTTGTTTTTTGATTGATTTTTGTGTTATACTTATATTTAGACGATGGAAGGATATCGTTGCACAGTAGAAAGACAAATATGTGATAGCCACAGTTGCAGTTCACAATTATTGCAATTAGTAAACAGTTTTAAACACCAAAGTACTATTGAGGGTAAACACTTCAAAACAGCTGACCGTCAGCTGTTATTCTCAGCTGTTTTTACTTTAATATAAACTTTTAACAACAGTTTTTATTGATATAGACACATCAAACACACAATCACAGCTCATGAATTAACTTTCGCAGATAGATAAAGAGTTTACTTATTTTTAAACGTCTTAAAATGTTAAGAACAACTTTATGTCACTGACGTTCGTGACGTATATCCGTGACGTATAATGACTTTCTTTATCTATATATACAGAATTGAGGGTAACAACCTCTTATTACCCCACTGCTGGGCTTAGGCCTGCTCTCTCCATTTTCTCAAAGTAAGGTTGGAGCTCGGACCACCCACGCTGCTCGAATGTGGATTGATAGGTTGCACATATCCCCTGTATTCTCTAGAGATATGCAGGTATCCTCAAGATGTTTTCCTTCACCCAAAAGCATGTGATAAATTGCAAATATCAAAAGTAATAATAAAATTATTTACAAAATAATTTTATTATTACTTTTGTATTATGGATCTCCGCAAAGTAACGCCTAATTCTATAAATTATTTGCAAATATCAATTAGACACATAAGTTTTAACAGATAAGCTCATTGGTTAAGCCCTTGCCCGGGATTGAAACCGTGATCCCCTCGAGAAGATGGTCTCAAGAAGTGTCTCGCGATCTTACCGCTGTTAATTCTGTAAGCCGTGATATCCGGCTTACAGAATTAACAATATAAAATATTTAGCTTAAACGTTTAGATCAACTTAAATGTTAAAATGAGCTTGATGGTCAAGCTCATTTTAACATTTAAGTTGATGTGCACGAAGCAGGTACAACTTGCAAACTATAATTCTAGAATATACTCTCTCGACAGTGGTGTAGCTACCGGAAGGGTAGAGCGCGCAGTGCCTCAGGGCCTCTAAGTTCAGCATGGCCCATGTTCTCTGACTTGTAAACTATATATTGTAAAAAAAAAATTTCTTCCACACTCGGAATATACGTAAACCAGGAATGACAATTTAATACGAAAAAACAATTGTAAATAGTATCATTTTTGTCCCAAGTTTATTCTTTGTTTCAGGGCCTTCGGGTTACCTAGCTACGCCACGGTTTCTCGACAACTATTTAAGCGAACGTGTCACTTTATCCTGATAAAATATCACGACACGGGAGGTAACAATTTATCGCTATAATATTTAGACTGTACAGTGCTATTCTACCCACTTAGCACAAGAACTTATACCCGGGCACGTATGTAGTGTTCTCTAAATCTTAGAACCGTATCCAAGTAACCACTCTGCGTGAAATATATCCTCCAGAGAATACACTGCTCCTTGCTTCAAACATAAAGTTTTATGACTATGTTAAACTAAGCGCTTAGAGCTTCGAATGTAATACTGAGATACTGATTTTATTGTATAAATGAAAATATATGTATGATACCTGCAGATATTATAACTGATATATTTTATGTATATTGTTAAGTACAAGGGATCGTAGATTTGGATGAAAATACCTAGTGATTGAAAACACTTTATTCAGCTTTTCACTACTAAATTAGTACTTACAGTCTCTATACAGTCCGTAATAACAAAGCTGAAGTTACTATTATTTCATCTCATTATTTTCGCTCTTGATCGCTATTCGCAGACTGAATTTCAAGGCGCGCGATACGACCGCCTATATATCGAGCGAATCAATTTCGAGAATGTTCGCAACTGTTCGCTAGTCGTCACGGAGATGGAACACGATTTATAAAAAACGTGAATGTTCCAGAAAATTTGAACTCTATGACATCATAGTTTATGAACTCTTTTTGCATAAACTGCCCTCCTCTAATTTGAACTCTATAATATTCTTCTTCTATGACATGAATTACAAACTCTTTTTGCATGTGCTTTACAATATCAACGCATTTGTACTAACGCATACGTTAAATTTATTTGAGGTCGATTTCTTTGAAAAAGTAATTTCGTATTATGGGCGACCTGGTTTAAAGTTTATGATTACTTTATAAACTTTTATTCAAACTGTTTTTCTTAAAAAGTGAAATCGTAACGTATCGTATCTTTACTATAAATAAAGCAAACAACGAACTGGCAGATTTTACTTTGGAATTGTGGGATTTTTATTTTAATCTTATTAATATATACAGTGAGGAAGACGCAGGGAAAAGTTATAAAAAAATAAAACTATACAATGATATTAATAGTATTATTACTATCTACTAGCTGTCAAGCCACGCGTTGGTGTGACTCAGTCTGATTTCGAAATACCACTCTGCACAGAACTCAACAGTTAAAAAAATGCTCCTATAGCCACCAAACTTTATAGGATCAACCGCTGATTCATTCTCAAAATTTCATTATAATCAGCCCAGTCGGTATAAAGGCCATATAGACAAACATTCATTTTTATATATTAAGATTATTGCCATCTTTTATTTTAGCTTCTATATGTCTTACCTATAAGTTCGCCGTGTGGTATCCGGCAGATTAGAATAGACCACCCTCCTTTCTTACCGAGGTGTCGTAAGAGGCGACTAAAGTATGTACCATGTGGTATCCGGCTGCATAGAATAGACCACCCTCACTTCTTACCGAGATGTCGTAAAAGGCGACTTAGGTAAGTTAACGTCAGGCAGGCGGCCGGTCGTACCACCGTGCACCGGTGTTGTGCAGACCCCTCCCTTAGAGTGGGATAAGGGCAGGAGAATGATGATGATGTCTTACCTATAAGTGGAAACTATATTGGTTATTGTTCTATACATTTTATACTAGTACTAGTTTTGGAAAATATATGAAATAAAAAAAATACTTGTATGTACTAGACAGAAAAACTAGCAGGGAAAGTTGAATATGAACTGTCTCTCTAAATAACTCCATAGATCATATAAGAATTCATTGCCTTAAACTGTGACACATTTAATTTAAGCCGTTAAGGCTTTCAAATAAATGAAAATACTATATTCCAAAAGTATATAATTGTAAGCCTTTGTGGTGTTTCTGACATTTTTTCGCGTTGACTATGATTAAATATATCTAAATCAATTTCAATTCGAAGCCGTGCAAGTGAAAATCCGACACATAGCACCTTCGATGTATACAACTCTAGGAGCTGTCAAACGTTCAATACCGCGCTACGTAATTACATCGCGTAATTGATTTTGCAAGAGGAGCCCATTTTCTAAGTGGCTTCGATTCAGTTAACGTCTATACGCTCTCTATTCTATCTTCATGGCTGCGATTTCATTTCCTTCAATAAATATTCCAAAATATACCTTTCCAAATTAGTCCAACCATTGTTAGAAGTTATATAAATATAGCGAAAGCAAATAAAGCAAAAATGACTTCTTGCATATTAATTTCCATTACCAAAAATTTATATAAGATTGCGTTAAAATTGAAAATTTAACATTTAACTTCTTGATATAATATTTGCATTGTAAGCATCATGAATTAAAATCTGATATTTTTGCTGACGGTATTGATAGTTTATCAATTTTGTCATTACTAATATTTATAAATATAACAAGAAAAATCTTAATCTGCCAGGAGTCGCACCAGACAAAGGAAACTAGTCAACGGCTAACAGTAGGGACATGAAATATTATCAAGAGCCTTTTTAAATCGTCTTATTTATATTTATTTATTATTTTACTTATACGTATATAATAAAAATATAACAATGTCTTAAGGCTTAAGACTTGCAGCGAGCTATCACTATGAGGTGTTTATCTATCCCGAACCCACCTAGAATGTGAAAGTTATGATGTGGAAACTCGAAATTCACAATTTTCTTCAAATATGTCCGCTCTATGGTGACTAAAACATACGTGACGAAATTTACATATCTCAACAGAATTTTTGAGATGTTTATATTCAGTTTAAATTCTGAATTCTTTTATCTAGAGATGGTATTTGTCAGCCGGAGAAAAGTATAAAGAGAATATGAGAATTTATTTATAGCTTCTGATTATGCATCATCCTCCTACCTTTATCCCATTCTACGTGGGGTCGGCACAACATTTTACAAACATGTTGTCATATGATTTGGCTACGTATTTTACGAACGGCCGCCTGCCTGACGTCAACTTACCTTAGTCGTATTTTACGACCCCCTCAATAAGAAAGAGGGTGGTCTATTCTACTTAACCGGATACCACACGGTGGGTCAACTCACCTTAGTCGCCTTTTACGACACCTTAGTAAGAAATAAGAGTGGCCTATTCTACTCAGCCGGATACCACACGGCGGGTCGACTTACCTTAGTCGCCTCTTACGACACCTCGGTAAGAAATGAGGGTGGTCTATTCTACTTAGCCGGATACCACACGGCATATAGCTTATGATTATGCCTAATGGCAAAATTCAATTTCGCATCTAAATCAATTTTCATATCCCTGTAACCTTATGAGGGTTCAATGACCCCTTATGTAAATTGGTAAGATAACATGCAACGTTCTGTCTTTAATAGATATTGAACCTTTATCTACACCAAGCAGGCGAAAGTATTGACAGTTACGTTGAAAGGGCGGAAGGAATTCGATCTGCTTTTGAGATTTTAATTATCGTTAACGACCCTTTGTAATCTTATAGTTTTGTATTAATTTATACATTGTTTCATCATTAAAATCTCGTTTAAATTTAACATTACTGTTATTTTTTATAGGTAATAGAAGCTTATAATATTCATACTTCCTCTTTAATTTGTCATCCTAACCGCCGGGAGGTTGGGTCCTTTCTCCGGTGTCTGTGGATGACATTTTTTTATTTTTAGCGCTTTTTTTAGAAAATTTTCAAAAATGTAATGAAATTTGTAAATAAATGAACGAGTGACGCCTAATTAAATTGCCAATTCAGCGCATAATCGTGGCGCAATTTTAGACTCGTAAGACATTCAAAACTTTGGAAAAAATTATTCTACGTATTATTCTGCATAATCTGGACGTATTTCGATGGACGATCTTGCTGGGTCTACTCTTGCTAGTTTTAATAATAAAGGGGATCAAAACTTGAAGCCAGCAGTGAAATATAGTTCGAGCCTTTACAAACGGTTTGTTATTACTACATTTTCAATGTGGAAACGAGTACCCGAAACTAGTTAATAGTTAAATGACTGTAATTGAAGTTACTATGAAGTTTAATCCTGATGAATTTTTTATAACTCTTAAATAAGATTAATTCTGCTGTATTCATAGTTTTCAATATTTAACTGTGTCAGTAAAAATATTAATTTTATTTTATGGGTAACTTTACTTGCTAACTTTAACAATGCACTTTTAAAACATTAGTCGTATTTTAGCATTATTTATTGAGCATGTATTTTCAAATTTATCAGTATCAAATACTTGAATTTTTTTTATATATTTCTTTTATAGTCTTAAACTTCCGAATGTACTATCGGATTTTGTACAAGACATAAATAACTATACGTAACTAGTAATAAGAATTATTCAACCGCCGAGTTTCTTGCTGATTCCTCTCGGTAGGAACAGCTTTCCGAAGCAGCAGTAGAGTTGACTATTCAAAAGCACTTGTTTACAAGTTTACTTGAATAAAGAATATTTAGAAATTGATTTTGGATCGAACACAGTCGAATAGCTGGAGAATAACAAAGGGTGGCTTTTCATCTCCGTTCTAGAGTCTAGGCTGATGAAATCGTATGCGCTATGTTTTTAAATAAATATTTTAGATGAGTAGTAATATTGCATTTTCACTGTAACTTTTACACTTTACACTGTATGTAATATTTATACTTTCCTTTCATTTATTTATTTATAGATCACCAAATATACACTTTTAACAGCTAAAAATATTAGTATTTTAATTAGAGGATATATCAACTTTAAAATTATATTACAAAATCTGGGAGATACGGTCACACAAATCTAATGGTTAAATAAAAAAATGGATCAAACAAAAAAGAGAAAACGAAAATTAATACAAAAAAAAATATATATATGTGTCAGCTACTGCCTACTACTCATCGAGAATTAGCAATTTAAGAATACTTGAATATAAAGAATATTTACACTTGAAGTCCTCTTTAGTCGCATCACACGAAAACTGTACGCAGCTATAATAAAAATTTAATTTTTCTTAAAGCTTATATGAGCTAAATATTTATTACACGCCATAGTCACTCTAGCTGTTCTGTCGGTAAAGCTTTGTTCTCGATCCCCCATGTTACTAAAGGAGGCGAAGGTAAAAGCATATTTTTCTAACAATAGATGGAGTGGAGCACCTTACAGGTACATTTTCAAGTTCTCCCGAGACATTAGAAGAGAATTGTTGCTCTGAAACAATGACAATGGATGTTATTGTTACCACAACCCACGGTAAATTTGGGGTAAACAAATTGTACGCTACGGAATAAAATATAGCAGTGCTTCCTTAACTAATTCAGTTCTTGCTACAGTCTCGTTTACACTGTTTAAGCACACTAATTTACACATCATTCAGAACTTCTAGAATGTTCTTAAAGTATTACGTACATGTTGTTTTTTTTAAAACGTTAAAATGTTTGTGATCTTTTGTTTAATGACGACATTTACAAAGCGTCATTGTTGTTTACGTAAGTTGCTTCGTTTACAAAAAAATATTTTTTGCATTTAACACTTACTTAAATATCGTATTAAGAACTTATATTATTCATTTTAACCAAATCTTAGTGTTCTTTACCTATTTATTGAGTTTTTTATTTTTTATATTGATCGTTTATTATATATACTTATAAGTATTCAAATCAGTAATGTTAGTTAACTAGGTTGTATTGAAAATTATTTTCCTAAGAAAAATATACAATCTAACACAAACTAACACAAACGTACGAGTTATTTTTAATAAAAACCTTAGAAAGATATAATCAACTCATTAAATCAATTATTTGTTTAAATTCGTACTATTGGATTAAATTTGCAATATTTGTTTGATATTTTAAGTCGACTTTGGAGAATGATTTATTATAGATTGATTGATTGCAAAAAATTTCATTTTAATCAGTAAATGCAAGATATGATTAAATGAATAAATAGACTGTTATACTTTGGGTAAATAATTTTGTTCTGTATATCGTAGTTTTAATGAGAAAATGGCTAATTCGATCATCACTTGAAAAGGTACCGAAATTTGTAAAAGCCTTTGTGATTTTGTCGTGTATCCTATTTCGTAAGCATGGTTCACTTTTGAAGCGAAATGTGCGATCGCAGTGTCTTAATTAATTTTAACGATGCTGATGCAGTAAGCGTTGGAGATTATCGTGTATATTATGTACATGTTAATATTCCATATATTTTTACAAGACATACACATATATTAGATACTGTAAAAGCCGTTAACCCTCTCCAATCACTCGTGCCATTTCGCCAATATACTTTGGATTTTGATTGCATTTTCTCCGACACTATACGTTTTAATTAATCGCCTATGAAATTCGAATCTATTGCCATCTCTAAATCCAGAAAATCAACGTTATAAATAAATGACCTGATCTTATGCATATACAAACGCAAAATGGAATTTAGGTGTACAAATTCATAGTATTTCAAAGTATTAGTAATAATTAATTCAATAATCGAATTTGGGCAAATATATCATTATTGAGCTGTGATAGCCCAGCGGTGAGACTGTGCGACTCTTTCGAGGAGAACACGAGTTCAAGCCCGGGTAGGCATCAATGAGTTTTTCTATTAAAAAGCTCATGTGTCTAATTGATAATTGCAATTAATCACACGCTTTTCGGTGAAGGAAAACATCGTGAGGAAACCTGCATATCTCTAGAGAATTCTGGAGATATGTGTAACCTTCCAATCCGCATTGGAGCAGCGTGGTAGGTCTTAGCTCCAACCCTTCTCTCCAGAAACGGAGACAGGAGGTCTATTCCCAGAAGTGGGATTGTAACATGCTGCTACTTTTATCATTATTGAAATTTATTACAAAGCAAGACAATAAAATGCCACGAAGCATAAAGCACTGTAAACGTTTCAATAAAGGTTTCAGATTGCTAGTCATAAACAGGTCTAGTTGTTGCTCATACACACATCAGCATTTCAATTGTGGACGGAGTACTGTTACATGCCCTCTTTGACATTTCAACCTGAAAAGCATTTCATGAACTGTTATTTTCTCCATAGGACGTAATTAAAACTTGGATTGATAGTGACCTGAACAATGAACAGAATAAAAATACTCGTACACTTTGCTGTACACCATAATAATCCCAATATGTAGTATAATATGATTACATTGTATTGTTTCCGTTAATCTATAATTTCGGCATTCCGTTAATCCGTCAAAAACGAAAAGACATTTCTTCTTTATATTTCCTCTTATTTTTTATAACTTTGTACAAATATCACAAAGACAAAAAAAAATGTTCCAAAATTTTAATTTCATAGTTATAATAGTTGAGCCTTAATATTGTTGTTTTCTCCTTTTTTCTACGTTCATTATTCTCTAGTGTTTATTTTTAGGTTTATAATTTGTAACTTTGTAACTAAGAATGATGTGTTCTTCTATAATTTGTACTACATACTTAATTTAAAACGATATGGTATACATGTTGGATGATTTATCGTGTAATGCGAATGATGTGTGATCCGAATAAATAAATAAATCAAATTAAATAAATCAAAAAAATAAATCAAAGACATATGAAACACTTGCTAACGTATAAGGCGCGGATGATACTAATAAACAGATAAGAAACTTATAAATTAATTAATTAATTAACATTACATTAATAACAAACTTGTTGCTAAGATGTTGGAAAATCTTTTAATTGACTTTAAATGTTATTACGAATCGTTTGTACAATCTTATGGTATATATTAAAATATTATACCATAAAGTTTAAGTGTTAGTGGAGGCATTTCGAGAAGGCAAAGCAATTGTGTGACGTTAGTATCGTATAAACATTAAATCTGAAATTGTAATTTTCATTGTGATTTTTAGTGACTATCGATAATAATTATACTTGTTTTATAATTTTAACTTTTTCACATAATGTGATTGTTGACTTATCAACTTTCTTTTTATATCTTACGAGTTGACCCGGTTTGCCGAATAGCAAAATAAGTATTTAAAAAATTGAAGAATTTACTTTTAGGCGGTACAAAGTTAGCCGTGTCAGCTTGTATTCCAATAAAATGGCATGTAAAATAGAAAGAGTTAAGTCAGTGAACTAAAAATTATATAAATGTAATTGTTGGGTAATGTACAATCAAAATGTAATAACTCTTAATCTGTTAGTATTTAATATTGAAAAATACTCAAGTTTATATTTCTTGTGATCTCGACAAGTTAATGATTTTTTCTCAATCATTGTAGGTAAATGTAAAAACAATCGTAAAATGTAAGAAACCTAATCTTACGTTTTTATTAATAAAAATAACTCAAGTCTAATTTATTCATTTATTTAATTTTCTTGTATTATTTACATTTATAAAGTGGTCAGTCGTGAAAAATAAATTCGTTTGCCATTTTTTTAAACAGCACTGTATGTAATACGTGATAGTTTATTAATTTTTATTTCATCACACACGTTACTATTAATAGGCGAAATAGCACAAAATTAAGAATCTCGCGAAACAAATTTATTATCTTAATCATTGGTTGTTACCCAGATAGAAACCATTAACTGGTAATTGCTAGCCGTGACTCTATAATTGAGATCGCTAATGGCAACAAATTCAATTATTTCGATTCAGCTTTGTAGGAATAAATTTTCCGTGGAAGACGTTTGAGAATTATTTTTAATTGGTTGTTTTATAATGATTATCGTTAAAGAAAATATATTTTTGTCAACTAAGCATGTTCCTGGAAATGAACGAAGGACTACTTATTATTTTTACCTTAATTAAGATGCACCTAGCTTTAAAAAAGAATGATCGCTGTGTTACATTCGTAAATCGTTAGGAATTACCCAGAGGTACAACAAATAATACCCAAGATTACCAATTTTTAGCAGATGTTAGTAAAAACTAAGATCTGCGGCTTAAAGTGCTCTCCGAGTCATGTTCGGTATGAAACCTTTTATATCTCGGGCCACAGTTGCAAATGTTGCAAACTATTTGAATTGCGAACCAACCAGCATTCTTAACACTTGTGGTGCATAAGAGTTTTCAAATGTTTTTTTTTGTACTGCACTACATTTTCTTATACATTACTATTAACGACTTTCTGCTTCTGATACAAGTGTACAAAAAAACTATCTACTATCCAAAAATATGAAGTAATAAGGTGCAATGACGTAGTTTGAAGAAATGTTTGCCGTTAATAAATGTTTTATCAAATAGCGTTTATCAAATTTGACGTGTAATATCGATTGTCAGCCCAGGCTGTTAATGCTAAACTTGCTACGTAGGAAAGTTGCGATAGCACTACAAAAAAATATATTCTATTATTTTAGTTTTTAATATGTTTCATAATAATGAAATTCTAAATTCCAAATTTTAGTATAAATAAATTTACTTTCAGTGGCCAGAATATTCGCCAAACGTATATTTAATGTGACAAAAGAATTCGAAATCTTGTAACCCAGTCGGAACAAACTTTACTAATCCTACTATAATTATGAAAGCTTAGTAAAAAGTTTCTAAAACAAAGAAACTCGTCTAATACTCAGTAAAATTTTAAAGATTAAAGAGATTTATTTTAAGCCTCCTTGCGTAATCTTAATTTATCGTTGAACTTTGGTTATTACGAAATTTAAAACTGACTGCGGCGGTGACGGTGTTTCATAGGTGTTAAGGCTACCGTACTGTATATGTTTCACAACTAGTAAATTTATTATTTTCTACCCTACTTGTATTGTATTACACGTTTCACATAAGTAAAACGTGTAATACCATCATATATTCGTAGTATCATCATTCTTTTCTCCTTATCGCACTCTAAGTGGGTTAGCAAATTTTTTTTTATCTTCCATTCTCTCCTATCATTTGTCAGCTCTTGCGCAACTCTTTTTGTACGAATGTCACACTTCACAAAATCCAACGATATCGTTTTAGGCTTCCTCTAGTCAGATATACATCCAAATTCATATAACAGTCGTGTGGTCACATGATTTAAAAGTATACTCGATACTCCTAAATACTAAATACTTGCAAATAATGTATTTTTTATGAAGTAACAAATACTACACATCAATTTTATTTTTATCCACTCCTTGTTTATGTGAACTCCAATTATGCCAAATCTCACTCCTCAATGTGCTTAAAGAGGGGTATAATTTTTTTTTCATGTATTAATATACATATACTCGTCACCAACTTTATATCGTCATTCAGACGATATAATGTTGATGGTGGTGTGACTGTGCTTAAGTAAACTAAGTACCAAAGAAAGCATTATATCGAAACATAAGTGACAAGTCTCACGAGTCTCGGCAGAAGTTTGGCTCTCTTACTTTTTTTTCGAATACTACCTAGTTCTGTTAGCCCTAATGGCTTTTATAACGTCACCGAGAGGATGGGCGAGCGCAAAAGCGAAAAACTGGGAGAGCGAGTCTCAAGCGAGACACGCAGCATCTGGGAGCGTTGCCTAAAGGATGCCTGTCCTGTGAGGCCGGACCTCAGCTTAAAGCAAGGCGCTGTGAAGGACTGTATCAGACTTGATGGCTCTCTGATACCCTACACCGCTTTTTACATCTATTGCCCCTTTAAACTACAATCGACACCGATTTCTTACAACTCCCCATTAAAAATTGTAGTAAAACGCTCTCTTCAACTCAATTTACATAAACCGTTATGTACTATTAACCTAAACCTTACCGAGAGACTGCGCTACCTTTTTGTACAAACCGTACAATAATCCGTTCAGTAGATTTAGAGAACATCAACATCATACAGACAGCTTTGGGACTGAATTTTATCAATTACCATTTCGTTCACGTGGACCTTTGAGTCTTGGAATAATCCACCAATCATATAGGACACTATCTATATCTATACTATTATTATAAAGAGGAAAGATTTGTATGTTTGTTTGTCTGTATGTAAAAATACTTTTTAAATTATTAAAATCCGTCATCCCAATCAAAAGATATTACGAATTTAAGAATATAAATCGAAAGAAAATAATGCCATAACAAATTCATTGTAGCGACATGTAGTTATAGCAGGGCCTGTATTTGGTGTGTTAGCTCTTATTCCAAGAATACTAATGATACCCATTTTTTTATAATTAAATAATCTACAAATAAATCTATAGTCCGACTTCGTAGACTTTCCACTACCACGAGATCCGTATCGACTCTGGTGAAACCGCGGGGTATTGCTAGTGACTTATAACATTCCCTTAGATGCCTAATTAAATTACTCTTTAATTTACTTAGAACTCAGAATATATTTCGACGAGATCTTAAGTTAGCTTAATAAGATTTTGTCTCACACATTTGAGTATCAAAATATTATATTTTACGTATATTTTATATGTAACACAAATACAACACACATAATAAACACAGAATATTTGCGATTAATAGAATTCCTTTCCTATTAACCTGGTACCAAGTGACTTCGAAAAATTCTAAATTGCTTGTATTTATCTTCAATCTTCAAACATCTTAAATATTATAATTAGAGGTAATAATAAGAGAAACTAATATTAATTGATAGTTAGAAGCCAGTTGTAGAAAACTGTCACAATGGTTTACCTACTATATTTTTATTTCACAGAATTTAAGTCCGGTCCATTCCTTTATATATTATCGAACATTTCCATCGGTGTCTTACAGGTGTTTTCTTTCTGAAATATATTGATAGTAATGACGAAATTTAATTAGTAAAAAAAATATTTTTGAAAAGCAACCATCGAGTTTGACTTTTCTCGGTAGAGGCAATTTTCCAAACTAGCAGTAAAAAGTAGCAGCCTGTTACAATCCCACTGCTGTATTAGCTTTTATCCTTCTCTCCAAAAAACGGAGAGAGGAGGCCTTAGCCCAGCAGTGGGCATAGTAACAAGCCGTTAGTTTACTTTTACTTTAATATAAAATGAAATGTTACCACTGCTACTCTAAGATAATACGAGTATCCAGTAGAAAGTTTATAATAAGATACCGATCTATGTATCTAACGTCCTAAGTAAATATCGTTCAGTTTCTGAAAGCCAAGCAAGTTAAGTATATGCTTATAATTCTCCTGTCCCTTATTAAATTTAACGTTACTTCGTATAACATGATTATTTCAGTGTTTTCTTAATGTTAATTGCGACACTCGTTTTTCCTTCAGCTTCTATAGAGTCCAAAATAAATACATTTTAAAACAAATAAATTTGATATTCCTATATAAATAATTATTGTCATTGCTCTATTCGGGTATCAAGCTATAAATTTTATTTATTTTATTACATGCAGAGAAGGCATTTTTTAAATATAAAGTAAAATAAAGGCTATTAAGTGATAAACCGTTTTATAAAACGGAATTTATGACGATTTATATGTTTGAAATGACTCATAGGTGCAAGCTGGGTGGATAAAAAATTGAGCTTTACTTTTGAGTTTTGAAAGAAATTATGAATTGTCAAGGGACCTAATGATAATTAACTATGAATGAAAATTGGCTTTGATATTAGCAAAACGTTTATACTGCCAGTTTAGAAAACTGTTCACTTATCTACTAAAAAGAAACGGCAAGAAACTTAATAATTGCTATTTACAGGTATATATGATGAATAACGCAAACAACATAGCTAATATAATAAAATAACATATCACATCATAAGTTAAAAATAGTTAAAAATAAAACTAAGGAAAAATAAGCTTTAAATTAACAATAAATTAAATTTTATAAAATCTAAATCATACGTTTTCCAGTTTCGTATCAGCAATCTTGCAGACTTGAGATTGTGAAAAATGTTAGATTTATTTCAAGTTATAGATGTACAAAAATTTCGACAAACATAGAATGTTTGTCTCGAATTTCCAGTTTTTTACAATCCCGGTCTCGTTGCGCTATTCTCCACCGATCGCCGGAACCGCGCTGAGCTGAATATTTTATTTGACGCTTGATTGTTGCTGCGATTCAACCACAAACCCAGATGGCATGGGTATTGAATAAAACATGCTCTCTCAATTACATTTTTGTATTTCACTTTGTACTATATATATTTGTATTTTTCATATCAATCGACTCAAATTTCATTTTCATTTTTAACGAATCAAACGAACAAATAAAGACACCGAAATAGGAACCGCCGTTATAACTATTTTTTACCTTACCTATAATTATAATATAATAATACTAAGCTATGCGTGCAGCTTCGCCCGCGTAGAAATCAGTGTATTTAATCCAAATTTTGAACATAAAAGTTGCTATTATTAGTTGCTATATTGTGAGTTGAACATAAGAGATAGCTATTAAAATAAGACAAAATAAGACTAGAGTATAGCCGGTCTCTAAACATTAATTACGAATACCACTCACGATAGTTTAAATTCAAAAATTATAATTATTTATTTAGTTGCAACGTCAACAAAATTTAACTCGCATACAATTTTAACATCGTGTCTTATTTTTAATATATTTAAGTATTTTCTATAAATATTACTTTGCTTTATATAATTATAGCTTAATAGTTGAATACTAAGCCTTTATAGCAATCATAACACAATAGTTATGACTGGAATAGACTTAGTGATAAACTTTCGAATGTTTCAAAGGAATCTAAATTAATTTGATGTCTAGACGGCTTTAGAGTAAATATCTGATTAAATGTTTTACAACTCAACAGACGATCTTGGATCTTAGGAATTTATTAATAATTCGTTTTACGTAGATTATATTGTATTTCTTGTATATATTCTAAGCAACTATGCGTGTTGGTTGAAAACTTTCCTCAAGATTAATAGCTTCTTATTTAGCAGTTTTATTAAATAGGGTAAAAGTAAAACGTTTCTTTATTGTTTCAAGGATTATCAAGGTCCAAGTATGAGATCAAAATAATAAAATATTTATTTCTTTATTTGTTCAAATTACATCTAACACCTTTACAATTTATTGCTTCATATCCATAAGCCTAGTCGACTTGTCTGGATATTGGACATTCCTCTTAACTATTACTTATCTGAATACAAACATAACTAAAATATTACATTATACAAAAAACAAACCAAATCATAACATCTCACAAATCACATCATTAAAAAATTAGTAATAGTTATTCCATTATTCATTTCAATCTATTATTTTTATCAATCTAATTTTTTAATTATAAACAACTTGACAATGTATATAACAGTCGAAGTGAGAACCGACATAAGTTTGCGGTTCCTGCTTTGCAAAAGTATGTAAAACGTTTGTGGGTTAGTGTATGAGATTTGTTATTATAGAAATAAAATTTCGCAATCAATTTTAGCTTTGTCATTACAGAAATTTAAAATTCTATTAAATACGACTACTATAGAGAGCCTACTATTGAGGATTACTTAGACAATAAGAATGCATGGACATAGATTCTCTTCGATCCTGCACAAGACAGTAATGACTAAATCTAACTAGTAATAAGAATTATACTTTGAAAAGAGTAACCGCCGGGTTTCTTGCTGTCTCTTCTCGGTAGGAACAGCTTTCCGAATCAACCGTAGAGTTGACGTATCAAAAGCACTTGTTTACACGTTTACTTGAATAAATAATATTTTAATTTTAATTAACTGTTAATGGAGTTTTTTTTTGCCTAGCTTAGTTAAAATGTCATGTGTGTTAACAAAATTGTGTTAGATGTGGTGTGTTTGAAGTGTTTTTTTTATTTACAACAAAAATGTACAAGTTACGTCTATCTTAAATTACTTACACGCTAGTACTATACAAATCATGCCCACGTGGAATGATGGCAGCGTTTCCGCGTTGAATCGCCAAGCTGATTCTAATGTGCGAAAAAAGAAGCCAGCCCTCTTGTCACCTGAAGAGGCGGTCAACCGAGGTGTTAAAACAGATAAAATAATTTTTGTACTTTGACTCCATGACCCTAGGGTCTCAACTGCAAACGGCATACATATATAACTCTCAATCACAGATGCATACTTTCGCCGCTTGCCGGATTCGGCCATTTCCGCCGCAGCTCCAGGGCTTGACGCGTTTCCCTGATATGGGACGAGGCCATTGTATCAACGCATGTTGCGTCCCACATTAAGGCCCGTCCCCGTTCTCAAGTATTTTAAGATGTTTGCCTATAAATCATTAGGTACTCTAAGTATCTTTGTGTAGTAGTAGCACAATTATTTGGCAGAGCACAAAGGAGCTGAGTTGGCAAACAAGCCGAAGCCTCGAGCAGACGTGTGTGTATTTCTCATTGTACATTGAGAGAGCTAGCGTAGTCTTAAGTAGGGTTGCCATATGAAAAATATATATGTCATATGTGTCTTGATAGATAAATATAATTTTAGATACATATTATCAGGAAATCAATGAATGCTGGATTAAGGTTAGACTAAGGTTAGGGATTAAACTAGATTTGTTAAGAACCTTGTCGTGTTGCATAACTTATGCGGTCAACGATTACAGCTATTTACCAAAGTAGTCTAGTACTAGTTAGTGGTTGCAGTTAAAAGACGCAAGACTTATTGGCATCTCGGACATAGGTCCGTGATTTTATAGGAAAGAATATCATATCATAAGAATATCCTATAAAAACTCTTTTTAACTACTTATAGTTTCTAAAATTTGCACTATCGTGACTGAACAGTTTTGTATAGTACTGTTTTTTACATTTTTCATTATAAAAAAGACCTAAACGTTTCGATTTATCCCTTGTATTATTACAAAAAGCCTTCTTTGGCAGCAGTTGTATTAGTTTAAGCAATAAAAAGGAACGTGATTGAATACCTTAGCTCCTCCACTATGGTCTGTCACTTATACTTCTTTTGACCAGTACATACACGGAATCAAAAGTATCGAGTAAAGTAATGTACGTAAATGCTTCTCGTACCTGCTTTTATATTTTATTTGGATACTTACACACACGGTGGTCCATCCCCAAAGTAAGTAACCTAATACTTGTGTTATGAGTGACAGACAAGTCGTAAATATACTACATATATTAAATACATACTCAAACCAAATATACACCCAGGCTGGAAGAACCAATAATTGTTTATAAAAAAACTCCTCGATGAGAATCGAACCTGCAACCCGCGGAGCTGAAGGCAGGTTACTGTTCATTGCGCCAACGGGTTAGTCAACCATTTATTTGCATCATTTCTCTGTGCGTTCACTGCATCATTCTTCAAAAACTTGTCCTGCCAAATTCTTGCAAAGACAAAGACTGCTTAAAGTTTCTGTTGAGAATAAACTATAAAAGCAGAGCATATGGGTACCCTACACGTAAGTCTCAACTCTAAAGTATGCCAGGGGATATAGCATGTTGGTGTCGCTTTCGCCACAATGAATTAAAACTTTTCCATTTAGTGCAAACGTAACCCAATCCAGTTAAAGTAAAAACTCAAGTTAGTGGTTATTCCGTCTCACTTGTTATTGTTTATCAAATTATTAACCATTCTACGATTGTATGAACTTTTATATTATTTTACTTGTAGTAAAATATATTCGGAGTATATTTCTTTTATTTTCCTTTTACATTTATTTATCTATCCTTTCGAAGTATATTTTTACATAAAGCTGATAGTTTTTTCAATTTGCTATTATTACTGATATAATATAATATTAAAATATATACAATATTTTTAAAATGTTACATGCAATATGTTACAATCCCACTGCTGGGAATAGGCCTCCTCTCGCCGTTTCTGGAGAGAAGGGTTGGAGCTAAGACCTACCACGCTGCTCCAATGCGGATTGGTAGGTTACACATATCTCCAGAATTCTCTAGAGATATGCAGGTTTCCTCACGATGTTTTCCTTCACTGAAAAGCGTGTGATAAATTGCAATTATCAATTAGACACATGAGAAAACATCGTGAGGAAACCTGCATATATATCTCTAGAGAATTCTGGAGATATGTGTAACCTACCAATCCGCATTGGAGCAGCGTGGTAGGTCTTAGCTCCAACTCTTCCCTCCAGAAACGGAGAGAGGAGGCCTATTCCCAGCAGTGGGATTGTAACAGGCCGCTACTTTACTTTTTTTACATGCAATATTAAAATATTTTCATCAACAGATAAGGCTTGCATGCAAGTTTTTTGTATTTGACTATATACATTACATAAAAATATCAATAATCAAATTGACTTGTCGTTATTGAAACAAAACAATCGTCTGATATACTCGTGTGTCTATCCAGTATCCTAACTAGGCCACGCTAATTTATTGTTATGATGTATGCAGACGTAATTGCAAATCTCGTGTTGGATGATATATTTGCCACAATTTATGTTGTGATCGTCCTATTAACATCAACATATCAAGGGCAAGTAATGATGTGTTCGTTAATATATACAAAAATATTTTATTGGTTACAACACTATTCGTTCTGGTTCGATATAAAGAAGAGATAGAACATTTTGAATTTAAAGTAGATTAGAAATTTAGCTATAGCTAAAACATTGATTTGACTGTATAATACAACCACGATACAAATCTATTTAATTTAACGGTTAAATCCAGTTTAATATTATATTTAATACATTTGGGTTTGTGTGATATTTTTATGTTATTTTAAGTTTATTTCAAGAAAACTTAACAAAAATGTAACTTACTAATTACATATTAATATAGCTTTATTTAGATGAATTAATCTAGAAAATATCTGAAACGAGTTTATTACGTGTTGCACACATGCACTTGTTGTTAAGGAGAACGAACTTTATGTTTTAAAGACTTGAAAGTAATTTTAAAATTTGCTTTAACCGCATACTTTATAACCATTTCATGTTTCCTTCGTCATACTTTTCGGTACACCTTAAATTTATTATCTTTCCTCCGTAACATTTGCGACATCGAGACATAATGTCGAGACGTATTCGCCGAAATTACTCTTTTTACGATCGCTCAGTGTCACGAATATTACCATAAATATATTGTACTTATATTCATGGCTTGTTAACATAATAACCAGAATGTCTTAATGTTAGAGAAATAAGGCCACATTTTTTACCAAAGTACAAAACCATAATTTAAAAAAATGCAAATGATACAAGTAATAATTTTAAAAAATCTCTCATTCACGAAAATCTCATTAGTTCGGAAAAATCTTAAGAAACATTTTTACTGCATAATCTATAAGGTGTTCGATTGGCTAAAATTTTGATAGACATATTTTAGAAAGAACAATTTAAGTGGCTTATCAATTCATTGAAATTATAATACAGTAAAATCGCATCTTGTGGTATATAATGTATCACGATGACAACTTGCAAGTCTCAAGATTAAAGAAGTCTTCCAGTGATCCCTGAACAAATTGGTTGGCTAATGAGATAGTGGGAGGCAGATGCGGAGTGCCGGATTACGTCTAAATGAATCAAAGTTTCCCCACACCGGGTCTAATGCTATCAATTAGTCTTAATACCGGGACACGTTTTTTGAGTTGGTTCACTTAAGACAGTAACAAAAATTGAGATATATTGAATCAAGGAATGTTTTACACGAACAGAAGTTTGAGCTTTATCAGTCTTTCACTTATACCTAAATAGTTCTTTGGTTAGGAATATTGTCAAGTAAAAAAGCCAAGATAATAAATTTATTTAGATTAAATTAAATTTACATAAAATTTACATTTTATTTACATTGGTGTCATCATCTTTGCGTTTAGTTTTTGCATTTTGTGAACTATTAAATTATATTTACATTGCTGTCATCATCTTTGCGTTTTGTTTTTGCATTGCGTGAAAATTTCATGATTTTGTTTAATACATAAATAAAAGCTTTAATGTTTTATTTCATTATAATATTTTTTTTATATATTTGTACTGCTGTGGTAAGGCAAAACGATCTGTCCAGGCAAACCGATAAGAATTTCGTAAACCAGGAACCGTCCGTAAACCAATCACACTTGTTATAAATATCGTTGATCAATATCAGGCATCGACAACAATTCTTTGATATAATTGACCAAAGCAACATAATTTTGTAAAGTGTTATGGGACATACGAGATCTGTACTCATACTAACAGTAGGGGAGCCATAGGGAGGCCAGTAAGTGATAGTTCCACAATAAATAATGAGAGGAAAGATGACACACGTATACTTCATTTTTACCTAATCACACATAAAAAGGAGAGACAGATAGATCACCCAGATTATTTGCTTTTTACTTATTTGCTGTGATAACCCAGCAGTGAGATCGTGCGACTCTTTCAAGGGGAACACGAGTTCAAACCCGGGTAGGTACCAATGAGATTTTCTAGTAAAACTCATGTGTCTAATTGATGATTACAATTTATCACACGCTTTTCGGTGAAGGAAAACATCGTGAGGAAACCTGCATATCTCTAGAGAATTCTGGAGATATGTGCAAACTACCAATCCGCATTGGGGCAGCGTGGTAGGTCTTAGTTCCAACCCTTCTCTCCAGAAACGGAGAGTGGAGGCCTATTCCCAGCAGTGGGATTGTAACAGGCCGCTACTTTATCTGCTTTTTCATAATTGTGATATGGCTTTTCCCTACTTTTAGTATAATAAATCTATATCTATACATCATGCACTCATTGTCAAAGAAATATCAAATTAAAAAAAATCATAAAAGGTATCGGGTTGACAAAATAGCCTGTCTGATATTAAAATCTTAAATTAATACATTATGAAATTTTTATTATATTCGTTTGGATTGCGAGTTATGATAATTCGCGTAATTATTTTCGAGATAGCATTGGCTCGATAAAACATTTTGTTTGGTTTACTCCTCCCGTGTAAAGTTCGAATAAACAAACATCAGTATAAATAGAAACGCTTATTACTAAACGGCTACGGGGACTGTAAAAATTACAAATTGACTGATAAAAATCTGTATTTGATTGGCTTTTCAATCTCAATCCTATTGACTAAAGATTAGATTTCAATTCTGTGCTGTGAAATTGTTGATCTTTTTTTTTTGTGAAGATCTGATGCAAATTCGATTAGATCATAAGGAGATACATATTACTCACCGAGAGGAACATATTTAACTATCCCTTTTTTCTTCTTACCTTTGTTTTAAGTATATTTATATTGGTCGTTTACATCAACGAAATTAAAGTTTATTTTTACGATAATATAAAATTATTGATTTATGGGCGCTGTATACCGAGATACAGGGAAACCTAGTTCGGTTACAGAGGTCTAAAAATACTTAAGATCAAAATTGTAAAGATAATGATATTTTTGTGTTCAGTTATATTTGTGTACGAAAGTTTTTTGGTAAAATAAAGTTTATTATTTTATTTATTTTTTATTTTATCTTGTTTTAGTTTATTTTCGGAATTTTATTGACCGTAATTGCGATCTCATCTTATCAAAATAACAATACAATGATAATTTTAAATTTCATCTGGAATATTCTAGGTATCTCTTAAACATTTCTACGCCGCATAACGTGTATCGTTCGAATGTATCTATCTTCTTGCTTGATTGTTTTATCGCTTTTTGCAACTTTATTAAGGTCGTCTTTCAGGCTATTGAGTGTCTACCAACACTGTTTTCCTATAACAATTTTAATACCTTAGGGTCACATACGTCCTTCTGTTATCCGGACAATGTGCCCTGCCTATTGCCACTTCTCACGATTAGATTATTCGAAGGATCCCTTCATTTCCAAGTTGATTGCACTAATCGATTATTATTTATTCTTGTAACGTCTTCACGTCTCAGCATGTCAGATGAATGGAATAAACGTTCAGGTTAGTAAAGGTTATAAATAAAACAAAAAGTATTTGTGGTTTCTCTATTTCGGTGTAACAAACATCTTTTCATTACTTTAATTGATTCTATTAAATCGTTTCGTTTCAGTATATCTAGTGTTTCCTATTTACACCTACGTTTTAAATTATAAGAAATGTACAATGACTAATGTAAAATGTTACATTACAATGTTGATAATTGATACTACACAAATTCTAATATTGCGCTAAGTGCCACACTTAGTGACAAATACGGCATAATGAATTTTACAAAGTACTGCATATTAAAAAAAGGAAATAAGATTAAAATGATACATACAAGAGGTAATATTGTGGTTTTCTTTAATTCAGGGGTGTCAAAGACAAAGGGTGTTTGACACCCCTGGTCTAAATCATTCAGTTCTAATCATACTACTGTAAACAAATTATGGTGGGTTTTTTTTTAAATCTTTCTGAAAGTATGACCTGCATAGATAAATGAGCCATTTAAAGAGATCGGAATCTATGTATGTGAGTGTGGTGTTCGATGTTCAACATGATTCATATGATAGTTACTTTGTTATTCTGACACGCGCTTTATTTGTAGCTTTTAATGAATGACATCAAACTCGGAGCTCGAAAGCTTTTATTTTTAGTTGTTACATTAATACAACTAATTGTTTTACAAATTTTGTTTAATAAAAATGCTTTCAGTTTATCTGTATCATGTGATTACTTTTATAAATATTGTTAAGGACGTCTATTAAGATAATCAAATTGATCGTACACTACAAAAAAATTAAAATAGACTGCTAACATTACTAAAATGTCAATTTTGCTTTTTGATATTATAGTGCGACAAATTCGTTGTTAAAAATAATTTTTACATTCACATTATTATAAAAATTACTATCACTTATCATATTTAAGGTTTATTTTAATTATTATTTCTAATTGACATAGTATTTATACCGTATAGCAATTTACAGGTGAAAATTGATAGATAATTCCTATGAAAAAAAAGTGTTAGTTGAACTTGAATGACAACAAGAACTAAAGCTATTTCCAATATTTGTTTCATTAGCAGAAATTAAATGAAATAAAATTTTGCATCTAACCGTGTAGATAAGAAGAGGTTACGTTCATATTAGGATAAATTAACTTTACCGGTGGGACACAATCTCTCCATTCCCGCATTGGTTAGTAGTGATATGGTCTGAAAGTCGAGGTCGTGAGCAGCAAAGGCTTTGTGGCGGATCGACACGCTACAAACTCGCAAAACACGCTAGCGTTCATGCCATCGCCGCGGCTTAAGGTGACGTCGTCTACTACCTCATCAATTAACAGATAGCCGACTATCAGACCCAGCGGTATGTTGGTTGAAAACTTCATACTATCAGCCTCATTTATTGCAGGCAACTAACTTAATAGCATAGGCTGAGACGGGTCACTGAAAGTCGACGCATGCGACCCTAACTACCGCAACTCTGAAGTACACGATTCAGGAATCTTCCCATTCAATGCATCTAGAGCTACTGAATCATAGATCATCAGAGGTTGCCGTGACAGTGAGTACAGAGTTACCAAAACCCTATTAGACACATCGCGGTGGTGAACAGATTGTAAAAAGTTTGATACCGATGTAATTTCAATCATCATGCAGTCCTTTAAACCCATTACACATTACGGTTTTATTGAGAAAAAAATAACCATTTTTTGAATTTCAACATGTCTTGCCGATCAAGTGAAAGATATGTGATTTTAAGTAAACAAATGAATCACATTACAATTGATGGTGTTTATATTTAAAAAGTGTTCATAAATACGTATTTATTACTGCATGTATTTTAATTTCATTGCATTCAAGAATAAACAAAGGTCATTCGTCAAGAATATACATATTATATTGACTGAAATATGCTCTTATTCTTTATTTCTGTGCTAAATTAATTAATATTATTAATTTCACATTAATTGTTTAAATCCTGTATTATCGAACGCAATTTTTTTATAGAAACTATATACACATCCACTGAATCAACAACTGTACACACTCGAGTCACTAATAACTAAATTACACTAAGATTCTATTTGGCCGAGTATTACGATAGTCCACACCTAAAACACAACAAACACATTTAAAAACATTTACTTCCATTACATTTAATAATCGATTTAGTAGTTTAACAAATTGCTTATAAATCGTCTCTAATTTTTTAAATGTTTGTTTTAATTTAAGCATCTACGTGCTAAGTAACATAAAAAAAACTTCATTTAACAAAATCCTTATACGCTTTTCAAAATACTGACTTTAACGATATACTTACACAAGAATGATTACAATTTTTACCTGTGCAAAGTAGATTAAGCAGGTAAAGAGTTTATATTTATACTCTTATCAACTTTTACAGAAAGCGTAATTTTACACCATAAATATCCCAAAACATAAAATTAAAAATTTGCTTTACAATGCAAAATCAAGTTTAGGCAAACAACCAAAAAAATTGTCGTTACCGTACTAAAAGTATATTAAATCTTTGTTCCATAAAGTTAAAAAATGCACTTAAGTTGTAAATGAAGAAATAATATAGAACAAATTTAAACAAGATCACTTAGTTTTCAACAAACGTACGTGCACTGTTAGTGAAAAGTATTCTTAAGACATTTAAACACTGCTAGAATCCAGCTTCAAGACCTTGAGATTCCAGATCGGTAGGCAGGTAGATGTGTAGTCTACTCTTTCAAACTATGTGCCCAGCTTATTACTACTTTCGTTTTACGTTTCTTTAGGCTACATAAAACCCAGGCAATAACAAAAATAATTAGGTCTAGAAATTCAAATACAAACATAAAAGTTTTAAGCCAAACACTGTCAGTATTTTATACAGAACCTTGAACCCAAAAGCCAACAAAGTAAAGAGAATAATAAAGAAGGCATTACACAAGGTGCGACGCTTCGAATCAGCCAAGCAAGCTGTGTAATCATTACAAACTACAATGTCGGAGCAGAACGGAGATGATTTCAAATAAACGCAAATTCGTAGTTTTAAATCTTACCTTATAATGAATTAAACTAATACAGTCATTTTATGAAATAATGATGAACTTGTTGAACACAAAGCAAAGAGAATAATAGAATATTGAAAATGCTTTTCAGATGTGAAGCTATAGCTGAGGCAGCGGGTGCGGGAGTGGGTGGGCCGAGACGGTTGTTGGCGCGGACCACTTGTGACCTCCACCGGATTGTGTATAAGGGCTGTTGTCGTGATAGTGCTACTAATCTGTAAGAGAAATACTTCCTTAGCCATTAAAATACCAATACTTGTGTTAAGGAAAGAGCATCTATCGAGTATCGTGTCCTTTAGTGCAATACGTTACGAAAAACGTCTCTGTTGTGAGTATATTTATTAGTAGAAAGGTGTAACTGTTACACTAATTTCATTGATTTTATGGAGAACCACGCTTTACTAGAATATTATCCATACCTAATTCTATCTGTCCGTCTGTTACGATTTCATGGCCTAACCCTCTGTTTCAATAGTGATAAATTTGGCACAATAGCTTATTTTTATTTTATTTGCCAGCGTGGAAATCAATGTATCACAAAATTTTTCCTATATCTATTTACATTAACTTTAATGTACTATGATTCTAAACCTTCCTCAAGAATTGCACTATTAGTAGAATGCATACAAAATCTGTTCAGTGGATTTTAAAAATATCGATCTCATACGTCTGTATGACAGCTTTTGGAGACTTTGTCTTATAATATGTATAGAAATTGTCTCTCTTCGTAGGTTAGCTGGTAGAGATCTCTGTCTAAGGGTTAAGGTGAGTTGACCTTTGTAAACTTTTTTCTATTAAGTATGTTTTTCTTACCTTTTGTTTTGCCTGTTACATAAATAGTAATAAATAAATATACGACTAAATATAACAGTCACGACGTTTAATATCTGCTGTAATATTCAAGGAACAAAACTGCTAAAATGTGTAAAACATTGTACCTTATAACAACGGTGTTAAGTCTCCATGGCAGAGTGAACGTATGATTCTTCTGTCGTGCGCAGAATGTATAAAGAAGATCGCCGGCGGAGGCAGCCAATCCGCCTTCGCTATGAACACCCATTCCCGACCACTCGTGAAGCGTAATATTCCAAGAGCTGCACGACTTATCCTTCAGAATAATGAAACTCAATTTTAAAAATTCATATTACAATGTGAAATTTATTCGGAAGTTTTATGTAATAACCGAGCATCGGTGAGCGCTTTCGAAAAGAGATCCAATATCTTTAAGTTCTTTCAAAGTTTTAATCTCGTTTGTAATATGGTTCGAGTCTCTTGGTGCTATTTATATTGATTTATACTCTACTGGATCTGAAAAACTGTAACTTCTTCGAATATACTTGATTGCACAATATAAATACATACAAATACAATATAAATTATTAAATTATTTTTTAAATACAGATAGTTGAAGAACTGACGAGGAATATACGCTACTTTTTACCTTGGAACAACAAAGTACAAGTCTACGAAGACTAAATCGCGGGTAGAAAAAAAGTTAATGAACTCGTTAATCAAACAACAGTTTTCCATCAATGTTTAGTTAATATGTGATTGAAGTTTAAACTGTACATTCAAACTTTTTAAAACTTTTAGTTCTAGACATACATTCATTACCGTCTGACAATAATTACAAAAAATTTCAGTACAATTTATTTTATCCCCACCTTGTTTACTAATCAGTTTTAGAGTTCATACGATTTTATATAAAAACGGGTGGCGCACAAAATTTAGGTAAAAAAAGAGCACATAAAATATAAAGGGAATATACTAGATATAACAAACACTACCAGCTAAATTTAGAATGAAATACCTGTTCCGAAGATATATCTATGTAGAGCTGACGTTCAACATTTGAATCTAAGACCCAAGTGCACTGTTGGTAGAAAAACTCGTTCAAAGTACCAGTGACAGACACGTTTCTTGAAGATATTTCTCCTATTGACATAAATATGCATTATCAGAATATTAAATTGTCATAAATTAAAGAATATTTCGAGCGTTTTAAAGTCTTGAAATCCATAATATAAAAAAGAAAATTGAAATGCCGAAAGAAAAAACAACACTGCAATTTCTACGATGTATTTGGAACTTTACGATTATCTTAAAGGCTTTTTTGTTCATTTCCACGCTTGAGCTGTAAAACTGGGGCAGCGGGTGTAATTTCTCAGATACGCTCATCGCATAGAGCATGTTACTACTATGATGTTAATAAGTAGAACAACATGAAGTTTGTATCACTTTTTTGTTTCACTGTACAAGTACACTGTACTATACGTGACAATATTCAGAAGTAAAATAGAAATGTGGATGTACAATGTTCGGAAGTAAAAGAAGAATGTGTATATATATATGAATACCTCAGAAGTAAGACTCTCCTATACTTATGTTTGATATTATTTTATTATATTAACCGAGACTATTTAGTCCGTTCGAATCATATATATTCAATTCAATTATATTCATGATTTAACAACGAAGGCAAGCGGATCAAAGTAATTGCATCTGAGCATGAATACAGTACACTAATATTTACCATTTGGAAACATGATTTGGAACATTACAATTTGGAACGCTTCAGATGTTTCTTTGTGATACTTTGCAATACAACAACATTTATTTATAGTTTCAATTGTCTATACAAATGTGTAGTAGGAAATAATAGGAATCAGCTAAAATCATAAAATCAATTTCAATTATGTAATAGGAGCATTAAGATCTCGTTCACGTTCAATTTTTCATCCCAAAGGCGCGAAACTGGCACGGGACGAGTAATTTTCTCGGACACGCTCTTCGCTAACGAGAACAATATCCAACGCAGTAACAAACATCGCGGCGCGCCGTGAGAGGGAGATTGAAGTGTTTATTTTCCCTTCATACGATAGAGGGTCTTGGGTGTTCAATTTAGAGGATTCGCCGATTTTATATCGCTATCAGCTGAACGATATTGGCGTATTATCTCGAATTTATTTTCGCGAAGATTCACCATTTAAGCTTTAAATGTATTGCTTATCTGTTCACATATAAACGACATCGTCTTATAGAAAAAATTTTAAAATAAAAAATCTATGGGTCTATTTTGAGGAAACAAAAATTAGATTCGAGTTGTACATTTAAATACAATAACCAACTGTACATATTAGTCAAATACCCATATAGGTATATATATACATACTTCATAAGTAAGTAACTCTATTTCCATGTTTTGCGAAATTTTACTTGCGGTTGTAAGTGTTTAAAATATAGTAATGTCTTATATTTGAAATTTGAAGTCTTACTCCTTAGTCCATATTACAAACTCATATACATTTTAACTTGTTTAATCGTCAAATATCCTTTCTTAATCTATATCTATGTTTTATATAAAAAAAAATTGACAAAATATTAATTTACGGAATTTCGCAATCAGTCATTTGATTTTCCTCACTCCGTAACAGAAAAACGACGGCGACTTAAGATAAAATGGCTGAATGCGGAAATACATTGTTACCAATGACGTGCTAATTGATACTTAATTAACTATCGCTTCAGGGTATATAAAAACTAAATTATTTTTACAATAAATTAGCTAGTATTTAAAACGATGTCAGTATTTGCCGACACCTTGGTATTATTGCGCGTGATGATGAGATCTATTCTAAAGACAATAAATTACGACAGAAATTATGAGTTATAAAATGTAGAACTCACAATATATACTAAAAAATAGTTATGGTGTTTTAGAAAAGAAAGCTCTCAGTAAATAATCAGCTTACCCGAGTGCGTTGTGTAGGTACGTTGGCCGCACATGGCGTCATCATTAAAGCTATATGCGGCAGCATAATCAAATCCTCGACTAGCGTACGTGTAGTGCGCTACCGAGTACTCCAACCGCAAGCTAGTCCAGCTCCGCACTACAACTGGCAGCCAGGCAGCCTAATAAAGATTTTTTTTAATTGACAAAATGTAACAATATATCTATCTGTTACTCCTTGCTTATTGAAATTTTGTTGTATATTGTGTTAAATATGCTTATAAATACTCTTAAATACATTTACCATTATGTGATTATGTAATAAGAAACATAATTAATAGGAATAATTTAATAATTTGTGGGAGACGGAAGTAGTCAAATGTCATTTGTTTCATAAAATGGAAACGGGAATGCAAACAACAAAGGTTATAAATAAGCTAGTTGGGCCTATTCTAGTCAGTCTAGTGTCAGAGTTCAATGTGTCTACAGTTATGAAGTGTAACAAAGAGTAAAGTGTAACAGTTCGGCACAATTTAAGATATACGGTAAGGCATAAGATAAAAAAACCTTTTTTTCTTTCGCGAGCATTAAAAACACGTATTGCTAGGTACTTAAAAACTTAAAGTAGAGCAAATACTTCTAGAATCTACCTATAAATATAAACTCAATACGTTTTTATATTATGACATCGTATACGTTTACGTAGCATTTTTTTTTATTTGCACAAAGTGTAGAATCTGTGGCTTACCACTTTATACAATCCAATTTCATAAATTACTGTATGAAGGCTACCCTACGCTTGCGAAAATGTTTAAAATTCTAATCGTTTTATTTTCCGAACTGACAATATGCTGTTAGGTTTTTAGCGTTTCTGAACAAAAGTGTGTTGTTCTCTTAAAAGATTTCGAACCAGTTTTTCCTAGTATGCATATATTTGATCAATTTTCTCCGATCATAAAAGAATAACATGTTCTTTGAAAACGGGATAAAACTTTCCCGATGGAATTACATCCATAATATGATTCCGCCTATATTTGGATACCAATACCGCGCTTGGATTCTTTAATAATTTTTGCATGCTTATAATAAAGAGTTTGGGGCGGACCTTTATCTTATTTCATGGGAAATAGGTTTACAAATAAGAAAAACCGATAGGGTTTCGGGTAAAAAGTTTTGTAAGAAATAAGGTGGAAAAATAATTTGCATAGGGATAGTACAGGTTCAATGAAAGTTTCATTTGTTTTCCTTTTTTAATATTGATGTTGCCTTGAAACTTGCTTCTGAACTTGAAACATAGTACACTACGTCTCAAATTCTTTTAATACACAATCTCACAATTGATTTCGTCTCAAATTCAAATTTCAAATTCAAAATATTCTTTATTTAAGTGGAATTTTTTCAGTACTTTTGGATCGTCAAATGTTTTTAAAGAGGATTAACCACTGATTCGGAAGTTTGCTCCTATTGAGAAGAACCAGCAAGAAGATAATATTTTCGAATAAGAGTTATTACAATTTGATAGATGGTTATAAGTTTATCGTTGCAGCTTTGTGCGTAGCTGACTGTAGTCAAGATATGCTACTATCACTCAAACAATCCTCAATTGTATATCAAGCTTTATGTAGCACCATCGTTTTGATATTATTTCTAAACTTGTGTAAAAGCAAGTCTAGATAATGTTGAGGAGTTTTGTTATAAAAACGTGTACGGAGACTCAAAAAATATTTTCGGACCTTTTTAATGATTCTCGAATAGGTGACTATATCAATCGTTCATTTAAAAAATGGCAATGAATTGCAAGTCACAGTAATGAAACATAATATTGTTTCAAAAAATCAGGTAACTATTTAATATTTAGGCGTTGCTTTGCCGATTTGAATACAATAAATAATAAATTATTTTGATAAAGCAAATAGAAATTTAAAAATTGCATACTCTATATGTAGTGTATGCATCTATGTGTGTAGTGCTTGTATATTGTGATGGTGGAGGTCTTGTAATGCATACGTTTTATACGAATCTTATATTTTTCCGGTATGAAACCAGATGATTCACTTTACATGTAGCATCATATGTATATATTTTCTCTTTACTTTATCGCCGATTGCAGAAAATTATTGTAATTACTTTTGTACTAAGACTAAGTACAATACACAGAAAACAACTAAGTAATTGAATTTTCAAAGGAGTGACATTAATAACCAGAGGGTGGATGACATACCGCCTTTGTGCGTTACTTTATAGCCGCCGGGACGTAAAAATAACGATAGATATCAACGGTAAACATATATATTGTCATGCTGCTCAATGTAATACATGAAAAAAGTATCCATGAGATCACATAACTCATGCGTGGGTATTTTTATTTTGCTTTCAAAACCAAATATAACTTGTTCATCTGATTTCCAATCTTCTGTATTCAAATTCATTCAAATCATGTACTGTTTTTCATCATGTTTTGTTTTACTTTCTGTTTCCGAAGGAAAAACAGGATTTTTCTTGCCGTTTATATTAGCCTGGTATATGAACTTCAATTGTACCATATTTTCATAAGTATTGCTCCCACGGGTTAGCTGTGAAATACAAACAGACAGACAGACTTTCGCATTATAATATTTAAAATGTTGAATGTCGGAAAATCGCTCATTTTAGATGCAAAATATCTCTCTTATATTATTTAAGAAATCCTTGTTTTTTTTACGTTTTGCTATTCTCACCGAGGTCAAGTTCATTTTTATTATATCGAGTTTCAGATCTGTTAATTGGTGGGCGAATTTTAAAGTCACGTCCTCCAAACAGTATCGAAGCACTCGAAGCGAACTTTACACGATTATTCGAATGATTTAGTTGAGTTTCTACACAAGTAAGAGTAAAATATCGATAACTAGTATCAAACCAACTGCAATAACTCAATTTTGTACTTATATAAATATATGAGCCACTCGGTCGTCCATGCCCAAAGTGAGTAACTTAATACTTTTGTTATGGGTGACGGACAACTGGTGAACATACTACATATATAATTTTAAATACATACTTAAATACTAATGCACACCCAGGTTCGAAGCCAACTTTACAAATTGTTTATAGAAAATGTTGGACTGCGGCGGGAATCGAATTCCCGAAATATCCATAAAATAATAAATAAATATTATTTAATAAGTATTATAATTGTAAGAGTATTTTAAATTTGTATTTATTTTATTTATCTATTTCATCAGAATGTTTGAAGTACAATCCATAAAAAAATTGCGTGATTCCTTTTCGTTAACCACGTTATATTTCAAGTATTGCTATGATATAGTCTTAAGCGCACACTACACTATCCGATCACAGAAATCGTAAATAAGGTTCTCCTAGAAACAAAGCAGCCAAGCGTGCAAGCTTTAAATAGATTCAGACTTTTAAGTGACTGTTCTAGTTAATTATAGATGGAGTTGTCAAATTATATCGATAGTCAGCTATAGTCCAGCATTTGAGTGGTTTGACGCGAGAATGGGTGTCTTTGTATAACGTTCCACGAGTCCGTGTCAATGTTATCAACCTATCAAAAATTGGTACGTGCCTTTGTAAAAACAAAACGTTTTTGTAGGTTACAAATGTTACAGCAAAACTGTCTGATAACACATATCAAAAATTTTATGGCGTGAATTTTGTGAAGATAAAGCTTATTCACGTTTAATGTCCCGCATATCTAAATCTGATAATACCTATAAAAACAGTTTACGAGTCAGGAAAAGCTTGATGGCATTAACACTCCCGAAAATATTTATCTGATAACACATAGCAAAAGTTTCGTTATATCAATCATCATCTTTCTCCTGCTCTAATCCCACTCTAAGTGGGGTCGGCACAACATGTTACAAACATGTTGTCACATGATTTGGCTACGTATTTTACGACCGGCCGCCTGCCTGACGTCAACTTGTCGCCTTTTACGACACCTAAGTAAGGAAATAGGGTGGTCTATTCTATGCAGCCGGATATCACACGGCACATACCTTAGTCGCCTCTTACGACACCTCGGTAAGAACGGAGGGTGGTCTATTCTATTCTGCCGGATACCACACGGCGTAAGTTTCATTATATCAATGTTTTGAAAATAAAAACTTGCATTTTATTATATATTATGTATTGTAATAAATAATATCAGAAAATTTTGTTACGTCACAATGTGTAAACACTTTATGGCGCGTAAGTTCTTTGATCACTTTGATGTTATATTCCGGATTTGATTCTTGATTCAATTGACGTTTGTGAATTGACTTATCGTTTAGCGGTTCGTTAATGATTTCAAAAAAATGTAAAAGGATCTGTTGTGTAATATAAACTTCCTGACCCGGAATTTTTTAAAATATTTATTTGGATAGTTACAACAAATTTATGGAAACAAGAGACGGTCACAAAATCAAATTTCATCTTTTTATAGGCATAAAAGGTAAGTCTATTTGGTAGTTTCGAGCTCCCTAAGCGTAGCTTTATTTATTACCGCACCTTTATGGTTAACTTTTATGCCTTATGCCTTAAAGTTGTATAAGCGGTATCTTAAACTAATTTCTTGTTACGTGAAATATGTCTATAAAATTGGTTTTCAAAGAAGCAAAATGAAAAGATGGATACCGATACATTATTGGGCAAACTTTCTTGTTGAAAAGAGAGGTATAAAGCTATAATAGTAGTTATATAAGAGGTATAAATATAATTATGCTAGTAAAATCCTAATTGGCAGGCTACAAATATCCTAGAAAGTATTTAGAGCTCTGTGATATTTAATTATGTTTCCAGAGCACTTGATGGTTTGTTAATGTAAATTTAACGTATAGATTTTATGTGTTACATACCCGCGATTTGCGGGTATGTAACGTATGTTTAGTAAGAAGCGATATGCTAGCAACGTGTAATAGGAGACTTTGCTTTATGCTTTTCAAATATAACTCTGTTGAAGAAATATTTGATCTAGAAATTTTGTTAATCTTAATTTTTGTTTTGATTAATATTGAAGTAGTAATCTTTACTAAAAGTAATGAACCATAATAAAAGATATTATAATTGCGAAAGTCTGTCTCTCTGTTCGGCTTTCAATCCGCTAGAATAATATTTATGAAATTTGATTTAATTGCACCTAGAAAAATACCGAGCTAAAAATAGGACAAATAATAAATTTTGGGATCATAAAAAAAACATTGAATTGAACCATTGAAGATATTTTCACATATAAATTGACTCGCACGAAGTTGCAGAGGAGCTTCCTGAATATAATATATTGAATTTTCACGATGCCACTGTATTGAAACTCGCAATTTCGGATTATCATACACAGACAACATCACCGCTTAAACTTATCTCGTAATTTAAAACAATTTTTTAATTGATTACACTTGTTAAATTTTTATACCAATCAGAAGTATGTTTACATCAAGAGATTTTTTTTTTACATACTTGAAAGTCCCCGCATAGGCAGGACAAATGAGTGCCATCTCCAGCAACGAGCGCAACATGGTCGTGGTAGAAGAGAGGGGTGGCGGCACGGCACTCACAGCCCGCGTCGCCGCACGCCGTCCGACAACCACCCGTGCCTGTCGCTACGCTGCCTGTGAGTTCAGCACTCCACATGCGCTCTAAACGCTGAATCTATGAGAATAAAAACACTACACCTTGCGAACATCGAAACATCATAAAGGAAACGGTGAAACGATTTCTCCATAATCCAAATTGACCAAAAGTAATGATAGACTGACTTTTGTGCTATCCGCGTTTATGAAGAAAATATACATAATTTAGTCTAGAGTGTCGAAAGCTCAATCCGTTTACCAGCAAAACCTACAAACCACCACTACCACATTATACATCATATCATATCATATATATCGCATCAGAAACTAAAGCATCAGCAGATACGCTTCACACATAGGAAAATCACGATCGTCTAAGAGGTTAGGTATTAGTCCCCAAATAAAATTAAAACAAAGCATGAGAATTCGTTACTAAAAAAACATCATTTTTCATTATTAAATTCATATCAAAAAATAAATTCTAATTAATCAACACCGCGTACCTATCCAATTTTGTATTGGTCATTTGTATTCATGTCCATTCACAAAAATAATAAATTTAATGTACGATTTATTACGAACAATTTTATCTGCCTTTATGAAAATTAAAATTCTGTACATGAACGTGTTTAATTGGGCACAATACATTTAGTATGACTACCACTATTATAAATTGCTATTACTTACCTCTATAGTAACGCTTTGATTTGATGCAGGTATAAAACGATGCGTGCACAAGAGTCTTTCTTCGATGTTCCAAAAAATATGATGGTGTGTGGGAGCGGAGACTCCGCCATGGGATGGGGATTCTAGACCATAGTGAGTTGAAGCACATGTCGTATCGGGTGATACAGTTCCCTCATGTTGTTCTGTTTTGAAAATTGTCTTTTAACTCGGTTAAGATCTATCATTAATAATAATAATAATAATAATAATATACGTTTATTTCAGACCAATGATCCATAAGTGTTAGTAACAATTATACTTATAAAATATGTTAGTAAACCTTAACTCTAAAACTTAACCTATTTCATATATTTTGCCCCACTAACCGGTGCACTAGATATATGGACGTGTGTCCGTATCCAGTGTCTCAGTATGGGGCAATCAGGTTTCTCACCAATGACCCTCAGCATGATGTTGGAGCTTACGCGCACTTTACGCATCAGCGTCGCGATTCGTTTGCGCCTGACAGTTACAAAGTCGTCAGTATGCGCGTGCGTAAACATCGCAGAAGCACTGCAATAGCGCGGGAGCCCCAACATCACCCTGAAGGCGTCATTGTATTGAACACGGAGAGCATTATAGGCCCTCTGCGTATAGCTGACCCACAGACCGCACGTGTACAGTGATTGACAGAAAGCCTTGAAAAGCATTATTTTAACACTTACCGTGCAGCGTGCGAATCTGCGAGCCAGCATATTACAGCGGACCGCAATGGCTCTCCTTTCTCTCTCCATGTCGAGGTCATCGCACAAGTCCTCGGTTACAATATGTCCCAGATATTTAAAACTAGATGCTCTCTGAAGGGCGACGCCTCCGAGCATCACTGGTGGGACGTGAGCTGGTTTTCGGACGGACGATCGAAATACCAGTAACTCACTCTTCTTTACATTATACCGAAGTCCGTGCACCTCCGCGTATCGCTCGCATGTTGACAGGAGCTTCCGCAGTGCACTGACTGAAGGACTCATCAACACCATGTCATCTGCGTAACTGATGCTGTTCATACAATGACCATCAATTGAACATCCGACACCGGTGTTGCTGAGTTGCACAATGAGCTGATTAATGTAAAGATTGAAGAGCGCTGGCGAGGTCAATCCCCCCTGTCTCACGCCGCACCTCAGCCTGTACTCCTCAGAAAATTTGTCAAGCCATTTGACCTGATTGGTCTGATTGCTGTACCAATATTTAAATATATTAATGATGGTATATGGGACACCGGCGTCCCTCAGCTTAGACCACAGCTTATCATATCCAACCATGTCAAATGCCTTAGACAGATCAAGAAAAGCCGCATAGACCGGCGTACTTCTATCGGTATAGTATCTGACCGTATGTTTAAGCGACAGGATAGCACATTCCGTTGATAGATTTGGTCTAAAACCAAATTGTGTATCGTGGAAGTGGAGATACTTTTTGAGCTGTCGCTCCAACATGCAGTCAAATACCTTTGCTATAATGGTAGCCAATGAAATGGGTCGATAGTTACCTACGTCGGTGACGTCACCCGTTCTATTTTTAACTATAGGGACTACCAATGTCCTCATCAGCTCGGCTGGTAAGTATGAGTGTCTCATACATGCCGTAAACAAAATTGCTAGCAGCCTTGGAAGGTGGGGTCCAGCATTAGCAAGATGTTCTATACTAAGGCCATCGTGTCCTGGGGACTTGCCTTTTCTCATACCTTTCAATACCTCGCTAATATTCTCAGCAGTTACAGGATCAAGTACCCCGGACACAACGAACTTTTCCTCTTCTTCTTTCCTCTGCTGTGGCGCATGCATTTGGAAATGTTCTCGAAACATATTTGCTATGTCCTTTGGGGTTTTTAATCCCCCGATGCTCTCAGGAACACTGGATTTAGGGCTCAGTTTTCGAGTTTCCTTCCAGAAACCGCTAAAATTTTTATTTTTATGTTGTGAAGCTATAATATCCATTTTTATTTGCTCTTGGTTATTCTGGCAATATTTAAGTTTCATTTTAAAAAGTTTTCTAGCCTCCAACATATTTTGGTAGACTTGGCCGCACCTCGGCCTTCCGTACCACACCCAGTCTAAAAATGTTCGTCTAGCGTTTCTGTGAGCATCGCGAACATGTTTGTTCCATCCTATTATGCACCGCTTAGCTCTAGCTCTCTCCTTAAACGGACACTTGTAACCGAGGACTGAAGCCTCTTTTAAACATCTAACAATGTTACAATAAAAATTATCTATAATTGATCTATGTTCTACACTAGTATTTGTACAAATTTTATCTCCACATTGACTAAGCTCCCCTGGCAAAATTATTTGCCCAAGCATTTCATTACACTTTTTATTATAGGTCTCTATTTGAGTAGTATTGCGCTCACCCCATATAACTTTATTTATCCCACTGCATCGCTTTTCCGACTTTGGTTTCACCGAGTTAATGTCACACTGTATTTCTAGAGGGAAATGGTCAGACCAGTATACGTCATACAGTACCCTCACTGACTTTACTGTCCCCCATGCAGCCTCAGTTACCAAGCAGTGGTCAAGCCACCGACGACAACCATGCACCTCACTAACAAAAGTATATGTTCCAGAGTTTTCTCCTAACTTTAAGAAATCAGCACATACCCAGCTTTGGTCACGACAAAAATTTTTCATTTCCGTACAAAAAGTTTCTCCGGGGTGTGCATTGAAGTCACCCAAAATAATAACTGATTCAATATCACTATTTTCAACTATTGCAGCTAATTCACTCAAACAGTCAATAAACTCTGATAAATTTACAGTCTCATCCACAGGCATGTATACGCTACACACCAACATAGTCCTACCTGACATACACAGCTTCATTGCAATGAGGCGGTCACTTCTACATGGAACCACAGACACATTTTCAAACTTGTTACTCTTCCATAGCATAGCAACGCCTCCGTAAGGGCGACCCCGTAAGACACCTAGCGATGTGTCCACTGCAGACTTCCCGAAATAATTAAAATCTTTATTTATAGTTCCTAAAGTAGGAATATCGTGTGGAAGAAGCCAGGTCTCCTGAAGGGCTATAATATCAGCTTTTAAGCTAAGCCTCCTTACACAGTCAATAGATCTCTTTAAAGACTTACAATTAAAACTAATAAAGTTCGTTATCTCGTTAGCGTCACTACCCATTAACAATTACTAGAGGAAAGATTACTCGTCTTCTCATTACCAATGTCGCTAATTTTCTTATTAAAATTAATAAATTTGCGATACGATATTCCACTGGGCCACATATTTGCATCCATAAACACATGAAGTTTGTCCTTAGGAATGTTAAATTTATATGCGGCGTAATCTTTTCCTCGTCTCATAATTACAGACTGCAGGTTTACTGTAACACCAGTTTTAGATTTAATATAATTTTCTATATCTTTCTCGGGTGCCTCCTTATCCACATTGTATATATAAAATGGTAACTCTAAATTCGCTGCTTTAAATTTACATTCAGGCTCGATGTCCCCTTTACCTTTTTTACCTTTAAAACGGTCCTTTAACCGTTTTTTATTTTTAACTAAAGTCCATTCCTCATTACCTCGGCCGCTTATACATTCATTCGTATTAATAGCCGGGTGACTAATCGTCTTATCGCATTTGTTTACCGATGCGGTCGTTGCCGCGTATGACACATTATTGTTGTCCTGCTTCAACACCTCTGTCTCACCTGTGGCGCTTACGGTAATTACCTCCTCTTGTCGTCTATTAGATGCCGACATAACAGTTAGTTCGCTATGCACCTGTGACGCGAGCGCAAGGGTGTTCGGAACCGAACTTTTGTTTCGCGATGTTGATGCGCTCGTGTTTACATCGAGGACGTTCGGTATGCCCGTAACGGAGTTACAGTCATTGCACTTTGCGTCGGTCAATGACTCAGTGATGCGATCGCATTCTATGTACGGCAAAGTAACTGACTCGCTGTCGCATTCATAAAAATCCGTTGCAAAACCTCCTCTTCGCTTATTAACATAAGAAATTGCACCCGAAGACTCTTCTTGCGGTTTTATGAGCATCTCTTTAGTAGCATATGTTTCTTTAATTACAATCACTTCGTTTTGTAGCTTGATAATGTCCTTTAACAATCTAGTTACATCTATATGGTCAAAGGTAACCGGCGGCAATTTTTGCAAGTCTCTCGCTACAAATATCGGTAACTGCTCAGGATCGACCTCTTTAATGATACAAATGATGTCTAGTATATCTCGATTACTCTTGCCCTCTCCTTTTCGATTAATTTTTCTCTTAAAATTATTGCTCACAGACTGATATAATAAACTTTTAGCTTCCGCTATATCTGTACTGGTGAATGCTGTGCTACAGAGACGAACAATACTTTCCTCGTCCATCACATCCGCTTTGTTTTGAACAAAGGCTAGCACCTCTGATATCACAATGTTACATTGACTACATTTAACTTTTTGAGCGGCCATTGACCTGCACTCGTGCGACTCGCGTATGACACATGCGCGCGACGCTACAGCTGAACGAGAACTGGATTAATGATCTTTGGATTTGGGCTAATATTAACACGGAGATTGAAGCGGGAAATTCAGTTTTAGTTAATAGCGACATCACATGCACTAATAATATTAACAAATGTTATAAACTGAATCATTATAACTAATCTTGAAAACTAAAATTATGTTGAAAAGATAGAGATACCGTGTGATATCCGGCTGAGTAGAATAGACCACCCTCATTTCCTACCGAGGTGTCGTAAAAGGGGACTAAGGTAAGTTGACGTCAGCACAGGCGGCCGGTCGTAAAATACGTAGCCAAATCATGTGACAACATTTGGTAACATGTTGTGCCGACCCCACTTAGAGTGGGATAAGGGCAGGAGGACGATGATATGTACAAAAGATAGAATTAATTAATGAAATTTAAATTTCATGCCCGCATTGAAATAACCATTTTATTTAAATAGGTTCCAGTAAACTCGACTACAGAGTTTGCTTATCAGTATCTTTATAAAAAGAATAAAACATTAGAAGATACATGTAGCATATTAAAAATATTTTCGTTGGTCTTTTCATAAAATGTACTCACCATCGTGAAAAGCAAATGCGCCGTCCACAAACTCTTCTTCATCGGCACTCTGCGATGTCGCTCTTCTAACGAATATAGTTAAATTTGATCCTTTCGATGTAACTGCTTGCCGAAATAGGAATTTTCCAGAAGGATCCCTTGCTTCTCTTACAGAAGGACCACACACTCTTAGGAGTGCTCGGTCCCCTCTTTCGTATCTGTCTCCTCTGTCCCCCTTAGCACCAAATTCGTAAAATCCGTCTAAGATCTCAATATGAGATTTACAACTTGGTAATCTGTATAAAATATACTTATTGTTTGTTATTTGATATAAATAAAGCCATAATACAAAAGTAATAATAAATTTATTATTTGCAATAAAGTAATTTAGAGTAAAAATCGCAAAGCGCAAAAGCTTTGCGATTTTGTCGTGAAGTCTATCTCTTGATGTTGCTTCGGTTGCGGGGCGAAACGATAGTTGAGTTTATGATAGTGAACGTGTGTTGTGCTTGTGTATTGTAGTGGCGGTGGTGCCTCCACCACCGCCACTACATTTACATTTTTACATGTATTTTTACGAATCCTGCATGTACGGGTGAAAAAACGGATATACCACTATACATTTAGCACTATATACATTTTCTATTTACTGTATCACGGATTAGAGCAAAATAATTTTATTATTACTTTTGTATTATGGATCTCCGCAAAGTAACGCATAATTCTATAAATTATATAAATAAAACCATATTGTCAACCCGCCAAAGCCAAAGTCGGTGTCAAGGAGCGTACTGAGATAATTTTTAACCTCCTGATCGTCCATGAAACATACTAGTTAATGAAATTAGATAGTATTATCGATGATTTAATTAGTAGTAAGTGCACTAAAAATCAAGAACACAATGTAAGAAATTGTTCTCAAAATTCTTTTAAGAATAAAACGACTCTTAATACTTAAATGATATTATGTTTATAATATATGCAGTCATACCTTAAATTATAATTAAATAGAGAAACTTGGACCACATCCGTTGGCGTTCCAATTAAATGTATCACACATTGTGATCGCCATGCTACGGTTTTTGTATCGAAATGTCCCGAGCGAATACCGCCCGCGCCGTATCCTCTTATTACAGCCCCGCATCCGATATGACCTCCGTTATGAGTTATTATTTCATTGGATGTTGCGTCATTCTCAACGATCGTGTTCCTCTCACCTTTTATAAAACGATTCTCCATTATTGAGTTGTAAAATTTACGATAAGTGAAGAAATATTAGCTTCAGATAATACTTTAAGGGATATTGCTTCACATGTTGTGAAGAAAATGTATTAAAGATACATTATGAGCTCAGTTTAAGTTATTATTTGATTTTTTGTTGTTTCATGGAGTAACTAATACTAGAAATGTGAAAGTCGGTCTGCGTGTCGGTACTACGGCTAAACCGCTTGACCATATTGATGAAATTGATTATGTTTTAGCTTATATATAGATTCACAAAATTGCCGTTTTTCCTGGAAATACTAGAAAAATAGTACATAATTCAGGGTATTTGAACAGTAAAGTTGACGCAAACGAAGTACCGACTGTAACTTGTTTTACAATATTGTATTTCTCTCATCTTTAAAAAAAATCTAATATACTAGTAATATATACTGCATAAAAAATAATGCAATAAAAAGCTGTGATAGCCCAGCGGTGAGACCATGAGACTCTTTCGAGGTAGTCACGAGTTCAAATCACGGGCAGGCACCAATGAGGTTTTCTATTAAGACTTATGTATCTAATTTTTAATTGCAATTTATCACACGCTTTCGGTCAAGGAAAACATCGTGAGGAAACCTGCATATCTCTAGAGAATTCTGAGGATATTTGTAACCTACCAATCCCCTTTGGAGCAGCGTGGTAGGTCTTAGCTTTAACCCTTCTCTCCGAAAACGGAGAGAAGAGGCATCCAACCAGTACTATCCTAGTGGGATATTAACAGGTTACTTTACATTTTTTTTATACTGTATAGTTACCATGTGTTAAGTGCGTAAGTGCTGCAAGCGGTGGAGACGCTACTGCAACTGTAGGCGGCGGAGCATTTGTGTCTATTTTTTCCAGAAACTCCAACTTAGCAATAAATCCATTGTAGTCATAAGGTGGGACAAGCGGTCCAGAACTGGGTAAATAAGAATAGCATAAATCTAATACATAAGTTAAAGAAACGAAGAAAAGTTTATTTAGGCTGCCATAACAATAAATGTAAATTGCCTAAGCAAATAATTGTAAGCCTCTTCGTACAAACTAAAAAAGAATCGTATTTAAAAATATACAGAGAACATAGTGTTTTGTGAAATTAGACTAATTGTGATAAAATTTGCCACGTTTAAAGCTTATACGCCGGGGTAATAATTAGGAAAAAAATACCGTTTTTCTTGTCTGTATACGTATGAGTTTTCAGTCAATAGCTTTTCTACCTTATTTCTAGTTCCTTTTCCGTATCTTTTATTTAGTTGATGACACAGTGGATTTCATGCAAACGATACAAAAGGTAAATACGTAAATTCAAACTTAGATTTACTTAGGTTTGATGCTTATAGGGAGTTATTTATCCAAAAATTTATTTTTCGTAATCTTGCTGTTATTTCATCTCAACGAACAAAATAAAAACTAACTGTAGCATGAGGCAAGTTAAAGGCACCATTATACAGAAAGACGCAAAGTGAAATAACTTTTTTGTTACAAAACTAAAAAGTTTACGTGAACGTATTATTTTTATGGAATGTTTCTTTTTCGTTTGTTTCCTTACAACTTCCTTATTAGTTCTTCATTCATATAAAAATATGTTAGGATTTCACACTTCTCAGTAGCTCTCTTGTCAATCAATAGACATCCATTTTTCGATAGAGTTCCTTTCAAAAGACCTCCACGTTACGTGATATTGTGTCGCCTGGTTCCAGCGGCTTTCGGCCTTTTCGACCTTTTTGAGGTCGTCTGCCCATGTAGTGGGGGGGCTGCCTACACTATCTTTTTGTCATCCTAGCAGCTCGAGATCCCATCGTCGATCGATTCTACTATTTGGCCCACTAATTGCCACTCTAGCTTTGCAACTCGTTGAGAAATATCCTTTGCTTCGGGCCTTCTACGTATACTCCGAGCATGACTCTTTCCATCATCGGCCAAGCAACTCTAAACTTTCTTATGAGGCCCATATCTAACAACCAATCATTGGATCACACGCAATTAAATATATTTAACACTTTTCCAACTTAGATAGAAACAATCCTAAAAGGAAAACACTGAGCCTAAAAACGAGCTGACTTATTCGTAACTCCAATGTGCAATAGACAGATTTCAGTCAATGAATCGAGTACGTACTTGAATTCCAACAATAGGTTTGGTCCGGGATGCTCCAACGTGGCAATTCTCTCTGAGCACAGCGACGCAAGCAGCGGTGCCGAGGGCGAACTGCCAGCCCGTAACGTTAAATAGTCCGTTACACAATGGCTGCAAAGAGGTGATAATTAACAATTGTTCAACTGCACCATAACGTTTCTATAGCTCTGAATACGAGTGTGGTAACGACTTGCAGCTTTAATTTAACTCGATTTGTGGATCTTTATACTAATCGGTGTAATGACAAATGTAGGTACTATTTTTCATATCAATAAGAGTAAGCTTTGATATTTTATTTATAAACATAGAACATGTAACTTTAGTCTTCGGATCGGGCGATATATGTATCGAAAAAAGTATGTTTTTTATTTATTGAATAATTATATATTATATCATTTAATAAGTATTTTCGAAAAGAGTGATCTCCGACTTCCTTGGAGGTTCTTCTCGCACCTTTCCGAAATCGGTAACTTCATTATGATTTGACGAATAAAATAAAACCCAACTAGAATAAAGAATAATTTGAACTGGATTTTGTATTTGAAAAAGGAGTATTTATAATACAAATTGGTTAATATAATAAACGTGTAATGCTTATTACAAGTTAATATACCTATATAACAAAATTCACATATTATGTTCGGATCCGTGGGTCGCAGGTACAATTTCCACCAAGACCAACAATTTCTAAAAGCAATTTATTGTTTCTTAGAGTCCGGGTTTTTTATGTTTTTAAGTATTAAAACTATATATGCATATATTTATAGCATATATAATTCACCAGTTGTCTATCACCAATAACACAAGAGTTAAGTTACTTTGGGGACGGACGGCCATGTTTGTAATTGTTCTATATATTTATTTATTTATATATTCCACTTTAAAATATGGGGCTAGCACCTTTTTCGCGCAAAGAATCATCGTGGCGATTCAACGTGGAAACGCTGTCAGCATTCTTGGGACGATTCCACGTGGGCATGATTTGTATAGTACTAACGTGTAAGTAATTTAAGATAGACATAATTTGTACATTTTTATTCAATAAAAATATAGATGATTTAAATAAAGCCGTATGGTATCCGGCTAAGTAGAGTAGACCACCCTCATTTCTTACCGAGGTGTCGTAACAGGCGACAAAGGTAAATCGACCCGCCGTGTGGTATCCGGCTGAGTAGAATAGATCAACCTCATTTCGTACCGAGATGTCGTAAAAGTTTGTACCGAGATGTCGTAAAAGGCGATTAAGGTGAGTTGACCCACTCACTATGTGGTATCCGGTTAAATAGAATAGACCACCCTCTTTCTTACTGAGGGGTTGTAAAATACAACTTAGGTAAGTTGACGTCAGGCAGGCGGCCGGTCGTAACATACGTAGCCAAATCATGTGACAACATGTTGTGCCGACCCCACTTAGAATGGGATCAGGGCAGGAAGATGATGATGAAAAATATAGATTGATTTATTTAAAATAGTGTCGCTTGATTTGAAATAATATAGACAATATTTGATTATGTGGTTTATGGTGCAAAATTAAATATTCCATTAGCAAATAAACTAAGAAATTAAATTTAAACAATAGTGCATGTAAGCGAAACGGGAAATTATGCATTCTAAAATTCTGTGAGTGTGACATTTTCCAGAGAGCGTGTCCACAGGGGTGAATAAGAGATATAGTGGGGTTCTTTTATTCCCAGTGACGATTGTTCAGTGGCCTTTCAAAACGTATGAATAACTATGCGGGTGGTTGATAATTTTTTTTGCCACCGAGTTTAATATAAAACCCAGTTGTATTGTAAATTTTTAGGTTTATTTTACATCTTTATAAATATGTGTAAGTATATAATTTAAAAAAAATCTATATTTCTCTCTTAATTGTTATTTATAGTTTCCAAATAAAATAGAACTTTGAGAGTAGTAATTATCAACCTACTTCCTAGTTGTCTATATTTCCGTGTGAATTATCAACGGGCTTATTCCTGTTAATTTCTAACTAAGGCACGGTATTTGGACATGAACTAGATTAGCTGCGAAAATAGAATTTAGTCGGCTACTCCGAAAATTTGCAGTTGAAATAATCCATTTTATGTCCTATTCTAGTTATGTGATAGTGACGTCACAGCTCTCTTTGTTATAGGTAATCCTTTTAATGTTTGAAACGTGGAACTTTTTTATGTCTTATACTCGTAGATTCAGGTTATATGCTTATTATTCCTAAAACTCCACTTTTCTACATAAATAAAAATTTTTACATAATAAAAGGCAACATCGAATAAATAAATGAATTCATTTTCTTAAAAAGATCACTGAGTGTAATTTTTGGTAAATGACATAAATAATATTGCAAAAACTTATATTTTTTAGAAATTTATTAAACATATCTGTTTAAGTTAAGTTACGCCGTGTGGTATCCGGCAGAATAGAATAGACCACCCTCATTTTTTACCGAGGTGTCGTAAAAGGCGACGTCAAGTTAACGTCAGGCAGGCGGCCGGTCGTAAAATACTTAGCCAAATCATGTTTGTAACATATTGTGCCGACCCCACTTGTGGAATAAGGAGTTTAAGTTAAGTTAAAAATACATTTCTAAAATTTATGTTAGAAATGTCTGTTTAACTATATACAAAATAAAATAATACATCAATTCGAAATTATTGACATTATGCAAAAAAAACTATAATTACCCACAACATTATTGTTTAGACGAGGCATGTATGTCTTCGACAATAGGTATGATTAGGGTTTCAGGAAAATTTATACCTATCATATAGTCGTAACAGAACACTAGATGTTTAAATATTTCATGCAAAACGGAATAAGAAATTTAAAATAACAAAAAAATAATGAGCAAAACTTAGAAAACCAAACAAAAAGATAACATTTTAAAAGATAGCTCTCTTGAGTCTCGACTCAAACAGCTAGTGAGCGTGCCTACGTGGTTGAAAGAGGTATGCCTATTTATAAAGATTTTTTTTATTTACAGAGACGATTGTTCAGCACCCTTCAAAACGTATGAATTTTCATGCGGGCGCCAGATAAAAATATTTCAACAGAGTTTGGCGCATAACGATTTTTCAGAGGCTTTTTAATGACACTTCTTTAACATTTCTGCGGAGAATTTGTCAAAAAATATTTTGTGTTTATTTGTTAAACTATTCTCTCGGTAGAATTAAAAAGAAATACATATAGTTTTTCTTTTACTGTAGAGTTATAAGAGCCTGTGCTCGACCTTTATCGTAATAACAACGCGTATTGGTTATATGTTTTATCACTGGAAGGTAAATAATTTTCAGTACCAGATTCCAATGGGAATATAGTTTTTATACGACTTCGCCTCAAACTTTTTCAAATTTTTACTTTTGTAACCAGAATATATAAGTTTACTTTGTAACCAGGTACGTATGTGCATAAAGTGCTCTTATCTGAATCGGCCATTGTTATGGTTGTGCCTCAAGGACCAATCTTGGGTCCCGGAAAGGGACAGTTAGTATAATATATAAATGAGATACTATATATACTCATATTATTTGTGAAATTATTGATTCGTTTCTGTTTTTTTATATATAACTCCCTAACTCCTAGATATTTAAGGTATAATTTGTATAATTTTTAATGCTTTTAACGAAGTAAACAGTAATTTGTTGGCCGTTGGCCGCACAATTTTTAGTAGCTAATGTAGTAAAAAATAGCTATTTTTTTGCATAAATAACCGCTTAAAAACAAAAGAGACGCCTAAAAAGTTATTTAGAATTAGATTGTAAACTTCAATGGAGCACAAAAGTAATAACTATCGCAGGGAAACTCATTTCAGTCAAAACTCAGTCAAACCTACACAGTTAGGAACATGAAAAAGTTTACTGAAATTGAAAAAACAAAAACTGTTTACGTCGTTTACCGCCATAGCATTACGTCTTATAAAAATCTGACCTTCTCGAATTTGAAGGTTAAAACTAAATTCAAATTATTAATATAAAAGAAAAAAAAATAATCTACCTAGAGAGTTAGTATATAACTTAACAAGATAGAAATACTAAAACAAACAAGTAAGCACTCAAATAACCTCGACACTTTAGACTAGGAAAAGTAATGTGGAAATTCTACCGAAGTGCCAGCTGAGCTCACAAGAACGAGAAACAAAGCCAACGTTCCACTAACAACTCTTTGAATATAATTACGAAAGGAAATCCAACAAAAGGTATTTATGCCGTATAAATAAATCCGGTGCTACAGTATTTGATGCAGACATAATGTTCAGTTTACGTAATATTTATTACGTATAAACTTGTGAAAACAAAGAAATAATTAAACTAATATATACTATATCTTACGCAATAATATTAATTAATTTCAAAAAAGGACGCAATGTAGTATATCTATCTTTTTAATATAGCGTAATCTCATAACTTTTAGTAAATGGTCCTCTACAATGCAGTACTTATAAAATTATTTAGATGGCTACAGTTAATTAATCTATATCAACTTTAGGTTAAAAGCTTTAAGAATTTAATAATTAACACTATAATGCGTTGTGTGAAGAATGATATGCATATAAAAGGAGTGGCATCAGAGTTGACGAATGATAGAGGACAATGGAAGACAAAGACATATTGTGCCGACCACTTAGAGTGGGATAAGGGTAAGCGAATGATGAATGCTTTTTACCAAATAAATTAATTAAGATTGAAACATGGGACGTTATCGCAAACTTAAAAGTAACTCATGCCAAAATATCAGGAGCGGAGAGATTGAAAATAGAATAAAATACAGTAAAGTGGTCAAGTCTACATCGTGAATACAGTTACGGTAAAGTTAGTTAGAAAAAAAAGACCACGTTAAAAATTTTGTACTCAAACTTCTTATCTTATTTTTGTAATCAACATCAATGTGCGTAAATGTTTGTTAAATAAAACTAGTATACTCACTTTCTAGGTAACATGATAGATGTAAAAATAATCTTCACTCGCGTGTGAACCGAATTAGTGGCGAATAGGTAGCGGCAGCGACGATGAGGTGGATACAATCCTGGGTAACCTGGACTCGCTAAAACACACGTGCCGGATCCACGACATGACACGTCTTGATATAACCAGTCACAGTCTGTGAACAAATGGATGATACTCTATCGCACTACTGAGATTTTATAAATGTGGATATAAATTTATTGGTGAAAAAGTTTATTGTACGAGCTATGTTTTATTCGCGCTTTAGAAGTGCTTTCGTAATTATAAAAGAAGTCTCCATACAATCGGGGATCGACATCGCCTACCAACTCCTTGGTTCAAAGTGCATCCTACTGGAACACTAAGCCTAAGCGACATTGTAAACGGTGCATCTTCCGGTACATCCACACTTGGAATGCTGTGAAGGACCCGTCTGCGATGCTTACTGTATAAGTGAATAAACTTTTATCCTGTCACTTGTACGTATTCTTTCCCCGTCCGTCCAGCTCGACGCGTTATAGCTATATATATAATAACGCCTAAGCTTGGCTTAAAGCGGAAAAGCTACACTTATTTTTTGAATTCTCTCCGCTTAAATATTTCAAAGTTGTAAAACTTTGATTTATTCTTAGATTCCGACACTAAGACATTAATTAATATTAACGAATTTAACAATTGTATGATATATATTTTAGAATGAATGAGAATTTTGAGTAGTCAGCGGCGCAGGTGATATTGACCCAGTCTTCAGTTTCGTGGGTCGCGGGTTCGATTCCCGCCGAGTGCCAATATTGTCTTAAAAAACAATTTGTCGGTTTTTCGAGACTGGCTGTATATGGTTGTGTAATTAATTGTGTTAATGGTGGTGGTGGAGCAGTGAATTAGTTATTTAATTTGGGGACAGGCGACCGTAATTGTCCTCATATACTATTTTATATTTACTACAAGGGCACTGACAAATACATAGTGATTTATTACAATCAGAGTGCGTACATAAACATAGCGTAGACGAAATAAGCTTTTAAAGTCATTCCACAGACGATCCAGTGGGAAATACCACACATTTTGTAAATTACGTATGCAGCCATGTGTAATAAGTCTCCTGGGTATATCAAGAGAGGCAAATTGAAAATTTATATATATTTTTTTCATTTTCATGTGGTAAAAGGCAAGTCATATCTTTAAGCCACACTCTAAATACACTTTGACGAGGGTTGTACCTTTGTCCACTTTCATCCGTTGTTATGAATACATATTCACAGTCAATAAATATATTTGACAATAAAATTAAATGTCCCATTTCAATATTTACGTAATACGTAGTGTGACCGAATTGATCGAAAGCTACTATTTTTCCTCAATTAAAATCTAAGATAATAATAATAATTTTAAATAAATAAATTTACGTCAATTTAAATGTTACAATACTATTTACGCACTGTTATTTTGTTACTTTGAAAGAAAAACGAGAATTCTTTATGCTTTAATTAAGCCCAGTATATAAGCTTCAATCATTCTAAATTTAACTAATATTAGCTTAGAGAATTAACGGTGAAAGCGTAATACACAGATAGACAGACTTTATAATATTAAAAAACACAATCCTAGGTACAAACGAAATACTTTTTGGGAGCTGTAAGGCACCTTACCTAATTAAATAGGTACTTTACCTATTTAATTAGGTTATAAACTTGGAGAGTCCTTCATATATAATATCATAATTAATGAAGAACCAAGAACGCCTGTCAAGAATTAATTAACAATTCTTGACAGGCTTAAGTATGTCTAAGTATGTTTCATTATGTATATATCATATACATAATTTTTAATTTGTATTATATTATAAAATAATATAAGTAATCTCACCTGTATGTGGTATTCTAGAACCTCCTCTTGGATGGAAACCCACTCCCTGTGTGTTACTTAGAGAAGTAAAGCTGAAGAACGCGAGAAACTGTGATCTCATAGTTTTCTCTGTTATCCTGGCAACAAATTGTTTGTAATTAATGATCACAATACTATCAACTACTATTATCATCATTTCGGTATTAAAAGTGTGCCATTTATCGCAAACCGCTGGTAAATTTTTTTTAGTACTTTTATGTACGCTTTTCTATGTTAATTGATAATTGAATAATTTTTTTAGAGCCTATCTTCTGTTTATTATTAGCTTCTAAAAAACGCAATGACACAAAAGCTGTATATGTACAAAATCTGTATATGCCTTATTAAAAACATACGACGCGTTCATAGCTGGGGAGGAAATTGACATTGGACAAGAATAGTATTCCACAAACATAACAAAATATGTGCTCAAATATTGCATGTCCACATAGTGCAGGATACAAAATATAGTATAGTAGAATAGGTATTTAATGTGTACCTATTCAAGGCAAGATTAACGATCAAAATAGTTTATATAAGGAAATCTTACATTGATAACAATAACAAATATGAATAAAAATATATATTTTTAACTAACTTAAGGAAAGGGAAGAAATTTTCAAGCCGACAAAAACTGACCTAAGTAAATACACAAATCACCTATTTTATGCCTTACTGCGTACATGTTCAAGGACTTTAGAAATTGATTGGACAATGCCCAAAATCAGTCTGTATTCCCAATAGAACACAATGTTGTAGAGCGTCGTACATCACGAATGCGATGTCCCCTTTGTTGAATAACCACAAATCTGAGTCGAACATTACTAATCCTAATATAGAAGGGCAGACCGAACACTGTTATGGAATATTTAACATGAATTACAATTATAAACAAGCTTAAAGGTTAATAAACAATACTCATATTGTGGTTAAATAATAAAAAAGACGTCGTTAAATTGTTTGTAGCCAAATGGTTAAAAAAAATAGCTGATAGATGCACAGTATTGAATAGGATAAATTGAAAGAAAAATAATACTATTCGAATAAGCAGAATATCTTATATGTTGACGTGAGACGCATAAGGTCTGATGTGTGTTTTGATGACTTTGAAAATTACCATTTATACTTAAATGATTTATAGAAGCAGGCGTTACTTTGCGGAATTCCATATTACAAGCAATATAACAGAACTAACTACTTTGCTATAATCCGCACGGGTTAGGTGAATGCATGCAAAGCCAATGTGTATGAAGCAGGCAAAATCTATGTACCTTATACATGCAGGACAAGCCACCACATGCACCCCAAGGCGCAATTCACCAGCAACAACGCACACAAAAGCAGCACACACACCCAAAATCGTACTGCAAGTACGCATCGCAGTACGATTTTTGTCGTGGAGCCTATCCTCCTGATGATGCTTCGGTTTCGGGGCGAAACGATCGTCGAGATTGTGGTGTTGGGTGTGTGTGCTGCTTTTGTGTGCGTTGTTGCTGGTGAATTGCGCCTTGGGGTGCATGTATAAGGTACGTAGATTTTGCCTGCTTCATACACATTGGCTTTGCATGCATTCACGTAACCCGTGCGGATTATAGCAAAGTAGTTAGTTCTGTTATATTGCTTTTTCATGTATACTTAATTAAATTGCTTATTTTTTGATTTAATATTATGAGAACCAAACATTCGTATTTTAACGTACCACCTTAAAGACATTTTTTTAAAGCATATAAACTGAAGACAGAAGATAAACTGAACAGAGATAAACTGAAGAAGATTTGCCTTTATAAGAATTGAGTAAATGAATGTCAAAATTATTGATTTTCTTATGTAAACAACTTCTATGAAAATGAAAATTCACTATATACGACCTTAAGCAACTCTGTATCTCGAGGATATTAGGCCGGCTATGTAAAAAAGTGAATTCGGTCCGATGTGGATATTCGACCTTATGCGTCTCACTTCGAGATATATTTTTAACAAAATGGTAAAATTTTATTTCGTACCTAAAATCTAATACAGAAGCGCCATAATCAGCGAAGAGCACTACAGGGGGCGTGTATCGCTCGTTGGTACCACATAATCGAGTTTGTACTGTATCTGTCGCATCTTGGACAGCACTTCCGTCGCTCAGCTGCAACCATCCGCCTATACAACTAGATTAATATTTTATTGTTTTTTAATATCCAAATAAATGTACTTAATATGTACACAAATAGTAAACATTACATTCTAATTGACAGACATCGGACTCTCTCAATTTCGGAATGTAGTGAAAATTTTGAACAAAATAGGCTCAAAATAAGGATTATATGATATTCATATATCGCGTTGTTGTCGAAATCTACACTTTTTACCTCATATATAAAGCATAATTTCTAGTATCGTTCATCTAAAACATATAGGAATAGCTAGTTTTTAAACACTTATTGCGAAATACATTTTCTAAAATTACGCTAAATAAAAGCCGATTCCAACCGGTGAACGAGCATATCTTTTGGTGACCGCCTAAGTTTTGTAATTAGTTTGTATTCTCACATAAGTGGCCATTGGTTTCTTTTGAGAATAAATTATTTAAACCTAGTCTGTCTGTACGGTGACTACCCGAGTCGACATGTATAAAGTTATTTTGCGTCAAAAATTACAAATGATTATTCTTTTGTAGGTTTCAAATATTAGTTAGCTATATTCCGGAATTTGAAACCAAATTATAAAATAATTTAAAGTCAGACAATTGCGCTGTAGTGATTGCTAACACAGCATTTCGTGCATGTGTAAATATGACTTATACTATTGAATAACTTACCTGGAACCATTAAATCTACCAACTGAGACCAGCCGATAGAGCTGGATCTCGACTCGTTGTCCAGCATCAGGCTGGAGTACATAAGAACAAGCCCCGGGACCCTCGATAGATGGAGACTTTATTTGACCAAATGTTTTTCCAGACTTGTTCTTGAGGACCCGGGAGTCGATTGTTATGTTGCACACTATAAAAAAATTGCAGCTGCCATTCGAATTCACAAAGTGTTCTTTGCCTAGAAAATTTTTACTAAACTTTGAGCGTCAAAGCTAAATTTCGTTGTATAGAATAAAACAATTGCTTTCTTCTTGTCAATATTTAGCTGTGAAAGCTGAAGAATGAGACCGTATGAGTTTTACCAAGGGATCAAAGGTTCAAACTTCGGATACGCATATATATGTTTTCAAATTTAGCTCACACTTTTCTGTAATGGAAAACATTGTGGGGAAACTTGCATATTTATAGAAAATTCAATCCACATCAGAACACCGTGGCAGGTTTAGCTTAGTTTACATACCTTCGAAAGCTAGTAATAGTATATTAAGAGACTGTTAATTTTTCATTAAGTTTTTGTGATTATTGTAATGAGTTTATCGGAGACTCACTGTTTGAACAGTACTGTTCAAGTCCACACTGTGCACATCTTGCGGGCGCAACGTCACCGCAGGGGCATGCTCCGTCACGCACGCAGCAGGCGCAATCTTCTCTACCACCAGGACACGCGCAGCCTGATGAGGACTGGGTCCAAAGATCCACTTGGCCTTTGAGAAGGAATTGTTAATAAGGAACTAATTTTTTTTTCATTTTAATAGTAAGATTTTCCACAATATCTATCTATAAGGGACATACAGTAAAAATTCATTTTTATATACATATTATATAAGATAAGAATGTTGTCATATAATACAATATTATTTACTCGTTTAATAAAATTATTACAATTTTGAAGTATAAAATATAATTTCTAGCTTCTAGTAAGTACCTCCTGAAAAAAGATTTAAAAATTTATCTTTAATTTACACATGTGTATATGTCTACAGTTTTGTTATAAGTAGATACTACTTTTGCCCGCGTACATCCAAAGTTTTAGATGATTTCAAAGCTGACCGATTCCATCATCTTGCGCCGCGCATCTCTATGGCGCTTTATTCAAGCCAATCATATCGTGGTAACTTTTGAACTATTCGGCTTAATCACTTAGTGTGAAAGACAGAGTTTATCTACATGAAATTCTTAAAGCGACAAATGTATGACTTCTATAAGATTATGATAAATATACTAAAATCTGCAATGTACAACAGTAACTAATTCAATTACATTAATTGTTTACAAGTTTGGTAATAGTGGCTTCCTCATAAAAGGTAAATAGATATTTGCTGTCGCGGACTTTTATTTAGACCTATCCAAGACAAAATCCTACGGTACATCACCTTTGTTTAACTCCAATGGTTTAGGCAACGTACCCCAAGATAGCTCTCAAAGGCCAGATTTATTTTCGACTTTATTGATATAAATTACATAAAATCATTAAAAATTTAAGCCAATATGTTATTCCGTTGTATAACCTATATTACTGTAAAGTTTCATCAAAATTTGTCCAATAGTTTTTTCGTGAGAAACATGCATGCATACTCACAAACTTTTGTATTTATTATATTAGTGGGATAAAAAAAACTTACTACTGCCATCTAAAAAAATTGGCGTCCAAGCGATCTGCGCAGCAACAGTGGCGCAAGCGACTGTAAGCAGCTTCACTACGGCCCGCATGGTGCGCGCGGGCAACCACCGCGCCTTTTCATTTGCCCCCAAACTTCCGAAAGTCACGGAAAAACAAAAACAATAACGAACAACCGCGCCACGATATGCATGATTGCCACAAACACTCTAGTTTTTATTGTTATTTCACAACGATCCTAGTTTATAAAGGTTTTATTGCGGGTCTCCCCGAATCTATGATTCCCTGGCAATTGTGTTTCGAAGTCCATGCGGTAAGATGTCTGTAACAAAATAGTTATTATTAGTTTGTTATATAAGTAAACTTATTAATGGTACTGTATTTAATTATTTATGTACCAACAGTTAATAATACAAATTAAATTGAAAAACCTTGTATACAAACTATTGTGTATTGTGTGTTTCCAATTGATATTATTTAACCATGTAAAAGTAACTTCTATGTAAGATCAGTATATAAGTTATTACCATAAAAATTTTTATTAATATTGTTCCAGCCATAAAAGCGTAACAGATAGATTTTCACATCTACAATATTATAATAGTATGAATTTGTTATTATAAATTTCTTTAACGTTTTTATTATATTCGAGTACTCTTTTAAACAAAGATACACATTAAATATAGTAGCCATTCAAAATTACATAACTTATACAAATTCAAATTTTAATATAATGGTATGAATTTGTTATTATAAATTTTTTTAACGTTATTATTATATTCGAGTACGCTTTTTAACAAAGATGCACATTAAATATAGTTGCCTTTCAAAATTATATAGCTAAATTCTTATGTATTTCCTTGCCTCTACTTTAAAAGATAAAGATCGTTGGCGGCGAGTGTGCATCGTGCACTATTTTATCGTTGCTCCGACAAAATCAATACCGCGTTGGCCAAATTCCACAAAGCAACCGAACTCCCAAAAGGAATGATTCAGTTCCTGGGTGTTTTACAATCGCACATATCACGGGACCATTCCAATGTTCACGACACACAATTTAATTTTTTTATAAAGACTTACGAATAATTATAGCATCCTAAACGAGTAACCATATAGGCAGGACAAAAGCTGTGAAAGTAATTAGATCGCTTAATACAAATGAAAATTTTAAGCTTAAAATATTTAATTTATAACAAAAATGTACAAGTTATATTTATCTTAAATTACTTACACGCTACTACTATACAAATCATGCCCACGTGGAATGGTCCCAAGAATGCTGGCAGCGTTTCCGCGTTGAATCGCTAAGCTGATTCTTTGTGCGAAGGAGCCAGCCCTCTTGTCACCCGAAGAGGCGATTATCATTGATTATTTTAAATTAAATTATTAAATTTAATAAATCATTAAATCATTTTCACAATTAATAATTCCCTTTACATTGAAGGAAAACGTGGTCAGGAATCTAAATAACCTAAGACTATATCTAAAATATGTCTCATTTATCTCTGTCTCAGTAAAATATGTAAAAAAATTTTTTACACAATTGTGTAATACCTTATTAAAACTCAATATAACGATCGCATATTAATTATGCACTTTAGCATTACACTGAAATATGTCAGTCTTTACCGTTAAAGAACTTTCTATAACCTTCTGTCCTCAAAAATTCTGCCTCAAAAGACACTGCGAAGTCTGCAGACCTAACGGTATAATCAGGCCTGAAAACTCGCTAAAAAGAGCTGTGTGCACTTTCATTTGTTTACATAGCTTCTGTGTGAAATATTGTCTTTCAATTATAATCATATATCCCATTAATTAAAATCACAAATTCGAATATAAATAGATAACATCAATAATAAATTGTAATTTTATTATATTTGTGTAATAAAACTACTTCATTATGACTTCGTTACTGACTTCATAGGTTAGCTGCAAGAGATCTCTGTCAAAGGCATTAGTTGACCTTTGTACACGTTTTTTTATTAATATGTTTTTCTTAGGTTTTTTTATGGTTCACAAATAAATGCACTATTACATATTATTCAGTGAACTGAATTCGAGAAAACTAGAATAGCATATCAGAAGAGATCCTAAGATGTTAACAATAACTTAGCTTTATATAAATGAATAGTGTCAACGGTAGAGAAATCCAATTATAGACAACACATAGGCAATAAACCAAGTCCAGTTAAATGATTTATAGAAGCAGGCGTTACTTTGCGGAATTCCATATTACAAGCAATATAACAGAACTAACTACTTTGCTATAATCCGCACGGGTTAAGCGAATGCATGCAAAGCCAATGTGTATGAAGCAGGCAAAATCTACGCACCTTATACATGCAGGACAAGCCATGCCATCGTAATGCATTACGATTCTGTTATATTGCTTGTAAGTTCAGTTAAAATAGCTTTTAACAAAATTTCATGTCCCTATTGTTAACCGTTGAGGAGTTCACTCGTCTGGGGTAAAGACTACGGTGCACATTTTGAAATAGACTGGTAACTCGAAGTCATTATTGGCGATTTGTAAAAACGCCTTCTAGTAGACGGCTATGGTCTGGAGCCAATTTTGGAAAGAGCATCGGGTCATGCTTAACATAAAATGCATTGGCATTGAGACTGAACTAGTTTATGAAATTTCAGCTCAATCGGACAACGGGAAGTGGGTCAAATTAAACTTGCAAGATTCCACCTTTAGATACATACACGGCAAGTTTAGTATTATAAGCTGTTATTTAACAGCTTATAATAAAACAACTCCCTTCCAGTATTTTTTGTTACCAATTAAGAAAAAAAAGTAAATCAACTAGTGGCATATCTTTTCGAAAATAGACAGCGGAGTTTGATGATGCTACTACGTGTTTTAAATACAACCTACTTCATATAGTTGGTCAGTAATAAAAAGAAAAGCATTGTCGCTGTCATTACGTGTTGAGTTGTTGAAAGAAAATAAATGGGTTGAGTTTTGAAAAATTGCTTCTTATTTATGGAGCAAGTCTAAAGGAAAAATATTGTCGTCGTTATAATGATTAAGAGTTTTACTATTGGCGATTGTCTTTAAAGATTTACAACAATTAAAAAGACCAACGTAAAAAAAAGTTTAATAAAGTACAATAGACACTAAAATATTATATAAAACATTAAACATCCACTTTAGATTTAACAACAATGGAAATAACACCCGCTAGGTAGTCCCACTGCACTCGCGGGGACACAATCACCACATTGGGGACAAGAGTTGGAAGGACGGCAGCAATCATGGTTCTTCTTCTCGAAATGGTAGCAACAATTACCCTGATAAAAAGTATCTAGACTCTGTAAAATGTTTCAATGTAAGCCAATAAGTCTCTAAAGACTTAGAGGTTCGATTCGGTTCATTGCGAAATTCTAGTTTATTTTTAAGGATCATATCCGAAAAGTAAACTATGCAATTTAATTTATATGTGGCTTTCTTCAGGCACAATTTTATCAATTTTCATCTTCAGAATAGTATATGCAGTCTGAAGTTAACAACAGAGGGCTAATATGCCTGTAACCCTTTATTAATAAATCAATTTTTTTAAACTTTATTTTAAATAAAAGAAACTGAATTTCAATAAAGCAAAGCTTTATCTTAACTGCTGCGTTCTTGAATAGATAACCAATTCAAAACACTCCTTATTTAAATAGTCTTCCACAAACTGTCTCGAATCTTCGAAGATTATTATCTTCGCAGATAAAATACACCTTGTTTCTAAACAAACGACTTGTAACAGAACTGATGGTTGAATACAAAACAGCTTAAGGAAAATACAAACGTAAATCTTGAAATAATATATTTTTGTTAAGTATATATATACATAGCATAACATACATAGCATATGCTACTTGAAAAATTCGATTGCTTTCGTTTGTAGAAATAAAGACACCTCATAGATGTAATTATATTCAGATATTATATTGATAGACTTTATTGAATTGATTAGATAAATTTCTTCTTAAATATGATCAATGAATTGAAGTATTTTTGTAATCGCATTATGGATATATTTCATAACAGAATGAAAAAAGACTATTTTTCAAGAAAGATAATTTTATAACATCGTTTCTTTAAATCTGTAAGTTTTCAAGCATAGTTTGCTGTAAAATTAAAGAGTAAGCAAACGACGTATTTGCATAAAGAAAACTTTCCAAGTCGAATTACCTAAATTAATTAACTTCGTAATTAAAAATCTTAAGACAAAATTCTTTTCGGCTGCTACGCTTACTTCGTCTTTCATTAATTATCAAGAAAATTAAATCTTTTACAATTCAAGCTTATAAAATGTAACTACGTAAGGCTTGCTTTTTAAAGAGCATTATCGGGAATAATTATCTGGTAGGTTTAAGAACCATGAACATGAAATTTCGAGAGCGTTCGTCGGATAGAACTCTCTGGATAATGTGTATTACATCACTATATATTTTTTGAATGAAATATAACAAACATCAAATTTGTGGCCAAGTAATCAACATATATCTATGACATCAATATCAATGAAAATAGACTTTATAATATTATTACGATGAAAAGATAGCGAAATCGAATTCGTAGTCTATTTAGCTAGCGTTTTTGCAGATCTGGAATTATTTACTAATGAAATTGGAAATTGGAATTTTTGAGAGCATCGCCGACGGCATTTTCTCGGCTTTTTGTTTTGGTCCCGTCAAAGGATATTGCGTGGGAATTAATTCAGGTGGCTAGATAATATCTTTGGGTGAATATTAATTTATCAGAAAAGACTATGTTTCTATGGTAATTAAATCTGTATCTTATTTTTTTTAATTTTATTTCACTAAGACACGTTATTCGAAACATTCTTTTGAATAATTCCGCAGACTATTCAATGATATAATTTTTTTTTATTTTTATAAATTTAATCCATTAGAATCATTATTAAATGTTTCTATAGGCTAAAATTTAGCCCTGTGGTATTCGACTGAGTAGAATAGACCACCCTCATTTTCTGACAGAGGTCAGAAAATGAGGGTTTCGTAAAAGGCGACTAAGATAAGTTGACCTACCGTGTGGTATCCGGTTGATTAGAATAGACCAACCTCTTTACCGAGGGATCGTAAAATACGACTAAGGTAAGTTGACGTCCAGCAGGCGGCCGGTCGTAAAATACCTAGCCAAATCATGTGACAACATGTTTGTAACTTGTTGTGCCGAACCCACTGAAAGTGGGATCAGGTCAGGAGGATGATGATGTTTACATAGGATAAAATTTATTACATGATAAATGATTAACGTGGTTTTGTAAGTTACTGTGCAAGAAAACAGTATGTGATCCACATCCGTGAACTCAGATATAGGGTAAGCAAGGCTTTCGTTTGAAAGAGTTTCTGAAAATAACTAACTGTAAGGTACCCGCTCATCTTGACAGACGTATCGATGAACTTCTTGGTTGGGATCTGAACTAAACGAAGACACAACAAATGGTTTCCGCCTAGGCCGAGTGCCCACAGCCACTTCACATGCACGGCACATCAGAACTGTGGGCTGGTTTACCTGAAACAATAAACATTATTTAATAAAAAAATTTCATACCATACCTAAATATTACTGATTGAATGCCACACGTAATTTACTGTTAGGTTTTTGTATAATTTGAATACCTTTTTAGGTACCCTAGCCAACAGTTTCAAACATCAATATCGTAAAATAACGTGCCCAGATACTCTCAGATCTCTGCACATACATCTGATATCTAGGTAGGGTTTGTTCACATCTAATTTAATGAACTTGTATGAACATGTAACTTATAATCTTTATTATTATATTAAGCTCATAAAGACTTTCTTTAAATGTTTCTTTGAAAAAATAACATTTCAAGCTCTTTATATATCCCTAGGCATAATCCGAAAGAGGCAGTAACCATCCGAGTATAAATTTGTTGAAAGCCTCGAAACAAATAAAAATTCATCTGATTTTTCTCGTTTGGCTGTATCCACAAAGTTTTCTAGAAAAAAATACGCATTTTAAAATAAAAGAAAAATTATATTAACACGCAGTACGAAACACGGACAACAGGCAGTATCTTAAAATTACCAAATCCATTATAAAACATACATTTCTAAAAAATTTAACTAAATTTGGCTGATATTAGTCATCCAATACGTCTTCTAAAGCAACTTCGATTGGCTTCTTCTTTAGCATACAACAATTTAATGGATTTTCATATTTGGGCACTTTAACAGGATCTTTTACTTTCACAGGAACTGGGCTAACTTCACATTCTATTGACACGTCATGTGGATATCGTTTTAGGAAGTTAGTAGTGCCCAATAACTTAGAATGCTCTTGGTCCTGCATCCCATTTCGCTTGAATGCTGATACTGGCAATGTTCGCACCTGGAATGGACAGTCGCCTTTAAATTTGGCACATCTTTTTCCAGTGACTATTATGTATAGACTAAAGTTTATTAATATTAATATCCCCTGATAAAAATGTGCAGTATCATAAATTGAATAAAGATATAGATAACCCTACCCTACGTTCATTAGTCACTGTCTTAAGATGTCCTTCTTAGACTAAATTGATTAATTAACGCACCAATTCAGGTCATCGTTTCTTAGAGACAATAGCAGCCAGTTTCTTCATTGGCTTGATGGGTAATGCAAACGGTACGTCACTCCATGTGGCATTTTTCCAACATTTGCGGATGTGCGCTATTCCACCATTTTCTATAAATTTCTGATCTTGAAGTCCGTTCCTCTTTAATGCACTAGATGGTAGGGGATTTACCTGTAGATTTATTTTTCTTTGATATATAAGATACATGATAGTGTTAAATAGGTTGTGAAATCATCTGAAATACTTCGTTCATTTCTTGATTCACTTTTTGTCTTTTTTCTTTTTAACGGGATACACCTCCTGTGTTACTTTTGGAAATATTCTGCGGATAGGCTCTACTGCAGTGTAAACGCAACATTCAGCGCCTCTATTGCCAGCACACAATTGTCGCACTGCGCCTCTGTAGCCATGGATTTGGTCTTGCATGCCGTTTCTACGATATGCCGAAACAGGTAGCTTTCCGTGTCGCGTTGGAACATACTGTTCCTGAAACCAACCATAATTAATTGTTTTACATCTAATTTAGTTGGTTTCAGGACCATTATGTATTTTAATGAAATTTAACATGCCGTAAGCGTTATGTACAGCATATTTTTGATATTATTAAATTAAAAGTATTGAATGAATAATTAGAGCTTACTATTCGACCATCTTCATAACGGTAACATGGTATGACATATTTTGTTTTCACTGGTTTGCTGGGTTTATTACACGTAGGACAGCAGTATTCCTCAGGGGGATATGGAGATTGACGCTTGGGAGCATTTTTAGGTATTTCCTGGCAAGACTCATCAGATCTCTCAGAAGACATGTTCTTAGGTTTCTCACAATAGTACACAACTTGTCCTTTTGGGCAACGGGGTAGACATGGATAGCAAAGAGGCGTTTCACAACATTTGTCTGGGGCACAGGGTGCTACCAGCATTGGTGTAACCGAGTAATCCCCGAAGTCTTCAAAACAACAAGACATTTTTTTTTACTTTTCCTTATACGGTTTTTCTACTTTGAATTTATTTACATAGTATGAAAAGCTCGCTTAGAATTTTATGCTTAAAGGTCGAGAAAGAAAATGAGTATGATTTTTACTCGTCAAATTTAAATAAATATTTGTTTTTATATTTTATTTTTCTTAAAAGTGATGGCCAGTCATTCTTTATTGCTTGATAACGAAACGTTGTAAAATGAAACTATTTTGTTGGAATTGAATATATAACACATTTACTATTAAAGTGACCTAATTCCTACAAGTTATTTTTTTGCGTAGCGTCAACAAAACTCGTGAATGTTAAAGATACCCATCACTCAGAAGAGCAACAAACACTATTTTTTTTTTAATATTTCGTAGCATAATCAAAATGCATTACGATTTTGTCGTGGGGCCTATCCTCCTAATGATACTTCGTTTACGAGGCGGAACGATCGTAGAGATTATCGTAGTGAGTGTGTGTAGTATTTATATTGTGAGTTGTTGGTGATGGCGTTTTGTGATACGTGTGGTGACCTTTCCGACGTCGCAATGACTAATCAAACTCATACATCAGCCCTCCACTACGCGTCGTCCTAAGTCGTGGTCCGGCCTCACAGGAGGCACCCTTAGGACGACGTTCCCCGACGCTCGTAGAGCTTCTGCGCTCTACTCTCTGCATTTCGCAACCTTGACGATGCTTATGCGCTCGCCCGTCCCGCCCGGTGACGCTATAAAAGCCGTTAGGGCTAACAGCATACAGTCAGTTCGAAAAAAAAAGTGTGATGACTGGTCCTACATGTATACGGAATGTAAACTATGCCTGTAGGAAGCAGGCATTAGCATTACATAGATTCTCTTGATAAACTCAGATTATAACAAAGTAATTGTATCATAACTTCTGTAGTTTTTTTTAATTAAATTATTAATATAATAAGCCGTAGTTGATTCACGATAGCACGGATTACGAAATGTTACAATTTCTTTCTTTTTCCTGTTTTATAAGTTGATATTTAATACTTAAATACTGACATCTCAGAACAAAAATAGAATTTCATTTTTAACAATCTTTATTGATATGAGGTCGTCAAGCAGTCTTACAAAGTAAACTCAAAGTAAAGCTTTCGGAAGCTTTCACAAACATTTCCAGGCGTCGCCACCTCGTCGCCGTCGGTTCGAAAATGCAATTTTCTCAATGCAAATCGAACGCCTTAGACAGATTTAATGCTTTTCTGCTCATCATTTCCGTAGCGAATTGATGGTCCCGTTTGTGGGAATAGGAGGATATTTGGCAAATTGTGTTATGTGCCCTACTGTCTAGACAGAGTGACAAATTTATCGGAATAATTGAGATATAAACATATATTTTCTGAGATTATCTGTCATGCTATACTAAATTTAGAATTCATTCATTTCATTAGAATTCATTTCTATAAATAATAATGTTTTTATTTCATAAATGTTTTGTTAAAAACAAACTTTCTTTATAATTACTTTTCGTTGTTGAAAAGTTTGTAAGTCTAAACAAACATATACTATTTTATTACCAGAATAGAATGTAACTATTTCACACCAGAGTACATAATAAAGTTAGTTATAGGGTACTGAAATAATGATCATATGACTACGTAAAATTTTATTTGCAATCATAAATCAAAAATAGTATAAGAGTACTTAAGTTAAGCTCAAGTCTTCTTGTTGCATACATATGTTAAGCCTTTGTATAAAACTGAATTATATGTATAAGTAGCAGCCTGTTACAATCTCCTCTCTCCGTTTCTGGAGAGAAGGGTTGGAGCTAAGACCTACCACGCTGCTCCAATGCGGATTGGTAGGTTACGCATATCCTGAGTTCTCTAGAGATATGCAGGTTTACTCACGATGTTTTTCTTCACCGAAAAACGTGTGATAAAGTGCAATTACCAATTAGACACATGAGTTTTAATAGAAAAATTCATTGGTGCCTGCCCGAGTTTGAACTCGTGTTTCCCCTCGAAAGAGTCGCACGGTCTCACCGCTGAGCTATCACAGCTCCGTAATTATATGTATGTAGGATTTAAAAGTTAAGTTTCCGAACAGTGTGAAAGATGACAAGTGAATGACAATTATGTGTGAACGCGAGCGAATGTTTAACTTCCTTCCTTTTTCGGTACGACGCCAACGCTTGCTAACGTCTCTGTGAATAATTATTAATTTTCTAAATAATAAACGAGCTAGTTAACCCAAAAAGTGCTTTCATTCAGACCCACACCCACAAATTCTCGTCCGGGATATAAATAAAGATAAATAAGGGTCTGAATGAATATTGAAATTAAGTTTTTCGAGATAACGAGTATAAAGGACGCCGCGTGTCGCGTTCGCCGGCCGCCATTACATGCAACGACGCAATTGCGATTATTCACGCTTTACAACGAACGACGCTTAAAAGATGACGGAAAGCAACAACGACGACGGTAAATGCAACCCGTTTTTTATGATAGACTCCATACCTATCGTATTCACAGGAGATGATATGACGTATTCTTCTGCGAAGTGGACGCAAGATTTGGATGACAATGCTGAGATTTTTGGTTGGAACGCACAACAGAAGCTTATTATTGCGAGGCGTTGTTTGAGTGGTACCGCAGGATTATGGCTGAGGACTGAAAAGGCTTTCAAGACTTACGAGGAACTTAAAAATGCTATCATCAAAGAATTCCCAGAGACCGTAAATAGCAAACAAATGCACGAAATGATGAGTAAACGTAAAAAAGAAGCTAATGAGACTTATTATCAATATATGTTAGTTATGAAAGAATTGGGCAAAAGAGCTAAATTTCCTGATTACGTTGCAATACAGTATATAATCGACGGAATATCCGATTCCGAATCAAACAAGTTATTATTATATGGTGTAACCTCTTACGCGGTGCTGAAAGAAAAATTATCATTATATGAAACTTTTAAACAGAAAACTAAGATGTCGGATACTGTGAGACAAAGAAATGACGTATCGAGATTGAAAACACAAAGAGAACTTAAAGTAAAATCATTTCAACGCTGTTATAATTGTGGTGATAAAGGTCATTTATCAAATTCGTGTTTAAAAAGTGTCAAGTGCTTTAGATGTAACGAGTACGGGCATAAAGGTTTAGAATGCAAAAAAGTGCAATTCAGTGAACCTAGAAAAACATCTCATAATTATTATGACGGAGAATCGAAGCAAGATCGCCGGTCTATGTTCGTTCAATATCATTCGTCAGATGTCGCTGCAGAAGTGAATGAAGCTAAAGTATGTGAACAGAATGAAAATCGCGTTCCGAAGGAACAAATGAGTGAGTGCAATACCAACGTTCATTCAATCGGTCAACACGGTATGTTATCTGAGTATGAAAATGCCAACTTATGTCAACCTCAAAATTGTCAATTAACTTCAAACATATTTAGTGTAAACAATGGTATATATTCTAATAAATGCGTAAAAACTGTGAAAATAAATAATGTCGCGGTAAATTGCTTAATTGATACAGGTAGTGATTTAAATTTGATAACTTTCGATTTGTTTAATAGATTAAATACGGTGTATATACCTGAAAAAATGTTACTTACTGGGTTAGGATGTTCTCAAGTATTTTCGATTGGTAAATGTAATACGGAATTAATTATTGATGATCATTATTATAATATAAGTTTCCATATTGTGCCAACTAGAGTAATACCATATGATCTAATATTGGGTCAACCATTTTTATTACATACAGTCGTGATTATTAACGAAGGTTCAATTGAAGTGAGGCCTACCTATTATGATACTTTATATCAGAATGCAATTTGTCTTTTTTCCAGTTATGATGATCAGTGTACAGCAGTGAAAGAAATTATTAATAATTATAAACCTTTGAAAACAAAAGATGCACCCATTAAATTAAAAATAGTGTTGAAAGATGATATACCGATAACACAACGACCTAGAAGACTAGCTATAACTGAAGAACAGTTAGTGAAGCAGCAAATAGAAGAGTGGTTAATGAAAGGCATTATTCGTCCGAGTTATTCTGAGTATGCCAGTCCCCTTGTCTTAGTGAAGAAGAAAGATGGTAATGTTCGTGTCTGTGTTGACTATAGAAAGATCAATCAGAAGATGGTTAAAGATGAATACCCGTTACCTGTGATTGAAGACCACATCGATAAATTGAGTAAAGTGAATGTGTTCAGTACTATTGATTTGAAAAATGGTTTTTTTCATTTACCGATAGAGGAAGAGTCTGTGAAGTATACAGCATTTGTTACCAGTAACCCTGAAGGCCAGTATGAATTTCTTAAAGCCCCATTTGGTCTTTCTATCTGTCCGAAGTACTTTACAAGATATATAAACATAATATTTGCAGATTTGATACGAAATGGAATAGTTTTGATATTTATTGATGATGTTATCATACTTTCAAAAGATGAAAAAGAAGGTATTTTGAGACTTAGAGAAGTGTTAAAAGTTGCAGCAGACTATGGTCTAGAAATAAATTGGAAGAAGTCGCAAATTCTACGCAGATCTGTTGAATATCTAGGTTACAATATTACTAATGGAACAGTGAAGCCGTCTTTGGAAAAAACAAAAGCTGTTATGACATTTCCAGTACCTAAAAGTTTAAAAGAGATACACAGTTTTATAGGACTTACTTCTTACTTTCGGAAGTTTATACAAAATTATGCATTAATAGCAAAACCATTAAGCGATTTGCTTAAAAATGGAGAGTTCAAGTTCGATGATATGCAAAGACAAGCTTTTGAAGAATTAAAGTCTAAATTATGTAGTGAACCAGTCTTAAGAATATTTGATATTCACATGGAAACTGAATTACACACAGATGCTTCTATGTATGGTTATGCAGCTATTTTATTACAGAGGAATCCGAATGATAATAATTTGCACCCTGTCCACTATATGAGCAGGAAAACTACAGAAGTTCAACAAAAATGCAGCAGCTATGAACTGGAAGCTTTAGCTGTTATTGAAGGTGTTAAAAAGTTTAGGAGATATCTCATAGGGATACGTTTCAAAATAGTAACTGATTGTGAAGCTTTTCAAAAGACTTTAAACAAAAAAGATATATCAACAAAAGTTGCTCGATGGATACTATACTTACAGGATTTTGACTATTTTATAGAACACAGAACTGGAGATAAAATGCAACATGTGGATGCGTTGAGCAGAAACATATGTTTTGTTGATGTTGAGCTACATGCTAGAATAAAGAAGGCACAAGAAGATGATGAAAGATTAAAGATTATTAGAAAAATTTTAGAAGAAAATGAGTATAAAGATTACTTTTTGGAAAATGGAGTTATTTATAAGGGTTTGGAAAAAAAGTTAGTATTACCTGAGATGATGGATTTGGAAATGATTAAGAAAGCTCACGAAATAGGACATTTTGGGAGAAAGAAAATAAAGGATATTATAGAAAAGGATTACTATATAAAAAAAATTGATAGAAAAATAGATAAAGTTGTTTCTACATGTGTACCATGTTTATTAGCGAGCAGAAAGTCTGGTAAAAAAGAGGGTTTATTAAATCCCATTGATAAAGGAGATTTGCCTTTGGATACTTTACATTGTGATCACTTAGGACCTTTAGATGCAACCAAGAAGATGTACAATTACATACTTACTATAATTGATGGCTATACCAAGTTTGTCTGGATTTATCCTGTTAAGACTGTGACAGCAAAGGAAACTTTAGATAAAATAAAATTGCACCAGAAAGATTATGGAAATCCTCGTCGAATTATAACTGATCGCGGTACAGCTTTCACTGGAAACGATTTCAAAGAATACTGTCAGCAAGAAGGCATTGAACATATTACCATTACAACTGGAATTCCTCGTGGAAATGGTCAAGTAGAAAGGATGAACAGTATTATTATTTCAACTTTGACTAAGATGTGCTTAGAAGAACCAGGTCATTGGTACAAGTATGTGAGTAAACTTCAAAGAGTCATAAATAGTACATATCAACGATCAATTAATACTACACCATTTGAATTGTTAACAGGAGTCAAACTTAAAATGCAAGAAGAATTATCTATTTTAGAGTTTTTAGAAGAGGAAAGTAGAATGGATTTTATGAACAGGAGAGATGAATTAAGAAGAGAAGCTAAAAATCAAATATTAAAAGTCCAAGAAGAGAACAGAAGGAGTTATAATAAAAAGCGTAAAGAAGGGGAAAAATATAAGCAAGACGATTTAGTTGCTATACAAAGAACTCAATTTGGAAATGCTTTAAAATTAAAACAGAAATTTTTTGGGCCGTATCGAATAACCAAGGAGCTAGGGAAGGGTAGATATGAGGTGGAAAAGATAGACAGAGGCAAGGAAGGGCCAATAAAAACTGTTTCAGGCTTAGACTGTATGAAAAGGTGGCCTTAATTCAAACAATCAATTTAACCTTTGTGTAAATCAATTTACTAAAATTGTATTTTAGAGTAATTTTGCTTATTTTTGTTCATTCCATCAGATCTATTTAACTTTAACATTTAAGATGATGTTTTATTTCTGTATAACTGTTATATCTAACTTATTTCTATATGCTACTTTGTTCATGAATACATAAAATTAATTATAACTTATTTCAAACAGTAAACTGATAAATGTTTTTGTTTTGTATATTTTTGTGAAAGTAATATAAGAGTTGCAAAGTAATTAAAATTATTTTGAATTATATAGTGTAAGGCTTACATTGCATTATTACAGAAGAGTATTGTGTGTTAAATTACATAATGTCTTAGATATTGTTATTTTAAAGATATAAAAATGTGAATAATTTAGTTATAAAGAGTAACTTATATTGTTAAAATTTAAGATGAATAGATTCAACTTTTTGTTTGTTATGTAGAGTAATTAATTATTGATACTAGCTTGATGTTGTTAAGGAGTCTGAGGCCAGACTTGTTTCTAGGACGGCCGAGTTGTAGGATTTAAAAGTTAAGTTTCCGAACAGTGTGAAAGATGACAAGTGAATGACAATTATGTGTGAACGCGAGCGAATGTTTAACTTCCTTCCTTTTTCGGTACGACGCCAACGCTTGCTAACGTCTCTGTGAATAATTATTAATTTTCTAAATAATAAACGAGCTAGTTAACCCAAAAAGTGCTTTCATTCAGACCCACACCCACATGTATGTATATAATTAATTATATATCTTAATAATCTTGTTATAAGGTCATCATCATTCTCCTGCCCACTCTAAGTGGGGTCGGCACAATATGTTACAAACATGTTGTCACATGATTTGGCTACGTATTTTACGACCGGCCGCCTGCCTGACGTCATCTTACCTTAGTCGCCTCTTACGACACCTCGGTAAGAACGGAGGGTGGTCTATTATATTCTGCCAGATACCACACGGTGTTATAATCTTGCTATAAGGTATAATATTATTACTTCATTTCCGTATGAAAAGCTATACGAGCTATTTACTAAGCTGCAATAATATAGTTTTTTTTAAGTCGTAATATAATTCTTTATATCAAATGGTAAGGTATAAAATAGGCAATGGCACACGGATTAGACAGGTGAACGTATGGTATATAATCACAGTAACACATGATCATTTCTAATATAGGAAGAATCCAAAGAGAACATAAGCAATTCGTATTTCCGTCTTGAAAAGAATTTCTAACAATTTAGAATAGATATATATACATATAAAGCGAGTTGAGTGTCGGTCATATTTTATTAGCTTATACGTGCAAAAGGCATCCTGAATGGTCGTTTACGAAATTATTGACGGGAAATATTATATTATAGAGACAAAATTTAGTTCATCTTTAGTTCATTAGAACGAAAATTAAGATACAGAAGTTAAGAATACAAACAAGTCATTCATAGATTTTAAAGTAAAATACTTTTTTCCCCAAATTTTTCTTTATAATATTTTAACTGACAAACGTTTGAAGTATCTTTACTTAAGCTGTTTATGTTGGTAGGGCCCGGAAAGTAAACCACTTAGCTCTTGAGAAGCGTTGAAATTCTCGGTGTGATAGCAATTTTCACATTTTATACAACTTTAGTTTTATAATTTCATCTAAATTCGGACTTTATCTTTTGACCGCACATAGACTCAGTGTGATAATATATACATATATAAAGCTATTCGAATGTTATTAGTTTTTCCATCGTATTTTACTTTAAATAAATTTAAATAAAATTATAATATTACAAAGTGTAGACCTATCTCATCAATTCATTTATTATTTTTCAACACTGTCTTACACTTCATTATTAATGTAGTTTTTTTGGATCCCAACTTGTAACTTAATACTTGTGTTACGGGTGACATATAAGTGGTAATGCACGAAGACTCGAAGAACTAACAAATTCTTTATCTAAAGTGTTGGCCCTCAGTGGGAGTCGATCCACGACCCGCGGGCCAGTCAATATGAATCAATAATGACACATTTATATACCCTTAAAATATAATATACAAGTAATTTAAATTCAAAGAATTACTCTGAGACGCGCCCCTTGTATATATATTAAATAAAGAGTTAGAAATTTTTGTTTGTCCAAGAGTCATAGTTCAAAGAAAGATTTACGATCTACTCCCCACAGAGCTAAATTATGCGAAATGCGGTCAGTCTAGACAAATATTTTAACGTCGGTAATAAAGCTTTATTTTTCTGAGAATGTTGTTCATATTCGTTTCTCTAACGAGCATCGTTGAAAAATATTCAAGTATCATAATTACAGGTCGAATGAAGCTACAAATAAGTACCAGATTATTGACCGATTAAGAGTTTATCGACGCATCTACTATTCAACTGCTTGCTGACATAACATCCCTGTTTAGTAACGCAACTGGACTTGTTGGAAAGAATTGTGAGTTTTATAAATAAAACTAGGTAAGAAGCACCCAGTTGCTATAGTATGCTACCAACGCCGGTAAATAGTCTTCTCTTTCTTTAGGAACTGGAGCTTTGATCTTGCTGTTAATTAAGATTTTACATATCTCAAGACTGCTCTAGCTTCACTCCAATCCTTCACGCTATGAAAAAGGCGACCTTTACTTAACAAAAGAATACCTAGTAATAGTCCGCTACTTTGCTTTACATATTTCAGATTTATTAATTGAATACAGATAAAAAATTATATTAAACGATTGATATACTCCTTCTGTATCAACATATTTGTTCCAAGTATAAAGTTGAAAGCTCTTAGGAAACTAAGTACTTACGATTACCGTGAAGTACGAAGCAAAAGTATTTGGCGAAATGCATTACATTGCATGCTAAGTTATCTTATAAGTTGTACTTGCAGGTAAAATGTAATATTCCAATTCAAAATAAGAATAAGTTAATAATAATTATTCTAGCACATATACTTCACTACAGCTCTATAATTAATAATAATAAATTTGTATACCAACGTTACCCACCCAATTACCCTTCGGATCCTATATCCGAGCTACCATTACTATATATAATATACATTACTTTAAAATACAATCACCTAATATTATATTATAGCTATAGCAACTAGGCCGTGCTAACCTCAAGCGTACATTATTCAACATCCTACCGTGAAAAGGGGGTACATTCGATCAAATGTCATAAAAACGAGACAGCATATAAAATATGAGGAACCCAGGGAGCGATACGATATTGTAACAAGGAGCGTCATTTGTCAATAGCAACGAAATTTAGTGTCCTCTTATAGATCTTATATAGAAATAATATAAAGGGACTACTTTGCTGTTTCCGTTCATACTCCGATAGCTAAAAAAGTGCTTCCTTATTATATAGTAGGATTTCCTTTATAATTTTCCTCATATCCAAAACATTGCATAAGACTTGTTACTAACCTTTAGTTATTGCATTTTCATTGTTTGTATATGACACAGACAAAACATCTAATATTCTCTGAACAAGCAAAATAAGATAAAACAATTTCCTATGGTAACCAATTATTACGCTTCGAAAAATAAAAGCTCCTTAATAAAAAGGTTTTGAAAAAGACGTTGAACAAGCATATGATAACATATTTTTATTGCTTGCCTTTGTATATTTGTAAATATCTTATATCGTATATTTGAAAACCTGTAATAGGAAATCCAACCCAGACCATAATAAGTTTGAGACAATAAACCCTTGTTAGGGTAGAGAAAACTGTTAATTTTTGGTACAAAATTTATAAGTATTATCAAGTAAATATTTAGATCCTATTAGTTTCAAAAGTTGAGAGAGAATGTTGTTGAATGTTCCAAATCTCAATGCTTAAATAAATCGATTTGGAATATATTTTATTTAATAATGTAAATATTTATTATCAATGTTTCCTCATACTTTAAACTATTAGCAAAAGAAAGCTGATCGCCCAGCGCTCATCATTTGAAATAGCTGCTATGTTGTATGCTTAGGTTAAATATGTGGAATAAAAACTACAAAAGCTGCACTCTTTATGGTGGTGTTAAACTTGGTTTGTTAGGCGATATAAATAAAATAGTGTTAAGCGAAGAACTCTGTCCTCCAATTATACTATATAAAAATATGTATCCGATTATATAATGATAATAATATAATAATTCATATCCAATTACACTATATAGTAATATATAAAATTATATTAATTACTACTTGCCTTAGAAGTGAAAGTCAATACTTTAAAATCACTAATATTTTTACCTCAGAATCAAAACTTATTAGTTCTCTCTTAGGATCCGTTCCATTCAATCACAGTAGAGTTGAAAAAATATTAAGTCACACTAGGACATACTAAAACATTTTGCAATGTAATTTCATCAAGTTGAAGTGCAACTCTAAAGTGGTTTCAGAAAAGTTTATTACATTTTTGGCTAGTGTGAAGTATAATGTTCAGACAGATAACATAAATAATGAGAAAAACTTAAGCTCGTAAAGTGAAGCGAAAATAAAACCGTTTTACTCGGTTTTCGAGCGGTAAAATGCATTTAGAGAAAAGAAATGTGTTTTCCGATAATCCTTTTTTGTGTTATTTCAACAATGGAATTTGAAAATAAAGCTGAAGGTGCTTTAGCTTTATAGAAGACTGGCAATTATATTGTACTCCGTGTTATGATATTGGCAATACTAAATCTTCCATATCCGCATATAACACATATAAACTTCTCTTATTAAAAACTAGCTATGCCAGCAGCTTCACCCGCGTGGAAATGAGCGTGTCACAATTTTTTTCTAGAATTCAAATTTTGAGCATAAAAGTAGTTATTATGAGTTAACCATAAGAGATAGAGACATGCTATCTCGGATTTTTTGTAGTATTTTTATAGATCTACAATCCTCTAATAAATTGCTTACGCATATCTCTGCTGGTTTACGCAGCGCACGCAACCAAAGCTTCCAGCAAGCAAGTTTTTTAACAACTGCTCGATCTCTGAAACACAATTTACATAATACCGATATGTTATATTTACCTAAACCATCTGGAAATATTGCATCTTTTGGTGAAAACCGTACAAAAATCCGTTCAGTAGATTTTGAGAAAATCAATTACATACAGACAGACAGCTTTTTGGGACTTTGTTTTATAATAAGTATAGATTAGCAAACTATTTAAAAATACTTGAGAATCTTGGATTATAAGGTTATATATTGCAATGAAGCAAGTAAGTGCCTTAAGACTATATGTATATTGTAATGAACTTAGTGCCATCAGTGCCTTTGTATTAGTTTTTCTAATTAAATGTTATAATCTATTCAATAGCACCTAGTCTGTTTAACAATATTACACTACTTAAATTTGGAAACAAAATAGCTGCTAATAAACAGTAAGCCTCCGTTAATCCACGTACGTTTCCGTACATAAATATGAATTTGTTACAAAAGTAACAATAAAATTATTTTGCTAAAATCCACGATACAGTAAATAGAAAATATATATAGTGTTAAATGTATAGTGGACTATCCGTATTTTCATACACGATACGTGCAGGACTCGTAAAAACACACACAAACCTCCACCACTTCCACCACAATACACAAGCACTACACACGTTCACTATCACAAACTCAACAATCGTTTCGCCCCGCAACCGAAGCATCATCAGGAGACAGACTCCACGACAAAATCGCATGCGTTTTTACGAATCCTGCACATATCGAGTATGAAAATACGGATAGACCACTATACATTTAACACAATATATATATTTTCTATTTGCTGTTTCGCGGATTAAAGCAAAATAATTTTATTATTACTCTTGTATTATGGATCTCCGCAAAGTAACGCCTAATTCTATTAATTATTAACTTGTTAATCAGAATTGCGAAACTAAATTACAGTAATTCAGGGACCCTGTACGGTTTTCTTAACTATATAACACATAAAAAGCTTTATAATAACTAAAGCATACCCTTGCATAATATTATTAATGCGAAAGACTGTATCTGTCTGATTCTTTCGCTTTAACAGGTCTGCTGAGGTCAATGTCAATAACGAACGTTGGAAAAAACTTTAATCAAAAAGTATACTAACAATAGATAGTCGGTACAAAAACGAGTGAAATAAAAGTATAGGACTACAGCGTTATTAGGTGGAAAACAGGGGTTAACTGTAAAGGTAAAGATTTTTTATGAGCATTCCGACTCTGATGGTCGAAAACTGTGAAGATTTACGTTCAACCAAAAATAATATTTTTTTCTCTTTTAGAGGATAATAGTGTTGGCATTTGTGTAGGTGTGAGGTATGTATGTATGTATATATGTATAAACATAAAAACAAAAGTAATAATTAAAAATTATTTTGCTATAATCCGCGATATAGTAAATAGAAAATATATATAGTGTATAAAATGTGTAGTGGACTATCCGTTTTTTCGTACCCGATACAGGCAGGATTCGTAAACACACATGCACAAACCTCCACCACCGCCACCACAACACACAAGCACTACACAATTTTGCGCGTGCACGACAAAATCACTTGCGCTTTTGTCGTGGACTCTATCTACTGATGATGCTTCGCTTGCGTGGCGAAACGATTGTTGAGTTTGTGATAGTGAACGTGTGTAGTGCTTGTGAATTGTGGTGGAGGTTTGTGCATGCGTTTTTACGAAACCTGCATGTATCAGGTATGAATAAACGGATAGGCCACTATACATTTAGCACTATATATAATTTCTATTTACTGTATCGCGGATTATAGCAAAATAATTTTTATTATTACTTTTGTTTTATTGATCTTCGCCTAATTCTATAAATTATATAAAAACAAATTATTAAATACGAGTAACTTACTCGTATATACGAAAGATTTTTGGTATAAATTTTATAAACAAGCTCGAATTTTAATTGCTGATTAAAACCGGAGACAGGAAATGCCTCCACTTGAAATACGATGCAGTGTGAAATCTAGTAAAAAATTAATGATATTTTAGTTATATCCCAATGCAGTCTTATTACATTACTTACCAATAACTTATGACGTCAATATATTTACTTCTTTTGATTGTTTACATTTGTAAAATCATCATTCATTTATAACCTTCAGTGATTAATATACTTGATCGTTACGAAATGAAGCAAATGAATTACACCTAACAAATAGCCCTTTCAATAAATGGTCTTGGAGAGCGATAAATTTAACGCGTTAAAATACAGTATGGTTCCTTGAATTCAGAGCATTTAAATTACATTCCATTTATGTTATATCGATGATCTCAATATATAAAGTCCATCAATAATCGACTTGAAAGGTAGCTAACTCTCATTGGTATTGACAAATGTTCTTGTTAAAATAACGTATCGCTTTTTGGGGGCCACGCGTTTTTTATTGTATCCAATTTCCATGTCATTTCCAGTACCTATTTGTTTGAATACAATAATATTGGTGAAGGTTCTAAATTACTTCTCTATATTATTTTTAGCATAGTTTTTAGATTAGATGTTTCAGATAAAAAGTTAGGTCCTAATTGATACTTCCACATTTATATTGTTGAAAATTGTAGATTTATATTTGCTAAAAAGTAAAGATAATAACGTCGAAAATTCGGGTAATTTTAAAAATGTGTTTGGGAAGACGATTAGTAATTATTCATAGCTAGCGATCCAGGCACGAATTGCCGTGGCTCAGTCTTATTTTTGACTTCCCATCAAAACAAAACTGTCATTGACAGTTCCAAATGATGCTCCGCTCACCACCAAACTAAGTAAGCAATTTGTAAGTAAACCCAAATAAATAATATAAAAAAAACTTCACAGGATTATACTAGTCTGGCGATGTGTCCAGGAGCAACATGTTAGGTCTTAGTTCCAATCCTTCTCTTGAAAGAGAGGGGGTATCCAGTGGGATAGTAACAGGATTCTACTTCATTAATGCATACATATTTTTATTGTTTATTTATTTATACACTTTATTGTACATCACAGAGAAAACATACATGAAAGGAAAAAAAACAGCAATAAAAGAAAACAAACTGTAACGTACAAAAGGCGGTCTTATCGCTTAGTAGCGATTTCTTCCAGACTACCTTAGGGTTAAGGAGAACTGAAATGTGTGCGAGTGGTGCACTATTTTATGAGTAAATACATACTAATATTACAAACCAATACATAGACGAAATCTACACATCATAAAAATATATAAAAATGATAAATATTAAATCTATAAACTAATAAATGATATAAAATAAATACACAACAATGATCTTAATAATACTCATCTTAATTGTTATTAGATAGATAATATTGTTTTACAGATTTTTTGAAAATATCTAATGACTTACAACAAGCATATATGCGAAAACAGCAAAAAAACCTAGGCAAATATTTCATTAACCTACAGGAAGTTCGTATCGTTCGTACGATCCGCCTTGTGTTAATTAATTCATACAAAAATGAGGGAACATTGTAACTGAATTGTAAAGCGAGATGATCAATAGAGTGTTCACGATAACCGAGATCGAAAAATTCAATGATCAAATCCAGGTCAAACGCCAGAACAATGGCCCGAAAGAGACTCACAAAAAGAGGATGCTGACTTTGTAATACTTAGTGGGTCTTATCATACTGTCTGTAGCTTGCTGAGATCGGTTAAAAAAAATTACACAAATGGTCGTCCGTTCCCAAGTAAGTAACAATACTTGTGTTATGAGTAACAAACAACTGATAAATATAAACATATAATATAATTTTAAATTAAGTCAAATACAAAAATACACCCAGAATCTAAAAGCCAGCAAATGTCGGCCCTCAGCGGGAATCGAACTAGTGATCCGCGGAGTTGAAGACGTAAGGTAGTTTAACTAACGGATTTTTCTTTGCAAACAATCTCCTGCTAGTTGATGAAAGATGCCGTTATCGAGAAAACAGCAACGACTGAACTATAAATATTTATAATAATAAACATACTGCGCTACAAATTTACGACTTAAGACTACAAGAGTAACGAATATGAAGACAAAGTTATGTTCCTTGTTATCTGAATTAAAAAAATCGCCACTTTAATATTAATTCTATAGCATTAAAAAAAAGCAAAACTATTTTAAAATTATATTCCGGGAGTCCAATAAAACAAAATTTTAACATTAAGGCATAACTAATTCTTTTACGAGGTAATAAGTAGAATATGTAATAAACATAATTGTTTTAATTATATTAATGTTAGTTTATTTATTATTATGTTTTTCTCTTCCTTTCCTTTCCTTAGAAAAATTGTCAATTCGCTTTCATAAAGCTCGTAAACTAAATGTACAATATTGATATTAGTAACATAATTATAATTGCTAATACGGTTTCACTTTAACTCGGTTCGAAATTAAATACGGCATACGCACGTCATACCAATTATAGAGTTAAACCGACTACTTTACACTACAATTTCGGATTTTCAATCATAAATTCGGCATAGTTGTGCCATTAACGACGTCGGTTGTGAATAACCAATTGGTCTGATTCATTATAAAATTTCAACGATGCAATAATAATAACAATAAAGCTTTATTTATTTCTCCTTTAAAACACTTTACATATAATCTTTATAATATTACAAGGCTTAATGTTTAGTAATTTAAAAAGTTCAAAATCGGTGCGCTATGGAAGGAGACTGACGCCTGAACTAGGATTCCCTGTGTTTCAGTCGCCAGGAACTTCCACCCTTACAAAAAATTAAAGACCTAAGATATACTGAAACTCAAATATACTATACTACGAAAAATATTGTTACAACTAAAATATTATAAGAAAACGGAAGAAAAAAATGTGTGTATAAATTTATGGGTGTGTGTATATGTGTGTGTGTGGGTGTAGATTATATAATGTATGTATAAATTAGGTAATCGTGTGAATTAATTTCTCTGTGTCCTCATAATTCAAATTGCGGAGCCACTTAGTTACAGTTTCTTTACAAGAATATTTATTGAGTGGGTATATATTTAAAGACTTATTGCACTTATTATATAAAAAGGAGGACAAGAACCAAAAGATTTTTTTACTAAATTGTGTTTTAACTTTATTTAAAGTGTGCACGTCGTTTACCAGCAAATAATTTAGGATCAAAACTTAAAGAACAATGTTGTTTTAATATAGTGCATAATATGAACAATTGCCTAATTGTCAAGACTCCACAAGATTCATATAATTCTGATGTTGAATAAAGCACTGGCTTGTAGGTAGCAACTTTAAGTAGTGCACGTTGAGCTATTTCTAACCTTAATAAATTTGATTTACATGCTCCACCCCATGAAGTAATACAATATAAAAACAAAGATTGGCATAAGGCGTAATAAACTGTTTTGATAACATTGAGGTCTGCTATAACGAAATATACATAAGTTTTCTTACTTTAGATACTAGGCCAGAGATATGCTCTTGAAAGTTTAAATGTTTATCTATTGTTACACCTAAATATTTTATATGACTAACAGATTCAAGTTGTAAACAATCGCATAAATCAATATTCATATTAGAACATGTGTGAATCAGGAGTTTAAAATTACTGGATCCAAGCAAAGATGATTTTCGTATTCCAAAAGTGAAAAATTTAGTTTTTCTTATATTTAAAGTCAAAATATTGTTGTTAAACCATTTCATTACTAAGTTAAGACCTCTCTGGGCATTATGAAATACATCTTTCCATGTATTTCCATGAAACAATAATGCAGTATCATCCGCAAAGGATATAATTTTGCCTGAAGAAAGTTTGACATTGCATAAATCATTAATAAACATAAGAAATAACGATGGGCCTAAAATACTGCCCTGGGGAACGCAAAAATTAGTGGTTAAGTCTATACTAATAAGGTTGCCGATCTTTGTATGCTGACATCTACGAGCTAGATAACTTTGATAGCAATACAAATACTATGATACTTGGACGGGCTTAAATCGGATTTATATGTTTTACTGAAGGCTTATAACTTTTTTAATAAAATTATTCCTGCTATATACAAAAATCAATGAAAAACATAAAACCTGTTTTACAATAACTGATCTCCGTAGGATGCATCCAGAGGCAGTAAAGAGAAGGAACATTAGACTTTTAAAGTTTACCCCTATTTTTCATTTTGATATAATGAAGGTTGAAATTTAAAAAAGCATTAAAAAAGAACGCTACTTTTATCGATGTCACAGATATAAAGAAGAATAGATATGATACCAGAGAGATATAAAATAATAGAGAATTAAGAGTTAACTGAACTAAAACAAAAGTTAACTAAAAAGCAGTGACAGAGACAGTACTCTCTAACGAAAGAAAGAGAGAAAGATAACTCTATATTATGCAATATTTTATTTGAACCGATATTTTAAAGTTTAATTGTTAAATTCAGAGATTATACGAGCTTTGAATATCGTCGTAATTACGAAGCATGTTTATAATCTGTCTATGTTGTAAAACAATCTGTCTTTATATAAAGAATTGTTATATTTTTCTTGTATCTTATTTGTTGTTGTTATTTGCTTATTCTTTTTTTTATTCGCTTTTCACATGCTAATCGCTGATTCGGCCAACCGTATGTACAAAATATAATGTTTTCTGAAGCTATATAAAGACCTGACGAATGAGTTTTTCACAGAGTAATACCTAAGGAATGACTTTTCATTTCTCGTTAAAATACCGCATAAGTTTAAAATAAAATAAAAATTAAAATATATTTTTTTATTTCATCAACAGAGTTACAAAAGTCGAAGTAAGGTTGGAGCCTTCTTTTAAGCATTGATATACTTGTGCCAGAAGACTCCGTTTTCCATCATATTATCTATACTATACATTTGTCGTAAGAAAGGATGAATGTGCTTGATTGTGTATACGTTTGTGTGTTTTTGTGAGCGTGTAACACACACAGTGTTAGTGAGTGCGTGAGTGGGTATGTGTGCGTTTGTGTGTGAGAATAATAATGTGTGTGTTTTATTCTTTTTTTTAAATTATTATTTTATTTATTTATGTTTCTTTACATATATTTATTTTAATCACACTACATATTCTATCAATGATTCAACTTCCTAATAATTTATAGTATTAAGCCATTTATTTATAATTAATTTGCATGAATAGAGTATTTTTAGGGTATAAATCTAATTTTCCGTTAAGAATGTTGTATATACGTACAGATTGTCTAATATATTATTTGCTAGCAAAGGTTGTACGGACCGAGTCAACTTGATCGACTAAGTCTTTTCTCCTTTTCTCCTTTATCACATAGTAATTAACACGTAACATACATCGTTCAAGTATTAATATATCTATAATTATATCTCATGTATAATGTAAAATCTAAGTTAGAGAATGTTCAATGAGTTTAAGAGGTTTTAGTAGACCCGCGGTAATTGGTAGGATTAAAACCCGAGTGGCCGTACCCCTCAACATTCCTTGAACTTGATCCTTTGAACTATTAATTATTGAAGCTTAATGTTGAAATAATACAAAAAAAAATGAAATTCAAGATCTCTAATTAAGATATAGTAAATAAAATATGAACGTGTTACTGTTTTAATGGTAAGATACTAATGTTCCGATTTTCGTTCTTAATTTTTAAATTATATTTCACAGTAAATTATCCCTAATGGCATGGTCTTTAAGCTATAAAATTTGTCATAATTGGGCTGTTCAATCAATCTATTCTTAAATGTATCCACATTAAAATTGTGTATCTATATATTTTATTATTCTTTATCAGTTTTTTTTATGAGGGAACACATTAAAAAAAAGTCCAACAAAAATTCAAATTCCAAATTTAAATTACTCTCTGACTAGCATTCAATGGTGTTTGATATCTTATTTCTTATCTTTTCGATATAAATTGCTATATTACAAACAATTACTGTCGTTGAAAAAAAATTGTGGCACTAAATTTTTATGTTTTAAGAACACTTTGTAAAATAAAAGGATATGTTACGTACTTATTATGATTAAGCATATTTTTATTATAAGAAATGCATTATTTAATCTACGGTTACTACCACTTAATAAATAAATCGTGCTACAATAACCCCAGAGATATGAAACAACGATAGAATATGTTTGAGGTGTATTGTCTATTTGTCTAATCTCGCATCCAAATTCTACTTTGACACACCGTGCGAGGCGAATGTGGATATACCTGCCCACAAACATAAATTCCATTTACCACCGTACTATTAAGATTGCTATGACGTTTACACATATTGTAACGCACGAGAAGTTTAGTGGCCACGGTGCAATCTATTTTCGGTCGGCAAAACACTCCATCACCACATCACACATTAGCCCGTCATCCGACACAGAGCTTAGCTCACGACACAGATATCAGCATCTAATAGTCGCTCCAGTCTTTGCAAGAGACGGGCTCTGCGAGAACCTACTATAAAACGTATAAGGCACAAGTGAATAAAAGTCACAGGATGCAACCGTACATTCGTTCGCCCAGAATTGTAGCCCCAGAATAATCGAAAAAGCCCAAAAAACGCACAAATGTCACATTCATTGATAATACACTATATATGATATAGATGAGAATCTCCTTCATTTTATTCGAGCAATGACAAATAAATATAAATTTCCAAAATCAAATGAAATAATATCGTCAAACGCAACGTCATAATGCTGGCAATAAACTCTACAAAATCAGACTCAACTGAATAGAACCTTCACTAATAGAACCCTCAAATTAACCGAAGGATAAATTCGTATAAAACGAAGTTATTACAGTCCGCACTCGGTCTTTGGGATTCCAGGATCCTAATTGGATATTTCAATTGAAACGTCAATATAATACAATTTAGAAGAGAATTGGTCGCGGAAATCAGAGATTTTTTAAGATAACAATTTCCTGCAACTACTTTTTTGTACATATACCTGCTACGCAATTTTTATTGTTTAAAATTTGTGGCTTTAACTATATTAGGCTAATGATTAGCCATAAAAATGAAAATCATAGACAGACATTGGAATTTAATTTCAAAATATTCTTTATTCAAGTAAACTTGTAAACAAGCGCTTTAGTCGTCGTCATCTCTACTGCTAGTTCGGAAATTGCTCTAGAAAACCCAGCAAGAAAATCGTCTTTTTAAATATATATAAATGTATATTAACATATTCCTAATTATGTTAGGTCAGGCCTTATGGAACAGTTAGGTCTGCTGACACAGGCTTTACTAAGCTTAAAAGAAGTCCTTCAGAATCATCATTCTCCTGCCCTTATCCCACTTTAATTGGGGTCGGCACAACATGTTACAACCATGTTGTCATCTGATTTGGCTACGTATTTTACGACCACCTGCCTGATCTACTTACCTTAGACGCCTTTTACGACACCGCGCTAAGAAATAGGGGTGGTCTATTCTATGCAGCCAGATACCACACGGCACATACCTTAGTCGCCTCTTACGACACCTTGGTAAGAAAGGACGGTGGTCTATTCTATTCTGCCGGATACCACACGGCGTTCCTTCAGAATATAAAATGTATAATTGTTATTGTAATTTTTTATGTACGCTATAAGAACATATCAATAAAAGACGTAACTTGTCCTTTAGCTCTAACAAAGATTGCATGTTCAATATCCAAAAATGTAAACACAATAAACAGAAGTCGGTTATTGGCGGCTCACGTTTTGCTAATTTTTTTTGTATTCTCTTCCTCAATAAAAAATTCAATAATCCCGCTATATGGTGAATAAAGTACCTAACCAAATTTGAATTGGCAGTTCAACCCTATACATATTCAGTTAGAGGAAGCGACGCAGTGCGCAAAACTTTTGGCACTCTCACTTGCATACAAAAAATGAAAGTGCCTTATGACAGTTGAAATGGCGCATTTCTCACGCCGATGTTAACTTGACCCAAATATTATGTTAATGAACCAACTTTGTGAATATACAATATCATTCTACAAGTACGATCATGCTGGAATATTTTACTGTTAACGCTAAAAAAAAATTCCGTTCGGTCACGCAGTCAATAGAGTGAGTGACCCTTAGGGTCATGTTTTTCCAACCATAAGATTTCCGTAAAAAATTCAAATACTTAAAGAATATTTTGTTCATAAGACCAATCAGTTTTATGAATAATATTGGTATTGCCACTTCATTTGCGCCATAATTAACGTTTAAGTACCCTCAATAATGAATTATATATTTTTCTCTGTTCCCAAAAGACAAACGTGCATTTTTTATCTTAAGTTTTACCCCGGTGTATAAGCTTTATTTTTGCCGAATTTCATCAATATTGGTCTAACGGATTAACAGATTGACAGACTTGCTCACACATAAACTTCTAACCCATATTTATCACTCTGCCAACTCGTACACAGAGCAACTGCCATGACCTTCGTAACCCACTAGGGACAACCCTAGCCACAAGGATGGAATAAATTTCTTAAGTGAAGTACTAAGATGTTACAAAAACTGAGATCGAACGGTGGGTTAAACTGACTTCGTGATACAAAAGTCAATAATTTATAAAGTTCACCGCGTCTAGGATATTCCAATTTCTACTTCGACTGTAAAAAATCAATAATACAACAATTAAACAGTAAGTATGTTATAACGCGTATGTAATACGCATACGACAAATTCGCGAAGCTTTGCGATTTTTCCGTGGAGTCTATCTCCTGATGATGCTTCGGTTGCGGGGCGAAACGATTATTGAGTTTGTGATAGTGTTTTTACGAATCCTGCATGTAACGGGTATGAAAAAACGTATAGTCCACTATACATTTAGCACTATATATATTTTCTATTTACTGTATAGTGGATTATAGCAAAATAATTTTATTATTACTTTTGAAAAAAGTAAGATGATATTTAACCCGGATGGAGAAAATTTCATTTTCAATTAAAAAAATTGAAGAGAAAGATAGATATAGATAGATTTCAGATATTGTTCTTTTTCCTCTATAGGACATAGAGGAAAAAGAACAATATCTGAAAGTGTCTGAGGTCGCCGCTAAGCTATTATCATACGATTATATGATGATCGCATTTATAATAAGCTTTATGCGCATTTTGAGACGAATCCGAAAACTCCGACCGTACCTTTAAGCTTATTTAACTTGCAAATTCTTGAGATTAGATCTTTAGATAGATTTACGCTGTAAGAATTCGTAAACAAAAAATTGAATTAAAATTAACAGTCCGTCTGGGGTTAGAGTCGTGAACAGATTATAAGTCTTTCGATTTCGGGATCTACCCCTTCTGATATGATTACGCCGCATTTCACCTTACGGGATCGCCGGTTGTTATGAGGAACTGTCTCTCAATTTAGTGGAGGGCTCGAGTGTAAATGTGAGTACTTCAACGGTCGTGAGTGTGGGAGACAACTAAGTGACATTTATAAATGTGGAACGTAGAAACTAGTCGATAAAACCATGCATTTTATTTAGAGGGCAATACTTAATGTTCGGGCAATTTTTTCCGCCGCGGGTAATCTAGGCTTTCTGCACCTGAGGTGGTGCGGGTAGGTGGCACAAAAGTGTCACACAAGAGAACAAAGGGATCGGTCGGCCGCGCAACACGATGAACTCGGTACTCGCGGTCAAGTGGTGTTAATATCGGCGTTCGGTGGATATTTATTATTAATATATACGGAATATTTAAGACAAATTGGTGGCTGTGTAAAGTACTAAAACGGAAGAACCAAAACATTAGTGATTCCACGAATAAAAGTGGCTTTGTTATACTCGGGCCGGAGCGACGTGGACACCATACCTTACAGAGAAGCCTCCCAGTGAAAGGTCAGTATCCTTTGATTATTCGGGGTGGAGAAATTGCCGGTTGTCTGCCTATCCTAATTACGCTCACCAACTGTGGCTATCGCCTTCGATAGCCGCAGTAGGCGCGAACACTTAAAAGAACAGAATTCCATAAATATCCATGAGATGTATACAATATAATTGCTGCTTAGATAACCGCAACGCAGAAAGGGTACAGTACAGTAAAAAAACTGTTGGTCCACAATGTTATATGGCATGCATGGTTGTCCTGCTTATATTATTTCATCAGTATTATATAATAGCAGTTTGTTCTCTCAGATAATTAAATCTTTTTGTAATAAAATTTAAAAGTTTATTCAATACCATCTTATGTCCTTAGTTTATATGCCCAGTGGTGAGACAATAACAGATTTTATCCAGCTCACTGGTGTATGATTTCATCGTTACCACTATATAAAAGATAATAATAAAAAATAAATCATTACGTGGGAAAAAATACTTAAGTTACACAAAAATGAGAAAAATACTTAACGAGAGAGAATTTTAAACTACGTCACACTCGCTTCAAATATTTACGATTCGCGTGAACTCGTTCGAAAGTATTCCAACCGTTTATATAAATGAAAAATTCTGTATAAATGAAACATTTCATTCAAATCATTTTATTTCATCTACCTCCTGTGAAATGAATTCATACAAGTTTTTTTATTTCCCCCAACCTAAACTGTTGCAAACAGTATTTTTTGAATACATTTAACATTATTAAAATTTTAACGACAACGAAATCCAGAGAAACATTTTTCCGCAGTATATAAACAAGCATTGGGTGCCGAATCTGAAAATGCCTCTAAATTCCTAGTAGTTGACTAAGTCGTAATGGCTTCTTAAAGTTTTAAGATGCGGTTTATGTTGTATAGTATATATATTTCATCTTACAATCATTTAAAATAAAGAGTAGAAGCGTGCTATGATTCTGTTAGACAACGTAAATGTAGATAGATAAATAGATAGAACACTTTATTGCACACCAAAATAATACAAGTCAAAAGAAATATCGGTACAATAGGCGGCCTTATCGCTAAAAGCGATCTCTTCCAGGCAACCTTCGGGTAGAGGACTTTCTAAAAAATCAGCGGTGGGGGTATTATTAATTATAATGTATAATGTATTATTTTTATGCAATATATCGAGAGTGGTATAAATGTTTTTGTACATATCATATTAATCAGGTTTGACTACCTAGTTTCGATTTCAATTCAATTTCACCCTTGAGTATTTTCATGATGTGAGGACGAGGCACGTGACCTTTACGACGTATTAGTTGACTGAGTCTAAAAATATATAGCAGGGTGTTTTCCTCAAAAAAATAATATTTAATTTTTACCAAACTGTTTACGATAACAGAAAGGATATATGTAACGTGCCAATCCGTATTGGAACAGCATGGTGAATCTAAGATTCAGTCCTTCTCACCAAGACATGAATAGGCTTTTTTGGGTGGTAACCACCTCTCTAGTATATTAATATTCTCCTAGGAACAAGATAAACTGAAATAATAAATGGAAGATGCATATGATCGTGGCTCTTCGACACTCTTCTGAGAGTTTAATGTTAAATAACAGTAATGCTAGTATACCTCCACTAAACGTTCCCCTAAGCCCCCGTTGTCCGGCTTTAGAAGAGGCACCCTTAGAATCACATTCCCCGATGCAATAGAGCTTTTGCGCTCTATTCTCCGCATGCCCCAACCTTGACCCCGGCGGCGTAAAAGTCATTAAGACTAACAGCATAATAAAGCAAACTGTAACCAACAATAAACCGTGATGGCCGAACGGTAATAGCACGTGACGAAAGCCCAGGCAGACATCAATGAGTTTTCTTTTAAAATGTGCTGAATTGATATTCATACATCAGAAAAACTTCATATCCGTCCATCCATCCATAGAAAATTCGTGTTATATATGCATCCTTTCGATTTGAGCAGCTAGGGATTATTAAAGTGGCGTGGTGGGTACAGAAGGTTTTATCTCCAAATTGAAAGGAGACCCTGGTTAACATACTTTTTACTACAAAAGTAAAAAGTAAAGTAGCGAGCGGCCTGTTACATTCCCACTGTTGGGAATAGGCCTCCTCTCTCCGTTTCTGGAGAGAGGGTTGGAGCTAAGAACTACCACACTGTTCCAATGTGGATTGGTAGGTTACACATATCTCCAGAATTCTCTAGAGATATGCTGATATATAGGTTTCCTCACGATGTTTTCCTTCACCGAAAAGCGTGTGATAAATTGCAATTATCAATTTGACACATGAGTTTTAATAGAAAAACTCATTGGTGCCTGCCCGGGTTTGAAACCGTGTTCTCTTCGAAAGAGGCGCATGGGCTCACCGCTGGGCTATCACAGCTCACTTTTTTTTTGCCACTTTTTTCTATACTTTAACCATATAGGCAAATTAAGTTTAAATATAAAAATAAACACATAAATGTACGGTTAAGCGGTTAAAATTACTCGTCCATGTAATTGGATCAGAAGAAACGTGTATGTGACATTTCAAAAGGGATTTAATGGATTTATCAAGATCCCGAATTTAAGGATCAAATTCATACAAATATTTATCCTACCATAAGTCTTTATCATAAGGAATAGGGTATTTTAATGAACTATATTCATCAAGTATGGAAGAGCTTTTTTGCAATTACGGTTGTGGCATATTTTATTGTGTTGTCTCTTAATTTTCTCGGTTATAAAAATTTAATCTATTTCATGTTTATGAAAAAAAACCGTTGATCACCACTATTTCAAAGGCAAAGGCATTATATCTGCATAAAGAGAAATAAGAGGTATGTGAATGGGCATTTGCCAGTCATGTACAAAATTACAATGACTATAGAAAAATATTTTATTATAATACTAGTTTCTTATCAAAGTACATTCCCAGTATTTAAGCAGTATACTTTTGTGTAAAAACTGAAAGGTATTATGTTAAATATGAAATGTGTATTATTATGAAAGGTATAATGATATCTATCAGTTTTTACAAGAAACGCCTGACTTTCCCAAGGAAATGATATAGTGCAAATTCAAATTCAAGATACTTATACTACTTTATTCAAGTAAACTTGTGAACAAGTGCTTTTGAATTAGGAACAGGTATCAGTAATTTTCAGGCAGGTAACTGACGAATTAAACTACGCTCCAAGACACTTAAGCGAGAAAATGGTCTAAGGATACTGGCCAAATACTACAAGTAATATGTATCTTCACTGTATTGCCAATACATTTCAAATATAATCACTATAATCAATCATAGGTATATTATTTGCTTAAACAAGAAATATGAAAAGACGGTTAAGAAATCAAAGTACTTACTTAAGGAAAATAATAAGGCAAAACGGCAGTGTTTCAAACGATCGTTTTTCTTTATTAATCTCCTAACACTTTAAGCCAACAAACCAACTATACTTTTAAAAATCTGATTATTACTTAAATAGTTCATCGATCTAAAGAAATATGTAAAGGTACAGAACAGAGATAGAGGTACAGTAGCATTCAAAGGCAATCTTTTCACGTAACTAAATATTCGCCACACATACAAAATACAGTTTTAAGCTGAACTTCTTTTCTGAGAAATAAAATTTTCATTCAGTATTCTTGTATTTTACAACTTGTAGATGGTTTTCTGTTTGACACTTTCTCGGAATTTATTAATGGGGCAAATCATAAATTGTAATTAAATTCTTGGGTTCACAGTTTTCTATATTAACTGCGGTTAAATTTACCTTTGACCAATGAACCTAAAAATAAGTTTACTAATTGATTAATATTTATAAGCGAGACTCTAATTTTTATTATTATTATATAACACACTTTAATAAAAAATATAATTTCTTTCTCATTTTTCAGATCACAAGACCACATATGTGCAAATAATAATTTGAACTTATTATCTGTTTAAAATTATACTTTTTTGTCCGTTTTTTCTAATATGCATTTTCAGGCTGCTGAAAATTCCTGTTTTTTATCGTTTATCCAATTTTATGATAACTCTACTTTATTACTGCTTATATATGTTAATATATTTTTTCATGCAATTAATGTATACTTATAGAAACTAAAGCTCTATAAACTTACATGTAATCTGTTTGTTAAAACCGGTGCTGTTCAATTTAAACACTCAAATGTCAAACAAACACTTATCTAACACCCACTGCTCACTCACAACTCGTTCCCGCGTATCATTAATACTGATATCGAATTGGTTCATTACACGAGCAAATACTTGAGTTTTTCAATTGTCAGTTGGTTATATAGTATGTTGTTTTGTTGTCTCCCATCAACTTACGTAAGTTGCGTGTTGGAGGACAGCTCTGGGAGGTTACTCCTGGCGAGCGTTCGCCGTGACGTCGGCCGTCACTATGCGAAGTCTCTCAGAGGGTCTCACACCGCGCATGTCTCCATCACAATAAGCCCTAACTCACACGAACAGCCCCAAAGCTCGCGCGGACCGTGAAACTTATTTTTCTTTACGCGCGACCATTGTTTTAACGGGTGAATTCACGATGTTTTGAACACTCGTTTCGCAAATACTTTTCAACGTTCCGCACCACTCATGAATTATAACGGGCACTGTTCCAGTAACATTTTCCTGTGTTCTCTCCCTATATATTTCAATAACTTCACAAGCTTAGTCGCTGTGATAGCCTAGCGGTGAGACCGTGCGACTCTCTAGAGACGACATAGGTTCAAACCCGGGCAGGCACCAATGGGTTTTTCTATTAAAACTTATGTGTCTAATTGATAATTGCAATTTATCACACGCTTTTCGGTGAAGGAAAACATCGTGATGAAACCTGCATATCTCTAGAGAATTCTAGGGATATGTGTAACCTACCAATCCGCATTGGAGCAGCGTGGTAGGTCTTAGCTCCAATCCTTCTCTCCAAAAACGGAGAGAGGAGGCCTTAGCCCAGCAGTGGGCATAGTAACAGGCTGTTACTTTACTTTTTACTTTTTACAAGCTTAGATTTGAATTCGTGAAACTTATATGAGGTCCATAAACTCAAGTAGAAGTCTATATTAGTCTCACTGTATTTTTAGTTCTGTAACCGATCCTATGTAAGAAATTTAATATTGTGCAATAATTTATTTTTAACAAGCAAACCCGGTTGCACGTTGCTGTCTAAAGAAAAATTTCATATGAACTCATAATTTAACAATTGGTTTTAAACCATACGACATCACTTGCATCACATAGTAAATATCCTAAGCATTACAAGTACATATAACGTTTTTTAAAACTACAAATCTAAACGAAACTAGGCATTACTACACTTTAATTTGAATAGAGATATAATGTCTCTATCTATGTGCATATGAACTAACTCGTTAATACTACTTAAATGCTTCTTCAAGTAAATGTGTAATTATTATAAAATAAAGACCCCAATAGCTGTCTGTCTGTACATAACAGTTTGATGTAAATTGTGTTATAGATGTCGCGCATATGTAAAAAAACTGGCCTGCTGGGAGCTTAAGACGCGTGTGCTTCGTAAACCAATAGAGATATATTAAAATATTGTACCAAATAAATTGTAGATCTACAATGATACTACATAAAAGTCCACGACAGCATATCTCTATCTCTAATGTATCTCACAATAACTACTTTTTCGTTCAAAATTTCAATTAAATACTTTTAAACAAGATTTTATAACTTTTAAGTCGAAAATATTTGTCATTACTCATGTTATACTTTATACCTAATCCCCTAATGTAAAATACAATACAATACAATACAAATATTCTTTATTGTACAAAAATAATAATATCCAGCACTGCTTCTAATTCAAAAACAATTTAAGGAAATAAACAAAAATGTAATGTAGGTTACATTTAAATGAATGTATCTCCTAGTATTCTATAACTGTAATCAACAAAACAATAAAATAGTACTATACAATAATTAAATAATATCAAGATACATATAGTATCGAAATATATTCGTTTCTAACAATTTCATATAGGTGTGTATATATTTGACAAAGTTTGCATTTGTGAAAAGGCTTGGGCATCTGGTAGTGTCTACGTGATAAGAATAAACGGTAAGCCGTTTTGCACCTAAATGACGTCACGAGTAAACCAAATGTTTATGTAAACACAGCAACAATATCTTTTTTGTTACCTTTTGTATTACTCCCCCTTTCTGAAACAGTATTCCATTAATGGAATTCTAAAAATATTCTTATCGAAATTGATCCAATACCATTTAACGGAATTAGCTACGTGCTGGTTGTTCTTTAATGAGATTAACAAAAGATGAATAGAATAGTATTTTGTTCAGATTTATAAAAAGGTTTTTTTATATCTCCAATAAGTACAATAAAAAAATCAATAACATCACCTATATCAAAGAATATACAATATAATAATTTATACGTAATAACTCGCGGTACCCATAAATTAAAAAAAAATACGTGTTAAATTATTTAAACGTAACGAAGTGCAATTATTTGTTTATTTAACGGATTGGACATTATAGCGTTATTGACAAACAGACATACAGACGATCTTTGGCGTTTATTATATTTTTGTGGGTCATATGATCTGATATGATCATATGACCCACACATATGTGATGAAACGTATTCATCACATAGCTAGTAATCCTAATATGTACTTCGCCATTAATACACTATGTATAGTTTATATAAATTATGCGTCTGCTAGTAGGTCGGAAAATCAGGTCTGATTTCTGAGCAGGGATTGTGATTCTGAAAATAGGTTTAATCGATACAAGCTTCATGTAGTCGTCTTCTACTTTCTGAAAAAAATACTATTTGATGATATAAAAATTTTATTCGAAAAAATTAATGCATTATTAATCCGATTTCTGCGTATACTTAAGTATTTTCGTGCAAAATTTGTTTAAATTTAAACTTTTATTATTGTTTTGTTTGAAATGTTGGAAAATTTTAATCGAATCCATGAAACTACACGTTTTAAAATGTTCAATATGTTGTTAGTAAGTAAACAGCTTTATTCAGGAATAACAGCTTTAATTTACATAGCCTACCACCGTGAGTATGAGAAACATGTTTTTTAATGAATGGCAGCAAGTAAATTTCTTCCTAAACTAGAAGTATTGTAGTTCCACCATTATGGTATATGAAGGTAAGGGGATCAGTTTAAGGGATTACCGTAAGTAATTAATCTACAAGATACAAGGCACAATCTATTTAGTATCTTCATATAAAGGCAGAATGTTTTAAAGGATTTCTAACAAGAGACGTGCAGTGGTGCTGAAAATAGACACGATCAATACAAGCCAGCTAAAATAATCTCATTCGATGCCTCTCAATAGAAGAGTACAAAGCAAAAATATTATTTTGAGAAAATCCATATCCTATGGCATAAATAGAAAAGTGAATTCAACTCTGACTGCACTCTTAAAGATTTCGAATTTTCAAAATTATACTTAGCACTGCGGTTATAGTCTTATGATGGTAATCTTGTCCTATATGATATTTTTTTATCATCATTCTCCTGCTCTTACCCCAATCTAAGTGGGATCGGCACAATATTTTTTAAACATTTTGTTACATGTTTTGGCTAGCTATTGTTGCCTGACGTCAACTTACCTTAGTCCCACCTCGATAAGAATTGAGTGTCGTCTATTCTACTCAGTCGGATATCACAAGACAGATATGTTATATTTTTCTTATATAAAACACAACACTTAATATAGATAGGCACAGACCTATCAAACCTACATTAACAGATCTCTTACACATGATTAATAACCCAAGCTTTAGAACTCTTTATAACTTTAAACTATATCTGCTCTTCTAAGCAAGATGGAGCGTAACACCATATGGACTATCAAAGAACTACACAAATATCATTTGAGTATATCCCAATTTCAATATATACATACATTCGTCAGTGGTCACCACAAACCCTCTGAAGGCAGCTACGGCTGGCCTAATTAATGGCAGGCGATCTTTGGAGGCAGATTAATTCATGAAGAAAATACTGTATTAAAACACTAAATAGTCACGCTCTGAACTTACTAATATTTGTGAACATTTTTTAGTCGAAACTATATTGATGTAAACTACATTTATGTTTAGATATTTATATGATATTGATATAGATACCATTGTTTTTTTCCCAAATATAGATAAAAAAAACAATACTTATAGGAAAATATTTTTACATTCCTCACCTTGAAAACGATGTAATTTTGCTAATGTAATTATATTGATGACCTTCTTTAATATACACACAGAGTTTTTCTTCCTAATAGGAACAGTAACATGGGAAAATGAAACAATGCGGCTATTATTATAACATAATATCACGCATCAAATATTACTGCAAAAACAGTGGCGACAAGGCAACTACGCTTCTAATTAATGGGAGGCAAGCTCTAGGGAGACATTAATTTTGGCGTGAAACCTTTCCGCTGTCCCTCCCATATGCTACAACCACTATCCTCAGAAATTCGTCAGTCTTTCATTTTCTTGTCATTTATTTTCATACTGAACACTGAACATTTTTTTAATCGTAACAAATATAGCTATTAAAATTAAAAAAATTACCGTCGAGTTTCTTGCTGTTTCTTCTCGGTATAAGCAACATTCCAAACCAGTGATATCAATAGTGGTTAATCACATTGACGATTCAAAAGCGCTTGAAAAAGCTTATTTGAATTAAGAATATTTTGATTTCATTTGATTATTTAACGATATATATTAGTAGATAATGATAGACTAAAGATTCAGACCAGATATTACGTCAGACACTTTCAATTATTACAAACAATCTAACACTCATAAGTCGTAACTAAAATTTCAACGTCTGATCAATAACAATAATAGTAACAACTACAAATATCTTTGTTTTTTTGGTCTTCGCCAAGGTAATCAGATGAATTGATCGGATGAGCGACTATTTTTAAGATGTTATTTATCTAAAATTAATTGAAATGATATACATCCTGAGTTAGTTAGTCAGACGATATTTCTCTTTGCGATTTTGTCGTCGAGTCTATCTCCTGATAATGCTTCGGTTGCGGGGCGAAACGATTGTTGAAAATAATTTTATTATTACTTTTGTCAGACGATATTCTATCGTACGGAGCAATGTTACATTATTACACGGTATTACACGTTAAATTTGATAGACGCTAATTGACACGTTTATACTAGTCGGCAAAATATATGTCTTGTAAAACAAAAAGTGCATACATTGGCGTGTACCATACTTTAAATTTTTGGACTAAAAGTGTTAAGCCTCAATCATTCGGTTGCTATAATCGAAATATGATATTATATCTATAGATAGGTAACGTTATAAATTAGAGACTTAAGATTAAGGGTTTTTTATTTTAATTAATGGCCTACGCGCAGTTACGAAGCGTACTGAAATAAAATTAACCTACCTAAACTTCAGTACTTCACTTGTATTTATAACAAAAGCTTCAATCCATTACTTCAATACTCTATTTGAATCTCAAAGAAGTACAAACAAACAACTACACTTTCCGCATTTATAATGTATGGGGTTTATTTTGTATTAACCGTGCGACTTTAGTCCTACAAGTAAACAAACTTGAGCCACTTTTTTTGCTAAACTGATCTAAACGTAAATTAAGACCATTGAGGCTTAACTAAATTGGCGGGCTGCTGATAGGTCAATTTCACGGTGATCAGGGTTTGTGAATCTCAGAATATACCTTCGACTTATCTGTATTTAGGAAAATAGCCAAATATTTTTTCAACGCTTTTATAGATATAGAATTGGGCGTTACTTTGCGGAGATCCATAATTCAAATGTAATAATAATATTATTTTGCTATAATACAGTAAATAGTAAATAGAAAATATATATAGTGTTAAATGTATAGTGGACTATCCGTATTTTCATACCCGATACGTGCAGGATTCGTAAAAACACATGCACAAACCTCCACCACTTCCACCACAATACACAGGCACTACACACGTTCACTATCACAAACTCAACAATCGTTTCGCCCCACGACCGAAGCATCATCAGGAGATAGACTCCACGACAAAATCGCAAGGAGAAATATCGTCTGACTAACTAACTCACGATGTATATCATTTCAATTAATTTAAGATAAATAACATCTTAAAAATAGTCGCTCATCCGATCAATTCATCTGATTACCTTGGCGAAGACCAAAAAAACAAAGATATTTGTAGTTGTTACTATTATTGTTTTTGATCAGACGTTGAAATTTTAGTTACAACTTATGAGTGTTAGATTGTTTGTAATAATTGAAAGTGTCTGACGTAATATCTGGTCTGAATCTTTAGTCTATCATTATCTACTAATATATATCGTTAAATAATCAAATCAAAGACTCATTCTAACTTCTAAAGAAATGGTCATGTACAATGCCGTAATTGGCATAGTAATGTAGCAAGTCTGATACAATATCGACGTTTTGACGTCGAAGAGTTTATGTAAGAGACAAAACTGACTACCCATAATGCTTACTGATTTTGCTGATTGAAATGTTAGATCAAGTTTTCTTTTACATCGTTATTATTAAGAAAGAATTACTTATTTGGTATTCATGGCAGTTTTCAAAAGATAAAAAGTAGTATGTGATTCCCGGTACTTTCCAAGATATATGAAATTTTTATGATTAAGCGAAATGATTAAACTTCTGGTACAGAAATTTTTTTATAACATTTACTGATAGTTACATATCACCGTTTACCAAAACGATATTTATTATCTCTAAATTTGAAACAAAAGATGTAACTGATTTCGGCAAAATTCAAAGATGAAATATCAATCTTAAACTAAAATACATTTGCGATGTGATTAAGTGATAAGGTGATGGCCAGATTAGAGTACGTTATCTTCACTGAGGATTTCCAGGTTCAAACCTTGGGACGATAAATCTAAATTAAACAAAGAGTTTCTATAAGAAACTAATGTTGACACGAAAATTAAAAGCTTCATCTTTTGTATGAATGAAATTCTTGAAAGTTTCGTATTTTTAGCTTTTTTCGTAACTTATTGATATATGTAATTAACAATTGGGACAGCGCTATGAAACGAAAAGTTCCGCTTATATTTCAAGTTATCGACCCATCGACGATTAACGCTATATATATCATGGAAGCCGTTCCAACCACATGGCGCGCGAGAATTCACTGCATAATACAGTTTTAATTTTATTGAGATAAAGTTTACTGGAATAAAATCGGATTTTAAGCCTAAATGTTGGGATCGAATCTTTATTAATGCTGAAAACTTCACAGATATTTTATGAAACGAGACGTACATTGAAAATTATTTCTGTTTTCAAATATTAATTAACAACGCTGTCTTTTAAGTAACAACCCTTTGTGTCTGAACACGATAGTTCTATTTACCTTACTTAGTTTAATAATGATATCACCAAAGACCTACACAACAGACAATCTTATAATTTTATTTATTCATTGTTAAGAACGACTTTAACATACTTTCACTATCAAAGCTTTCGCCACTCTAGAATTAAGGATTAGCTTCAGTAACAATAATTTATGCTTTTTTAATTATTTCCTATCGAGTGAGAATTTTAATTTATTAGACAAATATCAGCTATTGAAAGAATTATTTCTGTATATGGTGCATTGTTTTTCGTTGTTACATTATACAACCATTGAATAGTAAAGTAACGGCATTTTATTATCCCACTGCAGAATATAGGGCTCCTCTCTCCGTTGCAGGAGAGAAAAATTGGAGTTAAGACCTACCATGCTGCTCTAACGTGGATTGGTAGGTTACACAAACACCTAGAATTCTCTAAGGTATGCAGGTGCTTATCTACTAGTGTAGGTAACCTTACATACACCGAAAAGCGTGTGATAAATTAAAATTATCAATTAGGCACATAAGTTTTAATAGAGAATCTCATTGGTGCCTGCCTTGGTATTGAACCCATGATCGTCTTTAGAGGATCTCGCGGTCTCACTCCTGGGCTATCACAGCTCATCATGTGTATAGTAAGTAAATGTTTGCAAAATAACGTTATTATACTATAAAATGCAGACTATTGTATGCAGCTATAAAAATAAAAATTCTCTATAATACATACCATAAAACAGCGTTGTTAATTATATTTAAGGGTGCAGCTCTATAGTACCGATATCACTGCAATGTTATTACATAGTTTCATTTGCCAGCATTTTCATATTCCTCTTTAAAATATTTTCACACCATAATGTCATGATCCAGTAAGTCATCTAACATTCATAGGTAGCTTCGTTCACTTTCTTTTTCCTATTTGTAGTGCGTCTCTGCCTGGTTATTTTATGCACTGTTGTGAAACGTCCGCGTGGCCAAATTTAACTCAGGTCAGGGGTGATGGGTTCCGCTATCGAATACGTCCACCACCACTCCGCCTATTAGAGATTTGTATACGCTGTATTGCCTATCCTAATTGTGACATCTAAGATTTCTTATATTAAAGAACTACCTTATTTGCTAAATTACTTAGTGTTTTAATATTCTAGGTCTATATACAATTAATTACATGGATACTACATGAAGTGATTCTATAAATATAAGTAAAAATGGTTCATATATTGGTACATAGGGCTCTAATGAAGCTGCTTCAAGTCAAGAGTTTTTTTGGACAGTTTTAGCCTTCAATATCCATTATTTAAGGGACTTATCTATTTCGGCCATTGCCATCTCATTGTGCTTAAACTATTGATGTTTCTTCGGATTTCTTCAGATTTTCTTTATTTATGAAGTTTTATTATGGTTAATTAAAAATTATGATTACGTTCATTACTTATCGGCTAGATGCTTGACTCGTTTACAGGAAGATCAGTGGATAAATGAGGGTTCCATAAATTTATAATTGTACTCGCTGCGCTCCAGAACTAATCTTTGGCATTTTTCTGCTTTAAGTAGGTTATCAAGACAATATAATGCAATTTGACAATCTGTAGATGTGTTCAGCGATACATTTATTAAATTATAAAAAATATATTCTTAATCTCCAGATATTGGAGCCGTAGTTTTACATTTAGATTAAGTAGTTCATTGTTGTCCTTATATATAATGATGCATGAAGCATGCTATCACAGCTAAAGGCAGTTACTTTAATACCTTTGTGGTGTACTTAGTTTATTTATTGTTTTAGTGTAACTGGTACTGGTTGTTCCTAAATAAATAAATAAATGAAAATAGACCACCCTTATTTCTTACCGAGGTATCGTAAAAGGCGACTAAGGTAATTTAACCCACCGTGTGGTTTCCTGTTGGGTAGAATAGACCACCCTCTTTCTTACCGAGGGGTCGTCAAATACGACTAAGGTAAGTTGACGTAGCCGAAACATGTGTCATCATATTTTTAACATGTTGTACCGACACCACTTAGAGTGGGATAAGGGTAGGAGGATGATGATCATGAAATAAATAATTGTAGCTCCATATATACTTTGCTTTTAACTCCCTATAAATAAATCATAGGTTATGTTTATATATAATTTATGGTTAAAAGACTTTATAGCACGGTTGAATAAAAGTCCCCACCTATTAGAGATAAATTTGTGGCTGATCGTATCCGTACATGCAATTAAGATAAGTGAACCCTAGGCCGTCACATCTCCGCTGCGGTGAGCGAACATTCGTCCTACATTGCACATGTTCGCCAGACTCAGCCGTTGTAAATGTTGAAAGCCAACAGCCGCCTATTGCCTTTAATCGGATAGACGCGTAAAAACGAATATCGCCTCGTGTCAGCTTTTACTGTAAAAGTCAGGCTTTATATTTCTTTTTTTTACATTTTAATTGGTATGCACCGGATTGAATTGGCATATGCCCTTTGTCTGCTGTGAAACATTTTATTTTTACGCCTTTTTCATTATTTATTATATCAGTATTTTCTTTGTTTTTAAAAGTTTTGTATGTGAAGATGGAATCTTGCAAGTTAAATTTGACCTACTTCCTGGGGTCCGATTAAGTTAAAATTTTACACACTGGTTCAGTCCGGATAACGATGCATGTATATTAGAAGCATGAACTGATGCTGCTGCCAGGATTGGCTTTAGACAGGGAACTCCTCAGTTAACAGTAGGGACATGTTGATGAGTTTAACTTAGCTCTAATTGTTCTTAAAAATAAAACTTTTACGTTGGCAACACAATAAATAAATAAATATATGTGACATTTACACACACGGTCGTCCGTCCCCATAGTAAGTAACTTAATACTTGTGTTATAGGTGACGGACAACTGGTAGATATACTACATATATAAGTTTAAATACATACTTAAATACAAATACACACTCAGGCTCGAAGAACCAACAATTTGTTTATAGAAAATGTTGGCCCTCGGCGGGAATCGAACCCGCGACCCGCGGAGCTGAAGGTAGGGTCACTACCCACAGCGCCAACGGACCAGTCAATAGTGCATAACATTAAAGTAATTTGAGTTAGAAATAACGTAAATTAATAATATTACGGTAGAATTTAACTGGTTATCATGTGAGCGGGTTTAGGTATTATCTACGAGTAATGGCTGGCACGTTAGCACAGTTGGCAGTGCCTTGTGTATATATACATTTAAGTATGTTTTTAAAATTATATATATACCAGTTGTCTGTTACCCATAGCACAAGTATTAAGTTACTTATTATGGGGACGGACCGACCGCGTCTGTAGTGTCCCATATATTTGTTTATTAATAATCGTTTAAGTCCTTACGGAAACTTCCTTCTTCTTTCTTCTTCCTCCTTCCTTCCTTGTTCCAAACGTCTGCTTTTAAATAAGAAAATTAATAAAACAATTCACTTATATTTTCACCTATATTATTATTAAATATAGATATTGTGTATTATTAATAAAAAGATTATTATGAAAGAATTAAATATCGGAATTATGTGTTATATCTATATATCATCATATTTTCGTTACACATGTTCAAAATACGACCTAAGTACTATCTACTCGTTTGTTAACAGCACTGCTAAAAATATTTAATTTGAACAAAAATTTTATTATACTGTTGTTTTTCAATATTGAACTTAATGTCTTGGATTTAAAGTACATTTTAACGTACCAAGCTTAGGCTTAATGGAAGTAATAATTGAAGAGTAACACGATCGTAGAGCGGATGTTAATGCATAGTTTGCACGCTAACCACGGGGACAAAGGGACCTGGAACAAAATAAAACAATAAAAATCAAAATAGAACTCGCAAGGAGAGATATAACTATGTCAAAATTGCGTGCATGTGAAAATTCTTTTATTCCATTCCATTTTTTTTCTATGTAAATATGCCAAACACCCCACACCGTAGTAATTAGTCACAATCATAAGACCAGTAGACCTACCATCAACTTTTAGAAGATGATTCAATTGCGATGCAATTAAAAGTCGGTACCTTAACTGAATCGCTTCCTTTTCGTACTATGAAGTGTTTTTAACTGAGTTGCATTTGGATTGCTCATCTACTATATAAATAAGAGAGAATGAAATACTTTTGCGATTCAGTTTAGGATTAAATTTGGCAACGACTTAAACTGTGCTACTTTAACACGTCATGGTATGAAAAAGCACAACAATTCAGTTTAGGCCTTCAATTAAGTCGCAATAAGATTTCATGGTATGCCTACACATCTCTACAAGACTTTATGTGAAGATTTCACCCAGGAAGCGCCCTTCGATTAACATTTTCTAATTCTGATTAGGCTTTTGCGCTCTGCTGTTCAGTTTTCACTAACTCGTTGATAGTCTTCTACGCTACCCTGAATTGAGTTATGGTGTTATAAAACTTGCTAGCGTTAAGCTATAGCAATTGCCTTAGAGCTTTAGAGCTTTATTTTTATTCATTTCATTAATTTCAACGACAAAAATAAACACAAGAAGCTTAATTGGTTTGACACGTTGGCGCAGTGGGTAGTGACCCTTCCTTCAGCTCCGCGGATCGCGCGTTCGATTCCCGCCGAGGACCAACATTTTCTATAAACAATTTTTTGGTCCGAGCCTCGGTGTATATTTGTATTTAAGTAAGTATTTAAAATTATATATGTAGTATATCTACCAGTTGTCCGTCACCCATAAAACAAGTATTAAATTACTTACTTTGGGGACGGACGACCGTGTGTGTAAATGTCTCACATATTTATTTGTTATTATTATTTATTAATTAGTAGTAACACATGTAGGTATATTTGATTTATTTATCAACATTTTGGTAAATACCGCCAAAAGACAACGTTAAATAATGTTGGGTTATCATAATGAAACGGTTTTAGACCACATAGCGCCAACTGCAACCACAAATCAACTGCATAATAGAGTTTTAATTGAGATAGAGCTTAACTGTATAAAGGGTCATTTTGTAGGCGATAAATTTTTATTCATAACCATTAGCAAGCACTCGGATATGCATCGGAGTTAGTAATGGCTGTAAGAATAAATTTACTTAAAGCCAGTCTTTAGGAACAATGTTATTTCTGAACTCGATTTTCCTTTAAAGGTTCAAATGTGTAATATTAACTATAATATATGATTACTGCTATTACTAATATAATAAATAACTTGGAAATATTTAATTTATTGGGTATAAAGTGTAATACAGGTTATAATATACTAGCAATGCCACGTGGTTATGGCATTTTTTTCTTTAGATTGACATTTCTTAATTCTTTACATCTTCTTTTGTTTGGAATGTCCGATCTGAATAATTGAATAAGTATTTTACAGGTATTGAAATTAAAATATAATTTAGCGGGATAAGCATTAATACGAAGATATATATATATATATATATTATAGTTTGATTACTGTCAGTACTTTTATCAATTTTTACAATGTTAAAAAGGTAGTTATATTGATATAACTATGATAGTTAGACATACGGTATTGCGGATTTTTTTTATTGATACGTTCTATAATACCGTAGAACATTTTTTTGTTCTATCATCAATAGTTTCCACAGCGCACGCGCTGAAAGATTTTTGAGACTGATTGACTGAGAGACTGACTCTCATTATTTATTAGGGATCCCTATTTTAAAAAAATGTAATATAGCCAATGTTGTTCAGTGAAGATGCAGCTTTCCAATGGTGAAAGAATTTTTGAAATCGGTTCAGTAGTTTTACGTTACAATTCATACAAACATACATACATACAAACATACAAATCTTTCCTCTTTTAAAATATATTAGTATAGATTATAGTTCGTTGTTTCTTAATTTTTATGTGTCACTTTTAGGGCCCGCTGTTTTCCACATTGTACAAAGGTTAAGTGTATTGTTAAATTATTGCTTATATGCTTAAATTGTAGAAAAAATAGACATTTAAAGAAATTTCGAAAAATTTATTTGAAATTTTTCGCTTTCTCATTATCTTAGCATTAGACCTATCTTTAAAAATCCGTACATATATTTTGATTTTCAAGTGTGATAGCCCAGCGGTGAGACCGTGCGACTCTTACGAGGGGAACACAAGTTCAGACCCGGGCAGGCACCAATGAGTTATTCTATTAAAAACTCATATGTTTAGGCATAATTGAATTGATAATTGCCATTTAACACACGCTTTTCGGTGAAGGAAGACATCATGAGGAAACCTGCATATCTCTGAGAATTCTGGAGATATGTGTAACCTACCAATCCACGTTGGAGCAGCGTAGTAAGTCGTTTTCAGGCGCTTCGAACGGGGTTAATCGGACGCCTGGCCTACAGGTCTCCGTGGCTGTCGGTGCATCTGGTGCTCCCGATACACAGCTTAGCGGAGGGGGGATTCTCTTTTGAGGGGTCCCCACCCAGAGGAGGTGTCTCTGGGATCAGAGTTGCTGCTGGTGGGGATGAGGTCAAATAAGGTACCCTGCCCTGCCGTCAGTAGCGTGGTGGAGTATACAGGTCATTTTAGTCGGTGCGAGTCCGACATAACCACCGCCTGTCCCCGTCGGGCGGTGGTACCCATAAGGGGTTTTTTCATGTTAAAAAAAATAATAAACGTAGTAGGTCTTAGCTCCAACCCTTCTCTCCAGAAACAGAGAGAGGAGGCCTATTCCCAGCAGTGGGATTGTAACAGGCCGCTACTTACTTACCTACTTACATATATTTTAATCTGTTGTCGTACATTATGTTGTATTACAACATACTTGTATTGGCTAAAATGGTAACAAACACACACAACTGCTCATATACTTTCGTGATATAATATTAATATAATATTTTTCACGTGTACGTCTGTGTGTGTAATATGATAACGTGTCGAATACGATTTTCTTTTGTAATTTCAAAGTTTTGTGGTCGAGAGTTCTTAACTTATGATTACCGGCAGTTTGTGCAGTTGTTTTTAGATAATCAGCACCTATTTCATGTGGTCATAAGGGATACGTACAGTGGATATGTTTTTTTATCCTACAATTCTACTTACTACCTTATCATTTTTAATATACAAAAGGCTTGAGATGTTTTCTAACGGCTGTAAAAGTAATTTTGATAAAATTTTTCGGTAGATTTAAATGTTGTGTATTAAATTCATAATAATCGATCAATAATAATCAATAAATTCTTATTAATTATCATAACAATAATTCTTAAAATATAACATAATGTCAAAGTAGTTCCTTACATGTTTATTACTTTATTTATAAATAAAAAAACTTAACTATTTAAAAACCTTTCTTGTAGGAATAAATTTCAATATTGATCGGTCTAGGTACATATGTATGTTTTCAAATATTAAGCCAAAGTTGATCGTGGATTGATAAAATTGCTTGTTGTCTTTCAATATTATCCCCTCTTTTGTGAAAAATACAGTAGATAATGCTTCTGTTTACAATAAAAAATCTTTTCTCAGAGAATTATATTTTCAAATGAATAAACACCATTTATTCAGTTACGGTTGATACTAAGTAAATGATATTCGTATTTTATACCACCATACTTTTAATACCACGTTAACGTTTGTTCGCGTTTTGACACATCAATATTTTAAATTTTCCAGCCGCACTGTTTCAAAAGTGTTGCCATAAAACAAATATATAAACATTTCTTTTTTTAATATATATTACGGTATTTATATTATTTAAGTTACTTGTTTTTTTATGTTTAAACTTTATACTACCATTATATGTTGAGCAAATATATATTTATCTCGTCTTGACATGACTTCTTTAACTTTTCTATCTATCTATCTTTAACTTCGACACCAAAAATTTATATATATATCAACAACAACTAATTTAACAAAGAGTCCTTTACCATTTTGGTAGGTATATTTATTTCTTTTTTATTCTATATGTCGCATCACGACGTCTAATTGTTTTTTTTTCATTAATTCAACCATAAAAAAACTGCACTTAACAATTAACTTAAAAAGCAGAAGCAATATTAAGTTAAGATAGTTTGTATACAAAACGATAGTTAATGAAATAAGGATGGTTTATTAAAATTATAAAATATCTTTACATGTTCTGTCCTCCATTAAATAATAAAACAAAATGGAAAGAATGAATCGTCTAAAAGGAGATAACGTCTCTTGTCGTGAAGTTACAGTTATACAAATTCTACAAAAAGGCCCTCCTATTCGTAAGGACACGTTATTTATCATGCTAATATTACCATAAGAAAGTCGGGCCATCTATCATTATCGCTGGCTGCCTTTCACGCTTGGGGCTTAGGAAACTTCATAAAAGGGCAATACAAAGAAGATGAATAGCAAAGCGATATATGTGCTAAGTACTTAGGTACATATTTCCGCTTAAATTCGGGCCGTGATTGCTTTGTGGTATGAGTGGTACGTCGAAGCTAGCATGCTGCCCCACTTTGTTGCGGTTTACACAGTTATTCTAGAGCGTATAATGAGGCGCAAATATTGTAAATCACCACCCGCGAATGTTATGAGCAACTCGAAGTAATTTATGGTTTTATATACGATTCTGTAATATTTTTTATTTTTCTATTAATTATAAGTTGTTGCTTATATCAAATGCCATATTTTGAATGTATAGATTTTTTGATAAATATGTTTCAATATTGTTTAGCCTTTTACAAGACTTTAATGATAAAATAGAGGTTATCAAAAGAGTATTGAGAAAGGATTATCCAGGTCTTACTCTTTAAGTGGAAACAATTTTCCAACAGGCGGTTAACTTTACAATTCAATATTTAAATTTGTTTAGACTTCTGACGGGTCATCTTAAAGGTTATCTCAAATTTAAAATATTATTTTTTCAAGTAAACTTGTGAACAAGCGCTTGCTTGTTCACAAACAACTCTACTGCTGGTTCGGAAAGCTGTTCCTACCGATAAGAACAAGCAAGAAACTTGGTGAGTGCTCTTTTCAAAACATAATTCTTATTACTAGTTACATTTAGTCCTTGCTGTCGTGTACAGGGTTGGAGAGTAGGTATAACCACGTGTTCTTATCATCTAAGTAATCCTCAACAGAATAGTAGGCTTTCATTATCAGCCTCTTTTAAACAGTGTTTTAACACTGTTGTAGTATAAATAGTCTTCAACATTCAATAATCTGTTCAATAATATTTAATTTAAGAACATTATAACCTCAAAGTTACTAGTACTTTCATGATTTTAAAACTTTTATTAGAGTAAAGAATTCAGACACGGCGTATTTAGAGCAAACATAATTTTGGAAATTTAAATAAAATACACTATTAAATAATTAATAATTAATTTAACTCTTTCTGTCCAATGGCAATGGTAACCCTTCTCCTTAAAGAAAACATTACATACATCTATCATGCTCCTCCAAGGTGATTTGGGAAGTTAATAATTGTTGAATGGTAAAGTTTAATATTCATACAAGCTAAAATTGCAAACAAACAATGTCCGAGAGACTAGTATTGTGTGAATCATGGATAAAACTGTTTTAATTTCCCCTGAGTCGACAGGACCAGCGCGGGTTTCATCCGGCAATTTGCCGCGCGCCGTCTCATTATGAACATCGTTATCCTGCCATATTATCAATGACTTATTCTGAATAAGGGTGTTTTCTAATGGACAAAAATATCATAAAATTGTATATTATATAGAGTAAAATCAACATCATAATTATATAATTTTGGACTAGCGAACATCACAACTAGCGAATTGGACAAAAAAGAATACCGTATCGGACCGAACCTTATAGTATTATTACAATTTTGCATATTAAGTGCTACCCGCGACTTCGTCCGCGTCAACTAAATCGTTTAAATATTCTCAATAATACAATATGTATTTCTCCCTGTTCCTCAAAGAAAAACTTTTTTTTTATCCTACGTTATATAATCCTACCCTGATGTTAAGGTTTAATTGTTCCAAATTTCATCAATATTGGTCCAGCGGATTAACGATGAGTAAAAGTATTAGATATATACACTCCAACAGTAGGTGGGAGACAAGCTCAGCAGGTCTACCTACCGTGAGCTCTTATTGCGACTCAAATGAAGACATAAACTAAATTGTTTTGCTTTTTTGTACCATGACGTCTGAAAGACGCACACTTTAAGTCATTGCCGAATGAGCGTTCGCAATGCGTCCTAAAAACATGTGAGACAGAGTTATCTATAGTTCGTATAACGTTATCCTTTTTAAAAATTATGACCTCAATGCAATTCACACCGCATGGTAGGAAAAGAAAACGTTTCGGTTTAGGTACTGACTTTGAATTGTATCGTTATCTAAAAGTTCATGGTAGGCCTACAGGGCTCGCCGAAACTTTCGGGCACCGGGACACTGCCCCGTCTAGCCCTCCGAAAGCTACACTACTAAATACACAACTAGTAGAATTTCATACAGTAAACTAAATGTAAAACAAAATATAAGTGTAAACAAATTTTATAATATAGTACACTGAGACGACAGAGGAAAGCGCTGAAAAGCCAGACAACTATTAATCAAGATATAATATTGGAAAGTTATGAAAGGCGCTAGGTATTACAGAAAATCTCTGAGAAATCCAGGAGCGTCTGTTGCCCGGCGGATTTAATATAGCAATAATATTCTAAGGTGCTTTTACTATAGTCAGATAAGGGGATAGTGAACTCTTGATCTAAATCTTAGATCTTTATGATTTTTTTAAACGAGAAAATAGGAATGAATTCAGTAAATACGAAAATACAAGTTTTCTAATTATTTTTATGAAACATCTGTCCCCAAAGTAGATAACAAAATACTTGTTTGACAGACAACTGATTAATATATACACGTGTAATTTTAAATACTTAAATACACCCAATTGTATTTAGAAAATCTTGACCCTCAGCTGGACCCGTCGAGCTGAAGGTAGGTTCACTGCCACTTGCACAAACTAGCCAGTTAAGGTGGAGAATATTTTTCTGTATAAATACTTAATAAATAAGTAAGTACTTGCACTTGCAACTTTGGCGTTAAATTCACTCATTAAAAATGTTAGTCGAGAACAAAAAATTTCAAAGACATGTAGATTACATAAAATTATACAATACAAATACAAATTAAAGCATTCTACAGAATTTCAATCATGTAAATTTTATTATATATTAAAGTAAGATTACGTTTGTAAGATATTCTCTTCATCATTCATCATTCTCCTGCCCTTATCCCACTCTAAGTGGGGTCGGCACAACATGTTACAAACAAGTTGTCACATGATTTGGCTACGTATTTTACGACCGACCGCCTGCCTGACGTCAACTTACCTTAGTCGCCTTTTACGACACCTCGATAAGAAATGAGGGTGGTATGGTAGAATAGATTCTATGCAACCGGATACCACACGACACTTTCCTTAGTCGCCTCTTACGACACCTCGGTAAGAAAGGAGGGTGGTCTATTCTATTCTGCCGGATACCACACGGCGGTTGTAAAATATTCTCGTCTCTTTCAAAAATAAATCACGTTTCATAATTTAATAAAGTAATCAATAACCTTTTTTTTAATGGACATTCATCATCGCGGTTACTCGGCAAATAACTGCCATTATATTTGATGAATCAGAAAAATATCAATATTTGTATAAAATTTATAACAAACTATAAAAGCAATATTATAGTAATATGAAAATAGCCATTCTTAATAATTTGTAGCATATATATTTAATTTTCGATTTTAGGTTGCTACCGTAACTATATTATTTAGTTGCATTCAGAGTCTTATAGTATACCATAATGACTAGTCTTACTAGTCTACTACTAGTTTTATAGTCTACGTAATATTTTTATACAAAGTAAAATTGGCCATTCAACCTCTCACTAGCACTTGAACAGTAGAGTGCTAAAATTACCGAGGGGCACTTTGGTATAAAAGGGGTCCATGTTGGGAAAAGCGGTCCGAAATTTGGCGATATTCTATCATGCGCTTTAAGCATGATATTAATTGAAAAGTTAATGAGTTTATATGAAATCTCTATTATAATGAAATAACGTTATAAGCTGTGAGTTCTAATATCTGGGCATAGAGTAAAGAAGTGATTAATATATTGTCTCAAATGCTCACTTTAATGCCTACATCACGACAGGAAAAGGTTCAGTTGTAAATTGAATTTAGTTTAACCCCTACATGTCATACATAGATAATAAAATATGGTACGGGTCAATTGAATATTGTGATCAATGGAAACTTTACAAACGAGTATCATACTACAGAGGGTTAAAAAAGGCGACAGAGTGATTGCGGCATTGTTCGCACAACAACAAAAGTTATGAAATAAAAATTGATCTAACCCAGAAGTTGCAAAATAATATAGTAAAAATACATATTACCTATAATATAATACATATAGGATTTACTAAAGATGTCTAGAGGTAAAGTACAATAATATTCATGGTGTAAAGATACTAAAAAGGACATTATGAAAGTTAAAAACAGTACTTGATACTTAATATCCATGGACTCTTATAGACATATCTAACGATAAGAAAAGGAAAAAATTACAAACCATGCTAGGGCAACTGAACATGAAATTTTTTATAATCTGAACATGTTTAGAAGCAGTTTATAAAATTTTTAAAAAAATCCTATCAATATCGCCATTTATATACACGTGTCTGAGTATTATCTTTAAACTAGGCCACACTTAATTCGTCTTTATTGACATAAGAGTAAAAGCAAAAATTATGGCGGAAGTTTCGAGCGGTAATGACAACGACGTAATTTCCGCGCATGTTCCTTTGAAGAACGATATAAGGTAAATGTACCGTAAAAAATATTCGCATACTTATCCTGTAACTAAATTTTGCAATTCAGACACTTATTGTTTTCTTTTCCCAAATAATTTATTAATTATGTAATTAATTTAACCTCACAGAGCAGTCTAATCTATAAATGTAATGACTGTACTGGAAAAAGACGTGAAATTTAATCATAGATAACTGTGGGTCCCTGCTACCAAAATCAGCCCAAATTTGATACCCAGAGAAAATAAATATGTAGAAAATAAGAGTAGGTATCCACTCCACAATATAATAAAAAAACTTTGTTACCAAATATCGCAATTTGATTATTCACAAAACGTATTACTAAAACTTTTCCTGACCACACAACTCGGCTTAGATATAAAATCATGTTGGAGAAAGTTTAGTCCACAGACTTCTCTCGTGGATTATTTTCAAAGTTAAAATTGGAATAGGACGATAATATATATACTCGTTTCAAAAAAGAGGAAATTGCGAAGGTCGATCCCTTATCAACTAATGATTGGATCCCGAGATTGTGTAAATTTCTAAATTGTGAACATTTTACTTACCACGTTGGCACAGATATGTGCAGCTTGACAAGTGCAAGATTCTCTGTTCGAATTCCGGATAAGTTAAAATATAATTTTAAAATATCCCCAATTGATAATCGTGAACATCAGGGACGTAGTCCTTTACTACTCTAAAGGCAAAGCTGTACTGCTAAAAAGTTACTGTAATCAATGAAATTTAAATTAGGGATTTGGCTCGTTATCAAATATTGAAGGTCTTAAACTGAGCATTGCATCCAGGACTTTTTATTTAACACAATCTTTATATTAAACATAACACAAAAACTATATGCATGTGCAATGTTAAAGTTAAAAATATATTTATCGGTTAGTATTTAGTCACAAACAACATGTTTGACACATGTTGTGCCGTCCCCACTTAGAGTGGGATAAGGGCAGGAGTATGATGATTTAGTAAGACAACGCTTTTATATCTCGTATAAAAGAAAGTATAGGTTATGTCACATAACCCTATGTCATAAACGAATAGATTATACAACGCAACTATCAAATACCATGGTGAATTAAAACTTATAAATTGTTTTAAATAACGGAAGATAATTTACCATTTACAAAATATATCAACAGTGAGTTACATTCAATTTCTTATTTGTTGAAGCCTACTGTAGTATCGACCCACTAAAGTACCTGTAGACAAATACTTGCGTCAACAATAGGGTGCGGGTGTGAGCCTGCAATGAGTGCGCGACGCTCTTACAAAAATTACCAATGTGTACAGTCGTATACATTACATTTTAAAGAAATTATTTGTCTATCAACCATGGTCACGAACTGTGATTTCGTGACCATGGTGCATGGTGGATGCAACTCTGCTGAAACGTCGAACCTTGTATAAAGGTAATGCGATTTGGTCGCGATGTTTAATTTAATTACATACTCACAAATTAAATTATGATAATTATTATAAGCATTCATATTACATTGACAATGACTCATGTCAGTATAACGATTTATACTGGCCAGGCTTAATGGTTCTGACCCACATTGTGCTAATGATAGTCGTAGAACAAAAATATCATCCAGTAGCAGATTTTTATCAAACTAAAGATATGTTGAAAGAGATTAAAACCTTTTTTTCTTATCACGAAAATGGGGCTTGGGCTGTCAAAGGTATTGTTAAACAGCGTAGGCCTCAAAACTATTTAAAAACCAATGTCCTTAACATATTTGAATGTAGCTACTTATCCTAGCTATATGAACTATTAAGCGTGCACATCCCTTAAAAAAAGAATCAAAATTGTAGAGCACGAATTTTGACATTCACTGTACAACAGAGTGAGTAAACATTCCTATATAACTCAAGCCACTGCACGTGTCACGCTTTCGTCTCGAGAGCTTCTGCTTTGGGCAAAAAATTTGAGTTTATGTCTCTACTACTTTATGTGACGTTTTGAATAATTTAACAAATATACATGCAACTTATAAGACTTCAAAATAAGACTTAATAATATATAAAAGTTAATAATAATCATATTCACTTTGTTTCCTGTTGATATTTAAATATGATATAAAAATAGACTCACGTGAAATACTATGGAATAAAAACATATAAAACTTTACAAAGGTGCTTTTTTGTATTATTTCTATGTACGTATTGTACTAAGTTATAGTGATCGTCATAAGTTAGTCTAGTGATACACATTTTTGTCAATTTCTCACTTATAATCATTTAATATAACATTAAATTAACTGTAACCATTATCGTAACGGCAATCAAATTATTTGAATTGATAAATGTCGTGTTCCATAAATTGTAATGAAAGAGTAATTTATTTTATTTTATTTTATTTATTTACTTTAACAAAATCCACAACTCTTATATTAATTTACAAAATATTACCTAGTTTAACTTACTACTTAATACTTAATACTTACTATTTAATCAAAACTCATTCCGTTACTCGGCAGGAACATAAACAAAGTGTAATAATATTTTTATGGAGCTTATTGGCTTATACGTGTAAGGAAAAGCTCAACGGCCAATTTGCATTTCCCATTTTCACCCCTCATGTTACATCCACTCGAATATTTTATAACTCCCGATCTACGGTATTTATGAATATTTTAATACGGCACAAGTTTTAATTATCAATTAAAATTTATTTAAGCTTCACAAAACATGATACACCCCTGTTAGTAACGAGTTCCCTATCCATACTAATATTATAAATGTAAAAAAAGGCTGTCGAAACCGAGACCAGACCAGTAAGAAGGTTAATCACCATCCATTCTAAATATTCTTTAGATATTCAAGTGGACTCTTTTTGGTACTTTGATTCCTAAAATTTCTTTAAATATGCATTGAGACAAGGAGGTTATGATTATTAAGTATTAAATCATCATCCTCCTGCCCTTATCCCACTCTAAGTGGGGTCGGCACAGCATGTTACAAACATGTTGTCACATAATTTGACTACGTATTTTACGACCGGCCGCCTGCCTGACGTCGACTTACCTTAGTCGCATTTACGACACCTCGGTAAGAAATGAGGGTGGTCTATTCTATGCAGCCGGATACCACACGGCACTTACCTTAGTCGCCTCTTACGACACCTCGGTAAGAACGGAGGGTGGTCTATTCTATTCTGCCGGATACCACAGGGCGTGATTATTAAGTATTTTATGTGCTATGGATTTATAACCTCATGCTTTATAAAAATATTTTACAGGATGTGGTAATATATAGTCTAACCCTTACCGAAACATACGATTGTCTTTCATCTAATTTTAACTTTAGCCCGTATAGTTCAGACATCCGCACGTAGTCTGAACTACGGAACAAACTTCCCCGTGTAATATAATACCTTGATTCGGTAAGCCTTCTCGATGAACTGGGGAGCAGTCAGCTAAGCTTTGAGGGATCGCAACGAATAAGTAAACAGGTACGAAAATAATGAACGTTTCCAACCTCAAACTTCGTAGGTACAGTACCTATATGCCTTTCATAATAACCATTAAATACGATATCTTATTGATTTTGTTTGGAAAACGTTACGATATAACGACCATTTTGTGCAGTCTGCTAAATCTATATTTATTTATATGTTAGTCAGAAAGTGCCAAAGGCGGCTCCTGTAAAACCGGCAATGGCTAATAGCGTTTTGAAAGAACTTTGAAAAATGATTGATAATAGTCGTTACCGACAAATTTAAGTTCTACGTGCTGGTATACAAGTATAGGATTAAAGAATTATTTGAAATGTCTCACCAAACCATAATAGCAAATTATTTAGTAGAGAGGAGTTAGTGATATTATTGAGTAGTATTTTGAAGGTATTCTAGTACATAAACTGCTCTATATTCAGCATAATATACATTGCAGATGCTAAAAATCTTATTTTAAGAACACACTGTTTTAAAAAACAACCTAAGTCTATCTCCTGATGATGCTTCGGTTGCGGGGCGAAACGATTGTTGAGTTTGTAATAGTGAACTTGTGTAGTGCTTGTGTATTGTGGTGGCTGTGGTGGAGGTTCATGTGTTTTTACGAATCCTGCATGTATAGGGTATGAATGGGTATGAAAAGTCTATTTACTTTATCGCGGATTATAGCAAAATTTTATACCTAACTCTTAATTTGATGCCATTTTCGATATATTCTTATATAGAAAATATTAAGATCTTCTTTACGGAACATTTACCCTCTACACTTCAATAGGATCTACGGCAGAAAATTATGTCGGCGTCATTACCTTTTACGGTGTCCACGGCAATTTTTATAGGAAACACGATAAAAGAAAATCGTGACCAAGATTAATTTATTACATATAAGTACTTCGAAAATATGCCGTGTGGTATCCGGCAGAATAGAATAGACCACCCACCTTTCTTACCGAAGTGTCGTAACAGGCGACTAAGGTAAATGCCGTGTGATATCCGGTTGCATAGAATAGTCCACCCTAATTTTTTACCGAGGTGTCGTAAAAGGCGTAGCCAAATCATATGACAACATGTTTGTAACATGTTGTGCCGACCCCACTTAGATTGGGATAAGGGCATAAGAATGACGATATAAGTACTTCGAAAAATAAAAATGACAAAGTTTTTTATTTTATACTATGACTATTCAAGACTTATACAGGAAAAGGTCATAAGTAAAAATAATTTATTTGATATTATTCTTTATAACAGTTGATGCTTCTGTTATTTTTAAGAAATATCGAGATAAATACAATTTTGACTGTGTAATGACTAGACTAGCCTACACAAAGGTTAAACTGTAAGTAATACGCTTATTGTGAGTAATACTCAAAATTTTACACAGTTTAAAAATCCTTGCAGCTTCGTCAAATGTTTATTAAATAAATATATAAAGGATTGACCGCCTATTTTCTTGCTAGTTCTCCTCGGTAAGAGTTACATTCCGCATCATTAGTAGCTACAAAATCTCGACGAAATCGTCGAATATCGACGAATCAAAAATGAGAGCGAAAGCTTAATGTAACTTCTTTTGATATCATCATTGTCCTGCCCTTATACCACTCTAAGTGGGATCGGCACTACATGTTACAAACATATTGTCTCATAATTTGACTACGTATTTTACGACCAGCATCACCTGGCGTCAACTTACCTTAGTCGCCTTTACGACACCTCGGTAAGAAATGAGGGTGGTCTATTCTACGCAGCCGGATACCACACGGCACTTTCCTTAGTCGCCTCTTACGACACCTCGGTATAAAGGAGGGCGGTCTATTTTATTCTGCCGGATACCACACGGCGGAACTTCATTTGATATAAATTTCGATAAATAATTTGATCGTAAGACCAAAAGGTAGAAGCTGCAGTTAAATAAAAAAATATATCAAAATGTTATTGGAAGTTGTCTCTGTCGTTTTTACACATGTTAAATTCGAATAGTCGATGAATAGATTCATTTAAACGTTTAAAACGTTCAATTCAAAGGCTTCGTTTAAAATGTCTGCTTTATTCGGAATTTATTCCCGAACGAATCATTTAAATAGACCGCTAGAAATTTTCATTTCATATACATAAAAACTTCTTATCAATGACCGTAATTTAGATAATGTTCGATGTGCATTGGAAAGTAGACTAGCTTTTATGACATGGGTATTTGATTATCCTTTTACCATTTCATAACATGAAAAATAGTTATAGCAATTTGATTAAGAGAAAAACAATAAGAAATAACAACATTATTTACAATAAAAACGTTACCTTTTGTTTTGGTAAACTTATAAGTTGACAAAGGTAGTTGTCAGCTTTTAGGTCCTCGCTACGCTCCACCGGCCTTTCGGATAGGTCTCCAAAAAAGGCTTGTACCAATGAACCTTCAGATTATATACTAAAAGAAAGAAAAGGTAAAACAATAATGCTACCGATACTTAAGAAATAGTTATACTCTAAAATGAGTGATACATGCAAGGATTCATCTAAGTGTGAATCGTCGATATTTTATATTTCGTTAATATCCCTAACATGTGATACCATCTGTGCGATGCCAAATTTTAAGATTCATCTCATAGATTCATTCTCATGTTCATGCGAATGAATTTTATAAATGCGGCAGTTTTCCGTCCTAAACTTGGAAGTATATCAAGTTTAGATTTTTTTTTGACACACACACGGTCGTCCATCTCCAAAGTAAGTAACTTAATACTTGTGTTATGGGTGCCAGACAACTGGTAGATATACTACATATATAATTTTAAATTCATACTTAAATACTTATATACACCCCGGCTCGAAGAACCAACAAATTGTTAATAGAAAATGTTGGCCCTCGGCGGGAATCGAACCCGCGACACGCGGAGCTGAAGCTGACTTCACTGCACCAACGGACCAGTGGAAACCGTTACATAGCTAGCATACAAATGTGAAATAGCTAGGCGGAAAGAATATCTTTATTAAATGCCTATTCGCTTTGCACTAGTAGTAATTTTCTTTGCAGCGTTGGACTTACGATAAGCAAATCACCTACATATTTAGCGTACTCCCGTAATCTTAAAGGCAACCTTGTGGCGAGAGGTCCTTTCAATACTAAATCTCCTAAAATATCTTGAGACCCAAACGGAATTTTGCACATTGTTGGCCAGCATTGATTTTATTATTTCTTACCATAGTTTCGTTTTAAATTGTTGCCTTCAGTACGGAAGCGGAACCAATAAACTGTCTATTTATGTTAACACCGACAACGGTCGCTGTAATGAAATTCCATGTAAAACATTAATGCATACGTTTACAAACGCAAGAAAAGAGAGACCTTATGAGTTTGAGAATTTGTGGCTCTAAAACGGTGTATTTTTCTTTATTTTTTAATAATCATGTTATTTTCTCTGTTGACATTTACGTAGTTACTTAGTTATCCTAAAGTGTTATGAAATCATAATAACCTGAAATTCTACATTATATTTATAGTAGGCAAGACTGTACCCACGACTTCATTCGCGTCTACTAAATTATTGAAATACCCTCAATTTTGTATTATGTTTTATTCTAAGATGTATTTTACTATTTTGGTTTTGGGTTATACTAACTGGCAAAAGATCTGAAAATTATTTATCTGAATTTGAAGGACCTACAACGTATGGTTAACATATTAAATAACATGGGATATGTTATTTAATAAGCAGTATCATATTTGAAGTCAATTTAAATAATTTACTGTTTTTTCATTAATGGGTTATACTTTTAAGGAGCTTTAGCTCAAGCTAAATCATTCAACAAACATATTCTAAGCTTTTTTCATTCATAGAAAAGTACAATAAGTTAAAGATATAAGCAAGAAAGAATCCGATATACAGACAAATTTCAGAAAATAGAAATTTTTAGCAACTGTTCTAAAGTAACTGGTTCAATAAACCTAACTTTACTGAATCCGCATAAATATTAGTAACGATATTTTACTGAAATGCGATGCTGACACATATTACTAAGATAAGGTTTATACTCAATAACCAAGAGTGTACTGCAGTAGTCTACATAAATACGCACATATTACATTAGGATAACTGATACAAACTATTTTATCAGAGAATGAGTTAATCGAACTCACACTGTCTGAAATTAGTATCTAGGTGAATACTGAAATATTTTTTATTTATTCAATACTTCATTACAAGTAATATAACAGAAACAACTACTTTGCTATAATCCGCACGGGTTAAGTGAATGCATGCAAAGCCAATGTGTATGAAGCAGGCAAAATCTACGCACCTTATACATGTAGGACCAGCCACCACATGCACCCCAAGGCGCAATTCACCAGCAACAACGAACACAAAAGCAGCACACACACCCACCACCACAATCTCGACGATCGTTTCGCCCCGAAACCGAAGCATCATCAGGAGGATAGGCTTCACGACAAAAATCGTACTGCGCCGCGCTACCCACACAAGCAGTCTTAAATAGTTCAACTCCCACCAATACCCTCCCCTCCGAACACATGCAGCAAAACGGAATTAGATACATTTACTTGCTCGTTAATTAAGTGACCATTGTTATTTTTTATTATCTCAAGATGCTCTAACGTATTGAGGCGGAGTCCCTTATCACAAGTGTGGAGAATATGAAATGAATGGTCATTAGGCACTTTATGACCGCTTTCTAGCAAATGTTTTGCAAAATTAGAATTTTGTGGTTTATTATTCCTAAACGCAGCCATATGTTCCCGGAATCGAACCGCAAAACTTCGGCCAGTCTGACCCACATATGTACCGTTGCACTCAGGACAATCTATTTTATAAACCCCAGATTTTTTACCCTTATCTAATGTATCTTTATTTTTACACAACAAACTACGAAGCGATTGGTTAGTTTTAAAAGAGAGTTTAGTACCCGATTTTGATTTAAATATATTTGCCACTCGATCTGTTAATTTTCCAAAGTAAGTCAGACTGGCTTTATAGTTAGTTTTATTAAAAGATGGTACCGCATACAAAAGTTTAGCGACTTGAGATTTGTGTTTATTTTTAATTATGTTTTTAACCGTGTCTGTAGTGTAACCATTGGAAAGTGCTATCTGGTAAATTATTTGTAACTCCTTTTCATAGCTGTTTTTTGAGAGAGGGACCGACAATAACCTATGGACGTAGCTATGAAAGCTATATATAATCTTCATTGCGTAGATAATATATAAGTGAATGACACAAAATAAATTTAAACTAACCACAAAGAAAGCAAAGGTATTGTTATTGCTGTAAGCAATATCTTACAGACAAAATACAATACCCATCAGCAAATAAAGATTCGGTTACAAAAATGCCATTATAAGTTTTTATGTTCTTTCTGTAGCTACTTTGGATCTCATCTTTCTCTAAAAAAAAGGTTGATGGTAATAATAAGCAAATATTGTTAATTGTTTTTATATACAAATTTGTAACTAAATTTTGCTTGTGACCCATTGGTATGAAGTGGAAAGCAAACCTTACTCGTGATTTTCTACTTCAAAGACTGTAGTTGCAAAATAAATAACAGAACCTATTAAAATTTGGAATCGTGCCTAATGCTGTAACAAAATTATCGTACTGCACCGAAACTCTACGAAATACTTAAAATTTATTGTTTGATCGTTAGTTATTGCAAGAAAATTATTTCATTCGGTTTTTGGGATTGTACTCGTTGTATAATTCAAATTATAATTCTTGAATGTCTACAGCACATATATATTTTATAAAAAAATAATGTGAATAACAGCAAGAAACATTTGGGGCGGTTTGTCATTTGCTGTGTGCCCACAGCTGCGAATCTTTATTTCGTTGTGTAATCGAATCACGCGTGAACGAAAGAAACAATTTTGCTTACTCTTTTTTGTTGAGTTAATTATTGTTAGGAGGAGGTTCTTACAAAAGAAAAAAAGAATAAGTTTTTACGGAACATAAGGAATTAAAAAAAACTGATTCTCTTGTGATCTACCATCCAATTCTTAATCCCTAAATTACCTTTTTGTCGCGGAAAATAGGTTGCAGCCAGTAATTTCATATATTAACGCTGATGTTAAGGTAGAGCAATCACGTATCTAATTATTTAAGGGTTGTATTTTTGGGCTTTTATAGCTCTACATTGCAGCGGATTATTTTATAATGTGATACAATAATAATCTTAAAGATATCTTTGTTGTTATAAATATATTAAGAACTAGGGAAGGTACCCACGATTTTATCGCCAAAGGTTAAGTTAACGCGACAATATTAATGAGAGATAGAAATGCTTAAACTTAAAAGATTTAAATATAATGTATTAGTAAAGAAAAAAAAATAAAAAAAATAAATGGAATATAATCCAGTTAAGTACAGAATCTTAATATTTGAAATGCATAAGAAATCTTTGCAAATTTCTCTGTAAACTGACAGCAAACCATTTCTCTCGACTCGAGTTAGTGCAACGCCGAAAAATGTACAACGACGCTTTGCAGAGATTTAATGCATTTGGCGCAGGTGGATGGAGTTCGCTCAGACCCACTAATAAGAGTGGATGGAAGTAAAAAATTACACGCGTATTCGTCACACTCGTGAAGTATTAAAAGATTTTATTAAATTAAACATCTGCCCCTTATAACTTTAACCTTATTAACAGGTTTTTTCACCATTTTCTACTACCGTTCAAACTTTTAGGTGTTGTACAGTAACTAAAGTAAAATAAAGTCAAGTAACGGCCTGTTACTATGCCCACTGCTGGGCTAAGGCCTTCTCTCTCCGTTTTTGGAGAGAAGGATTAGGGCCAAGACCTACCACGCTGCTCCAATGTGGATTGGTAGGTTACACATATCCCTAGAATTCTCTAGAGATATGCAGGTTTCCTCACGATGTTTTCTTTCACCGAAAAGCGTGTGATAAATAGCAATTATCAATTAGACACAAGTTTTAATAGAAAAACTTATTGATCCCTGCCCGGGGTTTGAACTTTTGATCGTCTCGAAAAAGTCTCACGGTCTCACCACTGGGCTATCACAGCTTACAGTACTAGACTCGTTTTATTAGACAACCCAAAACAATTCAAGAACACTTAACACACACTACACACACTTCACTTTGAAATTCATAGCACTACGTCCCTCTCAGCATTAGTCATAGTAAATCGAGTAAAAGTCGATTTTCCCCCTTTTAATTTTTTTTTAATTTAAATTTTAATGTAATTAATCAAATTAAAAGGGCAGTAAGGGGGAGAACGGACACAAAAATTTTTATGGCCCCAATTGTCATCCTCACCTGCACGCGCTGAAAGGCGGCGGCGGCTATCCGGCAGCCGTGGTGCTCCGTGCTGGACAACGGACGAGGCTCTGGCGACCGTGCAATAGCGGTATAACTATACACCCACTGGGAAACTAGTATTGGAAGAGGCTACAACGGCCTTAAGGTCAAAATAACCCTTAAAATATCTGGTACAGTAGGCAATGGCAAACCACGGCACTATCGATCCCACAAGAGTTACAATGGTTACATGAAAGTAGTAATTTAATTAAGCTAAGGCCGATTAATTGTTAATTGTTACTATATATTGTATTTTGATTTATTATAACTATTATCGGCCAAAATGCATGTCAAAATATAAATAATCAGTGTTCCTTATTCTAATAGGTAGGGTGGTGATGACGTATCCAATAGCGGAAGTCCTGCCCTGTGTCGAGTTTGGCCACAAGTTGGGCGTTTCTCGGCAGTGGTAAAGGAAACATACCAAGTATAAACGAATACCACTTAAAACTGAAAAAAAGGCTTCGTTTTATGAAGAGCACTGCCCGTGCATTCAATGTTAAAGGAGATATTGATATATAACAACGCCAAGTAAGAGCGGTAAATTTATAGCAGAAAAAAAATCATTCATCATTTCATTAATTAATTAGGTATTAAGTGGAAACACCAAATTTCGGTCACAATTGGAGTGTATTATTCAAAACTTCAATGTTATTGGTACAAGAACATAATTATGATTTCATTAGAATGAAAATTAATTTTCAGTATAATCCCTAAGAACCGTGGTAATATATTCCAATTGCTCGGCTATATACTGACTCACTCTCTTAGACACTTTAACTGCACTTAACAACTTACAATAAAACGTGTCACAGTCACATATCACTCACGTGTTGTAGCTTTAAGTACGATTTACGCATTGACCACTATTTCAACAGATGACGAGGTATAAAATGGAAAAATAATTTTCATAATTTGTAAAGCATATTGGAACACAGTTTTTTTTTTCTTTATAGTATGACTTTTCCTATAACAGCAAAACTTTATTTATACACTGATCTCGATAAAAAAATCACCGTTATAATAATAAAGCTTTATACGTACTTATCATAATAATCACAGCTGCAGCTATCTACAACAATCTTTGGTATATTAAACAAAACACCAAAACACCGAATGACAGAACATCAATTGTATTTTCATTTTATTTCCACTGTGAAATTTCTAGCTTATTCTCAATAGGCTACTTTCTTAACTAGTGGTACTTTTTATCAATATTTAACGATTCAAAATTACGTGACAAAATGTTTCATAAAGTTGAATTCTAACCACAGCTGGCTCAACATTGGTAAATGTAAGATAACTTTATAAGTAAGTTTCACACCTTTTCACAAATTTGTTGTCCTGAGTTAAAGGTAATTAATTTATAATGCAGTCTAAGATGGAACGCTTTTATACAAAGAGATGAAAGATACACACTTGCTTTAAATAAAACAATTATAACCCCGTAATAATGCTAACTATCTCTTATATCTGAATAAAGTAAGATATTTATCGATTTCCTTTTATTGCAACGATCGCTCCAAAGAAACTACTTTCGAAGTCAACATCAACGATTTAACGTAATGTTTAGTTACAAAACACAAAACTGCTTGATATTTGCAAATCTGACCTGAATTCAAAATGTTCTAGTTCGGTTTATGGAATAAGTTGCTTTCCCACTTTCTAAGAAGGCTTAAGTTAGGAAGCAATCCATCACAGCCCTATTCAAAATAAATCGTGATTTAAGCCGCCGCTTTTCGACTTAGCATCTAACTTATTAATATTTATTATTCGACTACCATGAACCCAAAGGTTAGATTAAACTCTAGTGAACATAAAATAAAAACTTTTAACTCGAGAGCGCGCGGTTATTTAAAAACATAAAAGTAGATGTGATGATAAATAGTCAGCGATAGAAGACATTATATGTTTTGATTGTTGCAAATAAATGAAGCGAAGAATCTAAAATTGCTTCAAGTCGTTCGATTCTAGTAGTCATATTGTCTAAAGTTAACGTATAAATACGAAATTGGACCTAAAAGACACCTAGTTATATAATAGTTAGAGTTAAACGATGAAATCGAATTATATCCCGATATTCGCAAACACAGACTAACACTATAGATGTATATAAGCTTGTGCTTTACCCCAGATTTCATACTAATTTAAATATAATTTCATACTCAACCGACTATGAAACATAAACCGTAACCTCACATAATCGGTTCATTGTCAAAGCTGCGGAAAGCAAAGGAATTTTCATCAAAATGTTTAATAGATACAACTTTAAACTGTTTACGCCTTTAAGTTATTAATATTTAATGATATATTTATTGATTAATAGCACATTTTTTAAAGAAAATATCGAAAAGGAATTCCAAGATTTGAAGATTTGAAGATATTGCCTGAATTGCTTTAAAAATTTGAATTAGAGTACAGAACGTATTTGCGTATGTGGAATATGAAATATTTTACTTACGCATATGTATATATAATATAACCCTAGTTTAAACCCGAATGACAATGTTAATGTTATTGATAATTGCATTAACGTACACATCTTAACCATAGTATTTCAAAAACTATTTTGAGTTTTGAGAATTTTATTTATTCAATCATTACAAAAAAATGGTTTATAAAAGAAAAAACTCATTAAGAAGATTTAATTTTTGTAAGTCATCATTTGTTAACATATACAATGTTGAACGATGTTAGGAGAAGAAAAGCAATAAAACGCCTGTTTATTTGAAAAGCCACAACGCTTCGAGTAATGAAATTCCGTTAGAAATATTAACGCATATTTTCCCGACACAGAGATAATGTATTATGGGTACAAAATAGCAGACCCTCTTCATGTTATCACATAGTTGAGCTATTTACCACAGTAAATATAGATAACATTTTAATTAATAACGTAATATTTCAAACATCGTTTCACCAATTTGACTGTTCTTTGTTTAATTGAATCTTTTTTTCGAAAGACCTTTGATTTAAAGAATATATTGTCTACTCAAAGTACATACATATGAAAATTCTGAATTAAAAAAAGGAAAGCTTTAGTGAGTTTGAAGCTAAATTAAATATCCGTGAACTGTAGAAACGGAAGCGTATATTTCAATGCATTGCACAAAAAGATAACTATGGCGACAAATTGCACTATAATCTTTCCAATCATTTATTTAACTTTCGACGGCTAAAATAGCGATATCCAAATTGCATGTCTGACTGTCTGTGTTCTAAAAACAATCGATTTCAGTTACTACTTAACATTTTGTATTGTTTTATAGAAATAAAGAGGCATTTCAATGACTATATTGTAGGTATTAAAATAAATATGTACTTACATTTATCGCATTACTTAAAAAAACAAGACGACGGGGAAACAATGAAAAAGTAGATATTTATCAATATCACCCACATAAGTCATAGACTATAAGACCCTTCGCCAACGAAGCAATTTTAATTATAACCACCGATAGGCACGTCACATCACTATTTTAAAAAAGCAATTGTTTTAAATTTGTTTACTGTGATTTTAAATGTAATAATTACAGAACTTCATAGGCATGTTATATGTCAAAAGTTAAATAAATGGTTGGAAATACTGAGAATAACAAAATATACACCAGCTATACACTAAACGACAAAATATAATATCATCATCATCCTCCTGCCCTTATCCCACTCTAAATGGGGGTCGGCACAACATGTTAACATGTTGTCACATAATTTGGCTACGTATTTTACGACCTGTCTGACGTCAACTTGCCTTAGTCGTATTTTACGACCCCTCGGTAAGAAAGAGGGTTGTCTATTCTACTCAACCGGATACAACACGGTGTGTCAACTCACCTTAGTCGTCATTAACGACACCTCGGTAAGAAATGAGGGTGGACGGCAAACGACAAAAAGTAAAATGCGTTTATAGCAATAAACTGTATAGATAGAATACGATTTTCCTATCCCATTGAGTAAATATTACTTCGATTCATCATAGGATTTATCTTAGTTTTCTACTCTTCCAGCGACATAAAGCCTAATGAAAACAAACAGACCGGTATTGTTCTAAGAAATGTGTTGTGTCCAACTTTAGTAATATTCCAGGCTGGAACGAATATAATATCCTTATTATATCTTTAAGACATTCTTCGCCGCGTGCTATCCGGCTGAGTATTGTACTCAGCAGGATAGCACGCGGCGAAGAATGTCTCACGGAGATCACTCTCATTACTTACCGAGGTGTCGTAAAGGCAACTAAGGTAAGATGACCCGCCGTGTGGTATCTGGCTGATTAGAATAGATTTGCGCCAAGATAGCTCTCAGAGGCCAGATTTTTTCCGACCTCATTAACATGTATCGTTATATTACATAAAACCATCACAAATTGTAGCCTATATGTTATTCTGACGTATAATCTATGTGACTGTAAAGTTTCATTCAAATCCGTCCGAAAGTTTTTTCGTGAAAGAGTAACAAACATCCATCCTCACAAACTTTCGCAATTATAATATTAGTATGATATGATATGATATGATGATATGATGGAAACCTTTCTATTGAGTTTAAACTATCGTGAGTGGTATTCATACTTAATGTATAAAAATACCCGCTATACTCCCGTCTTACTATATCGGGTGAGCCCGACTAGTTTCAAGCCCATCCGGTGCCTTTATTCATTACCTCGTCGGGCTCGGGATCGCCCAATATAATAACATCAATATAACCGGTTTCTATACATTTCTTTACCTATTTCTTCATTGCTATCATTTGTAAGATCGCAGAATAATTAAACTTGTAACAACATGGGTAGGGTACAACAGACAATATTTTAAAATCATCAGCTTGAGTTTTGCTTACTATTAATAAATGGAAATCGACGTTCTATTAAAATACAAAAATATTTATTTCAATTTCATAAATATCTATTACGCCACTCATTAATTTCCCATAAAATGCACTGAAGCTAAAAGTCTAATTTACTTAACAAGTTTACTTGACATACTAATATAAATAAATTACCTGCCATTTCAAAGACCTGATTTCCATGCGACCTAGTTTCGATAATAATTTATTAATGTTCTAGGGCTAACTCAGCTGGCGGCATTGAATAAAATAGCTTTTATAATTGTAACTTTTTATATTTAGCAGAGCTTTAAATATTATTTTAAAAGCTATTTCTAAGTTTTTAACATATCGGTACACTTACAAATCAATAAATATTTATGTATAGTGTAGTTGCTTGGTAGTGGAAGTATTTAAGCTTAAGTAAGGTTCACAATGGAGTAGGTTAGCTGTTTTAAAAAGCTGAATTTTTAGTATAGAAACGGGTCCCTTTCTCCACAAGTTTTAATACAATAATAAGATAGATATTCTGTTGTCTAGATTGAGGTTTGCTATAAATAAGAATAGCTACTTTAAATAGCGGATTTTGTAGTAAAGAAAATCGGTACTTTTCACCATAAGTACTTAATACTATAGCCTAGGTTATGACGTTAGGTGAAGTGTTAACATTTATCTAGTTTGGGCAAGTTAAAAGTAGCTCAAAGCCAAACAATTTCTTTTAATGAAATAATTATAATGAATAACCGTTTAGAACGTTTTTATTTTAACGTATGTGTAGGATTTGTCATGAAGAACGAGCTAACGTGGTAACGAGCTTACGTCTCCGGCTTGCCCGCGACTAACAATAATTCATCCCGGAGCTGTCAACACTGCCATACAAACGGAGCACCTGTAATTAAATACGGAAACACGCCGTTGACAATGAAACATTCCCATATAAGCTTGATGGATATATATGTATAATATTTCTGATTATCTGTATACATTGAGTTACACATACTGCACAAGCTGTGAAATACACGACAAATCACACTGGGACTTTTATTATCGTGAGATAGACAAAATTTTATCAAATTGCACTCTTAAGAGAGGTAATTAATTTTTTTAAAGGAGCAGTAGTGCTCCACTAGGCTTTTATATAAAAAAATTGACTTCTTTATTGATTGGATATTATCTCTCCAAATCTATAATGTTTCGCCCAGATATCATACTGTATAGAAAACCTTAAAAATTATGGATTTAATTATTATCATTATTAATATTCTTACTTAATAAAAGTTATCTCTTGAATATTATAAAAAGAAATGATATTTTTAGTCTGTATATTTATTTATCTGTTACTTTTAGACTGCCCTTCTAAGGTGGCAATACCGTGTACTTAAATAAAAGGAGTCCATGTAAGTTGAACCTAAAAATGGTTCTTAAGTCTGCAATAATTTAATCATTTTTACCGGTACCACTTTAAACTGTAAGTTGTGTTATTATGACGAACCAGTAAAAAAACTTTAAAACCAAAGACTGAATCAAAAAATATCCCAATCTATGCGAGCGTTAAAAGTATTTGTGGTCTATTCAAACATTATTCAACCAAAGCACGCCAATCAAGAAGTTAATTTAACAAGCTAATCAGCCAACGAATATATGACTATTTTGCAGTATCTTTAATTTTGGTTCCGAGTTCATTTCACAAATTTTAAAAACATTTTCAGAACGAATTATTTAAATGCACAATTAAATTTAATATACTGTCTACACAAATAAACGAAAGTATAAATACGACAAATAATATTTTAATTTATAAATACGAAATACATTCAGTAATTTCAACGGCAAAACTGGTGAAATTATACAATCCGTGAATCCATTTTCCTCTTAATTGCAAAAGCTGCGGTACAAATCTGAGTTTTAATTACTTTTATTTTTCCACGAATCCGTTCAAGCAATTTTTCGTGGCCTGCACGCGAGCTACGTATTAAATACTTGCGACACTCATATTTTATTTTATATGATGATGATGAGTCATATGAATACTAAAATAAGTTTTTTATTTGTTTAAAAAAATCTAAAAATTCTATGATAGTTAATAGTAGAAGGATAATTTTTTTTTTAAGAATTACATTATTTTACTATAATCAGAGAAAAAACAAAAATGTTTGTAGTCCAGACCATGGAACATAATTTCTAACCTTTAACTACATCTATATTCCAAAGTGATTATTTAAATAATGTTCAGTAGGCATGTATGCAAACGAAATATATATCAGCTAGTTTTTACTTAATCATTAAATTAAATCAATGATAAAAATTAATCTACACTTCGTGAATGGAAGTCTTTTAACGAAGTGTAGATATTTCTATATGAAGATTAACAAATTTGATTTAGACAAAATATTAAATATTTAAAGATTATTAAAGATAATTTAAAAATCCTCCAATTGATTTATTAAAGTATAACTTTACTTACTATACATTTTAACGGTATTATTCATAGTAGTATACATTTTAACCTAATAAACTATAAAATAGCGCTTAAGTACAGATGCATCTATTGTGAATAAGATCTTAAATACGATGTAATATAATAGCCATATATGTATAGTGTTATGAGTCTTAGCCATGAAGAATGTTTTGAAATTTAAAAAAAAAGTATGATGCATATCAGAAATTTATGGCATGGGCATAACTGACACCACCACTTCAATTCAGTATTACACACCGTATGACCTTTGTTAAGATCAAAATACAAACCAAATCCGTACCAGGCGTGAATAACTTAACAAGTCTAAAATGCACACTTTTCAGGGCAGATATAAATAAGGTTTAAGTTTAGTATACGTCTAAAAGAGTTATTGAAATAAATAAATATATGGGACACTTACACGGTCGGTCGACTTAAAAGTAAGTAACTTAATACTTGTGTTATGGGTGACAGACAACTGGTAGATATACTACATAATTATTTTAAATACATATTTAAATACAAATCTACACCCAGGATTGTTTATAGAAAATGTTGGCCCTCGGCAGCAAAAGAACCCGCGACTCGCGGAGCTAAAGGCAGGGTTAATACCCACTGCGCCAACGGGCAAGTCACAAAAATATTCACAAGTATGTATGTACGATATGAAAGATTTCGCTGAAATATTCAACATATAAATTAGGCATCCTAATACCTATTATGATTAAATATATAAAAGGTCGTAAGTCGACTTATCAACATATTCGCGCCCGGTACGGAAATATTTGCATAAGAAAAATTTTACTGTGAATCCATTAAAGACAATAGCACGTGTGTTGGCTTTTCAGCATTGCCAATGGCTGAGTCTGGCATAGATGTATGTTGGTCGTGCAGGAACGTATAAATCGAGCGAGTGTCCGCTCGGCGCAGTGGAGCTGTGACAGCACAATGTTCGCTTATCTTAATTGCTTCCCGAGATACGATCAGCCTCCAATTTATCTGCGGTGGCGGCAATGGTCGCGACACTTTCAGCGAATCGCGTTGCGTTGTAAAAATGTTTGTACTAGTATTGATACAACTGCTTAAAACCGCAGGAAAAATTCAATTGCTGTAATGGCAAAGCAAAAAAAAACTCCATTAAATTTCATCGTAAAAACACAACCAAAACCAAATAAACGACTTGCGTACTGTAAAGACGCAAAGCGGAAGGTTTCAAGCTCATGTACATCACTTATTTAATATTATATTATTTTTATTTAATACATTGTAAAGCTAACTCTGAGAACACTTTTTTTTAATATAGTGGTTTTAAATAATAAATAGCCCAATATGGTTATTATTGCTAAACAATAAATATAACGTATATGTAAAATTTATCACAGCAATATGAAGAACAAATTAGTAAAAGAAACGGAGACTTTTGGGTCAACTGTAATAGGTTGAGGTATGGCTTAAATAAGAAGTATATATTTGAGTTCCAAAATATAAAAAATTAGCTCAATTTGCAATCTGGAAATGGAAAAATCTTTAACAATGTGTTTGGCACAAACAAAACAAGGTATCGAGTACAATAATCGATTAAAGTAAACAAATAGTTAAAAATATGGCGTTGGTCACTTATTTCAATAAAAATAATTGTTAAATGATAATAAAAATGAATCATTCACAGTGTAAATGTTTTATTGTTAAATAAATTTTAAAAAATAAATCGAAGTTAATTTTGATCCTTGTACAGAAATTGATTGTGTTATTTTCATCACTCTTGTCTATACGCTTGTCTCTACTGATTTATCTATACTATAACTACCTGTCATACTTCAAAAATCAACTGTTTATCAAATAAGAAGTTGATAACCTGTAACTAAATCTTTTATAACTCTGCTTTTAGATTGACAATACCAACCAATAGTCAACTAAGAAAAAGCTATAAATATATTATATTATATATTGTATATTGGCATTTACAATTTAAATTCGCGCGATTCCCTGCGAAAGAAGTTCAAGGAAACAGGTATTACATTGGCTTCACAATATATTTTTAGTAATTTAATTTTTGTATATATGAATATAAATAGTTATAAAAGGATTGGCGATGTATATAATAGACAAAGTAGGAACCGACATAAGCTTGCGGTTCCTGCTTTGCGCCTTGCAAAAGTTCGTAATTCGTTTGTGGGTTTGGGTATAAGATTCTATTATAAAATTTCACAATCTATATTATCTTTACCTTTACAGCAGTTTAAAAATACTATTAAATAAAGGTTAATACAGAAAGCCTATTATACTATTAAAGATTACCTAGAAGATAAGAATACGTGGACATAGCTTCTCTTCAACCCTGTACAAGACATTTATAACTATATGTAACTAGTGATAAGAATTATTGTTGGAAAAGAGCAACCGACGAGTTTCTTGCTGGTTCTTCTCGGTAGGAACAGCTTTCCGAACCAGCAGTAGATGTTGACGATTCAAAAACACTTGTTTACAAGTTTACTTGAATAAAGAATATTTTGAATTTGAATTTGAATATATATTATTAGAAATACATGAAAATGGGACCATTTTCATCTATTTATATCTTGGGCCCAAAATTGTAAGAAAGTTTCCTTTATTTGAAACAAATATGATTTTAATGTACAATGTAAAAACTGCGCACTGCTCTCACCACTTTAGCGCGAAGCTATGCAGTAACATTATTCGGGCGGGACCGCACCGGTTAATGTGTCATGTTAATGACTCATACTCAAAATATCGCCCATTTTCGTTTAACAGTTCCCATAAAATTCTTTACTGAACTTTACGTGTACATTCAATATGAAAATTTGAAACCAGTGTTCCAAAAAGTTTTATACGGCTCTCGTTTTGGTATTTTTCTAAATTAAACAATTCGTAACTAAAATTTCATATATTTAAGACCAAACACTACAAGGCTCAATCAGTACTGACACCCGTATTCATAAACATTACTATGAGAACGCACAGTGCTCAGGGACGCATAGGGTCATTCAAACCAATTCATAGACATTACTTGAGTGAAGTGTTCTACTATGCGTTTGTCAAAATCGACGCACAGCTAAAATAGATAACGAGCTACTTTAGCGAACGCATAGTGTTCGCGCCGCTTTGGTTAAAGGCAAAATTATTTATTAGTTATCTATTTATTATATTTTATTCTTATAATCATTTAACATTGTCTAGTAAATAATATAAGTAAAACTATACAACAAAATTATCATACATAATAAATTAAAGAAAAATAGTTCTACCTCTTAGGAGTTGCAGTGCTTTCATTTAAATACAAAGGCGAAGTCATTATACTAAACTATATTTTATTTACACCGCACAATACACAAAATATCATAAAAAAAATATTAACACGATCAACTGCAAATTACGGGAATACCAAAATAAGGTTTTTTTCGTGAAGCCTATCCTCCTGATGATGCTTCGGTTTCGGGGCGAAACGATCGTCGAGATTGTGGTGGTGGGTGTGTGTGCTGCTTTTGTGTTCGTTGTTGCTGGTGAATTGCGCCTTGGGGTGCATGTGGTGGCTGGTCCTGCATGTATAAGGTGCGTAGATTTTGCCTGCTTCATACACATTGGCTTTGCATGCATTCACTTAACCCGTGCGGATTATAGCAAAGTAGTTAGTCTGTTATATTGCTTATGTTTGTTTGTTATTAACAACACAACAAATTGTTAATAACATTGACATTTGTCAAAAACTAGACTGAACTACGCCACATCAAATGGACCAATCAGAGCGCGCAGTTGGACGCATAGCATTCTTTTAGTTGAGTGTGGCCTAAGTATTGTTTATGAAATGGAAGGCTTGACACGAGGAACGCACAGTGAACTAGCCTCCTTCGCATAGTAGTTTGTGCTTACTTAGCTGAGTATGCTTCTTGAATACGGGTGTGAGTCTTGTAATCAACTTGGCAAATAGTTCAACCGCGCTGTTCACAGATTGCTGGGGTCAGTGCCCAGACAATGTATTCGTGGGAGTCCCGATCCCCAAATAAAAAAAAGTGGACTGTATTGAAGAGTTTATATTGCGGTTACACGGTGTACAAAGCAAAAAAGGAGTGTGCACTGTGCGCTCGCGTCGCTTGGTGTTGCGCGTCTGGCGGCCGGTCCGGCCCGCGTACGCCCCCCGCACGCTCCTAGCAGGGCGCCTACGCGTAGCCTTGGCTTGACCACAGATGACAATGACTACAAAAGTCCGCGACAGCATATTTCTAGCTTTTAAGGTTAACCCACTTTAACCAATAAATAATAAATATAAGTATTATTGTTTGCTTAAATAATAAGACGGCAGTCCACGCGAACGAAGTTGCGTTTAAAATCTAGTAGTTTATATGGCAAAACAACTTTTGCCCGGTCTATATAGCTAGTCTTATATAAAAAATATGATTATTTTGCACACACAATGTCAGTTACCAAACTCCTCCAAAACAACCAATTTTTCTGAAATTTTATATGCATATTCAGTATTTCAGAACAATAGAAAGTTGTAGAAACTTTTCTTAATTAAACAGTTAAGATAATCTGTTGGATCTAATTAACTAATCGACAAGGTTTTCAGAAAAAAGCTAATAATTTAGTGAAGTTATTTATCATATTTTTCAATAAATTAATATACCATAATAGTTTTCACAAAGCTACAAGACAATATGTAACATAGTTGTAAGAATTTAGACCATTGCTTCCGTATATCCTTCGAGATGAAATTTAAGACTTGAAGATTGGATTAAATGCAATGTATGTATTCGCCACGAATTTTGGAGTAAGGCCAAGAGCTAGCATATTCTATGCTGCACACGAAAAATATTTATTTTTATCCTAAACTGTACTTGTTACATAGCTAATTTAAATAACTTTTAAATCACTCTTAAATTCAATAGCATCCTCTGGAACAATCTCCGTCTCTCAATTCAAATGTGATATTAATTTAATTTTTTATTTAAATAGATATTTTCATATTCTTTTGTATTCAGGTATGTTCGAGGGATATCCACTATACACGATTATGCACTTTTTTAACCCAGCCATCAACACGATAATACATATTGGAAATTTTGATTTTTCTACCGGTCTCCTCATTTTTAATTTGATAACAAAAATAATCCGTCATTGCTTTGGGAACGATAAAAAGCGCATATAACTGAGAGTATTTGAACATTAAAATGACACAAACGGAGTTACGGATACATCTTGTTCTAAATATTTTAACGAATGAAATAATAAAAACCACTACAAAAAATGATATATTCGATTCGACTATAATATTCGATTTAGTTGTTCAGACGTCGTCGTCTTAATTAACCTAACCAAGTTAACTCGATTTACTGAAAATAATTAAAAGAGAATAGTTATTTATATATTTTCGTAGTCCGTTTAGACAAACGGAAACGGCCGTTTCGGGCTTTCATTCTAAATAAATAAATGTCTTCCTCCCTAATTGAAAAAAAACTACCTAAAATTTTCTAAATAGACAAATACGCCTGAAGATTGCTTTTATATTTTGCAATGTTCCAAATCAGTTTCCTATTTATTGAAGTCCTTATTTTATCTTTATTAATTTTTATACTTTGGTGAATAAATGTTTATACAAAATATACTCATTGAAACTTTAGTTTATCTACAAAGACTAACTAGCTTTTCCTCAAATATGAAAAATTCTGCACGAAGATACTTTGTATGCCATCCGTTGAGTGAAAATTTACCTCGAGGGAGTACAAAATGAGGGGTGAAAATGAGAAATGCAAATAGGTTGTTGAGCTCTCTCTATATTTGAGCGCTTGAAAAACAATATTACTTGATTGTTTTTGTTCATGTGAGAATAAATTATCACTGAACAAGATTTAAGGCTATAAATTTTAAACCAATTTACAATAAGTAAACAGTATTGATAAATGCCAATTGGTATATTCCTACTTATACAAACTTTTCACATTGAAAAGCATATTCGACTTATTGCTGAAAACTATAGAATTCGATTAGCAAAATAGAAGGAGTTCTATTCTGTTCTGATGATGCCATCTACTCGTATTATAATCTTATAAAATAGTATGATAATTAGATTTTCTACAAAAACAATTTATTTTTGATAACCTTCTCATGCAAAATATTGTAAAACAAATTTTCGTATAAAAAAAATTTATTGACTACCCTACTTAATCATATGATTCAAGTAAACTTGTAAACAAGTGTTTTTGAGTCGTCAACATCTACTGCTGGTTCGGAAAGCTCTTCCTACCGAGAAGAACCAACAAGAAACTCGGCGGTTGCTCTTTTGAAAGAATAGTTCTTAGTACTTATTAATATTAATAATACTTATAGTTAAATAAATAAAATAAATATATGGGATTTTACACACACGGTCGTCGGTCCCCAAAGTAAGTAACTTAATAGTTGTGTTATGAGTGACGGACAACTGGTAGATATACTGCATATATAATTTTAAATACGTGCTTAAATACAAATACACACCCAAGCTCGAAAAACCAACAATTTGTTTATAGAAAATGTTGGCCCTCGGCGGGAATCGAACTCGCGACCTGCGGAGCTGAAGGCAGCGTCACTACCCACAGCGCCAACGGGCCAGTCAAATATAATAGTTAATGTCTGGTACCGGGATGCGAGTCTAATTTAACTTGCATGATTCCACCTTCACATGCATACTAGGCAAGGTGATAAAAGCTTTTAATAAGAATGTTTTTTTTATATAATTGCACTACTATTGTAATTGCATTTAAGTTTATCAATCAGTAATATTAAGTTACGGTATCTCAATGCAATGAGTTTACAAACTTATTAATAATTTCGAATATCATATCCCTAAAAACCATTCACATGATATACGAGGAATATTCTTACTACAGATACCTGTCAGTCGATATTAAACCTTCTGGTGCTGTAATAAGGGTCAAATTTATTTATTCATACACATCCATTTAGATTTGGTTTCGTACAAGCAGTAAATAGTTTAAGAAATTTTCTTCTCATACGCGAACATAATCTTCGAATCTGAATTTTCCTGTTGAGATGATTTCGTTTAATATTTGACAGTAGCAAAGCATTGAAAAAATTTTCTTTTAATTTAGCTATTAATAAACAATATTTCAAGCAACACATTTAAATCTTGTAATAAATTTCTAATATAATCTTCGATATTATTTAATTACAAGCAATACAACAGAACTAACTACTTTGCTATAATCCGCACGGGTTAAGTGACGTACGATTTTTGTCGTGGAGCCTATCCTCCTGGTGGTGCTTCGGTTTCGGGGCGAAGCGATCGTCGGGATTGTGGTGGTGGGTGTGTGTGCTGCTTTTGTGTGCGTTGTTGCTGGTGAATTGCGCCTTGGGGTGCATGTGGTGACTGGTCCTGCATGTATGGTGCGTAGATTTTGCCTGCTTCATACACATTGGCTTTGCATGCATTCACTTAACCCGTGCGGATTATAGCAAAGTAGTTAGTTCTGTTGTATTGCTTGCATTAGCCTAATATAGTTAAAGCCACAAATTTTAAACAATAAAAATTGCGTAGCAGGTATATGTACAAAAAAGTTTTACGATATAAAATTATTGATTTATGGGAAGGGCGCTGTATACCGAGATACAGGGAAACCTAGTTCGGTTACAGAGGTCTAAAAATACTTAAGATCAAAATTGTAAAGGTAATGGTATTTGTGTTCAGTTATATTTGTGTACGAATGTTTTTTGGTAAAATAAAGTTTATTATTATTATTATTATTATTGCTTGTAATATGGAATTCCGCAAAGTAACGCCTGCTTCTATAAATCATTATTTAATTAATTATTTTCTATGATTGCTACTAATATTACCTTTGGTTCTGCATGTTGAGATTTACTTACACTAAATTTGTTGTTCAGAGTTGTTTAAAATAAATTGTTGCAATATGTGATATTGTATTGTGAATTTCCTTTCTTTAAACTATAGATATACTAATCAATCTCTTTATTATTTATTACCTTTTGCCCGCGTCGGCAGATATGTAAACTTTAGTCATCATCCTCCTGCCCTTATCCCACTCTAAGTGGGGTCGGCGCAACATGTTACGAACATGTTGTCACATGATTTGGCTACCTATTTTACGACCGGCCGCCTGCCTGACATCAACTTACCTTAGTCCCTTTTTACGACACCTCGGTAAGAAATCAGGGTGGTCTATTCTAAGCAGCCGGATACCACACGGCTCTTACCTCAGTCGCCTCTAACGACACCTCGGTAAAAAGGCGGGTGGTCTATTCCATTCTGCCGGATACCACACGGCGTATATTTAAATTTTAGTATAGATAATAAAAGTCTAGCATATGTAATTCTCGTTTACTTTAAGTAACTCTATTATAAGAGCTCCCTCTCCTTGCATTTACGTTACTATGGACTCATCAACCCTCCATTACACGTCGCCTTAAGCCGTGGTCCGGCCTCACAGGAGGCACCCTTAGGACGACGTTCCCCGACTTAAGTAGAGCTTCTGCGCTCTACTTTCTGCATTTCGCAACCTCGACGATACTTCTGCGCTCGCCCGTCCCACCCGGTGACGCTATAAAATCCATTAGGGCTAACAGCATACAGAAGGTTCGAAAAAAAAAGGACTATGGACTATGCTTATTCTTAAAGTTAAAACGGTAATGTTAAAAGTTAAAACTAATAAAAAAAATGTTCTACATGCAAAGCTGTGTATATAGCTTCATTTATTTAATAATAATACGCATATATTTAATATCAAAAATAACCATATTTGTTCATAAGCTTTCAGATTTCTCAAGTCATTTATAAAGTGTGAATTATTAATTAAAAGCAATAATATCTACTGACCAATGTAAACCTTTGTCCAGCAATATTAATAAATTTACAACATCAAAAGGGCAACATTTCGGGCGAACAAGATTATTAATAATTTAGAATATCTACTTTATCATTAATTTACAACTGTTCGTATAATAAACGAAGCAACCAACCCGGTTATATAGAAATGATAATGCAATATAAACCTTTATAATGTTGTGACATATAAGTCAATTTTGCCTGCACTTTTCCATAAATTTGGAAACTACGCCTTCCGTGTAGTAAATATTTTATGAATTTACCTCTCTTCCAGGAACATAAGCCTTTCAGGTAAACCGGCTTATACACTTGGCATCATGCTGCTGAATGGATTAGCCAGTAACTTGTTACGTTATTCTTTATACGTTTAAACTACATACAAAATATTTTGATCTTGTTATCTCTGGTAAAAATTTTCTTTAAATAAAGTATTTTAAAAGAAACAAAATTTCTCGAAAGATTTTACTAGTATTGCTTAAGCCTGCATAAGGAGGATTAGGAATATGAAAATTATATTTTCTTTTCGTCTCATATTTCGTATTTTATTCGTCTCAAGCGATTTGATAAAATTCTCTTCGTGTCGAACATAAAATAAAGTTTTATGAATAAATCAAAAATATTATAGTATTTAATGTACTCGTAATTAGAAGTCCTTTGCTTTCTAATCCTGTCCCGAATTTTGAAGCAACCGATTATTGCAAATACAGCCTGGAACTATCCCACTGCTGCGCATAGGCCTTGTCTCTCCTTTTTAGGAGAAAAGGGTAAAACTAGACCCGACATGTCACACCAATGCGGCTTGGTAGCAGACACATATCCGCAAAATGTTATAGATATATGCAGGGGTAAAGCTGTGATAGCCTAGCGGTGAGACCGTGCGACTCTCTAGAGACGACATAGGTTCAAGCCTTGGGTAGGCACCAATGAGTTTTTCTATTAAAACCTATGTGTCTAATTGATAATTGCAATTTATCACACGCTATTCGGTGAAGGAAAACATCGTAAGGGAAACCTGCATATCTCTAGAGAATTCTAGGGATATGTGTAACCTACCAATCCGCATTGGAGCAGCGTGGTAGGTCTTAGCTCCAACCCTTCTCTCCAAAAACGGAGAGAGGAGGCCTTAGCCCAGCAGTGGGCATTGTAATAGGCTATTACTTTACTCTTTTTATATATGCAGGTTTCCTCACGATGTTTTCTTTCGTCGAAAAGGATATGACAAATTGCAAATATCAATTTGACACAACAGTTTTAACAGCTTCAGTACTTACATACTCCAAACATATTGAATTACTAAAGGAATTGAAAAAAGGTGTAATTATAATAATGGCCTACGATAACAGTATATTTTAGGTCAATGACGTAATACAGCCTGAATAGCTACGGCGGTAAACACCTGTAATAAAGATGATTGTGCGATGGAATTACCATAATGTTTGTTGTCGTTTATTCGTTTCACAAAATAGAATATATAATGTGGTTAGCGTTTACAAATCAGTTACCAGTGTCAGTTTATTTGTATCTCTTGATTTACTAATTAATGATTACTATAACGACGATAGCTTTCCTTTAGACTTATTCAATAAATAAGAAGCAATTTTCTCAAAGTACCATCCCAAATACCATCCCAGTAAATACCAACCCATTTAATCTCTTTCAACAAATCAACACTATATATATGAAAGATGTTGTATTTAAAACATGTTGTAACAATTACACTTGGCTTTTATGTGCATATCTTCGAATTTGGCTCAGTCATTAGAATATTCCTCCTTCATCACACATCATACCGTTTACGTAATAAAAAAAAAAAATCATAAAATATAATAAGTTTTACTTTATTATTATTTTTAGCATATACATAATATATATTTTAGCGCTAGATTTCAGTATCGAGATCCTATCCCTATCCCTCTCAACCCTTTTATCTATTTCAAGCCGAAAATCACATCGATCACGTCGCTCAGTTCGAACATGAAAGGTGAATAAAAAATAAAAAAACACGCGTATTTACAATATTAATAAGTATGTAATTATGTCTTTCTAATCACTAAAATTAAATAGAAAAAAGTGATTTCTGAAGCAAGCAATAAAAGTTTTAGTTTTATAAGACAAGTATTAATCAATAAATCGTGTTGTATAGATGGCTGTATACAAGTGTTTTTTTAATAACAGGAATATTGATATCAGTTATAGAAATAATCAACATAATCTTTTTAATTATAAATAAAAATAGAAACGCCAATATTACATACTAATAGCAATATAAAAATAGAAACGCCAATATTACAATAAAATCTTAGAAATTACACATAGGTTAGTCTTCCCCACTAATAAAAACACTCAATTTGGATGGTTTAAGATATTCGTGTTGACGACCAAGGTGGGGAGAGTGCCGGATACCAAACGAAGGGGCTGGTATGGTCCGTTTTGTGTACATGAACTGAAAAAGTTGAATTTTACATGAAATATAGACAGTAAAACTTGAAATACGTCTCAATAACCAACCTAATTGACTGACATAACTCATCACGTCACTAAGGTGGTAGAAATGATATTTGGGGCACATAATGGACAGAACCGAAGTAGCGATCCCGCACTGCAAAACGTCGCCATAAAAGGTGGGCAGACAACTACTCTTTGGACCCAAAAGTTACGAGGTTCTTTAGATATGCTCTAAGAACTCTTAAAACTCTAAGAAAATAAATTAATTTGTACAATAGGTATTCTAAATTCAATAATCTACTATTATAATCCTTATTATAATGACCGATAAATTATTTTGTTTTATTAGGTGGTTAATATTTACACAAAGGACGATAGAAGCCGATACTTAATATGCTGTTTGCAAAAATCGTAACTTTATGCAGTCTCGGTTTGGTCAAAATTTTGAAAATATAAATAAATAAATCTTTATGCTTCAACACACCTCAACACAATACTCGTATAAATTAAAAAGAAAAAAAATAACGTAAACAAGCAATAGAAGAAAAAAGAAACCCCGACATTAGTCCTAAAGATATGTTGTCGCCAATGATTTCAATTTGTAGTTTATAGCAACACCGACATGAATCAAAGAATATCGTGCCTTTTAAAAACAAAAAATGGTGGCGCCACTGTGCTGTTGTTGTTTTCCTGTGAAGTCGTCTAGTGAGAAAAACGTGTTCAGTGACGTTTTTTTTCTAAGTTAGTTGTCAAAAGAAACGTAGAAAAGGCGGGAAGTGTTCTGTTAATATTGTGTGGTTTTGTATCCTACATTTTGTATAAAGATTAAAGGTGTATTGTAACATCAGAAGTGTTGAAAGAACGACGCCGCAAAAATGCCTCGACGAACCAAAGAAAGAAAAAAGCGATCACGTAAGCAATCGACCAGCTCTAGCACTGTATCTTCCATCTTATCTAGTAGTAGTAGTAGTACTGAGGAAGATCAGCGCAAAAGAAGTAAGAAACGTCGCTGTCGGTCATCACCAACTGTGAGTCAGAATATTTGTTTATCGTCTGTTATACCTGAGTTTGATCCCTTAGTGGATAATATCAATATGTGGATTAATGTTGTTGAAGCTAATGCTAGTACTTTTAAGTGGTCCGACCAAATGATTAAATATCAGGCTTTACAAAAATTACGAAATACAGCAAAAACATGGTACGATTCGTTACAAAAAAATGAAACTAAATGGACATCATGGAAATGGAAACAGTGGCGCGATAGATTATCAGATACTTTTCAAATTCAACGCAATGCATATCGTTTGCTTAAACAACTATTGGAGACTAAACCCACAGAGGGACAATCATTATATGAGTTTTTTTTCCAACAAAAAGGAAAAATTGATAATTTACGTTTAGGCTTTAGTGAAAGTGATATTATATCCATAATTGTAGGTACCATAGGTGATAGTCAATTATGTACTGCTGCAGAGGCAGGAAATTTTAGATATTGTGAGGATTTAGCCTCATTCTTACATAGTAAAAATCAAAAAGATGTATGCCCAATTCAAAATCAAAGTAAGATTATTTTTTCTAAAAATAAGCCAATGCAACTCATCAATACAACTACAACTGACATTAAATCTGAAACAGGTACAACTGGAACTACAAATAATCAGACTGCATTTAAAAACCAGATAATTTGTTTTCGATGTGGAGATGTAGGACATAAACGAATCACTTGTTCAGTTAAAGATGATGTCAAATGTTCATTTTGTAATAAAATTGGACACTTAGAGATAGCTTGTAAGAGTAAAATAAAGTATAAATCTGATAAGCAGGCCGAAGTGAAATTAGTTAGTTCATCAGAAAAACAAAAATTCTATAAAGAAGTTTTTATAAATAATAAAATATGTACAGGTTTTATTGATATGGGTAGTGATTGTTCACTCATTGTACCTAATTTATTAACTGAGTTAGGTCTCTCACCATTTGAGCTGCAAAATCCTATAAATTTGATAGGGTTCACAGGTGCTACAGCTATAACAGTAAAACAAGGGGTTGAAGTTGTTCTTAAAATAGATAAAGTTGAACTATTAGTAACTTTTTATGTAGTCAGTTCATTATGTTCTTGTGAATTATTAATTGGCAGGAACTTTACTGAAGATAAAAATATTATGTATAGCCGTATAGGGGATAGATTGTTTTTTGATAATGTTAATACACAAAAAGTAGCCTTAGTAGATATAAATGTACAAGATCAGTGTTCAGAGCAGGAATTTATGGTAAAACAATTGTTTGCTAAATACCCTAATTGTATCTCTAATGATTTGGCTTCGTTAGGCAAAGCATCATGTGTTGAGTTAGAAATAGAACTTACTACATCTAAGCCTGTTTATCAACGTCCATATCGTATGTCAGAACAAGAAAAAACAATCACCCGGGAAATTGTAGAAGATTTGTTAACAAATGGTATTATACGGCACAGTAATTCCTCTTATGCAAGTCCCGCCTTATTGGTAGATAAAGCCTCTGGGGAGAAACGATTGTGTATTGATTATCGTCAATTAAATAAAATAACTGTAAAGGAAAAATACCCAATGCCAATGATAGAAGACCTTATCGATAGGTTGCGAGGATGTTCTTATTTTACATCATTAGATTTAAAAAGTGGTTATTACCATATTTCAATAAGAGAGACAGATATTCATAAAACAGCATTCATTACTCCTGATGGTCACTTTGAATTTACAAGGATGCCATTTGGCTTGTCAAATGGGCCGGCTGTATTTCAGCGTCTCATGAATACAGTTTTAGGAAACTTACGCTTTGATAAAATAATTTGTTACATGGATGATGTACTCATTGCAACTGAGAATTTATCAGACAATGTTCAGTGTTTGGAAAAGGTCTTAGAAATATTTACTTCTCACGGTCTCACAGTGAATTTTAAAAAGTGTTCATTTTTTCAAAATAAAATGACATTTTTAGGATATGAAATTAGTAAAGAAGGAATTTGTCCTAGTTCTAGAAAATTGCATGCTATTCAAAACTATCCAGTACCAAAGACAATTCATGAGTTACGACAATTCTTAGGTCTTATTAATTATTTTAGGAAGTTTATTAAAAATTGTGCGATATTGTGTAAACCTCTTACTAATTTATTGAAAAATAATTCTGATTGGTATTGGGGAAATGAACAAAATAAATCAGTAACTGAACTAAAGAAAGCTTTAATTGACAATGCAGTTTTGAATATTTTTGATCCAAAATTACCCATACATTTATATACTGATGCAAGCCGTGATGGTTTAGGATGTATTTTAATGCAAGTTACTGTAGGAGGGGAAAAACCTATTCATTTTTATAGTCGTCAAACTACAACTGAAGAAAAATGCTATCATTCATTTGAACTTGAGTTATTAGCTATTGTGACAGGATTAGAAAAATTCAGACATTACTTGCTCGGATCAGGGTTTAAAATATTTACTGACTGTAATGCAGTTAAGCAAGCATTGACAAAAAAGGATATAGTACCTCGTATTAGTAGGTGGGTATTACGTACTCAAGAATTTTCCTTTGAGATATTTCACAGACCAGGATCGCAAATGCTGCACGTGGATGCTTTAAGCAGAAATCCCGTACAGTCAGATACATTAAATTCGTATTCTGTTTGTAATATAACTGAAGGTGATTGGTTGTTGTCCGTGCAATTACAAGATCCCAGTATTTGTAGTATTCGCGAAATATTACAATCAGGAGAGGCCGAGTCTCATGGAGAAATATTTGCTAATTATGAACTACTTGGTAACAAAGTATATAGACGAACTGAATACGGACGACGGTGGCTTGTCCCAAAGCAATGTATATGGCAGATTATAAGATTAAATCACGATAATGTTGGACATTTTGCCGTAGATAAAACAATAGAGAGAATCAAATCACTCTATTGGTTTCCGCGTTTGAAAAAGACTGTTACTAAGTATATAAAGAATTGTCTAAACTGTATTTATTATAAAAACATGCATGGGAAAAAACCGGGTTATTTACATCCAATACCTAAATACGCACGCCCTTTTCACACCCTTCATTTAGATCATTTGGGACCTTTTATTAAATCCTCTCAAAATAATAGATATTTATTAGTTATAGTAGATTCTTTTACAAAATTTGTTTTTATGGCCGCCACTAAAAATACAAAGAGTAAAGGTGTTACTAATGAATTAGATAAAATATTTAAAATATTTGGAAATCCAAAACGTATAATATGTGATGCAGGTACTGCATTTACATCAAAATTATTTACCAAGTATTGTGATGATAAAATTATTAGAAGGCATATAATAGCAACAGCTGTACCGCGCGCCAATGGACAGGTGGAGCGTTATAATAAAACAATTTTAGACGCGTTACGTACCATGGGAGCAAACACAGATTTTGACAAATGGGATCAACATATCCCTAGTATACAACAAGGTATTAACAGTACAATTAATAAGACCACAGCGGCGGTACCAAGTGAGGTTTTCTTTGGGTACCGGTTGAGAATGGATGGTGACATCGATCCAAATTGTGACGAACAATCTAAGGACGTTACAACTTTAAGACAACAAGTTGATTGCAATATTAAGTTAAGCGCTGAAAAGCAAAAAGTTGAGTTTGATCGAAAACGTAATAAGGCACCTAACTACCAGCTGGGAGATCTTGTAGTGATTCGGATTCCTAGTCATTCGAACAACGGCGAAAGTACTAAGCTGATGGCGCAGTTCAAAGGACCATTTCAGATTACTGAAATATTAGGACAAGACCGATACAAAGTTACAGATATGAGAGGTTCAGAAAGAAGTTCCAAACCATATATTGGGACAACTTGTGTAGAAAACATGAAGCCTTGGATACAGTTAGAGAATATGACTTATGAGCCGGATGTTGTCGTAGGTAATATAACAAAGATATTTTGTTGTTTCTGATTATTTATGTTGTCTAATGTATTCGCTTCAGACAAAGGATAACAGGGTGGATTAGGTTGTAACGGATATCCGATGTGAACACTGTTGCAATGGTGGCGTGGTGATACACGTTTAGAGTGGCCTCAGGCATCTCTATTCCAAACCATGATACGAGCAAGTAGTACGGCCCTTTGCGGTCTAACGAGCTCAGCTGCCGTCCACGCTGGTTATTCGATGTTTGAATATAGATATTAATAGCCTGAATTCAGTATCCACATTCAGACGGAACATTAATGGTCAACTAATTCAATTTCATTATGTAAATAATTATACTCATAAACATTGTTTGTCCTCAGCTTCTACATTAGGCTAGTACGTATTCGGGACGAATACGTATGCAGGAGGGCCGGATGTTGTCGCCAATGATTTCAATTTGTAGTTTATAGCAACACCGACATGAATCAAAGAATATCGTGCCTTTTAAAAACAAATGATGGTGGCGCCACTGTGCTGTTGTTGTTTTCCTGTGAAGTCGTCTAGTGAGAAAAACGTGTTCAGTGACGTTTTTTTTCTAAGTTAGTTGTCAAAAGAAACGTAGAAAAGGCGGGAAGTGTTCTGTTAATATTGTGTGGTTTTGTATCCTACATTTTGTATAAAGATTAAAGGTGTATTGTAACAGATACATATATAAAGTGTATACACAAATCGATAAACTTTGTGCAAAACATTTGAGTTATTATAGGAAAGTAAAAATGCCTATACATACACATTCATTTTATACACCTTGTATTTGTTCATCTGCTACATCTATGTTTAGGCCATCCTATGACAAGATATCAAATAACATATAAAACAGGATATTAAATAACCTTTTTCTCACAATAGGCATTTGGGGCTGGTTTTCTCGCCGGCCTTAAAAACCTGAAAGGCGATCCAAACGAAAATGCCGGCTTCGACTTTTGCACAAATTGATAATTTGGATCATGAGTTCCTGGACTGGGTATCATCTGTACGCTCATTTCTTTAGCTGCATTACCGAAAGTGAAAGATGGCGGTGACCTAAAAGTAACGTAGACTTAAGTATTGAGATCAATCAAAATTTTAATATTAACGTACATTACAATATCATTAAAAACACTACACATTGCCAATTTTGAATTATAAAAAGCTAGCCATGCCAGCGGCTTCGACAGAGTGGAAATCTCAAAATTTTTCCCGAATTGAAATTTTCAACATAAAAATAGTTATTGTGAGTTATCCATAAAGGATCCATAAGACATGCTCTTGCTGACTTTTTTTTTTGTATTTTTCTAGATCTACAATACTCTACTACATTGCTTTAGTTAAGCTCTCAGCAGATGAATTTTTTTACAACCACCTGATCACTTTATCATAATTTACATAAAACGGTAATGTATTATTAACCTAAACCTTCCGGAAGATCTGCACTTTTTAGTATAAGCATAAAAAATCCGTTCAAAAGATTTTTAGACAATCTTCCATATACAGACAGACAGTTTTAGGGACTTTGTTTTATATTAAGTATAGATATTAAAAGATATTACCATATAATAAACTTTAATCGAGAGAACTTAATATAATATAATTTCTATAATTTTTATGATTAATTACATGATATTAATTCACCGGTTAATTTATCTTGTGATGACTAGAATGAGAGAACGTTTAATAAAGATTTTCACACCACAAACAGTTTTTTTAAAGCATAAAACTAAAATCGCTAGATAGTAAAATTTACCGGAATTTACGAGGATTAAAAAAGCTTTAATTCTAGCATTTTAAATAGACAATATCTTCAAGAGATTATGCAGGGCTGAGTTTTTGTTTTTTAATGTAGTTTTTATTTGTGATGACTTAGGCTCTATACACAAAAGATTATTTAAATATTAAGTTACTCACAACCTGCCGTTGCAACATTATGACTATTTAATAAATACTCTCATTGAATTTTTGAATAAATACTCTCATACTCTCGATGGTGCAAGTTTAAACTTACTTCTTTCCCGGGTGACGTGGTAAATACATATTGGGCGATGGATTCCATTGATCCCATGGTTGATATGGCGGTCGCGCGGCGGCCCTCACGGTAAATGCCGGCGACCGTTTATACTTTATTTCGGTACGTGGACAATATTCGGCCGGTCCTGGCATTTTAGTTTTCTCGTATATAAGCCCAATTTGAGGCGATACTATTCCATGTTTTATTTTAAAAGGACCTAGTTACAAAAATTTGAATATATAGCGGCCGAAGACATTGAAACTTAGATCTACGAAGACAGCGCTGTTCCATATCTAGGGATATCATCTTCCTGTCCTTATCCCACTTTAAGTGGGGTCGGCACAACATGTTACAAACATGTAGTTACATAATTTGGCTACGTATTTTACGACCGGCCGCCTGCCTGACGTCACGGCAAATTTCCAGGAATATATTTTCCAGGAAAGCTCTATGGATAATAAGCTTTGTCATAATTTTTTTATTTACCGCAAACCTTCTTTTAAATTGAAAACAAATTATGCAAACAATTTTTAATCGAAAAGTTGATTGGTGTCTATCAAGGATTTGAAAGCGACCAAGGTTCTGGTAAGGTTAACAGGGTCTAACCGCTTGACTATGCTAGCTCTAAAAATAATAGGAGTACTGTTGTAAGTTTGATGAATCTATGAAAACATTCCATCGTGTATTTGATGAAATTTATGTGAAGATGAAAAGGTCCGAGAATAATAGTACCTTTTGGTCCCATGCCGCAGGTGTCCAGCATAGGAGCTGTAGGTTTGATTACCGGCTTGGTGAAACTAACTGGTGTTTGATGTCCAAACGTATATGCTGGTGAACGCGATATATGAGAATATCCTTTTCCACCTAAATTCAAACTTTAATTTATTCAAACAATATACAAAAAAGTAAATGGCCTGTTACTATCCCACTATTGGCCTCCTCTCTCCGTTTCTGGAGAGCTCCGTTGGAGCTGAGACCCACTACGCTGTTCTACACATATCCCCAAGATTACAAGCAATATAACAGAACTAACTACTTTGCTATAATCCGCAAGGGTCCCAATCCGCCCCGAAACCGAATCATCATCAAAAATCGTAGTGTCCACGACAAAAATCGTAGTGTCGTGGAGCCTACCCTCCTGATGATGCTTCGGTTTCGGGGCGAAACGATCGTCGAGATTGTGGTGGTGGGTGTGTGTGCTGCTTTTGTGTGCGTTGTTGCTCGTGGATGCGCCTTGGGGGTGCATGTGGTGGCTTGTCCTGCATGTGTAAGGTGCGTAGATTTTGCCTGCTTCATACACATTGGCTTTGCATGCATTCGCTTAACCCTTGCGGATTATAGCAAAGTAGTTAGTTCTGTTATATTGCTTGTAATATGAAATTCCGCAAAGTAACGCCTGCTTTTATAAATCATCCCAAGATTATCTAGAGATATGCAAGTATCCTCACGATGTTACCCTTCACCGAAAAGCGTGTGACAAATTGCAATTATTAATTAGTCACATAATTTTTAACAGCAAAACTCATTCAAGCCTGCCCGGGGTTTGAACTCGTGACTCCTTGAAAGAGTCACACGGTCTCACCGCTGGGCTATGACAGCTTCCAATATGCATAATATACAGAAATAAATAACGAATATAAATTTTGTATAGTGCAATTATACTACATAGATGCATGAGGTATGTAACTTGCTGTTACTACTCTACTGTAAAGGTGTAAAGGTTCTGTTTAGGTTCTGGTAGATTTTCTCTTCTCCATCCAAAAAGAGAGAATTTGGAACTTGAACTCATGATGTTGCAATGCGAATAAATAGGTTATAGAACCATAGGTGCTCAAAATTTCAACTTTGCAGCTCGAAACACTGTAGATAGAGGTAAGACTAACGATTATAGTTCATTTTATAAGTTCATTTTCTGCGTTGACTGGCCCTTTGGCGCAGTGGGTAGTGACCCTACCTTCAGCTCCGCGGGTCGTGGGTTCGATTCCCGCCGAGTGCCAACATTTTCTATAAACAATTTGTTGGTTTTTCGACCCTGTGTGTGTATTCGTATCTAAGTATGCGTTTATATAATAATATTCTTTGTGTATATATTTACCTGTTGTCTGTCACCCATAACACAAGTATTAAGTTACTTTGGGGATGGACAACGGTGTGTGTAAGTGTACCATATATTTATTTATTTATTTTTTTCTGAATGAATGCGAAAGTTTGAGGCAATGTTGATGAATATTGGCACAATTTGAGCTTATATATCGAGGTAACGTACAAACGATAAAGTTGGCGTAAACGAAGTCGCGGGTCAACTTTGTGAATGTTGAACCTATAATAGTTGTTGAAATAAAGTTTATGAAGAATTTTAATACGTAAATTTCAGTTTCTTAAGACCAGCCTTTAAAATTTCTATGTATAAGTACAAAAGTGAATGTAATAAAAGAGTTACTAACTTATTATCCTATTCTTAGTGTAAGCTGCATTTTACTACAGTTGAAAGTTGTTAACAATGTTACGAACTAGTAATAGCTTCTCAACTAGCACATTGTTTATGAATATTACTCTTATAAGAGTTTTTGTATGAATTTCAAGCACAACACTCACAAAATATAACATACATATTAATAAAATAAAGGCTAAATAGTTAGAAGAGTTAGTTAAGGGTAATTAAATAAATTCAGCATCTTATTCAGACTGATATGAAACACGCTTGTGAGATGATAGTAGCGCAAATTCCTATAAAATATCAGTTTTTATTAGACATTAGAGTTAATATTTCGGACTCGCATGTTTTAAAGAATCATTGCTGATTGGAAATTATGAATTAAGACAAAAAACTTTCTATATATCTTATTTATTGCAATTTGCACTTCTTGCAATTAAAGGTATGAAACATTTTTTGTTTGTTTCATAGGGAATCATATAACTACAGATTGATGAATATTCAAGGAACATTTAAAATTTTATTTCAGATATTTTGTAAATTGTCTAAATTCAATTAAAGTAAATTTACAAACTTCGACGGAGGAGTGGGATTTATATTTTTTCAAATGTTATTAAGAAATATATTTTTATTTCAAAGTTAAAGCATTGGGTGATTAAATGAATATAATAACGGGCTATACAGAGCGATGGAAACTGATATGTGCCATTGAGAAAATACAATATATTTCTTCTTACAATATATTTCTGGTGGATCATATCGCTCTGGACCAGGTCCCTGTACCTCAGCGGCTACTTTTCCTCGACGCTGAGTCGGCTTTGCAGGTACCTGCTTCACCAATTTAGCTCGACACTCCCAACCCCAAGGCATTCTGGAAAAAATACAATTAAAAATTGAAAAAACGTATACAAATAATTGTTGCAAAGTGCAACGTTATTTTAAATGTCGCAAACAAATGTCAGTACTTTAGCATGTGTCACTGAAATAGTGGCCAATATTTTTTTACTATAAAATTTTTATAATGTAAGTTCTGTTATATTCGCCGTGTGGTATCCGGCTGAGTAGAATAGACCACCCTCATTTCTTACTGAGGTATTGTAAAAGGCAACTAAAGTTAGTTGACGTTAGGCAGGCGGCCGATCGTAAACTGACTAGCCAAATCATCTAACAACATGTTTAAAGCATGTTGCGCCAATCCTACTTAGAGTGGGATTAGGGCAGAAGAAGGATATAAATCCTATAAGATGATTCGACTCTCGAATAAATACCGTCAATTAAGAGGTAAAACTTGAAAAACGATGTAAGCCGTCACAAAAATTTGAATAGATCGCATAATTATTCTGTACACAATTGTACACACGACTAAGGCAAGTCGACCCACCGTGTGGTATCCGGCTGAGTAATATAGGCCACCCTCATTTCTTACCGAGGTGTCATAAAAGACGATTAAGGTAAGTTGACCCACCGTGTGGTATGCGGTTGAGTAGAATAGAGGTCAGGCGGTCGGACGTAAAAAAGATAACCGAATCATGTGACAACATGTTTGTAACATGTTGTGCCGGCCCCACTTAGACTGGGATAAGGGCAGGAGAATGATGAATGATGATAATTGTTCGTATTATATACAGCGCGGTTTTTCCAATATTCTTATACAGAGGTCAAATGTAAACCATCAAACAACAGAAGCGTATAAAAGTTAACACCCTAGAATGTCTCCAAAACACTTTTTTGTAATATTCTTAGAAGGACTTCTAACTTCACGAGTATTAGGTTAGTAACCGTGGTTTTTGAATTGACCCACACACTAATAGTACAAAGTAGATCAGTATTGAAAAAACAACTACCTTCAATATAAATATTTTACAAAGAAAATAAATGGAGATAGCTTCCTGAAACTTTATGAATCTTTTAAATTATGGATCAGAAGGCGACACTGTAATTGAATTGGGAAAAAGACAACATCTTCGTTCGCAGGGCGAGTTATGGAATAATTTATATTACAGTAGGGAAAGTGTCGTATGAAAACACTCCGCGCTATAACATAATCTACTCAATCTTTATAATGGTATGTTGGGTTATTTATTTATTGTTAATTGTACTTAATGTTCCCTTAGCTTTAAATGATTTATAGAAGCAGGCGTTACTTTGCGGAACTCCATATTTAAGAAACTATAACAGAAGTACTTTGCTATAATCCGAGCAGGTTAAGCGAATGCATGCAAAGTTTATGTCTATGAAGCAGGCAAAATTCACGTACCTTACACATGCAGGACTAATCACTATATGCATTCCATGACGCCTCCACCAGCAACAATGCATACAAGCAATACGTACAACCACCACCAAAATCTCGACGATCGTTTCGCCCCGAAACCGAAGCATGTTTAGGAGGATAGGCTCCACGACAAAATCTTAATGCATTACGATTTTGTCGAACCTTGCATGCGTTTGCTTAAACGGCGCGGATTATAGCAAAGTATAGTACCCGGCAATAAATAAAGCACATCGAGGCTTACAGAGAGAAATCGGCTAGATTCTGCATCATATAGCGTTGTCTCTGTCGCACAGACTGACGAACCCGTGTGTAACAGTGACAGCGCTCTACGAAACCAAACTAGCCGGCTGTTTCGTTGTAAACATCGATTTGCATTATTTAATGCCGGGTACTATAGTTCTGTTATAGTTTCTCTTAGCTTTACTAGGATGCTTATATAGTGTCTTAAAATATAAAAACAAGTCGAGTTAAAATTTTTAACAAAATTTCATGTCCCTACTGTTAATTGTTGAGTAGTTCCCTTGTCTGAAGCCAATCCTGGCATCATCGGGACTGGATCAGTGTGTAATATTTCAGCTCAATCAGACACCGGGAAGTGGGTCAATATTAACTTGCACCTTCACATACATACACGACAAGATTAATAAGAACTTAATAAATAAGACTTCTTTCCCTTATTTCAATAATTTTTGTCTTAATTTTATAAACTTTAATGCTTTTACATAGGCGCAAAGGACATTTTCAATCCGACCTATATAGGATAACCAACTGTACCATATTTCGTCTTGCGTTGTAGGTATCTATAATTCGTTAATATCAGTAACCGATTCTATTACCGATGTGAGTCATTGCGACAGTAGCGTTACCGTCGCATAATTGTGTCACAACCACGCCTTACTACCGAGTAGAAATGACTCCTCTATTCTATAAATATAAATAAATGGGCCATTTAGACACACGGCTGTCCGCCCCCAAAGTAATCAACTTAATACTTGTGCTATGGGTGACAGACAACTAGTAAATATATACATATATAATTTTAAATACATACTTTAATACATGTATACACCTTATCCCGGAGAACCAATAAATTATTTATAGAACACGTTGCCTCGGCGGGAAAGGAACCCGAGATCCGAGGAGCCGAAGGCAGAGTCAATGCTAACGGGCCTGTCATAAATGATAAAACATTGTACAAAGAACATTAAATTGTGATGTTTCATATAGCGATATTACGAGTACATAGGGCGAAATATAAGCTTGAACCATGAAGAAATGTGGTTAAATAAAATAATTTTCTTGCTTTCAAATATTAAGCGATAACAAAGAACGTAAAAGAGTTCACCTTTGTCAATTACTATTTCTTTCATAGCGTAGCGGTTGATACGGATTTTATTTTGGTCGGTAAAAATATCATAGTGAAAATGCTCAGAATTTCAGTTATAAAATAGCATAATTCAGCCTCAAATTTAACCAGAAATGAATGTTTTCGTTTTGCCGCAACTTCGAGTTACTTGACTTTTATTGTTTTTGAATCTACGGTCGTTAAAATGTTAATGTACAGACCCTTTTATAATCAGAATTGCTTACAATCTGTAACAAGTCATTTCTTATAATTGTTTAATATAATAATTATTTTATATATATATACACAGTATATCAGAATAACTCCATCTAAATTAATTAGAAAACACCGCAAAAAAAAAGATTTAGAAATCGATTCGAAAAATATCACCTGTATGTAACTGCAGTGCGATTTAGTCAATACTATATGCATAGTATAGACAAATATTTAAGTTGCAAAAACAACTGGCGTCATCTCAGTAATTGTGTTGAAAAGATCAAGTAAAGGTCAAGTATCTCCTTCGAGAAGTGACTAGAGTAACTCGCTTATGTACTAACAGGGTATGCACGAAAACAATATAAAATACTTTTTTCTCATAATTCTATGAACTATACTATTTAGTATGAACTATACTGTATAGTACTCAGCTCGATTACCAGAAGGCAATTCTTTCAGAAGAACATTTTATTATAACAGGCTTATTAGATTGTCATTGGCATCGGTTGAGATCGGTAAAGGGGTGGATCGATAAAGGCGCGGACGAAAGTTAGTATATACATACGAACTATTAGTTTCGTACCTAGAAATATATAAAATTATCTTTATCCGTAATGCAAATAAGAAACTTTACCCGTGAAGAATCATGAGAGTTAGTATGTAAATAAATAATCACTTGAAACCAAAGTTAGTCCTGTAACATATTTATGAAATAATAACATCTTTTTAATATAAAACCCACGTAGGACTGTATTTATAATTGAGGAAACTTGAGATCTTCCGAGTTACTATGGTAACGCCATAATTGCTTTTATTTTGCATGACTAGGTATCTCTTTTAAAATCAGCTGTAAAACTGGGACAATAGGTGCTTGACCGAGCACCCTTCATATTTTAACGTTTCTCTATTTCCAGTGCGTATAATTTTTAAATATAATCTTTTATACAAAAATTGGTTAACGGTGAAATGTTCAAAGTATTAATCTAAAAAACATTTTATTTCTCGTATCCATTTTGAAATACACATATAGTATTTTAACACCAAATTTAAGAAAGGAGTGATTAATTAAAGAACATTTATATGAAATACTAGCGGTACCCACGACTGCGCATCGATATTAGTGTTAAAACATTCTAAAATTATGAAGGTTAACTGAACTTTAAACTTTATTGTACTATTAACTATCAATAAAAACAACCAATGACAAGCCTGTGTGTTTCGACTTAGTTGTATTACTATGATAGTTTTGAAACGAAATATTATATGACTCGAACGCGCATTTATAAATGACAGTATGTAATAATTTTATTGTTTTCTGACAAAAAAATCTTTTAACAAAATTTAATGTCCCTAGTGTTAGCCGTTGAGGACTTCCTTCGTCTGGAGCAAATCTTGGCAGCAGCATCAGGTCATGCTTGTCATAAACAAATTCAAATTCAAAATTTAATTTGCAAGATTCCATCTTCACATACACAGAAAGTTAAATAAAAAAAATTATAAAACCATCTTACAAACTCGTAACAGATTCTTACAATACTAATTAATTCGAGCGACCTAATAACGTGGTTCTTAGATCTATTTAATTCCAATACCGTTATTCCTAATTATAGAAAAAATCGCTTTCAGTAATACAAATAAGAGGGAACCTTATGTAATACGAGATCGTATCATTAACAACGGATCTTCTGTCTTTTAATTAACTACGTGATGGAGTGTTGTTCTTCCTTTTTCCTCGGCCTAAATAATTATCTAGTATAGATTAATCGCAATATGTCTTTAATTATGCTTAGCTTCAGATTAGCTAAACATTTTGCCGTAATTAATGAAATACAATTAGCATAAAACATTTTTACCAGTTCTTAAGAACACATAATAGTACTAGTAATAGTAGAATAGTAATAAAATCAAATCAAAATAGTCTTTATTCAAGTAGGTTATTTACAAGCCCTTTTGAATCGTCAAGGAACAATTAGATTTTATAAGCTACACTGGTTCGGAATATTGCTCTTACCGAGAAGAACCAGCAAGAAACTCGGCGGTCAATCATTTAAACATTTTAATTTTAATTTACTTTAAAGTTACTTTTAAGAGCCTCTTTTAATTTTCTAATTTCTAACTTGCATTGTATGTACATGAAGGTGGAATCTTGAGAGTTAAATTTGACCTATATTCCGGTGTCCGATTGAGCCGAAATTTACATAAGTAAAAAATAAATTTATTAATGAATAAATTATAAAATATATATCATTACATACATATTGCACAAACCGCCACCACTTCCACCACAATACACAAGCACTACACACGTTCAATATCACAAGCGCAGTTCATCTTAGGCTGCATCTTTCGCTTAACATCAGGCGAGATAGCAGCCAGGCGCTAGCCTTATCGCATAAAAAAAAACTCAATAATCGTTTCGCCATGAAACCGAAGCATCATCAGGAAATAGACTCGAAGTAAAGAGATTTTGTCTTAGTCATGTATCGGGTATGAAAAAACGGATAGTCTACTATACATTTAACACTATATATATTTTCTATTTACTGTATCGCGGATTATAGCAAAATAATTTTATTATTACTTTTGTATAATGGATCTCCGCAAAGTAACGCCTAATTCTATAAATTATTCGAAATTTACATATTGGTCCAGTCCTGATGACAATGCATGTTTATTATAATCATAACATGATGCTGCTGCAGAATTGGCTCCAGACGAGAAAAGTTTTCAACGGTTAATAGTAGGGACATAAAATTTTGTTATGTGAGTTTCAATTAGACCATTTTTCATCAATATTGTTCCAGCACTCAACAGACAGATTTTTATATTTATAGTATTAGAGTGGACTATAGATATTGGTGTTATCATTACCAAAAAATAATAATTTACAGTTGCTAGTTTATAAAACTTTCTTAAACTGCTATTATCATCATGCAGCGCTCTTTGTTCATATGTCTTATTATTTTGATTATTAACAAAAAGTATTATATTAAAAAATATTTTATTCATAATGAAAATGAGAATTACTTTGCGGAATTCTATAGCGCAATCCGAATTTCTTAGTAAATCATGTGAGGTTTTTAAATGTAATAGTCGAGTTCATTTCCTAATTCTAGTTCTTATGTCTTATGGAATATTGCTGTGGGGTAAATGCGCGGATAGTAAAAAAAATTTTCGTATTACAAAAAAGAGCCATACGTGGCATCTACAATTTAAGTCCGCGTGATTCCCTGCGAGAGAAGTTTAAGGAAACAGGTATTCTAACATTTGCTTCACAGTATATTTTAAATAACGTAATTTTTGTACATAAAAATATAAAGAATTATAAAACGATAGGTGATGTATATAATAGACAAAGTAGGAACCGACATAAGCTTGCGACTCCTGCTTTGCGCCTAGCAAAAGTACGTAAATCGTTTGTGGGTTTGGGTATAAGATTCTATAATAAAATTCCGAAATCAATTTTGGTCATGCCATTACAGCAGTTTAAAAACACTGTTAAAAAGAGGCTGATACAGAAAGCCTACTATACTGTTGAAGATTACTTAGATGATAAGGATGTGTGGATATAGGTGCACTTCTACCCTGTACAAGACAGTAATAAATAAATGTAACTAGTTCTAAGATTTATATTTTAAAAAGAGCAACCGCCGAGTTTCTTGCTGGCTCTTCTCGGCAGGAATAGCTTTCCGAACCAGCAGTAAAGTTGACGATTCAAAAGCACTTGTTTACAAGTTTACTTGAATAAAGAATATTTTGATTTGATTTGATTTGATAATCAAGCTCCCGTTACGGGGTACAGCGATTATTGAGTTGTATTAGTGAATGTGTACGGTACTAGCGTACTGTGGTGGTTTATAATGCTTGGGGTTTATAAAATCTGAATGTAAAAGGTATGAGAACGGATAAACGGTAATACGAGCAATACAAAGATTTTCTTTAATCACGGATTATAGCATAATAAATTGATTATTATTGAAAGTAATAAAACTCTATTCTTAGTATTTAATTTTCTAAGAATAGTCATTATTCTCATCATTCTCCTGCCCTTATCCCACTCTAAGTGGGGTCGGCACAACATGTTACAAACATGTTCTCACATGATTTGGCTGTGTATTTTACGACCGGTCGCCTGCCTGACGTCAACGTACCTTAGTCGCCTTTTACGACACCTCGGTAAGAAATGAGGGTGGTCTATTCTATGCAGCCGGATACCACACGGCACATACATTCGTCGCCTCTTACGACACCTCGTTAAGAACGGAGGGTGGTCTATTCTATTCTGCCGGATACCACACGGCGTTTTCGAGGAATAGTAATTATTATATAAATAAATCGAGACTAAGTCGAATTACCTTTATAAAAGATTCAAAGTTTCGGCAGAGTTGCATCGACCGTGGTCACGAACTGACTAAATAGAAATAGTAAAGTTGTAAGTCTAAATTGTGACTTATATTGTAGGAGGCAATCAGCGGTCTCTATCACACTTTAGACGCAGCGTACGTATTATTTTTATTCCTATAGAGTCTTTTATACAATTGAAAAGGAACAAAGAGTAGACGGTTAGATAGATGGACGTGGGTTTTAATGAAGACAAAACGACGCAATCAACCACGCTGGCGTTGCTCCAGATTTCAGTTTTCTCTGCGAATGTTCATACTAAAACCAGATTGCACTACGATTCGAGATTTTCCTGATAATTTTTACAATTACAGTAATTTAATTCATTTTTCAAAATTCTCCGATATTGTTCACAATATTTCTAGTAATAAACTCATAGTGACGTAGGCTAGTGACAGATACCCGTAGATGTGCAAACTAGCATCTGTTCTGAATATTCAACAAAGTTATTACTAGTCAAAACGGTTGCTACAGGCATTTCACAGCTTAGGATTTATTAGGACCTCGATGTTGGGAACGTACTGCAAGATCGTTAATATTTGTTAAATTATATAAAGGGTGAAGCTAGTTGGCTTTCACATATGGTTTATAGTAATAATCTGACCCTAAATAAATGCCATTCAAATCCTAGATCGTAGAAGTGATTTCTAGGATAGTCTTAGGCCAATAGTTTTGTTAAAAACAAATAATTATTATAATTATATTACGATATTTTATCAAAATGTGTTACAATTAATTAAATGTTTACTGTTGTGTTGTTTATGCTCTGACAATAAAACATCAAAATTGAAAAAGTCAAGTTTTAGTCGAACTGGCCAAACGTCACGACAGACGCAATAAGAAGGCGGGACACGAGCAAAATAGTAATCTATATGTGTACCTATAAATAAAAATTCTAGATGTGTACTGGGGCGATACATGATATTAGTTGAATTTTTGCCTTGACTATCTTAAGAATAAATAATTCGCCATATCCGAAAAATAAAGTCACTTAGCTTTTATATGGGAAATGTGACTTTCTTCTTCGGATAGGACGATATGAGATTGAAATAATAAATTATCACAAATATAAAGCTTGAATAACAAATACAGATCTAAGTCCCGTTCTCGTTTAAGAAGCAAGATCATGACGAGCTTTCGAGAGAATGTGAATGTGACTTGACCATTAAATTATGTACCATCTGGTCTACTACTATATTACATGCAGAAAGCAGACAATATAATGCTCTTTCTAAAAAATATTAGTAAAAAGTAAAAATATTCATCTGATATTATTTTTCAAATAAGATATTATATTTAAAAAATTTTAAGAAAAATTTAATGATGTAACACCGTTAATAGTTCTGTTATATAACAGAAATTAAATAGAGGCTTTTATCAAATTCAGCAAAATAATGCAAAATAGTGCATGCACATGAAGTTTTTATCACGATACTATTCATTTCCGTAAAGTGTCGTGAATTTTAAATATCAATTGAGTATTTTTTTATAAAAACTCATAAGTTATCGTTATCTACAGCTGGCTTCTCAAAGACTAAAATAATAGGTATTGTTAGACCATTCATTTGATAAGGTTTAATATACATTGAACGATACGAACAAATCCGTATCAGCGTCTAATCTCTTTTCGGGACAACCCAAAACTTTTAGATGAAACAAATGTTATATTATACAGGATAAAATTTATCCTCGGCTTTAATCAATTAGGATGAAACACAGAAGGGTGTTGTTAAAAAGTCAAACGACTCATTAAGCTAAGTGGATTTACTTGTTAACAGCAAAGCCTTTGAAACTCATTGCTAGATTTCAAAAAAATTTGCTACTTGTTTTCGATACTTCCTTTTTAATGTCCTACAATATTCAAGTATTAATTATATGGCAAAAGGTGATAAATGCTCACCATTGGAAATATAACAAAATATATGCAGTTTCTTTTGAGTTCTTTTTTTATGTTGTTTAATAGGTGATCGCTTGACTGCAATCATGCCTGATATCAAGAAATGATAACGTTTAAGGTGCAACACGGGTGTCTATACAATATCGAACCCGCAACCCGCAGAACTGAAGGCAAGGTCACATGTCTTCATCAACAGCGATCCTTAGCTCCAAAGACTTGAACCACAATCATCAAATTTTATTTTTATACGGCCTATTATCCTAAAGGAATAGGAGCAATAGACAAGAATGACATGTTTAAAAACAAACTTATTTTTCATATTAGGTATTCTTCACGGCAAAATTACACGCACGTTTCATGAAGCATAATAAACAAAACCGGCACTGATATAACTCACAGTCACAAGCAGCTTCTATTAGCGTTATTTCCTCATTAAAAAGAGGTCTAATCATTATATAATGTTAAGTAAATAATATACTTACCTAAACCGCTGCTCCGTTACGCTTAGGGTAGCGTCGAGGCCTTCCCTAATCAAATAAGATGAATACGGCCCACGGATTTACGACTGCCATAGAAAATACTTATTGCAATCGAAATACTGTGGAAGAGGAAAAATACGTTTACGGATAACTCAGTGATTCGATGTTTGAAGTGAGATTTTAAATATATTAAATTATATATTATCTAATCGTCAAAACTGCTGATCCGATTCAGTTTCTTTTAATTCAGATTCAATATTTAATCGTTAATATAAGTAACAAATTTATTGTTAATATAGGTAAATAAAATTAATATAAGTTTAGTGGCATTTTATAATATGGGAATGTGCTAATTGTCTTCGGGTTGATGAAGATGAAGCGTTTGAGATACTAGCCTTAAATAGTTTCTAAATTATTAATTGACCTATTTAAAAAGATTAAAAAACATCAATTATTCATATTATTAAGTCCTGAAGGCTAGGATTTCAAACATGTACAATGACTCTTCTGAGTTAGATATATAAACATACCTGGAAAATTACAAAAGAGCTCTTTTGCCCAACAATTTGATATTGGAAGGCTGGTATTAATAAAATAGAAGTGTCCGAAACATTATCATTTAAGGAAATTTAAGAAGGATAACAAAACTCAATGTGGGTATTTCAATAGAAAGCCTATTTTTTACTTTTTTTGCTCTCGTTTAAACAAAGTCCAGCCCAGCTCAACTCTACAAAGATTAAAGAGCAAGCTTATTTTACGCTACATTGAGCTTCGCTGACAATTTCAGATTTTTACAATTCTGTCACCCATATTGAATTTTTTCATTGCTAGTTAAAGGTTTCTGCAATCATGGCTGATACAACATAATAATGAAATTTAAAGTTGATTCAGCCTATTTATAGGATTACATTTTATATTCCAAGGTATTTATATTTGTGTCTACTTAATAATGTTGGAAGTATATTGCAAAGTGACGATTCCTAGTGCCTATAAAAGACAAGGGGTGCCAATTGATTAGTGGTTGATGTTCTTCACGATGGCGAAAAATATGAAAACACAATCAATTTTAATAGACTCATTCTTAGTCCATAAAATTTTTGTGATGAATCTTGTGACTGTAAGATAATTCAAATAAACTGTTGTTGTTGAAAATAACATTTACTGCAACTGTAAAGTTTCTAATATAAATACATATGACGAAGGGCACCGAACTCTATGTGGGTGGGTAGGCACTAGGTACGGATATACCTACCCAAACATAATATAATACATGAACAAAATATAATATATTATATAATAGTAAAAGACATTTCATACGTTACTCGTACGTTAATTAGATCGGATATCCTAAAAGTTGTTCGAGTCTAAGTTTACTAAAAGACCTTAATATGTTCATATTGGTATTTATAGGAATTCTCTTACTCAGATGCGAACCCTGTTTCCAAATAATAAACTTATATTTGACTTTTTCCGATTCCTAAATATATTATAATTAAGTGGTACCCGTAACTTCGATCGCGCTAACTTAAGTGTTTAAGTACCCTCAATAATGTAATATTCTCGTGTTCGGTGTATAAGCTTTAATTGTGAAAAATTTCATAAAAAATTAGCAGATAAACATACATACAGACAGACTTTTGCGTTTATAATATAAATAAAGATTAAGTTTCATTCGCACAGTAAATTAGTTCAGTAGCATTTCTCTTAATCTACGATCGTACAAAAAAACGACTCACTTCACTTCTAAATTTATAGCAATAGTTGGTCGAACATTGAGCCCGTTACGGATATTAAGTGCCCATCTAAAGTAATAATTACACCTTAAGAACCGGCCCATTCATTTCGAAAATATACTAAAATTAAAAAAAATCTAGCTAATTTTTTCATATTTTCTTATTTACTCGGAATCTTTCAAGTTAAAGAGGGTAGTTACAGAGTTAAAATTAAGATGATAACATTATTCATTACTAAACTTTGTATTTAATAAGGTCTTGAGCGTCGAGGTCCCTTATTAGAATATTTTCAACCGGTGCAATATTATACGAAACTTGCATCTTTCGTAACATCGTAAAAGTGAAAATCTAGCTTGAAAACAATAATGTCCTGTTGTACTGAGATTGAAAATTGTGTTTTATTTATGTTTTACGGAAAATTCGAAAGAGGCTTTTTTGAAAGGATTCCAAAAGCAGTATTGTAAAACCGTTACCAGCGGTAGCTTTACCCTTATCTCCGTTCTCGCTCTTACGTTCCTTTTGTCAAAGAATTAATGCTCCAAAAGTTGGATATAGACTCAGACGACATTATTTTCTGTGTTAGCAACAATTAAAAAAAAAGAAAAATTGTTAAATTAAGTCCTGAAATACTTGTAAAATTATGATAAAAATCCACTTTACAACTATTTTTATTAAATTGCAATATATTTTCTACTGACAACAGCCGCTTTACACACACACGCATTTACACACGTATATATTATTTATACGACATATTTGTAATTTTAATTCAATTTATTTTAAATCTTTAATTTTTATTTAAATAAAGATTTTATGCGTGTCGTATGTGAACGTCTATTCAGAATAAAAAAATGCAGATAATATGTTAACCGCCCCAAATCTCTAGCTCATTGAAAATCCGTTTTTAACATGATTTAACATCATCATGATTGTCTTACCCCTATCCCTCTAAATGGGGTCGGCACAATATGTCTTCGTCTTCCATCCTCAATTCTAGTGCCACTCTTTTTATATGTATATCATTCTTCACACAATCCATCCATCCATTTTCGGCCTCCCTCTAGTCATACATCGATACACATTCATATTTAAAACTCTTTTGGTGACATGATTTTCATCCCTTCTCATTACATGACCATCCAACTTAATCTCGCGCTTCTCATATTTTCTATATGGGCGCAACTTTTAAAGTTCCCTAATATACTCATTTCGTACTCTATCAAATTTTGTTACACCACACATCCGTTTTAACATTGACATCTCATTTTCATGCACCTTTCTTGAATCCTTTTATTTTATTATCCAAACATTTTGATCCATACATATACTTATGATTAAGATTTAGCATATACTAATAATACGATAAGAATCGCAACATGCCTACCCACCTACTCTTAGATTCTTTGTCTGGAAATGCGCTCATTCTGTGTCCCGCACTGTAGGGTCACGCGCCTCTACAACTATAGATTGAACTTCAAAGTTATTCTCAAGTTGTGAAGGCATGATTGGAGTAAAGTCGTTGTAACTTGTTGTTCTATACAAATCAGTGCTTGCTATGTGCATACCAAGCTATTTTCCACGTTTCATTGATGAATGTCCAGACATATCAAGCCTTTGTAAAACGAAAACTTTTCGGAATTTAAAATAGCAAATAATTTAATATAGTTATATAAAAGCTGTGCGTGTATGTTTGTGAAGGTGGAATCTTACAAGTCAAATTTGACCCACTTTCCGTTGTTCGATTGAGCTGAAATTTTATATACCTACTTGTTTAGTTCCGATAATAATACAAGCATAACTTGATGCTGCTGCCAGTTTTGGCTCTAGACGAGGGAACTTCTCAATGGTAGGGACATAAAATTTCGTTAAAAGCTTTTATTAACTTGAATTGTTGTCTCTAAAGTGTCAGTGGCAGCTCAATACTATAAAACTAACTAATTAGCTTGAATATAACGGCACTTATGCTTATTACATTAAATAGCAAAAACAAATATCAGACGATATTCAATATCACAATATTATACATAAAAACTAATAAAACAAGAATTTATTATTATTTTTTGAACCGTCCATATGCTGTTAGCAAATGGTTTTTTACAGTATCAAATGGCGGGAAGGTAAGCGCTGAAGAATAATCCAGAATGTCAAATACAGTGTTGAGAGCAGAAGCTCTAATAGAATTGCCTAAATCCATGCTATATTTGTATAAGGAGGGGATAATCTTCTCGTTACCCTTGGTAGGGTTGCTGGGTACGGGCCTCGAGGCGAACCTCTTTGCCCGGGTTTGTCTTCGCAGACCTGTGGGCCTGGTCTGTTGTATAAGGCTTATAACGACTGAAGGGAAGGGCGAGTTGCATGACTGTTATGAAGCATAAAAGATGGCATCCGGTGTATCGGTGTTAAGAAAAGACCACCTGCCGTCATTGGTGACGTGATTACTGGGACTACGCTGACGTTGTGCTTACATTACATTTGTAGGGCGCTTTTATTTTTATTTTTTTTAATATCTGGATAGACCCCTTCCTTAGCTTTCATGCTTACCCAGATGAAGTTATAGGCATTGCGTATAGTCCGAAAGTAACAATAACTACGATGTCGTAGTGCCGCGATGGTTGTACATCTCACAAACTATAAATTGAATTTCTAAGTTATTCGCAAGTAGTGAGGGCATGATTGGAGTGAGGTCGTTGCAAGTTGTTGTTGTTCTGTGCTAGCGATTCGGTGATTGCAGTCGGTGTGGTGAATGGTTCCTGACCAACTTTGAGAAAGCACGATATTTCAAGAGTAACTATTTCAACTTCGAATTTAATTAAAAATTTGTATACTTATATAAATCATAGCCCCAAGAAAAAATATATCATACTTTTTCTTATGAATTATAATACTCATAATACCATTTTAATTTTTTCATTGACATTCTCAGGGTTCCTTTTTTACAAAACTGCCATTCAATTCTTCGAATTTACACCATCTGACAATATCTCCTCCTCCTCCTGCCCTTATCCCACTCTAAGTCGGGTCAGCACAACATCTTACAAACATGTTGTCACATGATTTGGCTACGAATTTTACGACCGGCCTGCCTGACGTCAACTTACCTTAGTCGTATTTTACAACCCCTCGACAAGTAATGAGGTTGGTCTATTCTACTCTGCCGGATATCACACGGCATACCATCTGACAATATCTTATTTTCCTTAAATGCTAGCACTAACTGTAATACACATATATAAATACGATATAAATACGATATAAAATTATACGAATAATAAATACGACATGAAAATACGAAATAGAATATTTAACAAGTGTTTATTCATTTTATGACAAAACCATTTTATACATTCTCTACCACAATCTCGACAGTTGCTTCGTACCGTACCCAAAGTATCATAAAGAGATAAAATGAAACAAAATCGCAAAATCTCAACCAAAAATACTTAGACCAATTATATTAGCAAGAAATATAATACATTTTTTCAAATAATAAACATAAATAACAGCAGAACGGAAATAAAACTCCTAAAAGACATGACACAGTCCATTACCACCCGTTGCTATTGAAATAACAGCCAATATCCAATTCAATTTACACGAAGGTGATAAATTGTGAGCATAAAATAGAAATACGCAGTTGTCATGCATGACATTGTCACCAAATCCTTACTCAATGCGTGGATTTGTTTACGACATTGAGTGATTTACTGCATATTGATTTATTATCTCTGGTATCAACTGAGTCTATTGATAATCTAATATTGAAAATGTGTCAAAGTAATCAAATGTATACATGGTTTCCCGTCTACTATCAAGTTTTACAAGGTTATCCATTCTTTACGGGATACCCTGCATACTATTTCACTGATAATATAGTTAAGTATGTTAAAGATTAAATTGTGATGCTATAATAACTTCAAAAGTCGTACCTTTTTCTTTGGTAACTTATTTGGTGCCTTAACACTTATGAAAAATGTATGATATGCTTTAGCGTTAGACACTCTTAAGCATATAGATTTAATAAAACAATAAAAGTAAACTAAAGTATGACAATTAAAATATTGTACCTTTCTGTGTTTAAAGTATTTATTAATTTATGAATAATGACAAAAAACCCTATTGTCCAGTCGTATTGTAGTAAAATCCATACTCTATTTGAATTGCACGAATGATACATATTGTGAACAATGGTGATTGGAAACTGTATTTTATTACTTCCGAAATTGTACTTGTGTGCAGTATTATTTATTACTGAATATTGAAAAAATATAAGCACTGTACTACACTGTACAAACATAAAGAAAATATTAAACTAATTCAAATATACTTCTTTATGGAAAAAATGACTTAATAATATAGTTCTAGACGAAAAATGTTATTTCCTTTTTTTCTATTTACAACTGAAATACAGGAGAATTGTTCACGTTAATTAAGGCTTTCCACAGCTTTAATTCAAAAGGAATATTATTCAGATGTAGATATTACCTTATACAATGCTATATTAGGCTATAAGAAATCAAAATATTAATAATTTACTTGCTCAATTGCTTTAAGTAAATATAAAAACGATTATAAATTTTTAAAACGATTGTACATAGTAGTTGTACTATTATATTAATCTTGCGTTTTACTATTAAATATATGTAACAATCACTGGCGAACCATAATAAATAAAATAAAATAAAGGACGGACCAATGGTCAAAATATGAAACACAACTGGTATAGCTATGTTCGCTGTACAACAAGAAAAAGATGTTATGGGTCCGAGCCTCGGCAGGCACTTGTATGAACAGTAGTTCATTCATGTTCAAAAATGTAATTGAAATTTACTTTTATTTCTTTTCAATGAAGAAAAACTTCAATTATTCAGCTGCTGATTAAGCATTGAAAGCATTGGTATAAGATTATTGTTGTGTTGACGTTATGATTCAATGTTATCGGAACAATTAGCTCATTCCGGAACACGCAATGTTCTTCGATCCTCTACTTGGACCCAAAGCGAGTTCAAGAAAGTCAGTGGCAATCGCTGTATTCCAGAGACAAAAGACTGAGGGATTTTGAAGTTCTTGAAGGATCCGCAATGCTTATAAGAAAATGGTCTCATGTACCAGTGATTGCGATCTCTAACAAAATCTGAAGCGTTCTTCCTTGCACAGCATTCCTTACTAGCAAATGCCAGATGATGCGGACACCAATCAATAAAAATTACAAAAGGATAATAAATAGGGAAAATTTGTCACCCAAAAAGGCGTAAAGAGCTTCACATCAAAGAAGATAGATTGGCGAGAGATAGTCGAACGACGAGCGTCCCGCGAGGGATATTTTTCACCCGTCATTCAAATTACTGACGTAGTTCATGCTGAATAATTTATGTAGCAGAGTAACTACCATAAATAAAGTTTGCCAATATTTTCCCTTCAAAAATATTCTCCAGTAGAAATTAAGAATCTGGAACATGTTTAGTATCGCTTGTAATATTTAGCGAACAATTCATTCAACGAACAAAATGTCATGAGAACTGTAATCTAGGTGTCTTCATAGATTATTAATTATATACCCTAGTATAACCACTACGCTAGAGAAAATGTAACTGCAGTCATCGTAGGTTATTATTAGTCAATGTATTGAGGTACAGCCGCACATACTAATACGTGAGGCAATTTCCAAAACCAAAAAGTTTTATTTTTGGCCCAGTCTTGTTTTTATACCGCTAACCATCAAGTTTGAAAGTAGAACTTAATCATCGTAATGTGGGTGTCTATATAGGGAGTCTTCTGATAACCAATTACGAACATAAATAGGCCCGTTAAAATTTTCATAATCTAAGATTAAATGAGATTTTAATATTTCTTCTAAAAATAAATTCTATTTAAGCTCGCAACTTATTTTTATAATTATTATACTGTACCGACACGCTCTATTGCACTCTAGGCACGCCTTGGATCTAATATTTTTCTTTTTTTTTAATCATATGAATCAACAATAAATTTTTTTTAAAATACTTCTTGGCAAATATGTTGGGCTTTATATAAACAATATAAGTTCCTTAACATTGCTAGATAATTTTGTATGCACAAAAAATCATTTTCCCTTTGACAGTTCTCTATTTTTGCAACAGCAGCCCCAACATTTACATGACCATATCATTTAAAAATAATTGGATTTGCGTAGTAATTTCATAAAATATAGTTTTCATTTTAAATGTGAATTAATCACGTTTGGAGGCCAAATGTTCAAAGTTATGTATTATTTTATGTTGTGTCTACGTGCTTATTAGCATTTACAAAGATAAATGAAAAGAAAACTTAGATTGCCATAATTCGTTTTGTTTTCAAAAGGGAATATTTTTATGATCTTTTATTGCCAGTGTCGCTTTGATAACAAACAAAGCGGTCATTTATTTTGTCTATTGTTGTCAACAAGTAGAATATACAAATTGTACAATTTCCAACACTGATTCATTTCTTTTTAAAGTTCTTTGAACGCAATTAAAAACATCATTTGTAACAGCTTTGTTTCTTCCCACTTTATCTCTGTTTTATTTCTCTTTGTTTCGTTTATTTATATAAGAATGCCAAAATTTTCAAGGGTTCGATTATATTATGTTTTTAACCACAGAGTGAAGCATTTAAGTACGTTAGTATAGTTAGTATCAAATCCATACCAATATTAAAAATGCGAAAGTCAGTCTGTTTGTTTTATTTTTTATTTATTTTATTATTTATATACATTAAATAAGTGTTCAGAACATACATGACACAATTGAAATTTTAAAGTAAATGCTATATTAATTAAAGATGGCAACAACATGTACAATAATAACAAACATAAAAAAAAGTATCTCCTTATCACATTTACGATATTAAAAGTGGTAGTAAAAGCAATAGTAGTATACAAATAGCATAAACTAGTGACAATAACACAAATTATGTGATCTACGTTTCAGAAAATTCTGTTACGCATGAAATATGATGCAAAAATAGTTGTAAAAATTAGGTTCAGGCTAAAATATAGATTTAAAAGATTTATTTCGGAAACAGTAAAATTACTTAATACAAAATTGTGGGTATTTCAACATTGAAGTTAGCGCGAACCATAACTTGTATAAAATATTACAAGACTATACTTACAAAAACCTTTACTATTTTGTTTTTAGTTAATGATATTATATTTTATATATTATATTTATGGCCTGGGGCAATACATGTCTGCGATTATATAGGATATTCGGACCTCTACGTCACAGTGGGTGACTTTACGATTCCTAAGCTAAAAGGGAAAATATATATCACAGAAGGCGTGTCGCCACAACGTAGCCGATAAACTTTCGGAAGCGGAATAAACATTTTCGAAATCTTTTCCCGAAATCCTTGTTTACAGTTACAATTATTACAAATATATCTGCAAACACAGTGAGTGAAAGTTAGTGCAATAAAGGATATCGTAGAAGTGAAACTTCCAACGACAGGAAATGGCTCGTGGTTTACTTTATACTGCGCTGTTGGTTTTCAATGATTAAGTTTGCGCTCTCGGAGCGGCTGCTTTCATTGATTCCTATTTATCGAAGCAAGACAAATAACAACAGAGCCTTGGTAGCGCAAGAATATCTTTACAGAGCCTGAATACAAAAATATTTCGTAATATTCTTTGTGTAGTCTTTTGTTTTTGAGTTAGAATTTTTATTATCTTGTCTTGGTGTACTCATTCCTGTATTAAGCTACATGCGCAAATCATTTTCTCGACAATCCTGATTTTCCTTAAATAAAAAATTGGCGTAAGTAGTAAGAGTAATGTGTTATTGTGCCTCTCTGTACATATACCACTTTTATCGTCACATCTTTATGTATAAGGATAACGGTATGTAACGTTAAGGTGGTATTTATTTAAAAAGGAATAGTGGCAGATTAGACAAAATATTATTTAAACATTATAATAATAGGGCCTTAAAGAGACGCCTATAAAAAGTACAAGCGTATTTATTATCGTAATCGTGTCCTACCAATTATATTATGGGTGGCGACTGTTGGGTACACAAAACTCACTATCCAAATAAATCTATTTATTTACAAGTAATTAATTATAATGTTTCTTATCCTATGTACTATGCTAAAATCTTAAATACTAACGGCGTCCGATCCCACCGAAGTTAGGTAGGGAAAGGCGAGGTGACGCGAAGTTTCTTTCCCAGGCGTGGAACACTACACCTCCGGTGTCGAGTGAAGTCTGGTAAAGCGGCAATCGCTGAGTAGACGTAACATACCTTATTGAATAGGCTGTTTAAAATTAGACAGGGGAAGAGAATCTATGCGTTTAAAATCTGATGTTAGAGGCGAACGCTGCGTGCTTCGTAAACAGCTAAGCACGCAGAAACTTAAATTAGCCATTCTTTAACTTATTTAATGAAAAGACCACCATTGCATTTAGGACATCTTAATGTACCGCGCGCTTTGGAAATCGTTCGTAGAGAAGGTTCTTTGTGATGGTGGATTGGATTTTGGGGTGATCAAGATAGCGAGAGAACGTAGCTATTCCTTTTTTGGAATAGCTACGTTCTTGGCCGTTGGCCAAGGTATGAAGTTTCCTTCTTGGATTTATTTTTCCGAACATTTAAAATCACTCCAGTGCCAATGCCAATCACATGGGCATTCGGTTTTTATATACATAATCATTTTTTCGTTATATTTTCTTACAGAAAATTATTATTATCCAATTTGTATGTAAGACCCCCAGGCCGTCACAGTTAGCAATTTAGAATAAACCGTTCGAGCAATCACATCACCTGAACAGACGGCCGACAATCAATCGCTAGACGCAAAGCCCAGATTTACATAACATGGCAGGATTATCAAGCTTTATTGTTTCCACACCGGTATAACCCCCGTTATTCGATAGGTTTATCTATAAATAAAACAAGCCAGTAGTTACTTTGAATTTGTATATGCCAAAAGTCGTTTTAGTTTTTTATGAGTATAGTAGATCCATACTACATATGCCAATCAATAGACGAGTCATTTAATGTTCGAAACTCACCACAGTTTGATGCCGACTTTAAGCATACACTCAGTCTAGGATTCTAAACTATATCTATTCGTTCTTTCTGTATTAGATTATTGGTATGACGTGTTTAACGCTTGTCCGCCGTATCCGGCTAAGTAGAATAGATCATAATAATAATAATAATAAAAATACTTTATTGCACAAAAGACGAAGAAGAATGTAACACAATGATACAGAAAAAAGACAGAGTAAATATAACGATACAGAAAATCTTAATAATAATTTTAAGTAGTGCAAAGGCGGCCTTATTACTAATAGTAATCTCTTACAGGCAACCTTACTTAAGAGATAAACTGAGACAAGGAGTATAAAGGACGGTGCACAAAGTATTTATTAATAAACATACATGCATTCTAATAATTACACACTAATACATATTTGAATAATTATACACTAATACATACATCAATATTTATACATACATAGATACATATATATAGTCTTTAAATATATACAATAGTTAATAGTTAATATTTAATATAGTAATTTATAAGGATAAATAATGACTCTTTAGACGATCTTTAAAAATGCCAACGGATTGTGCGTGTCTAATATTCCAAGGAAGCATATTCCACAGATTTACTGCCCTTACAGTGAATGATTTACTGTAGCAATAAGAGCGACAAAAGGGAAATTGAAGCTTATTATCACTCAGTGAGCGGAGATTATGGGAAAGAAAGGAATTGGTCCTAAGAAAAGTAAAACGGTCTTTAAGGTAAGAAGGAGTCTGAGGATGGAAAAGAAGAGTATAGAGAAGACTAAGGATATGAAAATCACGACGCTGCCGTATTGTGAGCCACTGAAGTCGTACACGATACTGGGTGATATGGTCGTATTTTTTTAATCCGAAAATAAATCGTATTATGAGATTCTGTAGACGCTCAAGCTTATTAAGCAATTGCTGTGACAAATCTGGGTAGCATGAGTCAGCATAGTCAAGAAGGGGAAGTAGTAGAGAATGTGCTAGTGACACTTTAGTCTTTATGGGTAGGAGATTCTTCCATCTTCTCAATCTGCCTACAACTCCAAAAATCTTGCGACTTAAGTCAGAGACTTGAGGAGCCCAGGAAAGAGTGCTATCAATGATGATACCCAGATTTTTCACAGTCCCGCTAACTCCCAATACAGTGCCATTGAAAACTATAGGAGAAAGTTGACTGAGATTTAATTTAGAAATTTGTTTTGAGCTGCCTATGATAGTGACCTGTGACTTGCCAGGATTTACACACAACCCGTAAGACTCACTCCAGGCACCAATCGCATGAAGATTGGAATTTATAAGGTCGATACCCTCACCAATTTTGTCGACGGTTGTTGTCGTGTAAATCTGCAAGTCATCAGCATATAAATGATGGGACAAGGAAAGAAGTTCGGTAACAGTGTTGATATATATAGAAAAGAGAAGAGGGGAGAGAACGCCACCTTGAGGGACACCAGCACTAAGACGGCAAGGCGATGAGCATTTATCATTAGTACGTATGCACTGTTCACGACAAGAGACATAGGATTTGAACCATTCAATAGCGTTGGACGATATATTTATTGATCTCAGAATAGCAGACAGAATATCAAAATCAACCGTATTGAAAGCGTTAGAAAAGTCTAATAAGGCAAGAATAGTAACCTGTTGATTATCGCATCCGTATCTTATGTCATCGCATACCTTTATAAGAGCCGTAGTAGTGCTGTGTCCTGGGCGGAAACCGGACTGATATGGGCTCAGAATCTTATTTTTAGAAATATGGGAAAAAAGTTGGTTATGGACTATACGCTCAAGAACTTTGGATAGAAAAGGAAGGATAGAGATTGGTCGGTACTGCGAAAAATTTGTGGGATTAGTAGTTTTAGGAATGGGAATTATATGTGCAAGGCGCCAAAGATCGGGAAAGGTGACAGAGGAAAGTGAATAATTAAACATATGAGTAAGAATGGGAAGTAAGCTATCGAGTACCAACAGAATCATCTTACGACTGATTCCATCACTACCAGTTGCGTCAGACTTAATGGCTAAAACATGTTTTTTAACTTCCGCGTCAGTAATGGGATTAAAAATGAACATATCGAAATTGGGTAAGATACGTGCTGACAAGGCGCTCAAAGTACTGGCTTTAGTTATGTGATCGAGTAGCTTTACATTAGTAAAATGAGCATTGAGTGCGTCGAGATCAATATGGGTGTTCAATGATGTTAATTTTCGCTGTCGTCCGATACCCATAGTATCAAGAAATTTCCATACTTTAGCGGAATCATTACAATTAATAGACGCGTGTATGTAATTCCGTTGAGCATCTCTACACGTCTTGTTGCAGTGATTTCGCAGTTTTTTATAAATGTCAAGATTTCTATCCGTAGGGTCCATCTTATATTTAGACTTGGCATTATTGCGTTTCACCATAGATGCTTTAATAGAATCCGTGAGCCAAGGAGCAGGGAGATGCTTAAGTTTGATAGGACGGAGCGGAGCATGAGTATCATATAGTTGTATGAGTAATGAATTAAAAATTGTGAGCTTATCATTGATCGTCGAGGCACTCAATACAGCATTCCAGTCAATGTTATTCAAATCAGCCATAAAATTTTCCTTGTCGAAACTACTAAAGCTTCTTCGCATCACTATTGTTGGTTTTATTTTAGGAGGCCTAATTTTATACGATATATAAATGAGATCGTGATACGAAAAAGCTTCAGCAGAAAGTTGTCCATACGCATTAATACTATCAAGCGAAGAAACTATCATTAAATCCAATAAAGATGGTGAACAGTTAGGAGAAAAGTGTGTAGCATTTGACGAAAGAAGGTTGAGATTAGTACCTTCTATAATAGATTTTAGTCTTCTGGCCCGTGCGTCATCTTTAATTAGACAGGTGTTGAAATCACCCATTATAATTGTATGATTAACCCTTGGCACATATTGTTCTAAAAGACTTTCAAATTTATCAAAATAATTTATGTGTAAGGATGGACTATAAAATACCCCCATAAGAACTTTTATTGTTCCGAAGAGAACTTCTATAAATATGTGTTCAGATGATCCAACGTATTGAGAGGGTGATTTGTCTAATATCGAGAAAGGAATGTGGCTTCGAATATATATGGCAACTCCACCACCACCCTTCCCAGTACGATCATTTCTTATTAAATGGAAACCTGGTAACGCGTATGAGGTGGAGGGTAAACTTGGCTTCAGAAATGTTTCGGAGACAAGGATGGCATGTATGTGTTTAACGTCGAAGGAAGTCAGAAAGTCGGCGTAGTGCGCAGGTATACTTTGAGCGTTGATATGTACAACGTTAAAGTATTTACAGGAGTAGGAAAATGTAGTATCTAGTAATGTGTTGAGTGGAACAGATGTACTGTGTAATGTATCTTCGGCAGTTGTGGCGAAATATTGATTGTAACGCAGATCCGTGCTAGCACTGCTTAAATCGTCGGCAAGATTCATTTTTGATATAAATACTATAAACTTATAAAATATAAATATATTATAACTAATACTA